>OX451738.1:1456372153-1457842506 GCA_948472305.1 Vicia faba | reverse complement strand
GGTTACTGTGAATGTGTAACCAGTGACACCAACAACAAATCACTTATTTTTAGCTTATTTATCTTTTTTACATAGTTGTAACCGGTTACACTCATGTGGTAACTGGTTACAATATTTTAATTATGTATTTTCACTTTACACACTACCTTAATTCTAGTTCCCTAAGTCTTCCATGCCCGTGTTCATATTCAATCCCCTGAACACTTCTATTGTGACTTCCTTTATCAATAAATCAGCCACTTAGTCTTCACTTCTACAATATCTCAATCTCAATGTTTCTTCACTAACAAGTTCTCTCAAGTAGTGAAACATCATCTCAATATGCTTGCTCCTCTCATGTGTAATTTCGTTCTTATCAAGGTTTATAGCAGAAACGTTATCAACCATGAGCGTTACATCTTCGCCTACATTGATGCCCAGCTCCTTCAATAGATTCATTAACCACACGACTTAGCACGCACACAACAAAGCAGCAATGTACTCCGCCTTACAAGACGAGAGTGCTACTATTGGTTCCTTCTTCGAACACTGTGAGATTGGTGTTCCACCGAATATAAAGATGTATCCATCTATATACTTTCTATCATCTTTATCTCTACACCAATTGGAATCGGTAAAATCGAACAAATTTCATTTTTTGTCTATTTTCGCTGCGGGAAACAGAATTCCACAGACAATAGATCCTTTGGCGTATCTTATAATCCTCTTGACTGTTGCCAAGGGAGACACCTTCGGTCACTCCATGAATATACTCATAATACCAATACTAAACGCCAAATCCACTCATGTAATGCACAAGTAACACAAGGATCTAATCAACCTCCTATACTAAGTTGGACTCGCCTCTTGCTCATCCTCATTCTTCGACAACTGTAGCCTCGTTTCAGCTAGAGTAATGGCAACATTACAATGCTCTATTTGAAACTTCTTCATAAACTCAAATGTATACCTTATTTGGCTCCCTCTTGAACTCTTTCATAAGCTCACTCTTGAACTTATAAATACACTTTCTGATGTTTCTCGTGATCAACAAATTGTCTATATATAGACTAAGTATAATCATCCATTCACTTATATCCTTATTTACATACACACCATGTTTGAATACACACTTCTTAAGGTCAATCTCCTTTAAGAAGCGATATATCCTTTTGATCCAACCTCTTAGAGATTGTTTCAAACCGTACAATATTTTCTTCAACTTGTAGAACTTTAAATCTTTGTTTCTCACGACAAAACCATAGGGTTGTTCTACATATACCTCTTCTTCAAGCAAAATCCGCTTAAAAACGCAGATTTCACATCCATTTGATAGATGGACCAATTATTGTTATTCATAATACTAACAACTAGTCTAATGGTTTCAATTCTAGCAATCGGTGCAAATACCTCTTCAAAGTTTATGCCTTCTCTTTGCAAAAATCCTTTTGTAATTAATTGAGCCTTATTCTTGATTATTTCACCCTTGGGATTTACCTTCACCTTATAGACTCATCTTATACCAATCGGCTTCTTTCCTTCTGGTAGATCAACTAACTCTTAAGTTTTGTTATTCTCAATGGATTACATCTCCTTTTTCATAGCACAAATCCATTTTGGATCACTCAAGGCCTCTTCCGTGTTAACGGATTCATATTTGGCCATAAGTGTAAAATGGACGAAATCACCATCATCATTGACTTTGTTGTCTCTGAACATCTCACAATCTTGGAGTATTAGAGGAAAACATATTTTCCTTGTTAATCTTCTTACATTCTCGTCAATTCGGCTTCGACGGGGGGCATTTCTGCATTATCAAACTCTGCAGAAACTGGATTTTCAATGGTGTAATCGGTTACAACTTTCTGGTAACCGTTTATAGGATGTTGCAGCTCTATTATCTCTTCAACAATGAAGTCTCAGTTGATCAAAAATCTTTTGTTTGTTGCACCATACAACTTGTAATCGCCGATAGAGTGATACCCTACAAGCATCATCAATTATCCCTTATCATCCAGCTTCTTTCTAAGCGGCCTCGAAACATGACAATACATTAAGGAATTGAAAACCATCAAGTGTTTCAGGTTCGGTTTAAATCCAGGTCATGCTTCCTACGGTTTTATCTTCTCAAACTTCTTTGTTGGACACCTATTCAACAAATATGCAGTCGTGGATACCACTTCTCCCTATAACTCTTTTAGAAATTTCTTCATTTTCAATATGATTCTCACCATATTCATAATTGATTGATTCTTCCTTTTGAAAACATTGTTTTGTTACGGTGTATAGGGGGTGCTACCTCGTGTATTATCCCCTCTTGATCACAGCCTCCTAAATTCATTTGATACATATTCGCTTCCACCATTCATTTTGAGAACTTTGAGCTTGTGACCACTTTTCCTCTCAACCATGGGCTCGAACTTATTAAACACTTTTAATACCTCATCTTTTCTCTTGATTAGGTATGTTCATATCTTTCTACTATAATCATCTACGAATGTGACAAAATATCTATTGCCACCAAACGAATTAACTTGCATCAATCCTTACACATCAGAATACACCACCTCAAGGTGATCCTTGGTTCTACAACTAGCATCATAGCTAAACTTACTTGTGTGTTTCTTCGCTTGCAAACACTTTTCATAAATCTCAGTTGGTCTGTTGATCAATGGTAGCCATGTTACCATTCTGTTCTTTTGCAATGCATTGAGATCTTGAAAATTGAGATGCCCAAGACGATAGTGCCATGTCCACTCTTCTCGACTAGCCGTAATAGCAAGACAGCTATGTTTTATAACCTTCAACTTAACCTTAAAAGTTCTATTGGCATCAATATGAGCTTTAAGGATTAAAACCCATTTTGCATCCATAATATGTAACGCCTTGTTCTCCGTATGAATCTTGTAACTCTTCTCAAGCAGTTGGCCAATACTTAATAGGTCACACTTGGTTTTGAGAATATACAACACATCTTTTATCAAATAATATCAACCATCCCTTCTCTCGATCGATACATCACTGGTCCCTTCCGTCGTTAGAGTGGTGTCATCCACAAACTTCACTTTTTTTTCATGACACGGTTGATTTTAACAAACCAATCATTCCTTCTCGCCATATGCATAGAACATCCAGAGTTCAAATATCATTGCTCACTACACTGAACCACTTCTCTCATAATCACCATTACGTTTTCTTCTACCTATAATCGATTACAGCTTTTACGTAACTGGTTACAACATGCTTCTACAGCTTTTCCAAAACTGATGTTACTGATGCATTCCCCTTCTATGATCATTACCAAGAGTGTGTTATCCTCATCAAACTCTTGCATTGCAACCTTGGCTTCATCCACTTGAGGTTCCTTCTTGTTCGTGTTGCACTCCCTTGCAAAATGATTAAACTTTTAACAAACAAAGTTGCCTTGACCGCCATTTTCTTGTAGTTGCTCTCACCCTTTTAACAAGCCTAATTCTTGGAACTTTTTGACTCTTTTCCATCAAAATTCTAAAAATTCTCTTTACTCTTCATGACCATTTTCCTTTCGACTTCTTGTATTTCTCATTTAAATGAGCTTGCAAAGTAATCACCGTTTTTGCCTTATTACTATTTCTTTCCTCCATCATTTGCTGATAAGCCTCAAAAGAGCTTTAAAGCTCCTCTTTGCTCATCGTCGCAAGATTTTTCGATTCCTCAATCGCCACGACTATGTTATCAAATCTTGTCATCAAATAAGGCAAGATTTTTGCAACAACATATTGCTCTGTGATTGTTTCTCCACATGCTTTTACTTGGTTCACCAACCGAGTATTTCTCATCGTGAAATTGTTGATTTTCTCACTTTCCTCCATTTGAACTAATTCAAGTTGACGTTTGTAAGTTTGTAACCTCACAATCTTCGCCTTGTCAGCCCTTGCATATGTCTTATCCAAAATTTCTCACGCTTGCTTTGATGATTCACAATCACAAACTTTCTCGAAGTTGTCACCATCCACACATTGATGGATCAAAAACAACGCCTTAAAATCTTTCTAATTTTCTTCATTGTGGGTAGCTCATTGTACATCTGCTGCACCTTTGACAATATGACTCATCTTGTTCTTGATCACTTCAAGAACATCTTGGTAGTCAAACACCACTTTCATTTGCTTGCACCATTTGTCACAATTCTTTGTATCGATAGGTTTATATGGATTCTTTGTATCGGTAGGTTTGTATGGATTCTTTCATGAGAGAGAGAGGAGAGAGAGAGGAGAGAGAGAGAGAGAGAGAGAGAGAGAGAGAGAGAGAGAGAGAGAGAGAGAGAGAGAGAGAGAGAGAGAGAGAGAGAGAGAGAATGCATTTACTTTTATTCATAATACCTCTAAGATATATATACAAATACAAGTGGATTGAGACACTAATAACAACCTAACATAAATTGAAATATTAAAATTGTATACTTGTAACACAAAATATGTAACTGGTCACTGCTCCTACAAAACTAAAAAACACATATGTGATAACCGGTTATTGTGAATGTATAATCAAATACACTAATAACAAACTCACTTATTTTAATTTATTTAACTTTTTCACTTGGTTATAATCGATTATATCCCTCGTGATAATCGATTACTAACACTTAAAGTATATATTTTCAATTAACAAACCGTACTACAATCTAATTTTCCTAAAGAAGGTCGACTCTTGTTACCCAAAGATTTTGAGAGAATAACTAGGCAACATGTCTTGTTGCAAAACCTATATGGATAAAAAAAAGGATTTTACTCGTGAAAAACGTTATATATCATTGATATATAAATTATAAATTAGATGAAAATATGAGTGTTAACTTAAGTTAAAAGAGTCACATACACAATTTCGTTAAGTTTGGAGTGAATATATCGTATTCAAATCACTTATGTTATGTTGTTTTTAACCCAATATCCAAAATTGTTTGATCAAAGTAAGAAAAAAAAGTTTACATGCCCAAATATTTTTCTTTTGAAATTGCGTTATTGAGTCCTATTCATGCCCCACATTAGTACATGAATGAGAATATAATTGTGAGCATCTGATGCTTGTTAGTGCTTACTTTGAAAAGCAAATATTCCACTTACCACATCGACATTTTTGTATGTGAGTTCTACCACATACATTTTAATTAACATCACAAAAAGTTCTATCATCTAAATTTCTGAATGGAACTTGAAGCTAACAATAGAGGAAGCAAATTCTCTTCATACGAAAGAGTAGCAGCCATAAGCTTAGTAGTTCTTGCAGTGGCTTCACCTCTTTACATAGATCATAGATCAGAGAGTGAGTTGGAAGACGATGAACAACCAATTAGTGTTGCTTTTTGGTTGCCTATGTTGCTTATTGTTTCGGTTTTAGTCATAGTTGTATCAGCTTTTTGGATAAGAGTTTCACAAGGTTTGATCGTATTGGATTCATAGAGTTGGTGGTTCTTCTGGTGGTATTGTTTTGATTCTTATTGTTCTCTTTTTTGTTTTGAAATGTAAAGCTTCTATGTAAGAATGTGGTATGCTCAAGCTGTGTTGTAGTTTAAGATTTCATGAACTTATTTTATACAGTTTGTGAAGAAAAAATACTAGAGCATGTTATTTCTATTAATATTGAGTGATTAACCATCGTATGTATTTTGTACACCTTAATAAGAAGTTTATATTTAACCTTTGAAGACCCAGTTTTTATCATCATAGGAAACATGTCCTCTTTCTTAGCAAAAATATTGGCTACATCCCAACAAAAGAAACACTAAAAACCTCTAAAAGAACCTAATACACGAGTAGCAGGTCATTAAGGCATGCGAAACAAAGCTAAGAGTAACGAAAATATGACTCTTGAAAATATATGGCTCGTATTTGTACACACCACAATTAAATTATAACTAATCTACACATAACTTGTGACTCTTATTTGTGCACACCACAGTTAAATTATAACTAATCTGCACTGAACTTCCAAACACTTAAGACAACCTAGGTGAAATGCATAGTAATATATCTTCAAAGATTTCAATCATGAGCAAGAGAGTATTACATTGAACTTCCACTATACTAGTTGTTGCCTCCATTAAAACTGGGGTGGCAAAAGAGAGTTTTACATTAAGCCTCCTCAATTAACAATGATGATTGTGATTTCACTGGCCTAAAACATGCAAATCTAGGGAGCAAATCTTCAATTTGATCGCTAAATCCATTAGCTATAGAAATATAAATTTTCTAAAATGTTTAAATTTATCAAGTTAATCCCTCAAGTATTTCCAAAAGAGGAGTGATAGTTCAGTGATTAATTTGACAAGTTAAAAATAATTTAAGGAAATGTTTATATTTCTATATTCGAGAGACCATGTAGGAGTAATAGTTTAAGAACCAAACTTTTTGGGAGATGAATTATATTTGAAAGTTCTGATGCTTATCTGGATATAGGGTTAACATATATTGCAATCTCAAAGTATAAAACATGATGGATTCTTCAAAATGAATGTAAATTGAAAATGTTGACTGGTGTAACTTGTTATTGTCATAAGTATAGGCCGTTTAAATGTAGGCTAATTTTGAGCTAAAGAATAAATAGCATATATAATGGGGTTGGTGGGGTTATCCTTAAAGTAAGTTAATGCACAATAATTGTCAATATACATTGATGTTAAAGAAACTTGCAATATAAAATATAACTGTCAATATGCCGCATCAGTCAGTACAAAAATTACAACATAAAATGCATTTGAAAGGATCAGGCATACACCTATTCTTCGCAAGAGAAAAGGTAATACAGACCACCACTTCAGAATAAAATATAAATTTACAACAATTAGAACAACCAGAACTTATTGTGGCAATGCATGAAGATAGCCTCATTTCTATATGCCAAACACACAACAATAATAACAATAATAAGTAAAACAATTTACAATACTATTAGGAAATAACCAGATTTATTGCCAAAAGTGTGCCTTCTCTCTCCAAGTAAACAAGCACCGCAAAACATCTTAGATCCTAAATCATGTTGAAGTTGACAGGCTGCTGTATATACGCTTCAAACCAGGACATGCAGCACGAAATCTTACCATGCTCGTTGAGCTTATCTGCAAAGCACCATAAAAACCTTAAATGAATGAAGAAAACGTGAAAAACAAGCATTCAAGCATCGGCATTTTGAATCATATAAAAGGCTCATTAACTGAAATCAACATTTCGTATCCACGCATTAGCTCTCACCTTAGGACAAAAGCGAACATCAAGAGTCTCCAACAAAGTGCACTTTGAAATAGCAGCCTCAACAGCTCCCTCGTCAATGTTGCACGACTAGATATCCAAAATTACCCCAACCCAAAAGACATTAGAAAGCAAATAAATATAGCTCAAAAATGGATCAATGGATGGGCTGCATGACTAAATTTAAATGATACAATTGACAATATTTCTGGTATCAGATTTATTTCTGTAGGACAAAGATCAACCTCATCCTAACATTTTTGAAGAAAAATGTATGAAGCCCATTACTGAAAAGGAGACAGAAAACAATACTTTTATAATTTTCTAAAACAATTACGATAACGGATGAAAATTGTAATCATAATGAAGTAAAATCAATGCTAGCAATACACTCTTAATACAATCTTTCCAACACACATACTCCTATTGGGTAAAATTCACTTGTTGAGTCACTAAATCATTAATCATATAGGTCTCAATCTGTTAGGTGAGAACCATTTCCTAAGTGGTAGGACTCACATGAATTTCACCCAGGAATAGAGAATGTGTTGCTAGAAGCATTTCTCGTGCAACAAAAAAATATATGAAACAGACATATTACCACAATAGATTTAATAGTATATTGCGAATTGCCAAAGAAACAACAATTATGATGTGCATGGATAAGTTTAAGTTGGCAGATAGGAATAATAACCTGAAGGAATAGATTGGTCAATCTTGGACACTCTAGCTTCAAAACTTCCAATGAGGACAGTGGCTGAACAAATAAGTCAAAACATTACCATCTGTTATGAGGACAGAAACAATCAACATTCATTTGAACAGTAAACAATACCTTAAATTAAGCCAGCATAGGTTGAGACAAGCTACGTCAACCTCCTTCAAATATGCGGACAGAGAAAGGTTTAAAAATAGTAAATGGGAACAATGTGCTGTTGATGGGATGAAAACCTTCCTAATGTTAGGACAACCCACACAGTTGAGGTTCTGAAGTAATCGGGTGGGTTGCTCGCTTGACACATGGGTATTTTCATAGGAACTTGCAATGGATAGGACACTTACGCCAGGTAACTCAGGAAACTTCTCTTGACTGTACCCCCAGTTTAAATCATGCATATTCTTACATCCATTCAAACTCACTCGTGTAAGGTGAGTGCAGCAAGAAAGAAGCTCTTCTATGGCTTTCTGACACAAAGTTCCATAAGACAAGTCCAACTCCTGAAGAGCTGGTAAAGCACCCCCTTTGTAAAGAGGTTCAAGTGATGAGTCAGTGAGATATTTGCATGCCTGTAACTTTAACACCTTCAAGAAACAAGAACGGCAGTCAGAAAAAAGACAGAATAAATATGTCTTTGTTTACATAACCTGTGGATCAAGGAATGTGCATTCCATAACCTGTGGATCAAGGAATGTACAAGTGTACAGTAAATAACATTGTATTTCATTAAACAAAATAATCTTAGAAGTTTAGCACACTATTCCTCCCACTCTTTTATGTCCCTTCTATCTTTTTTTCTAATCAGTGTCTGCATCTTCATTGTTTCAGGGGCAGGGAGCAATGGAAAACCAAATACAAGGTTTCTTCAAGTCCAAAAACATATAAAAAATAACAATTAACAAAGACTTCAAGAGATGGAAAACCATATATTCCAGGATATGCCATCAGCTCCAAATTATCACCAGTACAGTCATGTGTGTACCAATTAACATCATAACCACATTATGTGTTGATAAAAACCAAATTACATTAAACAATGGGGAAAATGAACCAAATTCAAGTTCACAAAGATTAGAGGGGAAAAGTAAAGGACTGTGAGTGACCTTGGATAGACATCTATTTAATCATTCAATAAGCTATTTTAGAGTTTTATTATATTAAAAACAACTTATGGACATGTCACATTATTTCCAATCGTATCCAATTCCAAACACCAAAACAAGTATCAAAATCCTGCGATAGGCACAAATAAGCTCTTCTAAATAAGTCGTGTGTGGGGTAATATCATAACTTCGCTAGGTTTATTAAACTAAATAACCACCACTTTTGTATATTTGTTTTGGGAATAGGAGGAGGAGGTTCTCCGCTACTAATATACTATTTGTAATATGCTAGACACTAAAAAAATATGCAAACTAAAATATATGATATTTTTACCTTTAGCTGTGAACAAGAGTCAAAAACAGGCTGCAGGTTCACCAAGAAAGTGTATGATAAGTCAAGAAGAGCTAAATTTGGGAGCCAGTGCAGGGAACAAAGTCCCTCTAACCCGATCGACGGGCATGACATCAATATTAATGACTCAATTAGTGGACATGCACGGGTTGTTGCAGACAAGCAATCATCAGTGAGTTGACTGTAATTCAAAATAACAAACATCAGTCCATACTCCATACAAGCAGGTTAACCAAGAAAATAACAAACAAAGCATTACCTGCAAAAGGAAGCATCAAGAGATGTCAAGAGAGGACAATTAAGGGATGCTTCAGACAGAACGCCACATCCTTTCAACTCTAGCGAGACCATTAGCATCGCTTCAATGCAGAGTATGTTTAGCTTTGGGCATATTCCTAAATTGAGAGATCGAAGACCAACCTAAGAAGCATGTGAAAAAAGGGAGCCACTTAGCTACTGAATATCATCATATCATTAAAACTCAACGTACAAGTTTTTCGTGTACACCTATGGTAATCAAGTTGAGATTCAAACCATGAATTGGAAGACCTAGTTTCCAAATCACATTCAAATCTTACTAAGTCGTTGGCTACACGAAGTTATTAAAAAGTAGTAGGTTGCACAAATTTCATGGGCAAGCCGGGACTCATCAGAAAGAATCAAGATTCATGGTCAAAATAGATACGAACAGTGATTTGAATCTATTGGGTTCAGTTTTATTCAAAATCAAAATATGACTTCAGTGTATCTAAATACTGATAACCGTGGTCCCAACACAATTACAAATCCCCAACACAAAAGCAACCTCTTGGACTGCAAATGTATGAACTATTACTTAAATCATGCAGATAGCTAAACACAGGCAAAAGATGTTAGACTATTATACTGTAGAATTAATTTCACATATTTCATCACATAATCAACTAAAAATGCAAGAAATAAAAAATTCAAGTGATAAAAATCAAAGTATAAGGTAACTAATGAATAAATATAACATACAGGGCAAAATGATGCATTTTCCAAATGATCACAACCATCCAAGATGACCTTCTCAAGATTAGGGCAGGTTAGCTCAAGAGTAGTAATTGCTCGGCAACCACCAAGAGAAAGACTGATTAATGAGGTGCTGTTGAAGCGAACTGAAGTCAAGCTCTACATGCAGCAAAAACCAAGTAGAATAAAAAAAAGTTAATATTAATACAAATATTAAAACATATCACCAACAAAATCCCAAGATATCAAAGAAACCTAATCTCTCACTCTCTCACACAAATACAAAAACCAGAAAAATTGAGACACGATCCCAAGGATTTTTCACAGCTAAAATATTTTTGATAGAGAAGCTGATATTGTGACAACTAATGATTCGTGTAATAATTTCAACTAAGCTCATGAATTTAAGTAATTCTTTAAATTGATACTATGAGTTTTGTGAGAATACCCTTTCAGAAACTTCAACCCATAGGTGAAAAAAAGTTACCCATAGGCAAAACTTCAATCCACAAGTTATGGCACAACTGAATTAGGTGATTATACAATTTATAATTTATAAAATGGATATCGAGTAAGAAAGCACCTATTTGATCAGTCAGAATATACTACAAACACAGCTCAAGAATAATCAAATTTTGGAAAGTAAATCAAGGAAATGCCTAAAAAAATTGTTCATATACCTCACAATTATCAAGAACTAGTGATTTCAACATAGGACATCCACCGTCATTACTAAAAACATCACATATAGAGTTTGTCAAGGATTCACACTCAGAGAGGTCCACTTCTTGTAAAGATTGGCATAGCAGTGCTAATGTAGTTAAGCTATCCTGCTTTTGCAATGCTAATTTCTGCATCACCATCAAGGTCATCATTGAGGGCTATACTCAATAGAATATATGAGAATGGGGAATAAAACAAAACATAATCAAAAGACATACTTGAAGTGAATTTGAAGTGATATTGATCCGATGGAGTACAGAGCAGTTAGACACTTGTATAGAAGAAAGCGATATAGCCCTCAAGTTTAAATCTGCTAATCTGCCATAGAAACCATTCAACAAATAAATTAGACACAACAATAAAAAATAAAAAATAAAGATTGAGTATTGTCTTAAACAGAGAGTACACAGGCAACAGAGAAAGACAGAATTTTAGTGCTTTTCTGGGGAGAAAGAAAATGAAAACGTAACATACTTGCGACAGTACACCAATCTAATATTTTGCAAACGTGGAAGATCCAACGACACTGAAGTCAATAGACTGCAATTGTCAAGCTCCAAAACCTGCATTGGCAGTGATATCATGCATTCATCCAAATACTTGGGAATAGACACTCCGTTAATATCTGGGACAAATAACATACCTCCAACATAGAACTATGAGCTATTGCAGCCATTGATGCAGAAGTGATGCCCTCGCAGCTATGAAGCCTTAGAATTGTCAACATTGGGAGTCGAACAGACTTCAAAGAGAAAAGTGACCATGTCAGACAAAGCGAGATACTCGGGTTCAAAATACAATCTTAATATTAATATGTACAGAGTAAGTATACACTTCAAAGCACACCTCCAAAGATATGTTTGGGCAATACGATGCATCAAGAAAACCAAGATTAGGACAATGTTGTGCTATTTCACGGAGTGTTTCATCGCTGACACAAGAACAATTACGCATGTCCAGAGACACTAATTGAGGACATGAAGTTGCAGCAGCACGAATAGCAGCATCAGGAAGTTTGTGGCAAGAGCCTATATCAAGTTCATGCAACAGAGGACAATTAAGAACAACTTGGGCCATGTTACTGCGCTTCAAGGACATAGTTTTAAGTTGTGGGCACCTGACAAAAGAACAAATGGTCACTTTTTCTCTTATCAAGAAAGTGTCAGCTAAATGTCAGACAAACTATGAGGCATATTCACCTGACTTGTATTCGCATAACACGACATTTTGTTAACTCAAGATGACACAGTCTCTCATGAACGACAGATATCTCCTGAATACTATTGCCAAGTGTAGAGTCATTGATATTCAATTTTCTCAACATAGAACAATCAGGTAGAGCAAGAAAAAAAGCATCCCCTATCTGTCCTCTTCCTAATGTCAAAACCTCAAGATTCCTGAAAATAATGAAGCAAATCAGATGGAGTCCAAGATGGCTTGATTCAGTGCAATGTCAAACAAAATACATACCTTAACAAAGATATAGCCTTCATGACCAGCAAATAAATAGAAGGTCCTGATATGCTCAATGCTGTAGCATTCGGATAACGCCTACACATGTCCTCAACTGTAATCACACGTGAAGCTTTGATTAAGCACATTTACATACTAAGGTTTAGAGTTTTACAGAAGCGGGACATAAAGTAATAACAAATCCCCAATTTCCAATACTCAAAATTGAATGTAAAAAGATTTTCTGCAAAAACATGTAAAAAAAACTAGGGTTCCATAGTTACGGGTACGGCGGTTTAAAAGGTCGAAAATTGGGAAAGATACTCAAATACACAAATAATAGTACAGTGTCATCATATATTATTATAAATACAGAAGAGAAAGCCACATATTTCACTACCAACAAAATACTAAAGAAAAACGGAGTACCACGAATACTCTACGCGTATCCATGCTTCAGAGCTAAAAACTTTCATAAATAATACAACATATACTCAAGAGCTCACATTGTTCTTCAGATATGTCCCGATTTTCAAAATTCAAATTCTTCCAGAAATCTTCATGAGTACTAGCAGCTCGCCACTGCTTACAAACTCTGGCAGCTCTGCAGAGATTTGTCTGATCCAGAAATGAGAAAACCTAAATTTCACAGGAAGAAAAAAGGAACATAAGAGAAAAATCATGGAGAAAAAAGAGACTCTAGATATCAATCGTGTAAACTCATTTAAAAGACATAAATGTTAGGAAAAAAACTAGTCTTTTCACATCGGCTTACCATATGCAACAGGTCATCCGTAAGATCCATCCTGACAACCTCTTGTTCTTCTAATTGTGAACTGTCACTATCATTCCCTTCCCTGTCTTCCACACCATTATCATCCTCACCAGTACACACCAACGCAAAATCTCCATAACAAGTGACATGACTAGGTCGGAGAGACGCATCGAAATCTCCATAATCCATAGAATATTTCACTTTACTAGACGATGTTGGGTCATCAAAGTTACACTCACTGCAAAACACAATCAATGGTCACAATCAAACTCACCAAAATTAACCCCTTTTCACTTCATTTCATTTTCCCAACACATACATTTTCACATAGCAATGCACGCGCACAAAAACAAGTAACTTACAAACAAAAAAAAATCTTTTTTGAAAATCCACGCGCACAATTAAACAAAAAAACTCACTTATAGAACTTAGCGCGCTTGTGAGACGAATCGCGGCTCTCATCAGCGACAGGACTCCCCGGAGCAACAGCGGCGTTTACTGAACTACTTTCTCCTTCTCCTTGTGTAACTTGCCACGAACCAAATGCATCTCTCCCATACTGAACAAATCCGGCGTCGAAATTCACGTCTTCACCTTCTTCCTCATCAAAAACGTTTCCGAAGTTGTCCTCGTCGTTGTTCATAGGTTCAACGAAATCACAGCTTTCCTCTTCTTCTTCTTTTTCCTTTTGGTTGAAGCATAGACAACACCAAAGATTCATGCACTTGAGGAAATTGAAGGCGAGTGTTGTTCACGAACCGTGTGTCTCGATCCCGCGCATTTCGAGGAAAGTTGAAGAAACCCTAACCGGCTCCGACGGTGGAAGCGATTTCGGAAACGGAGATGTTGATCGGTGAATTGAAGAGAGAGAGAGTTAGAGAGAGAAAGTGGGAGAGCAAGAGAGAGAGAAACAAGGAGGGTTTCAATAGATCTGATCAGATCTTGGAAGAAGCTGCTTTGAGTTTGTTGAGATGTTTTTTTGTGTTTGGTTTTCCTACTTTTTTGTTGCAAGAGAAATGACCATGTCAACGACGTCGTTTTTAATGTCTTTGCTTCACTTCACTGTTGATGTTTCTTTTCAAGTACATTATCAATGTTTGTGAATTTTATTTTCCAACCTCTATTCCTATTTATAACAAAAAAATTAACTTTTTTAATATATTGAATAATTAATACATTTAAATAATATATAGATTAAATATATTATTTATTTAATAAATTTAAATAATAAATATTAATTTACTATAATAATTACTTATTTAATTAATCATATTTATTGTCATTTTTATCTCGTCCTACTCATAATACATTGTTTATCCAATAAATCTTACTTATTGTCATTCATATTCTTTTTTATTGTAAATATTCTTATCTTTCTTTCTACACGATTTAATTAAAAATATTAATAAATTTAATAAATAAAAAATTTCAAAAATATTTTATTTATATATATATATATATATATATATATATATATATATATATATATATATATATATATATATATATATATATATATATATATATATATATATATATATATATATATATATATATATATATATATATATAAATTTTAATTTGCATATGTCTAAATATATTAAATTATCTTGATTTGTTAGACATATTTATTTTTCTTGTATATTTTGTAGAAAGAATTTTTGTTTGATGATTAATAATTTAATAAAATTATTTTATTATAAAAAAATAGATTATTTTACTGATATAATTTAAAATTCGTCTGAACTTTTAGATATATAATAAGATGATTATTTTTATTTGATTTGGAAATATATCCTATAATATTTTGTTCTAATCTTATTCATTGTCATTCCTATTCATTTTTTTGATATAAGCATTTGTAATCTTTTTTATCTATTTTAGATAAAGAGATCAACAAATTAAATAGATATATATTTCAAAAATATCATGTATATATTAATATGTGCAACTTTAATTTTGCATACTCTTAATATCAAATTAAAATATAAAATAAAATATTAAATTGTCTGGATCCGTTGAACATGTACATATTTTGTAACGACGTATGGATATTTCGTAAAGCGATCATAGGTTTGATAATTAAGTCCTGAAAATAAAATAGATATATAATATTGATAGTGATGGTACGAGAAATACTAACAAGTATCAATGAAACACTCTTTAAGTATTTAAAGTGGTAAGTTTTTTTAGAAATACGTGTATTTAATACATTGTAATTTAAAATTATTAACTTTTATAAAAAAATGTTTTTCATATTAAGTATTCTTAAAGAGTAGGACAATGGTTAGCATGACTTGTATTATATTCATATGTTGATTCCACGTATATTATCTATAAATATTGAATTGTGTCCATGCTTTATGACATGTAAATTAGTATGGTAAATACTATTTAATAATTGTTTTATTAGTCTAATTGAGGCATTAAAAAATTTATAATATTATATTAAAATTTAAACAATTATTATTTCTTATTAACACATATCATATAAATAAATTTGTAATAATTAATCATTTAATATTGTAAAAAAATCAAAAATCGTAATAACTACTAAAAAAATCAAAAGTCCTAATAGTTAATAATAAATTGTTAATTTAACTTGATATTAAAAAATTGATAGTAAAATTTTAATTTTAATTTTAATTTTTTAATGTTTTTACAAATATAGTCATCTATAACAACAATAAAATGTGCCAAGTAAATTTATTTGTTGAATTGAACTACTAATGATATTTTTTAAGATGATGTTGTGTTATTTCTTTTTTAAGATGATTTTACGTTATTTCTTTTTTCTTTTTACATAATTATCATTCTTTATTATTATATAAGAACCATTATAACATCGTTTATAATTGGCATAAAATTTGCAATCAATTTTCTTAACATCTGTATTAATTATAATTTTAAATTTGCATTTTATATTACCTTACAATTGATTACAATCAAATAATTTTTAAAAACCAGATGTGATATCCGCTATGGAAACATATGTTACTTCTATTTTTGCTGCTACGAACTACTTATATTTTTGGACGAAACAACTTATCTAATATTCAATGAATAAGTTTTTTTTTTAAAAACTTAATGTTGAATCTGAAAAAAGGAAAACAATGTATGTTTTCGTATCATATAATCATTTAATTAATAAAAAAACTTTCTTTTTACAACTACACAAATAATAATTCTAAAAAACATCAAAGGTTAAAACCAAATTATTATTTGATAATATCAAAATAATTAAAATTTTAAAATATAATTTTGACGGTTAATTGAATATAAAATAATAGCTATACTATTTTGTATGTGAAATTAATTTAGTAGTTTATAATAATTTGAAATATTGAATATAACCCTATAAATGGAAATTTGTATTCTTAATCATATAAATAACATAAAACCATAATAGTATAATTATAATTAAATATGCATTCATTTTTAATATTGACATGTAAAACTTAAATTGGTAATTGTATTTTTTTTAAAATTATTAATGATGGACTATGATTTTCAAAAGACGATAAAAATAAAATTGGGTTAGAGTTAGTGGCGTTTTGTGTGGGAACTAAGGTAAATTCATCCATAGGTTAATTTTAGAAAAAACAAAAGAAATTTTGTTTTAATTCATACAACATTTAATATATTTTTAAACCATTTCAATAGATAAGTTTTCAAGTTTATGAAATATATAAAGTTACACTGAGAAGATACACCTATTAAAGAAAAATATTAGGAATGCTAAGAATTGGACAAATTTATATGATATTATATAATAACAGTAACACAAATTTAAGAGATGAAACGTTGATATAATCTAAAATTTAAAAAGATTCAAATATCCTTTCAATTATCATAATAGAAATTCCATTGTATATATAGTCTAACAATATGATAAATTTCCATTGTGTAACTGAATAGAAATTCATCATTGAGAAGGACTAAGAAATAAATTATGAATGATCTTAATCTAGAGTTACCATACTATATCAAACTAGTATATTCGATTATTAAAAAGAAATCAAAGGAGGAAGTTGAAGCAAGGGTGTCAGTATAAGGAGATGTTTGTTAGGATTCAGATATTTCTTTTAATTAAATTTTGGAACTAATGCCTAAATATGTCAAGTTCATAAAGAAGTTTCTATCCTATAAAAAGAAGAAAAAAGTGAATAAGCAGGTAGATTTGATAGATAAACCTTATGGAGAAATTTGTCAAACTCAAAGTGAAATGTTTCTTTTCAAGTACCCTATCTATGTTTGTTAGTTTATTTTTAATTACATTTTTTACCTAGTTTTATAAAATTGAGATATCATTAAAATGTTTTAACACGAGTCGAATTTTATTTAATAAATATTCGCTTATTATTCATTAAGTGGTAAAAATTTGAGATTAAGTTATTAATTAACTTATCTCATAAAACAAGAGTCATCGTCGCACTTTATTGTTTCCAAAGGAATGGGAAAATAGCGACTAAAACTCACATAAGTTTTAAAACAAAACTAATAAAACAGAGAAATTTAGGTATGGAATTTGGTTATGCAAAGGGAATGTATTAACACCATAAACATCTATGGTACTCCATGAGAATCTCTTTGAAAATTCGTGTATTTGGCAAAAAAGAGTTGTTTGCAAAAAAGATTATGGAGATGAGAAAATAAATAGTTTTTATAATTTTGATTCGGCAAAACTTTAATGAGTTTTATGCTACCACCAATATGAAATAGCGAAATCAGAACCATATAGTTCTTCTTAAAAAATAACAAAATTATTTGTTGGTTAATTTTAAATGAAGGGACATTTTATCATCTTAAGAAGAATATTCAACCAAACCATCCATAAATATGAGACAGGTGGATATTTGTATCACAATGAAAGAAGGGCTAACTCTTTCAAGTGGAAAAGAATCAACATCATATCAATCAATAGCATGGACATGGAAGAATTACATCTCAATTATAGAGAGGACTCGTGTCTAATATTAAGAAAAAAATTAAAAACAAAATACACAAAGGCAAAAGAGTTTGAATGAGTTTTTATGTTTTTTAGTCTTTGAAGAAAAGAACTTGACTTTGATTAAATGGATTAAGGTTTGATTTAACAAAAAGGTTTTGAAAATGCACATGATAAAATCAAGATTTTTATTGAAAGTGGTTCAAGTTTAAAAAAATAAGAAGGTTTTGAAAAAGAGAGAAGATTTGAAAATTGAAGAAGATGGACAAGAGATGAAGGGACCATCCTAAAGCATAAAGTAAAGGCTAAGGTAGAAAAGATATGACCAAACAAAAAGCAAACTATAAGTCAACATATGCATCCATTCTCTTTGAATTAAGCCATACACACAAGCAAGTACTAAGCCTTAGATGAAAATTTAGTGCCTCAAATGCGAACTCAAGGTCTCGGCATCAGATGAATCACCAAAGAGTGCATATGACTTTTCATGTATCAGGTGATATCTTAGATGAAAGTTCTTGCATACAAAAAATTTCTTAACAAGCAGACAAAACACAAACACAACCAAGGCCTCAAATGAATCAAGATCACAAGGTCCAGATTAAAGTCCAGATCGAGATTATATCCTAAGTCAAAAAACTATAAACTCTATAATGCAAAGGGTAGTAACCATAGCTCAAGAGCCTTAGAATTTTTTTGAAGTGTTTGAGTATTTTAGTAATGTCTTTTAAGAAAGAAAAAAATGCTCAATGGGAAAAATAAAAAAAAAAGGCATAAATTAAAGTGCTCAAGGAGCAAAAGAAAAATAGCATAAAATAAAGTGCCCAATGAGCAAAAGAAAAATAACATAAAATAAAGCAAGAAAGTAAAAATGACAAAAATGATAAAAATGCTAAAAGTAAAGGGCATAAAGTAAATTGCGGGAAATTTAAATGACGAAAATTTAAAGTGGAGAATATTAAATGTTAGTGCAATTACAGTTATGGTTAGTGTTTTACCCCAAAATTTATCGTCTCTTTCCTCAAAACATTTCACACAAGATCTCCAATAGCTCAAGTTTGCACAAGTGTTGACTAGGTCAAACCATCTCTTAAACACTGATGCCTTAAATTATAGTTTTGATTTTCACAAGGATAATTAGACTTCTAATGCCTCAAATGATCTTCACGGATCATTTTAGACCTCCAAGAATACTCATGTCAAGTTTCAAGTCTTGAATCATAATTTTGCTCAGCCAATTGCTCAAATGACTGAAAATCAACTATATTGGGTAAAAAGTCAAATATGGTCAACCTACAGTCAAACTTCATGACTTTTGGCCAACATCAACATTTTAAAGTCTTGTTCATCATTTGATCAAGTATTGATCACCATCTCTCAAGAAAAGCACTCAATTTACCAAAAGGGCAAAATAGTCAAAATTAGGGTTTTGACTGTATTTGACCGATCAGTGACTTTTGACCTAATGTATGATCTAATGGCTCGAAGAATAATCTCAAGAATTAAAATACAACATGTTGACCTAATTTAATGGCTCAAAACATTCCTCAAGATCAATGGATTGATAGTTGAAATTTGATCAACTCATGAAAAGTCAACTGATGCACAAAAAGTCAAACTTTGACTTTTTTTGTCAAAATTTGATTTCAAAGATAAAAATTCATCAAGAAATTAAAAAATATGAAGCTTGGTCGTCAAGAAATCAAGAAAGTCAAAAGTCAATTGAAAAGTCAAACTTTTCAAGACTTAGAAAAATTTCTAAGTGTTTTAAACAATGATAATTTCACCACTTCAGGACACTTTTTCACCAAGATGCAAGATGATTCAAATGAAACTTTTAACATGAAAGTTGTATATCTTGATGATATCTACAACTTTGTATTAGAGAGCTCATATCCAAAAAATTCTTAGATTTTGAGTTATAAGCCCATGAAGTCATGCACTTTTTCTAAAACACAATGAAAATTTGACCTAGTTTAGGCATATTTTTGTCTCAACTTCTTGGCCATTTTTCATATAGCTCCAAGATGATTTTGTCAAAATGGTCAACATTAAGGTTGTAGAGGATGTTTCAAGCTTTCCAAAATGTCCAAGAACTTGGAGAGATCATGTTTGAGCTAGAAGTTTAGAAGAGATGAAGATGGCCTCAAAAACTTGAATTATAGGTCATATTCTTGATGAATATTTGATCCAATCTCATAGCCATGTTGCATAATATTGATTTTGCAGGCTTCTAACTTGTGTTTCACTCCATAATTAATTAATTACACAACTGATAGAGCTATTTTCCAAGCATTTGAGCTCTTACCCAAGTTGCATTTCCATTAATGTATATTGTTGGAGAATCTTGTCATACTCCGACGAAGGTGACGGGGATTTGGGAATGGGTAAGCGTGGATGGCCACCGCAGAAACAGGTGGCTCAAATGCCTCCGGCGAGCGTTAGAGTTTTCTCGCCAGCAACGCGATCTCACGGGAAGGGTACCACCGTCACTTTCACCCCCCTGAAGGCCAACGATACGGGTTTAGCTGAAACAGTCTTAGATTCGATTCCTGGGGCAGAGATAGAGGAACAAGAGGAGGACCATTTAGACCCACCGCAACCCTGGGTGGACATAATCAGAGGTAATCATTCTTATTCTAATGGTCTGAACATTGCGTATTCACCCCCTTCCATTGTTGAGGGGGAAATAGAAGTTGTTATTGAGGAAGAAGATATTGCTTCAGAGGTGAAGTTTTGGGAAAATGCTTTGATTATGTATGTGCTAGGGCGCGATTTGACCATGACAGCAGTAAAGAAGTACATGATGCAAACTTGGGACTTTACAGCTTTACCTGACCTATTCTACAACGAAGAAGGGTACTTTATAATCAAGTTTAAGTCTAAAGAGGATAATGAGCTTGTGCTGAGGAAGGGCCCATATACCATTTTCAGATAGCCTATGTTTCTATTAGAATGGCGACCATTATTTTCACTGGACAGAGATGCAGTACATGTTGTACCAATCTGGGTCACGTTCCCCCAGCTCCCACTAATTTATTGGGGTGAGAAGAGAATTGGTAAAGTGGCTAGCGCTATTGGGAAACCGATCATGACAGATGAATGTACAGCAAAGAAGCTGAGGATTACCTACGCTAGAGTTCTCATTGAGGTGGACATAACAACTGAACTAAGGGATTCAATAAACATCAGAGATCCTTAAGGAAGTAAGCATATGCAGAGGGTGGAATACGAATTGAAACCAGTGTTTTGCAAGAAGTGCAACAAGTTGGGGCATAATTGTGACAAACATAGAATTATTGCTAAACCTATTCAGAAATGGACTGTGAAAGGCCCAGCTGCAGAAGTGGAAAGTAACAGGGAGGATGAGAAAGGTAAATAGGCTGCTGATACTTCAGAGTCCTTGGTGTTCAGTGAATTTGGTGCTGAGAAGGACTGGAGAATAGTGGCCTCTACTAAAGTTGCTGGAAGAGCCAGGATAGGCGCTAATGAAAGGAATAGTTACTCCCATGGCAGAGATATAAATCAGACTGGTATTGGTGGTATTGGTTGCAGTAATGGTTTTGGAATCCTTGGTATGGAGGAGGACAAAATTGTAGATGTAACATGATTCTCACTTGGAATGTGAGGGGCCTCAATAAAAGAGCAAGGCATATTGAGATTAAGGCCCATCTCAATGCTCTTCAGCTGCCTTGTATTGCTTTTTTGGAAACTAAGGTCAAGAGTGATAATGCAGTCAAAATTAGGCAAACATTTGGCAACAACTAGAGTTGGCTTGATAACTATGACAAGCATCCTAATGGGAGGATTTGGGTAATGTGGAGGAACCAAGAGCTTAATATCATAAGTCATAGTAGTGGGGATCTGTTTTTACATTGTGAACTGACTGATAATAATAAAAATAAGTTTTGGGTCACTTTCATCTATGCTCATAACCAGGCTGCTGATAGAAGAAGACTATGGTCTGAGATCCAAAACATTGCTGGCAGCAACAATAATGCTTGGATGGTTGTTGGAGACTTTAACAATGTTCTTACCAGCTCAGACCGCATTGGAGGAAATCTTGTGCATGAAACAAAATTTGAAGACCTTAGTGCTCTGATGACAGGCTCCAACTTGTTTGAGCATGATACTCGTGGTAACTACTTCACCTGGACAAATAACCATAAAAATGGCTTGATTTACTCTTGTATTGACAGGGCCCTTTGTAACCAAACGTGGTTTGCCAAGTTCCCTGCTTGCGTCATTGAGGTCTTGAATGCCCATATTTCTGATCATTGCCCTCTCAAAATTCTGATCCATGGGCATGAGTGTAAGGGTGTTAAAAATCAGAAAACATTCAGATTTCTGAATAATGTGGTGGACTTCCCTGAATTCCTAGAGGTGGTTGCTAAGAGTTGGAGCAAAGATGTTAGGGGTCAACCAATGTTTATATTATGGCGCAACCTGAAGAGGCTCCAACCAATTATGAGGGATCTAAACAGAAAGGTCCTTAAAGATATCAAGGAGATACAAACTTATAGAGATAATCTGGCCCTGTGTCAGCAGAAACTATCTGTTAGATAATGCATACTTTCATGCATTAGTGAGAGGTAGACAAAAGCAAAATGCCATTACTCACCTAATGGACCATACTGGTAAAATTCTGATGCACCACAAGGATATGGAAGCTGAAGTGTTGCGCTTTTACTCTGAGCTGGTAGGTAAATCTACTGATAATTTGATGCATGTAAATATTGATGTAATTAGAAGAGGTGCCAAACTATCTGTTAGTAGCAAAACTAGCCTAATTAAACCGTTTACTGAGAAGGAAATCTGGGATGCGCTGAATATCATTGGGGATGATAAAACTCCAGGGCTTGATGGTTTTAATGCAAAAATTTTCAAAGTTGCTTGGCCTATTGTCAAGCATGATGTGAGTTCTGCAATACATGATTTCTACCAGCACAACCAGATGTATGTTGCGATCAATTGTGTTATGGTGACACTTGTTCCCAAAACTCTTGGTGTTGATTGTATGAAGGACCTTAGACCCATTGCTTGCTGCACTACTGTGTATAAGATCATCTCCAAAATTCTTACAAACCGGCTCAGCAAGGTAATAACTGAAGTTATTGATATCAGCCAAACTGTCTTCTTACCTGGTAGAGTGATACATGATAATATTCTTATGGCATTTGAGCTCTTGAGGGGGTATAGTCGTAAACATATCTCTCCCAGATGCGCTATCCAAATGGACATTCGTAAAGCATATGATACAATTGAATGGACGACATTGGCCATGATCTTGAAGGAGATGAACTTCCCTGGTAAATTTGTTGATTGGATAATGGAATGTGTAAGCACTGCCTCTTATAGATACTCGATCAATAGGCAGCTGACTGATCTTCTGCAAGCTAGACGAAGGTTGCGACAGGGGGATCCAATTTCGCCACTGTTGTTTGTAATTGTCATGGAGTACCTCCACAGGGCCTGGCTAACCTTGCCTATGTGCAGAAGTTCAAGTTTCACCCTCGATGCAAAAGACTCGGTATAACGAACATTAGCTTTGCTGACGATATCATTCTATTTGCTAGAGGTGATACCACATTTGTTTGTAATCTGATGCAAGTTTTTAATCTTTTCTCGCAAGCAACGGGCCTTTATGTGCAACCTATTAAATGCCATGTTTACTTTGGTGGTGTTCAGCAAAGGGATAAACAGGAAATCCTGCAGCTAACTAGATTTGGTGAAGGATGCTTGCCTTTCAAGTATCTTGGTGTACCCTTAGCTAGCAGGAAACTGTCTAGCCAGCACTGTCAACCGCTTATTGAGAAAATTACTGGGAGAATTAAAAACTGGACCTCGCACCTCTTGAGCTATGTTGGTAGATGTCAATTAATAGGAAGTGTTATATTTTCTATTTCTGCTTATTGGCTGCAAGTGTTGCCGCTGCCCAAACAGGTGCTGCAACGTATTGATTCAATATGTCGTAGTTTCTTATAGAGCAGAACTGACGTTATCAGTAGGAAGGCCCCAATAGCATGGGACTCAGTGTGCCAACCTAAAGCGGCTGGGGGTTTGAACATCTACAATCTATCTACTTGGAGCCAAGCCTCGTTAGGGAAGCTTCTTTAGAATATCCACATGAAGGCGGGCCGGTTATGGATTAGATGGATGGATACGTTTTATTTCAAGGGGTGTAATATTCTAGAGTGGCAAGGTTCAAATACAAGTTCTTGGATTGTGAAGCGTATTCTCAAGCATAAAGACATCATTAGTAGGAATGAGTATTGGCAGGATACGGTTGCGAGCGGGAAATACAACACAAGCCAGATGTACAAGTCGCTGCATGGAAATATCCCCCATGTAAATTGGAAGAAGCTACTGTTTGACAATTATGTTAGGCCCAAAGACAACTTCTTCCTTTGGATGGCCTTATGGAAAAGGATTCCCACTAAGAGTAGATTGAAGAAGCTTGGTTTTGTTGATGACAGCAGTTGTGCCTACTGTATGGAGGAAGAAACAATTCAGCACCTCTTCTTCGAATGTATGCACACAAAGAATGTTTGGCTGGAAATCTTAAATTGGCAGCACATCAGACATTGCCCTCTTGAGTGGGATCAAGAAACTAAGTGAATTTTAGGAAGAACTAGAAGAAGCAAGTCATGTGGATTGATGTTGAAAATGGCTTTTATGGAGACCATATATGAGTTATGGCAGGATAGAAATAGGTTTATTTTTAATGGTAAACACTTGGAGGGGAACATTGGTGATAAAATTAAGCAGGTCATCAGAACTAGATGTAGTAAGCACATGATATTAAGTAGACATATAATGGGGTTTACTTAATTGAGGGTCATTTTGATTCTTGGATCTTCGGATCAGTTGTACTTAACTGTTTTTTGGTTAATAAAGTATTGATTTTGCTCCCCCAAAAAAGTGGCTTTAATCACAAAGTTCACTCTCCTTGAGCTTTGCACTTGTTACTTCTTATCACACACAATCTCAAAGCCATAAGAAACTTGTATAGAGCCTCTAACTACTCAGACCATGCTTGTACTATGCATTGAAACTATATTTTTCAAGTTGCTTAAAAAACAAGGCAAAAATCCATAACATGTGAACTTTTGTTTCTGACCCCTCCAAGCCTTCAAACCTTCTCCTATAAATTGAGACACTTTTATGCAACTAAGAACACAAATTAACAAGCCTTGGAACTCCCTCAAACTCCCTCAAACTCCCTCAAACTCATATTTGCATTCAAACTTCCATAACTTGCCATTTCTGCCCAAAAACTTCCATCTCATAATCCACTCGTGCGTTTCTTCTCCAAATCAATCTTAAAGCTTCCTTACATCAAATACAACTCATCCTTGTCCCCGTTTTAGAACTGTAACACCTCTATCACCATCCTCCATAACCAAAAACAATATGTTGCACATTGACTCCTCCAGCACGATTCAGCCATCCTCAATCTAAACTAATAATTGCATTAGCTTCCTAGAGGTTCACTGAAGTTATTTTGATCATCACAACACCTTGAAAGGTGCTCTAAATCAAAACATGAATTTCAATTTCAAGGTAAGTTTTCTTGACTTTGAACTCTTCATACAAGCATCATAAGTGGTTCATTTGTGAAGATAAAATGTAGATATCATTGCTCTGAAGCTAACCATATGCTTACTTTTCCTTTTTATTAATCATGTGTTGAGAATTTTAGAACTGAAAATCCAGAAAAGTTAGGTTTTATTTTGGGGCCAAACAAAATTCTCACTCATCTTTGATTTGTAGTTTATGAAATTTATATGGTTGGAATCGTGGTAAAAAATGGAGCAAGTTTCATGTTTGTACTTTTGCAAATGGTTGAGAGATGAAGAAGTTACAAATTCAAAAATCTTGTCCATGGAAGCTGGCGCGAGGAAGAAGAAGACAACACATTCAGGATTGAGTTTGTAATATAATATGTTGGTTGTGTATAAATGAACGGATGTATAGACACCCAAGTGGTAGATAGCGCGTACGTAAGACATTATCCTATAAGGTCTTGGGTTCGAACCCCAAAGACCTTTTGTTTTGTTTTCTAACATTTTTATTTGTTTCATTTCGAGGAAATTTGAAGAAACCCTAACCGGCTCTGATGGTGGAAGCGATTTCGGAAACGGAGATATTGATCAGTGAATTGAAGAGAGAGAGAGAGAGAGAGAGAGAGAGAGAGAGAGAGAGAGAGAGAGAGAGAGAGAGAGGAGAGAGAGAGAGAGAGAGAGAGAGAGAGAGAGAGAGAGAGAGAGAGAGAGAGAGAGGAACAAGGAGGGTTTGAATAGATCTGATCAGATCTTGGAAGAAGCTGCTTTGAGTTTGTTGTGATGTTTTTTTGGGTTTGGTTTTCCTACTTTTTTGTTCCAAGAGAAATGACCATTTCAACGACGTCATTTTTAAGGTCTTTGCTTCACTTCACTGTTGATGTTTCTTTCCAAGTACATTATCAATATTTATGAATTTTATTTTCCAACCTCTATTCCTATTTATAACAAAAATTATCTTTTTAAATATATTGAATAATTAATATATTTAAATAATATATAGATTAAATATATTATTTATTTAATAAATTTAAATAGTAAATATTAATTTTTATTATAATAATTACTTATTTAATTAATCATATTAATTGTCATCCTTATCTCTGTCCTACTCATAATATATTGTTTATTCAATAAATCTTACTTATCGTCACTCATATTCTTTTTTATTATAAATATTCTTAATTTTCTTTTTACATGTTTTAAATAAAAATATCAATAAATTTAATAAATATATTTTTTTCAAAAATACTTTATTTATATATATATATATATATATATATATATATATATATATATATATATATATATATATATATATATATATATATATATATATATATATATATATATATATATATATATATATATATATTAAATTGTCTTGATCCGTTAGACATATTTATTTTCCTTGTATATTTCGTAGAAAGAATTTTTGTTTGATGATTAATAATTTAATAAAATTATTTTATTACAACAAAATGGATTATCTTGTTAATATAACTTAAAATTTGTCTGAACTTTTAGATATATAATAGAGGTGATTATTTTTATTTGATTTGGAAATATATCCTATAATATTTTGCTCAAATCTTATTGACATCCCTACTCATTTTTTAATATAAGTATCTGTAATCTATTTTATTTATTTTAAATAAAAATGTCAATAAATTAAATAGATATATTTTAAAAAATATATTATTTATATATATTAATATGTGCAATTTTTAATTTGCATACTTCTAATATCAAATTAAAATATAAAATAAAATATTTAGACATGTAAATGTTTTATAAAGACATACACATATTTCGTAAAACGAACCTATGTTTGATGGTTAATAAATTATGTCTAAAATATTTTAATTAAACCTTTAAAATAAAATAGATATATAGTGTTGACAGTGATTGTGAGAAGAATAAAGTTAATATTATACGAGAAATATTAATAAATGTCTTAAGGACACTCTTTAAATATTTAAAGTGGTAAAAAAATTTAGAAAAACATATATTTAGTACATTGTAATTTGAAATTATTAACTTTTATAAAAAATATTTTTTATATTTGTTTTTTTTTTTTAAATAGGACAATGGTTAGCATAATTCGTATTGTATTTATATGTTGATTCTACATATGTATTATCTATAAATATTGAATTGTGTGCATGTTTTATGACATGTAAATTAGTATCGTAAATATTATTTAATAGTTATTTTATTAGCCTAATTAGAACATTAAAAAATTTATAATATTACATTGAAAATTTAAACAATTATTATTTTTTATTAATACACATATCATATTGATAAAGTTGTAGTAATTAATCATTTAATATTGTAAAAAAAAAATTAAAAATCGTAATAACTACTAAAAAAAATCAAAAGTCCTAATAGTTAATAATAAATTTTTAATTTAATTTAATATTAAAAAAATTGATAGTAAAATTTTAGTTTTAATTTTATAATGTTTTTACAAATATAATCATCTATAACAAACAAAAAAAATGTGCCAAGTACATTTATTTGTTGAATTGAACTACTAATGATATTTTTTAAGCTGATGTTATGTTATTTCTTTTTTAAGATGATTTTATGTTATTTATTTTTTCTTTTTACATCATTATTATTCTTTATTATATTATATAAGAACCATTATAACATCGAATATAATTGGCATAAAATTTGCAATCAATTTTCTTAACATCTGCATTAATTATAATTTTAAATTTGCATTTTATATTACCTTACAATTGGTTACAATCAAATAATTTTAAATTTCAAAATATCAAAAATCAGATGTGATATCCACTATGGGAACATATGTTATTTCTATTTTTGCTGCTACGAGAACATATACTACTTATATTTTTGGACAAAACAACTTATCTAATATCCAATGAATAAGTCTAAAAAAAACAATTTTGAATCTAAAAAAAGGAAACATGTATGTTTCCGTATCATATAATCATTTAATTAATAAAAAAACTTTTTTTTACAACTACACAAATAATAAGTCTAAAAAACATCAAAGGTTTAAATCAAATAATAATTGAATATCAAAATAATTAAAATTTAAAATACAATTTTGATGGTTACATTAATGTTGAATATAAAATAATAGCTATATCATTTTGTATGTGAAATTAATTTAGTAGTTTATAATGATTTGAAATATTGAATATAATAAATGGAAATTTGTATTCTTAATCATATAAATAACATAAAATTAAATATGTATTTATTTTTAATATTGACATGTAAAATTTAAATTGGTAATTATATTTTCAAAAAATCATTAATGATGGGTCATCTGATTTTTAAAAGACGATAAAAATACAATTAGGTTAGGGTTAGTGGCATTTTTGTGGGAACTAAGGTAAATTCATCAATAGGTTGGTTTTAGAAAAAACAAAAGAAATTCAGTTGTAATTCATACATTTAATATATTTTTATACCATTTCAATAGATAGGTTTTTAAGTTCTTGAAATATAAAAAGTTATATTGAGAAGATACATCTATTAAAGAAAAATAATTAGGAATGTTAAAAATTGAACAAATTTATATGATATTATATGATAATAGTAACACAAATTTAAGAGATGAAACGTTGATATAATTTAAAATTTAGAAAGATTCAAATATCCTTTCAATATATATATATATATATATATATATATATATATATATATATATATATATATATATATAATATATATATATAATATATATATATATATATATATATTGGTGGAGTCAGAAAAATTATAAAGTCTGGACAAAAAATTAAAGACCGCAAATTTACATTGTATATAATATATAAATAGTTATCAATTAAAATAGAAGAGACTCGTCATTTTGTCAATAAAAATATAGTTTAAAATAAAACAGATAAACATAACGTTACAATAGCGGGTTAAATAAAATCACGAGGCAAGTGTCCTTTTCGAGACTTCTTTGCGGTAAATGTTTGAATAATATCAATATCATAAGTGACTTGAATATCTCTCGTTCAGTGTAACATACCATTAAGTCATTAAACCACACACCGTTGATCTTATTGCGCAATTTAGACTTGATAATCTTCATTGCTGAAAAAGCTCTTTCAACGGATGTTGTCGACACCAACAATATCAAAACTAACTCAATAAGTTTATAAAGGAATGAAAATACCAAATGTTTCTCAGTTTGAACCATCTTCATAGCCAAAATTTGAACATCTTCACAAGTAAAAAATGAAGCATTTCTTCTCACTTGAAGAACATAAGTGTCAAGTTGATCCCTTATTGTTCCTCGGTCATCATTAGAAAAGTCTATATGATAAATATCAGCAAGACGAGCAAGCTTATCAACATTAAACTTGGAGAAAGAGTTCTTGGGGTCAAGACATGAAAAGTAATTAAGGATAATGTTACTTCCTTCACTAAAGCGATGATCCATCTCTATACATATTTTGTCAATAGCAACATAAAAAATCTTTGCACGATAATGATAAAGATTAGTGATAGTCCTCCCTTCTACCTGAACGACCCCGAACCGGTATTTCATCATCCATATTTGGAACCGGAATACCTTTAGCAACACAAAAATCTTGGACATCGGCAAATCAATTATCCCAACCACTCTCTCTCGTTGTGGCCAACCGAGCTTTGACATCATCAACTAATTTCATGACAATCACAATATTAAGATCTTTTCTTTACAAGACATTTGAAAGCTCGTTTGTGATACCAAACAACTTTAACATTAACAAAATGAAAGCAAATTTAAAGCTCTCTATTTTTTCTATCAAACCCGCTGCATGAGTTGTGAAAACTATTATGACTACCAACGTGACCTTTCAAGCCTTAAGATGCATGCTTCTAATCTCTATATCCGCTTTTAGTGAAGACTTCAAAACCAAAGTGCTCGACCCTTCCAGATTGCTTAAAGAGAAAGCAATAAAAACAATAAGTTGCATCCTTTATCTCACTGTATTTTAACCATGTATAATTCTTATACCATGATTTACTAAATGATCTTTTAACACTCCTAAATGGAGTACGAGGAAAGCTTGGCAAACCTGGTTGTATTGAACCCTTCAATATATACGCCCTCCTCACTTGGTCTTGAATATCCGGAGCATACTCATTAATTTATTTTCTACGACCTGGATCACGCACAATCTCATTTGGATTAAACTCATTAACCACATTAGACAATAGTTCTAATTTGACTTCTAGTTGCACATCATTCATATTCTCAATATTTTCTCTAGCAACCAAAAATCTCCTCATCTCTAAACAATAGATAAAATAGTTACAAAATTGTAGTTTCAAAATTTAAAAGAATAATAATCAAATAAAACAAATAAGAATAAACAATGCTCTTCAAACAAATAAAACCAAATTTAAAAGTCTAATAAATAAATTAGTATTTATAATTATTCATGGTTAATAAAACAACCTAAACTCTAATTAATAAATAAATTAGTACATGGTCAATTAAACAACCTAAATTTTAATCAATAAATTAGAATCAAGCATGAAATTAAATAAGTATAATATATAGACTTATTTCTACAAGTTTCATTTGAAAAATAGCAAGTAGCATAATCACTAATTGATTTGTAATTGTAAATATGTCAATTTAATTTTGTACTAGTTTGATGGCTTAAATTAAACTTTTTGCATTAAACATTTATCAACTTTCCAGCAAAATAAAAGTATAAAAAGAGAAAAATTATATACGTGTCTATCTAATTCTTTACCAGATATTAATAATCTCTAAATCCTTATTTCTTGTTGTGACAAACATATCAAATAGATTAACAGACCAAGTCAAACACACGTAGTATATTTGTATTATATGGAAAGAGAAACACACATCTACTATTTAATAATCAAGTTAAAGTTTTACATTACCTGCTATAGAAACGGTATGAAACTGTAAGGGAAGTTGACGACGACATATTGAACATAGAAGGAAAGAGAACGGCGATGACTGCTATTTAATAATCTTTTTCCTCTTTAGGTTTTTCCAATTCTAAGTTCCACTATTTTTTTCTTTTAATTTTATTTATTTATAAAAAAAACATGAATACTAAAAAAAATTTGAGTCGGGCCGAGCCTGGGCATTTGCCCAAACTGGCCGTATGGTAGAATCGCCCATATATATATATATATATATATATATATATATATATATATATATATATATATATATATATATATATATATATATATATATATATATATATATATATAGTCTAACAATATGATAAATCTCTTATATAACTGAATAGAAACTCACCATTGAGAAGGACTAAGAAACAAATTATGAATGATCTTATTCTAGAGCTACCTTACTATATCAAATCATTGTATTCGATTATTAAAAAGAAATCAAAGGAGGAAGTTGAAGCAAGGTTGTGAATAAATTTTAAGGAGATGCTTGTTAAGATTCAGATGAGTATTTCTTTTAATGAAATTTTGGAACTAATACTTAAATATGTCAAGTTCATAAAGGAGTTTCTATTTGGTAAAAAGAAGAAAAAAGTGAGTGAACATGTAGATTTGACAGATAATCCTTATGGAGAAATTTGTCAAACTCAAAGTGAAATGTTTCTTTTCAAGTACACTATCCATGTTTGTTAGTTTATTTTTAATTACATTTTTGACCTAGTTTTATAAAATTGAGATACCATTAAAATGTTCTAACATGAGTCAGATTTTATTTAACAAATATTCGCTTATTATTCACTAAGTGTAGTGGTGAAAATTTGAGATTAAGATATTGATTAATTTAACTCATAAAGCAAAAGTCATCATCGCACTTTATTGTTTCCAAAGGAATGGAAAAAGAGCGAATAAAACTCACATAAGTTTTAAAACAAAACTAATAAAATAGAGAAATTTAGGTATGGAGGTTGGTTATGCAAAAGGAATATATTAGCATCCTAAACATCCATGGTACTTCATGAGAATCTCTTTGAAAATTTGTGTATTTGGCTAAAAGAGTAGTTTTCAAAAAAAGATTATGGAGATGAGAAAATAAATGGTTTTTATGATTTTGATTCCGCAAAACTTTAATGAGTTTTATGCCTACGTACCACCAATGTGAAATGGCGAAATCAGAACCACATAGTTCTTCTTAAAAAAGAACAAAATTATTTGTTGGTTAATTTTAAATAAAGGGACATTTTGTCATCTTAAGGAGAATACGCAATCAACCATCCATAAACATGAGACAGATATATATTTGTATCACAATGAAATAAGGGCTCAAACTTGGATAAAAATCAACAAGTATGTCACTAACTCTTTCAAGTGGAAAAGAATCAACAACATATCAATCAATATCATGGACATGGGAGAATTATATCTCAATTATGGAGAGGACTCGTGTCTAATCTTAAGAAAAAGATTTAAAACAAAATGCACAAAGGAAAAAGAGTTTGAATGAGTTTTTGTGTTTTTTAGTCTTTGAAGAAAAGAACTTGACTTTGATTAAATGGATTAAGGTTTGATTTAAGAAAAAAGTTTTTGAAAATTCACTTGACAAAATCAAGATTTTTATTGAAAGTGGTTCAATTTTTTTTTTAAAAAAAAGAAGGTTTTGAAAAAGAGAGAAGATTTGAAAATTGAAGAAGATGAGCAAGAGATGAAGGGACTATCCTAAAGCATAAAGTAAAGGCTAAGATAGAAAAGATATGACCGAACAAAAAGCAAACTCTTGATAATAAGTCAACATATGCATCCATTCCCTTTGAATTAAGGAATACACACAAGCAAGTACTAAGCATTAGATGAAAATTTAGTGCCTCAAATTCGAACTCAAGGTCTCAGCATCAGATGAATCACCAAAGAGTGCATATGACTTTTCATGTATCCGATGATATCTTAGATGAAAGTTCTTGCATACAGAAAAGTTATTAACAAGCAGAGAAAACACAAACACAACCAAGGTCTCACATGAATCAATATCACAAGGTCCAAATGAAAGTCTAGGTCAAGATTATATCCTAAGTCAAAAAAGTCTAAACTCCATAATGAAAAGGGTAGTAACCATAGTCCAAGAGTCTTAGAATTTTTTTAAGTGTTTTAGTATTTTAGTAATGTCTTTTAAGAAAGAAAAAAATGCTCAATGAGCAAAATAAAAAAGGTATAAAGTAAAGTGCTCAAGGAGCAAAAGAAAAATAGCATAAAATAAAGTGCTCAAGGAGCAAAAGAAAAATAACATAAAATAAAGGCAAGAAAGTAAAAATAACAAAAATGATAAAGATGCTAAAAGTAAATGGTATAAAGTAATTTGCGGGAAATTCAAATGACAGAAATTTAAAGTGTGAAATATTAAATGTTAGTACGATTACAGTTAGGGTTAGCAATTAATATTCCAATTTGGGACAATTTGGCGCTATGTTAAGCAATTATAAGTGAACTTATATAAAAGTTGCACTAATCTAAGGTCGGGCCAAAATAATATAGGTGTATTGCATATAATGCACACTATAATACGGTGGGAGAACTGACTTGGGTGTTTTGTGTTTTATCGCAATTGTTGCGGATAGCAAGAGTCGTCGCCGACTTTTCTTTTATCCGATAAAGGAAAGGGTGAAAATAACGGGAAAGACCTTTTGAGAATTTTCTTGAGTTCGGGAGATAGGTTATGAAAAGGAAAGGTGTTAGCACCCTTTTCATTTGTAGTTATCTACGGGCTCTTAGTTTCTAGCTTACTTTGAAATGCTTTGTAAATGATTTTGTGTTTGGTGTGAGTTTAAAAATATTTTGAAAACGCCTTTGTTTCGACAAACTTTGCAATGATTCTCGTCTCTTTAAGAATGTATACAAAGTGTTGGTTTTGAAAATAGTTCAAAGTGATGTTTGTTTTTGGAAATATGTTTTGAAAGTGTGAGTGTGAAAATGTTTTTAGTTTGCGAGCAAGCAACTACGAGCATTCTACCTACTCAAAAAGTCTTAATTCTTTTCCTCCTCCTTTAGATAGTGTTATCTTACCATTAGTTAGTAAGCAATTGTTGTACCCCAAAAATTTCCCTCCATTTCCTTTAAGATTTTCTTCTAGGGTTTTTCGACTGTTTAAAGCTTCTTAGGCCTCCAGATATGTCAATGGATTCATCAAGGGTTTAAGTTTGCGGGTGTTTAAAATTTCTCTTGTCCTGTAGTATTGAGCTAGGATTTTGACTCTTGAAGATGTGACATTTGTTGAGATCAAGGCTCATGTTTCAATGGTTGTGAAATGTTAAGGCCTATATTTGAGTTTGTCTCAAATTAAGGGTTTTGATTCATGATGGCGAATATGAAAACTCTTTGATAATACATTGTTTGCTTGTGAATAAAGTTAACCAGAGTTGATTTGAAATTAGGGTTTTGATCTTTTTCTTAATTGGATGAATTTTGGAGTCTTTCATGCAAGGGTTTGTTTAGGTTTTTATGATGCATCATTTCAGGCGTTTAGGAGTTCAAACTGTCAAATATGGATATTCGTTCTCGTGATGATTCAAACTTTGGTTTTCATCCAGCATTCACGGAGGAAGCTTCAATTGCAATTTAATTTCGTGATCTGACAAGTTTATTTTATTCTGAGATTTGCCTTCAAAATGTGAGCATTATTCAAGTCTCTATGGTCTAAATTCCAGGTTTTCATCGAGGATAGCGCAAGGATACCAAGTTTCTCATGTATAAGATATAACTCATGGATTCTTCTTTCAACGTTACAAATTACATCATATTAACACATTACATTTTTCATTTACATCTATTCTTTTTTTCAACATTATAATTAAAATTAACTTAGAAATTGGGATTTCTTTTAATTAATTAATTTTTATGGTAGTTTAATTTAATTAAAACCTTTTTCACAAAAAAAACCCTAAAAAATTACCTTCTTCAAATTAAATCAATTTCTTTCTTTTAACTTAGATTTAACTATTTTCTTGTTTTAGTTAATTATTTTCCTTTTAGATAATTAGGTTTAAAACCTTTTCTTTAATAAAACCAAACAAAATCCATTCCTTTTCCATTTATCCTTGTATATTATATTCATTTCATTTCTTGTACATTTATTCAAATTCAATATGGTTGTAATAGATAATTAAGATTTAATTTCTTGCAATCCCCATTTGTAAATTTGTACACCCCACCCCCAAATGATGTAATAGCGTAGAAATTTACTTTCCGCAATTTATCGCTTTCGAATATAAATGCTAGTAATTAGGGTTTATATGGAAAGATAAAATCAATAACTAGAAAAACCTAATTCAAGACAAAACAATGCATGAAAAATAAACACCTTGCACACTCGCACCTCTAGGGTTAACCTCACTTGTTGCCTTACAAATAAATAGTCATGTCCCTCGAACGTGAGATATTTTAGCAATGAATCCAAAATACAAGATCGTAGTCCCTCGATGACCCTTTGATCTTGCCTTTGTAAATGTTATTAGACCCTTACAACAAATTGCTAAGGTATCCTACAATGTTGTCTTCTATGATTATACGATGACCCACGCATGTCCCTTCACATCCAATGATAAGGCTTCTTACCAATCAATGGTAAGATAGCAATATCTAAAGGAGGAGGAAATGAACAAAGACTTTTTGAGTAGGTAGAACAGTCATAGTTGCTTTCTCACAACTATGATACGGTGGGAGAACTGACTTGGGTGTTTTGCGTTTTATTGCAAATGTTGCGGTTAGCAAGAGTCGCCACTGACTTTTCTTTTATCCAAAAGGAAAGGCTGAAAAGAACAGGAAAGACCTTTGAGATTATTTCTTGAGTTCGGGGGGTAGATTATAAAAAAGGAAGATGTTAACACCCTTTTCATCCATAGTTATCTATGGGCTCTTATTTGCTTTCTATATCACTTGCTTTTTGTTTGAAAATATGGTTTGTGTGGTTTTTGAAAATATTTTGAAAAGGCGCCATCGTTTAGGAAAACTTTGTAATAGTTCTCGTTCGTAAGAACGTATACAAAGTGTTAGACTTTTGAAAATGTTTCATGTTTGGAAAAAATTTTGAAAGTGTTTTTGAAAGTATTTGGTGTTTGTTTTGAAAATAAGCAAGGATGTTTGATTTGAAATTAAGCAAGAAACTAGGAACAATCTACCTACTCAAAAGTCATAGTTCATTTCTTCCTTTCCTTTGATATTTCTATCTTACCATTGATTTGGTAAGAAGCCTTATCTTTGGATGTATAGGGACGGGCGTGGGTCATCGTATAGCCATGATAGCAAATGTTGTGAGATATCTTAGCATTTTTCTTTGAGGGACTAAGATCATTTTGAAAGGCAACATTGATAGCATCATCGAGGGACTATGATCTTGTATTTTTAATTGCTTTTTGCTAAGATACTCCACATGCATAACATGGCCATTTTTGTAAGGTAACAAAGTGGAATCACCCTAAGGGTGCAAGGGTGCAAGTGTGTTTGATTTACATGCATTGTTTATCTTGAATTAGGGTTTGCTATTTGTTGATATTAGTCTTGACATACAAACCCTAGTTACTAGCATTTATATAAAGCAATAAAAAAAAGAAAAGTAAAAATACTAAGGTATTACATCATTAGGGGATGGGGTATATAAATTTACAAATGAGGATTTGCAAGAAAATTAAACCTAATTAACTATTACAACCATATTGAATAATATACAAATTGAATAAATAATGTACAAATGCAAATGGAAAAAGAAATTATTTTTGTTTGGTTTTTATGAAAGGGTTTTAACCTACTTAAGAGAGGTGATTAATTAAAAATTAAACAAAACTTAAACCTAAATTAATTAAGAAAGAAATTAAGTTAAAACATTTTTTAGGGTTTTTTATGAAAAAAAGGTTTTAAGTTAATAAAATAAAGATGAAAATTAATTAATTAAGAGAAACCCAAATTCTAAGTTAATTTTAATTAAGAAAATAAAATAATAATTAAACCTAAGTCTAAATATTAATTATTTAAATAAATTAATTAATTTGTTTAAGAAAATGTTTTTCTTTTCTTTTTGTTTTATAAAGAGAAAATAAACTAAATAAGTGTAAAAATAATAAATAAAATATTTTTGGATTTTTTTATTAATAAAAATAAAAATAAAAATATTAATAATAATAATAATAGTAATAAAAAAAACTGAAATAAAAATAAAATAAGAAAAAGAAATAAATAAAAAAAATAAAGTAAATAAAATAAAATTGGGCCAGGTGTGCAATAGTAAGGCACAAGTGAGAAATCAGTAAAAATGTCTAAGCCCACTGATGGAGGCCCACGTATCTGTTGCTGAAACAAAAAAAAAGTGAAAGTGTGAAAAATGAATAAAAGAGTACCACTGAGGCTCGAACCCAGGTCCCAAAGGTTAACATGGGCGCGCTTTACCACTGGGGTGGCTATACATCCGTTCATTAATACAAAACCATAAATATATATTTGAAAACAAGTCAGGAGGCCAACTTCATCTTCTTCCTTGCGCCAACAAATTTTGAAAACTGTAACTTCATCAATTCTCAACCATTTTCAAAAGTGTAAACATGAAACTTGTGCATTTTCCCACCATGAATCCAACCATGTAACTAACTTAAGCTAACACTCAAAGACAAGGATGAATTTATCCTAGTACCAAACTGAACCCTATTTTTTTCCAGAAAATTCAAATCCAAAATTCTCAATACACAGTCAATATAAATGAAAACCATGGACATGGTTAGCTTCAGAGCAATGATACCTGCATTTCTACTTCAGAATGTATATACAAAAGATGCTTGTATCAAGATATCACACTTGAGAAAAAATTACCTTGAAGTGAGAATAGTGTATGGAGTTTGAGCAACCTTTGAGATGTCCTAATGATCTGTTTAGCTGGCATGGACCTTCTTTAGTGTATTCCAACTCCTACTTTGCTTTGAGGATGACTGAAGCTCCCAACTCAAGTCAAGTTGAAAGCTTCAGTTTTGAAAATGGTGGATGGAGATGGAGGCATTACAGTCAGGAAATAGGGGTCTGGATCACTTTGATATGATGTATGGAAGGTGTTTGGATGATTAGTTTTCAAAACGCACGAGTAAAAATGGAGATGGTGAGTTTTTGCTTAAAACTGTCAAGTTTCGGCAGTTCTGTGCAGCAAGGGTGTTTATGAGAGTTTTAGGATGTTTCCAAATGTGCCTTTGCTTGCAATAGACTTGTGTATATGTATGGAAAAGGTTTGAGATCAAATGTACTCAAGACTTCTGAGTTCTAGCCTTTTGGCTCTATAACTTGCTTTTGAAGAAAAGTGAAAAGACAAATCTCCAAGTATTGTACAAGCATGTTCTGAGTTCAAAGAGGCCTTAGACACATTGCTTTTGGTTTATAGGGGTTGTGTGTGCAGAAAGAACAAGTTAGAAGCTCAAGACAAGTAGACTTTGTGATTAAAGCAACTTTTCAAGAATGGAATGGTAACTTTGTGCCATAAATGGAAATGCAACTTGGATAATGGCTCAAATTCTTAGACAATGGTTCTATCATTTGTGTAAGAATTTAATTATGGAGTGACAAACAAGTTTGAGTCCTGTAAAGCAAAGACTATGCAGCCTAAAATGGATTTGGTTCATGTGTTCATCATGAAATGGCTTGTAATTCAAGTTTGAAAACCCTAACTTCTTGCCTTCGATTCACCTTGCTAAAGTATGATCTCAATGAGTTATTGGACATTTTGGAAAGCTTGTAACATCCTATACAACCTATATGTTGGACATTTTTGAAAAATCATCTTGGAACTATGTGAAAAATTGCCATGAAGTTAGGTCAAAATCCTGCCTAAACTAGGGCAAAATTTCACTAAGTTTCCAAGTTTCATGAACATGTCTTCACAAAATCATAACTTGAAATACATGCATTTCTAGAAGAATTTGTATTCTACAATGTTTTATATCTCATTGAGATCTACAACTTTCATGTTAGAAGTTTCATTTGAATCATCTTACATCATGGTGAAAATTTGGCATAAGTTATGAAAAAATATGAATTTTCAAACACTTAGAAAAATTTCTAAGTTTAGAAATTTTGACTTTTCAAAATGAAATCTTGATTTTTTTATTTCTTGATGAACAAGTTTCATATTTTGACATGTCTTGATAAATTGTTATCTTTGATACTTGATTTTGACCAAAAAGTCAAAGTTTGACTTTTTAGTGTATAGTTGACTTTTCATCTGTTGACTGAAATTCATCTGTCAACCAATTAATCTTGAGGAATGTTTTGAGCCATGTCATTAGGTCAAAATGATGCATTTGAATCCTTGAGATCATGTCTCAAACCAATCAATCATTTGCTAGGTAAAAAAATCAAAAATTACACCTTCTCAGTCAAAACCCTAATTTTGACCATTTTGCCCTTTTGATGATCTGATCAAATTTCTTGAGGAATTGTGATCCAAACTTGATCAAGTGACATATATGAGTTCATAATGTTTATATGGACCAAAAATCATGAAGTTTGACTGTAAATTGACCACAATTGACTTTTCCCTCAATATAGCTGATTTTAGGTCAACTGATCAATTGACTGAGCAAAAATGTGATCCAAGACTTGAAACTTGACATGAGAAATATTGAGGGTCCAAAATTATCCATGAAAGTCATATGAGGCATTAAAATTCCATTTTTCCTTGTGCAATCTCAAACCCTAATTTTCAGTCATTAGTGCTTGAGGAGGTGTCTTGAGCTGATCAACCCTTTTGCAGTCTTGAACCAAAGGAGATCTTATGAGAGATTATTTGATAAATGAGAGGGAAAATTTTGGGGTACAATAGCTGCCCCTATTCAATCTTCTTAAACTTGAAGAGTTAGATTGGCGGATCCGCCATTCATGACTTGAAGGTGGAAGATGATTGAACACTAGAGTGCCCGAAAATTTGCACTCGAAGATGTATTGGGAATGGGCTTATAGATGCCATTTGGAGGAATGATGGTAAACACTGGAAGAAGTATCATCATGAATCTTTGGTTGATTTAAACTAAAACTTGATGTTTTACCTGTGGAAAAATGAGGTTAGTTAAATGCAGATGTATGCACGATGTTCACAAGATGAATGAGATCATGCTAAATGCATTTTGTATGTATATGCTTTGATGTATGAATGTGGGATGCATATTTTTCTGGGAAAGTAAATCCCTGAGTACTGCTAAGGAATTTTGAATCCCGGATCACTGTTGGGGATGAAGAGTATACATATCTTCAAACTTTGTTAGAAGAATGCTTCCGCTGGGGAATATCTCTTGAATGTCAATTGTTATCTGGTCGGATCCAGGCTTCACAATTTGCTGAGGATGAGGAAGTCAACTGTTATCTGGTCGGATCCGGGCTTTATAGTAACTTATTGGGGAAGAATAAATTAATTGTTATCTGGTCAGATTCCAGGCTTTGTAGAAAATTTCTTGAAATTGAATTGTTATCTGGTCGGACTCCAAGCTTCACAACAACTTGCTGGGGATAAGAAAGTTAATTGTTATCTGGTCGGACTCAAGGCTTTGCAGTAACTTGCTAGAACGGATGAAGTTAAACTGATATCTGGTCGGGTTCAGGCTTTATAGTAACTTGAAATGGTAACTACTATCTGGTCGGGTCCATGTTTCATAGTTTTTGAAGAGTTATACTATTATCTGGTCGGGTCCAGGCTTCATAGTGTCTTGCTGGAGAATGTAGCTAGTTGTTATCTGGTCGGATTCCAGGCTTCACAAAAACTTGCTTGAATGAAATTGAACTGATATCTGGTCTAATCCAGGCTTCACAGATTTTGAGGTGGATAAAGTTAATTGCTATCTGGCCGGGTCCATGCTTTGCAATAAACTTGTCTGAAGAGATAAAGTTAAACTGATATTTGGTCGAGTTCAGGCTTTATAGTAACTTGTTGGGGTAGAGGCAAACTCTACTGGGGAAAAGAAGTTAAACCCTGGTTTGGTTGAGTCTAGGTTCTTCTATATCTTTGAAGAGTTGGACTATTATCTGGTCAGGTCCAGGTTTCATAGTATTTTGCAAAGTTAACTAATATCTGGTTGGATCCAGTCTTCATAGTTTAGTTGAAAGGTTACACTATTATCTAGTTGGATCCAAGCTCTATAGTGACTTGAGAAGTTGACTATTATCTGGTCGAGTCTAGGCTCTACAGTGTCTTGAGAAGTTGACAGTTATTTGGTCGAGTCCAGGCTTCATAGCAGGTTGAAAGTTGTACTACTATCTGGTTGGGTCCAGTCTTCATAGCATATTTTGGAGGTAATAATGGTTTTGTTGACGACTTTACTGGGGATTAGGGGTTGTGGCCCTATGATTTGTAATAGTCTAAAAGGAAAACTCAAGCTGGGGAGTATGGACTCAGTCGGGGAGGACAGACTCAACTTGGGAAGGACATACTCAGTTGGGGATAATAGGCTTAGCTGGGGAAGATAGACTATGCCGGGGGAATTTGAACTCGACTGGGGAGTTATACTACTCGTTGTTTATTGGAGAAGTAAACCCTGTTGGGGAAATAAACCTTGTTGATGAATATTTGATGAACTGCTGATGAGGTGAGTTCTTTGAGAAAGAGATCCACCAGGCTTTTTCTTGTAGGATCAACTTAGCTGGGGAGAGAGCTGCTAAGAGATTGAGACTTTGGTTGGAGATTATCCTGTGCAAAGAAACTTTGTGGGTAACTTTGTTGAGTAATGGTTTATTGTAGTCGTCTTGTGGGGATAGTGTTAATGAAATAACTCTTACGGGGATATTCCAATATACATTAAAGAGATGTTTATTGTTTCTTAGCAGGATACATGTGCCAAATAGTTTTAATTATGTTCATATGCATATGTTCGTTCAATTTTAGTCATTGGACAACTTTGCATTCAAAATAAAACAGAAAGTTTGCACTTCAAAGTATATTTGTATTGATATTTTGCCCATGAATGGACGTTTTTTGTACAAAGAGACGGAGATCCTAGTAAGAGGAAATCGTCGAAAGTAAAACAAAGATTGAAAACAAAACAAATAGCCATGTGAAATAATCTCATTACATTCCAACTCTACTATTGCCTCAATGTCTTCGAATGCCCCTTGTCGTTGACAGAAGTTAATTGGATTGATCTTGGACCATTTGAACTCGGACCTTGGTGATAAAGTTATCTGTGGTGATTCCATGGGACATAGTCATACGCTTTCAATCCTTAATTTTTGCCTGGACTGCCCTTTTGGGTTTTCGACTCACCAGGATACCCATTTTTTCCCAAGTCCCCCTTTCGGGTTTTCAACTTGCCGGGTGTACAATCTTTTGTATATATCCCTAATTTTTTCCTAAACCTTTTGGTTTGTTGGGATGCCCTTATTTTTGCCTAGGCGTGTCAACCTAGCGGGTCCTTTATGTGTAGTATTTTTAACTATGTCCGCCTTTATAGGATGTGGGAAGTCTTCACCATCCATGGTAGTCAACATCATGGCACCTCTAGAGAACACTCTCTTGACAATAAATGGCCCTTCGTAGGTGGGAGTCCATTTTCCTCTGGGGTCTCCTTGTGGCAAAATGATGCACTTTATCACCAAGTCGCCAGCTTGATATACTCGAGGCTTGATCTTTTTATTGAAAGCTTTGATCATACGCTTTTGGTACGTTTGACCATGACAAACAACAACCAATCGCTTTTCGTCGATCAAGTTCAACTGATCCAGTCTTGTCTGAACCCACTCGTCTTCGCCTAAGCCTGCCTCATTCATAATCCTTAGTGAGGTAATCTGAACTTCCACTGCCAAAATAGCTTCCATGCCATAGACCAAGGAAAAGGGAGTTGCCTCAGTTGATGTTCTAGCTGAAGTACGGTAACCGTGAAGAGAAAACGATAACATCTCATGCCAGTTCTTATAGGTTACTACCATCTTCTTCACAATCTTCTTAATGTTTTTGGTGGCTTCTTCGACTGCACCATTCATTTTAGGTCTATATGGAGAAGAATGGTGATGCTTGATCTTAAGTTGAGTACAAATCTCAGTAATCATAGCATTGTTGAGGTTAGTACCATTGTCGGTGATGATCCTTTCGGGGATACCATAGTGGCAGATGAGGTTGTGTTTGATGAATTTGGCTACCATATTCTTTGTGACTGAGGCAAAAGAGGTGGCTTCGACCCATTTGGTGAAATAATCAATAGCAACCAGAATGAAGTGATGTCCATTGGAAGCGGTGGATTTGATTTCTCCAATCATGTCAATGCACCACATTGAAAATGGCCACGAAGCGGTCATGACATTCAAAGGGATATGAGGCACATGGACCTTGTCAGCATATATTTGGCATTTGTGACAAGTTCTTGAATGTTGATGGCAATCAGTATCCATTGTTGACCAATAGTAGCCAGCTCTCAGGATCTTCTCAGCCATCGTATGTCCTCTTGAGTGAGTCCCAAAGAGACCATTGTGCATGTCTTCCATAATTTCCTCTGCCTCCTTCTTATCTATACATCGAAGCAGAGTGGAATCATGGTTGCTCTTGTACAATATTCCGTTACTTAGGAAGAATTTGGCTGAAAATCTTCGTAAGAACTTTCTGTCATTGATGGATGCTCCCTCAGGATACTCTTGTGCTTCAAGGTATCTCATCACGTCATGGTACCATGGCTTTTCTGTATCAGTGTCAAGCTCACAACAATGTGCAGGTTCGTCGAATCTTTCAATTGTAATCACAGGGGCTTTGCTGTCCTATCTGACCTTGAACATTGAAGACATGGTTGCCAAGGCGTCAACCAACTGATTTTCTTCCCTAGGGAAGTGCTCAAAGGTGATCTCTTCAAAATAGGGAATCAGGGATAGCACAAGTTCCTTGTAAGGTATAAGATTAGGGTGTTTAGTGTCCCAATCTCCTTACTTGGCTAATCACTAGAGAGGAATCCCTAAACACATCCAAATGCTTGATCCTCAAGTCAATGGATACTTTCAAACCCAAGATGCACGTTTTGTACTCATCCATATTGTTCATGCAATCGAAGCATAATCTGGCAGTGAAAGGAGTGTGATAACCTTCAAGGGAGATGATCACAACACCAATTCCATTACCCAAGGCGTTGAAAGCCCCGTCGAAGACCATAGTCCATCGGGATCCTTGTTCAGGTCCGTCATATGGTCTAGGTTTCGCGCAGTCGGTCACCAGTATGATGTTCTCATCAGGGAAGTCGAAGTTCATAGACTGATAATCATCGACATCTTGATGGACCAAATGATCTTTTAGTACGCTTCCTTTGATGGCCTTTTGTGTCGTGTATTGAATGTCGTACTCAGTCAAAATCATTTTCCATCTTGCTATCCTTCCGGAGAGAGCAGGTTTCTCAAAGATGTACTTGATTGGGTCCATCTTAGAAATCAACAGAGTGGTATGAATCAACATATACTGTCTTATCCGGCGAGCAGCCCATGCCAGAGCATAACAAGTTTTCTAGAGCAGTGAATATCTAGTTTCATAGTTGGTAAACTTTTTGCTCGGGTAATAAATAACATGCTCTTTTCGGCCAGACTCATCATGTTGGCCCAAAACACACCCCATAGAGTTCTCTAGTACTGTCAAGTACATGATCAAGGGTCTTCCTTCAACTGGAGGCATGAGAATAGGAGGTTCTTATAGATATTCTTTGATTTTATTGAAGGCTGATTGGAATTCATCATTCCATCTGACTACCTGATCTTTCTTCAAGAGTTTGAAGATTTACTCACAATTAGCAGTCAAGTGAGATATGAAGTGGGCGATGTAATTGAGACGACCCAAGAATCCTCTAACTTCCTTTTTAGAATGAGGGACTGGCATTTCTTGGATGTCCTTTACCTTGGCAGGATCAACTTCAATGCCTTTATTGCTGACAACAAAACCTAGAAGCTTTCCAGATCGTACTCCAAATGTGCACTTGTTAGGATTTAACCTCAACTTGTACTTTTTCAGCCTTTCGAATAGTTTATACAGGTGATCGAGGTGTTCCTCTTTAGTTTATGATTTGGAAATCATATCATCCACATATACCTCTATTTCATGATGAATCTTATCATGAAACAAAGCTACCATATCCCTTTGATACGTTGCCCCTGCATTCTTCAATCCGAACGACATGACCTTGTAGCAAAAGGTGCCCCATTGCGTGATGAAAGTTGTCTTCTCCATGTCTTCAGGAGCCATCCTTATCTGATTATAGCCAGAGAATCCATCCATGAAGGAGAAGACTTTATGCTGAGCAGTATTATCGACCAAGACGTCAATGTGTGGTAGAGGGTAATCATCCTTGGGATTTGCCCTATTCAGATCCCTATATGCTACGCACATGCGAACTTTTCCATCTTTCTTTGGTACTGGAACCACATTAGCAACCCATTGGGGGATAGGATGTCACATCTAAGAACCCTGCATCAAATTGTTTCATCACTTTAGCTTTTATCTTCTCAGACATGTCGGGCCTCATGCGACGAACCTTTTGTTTGACAAGAGGACAATCTTCCTTAGTCGGCAGACGATGAACTACGATGTCGGTATCCAATCTTGGCATATCTTCATAAGACTAAGCAAATACTTCCATATAATCATGCAACATCTGAAACAATCTGCTCTTGACACTGCTTTCCAAGTTAGCCCCGATCTTAACTTCTTTCTTGTCTGCCTCGGTACCCAGATTGACGACTTTAACTGACTCTTCGAGCGACTGAATAGCTTTTTCCTCTTGTAATAGAAGTCTGGCTAGTTCTCCCAGTATATCACAATCTTCCCCACCTTCGTCTTCAACTTGGTTAATTGGGCATTCGAAGTCATAGTCGACAATAGTAAAGTCATTGGCAATAAGATCCAGAGTGGATGAGGACCTGCAAGAGTGCGTGTGCGTGTGCATGTAAGATACATGGCTATTTTGAAAAATGTAAGAAAAGAAAAGAAAAGAAAGACAATGAATACAGAGATTTGAATGCAAAAGAGTCCAATGATTTGTATTGAATGATCATACAATTAGATGAACATAAATAAAACCCTTGACAGATGGACCAAAGTGCCCTGGGCCAGGCACATGGCTTAAAAGTCATTGTTAAATATTACAGACAAAATGTTCTTGAATTGAAAGAAAAGTAATAACAAGTAGATTACTCCTTAACTAAGGAGATGGGCACAAAGTCCTTTGCATGCCAATTTTTCAACTCCGTTGTGGTAGGATACACCCAATCTTCAAATGCAGCTTCTTCATCAGAATCAACTACAACATTGACTTCATGGCTTCCAACGCGGAGAGGTGGATTTCTTGAACGAGCATGCCTCACCTCCTTCTGAGCCTTAACAGTGAAACCGAAACCAAACTTGTCCACTTTGAATGGGATATCGAGGAGTCGCCCCCAATTATCATAGCTTCCTTCTTCAATTGCAGCACGAGCATCTTTGACTGAAACCATCTTCGACACGATCTTAACAACTTTGGACACATCAGAGGAACATTTGGTAGCAACAACCATCAGTGGTACAACTTCAAAGGCTTGACACAGGGTCTCAATGAATTCTCCATCCATCTCTACGTACTTGAAAGAGTTGAGGTGGCTTACCATAAACTCTTCTTCTCCACAAACGGTGATGACTCTTCCTTTAACCATATATTTGAGTTTTTGATGGAGAGTTGAGGTTACTACCCCAACTTTATGGATCCAAGGGCGACCCAACAAACAAGAATAGGAAGGACGAATATCCATGATGTAGAAGGTGGAGTTGAAGATTTATGAGCCCACCTTGGTTGGAAGATATACTTCTTCATGAAATGTCCTCTTTGATCCACCGAAGGCCCTCACAATGATATCACTGGGTTTCAAGACTAAACCTTCACGGTCTAGACGGTCTAACACCCCCTTGGGTAGTACGTTTAGAGAAGAACCAATGTCGACTAGAACACGTGCTAGGGTGGTCCCCTTGCACTCGACAGAAACATGTAGAGCTTTATTGTGGTTCTTCCCAAGCGATGTTAGGTCAGCGTCTGAAAATTCCAAACCATTATCAGCCGTCAAGCTCACCATGAAATTCTCAAATTGGTCCGTTGTGGTATCATGAGGGACATGATCTTTTTTCAAGAATTTGATTAATATCCGAGCATGGGCATCAGAACAGAGTAGTAATGACAACATAGAAATCTTAGAAGGGGTTTGCCCTAACTGCTCCACAATCTTGAAGTCACTCCTTTTGATAATCTTTAGGATCTCATCCATCTCACAAGCGGAGTGTTCCCCATCAGCAACGTCCTTTACGGGTATTTCGGTTACGACAGGCTCAACAACCTTCTCCTTCCCTCTTGTATCGGTACTTGGCTTAGCGGCAAAGATGCAGACATGTGTCTTTGCAACAACTGGTGGTGAAATATTGGGTGAAAAGATTCTCCTAGTTCGAGTTACCTTACTTGAGCCAGTTATGTTACCAACATCATTAGCTTTTTCTTCTTCTATCCCAGCATCTTATTTAATCCCATGGTAAAACACCTCAACACCATAGTTACATGGCACTGCCTTGTTTAAAGAGTAGGGAATTGGTCCAGGATTGGTAATTATTAAGGGAGCAACAGTGGGTTCATTTGAAATCCTAATAGGACCTTTGGAGGAGATCCTAAGAGGCTTGTGTTGCACCCCAAAATTTGCCCTCTCATGTTTTCCAAAGTCTTCCCCCTGCATGGCTGATCACAAACCCTTGCCTAAGGAAAAAGAAAATTTTTGAGTGGTGCTTTAAGTACCTTTCGATTGGCATTCTGAAAGGCCCTTCAATTGGTACTTTGAAGGGACACTTCGATTGGCATTATGGACAAGCACTTCGATTTGCATTCTGAAAGACCCTTCGATTGGGATTCTGAATGAGCCTTTCGATTGGCACCCTGGGCCAGGCCTTCGATTGGCATGCCAAGGGATCCTTCGATTTAGCATTGTGTCAAGGCAGCTTCGATAGGCATGTTAGCCATGTCTTTCGATTAGCATGAACAACACCTTTCGATTGGCCTGTTAACAAAGCCTTTCGATTGGAATTTTAATTAACACCCTTCGATTGATCCTTGGACAAGGGCCATTCGAAGGAGGTCATCAAGAGGGCACTCAAATCAAAAGTGTCCAGGTTCATTCAAGAGACAAGAATATTTCAAAAAAGGAAAACTTTTAATGTGTCTGTTTCTTGTCTCATGGCATTTAATGGCCTGTTTAATGGTTGTCTCTTTCCATTACTGCACCCTCACACCCCTATAAATACAGAGGCCAGCATACATATCCAAGACACAAAAACTCTGCAGGAAAAAACACACAATAGGAACATTGGAGTCACACTGCCAAAAGTTGTCAACATTTTCAGAGGTGATCCAGGCCAAAGTAACCCTTCAACTAAAGATCACAACGCCCATAAGCCCCAAATCAAAAGTACCTACATCCAGGAAGTGCCCAGATCGAAGGTGCCTACATCCAGAAATCCCAAATTAAAAGTCCAATCTGCTGGTAAGAAAGGGTAAACTATCCAACCTCATATTTGCATAACACATTATTACTTGTTGTTACCTTTGATTTGCCATCCTAGACAGGATCGAAAGGCCTGAGTTTGGCACCCAGGTCATGTTCTTCATTTGCCAACACTTACTGCAGACATAGCCTGAAGAAACCCAGCAAGCGCAGGATCGAAGGGCCTGGGGTTCAATACCCAGGCCCTGCATTTTATTTCGCTAACATACTTTTGCAGGTATAACATTCCAGATCGAAGGAGACACCTTCTCTAGATCGAACCTATTAGCATACTGGATCGAAGGCTGTTCATGCCCACTTCCTGGCCCAATCGAAAAAGTCATGACCCTGTCTGGATCGAAGCTTCCATTCCCTCCCTGGGTCAAAACTCCTTTTTTCCATGGATCGAAGGATCCCCCCCTTGTATTTTATTTTTGTTTTCATTGACATCTTTTTATCTTTTTTAATTAACATTAAAATCAAAAACCACAAAAACATTAGGCTATTTTTTTTTCTATTAAAATTAACTTTGTTAATTAATCTCTTAATTATCTTAACATTTTCTCAAAAACTAAAATTAAATAGATTTAGAGCATTTTCCCAAAAATAAAATAAAACAACCAAAATATTTTATTCTTAGGATTTTTTAGAGTTTATTTTCAGATTCACGCGCGTTTATTTTATTGTAACTGCCTACTGGTTTGTAATAACTTAGCTAAGACTTTTACATTTTACTGCTTTATTCCCCCAATTTTGGACATGTAAATAATCCTCCTCCCCGAAGCTTTGTAATAGCGTATGATTTACAATTCCCGTACTTTAAATTCCTGTACATATATTAACTGTTTAGATGTATGCTAACTAGGCTATGCATGACAAGATTAACTCTTAACTTAAAATCAACAGTAGCTCACCATAACATGTACCAAGATAATATAAACTGAAAAACAACACACTTGCACATGCCACTCTTAGGGTACACCTTACTTGGTTGCCTCAAACATGGTCATTAAGTATAGGATGTTTTAGAGGTCGTCCTTTTGTCCCAAGATCATAAGTTGCCTCGAAATGGTTGCCTCGATAAAAATGATCTAAGACATTAGGATTACCACTAAAGCGTCCTAACATTGCTTTAGTGACCACACGTCCCTAAAATCGAATTGACCCGAAAAACTCCAACGACGGTGCTACCTACTCCTCAATAGTGGGATAGCACTGTCTAAAGGACAATTGCACAGTTTAATTCCTTTTTGAGTAGGTAGAGGTTCTTAAGTACTTGCTCCTTTTAAAAACAAAACAAAACTTTTCACACTTACACTTTTCGAACAAAGTTTTCAAAACACTTCATTACACTCTTGAGGACAGAAGCAAGAGTTAAATCGAAGTTTCAAACAAAACTCTTTTCAAAACCCCCAATCACAAAGAAAAGCAAAACTTTTGAAAACATAGTGAGCAAGTATCTAAGAGCCTGTGGATAACCACGGATAGAAAGGGTGCTAACACCTTCCCTTTCTATAATCTACCTCCCAAACCCGAGAATCAATCTCGAAAAGGAATTTTTTCTGTGCTTTTGTCCTTTCCTTGTTGGATAAAATAAAAGACGGTGGCGACTCTTGCTTACCGCGACATTTTGCAAAAACAAACGCAAAACGCGAACCAGCATTCCAAAACAGTCAGTTCTCATTCCCACCGATCACAGAACTGGCGACTCTGCTGGGGATTATGTATAAGTGAGGTGTACCTTAGGATTAGATCACTTGTGTTTTCAATTGTATGCTTTGTATGCTTTAAATTTTGTGGGCTTGTATTGGAGTTCTATAGATCCTAACCCGGATCTGGGGGTACCCTTTTTAGGTAAGTAGCAATAAACTGTGAGGGATCTGTCCGGCGTAGACCGACACAGATGAAGCAGTAGCTACATTTGTGTGGCACCTTAGTCTGTACCGATATCCCTTGTGTTGAAACGAGGAGAATATGGGTCTTCTAAGGAGTCATTAAGCACCAACTGACCTTAGAACCGTAAATTGACCAACTTGGCCATAGAACAGTAGCAATATGCTACACTCATTGAGACTAAACTCTCGTGATGATTCCGGCTGCAAGAAAAGGTTGCTAAACTGGAATTATGACCGATTGAGGGTAGTCAGTGATATTGAGTTCCTCTAGAACCCGGTTACTATTTATAGGACAGGTTTTGAGCCAACTACACTCAAGAGGGTACTTACCTATGAAACCTCATGCAAGCCTGAAATCTAAGGGCTCTTTTGTGTGACTTGTATGCCTTCAAACTTGAACTACTTGCACATTCTTGTTATCTGACAACATGAGTTCCTTGCATGTTTTGTTTACAGTCCTTATCCAATAATCTGGACTTATTGCAGGGCTTACTTACATCACCTCACACTTGTGCTTAAACGCATAGCATACACATCATAGCATCATGCCTTAGCATTTCTTTAACCATTTCAAGGATCTCAAGGGTATGTGATGCAGGTTATGGTAAATCAGATGGCTAGCAAGGGGCAAAGGGGATTTATTTTCCTCTAACCAAGGTTGTCTAAAAATCCAAGCATGATAACTTGAGTCAGGGGCTATGACCCACTCGATATGGTGAGCTTGACTCTTGAAGAAGGACTCTCAACAACATGAAGTTCCTTCAATCAAAGCTACAAGATTCAAATTCTATCAGTTTCTTGTTTACCCCGCGAGATCCTTGGAAACATTGCATACATATATCATACATAGCATTGTATAACAGGTCTCCTAGTACAAGTTTCTTATCTTCTTCGCTGTTTATTTCAGCAATCATCATGTCTACTGAACCTTCCACTGAGCAAACTATCAAGGCCCTCCAGGCCCAGAATGCCCAATTTCAAGAGTTGGTCATGAGCCTAGCTAAGGGTCAGCAGGACTTGAAGACCCTGATTCTGAAAGAGAGGGAGAAAAAGAAGAAGAGGACCATCCTGTTCAACACCGGACGCAGGTTTGGAAATGGGCTGCAGAGTGAAGTTGATCTGACCACCCCATCTGAAGGGAAAGACAGTCCACAAGACAGGAGGGCTCCTAGCCCTGAAATCTCCGACAATGAGACAGACTATGATGAAGAACAGTATCCTCCTGCTGAGGATAAGTACAAACAACTAGAAGACCGTTTGAACGCTATGGAAATACAGAAGGTGCCTGGTCTGGACTTCAGAGATCTAGGTCTATCCTCTGGGTGGTGATTCCCCATAAATTCAAGGCACCTGCCTTTGCAAAGTATGACGAAGCTTCCTATCCAAAGTTGCATCTCCGGTCATATATGAGGAAGATCCAACCTTACACTGCTGATAAGAACTTGTGGATCCATTTCTTTCAAGACAGTCTCTCAGGGACTCAGCTTGAATGGTTCTTTCAACTAGAAGGAGCTAACATCCGCAACTGGGAGGACCTTGCTGCTGCTTTTTACAAGCAATACCAGTATAATGCCGACCTTGCTCCCACACGTACTCAGCTTCAGGGTATGTCTATGGGTATAGGTGAAGGCTTTAAGGACTATGCTCAGAAGTGGAGAGATCTTGCTGGAAGAGTCCAACCCCCTCTGTCTGATAGGGAGTTGGTGGACATGTTTCTTGGGACTTTGTCTGGTCCTTATTTCAAACACTTGATCGGAAGCTCTTCAGCCGGATTCACCGAGCTAATACTGACCGGCGAAAGGGTCGAAGCTGGCATCAAAAGTGGGAAGATTCAAGAAGCTAAACCTTCTGATGTTCAGAAAAAGCCCTACAATGGGAAGAAAGAGTCCAATGTTGTGTATGGTCAAAAGGGTCGCCATGACCAACACGTAGGGGAAGTCCTGATCTCTGGTTCTGCGTCACACCGACAACAGCAAAAGGGAAATCAACGAAAGCCAGATGAGCCTAAAAGACAGTTCACCAACATCAACATGCCGCTGTCTCAAGCGTTGCAACAATTGTTGAGGATGAATCTAATTACATTGATAGGACCTCACCCAAACCCCAAGACTTCTTCTCCTAACTACAATCCTAATGCGACCTGCGCTTATCATTCTGACAGTCCCGGGCACGATACTAACGATTGTTGGGCATTGAAGTACAAGATTCAGAATTTGATTGATGCCAAGGAGATTGAGTTTGGTCCTCCGGAGACTCTAGCATAATCACTGCTCATACGCCAAATCATTGAGAATGTCTTTGTTTCATTTGAATTTTCAAGTTGTAATCTCTTTGTTATTCAAACACTTATCTATTAAATGCCAAACTTTGTTTCATTAATGCATTGCATATGTTTGTCTTGATTTGATTCAATCATTTTAATTACATTTAAACTATGCTTTTTACTCACTTTATAACATTCAACTCTTGCTAAAAGTTACAAGTCTTTAGAGGGAGGATGACGAAACAATACCATAATCTCATACAGTATGCTTTTGGACAGACTTTGCTGACGATGTACATGCATTTCTTTCAAATCCTAAACACTGGAGTTATAAGGAAGATAATCCCTAGTCAACCCCTTCGAGCTAAAGAAGTAGGAGTTTTCTGTTTTAAACACAAATTGAAACCTTTAAATTAAACCTGGGGCAGGGTAGTCTCTCAGTTAATTCAAAAAGATGCGCATTGAAGTCGCAAAACTCTCAGTTCATAATACAACGAACGACATAAAAAGCATTCCTCTGGAATCAAAAGACAATGGTGGTTCCTTATCTCAAAGACAGTCAATCTCTCAAAAGAGAAAAGCCCACTGAGCCAAAACCTATAAAGGAGGCTTAAGAAAGCTGGGGCATCCCGCTGACTGTAATCTCGAAAACAGGAACAGTCAGGCAAAAGTTAGGGATAACAAATAAAAAGAACGAGGTCGCTACAAATCCTTAACAACATGAAAAATGTTGCAAAAAAAATGATGACTGCCTTAAAAAATTCAACTTGTGTGAACCATCACCAAAACGTCGTTCCAAATTCGAATAGAGTCCGACACATAATTAACTGAGTTTAGGATTGAAGAACATCACGAAGAGCGGGTGGGTACAAATATACTTTGAGCCTTTATCCTTTGTTTCTTAAACCGTGAACCAAACCACGTTACAACCCTTCAAAAGTCCTAACTGAAGCATGGGTTAGTTCGAAAGCATACTGTTACAAAAGGTATCCTGACTCCTGTAAGGCTTTGCCCTAAATCTTGTGTTGAATTTGTCTTATAAAAACTTTTCTGCTAAAAAATTCATTTTTCAAAACTTCAAGACAAGCATAAACTTTGCATTATTTGAATATCACTGTTTGCGTTTGGCTATTTGTTTGACAGCGGAGAAATTCACACAACGAATATCCGATGAACGAAGGCCCTCCCAGTGAACAGAATCACTTCAAAAAGGATGACACTTCCATTGACAAATCTCCTTCCAATCAAGGGGCATGGCATGATCATTTTCCATCACCTGGGGAAGTCCAGTCAAGATTTCAAGAAATCTCTGAAGAAGTGCAGAGTAACCAGGGGCAAGTCTCCATCTCCGTCACTTGGGGCATTGAACATCAATCTCAGTGAAGGGTCACGTACAATTAAACATTTTCTGGCAATGTCACAAACACTTGCTACTAGGGGCAATGACAAATCTCCCCAAAATCCTTCTCATAGGATGACACACCAGCAAGGGTTTAATCTCTGAAAACCTTTCCCCAGCTGAATCAACCTCAAGAATCCTCGAGGACTTCCCCCAACGAAGATGTCACCTCTCTAGCGGACTGACGACAGGGTTTATTTCCCCAACAACACCAGGACTCCCCAACTTGAGTTTGCCTCTCTGACTACTACAAATCAAAGGACCACAACTCCTCTTCCCCAGTAGACTCTGGAAGCTTGTCCCATGCGAAGCACAAATAAGTCTCCTCAGCCAAATTCAGAGGTTATCCTCACAAGAGTCTAACTGGGTTGTCCTCAGCAAGTTGCAACTGAAAGATCATCCCAAGCGAAGTTCTTTCTATCCCCAACAGAGTTCATTCCTTTCATAGACAGAAATTCAATCCCCAACAGGGTTCACTGTCACCAGCAGCAGTAATTCATCCCCAGCTGAGTTTTATTTCTCCAAATCACCAGATCTTCTAGCAGAGTATATACTCCCCACAGAGTCATTTCCTCGTCAGTCCATTCCCCAGCGGAGTTATTCTCTCCTGCAAGATTATTTTCCCAATCATCTTGGGTCATTATCTCCAGCGAGTGAAGCTCTTTATTCTCCAACAACAGTCATGGATTTATTTTCCCAAACTCGGACGTACCACAATAGCATTTCATGTTCATACATCATGACGTGCACGTACATATTGCATACAACATAATCTCATTTATTTTGAGAACATCATCATACAATGCATGTCATGCATCATATACGATTAATCATGTACCTTTTCAGGAAAGATGGTTATCATCAACAACTTCCAGCAAGTTCAAACTCTGGAAACTAAACAAAGTAATTATCTGCACGATCAAATTCAGCTTTACACGGGTTTCTCCTAAATACAGCTTCACACGGGTCTATCCTGAAAAATCCTACACGGGTCCTTTATCATATATTTCTGAATGAAGTTTTACACGAACTCATCCCAAAGTAACCTTACCCAGGTTCCTCCAGAAGTTTCACACAAACTTATCCCATAGTAACCTTACCCCGGTTCATCTTGAAGATTTACACGAACTTATCATAAAGTAACCTTACCCAGGTTCCTCCAGAAGTTTCACACGAACTTATCACAAAGTAACCTTACCCGGGTTCCTCTAGAAGTTTCACACGAACTTATCCCGAAGTAACCCTACACCAATTCCTTCTCAATTCCAGATGTAGTTTTACACAAACTCATCATCAGGCAACCCTACACCGGTTCCTTCTTTCCAAGATGCAGTTTTACATGGACTCGTCATCAGGAAACCCTACACAGGTTCCCTCCTTTCCAGATGCAGTTTTACACGGACTCATCATCAAGAAACCCTACACAGGTTCCCTCTTTCCAATATGAAGTTTTACACCGACTCATCATCAAGAAACCCTACACAGGTTCCATCTTTCCAAGATGAAGTTTTACACGGACTCATCATCAGGCAACCCTACACAGGTTCCTTCTCAGGAAATTTCAGATGCAGTCTTACACGGACTCATCATCAGGAAACCCTACACAGGTTCCTTCTCAGGAAATTTCAGATGCAGTCTTACACATACTCATCATCAAGAAACCCTACACAGGTTCTCTCTTTCTAAAGATAAAGTTTTACACGGACTCGTCGTCAGGAAACCCTACACTGGTTCCCTCTCTTTCCAAGATGCAGTTTTACACAGACTCATCATCAAGAAACCCTACACCAGTTCCCTCTCTTTCCAAGATGCAGTTTTACACAGACTCATCATCAGGCAACCCTACACAGGTTCCCTCTTTCCAAGATGAAGTTTTACACAGACTCGTCATCAGGCAACCCTACACCGGTTCCCTCTCTTTCCAAGATGCAGTTTTACATGGACTCATCATCAGGAAACCCTACACAGGTTCTCTCTTTCCAGATGCAGTTTTACATGGACTCATCATCAGGAAACCCTACACCGGTTCCCTCTCTTTCTAAGATGCAGTTTTACATGGACTCATCATTAGGAAACCTAACACAGGTTCCTCCTTTCCAGATGAAGTTTTACATGGACTCATCATGAAGTAACCTTACCCAGGTTCCTTCTCAGTCCAGATATGAAGTTCACCTCCAGAGTTAATTCCCCAGTAGAGTAACGGACAACTGAAGCTCCTAAAATTCTACTTCTCTCAAGACAACTACCAACAATCTCCAGATGGCATCTATAAGCCCATCCTCCTACCAACAATCTCCAAATGGCATCTGTAAGCCCATTCCCGACATCACAATGCTGATACTTCACCATGCGAGTGCAAATTTCTGGGCACTCTAGTGTTCAATTATCTTCCACCTTCGGATCACGAAAGGCTAGAAAGCCAATCTATATCCTCAGGTTTAAGAAAATTGAACAGGGGCAACTGTTGCACCCCAAAATTTTCCCTCTCATGTTTTCCAAAGTCTTCCCCCTGCATGGCTGATCACAAACCCTTGCCTAAGGAAAACGAAATTTTTTGAGTGGTGCTTTAAGTACCTTTCGATTGGCACTCTGAAAGACCCTTCGATTGGAATTTTGAAGGGACACTTCGATTGGCATTATGGACAAGGCCTTCGATTGGCATTCTGAAGGAGCATTTCGATTGGCATGGACAAGCACTTCGATTGGCATTATGTCAAGGCCTTCGATTGGCATTCTGAAAGGCCCTTCGATTGGTACTTTGAAGGGACACTTCGATTGGCATTATGGACAAGCACTTCGATTTGCATTCTGAAAGACCCTTCGATTGGGATTCTGAATGAGCCTTTCGATTGGCACCCTGGGCCAGGCCTTCGATTGGCATGCCAAGGGATCCTTCAATTTAGCATTGTGTCAAGGCAGCTTCGACAAGCATGTTAGCCATGTCTTTCGATTAGCATGAACATCACCTTTCGATTGGCCTGTTAACAAAGCCTTTCGATTGGAATTTTAATTAACACCCTTCGACTGATCCTTGGACAAGGGCCATTCGAAGGAGGTCATCAAGAGGGCACTCAAATCAAAAGTGTCCAGGTTCATTCAAGAGACAGGAATATTTCAAAAAAGGAAAACTTTTAATGTGTCTGTTTCTTGTCTCATGGCATTTAATGGCCTGTTTAATGGCTGTCTCTTGCCATTACTACACCCTCACACCCCTATAAATACATAGGCCAACATACATATCCAAGACACAAAAACTCTGCAGGAAAAAACACACAACAGGAACATTGGAGTCACGCTGCCAAAAGTTGTCAACATTTTCAGAGGTTATCCAGGCCAAAGCAACCCTTCAACTAAAGATCACAACGCCCATATGCCCCAAATCAAAAGTACCTACATCTAGGAAGTGCCCAGATCGAAGGTGCCTACATCCAGAAATCCCAAATTAAAAGTCCTCTTTGCTGGTAAGAAAGGGTAAACTATCCAACCTCATATTTGCATAACACATTATTACTTGTTGTTACCTTTGATTTGCCATCTTAGACAGGATCGAAAGGCCTGGGTTTGGCACTCAGGTCATGTTCTTCGTTTGCCAACACTTGCTGCAGACATAGCCTGAAGAAACCCAGCAAGCGCAGGATTGAAGAGCCTGGGGTTCAATACTCAGGCCCTGCATTTTATTTTGCTAACATACTTTTGCAGGTATAACATTCCAGATCGAAGGAGACACCTTCTCTGGATCGAACCCATTAGCATGCTGGATCGAAGGCTGTTCATGCCCACTTCCTGGCCCAATCGAAAGAGTCATAACCCTGTCTGGATCGAAGCTTCCATTCCCTCCCTGGGTCGAAACTCCTTTTTTCCCTGGATCGAAGGATCCCCCCCTTGTATTTTATTTTTGTTTTCATTGACATCTTTTTATCTTTTTTAATTAACATTAAAATCAAAAACCATAAAAACATTAGGCTATTTTTTTCTTCTATTGAAATTAACTTTGTTAATTAATCTCTTAATTATCTTAACATTTTCTCAAAAACTAAAATTAAATAGATTTAGAGCATTTTCCCAAAAATAAAATAAAACAACCAAAAGATTTTATTCTTAGGATTTTTTAGAGTTTATTTTCAGATTCACGCGCGTTTATTTTATTGTAACTGCCTACTGGTTTGTAATAACTTAGCTAAGACTTTTACATTTTACTGCTTTATTCCCCGAAGCTTTGTAATAGCGTAGGATTTACAATTCCCGCACTTTAAATTCCTGTACATATATTAACTGTTTAGATGTATGCTAACTAGGCTATGCATGACAAGATTAACTCTTAACTTAAAATCAACAGTAGCTCACCATAACATGTACCAAGATAATATAAACTGAAAAACAACACACTTGCACATGCCACTCTTAGGGTACGCCTCACTTGGTTGCCTCAAACGTGGTCATTAAGTATATGATGTTTTATAGGTCGTCCTTTTGTCCCAAGATCATAAGTTTCCTCGATAAAAATGATCTAAGACATTAGGATTACCACTAAAGCGTCCTAACGTTGCTTTAGTGACCACACGTCCCTAAAATCGAATTGACCCGAAAAACTCCAACGACGGTGCTGCGTACTCCTCAATAGTGGGATAGCACTGTCTAAAGGACAGTTGCACAGTTTAATTCCTTTTTGAGTAGGTAGAGGTTCTTAAGTACTTGCTCCTTTTAAAAACAAAACAAAACTTTTCACACTTACACTTTTCGAACAAAGTTTTCAAAACACTTCATTACACTCTTGAGGACAGAAGCAAGAGTTAAATCGAAGTTTCAAACAAAACTCTTTTCAAAACCCCCAATCACAAAGAAAAGCAAAACTTTTGAAAACATAGTGAGCAAGTACCTAAGAGCCCGTGGATAACCACAGATAGAAAGGGTGCTAACGCCTTCCCTTTCTATAATCTACCTCCCGAACCCGAGAATCAATCTCGAAAAGGAATTTTTTCTGTACTTTTGTCCTTTCCTTGTTGGATACAATAAAAGACGGTGACGACTCTTGCTTACCGCAAAATTTTGCGAAAACAAACGCAAAACGCGAACCAACATTCCAAAACAGTCAGTTCTCATTCCCACCGATCACAGCTTGTTTGAGATGTTGATAATTGAGAGATCTTCACATTTGTTAATCAAACTTTTGGCAGGCGAAGTCTTCTCAAATAGAATTTTGTGGCTATCCATCAGGCCTTGAATGCCTTCCTTCAGCCATTCGCATCCATTGAGTTGTTAGGTATAACAAACACAGTCTTTTACACAGCCAGGGAAAATCTCGGCTTTCAACAGATTCTCTTTGATGATATTTAAAGGAGTAGTCAAGTCTTCGACATAAGCAACAAAAATTGTATCTTCAACAACTTTAAGACCCTTGCCATAATTTGGCATAGGCACGGTGATTACATTTGGAGTTGGAGGAGGATCAAACTCAATAGTCTTGTTATCAATCAAATCCTGAATTTTATTCTTCAAGGCCCATCATTTGTCTGTCTCATGCTCGGGGCTACTTGAGCAGTAAGCACATTTAACGTTCGGGTTGTACTTTGGTGAAGAGGTATCTGGGTTCACAGGAGGATTGCGCAATGTCACTAAATTAGCCTTTAGCAAATGTTGTAGGGCTTGATATAATGACATGCCTAATCTCGTGAATTGTCTTCTTGGAGTTTCAAAACGCTAATGATTAGCATATGGTCTTCGAGTAGCAGTTGGATTGGAGATTTGGACAACGTTAATAGACGGATGATCATTCTTCTTGGTACGGGCCCTTGCCTCATACACATCATTGATTTACTTCTTTGCAGCAAAAGGTTTCTTTATAGGATTGGAAGTGGAGGCAGATGCCACAGAGATCTTCCCACTTTTGATGCCGCTTCCAACTCTTTCACCGGTTAAGATTAACTCGGTGAATCCGAAAGAGGAACAACCTATCAACAAGTTAAAGAAAGGACCAAATAAAGTGCCCATAAACATGTCAATGTGCTCTCTATCGGTCAAAAGTGGTTGAACCCTACTGGCGAGGTCTCTCCACTTTTGTTCATATTCTTTAAATCCTTCATTCTTTCTCGTGGTCATATCTTGCAACTGAACTCTTGTCGGCGCCAAGTCAGCATTATACTGGTACTGATGGTAGAAGGTGGTAGCTAAATCCTCCAAAGTATTCATATGAGAACCATCTAACTGGTATAACCATTCTAGCTGTGTTCCGGTCAAGCTCTCTTGGAAAAAGTGAACCCAAAGTTTCTTATCAGCGGTATGCGGTTGTATCTTGCGCACATAAGATTTCAGGTGAAGTTTTAGACAAGAAACTCCATCGTACTTTGTGAAGACTGGTATTTTGAATTTGTGGGGAATGACAACCCCAGAGATCAAACCCAAATCATCAAAATCTAAATCGGGGACAACTTGGATCTCGACAACCTTCAATCTGTCTTCTAACTGCTTGTATTTGACATCGGTGGGTGGATACTGCTTGTCAAAATCATCATCAGACACTTGATCATTAACATAGTCAACTTGGGTACTCTTAACCTCACCAATCTAATTCCCGTCTTCTTCAGATGAGTCTTCCACTCCCGGGATCTGACGAACCGACTCTTTGAACCTTCTGCCCATGTTGACCAGGTCTTTCTTCTCGGGCTTCTTCTTAACTGCCAGCAATGCCATCATATCTTGTTGCCCCTTGGCTAGGGCCAGTATAGTCTCTTGGAATTGAGAGTTTTGTGCCTGAAGATCCTTCATAGTTTTCTCTAGATCCATCCTTCTGAAATAAACAACAGAAACATAAGGAAACCTGTTATGCGAAAACCTGTCATGTTATGATGCATGGAAGATGTATATGCAAATGATTTCAAGGATTTATGAAATTTAAATTTGTATAGTCAAAGCATGAACAAACATCAATTTTAATTAATTATCTTGAAAAGATTACAACATGCCTCTTGGGCTTACAAAATAACTTTCTAAGATAAAAAGATTGAACATATCCTCTTTGGCGCAAGGTAGGCGTTCACACTTTGCTCTTCTTATAGCTGCTTTGTAAGCTCCAAGACCCTCTTCTCGCTAGCATATAATTGAGCTTCGAAAGTATCTCGTTCTTCCTTTAGCTGAATCCAACCTTTTTGCAAGTCTTTGAGAGAAGTAGGCATGTCGGGATGGAGGATAGTGTAGGGAACGTCTCCTTCAACCACTGGTTCCATGATAACTGGTAAGATAGAGGGATAAGGCATCACAAGTTTCTGAGCACGAGCTCGCACCCACCTAAGGTAAGGCTCGAGGGGAATGGAGTTATTGTGTCCCAGCATCTTGCTATCCACTTTGCTCACCATCCTCCAAGCTCGTATAAACCTCGAATGGTAGCTTTGATCATCGCTCTCGTAGTCGAATACCACTCCTTGGATGAGCATCTCATGTGGGCCATCCCTTCGGGCATAACCAAACTGTCGTAAGGATAAACAAGGGTTGTAAGTGATACCTCCCCTAATTCCGAGCAAAGGGACATTAGGGAATTCCCCACAACAGTTGATGATAGTAACGTTCTCTAAGGATCGGGAACACCAATGAACATCTGAATGTCTGAGCGTCATCAACCTATGGGACCACCTTAAACCTTGCTCGTTCTTTAATACAGATCGGGGAAGATACGAAATAAACTATCTTGCCAGGAGAGGAGTGCAACACATGAGGATCCCTCTCTTCCTCATAGTGCGAGAATGAAAAGAATGAAGGATATCTCCCAATAAAGTAGGCATTGGATTGCGAGACGTGAAGATTTTGACAGCATTTACATCTATGAGTTGGTCAGGGTTTGGAAACAAAATCGTCCCATAGATGATAAGGGCCAAGATTTCTTCAAAAGCTTGTAAGTCCAAAGAGTTCAAACAATCTTGAGCTTTCTCAAACAAGAACTTGGCTAAGAAACCTTTGACACCACTCCTTGTTTCCCAATTAGTTGTGATATCAGATTGTTGCAAGTGTAGTGCTTGGGCAATCTCTTCAGGTTTTGGATCTCTTTCCGTACTGTTGAAGGGTAGTTGATTGAGAATGGGAATACTTAAGAGTTGACATAATTCTTCCAAAGTTGGCACAAGTTGATAATCAGGAAAAGTGAAGCAATGATGTAGAGGATCAAAGAATTGGAAGAGCACCTTCATCATATCTTCATCAGTATTAGAGGTAACCAAGCTTAGGAGGCGACCATGTCTTTCGGTGAATGGAGAATTCTCAGGAACCCTTGATGCTAACTCTTTGAGTTGAGGAGGAATTCTTACGAGATTGACTTGGATAGTATTCCTGCAGATAGAAGCCATGTCCTACAAAACAGAACAAAAATAAATCCCAAAAATCCTTGAAATGGTTTGTGAGAATGAGTATGATGTTATGATGTTTATGATGTCATGTACAAGTAAGTATATACAAACAAGACAAATAAGTCCTTAGGTTTAGGCTTGCATGGAGTCTCATAGGTAAGTACCCTCTTGAAGTTTAGTTGGCTCAAACCTATCCTAAAAATAGTAACCGGGTTCTAAGGGACCTCAATATCACTGATCTGTCTTCTCGGGCATTGTTTCAGCACAAGCCTCTTTCACAGAAACTGAAATATCCCGAAAAGTCAAACCTTAATGAGTGTAGTATCGAGTATCAACAAACTTCGGACTGCACCAAAGCCGGTTATCTCACTACGTCCTAATGGCCAAGTTGGTCAAGTAAAGGTTCTAAAGTCAGTTAGTGCTTCATGACATCACACAGCGGCCCTTTATTCTCCTTGACTACTCAAGGGCTACCGGTACCCACAAATATGTCATACTAACGTAGCTATTGCTTAGACCATGTTGGTATACCCCGCATAGTTTCCACAATGTATTTCTACTTACCTATAAGGTATCCCAAATCCGGGTAGAGGATTAGAACAAGCCCAAACAAGGAACCAAAATGTAAAGCAAACAAATCAAATAATGAAAGCAAGTAAAGGTGATTTAGCCCTAAGGTAACCAAACTTTTAAATTCTTCCCCAGCAGAGTCTCCAGTTCTGTGATACGGTGGGAGAACTGGCTTGGGTGTTTTGATTTTTATAAAAAATGTTGCGGTTAGCAAGAGTCACCACCGACTTTTCTTTTATCCAAAAAGGAAAGGCTGAAAAGAACAGGAAAGACCTTTGAGATTATTTCTTGAGTTCGGGGGGTAGATTATGAAAAGGGAAGGTGTTAGCACCCTTTTCATCCATATTTATCTATGGGCTCTTAGTTGCTTTCTAGATCACTTGCTTTTTGTTTGAAAATATGCTTTGTGTGGTTTTTGAAAGTATTTTGAAAAGGCGCCATCGTTTAGGCAAACTTTGTAATAGTTCTCGTTCGTAAGAACGTATACAAAGTGTTGGACTTTTAAAAATGTTTCATGTTTGGAAAATGTTTTGAAAGTGTTTTTGAAAGTGTTTGGTGTTTGTTTTGAAAATAAGCAAGGATGTTTGATTTGAAATTGAGCAAGCAACTAGGAACAATCTACCTACCCAAAAGTCATAGTTTATTTCTTCCTTTCCTTTGATATTGCTATCTTACCATTGATTTGATAATAAGCCTTATCTTTGGATGTATAGGGACGAGCGTGGGTCATCGTATAGCCATGATAGCAAATGTTTTGAGATATCTTAGCATTTTTCTTTGAGGGACTAAGATCATTTTGAAAGGCAACATTAATAGCGTCATCGAGGGACTATGATCTTGTATTTTAATTGATTTTTGCTAAGATGCCCCACATGCATAATGTTGTACCCTAAAATCTGTCCTCCCATATTTCTCAACACATGGCAAGTGAGGTCCCCAAATTGCTCAAGGAAGTTCAAGAGTTGACCAGACAAACTCTCTCCTAAGGCAGTATACCTCAAATTAGGGTTTCCATCTTCATCAAGATGTGTGGACCAAAAAGGACTCAAATTCTCACCATTGTCCTAATATGTTCTCAAGATCATCCATGTCAAGTTTCAAGCCTTGCAGAAGAAGTTTGCTCAGTCAATTGCTCAAATGCCTGAAAATCAACTGTACTAGGTCAAAAGTCAACTGTGGCCCAAATACAGTCAAACTTCAATATTTTTGGTCAACATCCTAATTTTTAAGTATTATCCATCATTTGATCAAGGGTTTATCATGACTCCTCAAGGATTGCTCACAATTCATCAAAACCCAAAAGTTGCTAAATTACGGTTTTAGAGGAAAAGTCAACTCAACTTTGACCAAGCATAACTTTCTCATACTTTATCGGAAATGACCCATCCAAATCTCATTTTGAAGAGGATGAAATTCCTACAATTCATCTTCAGCTCCAAAGTCCAGAATATGGACTCACAAAAAGATATGAATTTTGACATTATAGGTCCTTTTGAAAAGTCAACAAAAACACCTTTTGGGTCAAAGCTTCATACATGAACATGGAAGAATCAATTGAGATGAGACTAAAAGGGTTGTTTAGAGGACATCCTTAGCTTTCTAAAAAGTCTAATAACACCTCTCTAGGGTCAAAATTGAGATAGTTATGCATTGGCCAAGTTGACCATTTTTGCAAAATTGCCAAAAGTCAAATGTGCTCAAATTTACATTTTTCGCTAAATGGGCCCAACTTTTTATGATTGCACCTTAATTATAATTTGGTCCATGACTCAAATGTTCACTCACCCATTATGTGCTTCATTTTTCAATTTATTTTGATTTTTCATTAATTAAAAAGTGGATTAAATCAAATAAATGATGAAAATTAATAAAGATATGATTTGATTTGTTTTTTTGACATATTAGAAATCAAGATATGCTGAGTTTACAAGATCAATTCGAGTTAAGGCCAATTGGTACAAGAAAGGCATGATTTGGATCAAAATAGGAATATATCATACAACTTGAAAATCAAATCAAATCTTAAATAAATGCAAAGATTCATTCCAAGTTTGTTAACCTAATTCACTCTAGGTTATATAATGAAGAATTCCATATCAAAAAAGGGGTTAGAGGTCGTGAGAGGCATAGAACAACACTCAAAAATCTTGACAAAAAGTGAGGTTCAGTTTGCAGGTTAGAGGACCTTTGACAGCAATTCAAGGCCAGCCATCACATCCTGGACGTGCACTGAAGCCATCTCCACCATTTGCAAGGTCTGAAGCGCTCAGAATTCGCCTCTACACTTCACGCGGTTTGCAAGCTTTTTCAAATTTAATTATTGCAATTTACGCATCATTAACACTTTTAATTGTCATGTTTGTGATTATTATCATGTTTGCAAGCTAACAAGATGGTTTAATTGCATTTTTGAAGCTGATATACACACCTCCCATTGTTAGGGTTTTTATGTTCATTTTAGGGGTTCTCAATGCATGCAAAATTAGGTCTTGAATCAGGTACCATGATGCTCGTGAGGATGACACGAGTTGATTGGTACCATTACCTTTCATTTATATTGCTTGTACATGATTTTTGAATGTTACAGGTCTGTAGTTACGCACAAATGTTCATAGGTAAAAGTGTTTTACCTAAAGCGACAGGCCAGTGAAGGAGGCGATGGTGTGGCAGCATGTGACTGGCCCGTTTGAATTTTTACGCGTTTTTGGGGCGTGACACGTTGTTTGAATTATATTCCATTTATTTCATTATAATAACAATTGACATTCTAGGGCAGATGGTAAAGAAACTTGCCTTTGATGTACACGTCCTGGGTTCGATCCCAGCCGTGTGCATTTTTTTATTTTCTTAACAATTGCAGGCCAACCCAATGCATTGCACTATCCAGCGTCTTCCATACACTCTCAACGCCTGGCCATTGGATGCCCAGCTAGCCAGATCCAACGTGCCAACAATGAGAGACCACCATACTCCTCAAGTCAACGCCCACACCAGATCAGGCGTGGTCAACCAGGCTTGGGAGCATTATGGGCCAAAGAATTCAGATGTGCACCCCCTGCATTTGCTAACACTATCAGGCCTAATTCTCAATTTCTCTTGATTTTTATTTTCTATTTTAATTTGTTTAATCATTTTATTTTTTAAAATCAGTTTTAATTAAATCATAAAAAATCAAGAAAAGTCATAAAAAATTAGATGTAGTTGTTTTCTTATTAAATTAAATTTTTGTTAATTAATTAGATTAATATTTAAATTAGGGTAACTTTAATTTGTTCTTTTTACAATTAAAATTAAATTAGAAAATTAGGTTAACTTTTGATTTAATTTTTCTATTTTTTCTCAAATAAAACAAAAAATACAAAAATAGGTTGTTTAGAATTAATTAATTTTTAAAAATTAACATTAATTAAAGCTTAGGACTTTCTTTTAATTTAATTCTCCATTATTTTCTTAAATAACAAAACATGACAAAAAACATTTTTTCTTTAATCAATCTCAAGTAGGATTAGTCAAAGGGTCAAAACCCTAATCGCCTCGCATTTAATTCGCCGTGCACTTGTTAAATTATTTTACCATTATTTTGTAACTGTTTAGGGTTTGTAATAGTTAACTTAGGGTTTTTATTTACTGTTTAAATCCCCGATTTTTGGTTATGTAATTAATCCCCCTCCCAGAAGCCTTGTAATAGCTAGGTTTATTTTCTCGCATTTTTAATTCCTGTAAATATTTAACTGTCTAGATGTATGCTAATAGGATTGTATGGCAAGAATGCATGACAAAATTAAACGGTTAGAAAACCCTAATGTGCAAAGATAATAAACTGAAATAAATCACTCACACATATTCACTCTTAGGGTATACTCTCACTTCGGTTGCCTTCGGTAAACAATCACTAAGCATAGGGTGTCTTAGTGGTTGCCCTCTGTCTAAAAGATCAAATTGTCCCATTCGAATGTTGCCTCGGAAATGTTGCCTCGGAAATGTTGCCTCAAAAAATCTTAAGACTCTAAGGTTACTACTAAGGCATCCTAATATTGCTTTAGTGACCGTGCATCCCTTTCGAATTGACCCTTACAAATTCCAACAATGGTGCTGCCTATTTCTCAATAGTAGGATAACGATGTCTAAAGGAAACAAGAATAGAAGGAATATTTTTTCGAGTAAGTAGATGCTAGTAGGTACTTTCTCAAATCAAAACTTTTACACTTACACCTTTCAAAACAATTTTCAAAACAAACTTCGTCACACTCTTGAGGGCTGATACAAGGGTTATCACGAAGTAAAACATTTTTCAAAAACAAGCACACAAACACAAGCAATTTAAAAATGAGCAAGTACCTAAGAGCCCATGGAAAACCATGGATAGAAATGGTGCTAATACCTTCCCTTTCTATAATCTACCCCCCGTACTCAAAATCTTGAAAAAGGATTTTTTATGTACTTTTTTCCTTTCCGCTTTGATAAAATAAAAGTCGGTGGCGACTCTTGCTTACCGCGACATTTTGCGAACACAAAACGCAAAATGCAAACTGTGATACGGTGGGAGAACTGACTTGAGGTTTGCGTTTGTATTCGCAAATGTTGCGGTTAGCAAGAGTCGCCACCGACTTTTTATTTTATCCTAAGGAAAGGTTAAAAAGCACAGCAAAAACCTTTTGAGATGTTTTCTTGGGTTCGGGGAGTAGATTATAGAAAGGGAAGGTATTAGCACCCTTTCTATCCATGGTTATCCATGGGCTCTTAGTTACTTGCTTAGATCACTTGCCTTTTGTTTTCAATTGTTTTAAATGGTGCTTGAGTGTGTGGGTTTTGAAAATGTTTTGAAAAGAGGCCAATGTGGTGGCAACCTTTGCAATGATCCATGTGGGGATGTATACAAAGATGTATGTCTTTTGAAAAGGTTTTCATTTGTTTTTTGAAAGTTTTTGTTTTGAAAGTGTTGTAATGTGTGATTTTGAAATTAGGCAAGTGTTTTGTTTTACAAGTTGATTCAAGTAACTAAGAGGTTATCTACTCCTAAGTTTCTCAAAAGATTATTGCTATACTTTAACCCTTTTAACAAGTTTGCACCACCATTGTATTTGGTGGGCAACCTTGTGTTAGGATGTGAAAGGGACAGGCGCGGGTCATCGTTTAGACCATAATTGTAACGACGTTAAATGTCTTTGGGTAATTTCTCTAAGGGACTTGATCATTTGTTTTGTTTGTTTTGAATAGTTTTATCGAGGGACTATGATCATTCAAACTGTTTGCTTTGCCCAAAGATGTTCAACATACAATATGGCCCATTTATTTGAAGGCAACAAGTGGAATGCCCTAGGGGGTGCAAGTGTGATTTGTGTGTCCATTTTCATGCTTGTTTATCTTGTATTAGGTCAAACTATTTTTTATCGTTTTTTCGCATACAAACCCTAATTCTAACATGTTATCATTAAAAAGCAATAAAGTGCGAAATTAAAATTACTAGGCTATTACACAACCAAATATGGGAAGGGGGGTACAAATGTTCAAATGGGGATATAGACAAGAATTTAAATCTAGATTATTACAACAATTGGATATTTGCATAGTAAATAAATTGCATAATTTAAATGTAAATAAAATAAATATGTAAAATGTAAAAAAAGAAAGTTTTTTTATGTGTATGAGAAAATATTTATGTAAAAGGAAAAAGAAATAAAAATGTATTTATTTTTAGTATTTTGAAACTTAGGGTAAGAAACCCTAATTTTTATATAAAAAGTATTATTATTTAATTTAATTCTACTATTTATTTATTATGTACAAAAATAAAATAAAATGAAGTATTTTGTGAAAAAAGTATTTTTGTATCAAATATTGATAAAAATGAAGAAAATCAAGTATTTTATATTTTTATCTTAAGTATATTAATAAACATGTACATATATATATATATTAAACCCTAAATGAGTATTATACAAAATAAATATTTATTTAATATTTTAATAAAATAAATAAAAGTATTTTTTTTGTGTGAAATATTTTCAGAAAGTAAAAATAAAAATAAAAATGTATCCACATTATTTTCTATTTATTTTAATAATAGTGTATATATATATTTGTATATAAATAAAAGAAATAAACAAACAAATATGCCATAAATACAAAAAATGATGGAAAAAATATTTTAAAAATTTTAATGGCATGAGAAAAAATAAACAAAGTCAACCCAAAAAGAAAAAGTCAAAAATGTTGAAAAATAAACAAATGGGCTCAGGGGGTGTAAACCAAAAACATGGGGTGTGAAAAGGAAACAAATCCAGGCCCAGCCCAAATCACTTCTTCTTCAACCTCTGTACATCTTTCTTCTCACAGAACACGCGTTTTCTAACTCTGGATTCCTGGACTTTCAAGCAAAACTCATAACATGAAAAGTGTAGAGCATTAAGAGACGGTTTCAACCATATAAAGAACATGACCTATCTCTCCAAGATGAGAGAGAATTTCTCTCCCCCTCTTTTCTGACCTAGTTTTTCTACCATTTTCAGAGCTCAAATTCTCTTCACTCAGACAAAAGAAATGAAAAGTAAAGCTATGTACATGTTCAGGGCTATGAGTAGGACTTTGTTTCTTCACAAACTTAAGACTAAATATGCCTAATAAGAGAGATACGAATTCAAACTTTTACCTGTGCAGTTGAACTTCTATGTGGAGAATGAGAGACTTTCAGTGCAATGTAATGATTGGAAAAGCTTCCTTGAAGTCCAGGGATGCTTTTTCAATGCTCACTTTGTCTTGAAGCTTCTTGTACCAAGCTATAGAACTTCACCTGCAAGCTAAAGATGTGAAAATGGTGGAAGTGGTTAGAGCAACTACAGATCGTGCCTTAGCTTCTGGATAGCTTGCATATGTTGTAAGGAAGGTAGAGGAACATGTTTGGACAGAAATGCTTGAAGGGATTGAGAGATTGCACTCAAACTGCAGGGGCACCCCTGTTTGTGCAGTTTGAGGATGATTCTGAGATGGAGAGGGTTTGAAAGGCAAATGGCTCGAGCAAAAGCTTCAATGTGGTCTATGGAATGTGTTTGATATGTTTTGTGCTGTGTTTCTTTACTGATATGAGAGATAGCATAAGTTATGGATGTTACTTCTATGTGAAGCAAGCAAATGTCAACTTGGTTTCTAGGCCAGTACAATGCCTCAATCTATGCTGCACCTTTGAGTCTTGATCAGTGGGATATGCCTATGCTTTTTTGCTTCAAAGATCTGCATTGTACCTCATAGATTTGCAAAGTTGCCATAAAGTATCACTTTACAAGAATGGATAACATGCTTTTTCTAGTTTAGGCTTAATTTTGTGTGTATTATCCAAATGAGCAAAATAATGTTAGAACACAAAGGATATGCATTGAATTATTGAGTGAGAATGGGATTAGAGGCCTGCAATGTAGCTTAAGCATGCTGAATTCAAATTTGCCAAGTTTATGAACATGCTTTGATGAAGAACAAAAGTGAATTTTTGCCAACTTGTGAAATTCGAATCTCTCAAGTTATGAGGTTGTTTGATGAGTTCTTGGACATTTTGGAAAGCTTGTAATGTGTACTACAATCCATCTTTGAAATGCAATTTGAAATTCCAAGTGGAAGGGTATGAAAAGTGGCCTTGAAGTAGGGTAGAAAACCTTGTCAAAATAGGTCAAATTTCACTAAGTTAAAAGATGGTTTAGTGCCCTTATTCAAAAAATCATAACTTGAGATACAAGCTTCAAATGAGAAAACTTTGTGAATCAAAGTTGTAGATTTTGCAACAAGCTACAACTTTCATGTTTTGACTTTTGTTTGAATCCAAATGGATCATGGTGAAAAGATGGGGCAAAGTTGGGAAAAAATTAGGGTTTTCCATAACTTAGAAAAATTCTAAGTTATGAAAAATTCCATTTTCAAACCCTAATTTGCATTTTGACATTTCTTGGTGAACAAGTTTCATAATTTGGCATGTTTTGATGAAAAATGAATCTTGACTCTTGATTTTGACCAAAAAGTCAAAGTTTGACTTTTCAGTATATAGCCAAAATTGATCAATTGACTGAGAAATTCAACTGTCAATCTTGTGTACTTGGGATCTTTTGAGCTTGATGAACATGTCAAGATAATTCCATTGAGTCCTTGAGGCCATATGTGAGCTTGGTTTGCCATTGGCTAGGTCAAACAGTCAAAAATTGCCTTTGTGCAGTCAAAACCCTAAAAATGACCATTTTGCCCTTTTGGTGATCTGATCAAATTTCTTGGGGAATTGTGATTCAAACTTGATCAAATGGTTCACATGAGTTCATAATGTTGATGTGGATCAAATTTCATGAGGTTTGACTGTCAATTGGCCACAGTTGACTTTTTCCCCAATACAGCTGATTTCTAGGTCAACTGTCCAATTGACTGGGAAAAACTTGGAATCAAGACTTGAAACTTGGTATAGGTAAACTTGGGAGTCCAATATGAAGCATGAAAGTCATCTTAGGCATTTTAGGTCAAAACATCTTTAGGCAAGCACAAACCCTAATTTGAGTCCACAGTGCAAGGAGAAGTCTTGAGCAGAGGAAACCCTAATTGGATCTTGATCTTCAAAGGTCTTGTGATGAGAAGATGTTGAGGAAATGGGAGGGCAAATTTTGGGGTACAACAGTTGCCCCTGTTCAATCTTCTTGGACCTGAAGAGTTAGATTGGCAAGTTTGCCTTTCGCGACTCGAGGGTAAAAGGAGATTGGACACTAGAGTGCCCAGAAATTTGCACTCGCATGCTGGAGTCTCAACAATGTGGTGTCGGGAATGGGCTTATAGATGCCATTTGGAGAGATGGTCGCATAAGAGATTCCTTAGCGAGAACTTGTGTGTTTGAGAAAGACAGATGTTTTCCTGGCTTGTTACAGGTGTTTGATCTTCAGTCTCCTTATGCAGATATGCCCTGGCTGGATACAGGTATCGAATCTACGATCGGTTGCTCACAGATGTGCCCTGGCTGGATACAGGAGTCGAATCTGGAAATAGTCGTTTAATAGATGTGCCCTGGCTGGATACAGGAATCGAATCTTCGAACTCTTCAGACATGCCCCGGCTAGATACAGGAATCGAGTCTGGAAATTGATCACTCTCAGATGTGCCCTGGCTAGATACAGGTATCGAATCTGGAATTGTTGTAGTTGATAGATGTGCCCTGGCTGGATACAGGAATCGAATCTGGAAACTGATCACTCTCAGATGTGCCCTGGCTAGATACAGGTATCGAATCTGGAATTGTGACAGTTGAAGGTAATCGTTTTTTGATTGTCTTTTTCCTGAAAAGGCAAAGACGTAAGCTGTATGCAATTTCATGATGTATGATATGCATGATGTCATGATGTTCAACATTTGATGTTGCATGTGTTTCATCATGTATGTAAACAAGATGTATGAAAATGTGAAATGTTTATGAATGTAATTTCATCTTAGGAAAATAAATCCTTGACGAACGGCCAGGAAGCTGCTCTGCGGAAGAGATGCTTGACCGAAGCTCTGATGAGAGGCCTGCTGAGGACTTTAACAATGGATTCCTCTGAGGATAATGATGATAAACTCCGCTGGAGAACCCCAAAGATAAACTCTGCTTGGGAAAACCAAAGATAAACTTCGCTGGGGATTGAAGGAACTTTTGCCGGGAACGGTCTTCCGTGGCTTTTAGCTGAGGATAACCCAGTTATAAGTCCTTGTGAGGAAATAACTCTAAATAAAACTCGGGCGGGACGTTCGTACTTCGCCAGGGATAAGCTCGCAGAATCTACTGGGAATGAGCTTTTAAGACCTGCCGAGGGATGTTGTACCTTTTTCAGGATCGACGGGGAATCGACTCCTGCTTGGGGAAAGTGCTGCTGAATTTTGCTTTACTCTGCGGGGAGTTGAGATGATTTGGTCACATTTTCAGTTGAACCTGCCTTGGTGCTTTGGCGGACAAAACAACTAGACCGCATTAGACAACTCCACATTGCCCCTGTCTTTGATGTCACTTGTAATTAATCTCTTTTTATATGCAAACATTTATGAATCGGCAATTTAATGTCAAATGCATATATCAAAAATGAACATTGGACGTTCTTCGCAAGACAAAACAAAAAAAGAAAAACAATGGCAATTTGTATGGACAAGTGAATTTTCATTTGATTTAAGCTTTGCCTGTAAATAGGCGTTTTTGTACAAGAGACTGACATCCTAGTAAGAGGACATCGCCAAATAGTATAGAGTTTACATTTTGAAACAGAAAACAAAACAGCTACGTGAACAATCCCACTGGGTTCCAACTCTGCTATCGCCTTTATGTTTTCGAACGTCTCATCGCCTTACTGCCTAATCTGAAGATGAAGCTGATTGGTCAATGCCGAAATTTGGGCCAGATAGTTGATGCCGAACTCCGGATGCGAAGTGATCCAATGAGACATAGTGTTACGCTTTTATCCCTAACTTTTGCCTGGACCGCCCTTTCGGGTTTTCAGTCCACCGGGATACCCTTTTTTGCCCAAGCCGCCCTTTCAGGTTTTCGACTTGCCGGGTGTACGGATTTTTATTCATTTCATCCCTTATTTTTGCCCGAACCCTTTTGGTTCGCCGGGAAGCCCTTATTTTTGCCTAGGTATGTCAACCTAGCGGGTCTTTTATTTATGCGTAGTATTTTTTTACTATGTCCGCATTGGCGGGGTGAGGAAGGTCGTCACCGTCCATGGTGGTTAGGATCATGGCTCCTCCTGAGAACACACGCTTAACCACAAATGGCCCTTCGTAAGTAGGGGTCCATTTGCCCCGGGGATCACTTTGAGGAAGGATGATGCGTTTGATTACCAGGTCCCCAACTTGATACTCTTGCGGCCTGACTTTCTTGTTAAATGCCCTGATCATCCGTTTTTGATACGTTTGACCATGACAGATAGCAGTGAGCCTCTTTTCGTCAATCAGATTTAGTTGATCAAGTCGAGTCTGGATCCAATCATCTTCATTCAAGTCTGCATCCTTCATTATCCGGAGAGAGGGTATCTGGATTTCGATCGGCAAGACTGCCTCCATGCCATAGACTAGGGAGAAGGGAGTTGCCCCGGTTGACGTCCTTGCTGAGGTGCGGTACCCATGAAGAGCGAACGGTAACATCTCGTGCCAATCTTTATAGGTCACTGTCATCTTCTGCACAATTTTCTTGATATTTTTATTGGCTGCCTCTACAGCCCCATTCATCTTCGGCCGATAGGGGGAAGAATTGTGGTGCTGTATCCTGAATTGTTCACAGAGTTCAGTGATCATTTTGTTATTGAGATTGGTACCATTGTCCGTAATGATTCTTTCTGGGACTCCGTACCGACAAATCAGATTATGCCGGATGAATCGTGCCACGACGCTCTTGGTTACTGTGGCATAGGAAGCTGCCTCGACCCATTTTGTGAAGTAATCGATTGCCACCAAGATGAAGCGGTGTCCATTGGATGCCGTCGGTCGGATTTCACCGATCATATCGATGCCCCACATTGCGAAAGGCCAAGGTGCCGTTAGGACATTCAAAGGAACCGGAGGGATATGCACCTTGTCAGCATAGATCTGGCACTTATGACAAGTTCGGGAGTGCTGGTAACAATCGGCTTCCATGGTGGACCAGAAATATCCTGCCCGAAGGATTTTCTTAGCCATGGTGTGTCCACTGGAATGGGTTCCAAATGTTCCTTCATGCAGTTCCATCATGATTTTCTCAGCTTCAGCCTTATCCACACAACGCAGCAGAGTTGAATCATGATTCCGCTTGTAGAGAACGCCGTTGCTGAGGAAGAATTTTGCAGCAAATCTCCTCATGAACTTCTTGTCGTTGACAGATGCACCTTCAGGGTATTCCTGAGCTTCCAAGTACCTCTTCACCTCGTGATACCAGGGTTTTTCAGTCACCTCTTCGGCCTCGAGCTCGCAGCAGTAAGCCGGTTCATCCAACTTCCAGATTGTGATTTGAGGAGCCTCATTGTCCCATTTAACTTTGAACATTGAAGACATCGTGGCTAGTGCGTCTGCTAGCTGATTTTCTTCTCTGGGGAAATGCTCAAAAGTTATCTCTTCAAAGTGAGGGAGCAAGGTCGACACATACTCCTTGTAAGGAATAAGATTCGGGTGTTTCGTATCCCACTCGCCTTTGATCTGATTGATCACGAGAGCGGAATCTCCGAAGACACTTAGAAACTTGATCCTCAAATCGATCGCAGCTTGTAAACCCATGATACATGCCTCATATTCTGCCATGTTGTTGGTGCAGCTGAAACATAATCGGGCGGTGAGTGGAGTATGAGTCCCCTTGGGAGATATGATTACGGCACCGACGCCGTTACCCAAAGCATTGGAGGCTCCGTCAAAATGCATAGACCATCGGGATCCTTCCTCAGGTCCTTCATCCGGTCCAGGTACTTCACAGTCAGTTACCACCATGATGTCTTCGTCCGGAAAATCAAAGTTCAATGATTGATAATCGTCCACAGGTTGGTGTGCCAAATGATCAGCCAGTACACTTCCCTTAATTGCTTTCTGAGTTGTATACTGGATGTCATATTCTGTTAAGATCATTTGCCATCTCGCTATCCTCCCAGACAGAGCGGGCTTTTCAAATATGTACTTGATGGGATCCATCTTTGAAATCAATAAAGTAGTGTGAGTCAGCATATACTGTCTCAGCCGGCGAGCAGCCCATACAAGAGCGCAGCAAGTTTTCTCAAGCAGTGAGTAACGAGACTCACAGTCGGTAAACTTTTTGCTCAAGTAATAAATAGCGTGCTCTTTTCGGCCAGACTCGTCATGCTGCCCCAGCACACACCCCATTGAATTATCAAGCACTGTCAAGTAAAGTATCAGAGGTCTTCCTTCCACCGGTGGCATAAGAATGGGTGGCTCTTGGAGGTATTCCTTTATTCTTTCAAAGGCGGCCTGACATTCATCATTCCAGCGTACCACTTGATCTTTCTTCAGTAATTTGAAGATTGGCTCACAAGTAGCAGTCAGATGTGATATGAATCGGGCAATGTAATTCAATCGTCCTAGGAAACCTCTGACTTCTTTCTCTGTTTTTGGGGTCGGCATCTCTTGAATAGCTTTAACCTTGGCAGGGTCCACCTGGATACCTTTATCACTTACAATGAAACCTAGCAATTTTCCGGATCTCACCCCGAAGGTGCATTTGTTGGGATTCAATCTCAGCTTGTACAACTTGAGTCGGTCAAACAACTTCCTCAGATGATCAAGGTGTTCCTCCTCAGTTTGAGACCTTGCAATCATGTCATCAACGTATACTTCAATCTCATGATGGATCATATCATGAAATAAAGCAACCATGGCACGCTGATAGGTTGCCCCAGCATTTTTCAATCCGAATGGCATGACCTTATAACAGAAGGTCCCCCACTGAGTTACAAATGTAGTCTTCTCCATATCTTCAGGAGCCATCTTGATCTGATTATACCCTGAGAAGCCATCCATGAAGGAGAACACCTTGTGTTGAGCTGTATTGTCAACAAGGACATCAATGTGAGGTAGGGGGAAGTCATCCTTGGGGCTAGCCCTGTTCAGATCCCTGTAGTCAACACACATTCTGACCTTACCGTCCTTCTTCGGCACTGGCACAACATTGGCAACCCACTGAGGGTAAGAAGTTACTGCAAGGAAACCCGCATCAAACTGTTTCATCACCTCAGCTTTAATCTTCTCAGACATCTCTGGACGCATTCGTCGAACTTTTTGCTTTACTGGAGGGCAATCTTCCTTGGTTGGCAAATGGTGAACTACAATGTCGGCATCCAAACCAGGCATATCTTCATAGGACCAGGCAAAGATCTCCATGTAGTCTTGTAGCATCTGGATCAATCGTTGCTTCACGCTGAGCTCTAGATTGGCACCAATTTTGACCTCTTTCCTATCTGTCTCAGTTCCCAGGTTAATTGTCTCTACAGGCTCTTCATGTGGTTGAATAGCCCTCTCTTCCTGTAGTAGCAGTCTTGCGAGTTCACCAGGCACTTCGCAATCATCTTCACCTTCGTCTTCGGCCAAGTTGATCGGATTTTCGAAGTCATAACTGGCGGTAGCAGAGCTGTTGCCAGTGAGATCCAGAGTGGATTGAAACCTGTATAAGTGAGTGTGTGTAAATATAGCTGTTTTGCAATATATATAACACAGAAAGAAAAGGAGCACAAGATTTGAAATGCAACAAACGTCCAATGTTTTGATTGATGATATATGAAAATGTCATACAAAAAGCCCTCACAAATGGAGCTACGACGCCCCGGGCAGGACACCGAGCCAACAGAGTTTTAACATATTGTTTGTTACAAATTTGGAAATCAAAAGAAATCAATTACTGCGTGACAAATGTGATAGGGGTAAAATCCTTTGCTGTCCAGTTGTTTGGTCCGTCGCCGGCAGTTGGGTAGATCCAATTATTAAACTCAGCTTCCTCCACATCCTCCTCGATAGCATTCACCCTTGAGCTGGAAATAAACACCGGAGCCTTTCCAATCTTCTCTTTGCGTACTGCCTTCTGGGCCTCTGCAGTAAAGCCTAGCCCAAACTTGTCGTTCTTCTGAGTGAAGTCAGGAAGCTGACCCCAGTGTGCACCATTGCCTTTCTGAACCACAGCCCGGGCATCCCTTAGGGAAACCATCTTCAAGGAATCACTCCCTTCGGCCATTGTCTCCGCAGCTGCTGAAATTGGATGTACCTCCTCGAAATGTTGGAAGGGAGTTTCAATAAATTCTCCGTCCATCTCGATGTACCTGAAGGAATTCAAATGGCTCACCATATACTCCTCTTCTCCTTGCACAGTGACAATTTTCCCCCTGACGGGATACTTCAGTTTTTGGTGTAAGGTGGAGGTCACTGCCCCAGCTTTGTGGATCCAAGGTCTACCCAACAGACAGGAGTACGACGGACGTATATCCATTACGTAAAAGGTAGAGTCAAACACTTGAGAGCCCACACGAATAGGGATGTTAACCTCTCCATGAACCATCCTCTTGGAGCCGTCAAAGGCTCTGACGATGATATTGCTGGGTTTCAACTCCAGGCCTTCATAATCCAGACGATCCAAAGCCTTTTTCGGAAGAACATTCAAAGAAGAACCAGTGTCCACCAATACATGTGCCAGAGTAGTGCCCCTGCATTCAATAGAGACATGCAGGGCATCATTGTGGTCTCTCCCTTTTGCGGTCAGGTCAGCATCTGAAAAGCCCAAGCCGTTGTCCGCCGTCAAATTTGCTATGCAGTCAGTGAACTGAACTGCAGACGTCTCCTGCGGCACATGGGCCGTCTTGAGAAATGAGATCAAGGCTTTTGCATGGGCCTCGGAACATAGTAATAAGGAAAGCAGGGAGATCTTGGAGGGTGTATGCCCTAACTGTTCGACAACATTAAAATCACTTTTCTTTATTATTTTCAGAATCTCCTCCATTTCTTGTCGGGAGGCCTCAGCATTCACGGGTATTGGTGCCTCCATCCGGGCAGGCTCTTCTTCAATCCCTTTGCCCCGAGCATTTGATGACTCGGCAGCAGGGGACACAATTTGATCAGCAACAGGACTTGGCAAACTTGCAGGTTTTATGAGGAGGGGTTTTCGAATAGCGGGTGGCGCAATGTCAGGCGAGAAGAGCCTGCCACTGCGGGTGACTTTAGCTGGACCGGTGATATCGCAAATACTGGCACTAGCATCAAATTCTTGCTTGATTCCATTTACATATACGTCTGCCCCATAATGCCAGGGGACAGCCTTATCAGACACGTAGGAGAGGGGTCCTGGAACAGTAATGATCACAGGCGCAACTGTCAAGATTTGAATAGGCTTCTTTGGGGGAGCCTTGATTGGATTTTTGAAGATGGTAATCACGGAAACTTCTTTTATTGGAACCAATTGCACAGCAGTCTTTTTGAATAAAATCTCCTTGCTATCCATTAGGCCTTGGATGCCTAACCTTAGCAAGGGACAATCGGATAGGGAAATAGCACAGAATGGGCAACCTTCGCCGCAACCCGGAAATAAACCGGCCCACAGTAGGTTCTTCTTAACAGTCTTCAAAGGGGTAACAACTTCATCTAACGAAACAGCATACACTTCTTCCTCAATGGCACTTACCCTATGCTGGGGCATAGGAGCCGTTACAACATTCGGTCTCTCCGGCGCTTCAAACTGAATTTCTTTTGCGTCAATTAGATCTTGTACTTTGTTTCTCAAGGCCCAACAATCATCAGTAGTGTGCCCGGGACTATCAGAATGATAAGCACACCGGGCATTCGGGTTGTATTTAGGGGACGCAGTGTTGACGACCTTAGGAGCTTCTTTGAGGGTCACCAGGTTGGTGGATAACAGTTGGGGTAAAATTTGAGATAATGTCATACTCAATCGGGTATACTGCCTCTTGGGCCTTTCACTTCTTTGCTGATTGTACTGCTGAGGAGCAGCAACAGGTTTAGAGATGACCAAAGCATTAACGGCTTGGCGTCCTTCGGGCTTGACTTGTCTTCTAGGGCCATAGACGGCGCTTGCTTCTTTCTTAAATGGCCTCTTCTCAGCACTTGTAGAGGCAGCTTTCTGTATCTTGCCTGACCTGATACCAGCCTCAATTCTTTCTCCTGTTAATATCAGATCTGTGAACCCAGCGGAGGAGTTACCAACCAAATGATTAAAAAACGGACCAGATAACGTTCCCAGAAACATATCAACCAGCTCCCGATCAGTTAATGGAGGCTGCACCCTGCCAGCCAAATCTCTCCATTTTTGAGCGTACTCTTTGAATCCTTCACCCGTCCCTAGAGACATACCCTGAAGTTGGGTACGCGTAGGAGCGAGATCAGAATTATATTGGTATTGTCTGTAGAAAGCAGTCGCCAAGTCCTCCCAGTGCCGGATGCTAGCTCCGTCTAACTGGTAGAACCATTCAAGCTGAGACCCCGAGAGGCTGTCTTGGAAGAAGTGAATCCAGAGGTTTTTATCCGCCGTGTAAGGTTGGATTTTCCTTACATACGACCTCAGATGCAGCTTTGGGCAGGAGACCCCATCATACTTGGCGAAGGCAGGCGCCTTAAACTTGTGTGGAATTACTACTCCAGAAGATAATCCCAAATCCCCGAAATCCAGTCCCGGCACGTTCTGAATTTCCATAGCGCTCAAACGGTCCTCCAATTGTTTGTATCTGTCAGCAGCAGGTGGATACTGTTCCTCGTTATAGTCCGTCTCGTTGTCGGAGACTGCGGGACTAGGTGCTTCTCCCCCTTGGGGACTGTTTTTCTCAGCAGAAGAAGTGGTTGGATCAGCTTCATTGTGGAGTGTGTTCCCAAATCTGCGTCCGGTGTTGAACATTGCCGTCCTCTTTTTCTTCTTCTTCTTCAGGAGTAGAGTCTTCAACTCTTGCTGTCCCTGGGCTAGGCTTAGGACCATCTCTTGAAACTGTGCACTTTGGGCCTGAAGGGCCTTGATTGCTTGTTCACTGGATGACTCCGAATTCATGATGACTGTGCACATAAACAGCGAAGAAAATTAAGCAACCTGTGAAATAGGGTACCTGCTATGCATATGGTGTAATGGAATGCGTATGTTTTATGTTTTCAAAGACAAATAAGATTCAACTTTGTAGACAAAAAGGGAAACACACTTCATTAGATTAAAATTTTTCAATTGTTCAACAATTTGCCCTTAGGCATTACAGGAATGAAAAATACGGAAAAGGAAATAAAACTACAAAAGGGAATAATCAAAGCTCATCAATGCTCCCATGTCCTCCTCCTCTCAGTGCTGATGTAGTTGTTCAGGACACGTTCTTCCTCCAATTGCTTAGTCAGTCTTTGGACCTTCCTTTCCTGCTCGTTGAACTTCTCTCGATAGAAATCCCGTTCTTCCTTTAGCTGTGCCCAAGATCTCTTCATGGTGTCAAAATCAGTAGGTATCTGAGGAGGGAGGATAGTTGGAGGAACCCCATCTTCATCGGGAGATTCAAGGATGATTGGTCTGACAGCTTCGTACGGCATACCTAACTTCTGAGCGCGGATGCGGACCCATTTGCAATAGGGCTCCAATGGTAAAGAAGTCTTTGGTCCCAACTCACGTGGGTCAGCTTTGTGGATTCTGTCCCAAGCTCTAATGAATCCCTGGCGTAATTTGTCACTGCCTGCCTGAAACTCAAAATGGAAGTGAGGAACCAGCATTTCATGGGGCCCATCTCCTCTGGCTCTTCCAAACTGACGGAGAGCTAAACATGGATTGTAAGAGATTCCTCCTTGGATACCGACCAACGGGACATTAGGATATTCTCCGCAACGGTCGATAACCGCTACCTCGTCCAAACCCCTGAGAGTCCAAGTGATATCCTTATCTGTGAGAGACATTAACCTCCGAGCCCAACCTTTTCCTTCTTCATTCTTCAGCACGGACTTAGGAAGGTGCGAAATAAACCACCTTACCAGCAAAGGAGCACAACACCATGGAGTTCCCCGTTTTCGAGCAGTACGAGCATGGAGTTGTTGTAGAATGTCACCCAAGAGAGTGGGTACCGGATTTCGAGACATGAAGATTCTTATGACATGGATACTGATGAAGGTGTCAGGGTTGGGAAACAATACCAGACCATAGATCAAGAGAGCCAGAACATCTTCATATGCTTTGAAGTCCAAGTTATTCCAGAAATCATTAGCCTTGCCAACCAGGAATTTGACCAAAAAGCCCTTGATCCCATTTCTAGTTTCCCAGTTGGACAATACCTCTTCTTTGGTCAAGGGGAGAATTGCAGCAATCTCTTCAGGCCTAGGAGTCTTTTCCAAACCAGTGAATGGAGTTTGTTCCAAGACAGGAATCCCAAGCAAGTAAGAGAACTCTTCCAGGGTAGGAACCAGCTGGAAGTCTTGAAAGGTGAAACAATGACGCAGAGGGTCATAAAACTGGGTCAGAACACTTATCAGTTGTTGGTCCCATTTTGCAGTGATCAAGCCAAGGAGGGAACCATGTTTGTTGATGAAGGAGGTAGTGTTTGGAATTCTTTCAACCAGATCTTTGAGTAAAACTGGTGGTTGAACAAAGTTGAGCCGGACAGTATTTCTACGCACGGGCATCATGATGTCCTGCAAAACAGAGCAAAGATGAAACCTTTTTGTCTTTGAAATGGGTTAGCTTTTTATGTATGCAATGGTATGATGGCATGATGCTATGATGAAGCACATCACAAGTATTCACATAGGCAAATAAAGCACACAAGTCACACAAAACACCCTTAGGTTTCAGGCCAGCATGAGTTTCAGGTATTACCCTCTTTTGGTTTTGTTGGTTAAAACCTGTCCTATCAAAAGTAACCGGGTTCTAGAGGATCTCAAATCATTGGCTACCCTCAATCGGTCATAACTCCAGCATCGCAATCTTTTCTCGCGGCCAGAACCATCTCGAGAGTTTAGCCTCAATGAGTGTAGCATACTGCTACTGTCCTAATAGCCAAGTTGGTCAATTTAGGGTTCTAAGGTTGGTTGGTGTTTAATGACCCCTTAGAAGACCTATATTCTCCCCGTTACAACACAAGGGATATAGGTACAGACTAAGATGCCACACCAACGTAGCCACTGCTTCACCCATGTCGGTCTACGCCGGACAGGTCCCTCACAGATTATGCTACCTAAAAAGGTATTTCTCAAATCCGGGTTAGGATCTATGAAACTCCGATGCAAAGCCCACAAATATAAAAGCAAACAAAGCAAACAATTGAAAACAAAGATGATCTAAAAACCCTAAGGTTACTCCACTTTTAAGTTTTCCCCAGCAGAGTCGCCAGTTCTGTGATACGGTGGGAGAACTGACTTGAGGTTTGCGTTTGTATTCGCAAATGTTGCGGTTAGCAAGAGTCGCCACCGACTTTTTATTTTATCCTAAGGAAAGGTTAAAAAGCACAGCAAAAACCTTTTGAGATGTTTTCTTGGGTTCGGGGAGTAGATTATAGAAAGGGAAGGTATTAGCACCCTTTCTATCCATGGTTATCCATGGGCTCTTAGTTACTTGCTTAGATCACTTGCCTTTTGTTTTCAATTGTTTTAAATGGTGCTTGAGTGTGTGGGTTTTGAAAATGTTTTGAAAAGAGGCCAATGTGGTGGCAACCTTTGCAATGATCCATGTGGGGATGTATACAAAGATGTATGTCTTTTGAAAAGGTTTTCATTTGTTTTTTGAAAGTTTTTGTTTTGAAAGTGTTGTAATGTGTGATTTTGAAATTAGGCAAGTGTTTTGTTTTACAAGTTGATTCAAGTAACTAAGAGGTTATCTACTCCTAAGTTTCTCAAAAGATTATTGCTATACTTTAACCCTTTTAACAAGTTTGCACCACCATTGTATTTGGTGGGCAACCTTGTGTTAGGATGTGAAAGGGACAGGCGCGGGTCATCGTTTAGACCATAATTGTAACGACGTTAAATGTCTTTGGGCAATTTCTCTAAGGGACTTGATCATTTGTTTTGTTTGTTTTGAATAGTTTTATCGAGGGACTATGATCATTCAAACTGTTTGCTTTGCCCAAAGATGTTCAACATACAATATGGCCCATTTATTTGAAGGCAACAAGTGGAATGCCCTAGGGGGTGCAAGTGTGATTTGTGTGTCCATTTTCATGCTTGTTTATCTTGTATTAGGTCAAACTATTTTTTATCGTTTTTTCGCATACAAACCCTAATTCTAACATGTTATCATTAAAAAGCAATAAAGTGCGAAATTAAAATTACTAGGCTATTACACAACCAAATATGGGAAGGGGGGTACAAATGTTCAAATGGGGATATAGACAAGAATTTAAATCTAGATTATTACAACAATTGGATATTTGCATAGTAAATAAATTGCATAATTTAAATGTAAATAAAATAAATATGTAAAATGTAAAAAAAGAAAGTTTTTTTATGTGTATGAGAAAATATTTATGTAAAAGGAAAAAGAAATAAAAATGTATTTATTTTTAGTATTTTGAAACTTAGGGTAAGAAACCCTAATTTTTATATAAAAAGTATTATTATTTAATTTAATTCTACTATTTATTTATTATGTACAAAAATAAAATAAAATGAAGTATTTTGTGAAAAAAGTATTTTTGTATCAAATATTGATAAAAATGAAGAAAATCAAGTATTTTATATTTTTATCTTAAGTATATTAATAAACATGTACATATATATATATATTAAACCCTAAATGAGTATTATACAAAATAAATATTTATTTAATATTTTAATAAAATAAATAAAAGTATTTTTTTTGTGTGAAATATTTTCAGAAAGTAAAAATAAAAATAAAAATGTATCCACATTATTTTCTATTTATTTTAATAATAGTGTATATATATATTTGTATATAAATAAAAGAAATAAACAAACAAATATGCCATAAATACAAAAAATGATGGAAAAAATATTTTAAAAATTTTAATGGCATGAGAAAAAATAAACAAAGTCAACCCAAAAAGAAAAAGTCAAAAATGTTGAAAAATAAACAAATGGGCTCAGGGGGTGTAAACCAAAAACATGGGGTGTGAAAAGGAAACAAATCCAGGCCCAGCCCAAATCACTTCTTCTTCAACCTCTGTACATCTTTCTTCTCACAGAACACGCGTTTTCTAACTCTGGATTCCTGGACTTTCAAGCAAAACTCATAACATGAAAAGTGTAGAGCATTAAGAGACGGTTTCAACCATATAAAGAACATGACCTATCTCTCCAAGATGAGAGAGAATTCTCTCCCCCTCTTTTCTGACCTAGTTTTTCTACCATTTTCAGAGCTCAAATTCTCTTCACTCAGACAAAAGAAATGAAAAGTAAAGCTATGTACATGTTCAGGGCTATGAGTAGGACTTTGTTTCTTCACAAACTTAAGACTAAATATGCCTAATAAGAGAGATACGAATTCAAACTTTTACCTGTGCAGTTGAACTTCTATGTGGAGAATGAGAGACTTTCAGTGCAATGTAATGATTGGAAAAGCTTCCTTGAAGTCCAGGGATGCTTTTTCAATGCTCACTTTGTCTTGAAGCTTCTTGTACCAAGCTATAGAACTTCACCTGCAAGCTAAAGATGTGAAAATGGTGGAAGTGGTTAGAGCAACTACAGATCGTGCCTTAGCTTCTGGATAGCTTGCATATGTTGTAAGGAAGGTAGAGGAACAGGTTTGGACAGAAATGCTTGAAGGGATTGAGAGATTGCACTCAAACTGCAGGGGCACCCCTGTTTGTGCAGTTTGAGGATGATTCTGAGATGGAGAGGGTTTGAAAGGCAAATGGCTCGAGCAAAAGCTTCAATGTGGTCTATGGAATGTGTTTGATATGTTTTGTGCTGTGTTTCTTTACTGATATGAGAGATAGCATAAGTTATGGATGTTACTTCTATGTGAAGCAAGCAAATGTCAACTTGGTTTCTAGGCCAGTACAATGCCTCAATCTATGCTGCACCTTTGAGTCTTGATCAGTGGGATATGCCTATGCTTTTTTGCTTCAAAGATCTGCATTGTACCTCATAGATTTGCAAAGTTGCCATAAAGTATCACTTTACAAGAATGGATAACATGCTTTTTCTAGTTTAGGCTTAATTTTGTGTGTATTATCCAAATGAGCAAAATAATGTTAGAACACAAAGGATATGCATTGAATTATTGAGTGAGAATGGGATTAGAGGCCTGCAATGTAGCTTAAGCATGCTGAATTCAAATTTGCCAAGTTTATGAACATGCTTTGATGAAGAACAAAAGTGAATTTTTGCCAACTTGTGAAATTCGAATCTCTCAAGTTATGAGGTTGTTTGATGAGTTCTTGGACATTTTGGAAAGCTTGTAATGTGTACTACAATCCATCTTTGAAATGCAATTTGAAATTCCAAGTGGAAGGGTATGAAAAGTGGCCTTGAAGTAGGGTAGAAAACCTTGTCAAAATAGGTCAAATTTCACTAAGTTAAAAGATGGTTTAGTGCCCTTATTCAAAAAATCATAACTTGAGATACAAGCTTCAAATGAGAAAACTTTGTGAATCAAAGTTGTAGATTTTGCAACAAGCTACAACTTTCATGTTTTGACTTTTGTTTGAATCCAAATGGATCATGGTGAAAAGATGGGGCAAAGTTGGGAAAAAATTAGGGTTTTCCATAACTTAGAAAAATTCTAAGTTATGAAAAATTCCATTTTCAAACCCTAATTTGCATTTTGACATTTCTTGGTGAACAAGTTTCATAATTTGGCATGTTTTGATGAAAAATGAATCTTGACTCTTGATTTTGACCAAAAAGTCAAAGTTTGACTTTTCAGTATATAGCCAAAATTGATCAATTGACTGAGAAATTCAACTGTCAATCTTGTGTACTTGGGATCTTTTGAGCTTGATGAACATGTCAAGATAATTCCATTGAGTCCTTGAGGCCATATGTGAGCTTGGTTTGCCATTGGCTAGGTCAAACAGTCAAAAATTGCCTTTGTGCAGTCAAAACCCTAAAAATGACCATTTTGCCCTTTTGGTGATCTGATCAAATTTCTTGGGGAATTGTGATTCAAACTTGATCAAATGGTTCACATGAGTTCATAATGTTGATGTGGATCAAATTTCATGAGGTTTGACTGTCAATTGGCCACAGTTGACTTTTTCCCCAATACAGCTGATTTCTAGGTCAACTGTCCAATTGACTGGGAAAAACTTGGAATCAAGACTTGAAACTTGGTATAGGTAAACTTGGGAGTCCAATATGAAGCATGAAAGTCATCTTAGGCATTTTAGGTCAAAACATCTTTAGGCAAGCACAAACCCTAATTTGAGTCCACAGTGCAAGGAGAAGTCTTGAGCAGAGGAAACCCTAATTGGATCTTGATCTTCAAAGGTCTTGTGATGAGAAGATGTTGAGGAAATGGGAGGGCAAATTTTGGGGTACAACACAAACCAGTATTAAACAGTCAGTTCTGCCACCGTCTTGTACCCCAAAATTTTCCCTCCCATATTTCTCAAAACATTTCAAGCAAGATTCCCAAGTTGCTCAAGCTAGCCCCAAGAGTTGGTCAGACAAGCTCTCTCATAAGGCAGTCTACCCCAAACTAGGGTTTCATGTTACATCAATATCCTTGATTACAAGTGACCCCAAGTTCTCACCAATTTACTAATATGTTCTCAAGGCCATCCATGTAAAGTTTCAAGCCTTGCAGAGGAAGTTTGCTCAGTCAATTGCTTAAAGGTCCAAAAATCGACTATGATAGGGAAAAAGTCAACTGTGACCTACATACAGTCAAACTTCAAGATTTTTTGTCAACATTCTCATTTTTAAGTATATTTCATCATTTGATAAGGGGTTGATCATGATTCATCAAGGATTGCTCATAATTCATCAAGACTCAAAAGTTGCTAAATTAGGGTTTTGTAGGAAAAGTCAACTCAACTTTGACCAAGCATAACTTTATCATACTTTATGAGAAATGACCCATCCAAAGCTCATTTTGAAGAGGATGCAAATCCATACAATCCATATTCATCTCCCAAGATCAAAAAATGCACTCACAAGAAGTTATGAATTTGGACATTATAGGTCATTTTTGAAAGTCAACAAAAACACCTTCTTTGTCAAAGCTATTTACATGAGCATGGAATATCAAAATGAGATGAGACCAAAAGGGTTGATTAGAGGACATCTCAATCTTTCTAAAAAGTCCAATAACACCTCCAAATAGTCAAAATTGAGGAAGTTATGCATTGTTAAAGTTGACCTTTTTTTGCAAAATTGCCAAAAGTCAACTATCCCCAAAACTTCAAATTTTTCCAAATGGGCCCATTCTTTTTCACTTGTTTTGAGTTGGCATCATAGCCCACGTGCTCCAGCCTTTTCCACTTGTCCATATTTTATTTTTATTATTTATTTTGTTTTTTATTTGAATTATTTCAAATTAAATCAAAACAAATCAAATAAAATAAAAAATATTGAAAACCAAGGATTTTGTGATGATTTCAGGTCTTAAATCACAGCTATCCATCATCAAACTCGTATCAAGGCATAAGTGTACAAAGAGATTGGATTTGGACCAATTTTGGAAAGATCATCAAAGCAAATTAAATAAATATCAAAATCATTGATGGAGAGGGATTTGGACTGAATAAACAACCCTAATGCATTGTGCAATACATAAGGAGGCGAGGCATATCAAAAACAAGGTTGGAGATCAAGCATAGAGCAAGAACAAAAATATGAAAATACAAAGAAAAGTGTGAGATCGAAGCATAGGTTAAAGGCGTCCTTAAGGCTTGGTACTTGTCTCAATCTCTTCCTGGCAATCTCAGGAACCTAAAGCAAGCAAAACCACACATTTTCAAGCCCTCCCACGCGCTGTAAGTCCTTCACGTTACACCTCTGTTCTTGAATTCATATTTTGAAATTTAGGCATTATTGACATGAATTGATGGCATATTCTTAATCTACAAATCATTTGCAAGCTTTTGACATTACCCAATTGCATTTTAATGGTCTGTAACAAAATCCACCATTGTTAGGGTTTCGTATTTGGTTTTAGGGCTTTTTGTTTCAGGAATAATTGGCCTTCATAATGGGCATGGTTGCAATCAGGAGGATGAGACGACCTCAACCATGGTCTTAGATATCATTTCCATGGCCTGTTGGAGATTTTGGATGAACCCCTGTTTGTAGCGACAAACATTTGTCCGTAGGTATAAGTGGCTCAACTTTTAGCCACAGTTCAAGAACAGGGATGAAGGCGTGTCGTCCCACCATTCGTCCATTCAAACGAGCGCACATTTCTTTTTTATTTCTGACCACTAACTTTTGTTTTTTATATATTATTATTACTTTGTATTATATTAACAATTAGAACAACACAGCCTAGTGGTTTCCACACAGGATTTCAAGGCATTGGAGGCTGGAGCTCAGGGGTTCGATCCCTGCCTCCAACATTTGTTATTTTTCTTAATTATTTCAGGTAATCATATGCATGCTCAAGCCTAATGTCTACCATGTGCCTTCAGCATCAAGCGTGCCAGATGGGCAGATGGCCAGATCTGGTGGCCATCATTGAAGGTGTACCGAAGGGCCAGTCAAACGCAATGCACATGATCAAAAAAGTCAAACGGACGTCTCCTCAATTGGGCCAGATTTCTTACTTTCTACACCCTTCAATCAGGCCCATTTTCTCTCCTCATATCTTTTATTCTTTATTCATTTTATTTTATTTAAATTGTTTAATTAATTACTAACCAATAAATTAATTTCTTTTTATAAAAAAATCACCAAAAAATATTTTATGTCCAATTAAATTTCAGAAATGTATTTTTTATCAATAAATCAATTAAAATAATTAGGTTGATTAATTAGGTAACTTTAATTTATTTTGCAAATAATTAAAAATCAATTAGAATAATTAGGTTTTAATTTTAATTTAATTATTTTATTTTCTTTCCTAAATTAACAAAACTCTAAAAATATGTCATTTAATATTTTTCATTAATTAATTAATTTAATAATTAATTTAGCTTTTAATTTTAGGAATTAACTTCTTTTCTTAAAAAAATAAAAACAACAAAAACATTTTCTTTTAATTAAAAGGGTCAAAACCCTAATTTCGCATTCGATTTAATTTCACGTCTCGCGCTTTATTTTTCTTTATCCAAATTATTGTATCTACTCCCAGTTTGTAATAATTAATTAGGACATTTATTTATTTTTCCGCTTTTAAATTTCAAAGGGTTTGTCTTTGGCGATGTAAATACCCGACGCCTTGTAATAATTTAGTTTAATTTCCGCACCTTTAATTTCTGCAAATTATTCAACTGTTAGATGTTTGATAATAGGGTTTGCATGACAAGAATGAATGCTAAATTTAAAACAGTTAGATCACCCTAAACACGTGCAAAGATAAAAATAACTAAAATCAATACACTCGCATATGCGCACTCCTAGGATACACCCCACTTGGTTGCCTTCGTAAACGGTCATTGAGTATAGTTTGTTTTAGAGGTCGTCCTCTTGTCTAGAAGATCATAGTTGCCTCAAAATGGTTGCCTCAGATACTGTTGCCTCGAATAAATGATCTAAGACATTAGGGTTACCACTAAGACGTCCTAACATTGCTTTAGTGACCATATGTCCCTATTTCGAATTGACCCTTAAACTCCAACAATGGTGCTACCTACTCACAAATAGTGTGATAGCATTGTCTAAAGGAAACAAACATAGAACGATTCCTTTTTCGAGTAGGTAGATTAGTTCTTAGATACTTGCTCATTCAAAACAAAACCTTTTCACACTTACACTTTTATGAACAAGTTTTCAAAAAACACTTCATTACACTCTTGAGGACAGAAGAAAGAGTTAAATCGAAGTTAAAACAAAAACTTTTCAAAACCCACAAACACAAAGAAAACAATTTTGAAAACAGTGAGCAAGTACTTAAGAGCCCGTAGATAACTACGGATAGAAAGGGTGCTAATACCTTCCCTTTCTATAATCTACCCCCCGTACTCAGAAATATCTCGAAAAAAGAATTTTTCTATGCTTTTTTTTCCTTTCCTTGTTGGATAAAATAAAAGTCGGTGGCGACTCTTGCTTACCGCGACATTTTGCAAACACAAATGCAAAACACAAACCAGCATTCTAAAAACAGTCAGTTCTTCCACCGTATCACTAAACTGACGACTCTGCTGGGGAGTGAATAAGTGGGGTGTACCCTAGGAATAGTTCATATTGTTTTCAATTGTTTAATATGTTTGCTTTATCTTTGTGGGTTTGAATCGGAGTTACTATACATCCTAACCCGGATCTGGGGATAGGGAACTGTACGATGTAGACCGATACGGTTGAAGCAGTAACTACGTTGGTGTGACACTTTAGTTTGTACCGATATCCCTTATGGCGCAACAAGGAGAATATGGGCCTGCTAAGGGGTCATTAAGCACCAAATGACCTTATAACCTATAATTGACCAACTTGGCCATAGAAAAGTAGCAGTATGCTACACTCATTGAGACCAAACTCTCGCGATGACTCCGGCCGCAAGAAAAGGTTGCTAAACTGGAATTATGACCGATCGAGGGTGGTCAGTGATATTGAGATCCTCTAGGACCCGGTTACTATTTCTAGGACAGGTTGAACCAACTAAACTGAAAGAGGGTAGTACCTAAACTTCATGCCAGCCTGAAATTTAAGGGCTATTGTGTGACTTGTTTGCCCTTACCTTATTTGCTATCTGTGAATACCTGTGGTGTGTTTCTATCATGGCATCATGCATCATGACATTGCATGCATATTGCATTAGACTAACCATTTCAAAGACCCATGGGATTCATCTTTGTTCTATTTTGCAGATCATGGCATCTATGCGTAGAAACACTATTCAGATCAGCTTTGTACAGATTCCTACTCAGCTTAGAGATTTGGTTGCCAAGGTTCCTGACACTTCCTCTTTTGACAGAAGACATGGGCACCTCCTCAGTCTAGTCACTTCCAAGCTGGATGAACATATGATGAGCGTCTTATTCCAGTTCTTTGATCCATTATACCACTGCTTCACCTTCCCGGACTACCAGTTGGTCCCTACCTTTGAGGAGTTCTCGGATCTACTCGGCATCTCTATTCTAGAGTAGACTCCATTTATAGGTTGGGAGATAGCTCTTAGGCCAAAGGATGTTGCTACAGCCCTACATTTGACAAAGGCTGAGGTAATGTCTAATTGGGAAACTCGGAGTGGGACAAAAGGCTTCTTGGCTAAGTTCTTGGTTGATCAGGCTAATCAGTTCTGGGACAGTCTAGACTTTTAGGCGTTTGAAGACATCCTGGCTCTTCTCATTTATGGTCTGGTTCTGTTTCCAAATTCAGATTCCTTTGTTGACGTGAATGTGGTGAAGATTTTCATGTCCCGTAATCCTGTGCCCACCCTCTTAGGTGACATTCTGCATACTCTTTATGCCCGTACTGCTCGGAAACGGGGAACCCTTATGTGTTGTGCACCATTGCTGGCGAGGTGGTTTATTTCTCACCTCCCCAAATCTGTTTTGAATAACAAGGAAGGTATGGGTTGGGCCTACAGAATTATGTCTCTTGCTCACACGGACATCATCTGGAGCACTAAAGACATGGAAGAAGTGGCTGTTATTGATCGTTGTGGGGAATACCCCAATGTTCCACTACTTGGAATCAAAGGAGGGATCACCTATAATCCTTGTTTGGCCTTACGACAGTTTGGGAGAGCTAGGAGGGACGAACCTCATGAGTTGCTGCTTCCAAGCATTGTCTTTGACTTCCAAGGGGATAGTGAGGGACATCGCCGCAGATTCATACGAGCCTGGGATAGGGTCAACAGGTCCGATCCGCATGAGCTAGGGATGAAGAAATCTCTTCCGATGGAACCGTATCTCCGGTGGGTTCAAGCCCGTGCTCAAAAATTTGGGATGCCCTACGAAGTTGTCTTACCGGTAATTAGTGAGAGTACTGATGAAGAAGGGGTTCCTCCTACCATCCTCCACACATACATGCCTACTGACGTTGGGGCATTAAAGAGGTCTTGGATCCAGTTGAGGGAAGAGCGGAATACTTACAGAGAGAAGTATCATGAACAAGAATGGAAGATCCTAAAGCTTACAAGGCAGCTGGAGAATGAGAAGGTCCTTAACTATTATGTCAGCACCAACGGAAAACGACCATGGGAGCGCTGATGTCTTTTGTTATTTCTAGTTTTGATCTACTTTTCAGTTTTTCTTTTTGTAACGCCTTAAAGGAATTTGTTGAACATTGAATTCAAGTTTTTATATAATAAAAGTGTGTTTCATTTTGGTTTACAAATTTGAATCTCCAAAGTCTTTGAAATCATATCATACGCATTCCATTCCCATGCACCTGATTACAGGTACCCTTACAGGTTTCTCATCTTCTTCGTTGTTTATTTTATCACATCATGTCTTCATAAACATCAACTGATCAAGCTATCAAAGCCCTATAAGCTCAAAATGCTCAGTTCCAGGAAATGTTCATGAACTTGGCCAAGGGTCAGCAAGATCTGAAGACTTTTATCTTGAAGGATAAGAAGATGAAGAAGAAGAAGACGGTCCTCCTGAATATGGGTCGCAGATTCGGGAACAATTTGCGGGAAGAGGTTGATTTGTCTCACTCACCTAGAGGGGGAGAGAATCAGGAAGAAAGGAGGGCTCCTAGCCCTGTGGTTTTTGACAATGAGACTGACTTTTATGAAGACCAGTATCCTCCTGCTGAGGACATGTATAAGCAACTCGAAGACCGGTTGAGCGCAATGGAAGTCCAAAAGGTACCTGGACTGGACTTTGGAGATTTGGGTTTGGCATATGGGGTGGTGATTCCCCACAAGTTTAAAGCACCAGTCTTTGCTAAATACGACGGGGTCTCCTGCCCAAAGATGCACCTCCGCTCGTATGTTAGAAAGATTCAACCATACACTGCCGACAAGAACCTCTGGATTCACTTCTTTCAAGATAGTCTTTCAGAGACTCAACTTGAATGGTTTTACCAACTGGAAGGAGCTAACGTCCGTAACTGGGAGGACCTTGCTGCTGCTTTTTACAAGCAGTACCAGTATAATGCCGACCTTGCTCCCATGCGTACCCAACTTCAGGGTATGTCTATGGGTGTGAGCGAAGGTTTTAAGGACTACGCTCAGAAATAGAGGGACCTTGCTGGAAGAGTACAACCCCCTTTGGTTGATAGGGAGTTAGTGGATAAGTTTATGGGGACCTTGTCTGGTCCATATTTTAATCATCTGATTGGGAGTTCATCGTCTGGTTTTACCAAATTGATTATGTAGGTGTTTAGGTATTGGCTTGCATTTTTGGTAAATCCCAAGTGTATGTGTGAATGTCATGACTGATGTCATAACATTCTAGTTCAGGTTGTACCAACTCATTAGGTACATGTGCAGAAAATATTGTAATTCAAATACTGATGTTTATAAGTGTGTATCTGAGCATGTTTGCAAAATGATCACATTTTGCTAAATCAGTAGACAGGTTTTCTCAGATGTCATAACAGATGTTATGACATCCTGTTCTGAACTAACAGGATTGCAGGATTGGATAAGTCTGAGTTTTTTCAGGAAATAACTCAGTCCTTTCTGAACAGAATCCTGCGTTTTCTGAGGAGTAACCTAGCTCAACCCTAACCTGGTTAATAAAGTCCTGTGACCTGGTCTTTAGGTCAAACGGAATCAACCTTAGGTTTTTGGAAACCCTAACTGAAGTTGCAGCTGCTATATATTCAACAGAGCTGCTGTTTTTCAAGAGATCCCTGCTGATTGATTAGAAGATCAATTTTGTAATCTGTATAGATTTGTTTATTGTACTCCAAGCAATTATCATTGTGATAAGTGCCTTGGAATAGGTTTCGATTGTAAGGGTTGTGTAGCACTCAAAGCTTTGAAGCAAGAGTGTTTGAATGTCCCTTGACCAAAGCTGTGAAGCAGAGTCAAGATAGTTGTGTACATCACTCAAAGCTGTGAAGCACGAGTGATTGTGTTGCTTGATTAAAAAGCTGTGAAGCTTAATCAAGTGTGTGTTTTTTTGAAGGTTGTCTTCATCAATTCTTAAGTCAAATTGGTTTATGTATCACTGCTGTGATTGAGGGGGAGTGAGTAGGAACTCAGGTTTAAGTTGTACTTAGATTAGAATTGCATTGGGTAGGTCTTAAGTGAAGGAGATAAACTGGTTGGTTTATTCCTGAATTAACATCTCTTATAGTGGATTCTCTCCCTGGCTTGGTAGCCCCCAGAGTAGGTGTTGTTGCACACTGAACTGGGTAAACAATTGACTGTGTTCTTTACTGCTTTTGTATTTACTGTCATATAGTAAGTCAGATACGGTGTCATAACATTGGACGTGACATTGAGTATCTGCAGCCAGAATTTTCAATTGGCATCAGAGCAGGCACCCTGCCTGTATTACTGGGTGAGATCTAGGGATATCACTTTCTGGCACTATGGACAAAGAAGGAGTTTTTGGAAATAGACCACCCATTCTGGATGGAACCAATTATGACTACTGGAAACCTCGTATGATTGCCTTCCTAAAATCTCTGGACAAAAAGGCTTGGAGAGCTGCTGACAAAGGATGGATTCATCCCACCATAACTGAGAGAGATGGGACAATCAGTCTGAAGCCTGAGGAAGATTGGAGTAAAGAAGAAGATGAGTTAGCTCTGGGAAATTCAAAAGCTTTAAATGCCTTGTTCAATGGAATTGATAGAAACATCTTCAGACTAGTACATCAATATGAACTGGCCAAGGAAGTTTGGGACACTCTCAAAACTACTCATGAGGGCACTTCCAAAGTAAAAATGTCAAGGCTTCAGATGTTGACCACTAAGTTTGAGAATCTAAAAATGATGGAAGATGAAACCATTCATGAGTTTCACATGAACATCTTGGAGATTACCAACACCTCAGGAGCACTGGGAGAAAAAATGTCAGAAGAAAAACTGGTAAGGAAGATTCTCAGATCCTTGCCTAAAAGATTTGCAATGAAGGTAACTGCCATAGAAGAAGCCCAGTACATTAGCAAGTTGAAAGTGGATGAACTTATTGGGTCTCTTCAGACTTTTGAGATGGGGATCACTGATAATGGAGACAAGAAGAACAAAAGCATAGCACTTGTATCCAATACTGATGTTGAATACAAGGAGGATGAAGAAGAAAACATATCTGAAGCTATTGCCATGCTTGGAAGACAGTTCAACAGGCTCATCAAAAGAATGGACCCAAAGTCAAGGTCTAATGTTCATAACATTCCCTCTGACATTGACAGTTCCAGCAGAAGACCAAGGTCAGAAGATAAGGGAAACCAAGGCAGAGGTATTCAATGCCATGGATGTGAAGGATATGGACATATTCGAGCTGAATGTCCTACTTTTCTTAAGAAGCAAAAGAAAGGAATGACTGTTACTTGGTCTGACTATGATTCAGAAAGTAATTCTGAAGAAGAATCTGCTAAACTAGTTACTGCCCCAACTAGTGTTTGTACTTCTGAAAGTGATACTAGTGATGAAGAAGTAACATTTGGAGAACTGGCTGATACCTACAAGAAATTGTGTATCAGAAGTGCTGAAGTCTGTGTGCAGAATGAGAAACAATCAAAACTCATTATCAAACCGGAGGCTGAAAAAAGGGCGAATCTTGAAACTATAAGTCATCTAGAAGGAGAAGTTCAAGTGCTGAACTCACAACTGAATCAAATGACCAAATCTGTCAAGATGTTGACCAATGGAACAGACAAATTGGAAGAGATCCTTCAGGCTGGACAAAATATGGGAAATAAATCTGGCCTAGGATTTGTGGAAACAAAGAAATTTGGTACTGGGAAGCAAATGTCAAAACGGATGTCTCAACATTACTCTCAACATCAGGGACATAGACATATGAAGAAGAGGTACCAAAGATGGAAATGTCATCATTGTGGGAAATATGGTCACATAAAGCCCTTCTGCTTCAGACTACATGGATATCCTAATCAGAACTCAGATGTCAAACCTAAGTCTAAAAAGGTACCACATGCTCCTCAATGGAAGAAAAAGGCTACTGCACTGATAGCTCACACTTCCCTGAGGGTCTCTGCAAAGGAAGATTGGTACTTTGACAGTGGATGTTCCAGACACATGACTGGATTCAAAAATCTCCTCAATAATGTTATGCCTCACACCACCAGTTTTGTGACCTTTGGAGATGGTGCTAAAGGTGAAGTCAAAGGAGTTGGTAATTTGGACTGCCCTGGAGTTCCAAGTCTGAATAAGGTACTGCTGGTAAAAGGGTTGACTACTAATCTCATTAGCATCAGTCAATTATGTGATCTAGGATTCATGGTCAACTTCTCAAGATCTGAATGTCTAGTATTTAATGAAAAACTAGATGTTGTAATGAGAGGAATCAAATCCAAAGATAACTGTTATGTGTGGGAGCCTAAGAACACTGATATCTCCACTATGAGTCAAATCATCAAAGAAGAAAAAGAGATGAAACTGTGGCAGCATAAGCTTGGAAGAATGAAAAGAGCTATTTCTATGGAAGCTGTCAGAAGAACTCCAAAACTACAGGCTGATAATATATGTGATGTGGCAAATAAACTTGAAGAAGAATGTGCTGTCAGAACCTTAAGTCATCTTGACAAGGATGTTGGAAAGAACAAGTCTCATAAATTCTGTTCTCAAAACATCTGGTCAAAACAGATGCTCCCTGAGTACAATGTTACACAAGATGTTGTGACATTGTGTTGTGACAATCTGAAAACATTCAACATTTCCTTGAACCCTATTGACTTTGAAGAGAAGAAGTCATTTAAACTGGAACATAGTTTCTCTAAGCTTCAGCTGACTGATTCTTCTACCAAGGCGCTTGTTGGAAATAAACTTGAAAATTTGAGGGGCAGGTTGGGTATTCACCAACATGAGAAATTATAGCAATTAGTTTTGCTGAAAACAAGGGTTGAAGGGATTAATTTTATTAAGTCTATATTTAGTGGGTTAATCATATTCATTCACAATTCCTTCAAAAGCCTTAAGAAGTTGAAGAGACTCCCTTTTACCCCCTACCTCTCTCATCCTTGCAACCTGTTTCCTCCTCCCAATCAAAGATTTTTCTCAAACTGCTACTATTACTCAAAGTTAAACAAAATGTCTCAGACATCGTCTTCCACCATGGCGGCTTCGTCTTCCTCATCATCGTCATCATCTGATCAAGATTCTAGGGCAATCACTACATGCATAGAATCTGAAGTTCTTGAGGTCACTCCTCTCAGGGAGATGGCAACTGACCCAACCAGAGTCAAAAAGCTCAGAACCAGACATGCATGAAGAGCTCAAGCTACAGCCTCTGGTAATTCTTCTCATCCTTCGTCTTCTATACCTAATAGAGAAGGATCAGTTCAAGTACACCAAGCTATTGCTAGGCTGGTTACTAGCATTCTGAGTGGCAACCAATCTGTACCGGGGATTTCTGTCCCTTTGAATCAATCAGAAAGTCCAAATGTGGAAGGTTCTGAAAATGTAGATGTCACTGAGGATGTTGTGACACCAAAAGACAACATTCAGAACCCCTCTGAAAAGGCTGCTGATCCACCTATCATTGATGTGGATGAAGATTACTCAGATAATGAACTGATTGCTAATGTGAACCCTAGCATTGCTAGGAGATTGATGAAAAGAAAGAGTAGTCAGAATGTTAAACCTGATGCTAAGAAATCCAAGGCTGAAGGGATGGCTGAGAAAATTCAGACAAAAGGGAAGAAGGCACAGGTGCAGACTGCTAGACAACCAATCTCTAAGAAAAGTAAAGAACCTGAAACTTCTGATTCTGATGATGAATCAGAATTTGAGATTGATATTGAAGAAACTCCCATCAGAAGGAAGCTCCCCTCCAGCAAGATTGCTAGAGTGCCTGAAGTGCCAACAGACAACATCTCCTTTCATCATCCTGACAATGCAAACAGATGGAAGTATGTTTGCTTGAAGAGAATAGCCTTGGAGAGAGAGCTCAACAATGATGCCTTGGAGTGCAAAGACATCATGGATCTGATCAAGAATGCTGGGCTAATGAAGACAGTGACAAAGTTTAACAAATGCTATGAAAATCTGGTTAAGGAGTTTGTAGTGAACTTGTCAAATGATTGTGCTGATGGAAGGTCAACTGACTTTGAAAGTGTCTTTGTTAGAGGAAGAAGGGTCAAGTTCTCTCCATCAGAAATCAACAAGTTTCTTGGAAGAACAAATAAGGACTGTCCTGATCTAGAGGCAACTGACAATGAAGTTTGTTTAACCATCACAGCCAGGCAAGTAAAGTGCTGGCCATTGAAAGGGAAGCTGAATGCTAGTAAACTCAGCATGAAATTTGCCATCTTGCATAAAATAGGTGCAGCAAACTGGGTGCCTACAAATCACAAATCAACCATCTCCACAGGATTGGGGAGATTTATCTATGCTGTAGGAACCAAGACTGCCTTTGACTATGGAAGGTACATCTTTGAACAAACTTTGAAGCATGCTGGCAGTTATGCTGTCAAAGGACCAATTGCCTTTCCCTCCCTCCTTTGTGGAATCATCCTTGCACAATACCCTGACATCCTTGTAGCAAGAGATACAGTCTGCAAAAGAGCTCCTGCCCTTGGCCTGCACTACAAACTGTTTCAGGGATCTCATGCTCCAGACATTGTCATAACATCAGCTGAGACATCGTCTGCAAAGACCCAGTCCAAGACATCAGATGTCATAGCTGTTTTAAAAGAAACTTGCAAAGATCTGGATGCTAGAAAAAGGACCCTAGAAGCTCTAATTGCCAGGCTAGAAAAGGAGGAAGCTGAAGAAAGCAGAAGGGAAGAAGGTATAGAAGCTGAAGGACAGCTCAACATTGAAGAAACTAGCTCCTCTGAGTCTGATGACAGTGCTTGAAGGTTGATTGCTGCTTGGTGGTGTTGCTGGTGGAGTTTGGAAGTGTGTTCTGCTGTTGTCTGCTGCTGATCTCATTATTTTGTTTTGGATAACTGTATAATTTTATGAACATGTAACTTTGGCCCATTTGTGGCTAAAGAGGGGGAGAATATTTTGGTACTTGCTTAATTAGTACTTGACATTATATTTTTCTGCTATCACTTATTTCTGCTGCTATCTATCTCTGATTGTTTAGGGACTTTAGCCAAAAATCTGCCAAAGGGGGAGTTTGTAGGTGTTTAGGTATTGGCTTGCATTTTTGGTAAATCCCAAGTGTATGTGTGAATGTCATGACTGATGTCATAACATTCTAGTTCAGGTTGTACCAACTCATTAGGTACATGTGCAGAAAAATATTGTAATTCAAATACTGATGTTTATAAGTGTGTATCTGAGCATGTTTGCAAAATGATCACATTTTGCTAAATCAGTAGACAGGTTTTCTCAGATGTCATAACAGATGTTATGACATCCTGTTCTGAACTAACAGGATTGCAGGATTGGATAAGTCTGAGTTTTTTCAGGAAATAACTCAGTCCTTTCTGAACAGAATCCTGCGTTTTCTGAGGAGTAACCTAGCTCAACCCTAACCTGGTTAATAAAGTCCTGTGACCTGGTCTTTAGGTCAAACGGAATCAACCCTAGGTTTTTGGAAACCCTAACTGAAGTTGCAGCTGCTATATATTCAACAGAGCTGCTGTTTTTCAAGAGATCCCTGCTGATTGATTAGAAGATCAATTTTGTAATCTGTATAGATTTGTTTATTGTACTCCAAGCAATTATCATTGTGATAAGTGCCTTGGAATAGGTTTCGATTGTAAGGGTTGTGTAGCACTCAAAGCTTTGAAGCAAGAGTGTTTGAATGTCCCTTGACCAAAGCTGTGAAGCAGAGTCAAGATAGTTGTGTACATCACTCAAAGCTGTGAAGCACGAGTGATTGTGTTGCTTGATTAAAAAGCTGTGAAGCTTAATCAAGTGTGTGTTTTTTTGAAGGTTGTCTTCATCAATTCTTAAGTCAAATTGGTTTATGTATCACTGCTGTGATTGAGGGGGAGTGAGTAGGAACTCAGGTTTAAGTTGTACTTAGATTAGAATTGCATTGGGTAGGTCTTAAGTGAAGGAGATAAACTGGTTGGTTTATTCCTGAATTAACATCTCTTATAGTGGATTCTCTCCCTGGCTTGGTAGCCCCCAGAGTAGGTGTTGTTGCACACTGAACTGGGTAAACAATTGACTGTGTTCTTTACTGCTTTTGTATTTACTGTCATATAGTAAGTCAGATACGGTGTCATAACATTGGACGTGACATTGAGTATCTGCAGCCAGAATTTTCAGATTATGACTGGGGAGAGAGTTGAAGCCGATATCAAGAGCGGCAAGATATAGAAGGGTGCTTCGTTAAGTACCAAGAAGAAGCCTTTTAAGAAGGAGTCCAGTGCAGTTTACAGCTCAAAAAGCCAGAATCGACCTGAGCGCCGCTAAGCGGTTAATGCAGTGGTTATATCAAGGCCTGCTGTTGCCCCTCAACGCAATAATCAGCCAAGAACAGAGAGGCTGCAAAGACAGTTTACTCGGCTAAACATGACTTTATCTCAAATTCTGCCGCAGTTATTGAAGACCAACTTGGTGATTTCGAAGGAGGCCTCGAAGAATCCCAATACTACATCACCGCTGTATAATCCGAATGCCCGTTGTGCTTTTCACTCCGATATCCCGGGGCATGATACGAATAACTGCTGGGTCTTGAAGAATAAAGTGCAGGACCTGATCGATGCTAAGGAGATTGAATTTGAAGCGCCGGAAAAGCCTAATGTCATAACGGCACCTATGCCCAAACATGACGCAGGAGTGAATGCAATTGAAGACGATGATGAAGAGTTTGATATTGACAGCTGGATTTACCCGACTGCCGATGGTGGATTAAGAAATTGGACAGTGAAAGATTCTATGCCCGTTTCTTTATTTACCCAGTAATGAGACTTTTGTTTTGAGTTTGTAACAGACAATTTTTTTAAACTTTACGGCCCGGTGTCTTACCCGAGGCACCGTGGCTTTGTTTGCGAGGGCTTTATATGTGTCATTACCATATATCATTAATAAAAGCATTGGACGTTTCTTGCATTTCAAATTTTGCTCTCCTTGTTTTTCTTTTCTATCTTGCAAAACAACTATTTTACACACACTCACATATACAGGTCTACATCCATTCTGGATCCCACTGATAACGACTCTGCTACTATCAGTTATGACTTCGAAAGTCCGATCAACTTAGTCGAAGACGAAGGTGAAGATGATTGCGAAGTGCATGGTGAACTTGCTAGACTGTTACTTCAAGAAGAGAGGGCCATACAGCCGCATGAAGAGCCAGTGGAATCAGTGAATCTGGGTACATAGGTAGACAAGAAAGAAGTCAAGATTGGTGCAAATCTAAGGCCAAGTGTTAAGCAACGATTGATTCAGATGCTGCGCAACTACGTTTAGATCTTTGCCTGGTCTTATGAAGATATGCCTGGATTAGATACCGATATTATAGTTCACCGCCTGCCTACTGTTGTACCCCAAAATTTTCCCTCTCTTTTCATCAACATTTTCTCATCCCAAGACTCTTGGAGCTCAAGATCAAGCTAGGGTTTGCTCTGCTCAAGACACCTTCTTGCACTGTTGACCTAAATTAGGGTTTGAGTTTGCACAGGGATGTTTTGACCTACAATGCCCAAAGTGACTTTCATACTTCATGTTTAACTCACAAGTTTGTCCATACCAAGTTTCAAGCCTTGAATCAAATTTTTGCCCAGTCAATTGGACAGTTGACCTAGAAATCAACTGTATTAGGGAAAAAGTCAACTATGGCCAATTGACAGTCAAACCTCATGAATTTTGACCCACATCAACATTATGAACTCATATGAACTATTTGATCAAGTTTGGATCACAATTCCACAAGAAATTTGATCAGATCACTAAAAGGGCAAAATGGTCATTTTTAGGGTTTTGACTGCACAAGGGCAATTTTTGACTGTTTGACCTAGACAATGACAAATCAAGCTCAACCATGGGCACAAGGACTCAATGACATTATCTTGACCCATTCAACAAGTTCAAAAGGTCTCAAATGCATAAGATTGACAGATGAATTTTTCAGTCAACTGATCAAAATTTGACTGTACATTGAAAAGTCAAACTTTGACTTTTTGGTCAAAATCAAGTGTCAAGAGTCATTTTACATCAAAACATGTCAAATTATGAAACTTTTTCATTAAGAAACCCAAAATTTCAAATTAGGGTTTAAAATGGAAAAATTTCATAACTTAGAAATTTTCTAAGTTATAAAATTTTCTTATTTTTTCCTAACTTTGCCCCACATTTTCACCAAGATGCAAATGGATTCAAACAAAACTTACAACATGAAAGTTTTAGTCCATCACAAATTATAAAACTTTGATTCATAAAGTTTTCTCAAATGAAGCTTGGATCTCAAGTTATGATTTTTGGAACAAGGGTACCTAAAACTTTTAACTTAGAGAAATTTTGCCCTAGTTTAGGCAGGATTTTGACCAATCTTCTTGGACATTTTTCACATATTTCCACTTGGAGTCTTAAGTTGAATTTTAAAGATGGAATATAGTACATGTTGCAAGATTTCCAAATTGTCCAAGAACTCCTCAAACACCCTTGTGGTTAGGGAGAATCGAATGCTTGAAGTTGGCAAAAACTCACTTTGTAACCATGGCCAATACATGTTCATACCAAGTTGCAAATCTGACCAAACTAGCTTAGTACATAATTACAGGTATCTAAACCAATTTACACTCAAAAATTGAATGCAAATACATTGGATATTGGCATTGTTCTGATCAAGAGAGCATTGTACAATGAACATTGCCATTTTGAGCATAATGGTCACACTTCCATTTTCATAAAGGGCACTTTATGTCAAGTTGCATTTTATTGAGCTTTGGACTTCTCTCCTTGCAGCAAACAAGTCCCTTAATCTCAGGCATAGTACACCAACTATGAGCATGCTTGAAGCTAGCCTGTACAGGCCTTAGCATAGTCACTTCACCCTTTTCTTTCAAAAACAAGTCATTTATGCAAAAAGTCAAGAACTCACATATCTGATAAAACCAACTCAAGCAAAGTTTTGAAACAAGTTTCTCACACCCTTGCAAGCCAGAAGCACGAGCCCTTGACCTCTCAAGCGTCCTCATACTCAAAAACCACATTTCTGCCCAAAATAGGGCCAGTTCTGCAAATCACAAGCCACCATCAAATCCCCTCGTGCGTTTTGTCCAAAAGCACTTCAAACACATTCCAATCAATATACCTGAGCTATCCAGACCATTCACAAGTTGTTGTAACTCCATTAACACACATCACCATTTTTGTTTGGAAGCTTTGCAGGTTGAGTTCTGTAGCACGATTCAGGCTACTTTAAAACAAACTAAGCATTGGGAAAGTTTCAGTGGACATCAGGTAAGCTCAAAAGAACCTCAGGCACCATTGAAAGTTGTTGCATTGTCCAGCTCAAACTGAACTGAAACAGGTATTTCACGAACTTCTATCTCTCTATTTAGGAATAGTTAGACTTAGGTTTATGAATGAAAGATGTTATATTCATTGCCCTGAAACCATACATGTGCTTAGTTTTCATTTATATTAATCGTGCTAGGAGAATTTCATCCATGAACTTTATGAAAAAACTAGGTTAGAAATTAGGGCCAGAGAAATTCTCTCTGGTCTTTGAGAGTTAGCTTAAGTTTTTTATATGGTTAGATTCATTGTTTGATGCTCTACAAGTTTCATGTTTTGAGTTTTGTTAAAGGATCACAAATATAGGAGATACAGGTCTGTGTAGCTAAGCGCGCGTTTTTTCAAATTTTTTTTGGACAGAGGAAGAAGATGAAGTAGCTGGGCTGGGCCTGGCTACTTCCTGCTTTTGGCACCCCCATTCTTAGTTTCACACCCCCCTGGCCCATTTCTTTGTATTTTTATTATTTTTGCATTTTTATTTCATTTCTGACTTTGATATTTTATTTTCAAACTTAAAAAATACTTAAAAAATATTTTCATAAATTTTTATATTTATTTGGTATTTATTTCAATTATTTCTAACATTAAAATGTTTAAATACTTTATATTATTTTGTTTAAACTTAAAAATAATGTAAAAAATACTTTTATTTTCATTTATTATTTTTATACACATTTGAAAATATTTTTATACAAACTTAAAAATAATGTAAAAAATACTTATATATATATTTTCATTTATATATATATATATATATATATATATATATATATATATATATATATATATATATATATATATATATATATATATATATATATATATATATATATATATATATATATATATATATATATATATATATATATATATATATATATATATATATATATATATATATATATATATATATATATATATATATATATATATATATATATATATATATATATATATATATATATATATATATATATATATATATATATATATATATATATATATATATATATATATATATATATATATATATATATATACTTTTGTTTTATTAAAAACCTAGAAATAAAACACAAAAATATTACATTTTATTTTTATTGATATTTTATACTAAAAAATACTTTTTTTCAATATACTTTTATTTTTTGTACATATTGATACATTTTTGTATATAAATAATAAATAATACCATTTCTTGAGAAATTAGGGTTTTTGCCCTAAAAACAAATAAAATTAACTTTTTTATTTCTTTACTTTTCTTTCCATTAAAAATATTTTACATACATAAAAAACTTTTTTTTTGCATAATACATTTTATCTCATATTTATTTATTGTATTTTATTTAAATATTGTACATTTAAATATTATGCCTTGCAAATTCAATATGGTTGTAATAATTTAGGGTTTAATTTCTTGCAAAATAATCCCCTATTCAAATTTGTACCCCCTCCCTATATCATGTTGTAATAGTGTAGAATTTAAATTCTCGCACCTTTAAACTTTCAATTATGCCATGATTAGAATTAGGGTTTGTATGCAAAAATCAAATTAACAAAATAGTTTGACCTAATCAAAGACAAAAATGCATGAAAAACAAACACAATACACACTTACACCCCTAGGGTTACAATCCACTTGTTGCCTTCAAAAATGGGCCATGGTATGCATGTCAAGTACTTTGGCAAAACAAAAGCAAAACAAAAGATCATAGTCCCTCGATGACGCTATCTGAGTTGCCTAAACAAAATGATCAAGTCCCTCAAGAAAATTGCCAAAAATACTTGACACCATTGCTATCATGGTCTATACGATGACCCGCGCCTGTCCCGTTTAAACATCCTAACACAAGTTTGTTCACCAAACACAATGGTGAAACAACACTGTTAAAAGGGTTAAAAATATAAGAAAGATCTTTGAGTAAAATAGGGTAGACAACTCTTAGTTACTTGATCAAAAGCTTGCAAAACATCCTTGCTATCTTCAAAACACACTTCACTACACAATTTCAAAACCCTACTTTCAAACATTGAAAACTTTTCAAAAGACAAAAACACCTTTGTATACATTCAAACAAGAATCATTACAAAGGTTGCCACAACGATGGCCTATTTTCAAAACATCTTTCAAAATCACACACAAAGCACCATTTCAAACAATTGAAGAGCACCATTTCAAACAATTGAAGAGCACCATTTCAAACAATTGAAAAGCAAAGCAAGTTATCTAAACAAGTAACTAAGAGCCCATGGATAACCATGGATAGAAAGGGTGCTAATACTTTCCCTTTCTATAATCTACTCCCCGAAACCAAGAAAACATCTCAAAGGTCTTTCCTGTGCTTTTTGACCTTTCCTTAGGATAAAATAAAAAGTCAGTGGCGACTCTTGCTAAACTGAAACATTTGCGAACACAAACACAAAATCCCAAGTCAGTTCTCCCACCGTATCACAGAACTGGCGACTCTGCTGGGGATAACTTTAAAAGTGGAGTAACCTTAGGGCTTAGATCACCCTTTGCATGATTATATTGTTTGATTTGATTGCTTTACATTTGGTTCTCTTGTTTGGGCTTGAAATCCTCTACCCGGATTTGGGAAACATTCATAGGTAAATAGCAATATGTTGTGAAAATTGTGCGGGGTATACCGACAAGGTTGAAGCAATAACTATATTAGTGCGACATATTTATGAGTACCGGTAGCCTTTGAGTCAATCAAAGAGAATAAGGGGCCGCTGAGTGATGTCATAAAGCACTAATGAACTCTAGAACCTTACTTGACCATCTTGGCCTTTTATTAGGGGTGGTGAGATGACCGGCTTTGGTGCAGTCCGAAGTTAGTAGATACTCGATACTACACTCATTGAGGGTTGTTTTCTTGGAATATTTTGGTCGCTAGTTAAGTGGCTAAACCAAAACAATGAACATAGAAAACAATCCAGTGATATTGAGCTCCTTAGAACCCGGTTACTATTTATAGGACAGGTTTGAGCCAACTAAACTCAAGAGGGTATTTACCTATGAAACCTCATGCAAGCCTGAAACTAGGGTTTTGTGTGACTTGCTTGTACATGTGCTTGTGCATACATCATGGACATCATAAAGCATCATATGCATCCACTAACAATTTCAAGGGTTTGGATCTTCATCTTTGTTCTTGTTTTGTAGGGCATGGAATCTCTTCGCAGGAAAACAATTCAAGTCAACCTTGTGAGAATCCCTCCTCAACTCAAGGATCTCACTTCCCGGATTCCAGAGAATTCTCTCTTCAGTGAAAGACATGGTAGGCTTCTCAACTTGGTCAACTCCAACATTAAAGAAGACATGGTGAAAGTTCTCTTCCAGTTCTTTGACCCCCTACACCACTATTTCACATTCCCTGATTACCAATTGGTACCCACTTTGGAGGAATTTTCTCAACTCCTGAGAATTCCTATTCTTCATTAACTACCCTACAACGGTACGGAAAAAGAACCAAAGCATGAAGATGTTGCTCAAGCATTACACTTGCAACCATCTGACATCAAGGGACATTTGGGAACCAGAAGTGGTGTCAAGAGTTTCTTGGCAAAGTTTCTGTTTGAGAAGGCACAAGACTGCTGGAATTCTCTTGATCTACAAGCCTTTGAAAGATTGTGGCACTCCTCATCTATGGGTTGGTCCTGTTCCCAAACCCTGATCAACTTATAGATGTGAATGCTGTCAAGATTTTCATATCCCGGAATCCTGTACCGACATTGCTTGGGGACATCCTACACTTATTTTACACACGAACAATGAGGAAAAGAGGTGTTCTCATGTGCTGTACTCCTCTCCTAGCAAGGTGGTTTATTTCTCACCTTCCATAATCAATTTTGAAGAATGAGCATGGTTTAAGATGGTCATAACGACTGATGACCCTCACACATTCTGATGTTCATTGGTGTTCTCGGTCCAGAGAAAATGTCATCATCATTGATCGTTGTGGGGAATTCCCTAATGTCCCACTACTTGGCATTAGGGGAGGCATTACCTACAACCCCTGTTTAGCTCTAAGACAGTTTGGATATGCTCGGAGGGATGGCCCTCGTGACATGCTGATTCCTGACCTAGTTTTTGACTTCGACAGCGATGCGCAAGGACTTCGACAAAGGTTCATCAGAGCTTGGAGGATGCCCAACAAGGTGGATAGTAAGACACTAGGGCACAAGAATTCCATCCCCCTTGAGCCTTATCTCAAGTGGGTACGAACCCGTGCCCAGAATCTTATGATGCCATATCCTCACATTCTCCCCTTGATCAAAGAGCCAGTTATGGAAGGAGAGGTTCCATACACCCTCCTACATCCTGACATGCCAACATCATGGGAAGAAATGCAAAAGAGTTGGATCCAACTCAAGGAAGAACGAAATACTTTTGAAGCCAGCTTCTATGCCAGTGAGAAGAAGGTTTTGGAGCTTACCCGCCGACTTCATGAGGAGGAAACTCTCAACACTTACATCGCACCAAAGAGGATTTGCAATGTCTTTTTACATTAAGAATTTTGTAATATTTTGCCCATGGGGCACTTATGCACTAACAAATTTCTTCTTAATATGACGTGTGTTCCTTTTTGTTTGCAACAAATTTGAATTTCTGAATCCTTGAATGCATTACATGAATAACACATCATTCATCATATGCATAAACAGGTCTTCGCACCAGGTTTCCTTATCTTTCTGTTGTTTATTTCAGCAAGATGGATTTGGAGCAGACAGTTAAGGATTTGCAAGCACAGAACTCTCAATTCCAGCAACTCCTCATGACCTTAGCAAAGGGTCAAGAGGATCTTAAAGCACTGTTGGAGAAAAATAAAGAGAAAAAGAAGAAAAGTCCCGGAGTAGCCACTTTTGGAAGAAGGTTTGAAAGCAATTCTAGAAAATTTCTCGAGTTTCCCTCAACGTCTGATGAAGGGGCTGGTAAAGGAAAAGGGGCTGCGGTACCTTATGAATCTGAAGTTGAAAAGGAAGAAGAGGAAGAAGACGAAGACTACTCCGAACAGCAATATCCCCCGACGGATGATAAATATAAGAATCTTGAGGATAGATTGGAAGCCATGGAGTTGCAAAGGGTACCTGGTTTAGATTTTGAAGAACTAGGGTTGGTCGCTGGGATCGTCATTCCTCCCAAGTTCAAAGTACCAACATTTTCTAAGTATGACGGCCTGTCCTGCCCAAAGATGCATCTAAGATCCTATGTTAGAAAGATCCAACCCCACTCATCTGATAAAGACCTCTGGGTACACTTTTTCCAAGACAGTTTGTCAGGCACACAATTGGACTGGTTCTATATACTTGAGAGGTCTGAGGTTCATAACTGGGAAGACTTAGCTGCTGCTTTTTACCATCAATACCAATACAATGCTGATTTGGCGCCCACTCATACTCAGCTACAGAGTATGGGTATGGCTTCTAATGTGGGATTTAAAGAGTATGCCTAGAAGTGGCGTGATCTGGCTGGAAGGGTGCAGCCATCGTTGTCGGATAGAGAGCGGGTTGACATGTTTCTAGGGACCTTGTCTGGCCCTTTCTTCAATCATTTGATTGGGAGTTCCTCCACGGGATTCACCAAACTAATTTTGACCGACGAAAGGGTCGAGGCCGGTATTAAAAGTGGTTAGATTTAGAAAGATACCTCCGCGTCCACTGTTGTTAAGAAAACCTTCCCAGCTAAGACGGATGCCTCTGCTATTTATTCTCAGAAAAGTCAAGGAAGAATCGAGCGCCGACCAACTATAAGGGCTGTGATGATTCAAAACTCTTCAAATGATCAACCTCGCGGTAATCCGTCAAGACCTAATCAACAATGGGTAGAAAGGCCACAACGACAGTTCACCCGAATCAACATGACGCCAGCTTAAGTACTCCCTCATTTGTTAAAACTGAATCTTGCCAGTTTGAAGGAAGCACCAAAGAACCCTAATACCTCCTCTCCATACTACCACTACAATGCCAAGTGTGCTTACCACTCTGACAGTGATAGGCATGATACCAATAATTGTTGGGCGCTTAAGAATAAAATCCAGGATCTGATTGATGCCAAGGAAGTAGAATTTGATGCGCCCGAAAATCCAAATGTGATTTCTGCCCTAATGCCCAAGCACGGTCATAATGTTCATGCCGTTACGGAAGACCTTCATGTTACCGATGTTGCTGACCTTTTGACTCCGTTACTAGTGATTAAAGAGAATTTGATGAGAGTCGGGATTTTCCTAGGCTGCGGAGAAGACTGCTATTTTTGTTTGAACATACGAGCTGACTGCCCAATGTTGAAATCAGGTGTCCAACGCCTGATGGATACCCAAGAGATACTCTTCCAAAAAACCCCTGTTGATACCTTTACTCCTGTTACTCCTGCTACTTTTGCTACTTCAACCAACGATATTGCAATAATAACCATTTCCACCAATCTTCCCAAGGCTTGCAAAAGGCCTGTCAAGATTACACCTGATCCTGAATTTGCGCCATTAAAAATCACCATGCCGCAGCCTGTCCCGTATCAATCTAGCAAGACGATACCATGGAACTATGGAGGAGAAATCTTCTATCATGGCATCAAACATATTGAATCAGTCCAAGAGAATTCTTAAGAGGAAACCCATGAAGTAGGGAACATTGCAGGAACAAGCAAGATAACCCGCAGCGGCCGGATTTTTTCTCCGGAGATTGCTCCCCCTCGAGCAGTTTTCGGACCCTCGAAAGCTTTCGTACCTGTTAGGCCATCTGTGCAAGACCCGATAATTGAAGAATTGGATACTTCTGAAGTGATACCATCTGTTGATACTACCGATAAAGGTAAAGGGATACTAGAAGCGCCTGTCAGGACAAAGGCTCATACTGTGGTTATCCCCGAAACCACCCAGAAAGAAATGGAGGAAATCTTGAAAATAATCAAAAGGAGCGATTTTGATGTTGTGGAACAGCTAGGGCATACCCCTTCTAAAATATCCATGTTGGATCTTCTACTCTGCTCTGAGGCCCATGCTAAGGCCTTAATTAAGTTTCTAAAGATGGCACATGTGCCCCAAGAAACTTTGGCTGACCAGTTTCAGGAGTGTGCGGTCAGTCTTACTGCTGATAATGGCCTTGGCTTTTCCGATGCTAATTTGACTCCCAAAGGAAGGAAACACAACGACGCGCTACATGTCTCAGTTGAATGCAGGGGAACCACCCTCTCCCATGTCTTAGTTGATATTGGTTCTTCCTTGAATGTGCTACCGAATAAAGCATTAGAGCGTTTGGACTGCGAAGGATTAACCCTCAAACCTAGTAACATCGTTGTTAGGGCCTTTGATGGGTCCAAAAGAATGGTTCATGGAGAGGTTGATATTCCTATCAAAGTAGGCACAGAGGTTTTCAACTCCACCTTTTATGTGATGGACATCCGTCCTTCATATTCGTGTTTGTTAGGAAGACCGTGGATCCATTATGCTGGGGCAGTTACCTCCTCTTTACATCAAATGCTGAAATATCCTGTTAAAGGTAAGATTATAATGGTGCACAGCGAGGAAGAGTACATGATAAGTCACCTTAACTCCTTCCGATATGTGGAGTTGGATGACGAGTTCATCGAAACGCCTTTCCAACATTTTGAGGAAGTTTCTCCTGAGGTCGCGTTTGCGAAGACAATGGTTGAAGTGCCTATCATTCCCAAGCATGTATCTAGGATGGCATCCCTCAAGGACGCAGAGGCTGTAGTCAAAGAAGGAAATAGCACAGTGTGGGGGCAACTGCCCGATTTTCCCCATAAGACGGGCAAGTTTGGATTAGGGTTTACTGCTGCAGGACAGAAGGCTATGCGTCGCTCCGAGGCTGGAGGACCACCCGTTAAAATCTCTCACCATGAAGTTAATGCTCTTGAAGATGAAGATGAAGAGAACAACTTCGAAGATTGGATCTTTCCAACCATCGAAGGGGGTCTAAGCAACTGGGAAGCAAAGGATTTTATTCCCATCACCTTCATCAACCAGTAATTTTATCTTTGAACAATTTCTTATTTTGGTCTGTAATAACTAAACAATTCGTACACTATTTTCACCTTATGCCTTGCCCGGGGCATATAGGTCCATTTGTAAGGGCTTGATTTTCTTCATTATCATATGCCATGTTTTAATGAATCATTGGACGTCTTCATTTATAAACTTTTGTGTTCATTTTCTTTCCTTTTGCATTTTGTTTTGTTTAAGGATGGCTATCCCTTACACACTCCCATACTCACAAATGCAGGTACCCATCCACTCCGGATTCCATGGGTGACTATTCTGCTTTAACCTTCGATAACTCTAAAGATTTGGTCAATCATGTTGAGTACGAAGTTGACGAAGACTGTGAAGTGCCGGGAGAGTTAGCCAGACTTTTGCAACAAGAAGAGAGGGCTATTCTGCCTCATGAAGAGTTGCTAGAAACCATCAACTTGGGGACAGAGGAAGACAAGAAAGAGGTAAAAGTGGGTGCCAACCTAGAACCAAGTGTCAAAGAGCGCTTAGTGTAGTTGTTGAATGAATATGTTGAGATCTTTGCCTGGTCTTCTGAAGACATGCCAGGATTGGACACAGATATCGTGGTTCACTGTCTCCCTACAAGAGAAGACTGTCCACCGATCAAGCAAAAAGTCCACCGAATGAGGCCCGACATGTCTGAGAAGATCAAAGCTGAGGTAATGAAGCAATTCAATGTTGGCTTCTGGCTGTTACTTCCTATCCACAATGGGTTACTAAAATTGTGCCCGTGCCTAAGAAGGACGGCAAAGTCAGAATGTGTGTGGACTATCAGGACTTAAACAGGGCTAGCCCTAAGGATGATTTTCCACTACCACATATTGACATCTTAGTTGACAACACAGCTCAACACAAGGTATTTTCTTTCATGGATGGATTCTCGGGATACAACCAGATCAAAATGGCCCCCGAGGACATGGAGAAAACTACTTTTGTCACGCAATGGGGTACCTTCTGCTACAAAGTGATGCCATTCGGACTAAAGAATGCAGGGGCAACCTATCAACGCACCATGGTAGCTTTGTTTCATGATATGATACATCAAGAGATCAAAGTTTACGTAGACGGCATGATAGCTTGATCACAGACAGAAGAAGAACACCTTGACCATTTGCAAAAGTTGTTTGCCAGGTTGAAAGAGTATAAGCTCAGACTGAACCCAAGCAAGTGCACTTTTGGAGTTAGGTCTGGTAAACTTTTGGGAGTTATTGTCAGCAACAAAGGCATTGAGGTTGATCCAGCTAAAGTAAAGGCTATACAAGAAATGCCTGCCCCCGCACTAAAAAGGAGGTTAGAGGATTCTTGGGACGCTTAAACTATATCGCGAGGTTCATCTCTCACCTGACATCTACCTGTGAGCTAATTTTCAAACTGTTGAAGAAAGATCAGGTAGTTGAATGGAACAATGATTGTCAAGTTGCTTTTGATAAGATCAAGGAGTATTTACTAGAACCTCCTATTCCGATGCCACCCGTCGAAGGAAGGCCATTAATCATGTATCTGACTGTCTTGGATAACTCAATGGGGTGCGTATTGGGGCAGCATGACGAGTCTGGCCGAAAAGAGCATGCCATTTATTACCTTAGCAAAATTTTTACCGACTGTGAGACTCACTATTCACTGCTCGAGAAAACTTGCTGCGCTTTGGTATGGGCTGCTCGCCGGCTAAGGCAATATATGTTGACTCATACCACTCTACTGATTTCCAAGATGGATTCGATCAAGTATATCTTCGAGAAGCCTGCTTTATCTAGAAGAATCGCTAGATGGCAAATGATCCTGACTGAGTATGACATCCAGTATACTACCCAAAAATCTATAAAGGGGAGTGTACTAGCTGACCATCTAGCTCATCAAGCCGTCGAAGATTACCAATCTATGAGATTCAATTTCCCTGACGAGGACATCATGACATTGGACAACATTGAAGGTAACAGACCGTATGAAAGACCTGAACGAGGATCTCAATGGACCCTGTACTTTGATGGTGCTTCAAATGCACTTGGCAACGGTATCAGTGCGGTACTCATTTCTCCGGAAGGTTGCCATACACCCTTCACAGCCCGACTTTGCTTTAGCTGTACCAACAACATGGCTGAATATGAAGCTTGCATCTTTGGTCTCAAGGCTGCTATAGACTTGGGAATCAAATCTTTGGTCGTATTTGGGGACTCGACTTTGGTTATCAGTCAAGTCAAAGGAGAGTGGGACACCAAACATCCTAATCTTATCCCATACAAAGAACATGTCTTGACATTGTTGCCTCATTTCGAGCAGATTACCTTCGAGCATTTCCCGCGAGAAGAAAATCAGTTAGCCGATGCTCTGGCTACAATGTCTTCCATGTTTAAACTCAATTGGGATAACGAGGCTCCCCAAATTACCATCGAGTGAATGGACGAACCTGCACACTGTCACGAGATTAACACCGAAGAAGTAGTGGAACAACCCTAGTTTCATGAAATCAAAAGGTATCTCCAGACTCAAGAATATCCTGAAGGAGCTTCCGTCAATGACAAAAAGTTCTTAAGGAGATTTGCTGCCAAGTTCTTCCTAAGCAATGGCATCCTTTATAAGCGTAGCCATGATTGTGTTCTACTTCGTTGTGTGGACAAGGTTGAAGTAGAGTTGATCATGACCGAGATACATAGTGGCACATTTGGCACCCACTTGAGCGGACATACGATGGCTAAGAAGATTCTAAGGGCAGGCTACTACTGGTCTACCATGGAAGCTGATTGTCATCAACATTTCCGTACTTGTCACAAATGCCAAGTCTACACCGACAAGGTACATATCCCTCCTGTTCCTCTTAACATTCTGACAGCTCCTTGGCCATTCGCAATGTGGGGCATTGACATGATTGGAGAGATCAAGCCTACGAGATCCAATGGACATCGCTTCATCTTGGTCGCTATTGATTATTTTATGAAGTGGGTCAAAGCAGCTTCCTACGCCTCAGTTACAAAGAATATGGTTGCCCGCTTCATCAAGCAGAACCTCATATGCCGGTATGGTATCCCCGACAGGATTATCACGGACAACGGTACAAATTTGAACAACACTATGATCACCGCTCTATGCGAACAGTTCGAGATTTATCATCACAATTCATCTCCCTATCGGCCGAAGATGAACGGTGCTGTTGAAGCCGCGAACAAAAATATCAAGAAGATCATTCAAAAGATGACAGTCACCTACAAGGACTGGCATGAGATGTTACCGTTTGCTCTGCATGGATATCGTACCACGACACGTGCTTCAACAGGGGCAACCCCATTTTCTTTGGTATATGGCATGGAAGTTGTTCTACCCATGGAAGTTCAGATTCCTTCCTTGAGGATTATGAAGGATGCCGGTTTGAGTGAAGACGATTGGATTCAGACCCGGCTTGACCAACTTAATTTGATCGACGAGAAACGAATTACTGCTGTTTGTCATGGTCAGACGTATCAAAAACGAATGATCAAGGCTTTCAACAAGAAAGTCAGGCGTCAGGTATATCAAGTCGGGGATCTTGTAATCAAGCGGATCATCTTGCCGCAAAGTGATCCCAGGGGCAAATGGACTCCTACTTACGAAGGACCATTTATGATTAAGAGCATTTTTTCTGGTGGGGCAATGATTCTGACCACCATGGACGGCGACGACTTGTCGCACCCTGCGAACGCAGACATAGTTAAAAGATACTACGCATAAAATAACCCGACAAGTTGAAAACTCGAAAGGGCAACTTGGGCAAAAATGGGCATCCCGGTGGATCGAAAACCCGAAAGGGCGGTTCAAGCAAAAATTAGGGATAAAACAAAAAAAATCTGTACACCCGGCAAGTTGAAAACCCGAAAGGGCGACTTGGGCAAAAAAGGGTTTCCCGGTGGATCGAAAACCCGAAAGGGCGGTCTAGGCAAAAGTTAGGGAATTAAAGCGTATGACTGTGTCTCATCGGATCACGTTAAGAACAATCTCTTCACCAAAAAAGCTCCAAGCTATTGATCAATCCAATCATCGGCAGACGAAGCAGTGAATGGACAAGATACTCAAAGTTGTGAAGGCTATAACAGAATGGGAATCCCATGGAATTGTTACACATAGCCATCTTTCTTTTATATAAAAATTTTCAATTTTTACGACAACATTCTCTTACTAGGATGTCTGTCTCCTTTGTACAAAGATACTTACAAAAGTTAATACAAAGATACTTCAAAGTGAAAAAATTTGTTTGCTTTTCATTTCTTTTTTATACTTATGTTTTATTTGAAAACGTCCAATGTTTTGTTAAATAGGCATATGCATTTGAATATAATCACTGCTTACAAATGAAACGAAATTGAGAAAGGATAATTACAGGTAGGTTGAAGGTGTAGGAAGATATCTTTATGCCATTCCAGAAGAAATCCCCTGCAATACTTTGTTCAGATCCTCAACAAAGCCAAAGTCTTAAAGTATATACATCCCCAGTGGAGTTAAACTTCAAGATCCCCGGCGGAGCCTGAAAACCTTGAAATATCTATCCCCAGCGGAACCAGAATATTTTAAACCTTCTTCCCCAGTGAAGTCAAATTTCCAACAGTTCAACTTCCCCCAATTTCCCCAGCAGGGTATCTTAAAAAGTCTGAAAACCAAGCAAATAACAGTTAACTTATTGGCTTATCCCCAACTAGGATGCTTCCCTAGTAGTTCGGCATACAACCCAAAGCTCTTGATTTCACCGACCGAGTAAACATTCTCCCCACAGGGTTATCTCCCTGCAAGATCAAGGATTATCGGTCTCATTTCTCCAAGCAGAAGCCTCCCAGGTTTTAATTCCCCAGTAAAGATTTTCGGAGTTTTCCTTATTTCCCAGGAAAGTCATGAGGGATTCTCATTCCTTGCAGAAGTTGTCAAAGGCCTTGTTAATCCCCACAAATCGCCGAGGATTTTCAATCTCCAACAGTGGTCCCAGGATTTCTCTTTCTCAAACAAACAGAGATCTTTAATCCCTAAGAAGTCAGCAAGGATCTCTCATCTTCAGCAATCAAAGAGTTTTGAATCCTCAGCATCAGTCAAGGATTTACTTTCCCCGACAGTAGTCAAAGATTACTTTCCCCAGCAGCAGCCAAGGATTTATTTGCCTTAGCAAGACAGCTACTCAGCTTACATACACATCCATTACATTCATATATCATAAACATTGATGAAGCACAGTTCATTGCATCATACATATCATGCAATATAACTTTGTGTTTTAGCTAACATTTTACCCTTTTCAGGATAAGATTAAAAGGCTATCATTAATAATTTTCCTGATACAGTATGGATACACCCCATACACGGCGGTCATTCTTTTGCTCATTCAGAATTTCAAGTCAAAATACAGTACGGATACACCCCAGACAGGGCGGTCATTCTACTACTCATTCAGACTTCAGCAATCCGATACAGACTAGATACGCTCCAGACACGACGGCCATTCTATTTCTCATTCAGATTCAACTATCAATTTCAAGTTCAGATACGCTCTAAACTCAGACGCCATTCTGGCCCTTACATTAGAAGTTTGACTCTCCCCAGTGCAGTCGCCACGGAAGTCATTCTGTCACTTATTCAGATCCCAGTTACAGTCTCAGATACACTCCAGACACGAAAGTCATTCTGCTACTCATACAGATCTCAACTTCAGATACAATACAAATATACTTCAGACGCGACAGTCATTCTGATATTCATTCAAAGTTCAAATACATTTACAGCTCAGATACGCTCCAGACACGGACGCCATTCTTTTGCTCATACAGACTTAGTCTCCAGATACGGTTCAAATGCATTCCAGACACGGATACCATTTTGATGCTCATTCTCCTGACCTACAACATTGCAATTCAACAAACCTTCTTGGATGGCATCTTTAAGCCCATCTCCAGCAAGATTCCACCATCTCCAAATGGCATCTTTAAGCCTATTTCCTCAGCTATATTCTGACGAGTGCAAATTTACGGGCACTCTAGTGTCCAATCCTCTTTTACCTTCGAGTCGCGAAAGGAAAACTTGCCAATCTAACTCTTCAGGTTCAAGAAGATTGAACAGGGGCAGCTGTTGTACCCCAAAATTTTCCCTCTCTTTTCATCAACATTTTCTCATCCCAAGACTCTTGGAGCTCAAGATCAAGCTAGGGTTTGCTCTGCTCAAGACACCTCCTTGCACTGTTGACCTAAATTAGGGTTTGAGTTTGCACAGGGATGTTTTGACCTACAATGCCCAAAGTTAATTTCATACTTCATGTTGGACTCACAAGTTTGTCCATACCAAGTTTCAAGCCTTGAATCAAATTTTTGCCCAGTCAATTGGACAGTTGATCTAGAAATCAACTGTATTAGGGAAAAAGTTAACTATGGCCAATTGACAGTCAAACCTCATGAATTTTGACCCACATCAACATTATGAACTCATATGAACTATTTGATCAAGTTTGGGTCACAATTCCACAAGAAATTTGATCAGATCACTAAAAGGGCAAAAAGGTCATTTTTAGGGTTTTGACTGCACAAGGGCAATTTTTGACTGTTTAACCTAGCCAATGGAAAATCAAGCTCAACCATGGGCACAAGGACTCAATGACATTGTCTTGACCAATTCAACAAGTTCAAAAGGTCTCAAATGCATAGGATTGACAGATGAATTTTTCAGTCAACTGATCAAAATTTGGCTGTACACGGAAAAGTCAAACTTTGACTTTTTGGTCAAAATCATGTGCCAAGAGTCATTTTCTATAAAAACATGTCAAATTATGAAACTTGTTCATCAAGAAACCCAAAATTGCAAATTAGGGTTTAAAATGGAAAAATTTCATAACTTAGAAATTTTCTAAGTTATAAAATTTTCTTATTTTTTCCTAACTTTGCCCCACATTTTCAACAAGATGCAAATGGATTCAAACAAAACTCACAACATGAAAGTTGTAGTCCATCACAAAGTATAAAAATTTGATTCATAAAGTTTTCTCAAAAGAATCTTGGATATCAAGTTATGATTTTTGGAACAAGGGTACCTAAAACTTTTAACTTAGAGAAATTTTGCCCTAGTTTAGGCAGGATTTTGACCCATCTTCTAGGCCATTTTTCACATAGTTCCACTTGGAGTCTTAAGTTGCATTTCAAATATGGATTATAGTACATGTTGCAACCTTTCCAAATTGTTCAAGAACTCCTCAAACACCCTTGTGGTTATGGAGAATTGAATGCTTGAAGTTGGCAAAAACTCACTTTGTAACCATGGCCAATACATGTTCATACCAAGTTGCAAATCTGACCAAACTAGCGTAGTACATAATTACAGGCCTCTAAACCAATTTAAACTCAAAAATTGAATGCAAATACATTGGATATTGGCATTGTTCTGATCAAGAGAGCATTGTACAATGAATATTGCCATTTTGAGCATAAAGGTCACACTTTCATTTTCATAAAGGGCACTTTATGTCAAGTTGCATTTTCTTGAGCTTTGGACTTCTCTCCTTGCAGAAAACAAGTCCCTTAATCTCAGGCATAGTACACCAACTATGAGCGTGCTTGAAGCTATCCTGTACAGGCCTTAGCATAGCCACTTCACCATTTTCTTTCAAAAACAAGTCATTTGTGCAAAAAGCCAAGAACTCACATATCTGATAAAACCAACTCAAGCAAAGTTTTGAAACAAGTTTCTCACACCCTTGCAAGCCAGAAGCACGAGCCCTTGACCTCTCAAGCCTCCTCATACTCAAAAACCACATTTCTGCCCAAAACAGGGCCAGTTCTGCAAATCACAAGCCACCATCAAATCCCCTCGTGCGTTTTGTCCAAAAGCACTTCAAACACATTCCAATCAATATACCTGAGCTATCCAGACCATTCACAAGTTGCTGTAACTCCATTAACACACATCACCATTTTTGTTTGGAAGCTTTGCAGGTTGAGTTCTGTAGCACGATTCAGGCCACTTCAAAACAAACTAAGCATTGGGAAAGGTTCAGTGGACATCAGGCAAGCTTAAAAGAACCTCAGGCACCATTGAAAGTTGCTGCATTGTCCAGCTCGAACTCAACTGAAACAGGTATTTCATGAACTTCTATCTCTCTATTTAGGAATAATTAGACTTAGGTTTGTGAATGAAAGATGTTGTATTCATTGCCCTGAAACCATACATGTGCTTAGTTTTCATTTATATTAATCGTGCTAGGAGAATTTCATCCATGAACTTTCTGAAAAAACTAGGTTAGAAATTAGGGCCAGAGAAATTCTCTCTGGTCTTTGAGAGTTAGTTTAAGTTTTTTATATGGTTAGATTCGTTGTTTGATGCTCTAGAAGTTTCATATTTTGAGTTTTGTCAAAGGATCACAAATACAAGAGATACATGTCTGTGTAGCTAAGCGCGCGTTTTTTCAAATTTCTGTTGGACAGAGGAAGAAGATGAAGTAGCTGGGCTGGGCCTGACTACTTCATGCTTTTGGCACCCCCATTTTCAGTTTCACACCCCCCTGGCCCATTTCTTTGTATTTTTATTATTTTTGCATTTTTATTTCATTTCTGACTTTGATATTTTATTTTCAAACTTAAAAAATACTTAAAAAATATTTTCATAAATTTTTATATTTATTTGGTATTTATTTCAATTATTTCTAACATTAAAATGTTTAAATACTTTATATTATTTTGTTTAAACTTAAAAATGATGTAAAAAATACTTTTATTTTCATTTATTATTTTTATACACATTTGAAAATATTTTCTTGAAATATGTACATTTTTTAAATATTTTTTTTTAAACACTTAATATATATATATATATATATATATATATATATATATATATATATATATATATATATATATATATATATATATATATATATATATATATATATATATATATATATATATATATATATATATATATATATATATATATATATATATATATATATATATATATATATATATATATATATATATATATATATATATATATATATATATATATACTTTTGTTTTATTAAAAACTTAGAAATAAAACACAAAAATATTACATTTTATTTTTATTGATATTTTATACTAAAAAATACTTTTTTTCAATATACTTTTATTTTTTGTATATATTGATACATTTTTGTATATAAATAATAAATAATACCATTTCTTGAGAAATTAGGGTTTTTGCCCTAAAAACAAATAAAATTAACTTTTTTATTTCTTTACTTTTCTTTTCATTAAAAATATTTTACATACATAAAAAAAATTTTTTTTTTGCATAATACATTTTATCTCATATTTATTTATTGTATTTTATTTAAATATTGTACATTTAAATATTATGCCTTGCAAATTCATTATGGTTGTAATAATTTAGGGTTTAATTTCTTGCAAAATAATCCCCTATTCAAATTTGTACCCCCCCTCCCTATATCATGTTGTAATAGTGTAGAATTTAAATTCTCGCACCTTTAAACTTTCAATTATGCCATGATTAGAATTAGGGTTTGTATGCAAAAATCAAATTAACAAAATAGTTTGACCTAATCAAAGACAAAAATGCATGAAAAACAAACACAATACACACTTACACCCCTAGGGTTACAATCCACTTGTTGCCTTCAAAAATGGGCCATGGTATGCATGTCAAGTACTTTGGCAAAACAAAAGTAAAACAAAAGATCATAGTCCCTCGATGACTCTATCTGAGTTGCCTAAACAAAATGATCAAGTCCCTCAAGAAAATTGCCAAAAATACTTGACACCGTTGCTATCATGGTCTATACGATGACCCACGCCTGTCCCGTTTAAACATCCTAACACAAGTTTGTTCACCAAATACAATGGTGAAACAACACTGTTAAAAGTGTTAAAAACATAAGAAAGATCTTTGAGTAAAATAGGGTAGACAACTCTTAGTTACTTGATCAAAAGCTTGCAAAACATCCTTGCTATCTTCAAAACACACTTCACTACACAATTTCAAAACCCTACTTTCAAACATTGAAAACTTTTAAAAAGACAAAAACACCTTTGTATAAATTCAAACAAGAATCATTACAAAGGTTGCCACAACGATGGCCTCTTTTCAAAACATCTTTCAAAATCACACACAAAGCACCATTTCAAACAATTGAAGAGCACCATTTCAAACAATTGAAGAGCACCATTTCAAACAATTGAAAAGCAAAGCAAGTTATCTAAATAAGTAACTAAGAGCCCATGGATAACCATGGATAGAAAGGGTGCTAATACTTTCCCTTTCTATAATCTACTCCCCGAACCCAAGAAAACATCTCAAAGGTCTTTCCTGTGCTTTTTGACCTTTCCTTAGGATAAAATAAAAAGTCAGTGGCGACTCTTGCTAAACCGAAACATTTGCAAACACAAACACAAAATCCCAAGTCAGTTCTCCCACCGTATCACAGAACTGGCGACTCTGCTGGGGATAACTTTAAAAGTGGAGTAACCTTAGGGCTTAGATCACCCTTTGCATGATTATATTGTTTGATTTGATTGCTTTACATTTGGTTCTCTTGTTTGGGCTTGAAATCCTCTACCCGGATTTGGGAAACATTCATAGGTAAATAGCAATACATTGTGAAAACTGTGCGGGGTATACCGACATGGTTGAAGCAATAACTATATTAGTGCGACATATTTGTGAGTACCGGTAGCCTTTGAGTTAATCAAAGAGAATACAGGGCCGCTGAGTGATGTCATAAAGCACTAATGAACTCTAGAACCTTACTTGACCATCTTGGCCTTTTATTAGGGGTAGTGAGATGACCGGCTTTGGTGCAGTCCGAAGTTAGTAGATACTCGATACTACACTCATTGAGGGTTGTTTTCTTGGAATATTTTGGTCGCTAGTTAAGTGGCTAAACCAAAACAATGAACATAGAAAACAATCCAGTGATATTGAGCTCCTTAGAACCCGATTACTATTTATATGACAGGTTTGAGCCAACTAAACTCAAGAGGGTATTTACCTATGAAACCTCATGCAAGCCTGAAACTAGGGTTTTGTGTGACTTGCTTGTACATGTGCTTGTGCATACATCATGGACATCATAAAGCATCATATGCATCCACTAACCATTTCAAGGGTTTGGATCTTCATCTTTGTTCTTGTTTTGTAGGTCATGGAATCTCTTCACAGGAAAACAATTCAAGTCAACCTTGTGAGAATCCCTCCTCAACTCAAGGATCTCACTTCCCGGATTCCAGAGAATTCTCTCTTCAGTGAAAGACATGGTAGGCTTCTCAACTTGGTCAACTCCAACATTAAAGAAGACATGGTGAAAGTTCTCTTCCAGTTCTTTGACCCCCTACACCACTATTTCACATTCCCTGATTACCAATTGGTACCCACTTTGGAGGAATTTTCTCAACTCCTGAGAATTCCTATTCTTCATCAACTACCCTACAACGGTACGGAAAAAGAACCAAAGCCTGAAGATGTTGCTCAAGCATTACACTTGCAACCATCTGACATCAAGGGACATTGGGAAACCAGAAGTGGTGTCAAGAGTTTCTTGGCAAAGTTTCTGTTTTAGAAGGCACAAGACTGCTGGAATTCTCTTGATCTACAAGCCTTTGAAGAGATTGTGGCACTCCTCATCTATGGGTTGGTCCTGTTCCCAAACCCTGATCAACTTATAGATGTGAATGCTGTCAAGATTTTCATATCCCGGAATCTTGTACCTACATTGCTTGGGGACATCCTACACTCATTTTACACACGAACAATGAGGAAAAGAGGTGTTCTCATGTGCTGTACTCCTCTCCTAGCAAGGTGGTTTATTTCTCACCTTCCACAATCAGTTTTGAAGAATGAGCAGAGTTTAAGATGGTCATAACGGTAAATGACCCTCACACATTCTGATGTTCATTGGTGTTCTCGGTCCAGAGAAAATGTCATCATCATTGATCGTTGTGGGGAATTCCCTAATGTCCCACTACTTGGCATTAAGGGAGGCATTACCTACAACCCCTGTTTAGCTCTAAGACAGTTTAGATATGCTCGGAGGGATGACCCTCGTGACATGCTGATTCCTGACCTAGTTTTTGACTTCGACAACGATGCGCAAGGACTTCGACAAAGGTTCATCAGAGCTTGGAGGATGCCCAACAAGGTGGATAGTAAGACACTGGGGCACAAGAATTCCATCCCCCTTGAGCCTTATCTCAAGTGGGTACGAACCCGTGCCCAAAATCTTATGATGCCATATCCTCACATTCTCCCCTTGATCAAAGAGCCCGTTATGGAAGGAGAGGTTCCATACACCCTCCTACATCCTGACATGCCAACATCATGGGAAGAAATGCAAAAGAGTTGGATCCAACTCAAGGAAGAACGGAATACTTTTGAAGCCAGCTTCTATGCTAGTGAGAAGAAGGTTTTGGAGCTTACCCGCCGACTTCATGAGGAGGAAACTCTCAACACTTACATCGCACCAAAGAGGATGCGCAATGTCTTTTTACATTAAGAATTTTGTAATATTTTGCCCATGGGGCACTTATGTACTAACAAATTTCTTCTTAATATGACGTGTGTTCCTTTTTGTTTGCAACAAATTTGAATTTCTGAATCCTTGAATGCATTACATGAATAACACATCATTCATCATATGCATAAACAGGTCTTCGCACCAGGTTTCCTTATCTTTCTGCTGTTTATTTCAGCAAGATGGATTTGGAGCAGACAGTTAAGGATTTGCAAGCACAGAACTCTCAATTCCAGCAATTCCTCATGACCTTAGCAAAGGGTCAAGAGGATCTTAAAGCACTGTTGGAGAAAAATAAAGAGAAAAAGAAGAAAAGGCCCGGAGTAGCCACTTTTGGAAGAAGGTTTGAAAGCAATTCTAGAAAATTTCTCGAGTTTCCCTCAACGTCTGATGAAGGGACTGGTAAAGGAAAAGGGGCTGCGGTACCTTCTGAATCTGAAGTTGAAGAGGAAGACGAGGAAGAAGACGAAGACTACTCCGAACAACAATATCCCCCGACGGATGATAAATATAAGAATCTTGAGGATATATTGGCAGCCATGGAGTTGCAAAGGGTACCCGGTTTAGATTTTGAAGAACTAGGGTTGGTCGCTGGGATCGTCATTCCTCCCAAGTTCAAAGTACCAACATTTGCTAAGTATGACGGCCTGTCCTGCCCAAAGATGCATCTAAGATCCTATGTCAGAAAGATCCAACCCCACTCATCTGATAAAGACCTCTGGGTACACTTTTTCCAAGATAGTTTGTCAGGCACACAATTGGACTGGTTCTATCAACTTGAGAGGTCTGAGGTTCATAACTGGGAAGACTTAGCTGCTGCTTTTTACCATCAATACCAATACAATGCTGATTTGGCGCCCACTCATACTCGGCTACAGAGTATGGGTATGGCTTCTAATGAGGGATTTAAAGAGTATGCCCAGAAGTGGCGTGATCTGGCTGGAAGGGTGCAGCCACCGTTGTCGGATAGAGAGCTGGTTGACATGTTTCTAGGGACCTTGTCTGGCCCTTTCTTCAATCATTTGATTGGGAGTTCCTCCGCGGGATTCACCGAACTAATTTTGACCGATGAAAGGGTCGAGGCCGGTATTAAAAGTGGTAAGATTCAGAAAGATACCTCCGCGTCCACTGCTGTTAAGAAAACCTTCCCAGCTAAGACAGATGCCTCTGCTGTTTAATCTCAGAAAAGTCAAGGAAGAATCGAGCGCCGACCAACTGTAGGGGCTGTGATGATTCAAAACTCTTCAAATGATCAACCTCGCGGCAATCCGTCAAGACCTAATCAACAATGGGTAGAAAGGCCACAACGACAGTTCACCCGAATCAACATGACACCAGCTCAAGTACTCCCTCATTTGTTAAAACTGAATCGTGCCAGTTTGAAGGAAGCACCAAAGAACCCTAATACCTCCTCTCCATACTACCACTACAATGCCAAGTGTGCTTACCACTCTGACAGTGCTGGGCATGATACCAATAATTGTTGGGCGCTTAAGAATAAAATCCAGGATCTGATTAACGCCAAGGAAGTAGAATTTGATGCGCCCGAAAATCCAAATGTGAATTCTGCCCTAATGCCCAACCACGGTCATAATGTTCATGCCGTTATGGAAGACCTTCATGTTACCGATGTTGCTGACCTTTTGACTCCGTTACTAGTGATTAAAGAGAATTTGCTGAGAGCCGGGATTTTCCCAGGCTGCGGAAAAAACTGCTATTTTTGTTTGAACATACGAGCTGACTGCCCAATGTTGAAATCAGGTGTCCAACGCCTGATGGATACCCAAGAGATACTCTTCCAAAAAACCCCTGTTGATACCTTTACTCCTGTTACTCCTGCTACTTTTGCTACTTCAACCAACAATATTGCAATAATAACCATTTCCATCAATCTTCCCAAGGCTTGCAAAAGGCCTGTCAAGATTACACCTGATCCTGAATTTGCACCATTAAAAATCACTATGCCGGGGCCTGTCCCGTATCAATCTAGCAAGACGATACCATGGAACTATGGAGGAGAAATCTTCTATCATGGCATCAAATAGATTGAATCAGTCCAAGAGAATTCTGAAGAGGAAACCCCTGAAGTAGGGAACATTGCAGAAACAAGCAAGATAACCCGCAACGGCCAGATTTTTTCTCCGGAGATTGCTCCCCCTCGAGCAGTTTTCGGACCCTCGAAAGCTTCCGTACCTGTTAGGCCATCTGTGCAAGACCCGATAATTGAAGAATTGGATACTTCTGAAGTGATACCATCTGTTGATACTACCGATAAAGGTAAAGGGATACTAGAAGCGCCTGTCAGGACGAAGGCTCATACTGTGGTTATCCCCGAAACCACCCAGAAAGAAATGGAGGAAATCTTGAAAATAATCAAAAGGAGCGATTTCGATGTTGTGGAACAGCTAGGGCATACCCCTTCTAAAATATCCATGTTGGCTCTTCTACTCTGCTCTGAGGCCCATGATCATATCGCCTAAAGGCTCTCATACTCCGTTCACCGCCCGACTATGTTTCAACTGCACCAACAATATGGCGGAGTATGAAGCGTGCATCATGGGTCTTCGAGCAGCAATTGACCTAAGGATTAAGTTTTTGAGTGTGTTCGAAGATTCCACTCTCGTGATCAGTCAGATCAAAGGTGAGTGGGATACGAAACACCCAAATCTTATTCCTTACAAGGAGTATGTATTGACGTTGCTTCCCCACTTTAAGGAGATAACCTTTGAACACTTCCCTAGAGAGGAGAATCAGTTGGCGGACGTGTTGGCTACGATGTCTTCTATGTTCAAAGTCAATTGGGACAATGAGGCTCCCCGGATTACCATTGAAAGGTTGGACGAACCTGCACATTGCTGTGACATTGAGATTGAAGAGGTAGCAGATAAACCCTGGTTTCATGAGGTGAAGAGGTACCTTGAGTCTTAGGAGTACCCCGAGGGTGCATCTATTAATGATAAGAAATTTCTGAGGAGGTTCGCGGCGAAGTTCTTCATCAGTAACAGCATCCTTTACAAGCGTATCCATGATTCAACCTTATTGCGTTGTGTGGATAAGAACGAAGCAGAAAAGATTATGGTGGAGTTACATGAAGGTACTTTCGGAACTCATTCCAGTGGACATACCATGGCAAAGAAAATCCTACGGGCAGGATATTATTGGTCTACCATGGAAGCCGACTGTTATCAACATTCTCGGACCTGTCACAAGTGCCAAGTCTATGCTGATAAGGTGCACATACCTCCGGTTCCTCTAAACGTCTTGACAACACCTTGGCCTTTTGCAATGTAGGGCATCGACATGATCGGTGAGATCAGACCTACGGCGTCCAACGGGTATCGTTTCATCCTGGTAGCTATGATTACTTTGCGAAGTGGGTTGAAGCAGCTTCCTTTGCTACTGTAGCCAAGAACGTCGTGGCACGGTTCATTCGGCATAATCTGATCTGTCGATATGGTGTACCAGAGAGGATCATAACGGATAATGGTACAAATATCAACAATAAGATGATCACCGAACTCTCCAAGCAATTCAAGATACAACATCACAACTCTTCTCCCTATTGGCCGAAGATGAATGGGGCTGTTTAAGCGGCTAATAAGAACATTAAGAAGATTGTGCAGAAGATGACGGTGACATACAAAGACTGGCACGAGATGATACCATTTTCTCTTCATGGGTACCGTACCTCAGCGCGGACGTCAACAGGGGAAAACCCCTATTCCTTGGTATATGGTATGGAGGCAGTCTTGCCCATTGAAGTTCAGATACCCTCTCTTCGGATTATGAAGGATGCAGGTTTGAGCGAAGATGACTGGATCCAGACCCGACTTGATCAACTGAACTTAATCGACGAAAAGAGACTCACTGCTATTTGTCATGGTTAGACGTATCAAAAACGGATGGTCAAGGCATTTAACAAGAAAGTTAGACGACAAGGGTATCAAGTCAGGGATTTGGTAATCAAGCGCATTATCTTACCTCAAGGTGATCCCAGGGGAAAATGGACCCCTACTTACGAAGGGCCATTTATGGTTAAGAACATTTTCTCAGGAGGAGTTATGATTCTAACCACCATGGATGATGACGACCTTCCTCACCCCGTCAATGCAGACATAGTGAAAAAATACTACGCATAATCAACGACCCGCTAGGTCGACTGGCCTAGGAAAAAATAAGGGCTTCCCGGCAAACCAAAAGGGTTCGGGCAAAAATAAGGGATGAAAATAAAAAAAATCTGTACACCCGGCAAGTCGAAAACCTGAAAAGGCGGCTTGGGCAAAAAAGGGTATCCTGGTGGACTGAAAACCCGAAAGGGCGATCCAGGAAAAAATTAGGGATCAAAGCGTAACAATATGTCTCATTGGATCACCTTGCAACCAGACTTCGATATCAAGCTCGGACGACACTAATCAATCTGATCTACCTTCAACCAAGTAGCAAAGTGATGAGATGTTCGAGGACATAAAGGCAATAGCAGAGTTGGAACCCAGTGGGATTATTCACATAGCTGTTTAGTTTAGTTTTACACAAACTGTATAAATTCTATTGTTCAGCGGCGTTCTCTTACTAGAACGTCAGCCTCTTGTACAAAAACGCCTATTTACAGGCCAAACTTCAAAGTCAATACAATTCATTTTCAAAGAAATTTCAAACTGTTTTTCCTTTTTCTGTTTTGTTTTGCAAAGAACGACCAATGTTCATTTTTGATATATGCATTTGACATTAATTGCTGCTCATAAATATTTACATGCGAAACAAAAGACGATTACTTGTAATATCAGAAACAGGGGCAAATAAGATTTGTCCAAGCTTTACGGTTGCTCTGTCCACCAGGTACAAAGGTAGGTTTAGCTGAAGAGTATGACTGAGGTACATTCACTCCCTGCAGAGTAAGAGAAAGACAATAATGTTAACTCTCCCCAGCTGAGACCCACAACCGCAAACGAGTCAGCAATATTCTCCCCAAGCAGAGTTTATCTACCATCAGCACTAAAAAGTCTTAATATCCCTAGCGGAGTATAAAAAATATATCCCCAGTGGAGTCTGGAAAATCTTCCCCAGTGGAGTTTGGAGGATCATCCCCAGTAGACTCTGGAAGATTACCCCCAGTAGAGTCTAAAAGGTTACCCCCAGTGAAGCCGCAACTGAAAGATCATCCCTAGCGGAGTTCATTCCTTTCACAAACAAAAACTCAATCCCCAATAGGATTCAGTATCACCAGCAACGGTAACGCATCCCCAGTGGAATTTATCAGCGGAATCCTCAGCAGAACATCTCTTCCCCACAGAGTAATCTCCTCATCAGTTTATTCCCCAACGAAGTTATCCTCTCCCGCAGGTTTATTCTCACAAACATCTTCATCCACTACCTCCAGCAGAAACGAAGAATTCAATTCTCTTCCCCAACAACTATCCGATATTTATTTTCCCCAGCTAACAAACATCACATTTTCATATATCATGACACATGCATATACGCATCATACAATCAAAATCTCATTTATTTTGAGAGCATCATTGCTTGATGCATATCATGCATTACATACATCCAACCTTTACCTTTCAGGAAAGATACAATCAGATTCTCACAAAGTTCAAGCTATGAAGCTTTTACCTCAGTTGAATTACGGATAAGTTCCTAAATCTCGACGAAGATGTTGAATTACAGATGAGTTCCTAAATCTCAGCAGAGATGTTTTCTCAGTTGTACAAACGAGTTCCTAAATCTCAGCAAAGTAGTTGAATTATGGACGAGTTCCTAAATCTCAGCAAAGTAGTTGAATTACAGACGAGTTCCTAAATCTCAGCAAAGTAGTTGAATTACGGACGAGTTCCTAAATCTCGACACCTCAGTTGAATTACGGACGAGTTCCTAAATCTCGACACCTCAGTTGAATTACAGACGAGTTCCTAAATCTCGACACCTCAGTTGAATTACGGAAGAGTTCCTAAATCTCGACACCTTAGTTGAATTACGGACGAGTTCCTAAATCTCGACAAAGATGTTCCTCAGTTGAATTACGGACGAGTTCCTAAATCTCAGCAGAGATGTTTTCTCAGTTGAATTACGGGCGAGTTCCTAAATCTCGAAAAAAATATTTCCTTCGTTGAGTACGGACGATCGAAGTTCCTAAATATCAGCAGAGATGATTCCTCAGTTGAGTACGGATAATCGAAGTTCCTAAATATCAATAAAAATATTTCCTCCGTTGAGTACGGACGATCGAAGTTCCTAAATATCAGCAGAGATGATTCCTCAGTTGAGTACGGACGATCGAAGTTCCTAAATATCAACAGAGACAACTCACCAGTAGAATAACGGACGCCGGAGCTCCTAAATTTCTACTTCTCTCAACAGAGATCAAACTTCCCCAGCAGAATTTTCCTCAACAACAGGTATATAAGATCTCGCTAAGGAATCTCTTATGCGATCGATACTCCTTCAGATGGCATCTTTAAGCCCATCTTCCCTCGTCAGCAATGGCATCTGTAAGCCCATTATCGCAAGACGGACACCACTTCATGCGAGTGCAAATTTCTGGGCACTCGAGTGTTCAATCCTCTTCCACCTTCGGATCACGAAAGGAACAAAAGCCAATCTACATCCTCAGGTTTAAGAAGATTAAACAGGGGAAGCTGTTGTACCCCAAAATTTTCCCTCCCATATTTCTCAAAACATTTCAAGCAAGATCCCCAAGTTGCTCAAGGTAGCCCCAAGAGTTGGTCAGACAAGCTCTCTCATAAGGCAGTCTACCCCAAACTAGGGTTTCATGTTACATCAAGTTCCTTGAGTCCAAGTGACCCCAAGTGCTCACCAATGTCCTAATATGTTATCAAGGCCATCCATGTCATGTTTCAAGCCTTGCAGAGGAAGTTTGCTCAGTCAATTGCTTAAAGGTCCAAAAATCGACTGTGCTAGGGCAAAAGTCAACTGTGACCTACATACAGTCAAACTTCAAGATTTTTTGTCAACATTCTCATTTTGAAGTATATTTCATAATTTGATCAAGGTTTGATCTTGATTCATCAAGGATTGCTCATAATTCATCAAGTCTCAAAAGTTGCTAAATTAGGGTTTTGTAGGAAAAGTCAACTCAACTTTGACCAAGCATAAATTTCTCATACTTTATGAGAAATGAACCATCCAAAGATCATTTTGAAGAGTATGCAATTTCCTACAATCCATCTTCATCTCCTAAGATCAAAAAATGCACTCACAAGAAGTTATGAATTTGGACATTATAGGTCATTTTTGAAAGTCAACAAAAACACCTTTTTTGTCAAAGCTTCATACATGATCATGAAATATCAAAATGAGATGATACCAAAAGTTTTGATTAGAGGAAATCTCAAGCTTTCTAAAAAGTCCAAGAACACCTCCAAAGAGTCAAAATTGAGGAAGTTATGCATTGTTGAAGTTGACCTTTTTTGCAAAATTGCCAAAAGTCAACTATCCCCAAAACTTCAAATTTTGCCAAATGGGCCCATTCTTTTTCACTTGTTTTGAGTTGGCATCATATCCCACGTTCTCTAGCCTTTTCCACTTGTCCATATTTTATTTTTATTATTTATTTTGTTTTTTATTTGAATTATTTCAAATTAAATCAAAACAAATCAAATAAAATCAAAAATATTGAAAACCAAGGATTTTGTGATGATTTCAGGTCTTAAATCACAGCTAACCATCATCAAACTCGTATCAAGGCATAAGTGTACAAAGAGATTGGATTTGGACCAATTTTGGAAAGATCTTCAAAGAAAATCAAATAAATATCAAAATCATTGATGGAGAGGGATTTGGACTGAATAAACAACCCTAATGCGTTGTGCAATACATAAGGAGGCGAGGCATATCAAAAACAAGGTTGGAGATCAAGCATAGAGCAAGAACAAAAATCTGAAAATACAAAGAAAAGTGTGAGATCGAAATAGAGGTTAGAGGCGTCCTCAAGGCTAGGTACTTGTCTCAATCTCTTCCTGGAAATCTCAGGAACCTAAAGCAAGCAAAACCACACATTTTCAAGCCCTCCCACGCGCTGTAAGTCCTTCACGTTACACCCCTGTTCTTGAATTCGTATTTTGAAATTTAGGCATTGTTGACATGAATTGATGGCATATTCTTAATCTACAAATCATTTGCAAGCTTTTGACATTACCCAATTGCATTTTAATGGTCTGTGACGAAATCCACCATTATTAGGGTTTCGTATTTGGTTTTAGGGCTTTTTGTTTCAGGAATAATTGGCCTTCATAATGGGCATGATTGCAATCAGGAGGATGAGACGACCTCAACCATGGTCTTAGATATCATTTCCATGGCCTGTAGGAGATTTTGGATGAACACCTGTTTGTAGCGACGAACATTTGTCCGTAGGTATAAGTGGCTCAACTTTTAGCCACGATTCAAGAACAGGGATGAAGGCGTGTCGTCCCACCATTCGTCCATTCAAACGAGCGCGCATTTTTATTTTATTTTTGACCACTAAATTTTGTTTTTATATATTATTATTACTTTGTATTTTATTAACAAATAGAACAACGTAGCCTAGTGGTTGCCACGCAGGATTTCAAGGCATTGGAGGCTGGAGGTCAGGGGTTCGATCCCTTCCTCTAGCATTTGTTATTTTTCTTAATTATTTCAGGTAATCATATGCACGCTCAAGCCTAATGTCTACCATGTGCCTTCAGCATCAAGCGTGCCAGATGGGCAGATGGCCAGATCTGGTGGCCATCATTGAAGGTGCACCGAAGGGTCAGTCAAACGCAATGCACATGATCAAAAAAGTCAAACAGACCTCTCCTCAATTGGGCCAGATTTCTTACTTTCTACACCCTCCAATCAGGCCCATTTTCTCTCCTTATATCTTTTATTCTTTATTCATTTTATTTTATTTAAAATTTTTAATTAATTACTAACCAATAAATTAATTTCTTTTTATAAAAAAATCACCAAAAAATATTTTATGTCCAATTAAATTTCAGAAATGTATTTTTTATCAATAAATCAATTAAAATAATTAGGTTGATTAATTAGGTAACTTTAATTGATTTTGCAAATAATTAAAAATCAATTAGAATAATTAGGTTTTAATGTTAATTTAATTATTTTATTTTCTTTCCTAAATTAACAAAACTCCAAAAATATGTCATTTAATATTTTTCATTAATTAATTAATTTAATAATTAATTTAGCTTTTAATTTTAGGAATTAACTTATTTTCTTAAAAAAATAAAAACAACAAAAACATTTTCTTTTAATTAAAAGGGTCAAAACCCTAATTTCGCATTCGATTTAATTTCGCGTCTCGCGCTTTATTTTTCTTTATCCAAATTATTGTATCTGCTCCCGGTTTGTAATAATTAATTAGGACATTTATTTATTTTTCCGCTTTTAAATTTCAAATGGTTTGTCTTTGGCGATGTAAATACCCAACGCCTTGTAATAATTTAGTTTAATTTCCGCACCTTTAATTTCTGCAAATTATCCAACTGTTAGATGTTTGATAATAGGGTTTGCATGACAAGAATGAATGCTAAATTTAAAACAGTTAGATCACCCTAAACATGTGCAAAGATAAAAATAAATGAAATCAATACACTCGCACATGCGCACTCCTAGGATACACCCCACTTGGTTGCCTTCGTAAACGGTCATTGAGTATAGTTTGTTTTAGAGGTCGTCCTCTTGTCTAGAAGATCATAGTTGCCTCAAAATGGTTACCTCGGATATTGTTGCCTCGAATAAATGATCTAAGACATTAGGGTTACCACTAAGACGTCCTAACATTGCTTTAGTGACCGTATGTCCCTCTTTCGAATTGACCCTTAAACTCCAACGATGGTGCTACCTACTCACAAATAGTGGGATATCATTGTCTAAAGGAAACAAACATAGAACGATTCCTTTTTCGAGTAGGTAGATTAGTTCTTAGATACTTGCTCATTCAAAACAAAACCTTTTCACACTTACACTTTTACGAACAAGTTTTCAAAAAACACTTCATTACACTCTTGAGGACAAAAGCAAGAGTTAAATTGAAGTTAAAACAAAAAATTTTCAAAACCCACAAACACAAAGAAAACAATTTTGAAAACAATGAGCAAGTACCTAAGAGCCCGTAGATAACTACAGATAGAAAGGGTGCTAATACCTTCCTTTTCTATAATCTACCCCCCGTACTCAGAAATATCTCGAAAAAGGAATTTTTTTGTGCTTTTTTTCCTTTCCTTGTTGGATAAAATAAAAGTCGATGGCGACTCTTGCTTACCGCGACATTTTGCAAACACAAACGCAAAATGTAAACCAGCATTCCAAAAACAGACAGTTATTCCACCGTATCACACACCGTATCACAGAACTGGAGACTCTGCTGGGGAGTTATAAGTGGGGTATACCTTAGGATCTAGGTCATTTAAATTGCTTCTATTGATTGCATTGTTTGTTTTATTTTTGAGGGTTTTTTTTTGGGTTACTATAGATCCTACACCCGGATCTGGGGAACACCTTTTAGGTAAGTAGCAATAGACTGTGAGGGAACTGTACGGTGTCGACCGATACGGTTTAAGCAGTAGCTACATTGGTGTGGCACTTTGGTTGGTACTGGTATCCCTTGTGGTGAAACGAGGATAATACGGGGCCGCTGTGTGGTGTCGTGAAGCATCAACTTGACCTTAGAACCTTTAATTGCCCAACTTGGCCATTAGAAAGTAGCGAGATAGCCGGCCTCGGCGTAGAGCTGAGAACTGGTTGATACTCGATGGTACACTCATTGAGATCATACTTTCAGAATATTTCGGCCGCAAGAAAAGATTGCGTGAGCTGAAACCATGACCGATGAAGGATGGTCAATGATATTGAGATCCTCTAGAACCCGGTTACTATTTATAGGACAGGTTTGAAACCAACTTAACTTCAAGATGGTATTACCTTTGACCTCATGCAAGCCTTAAACCTAAGGGCTTTGTATGATTTGACTGTGTTTGCAATACCTGTGTTTGCTATACCTGTGGTTTATCATGACATCATGCATCATAACATGAGATTCATGCTTCATTACACTAACCATTTCAAAGACCAAGGGAATTTATCTTTGTTATGTTTTACAGATCATGGCTTCCGTGCGTAGAAATACTATCTGAATCAACTTTGTGGAGATACCTTCCCAACTCAAAGAGCTAGTATCAAGAGTTTCTGAAACTTCTATTTTCATTAAGAGACATGGTCAACTTCTCAGCCTGGTTACTTCAAACTTTGATGAACAAATGATGAGCGTACTTTTTCAGTTCTTCGATCCCAAGCATCACTGCTTCACCTTTCTAGATTATCAGTTGGTACCCACCTTGGAAGAATTCTCTCAGCTATTAGGCATATCCATTCTTGAACATGTACCCTTCGCAGGTATGGAAGAAGTTTATAAGCCAGAAGTCATTGCCTCAACTTTGCATTTGAAATGGGCTGACATGGTATCCAATTGGGAAACTCAAAGCAAAGTCGAGAGTTTTCCAGGCAAATTTCTGATAGACAAGGCTCAACTATTTTGGGATGATATGGATTTTCAGGCTTTTGAGGACGTCTTGGCTCTTCTTATCTATGGTTTAGTTCTCTTCCCTAATCCGGAATCCTTTGTAGATGTGAATGCTATCAAGATTTTCCTTTCTCGCAACCCTGTGCCTACCTTGCTTGGAGATATGTTACATGCTCTCCATACTCGTACCATGAAGAGAAGAGGGACTCTTATGTGCTGCATGCCGTTGCTGTCGAGGTGGTTTATTTCTCACCTCCCTAAGTCTGTACTGAAGAACGAAGAAGGTTTGGGTTGGTCGCACAAGATAATGTCACTCGCTCATACGGATATTCTTTGGTGTTCCCGAGCTATGGAAGACATTGCTATTATTGACCACTGTGGGGAGTACCCTAATGTCCCATTACTTGGTATGAGAGGGGGTATAACTTACAATCCTTGTCTAACTTTGCGACAATTTGGTCATGCTCGAAGGGATGGACCCCATGAGTTACTTATTGAGGACATTGTATTCAACTATGAGGATGATGGTAAGGAGTATCTCCGGAGGTTCATACGAGCTTGGGGCATGGTAAATAGATCTGGCCCAAAATATTTTGGACCAAAGACTTCCATTCCTATGGAGCCTTACCTCCAATGGGTATGAGCTCGTGTCCAGAAGCTTATGATGCCTTATGTGTGTTGCACCCCAAAAGTTACTCTCTTGATTTAGGCTTATGTTTCATCATAAATATCATATTGCATTGCATTCATACATTGTGATGGGATCAAAGTACTTTGGTTATCAAGTTTTCCTCAAGCTTTGAAGGTTGATTGCATTGACAAGTTGCTCAAGTAGAACCTTGTCATCTAAACCTCTGAATCTTTCAAGTTCAGAATTTATTGCATATCTCAATATGTTTTATCCATCTCTTTGGATCATCAGAGGATTGAAGTTTGTGTTTGATTATAAGAAGGAATCACTCCTTTGATTCACCAGTCAAATTAGGGTTTTGCTTGATCAAGGTTATTGATAAATGTACAAGTCTTGATTTGGAAGCTACAACATCTCATTGGCATTTGAAAGGTCTTTGTACAAGAAGTTGGTCAAGATGCGCAGAGGATTTGAAGTTTTGGAGATGATTCATCAGTCTCCTAAGGTGTTGACCAAAACCAGGGTTTGGGATTTCATCAAGATTTCTTGAGAATTTTGAAGTGAAACTTTGTACATGGCTTCTATATGTTTGAAAGATCATATGTTTGAAGTTTTGAACATCAATTTTGAAGGGAAGTGGATCAATTGATTCAGAGGGGCAAAATGGTCATTTTGGTCAAAATCAGTCAAAGTCAAGGTTGACTAAGTGAACTTTTGGCCAAACATCAATTCAAGGATTTACTTTTCATATTTCAAGTCCATTTTGATCATTGGATCAAAGAGATTGAGGTTTGGGTTGAAACTTGTTCATGAAGAAACCCCAAAAGTTTCTAATTTTGGAAAATAAGGACTTAATTTCAAAAATTCACATTTTATTCACCTTTGATTAAAAAAATGTAAATGAAACATGCTTGGAAGTATAAGAGGATGATATTTCATCTCATTTTGGTCTCATGTCCAAATTGGAAAGGGATCAAGAATTATGATCTTTGGAAGTCACAAAATTATAGGTCATTTTCCATAATTAGTGAATTTCAAGCTCAATTTTGAGAAACTTAATGGATTCAATTGCAAAAACTCAAAACTAAGGGATTGTAGATATTTTCAATACCTTTCCAAATTGTACTCATTTGTGTCAAAATTCAAAAGTATGAGCAAGTTGTGGACCTTGGAATTTTGAGGCATTTCGTTGAATTCATGCATACCATGCAAATTGCAAATTCTTGATAACTTGATTTGTGGCCATTTGTTTCACTTCAAACTTGGCCCATGACTAATATGCAATGTACCAAGGCCCATCATGCCAAAGTTTGAGCTGCACATGGGCAAATGCAAGGGCAACTCGTGATTTTGCAAAAAGTGGCATGAAAATGCCTAATCACCAACACTTGCTTAATATAAGGATTTAAGCCTTAATTCTTTTGCTAATCTCTTCCTGAGATAAAATGGATTGAAATGAACGTAAAATGCAAAAAAAATGCACGAGGGATTTGAGGGCTGCGTGTGCACACTTGATTTTGGCAAAAAGAAGATTCCATTCTTTCTAACAGTTTTCAGTATGAAAAACCTATCCTACCCTCCTCTTCATGCCCTATATATTGAGAAGCAAGCCTCATTGAACATGGTTCATGCTTCATTTCATCTTTGAATTCAAAAAACTCCATAACTACTTGTTCTGCATTTTTCTTCGATTCTCTCAATTCCCTTGCACGTTTTGGTTGATTCTTCTTGCATTCTCTTCTCCAAGTGATAAGGATTGTAGATCGAGGCTTGGTTTGCAACTAGAGTGAAGGAGACAGTAGATCCATTTTTTCCTCAAAGGTTTGAAGTCTTAACTTTGGATCTTGATTTCTAGTCGTGCATTGTGTGATTTGAGTTCATAATCATGTTGTTTGAAGTTCATTAAGTGTTTCTGTAGCTTCAGAGCTTTTAATTTGAGGAGATGTGCATGAATGATGTATATGAAATTTTCTATTCAGTGAGTTTTTGACATTTTTGCACGATCTGTTCTTGATCCATGGTTAATTATTTGATATGATTCGAATTGCATGTTGAAGTATGAAATGCTGGCTTTAATTTGCACGATATTTCATGAAAAATGGTGTAGAATTGAGCATGTTATGTTGACTAGAACATGAGATGATGAACCTGATCACGCGCACGTTTTTGCCCTAGCCAGAGGTTGAAGATGATTGTGTGGCCTCCTCTGGTTGGCTGGCTTATTTCTTTAATTCATTTGAATTTTGCTTCATAAATTTATTTTCATGATTTTATTTCTTGCTCAAAAATGGTTGAAAAGTTCTGAAAAAAATATAACAAATTCAAAATAATATTCCTGACCTTGTGCATTTTTTTGATAATTTTTGAAAATGTTTTGATTGGTTTAAAAATAAATGAGTTTAATTAATTGTTGTTTAGTGTTTATTTTTTATTTTAATATTTATTTGATTTGAAAAATTCCACAAAAAATATTTTTGACTCATAAAATCATGTAGAATTTGATTTTGAAATTTGTTTAGAATTTTTTCTATTTTTGATTATGAATTTAATTTGAGAAGTTTATTTTGATTTTTGCTTTATAATTTTTATTTTAATACTTCCACTAATTCAAAAATCCTCAAAAAAATGATGCAAGCTTGTTTTTATTCATAGAATCTGGATATATTTTTATTTTGACCTTTTTGTGATTTTGGCTAGGGTTTGCATTTTTGCCATTAAATAATGGTTTAATTGTTAATTGTTTGTTTAATTTTTATTTTAATATTTCCTTTAATTCAAAAATTACAAAAAAAATCAGAGATGTGTGTTTTTAGTTATAATATTTGAATATAATTTTGGTTTTGCTTTTTTCTAACTTTTGTTTAGAATTTTATTTTGAGATGTGATTATTGGATTAATTGATTAATTGTTTGAATTTAATTTTATTTTTGACTTTTCCTTAATTCAAAAAAATCTGAAAAAATATGTATTCTGACATTTAGGGTTTCTTTGTGATTTGTATGATCTTGGTTTGAATTGTTTGAATTTTGATCTTACTTAATCAATATTTAAGATTAAAACTCAAAAATTAGGGTTTTGTTGCTTCTTGTGCAAGTTTCTTTTTCAAAACCCTTATGCCCTGGACTTTCAATGGAACTTAAGTCTTGATTATGGTCCGTGAATGCATTTAGGATCTGAAAACCATTTTTCTTGAATTATTTGACTTGGTTTGATATTTTTCCACAAATTATTTTGAAAACTTGCCTAGTTTGATAGTTTTGCCAACTAGTTTTGAACTTTGGGCCTCATTGGATCCCCTCCTCAATCATTCGGGAATTTAATACTTTTTTTCTGACTTCTACACACTTTAAAGGTGCTAAGAAATTTTTGGTTCGAATTATTGAAATCATTTTCTATTTTTGATGTATTTTTGAAGTGAAGGTACCCAATTAATGTTGCATATCTTGTTGCAATTTGTTTGATGGCCAATGAACTTGAGTGAGGCATGTAATTGGGCACCTAATGATAATGTTGGTTCTGATTATCCACATGAACTCAAGTCACTTCACTTAATGTCCCATGTTTGAATGTTTGAACCTTTTAATGCATTGTATGGGATTCCTCTTCTATAATGCTTGTGAGCTGTGATGAATTAATTGTGCATGATTGAATTGTGTTTGCTAGTGACCTTCATGGCCTTTGATTGTATTTTTCTCAAGCTCTCATTATCCTTGATTTATATTCAATTGTCAACTCAACATGGTGATAGAAAGGAGCAACATTCCTCTGATTCTTTTGACCAAATTGTGCATATGCCTGTTTCCTCTTGTCTATCATGACTAATGTTTGATATTTTCTTTCACGTGTCCTCACTTCATCATGGTGTCATCATCCATCCTTTTATGTGAATCATCTTTCTATTTATTGGAATACTAACTTGATTGTTGAATGTGCGAGGTACTTTGAGGAAAGTTTTCATTTTTGGCTTGAGGCTATTTGTGTTTCACTTTATTTGTGGAACACAATTTATTATTCTGGCACTACTCTTGTGTTTGGCATGTTTGATAGTTTATGCAGGATATATGTATATGTGACTATGAATGCCATACATTGCCCATGGGATCTGTTCATATCTGAAAATCTCAAAACTTATATCCTGATGACGTAATTCTGACTTGACTTGTCTGCTGATGCCGGCTTGCTTGAAGTTCTCTAGGTTTCTTTTATTCTTGTTCAGTTGCTATGGATAGTTATCCATTTGGTATTGCACTATTTCCTTTCTTCTATTTTCATTTTGTATAATTCAATTTTTGCATGATGGGACCTCTGTTGCTGATATATGTCAGGAGGCCCTCTGGTTTTTTTTGTCTGATACATGTGTTGTGTTTGCTTGTTGATCAATGAGTCACTCAATTTAGAAATTGAGATCACGACTTCGCTCTCAGTGCATGTTCCCTATAGGATGTTTATTTCTTTTCTTCTTTAATTGATTGATCGATGAGTCACTCAATTTAGAAATTGAGATCACGACTTCGCTCTCAGTGCATGTTCCCTATAGGATGTTTATTGCTTTTCTTCTTTAATTGTTGATCGATGAGTCACTCAATTTAGAAATTGAGATCACGACTTCGCTCTCATTGCATGCTCCCTATAGGATAGTTCTGTTAAGCTTCCTTTGGCATGTTAATTAAGGTAGGAATCCATGTATGCTAACATAGGATAGGATTTTCCTTTAACCTCAACCTTAGGGTCAACCATTGTATGATAACACTAGGGACAATACTAGGTTAGTTTCCCTTAGTTGTTTTTCATTCCTTTGCATTTTGCATCTTAAAACAAAAATTGTTTTCTTGGCAAATCATAAAACACCTCTAATGAACTCAAACCCTTCTTCAAGGTAAAAAATACAAACCAATCTTTTGTTCGTGCGCCTCTTGGTTTTGTTTTTTTTTATAATCTTATAGCCGATGTTTCACCATCGCACATTTGTTTGAAGCCGATGTTTCGCCATCGCACATGTTTGTTATCCTACTTTGGTTTTCAATATCATTGTTAGGTGTGATGTTTTGTCATCCGTTTTATTGATGTTTTGCCATCTTTACCATGATACCATGCTATCTTATAGCCGATGTTTCGCCATCACACATTTGTTTGAAGCTGATGTTTCGCCATCATACATGTTTGTTATCCTACTTTGGTTCCCAATATCATTGTTAGGTGAGATGTTTTGTCATCCATTTTATTGATGTTTCGCCATCTTTGCCATGATATCTTGTTATCTTTTAGCCGATGTTTCACCATCGCATATTTGTTTGAGGCCGATGTTTTGCCATCGCACATGTTTGTTATCCTACTTTGATTCTCGATATCATTGTTAGGTGTAGTGTTTCGTCATTCGTTTTATTGATGTTCCGTCATCTGTGACATGTTACTATGTTATTTATTTAGTCAATGTTTAACCATCTCCTTTGTTTGTGGTTTCATTCGATGTTTTTCCATCTTGACTGTTTTTGTTGTCTTAACTAAAAAACACAAACCAACCAAAATATGTAAGCCGAACTACGGCTGCTCTGATTCCTTAAAAGGGATACGTAGGCAAAGGGGTAAGGCCCAATCGAGCATAACTTTTTATTTTCCCTACATTGTTTTCTTTTTCTTTCTCATGCATTCCTTTTTCAGCTTTAAGCCATAGACATAGGATTTGACCACACCCATTAGATTAGACAACAAGAGTGGATACCGTAGAGTACTACGGGCGTGTGAGGGTGCTAATACCTTCCTGTAGCGATAAAAAATGTAGCGAGGTAAATCAGAGATCGAGCTATTAATTAAATCGTCTCACAAAAGCAAGAGTCTCCACCGCGCTTTATTATTTCCAAGGGAAAAGGGAAAAGAGCGAAATAAAACCCTAAAATATGCAATGTAAAATAATACTTAAAAGTAATGAAAATACAAGGCATTTTGAAAAGAGATTTAGAGTTCGGGGTTGGTTATACAATGGGAAGGTATTAGCACCCAATGCATCTATAGTATCCTATAGGAACCTTTTGAAATATCTGTTTATTAAAATTGTTTGGTTGATTAAAAATAGCTTGTTTGGCCAAAAATGGGTATGGACGAGATTTTGAAGATACGACGACCTAACGTCGAAGTTTTGACTTAAAAGGTACGAGTTTGAAATTTGAACATTTAGGAAAATTATCTTAAGTTTTTAACAAAATAATAAACGAAAGAAAAATGAATGAGGGTATTCGCACGATTAGATGGGATGTGTTTGATGACATGAAGTCAACAAAGTTAAAACAATTCCCTTGGATTTGAGACGGACGAAAGATACAAAGATTAACGATTGTTGACAAAATTAATTAAAATGACAATTGAACACTTAAATAATGTAAATTAAATTATACTAGCATGCATTTTAACGATTAAATAAATAACCAAAAGTACATAAAGATTAAATTACAAAATCATGAATTTTTAATAATTAAACAAATAATAAGAATTAAATCATGAAATATGTATTTTTTGAATAATTAAATAAACAACAACAAAAATTAAATAAAAATTAATAGCATGTTGACAAAAATTAAATAAAAGATGAATTTATAATAACATGTTTATTTTTATGTTTTGTAATTAAATAACTAATATATAATCAAATTAATGGAATTAAAGAGAAAAAGTTTAAAAGAGCAGAAACATGCCCCAGTAAGAGTTGAACTCGGGTCTTTAAGGTTGTTGTAAACAATGCCTAGCCATTTAAACTGTTTTGCTTATTCGTTAATGTCATGATTTTATTAAAACATAAAGGAAAGTGGTAATGATGCTGGACCAAACAGGCCCAATGGGCCAACCGGGTTTGAAAAGGACAAAATGAAAAAAGAAAAAAACCTAACGTGTAATGAAGGGCGCGGCGGCTAGTATGAGAATAGGGAAAAGATTAATAAACATTATTAATCAAAGAAGCAAAACAAGAACAAGTCAGAAGAAAAAAAAACAGCGATTCTCTCTCCCACTCACGGATTACCACTCTCGTCTTCCTCTCTCTGCTTCAATTTTTCGCTAAATCTCCGCTTTATCTCACACTGAGTATTCATCCTTTCTTACTTGGTTCCAAAAAAAAAAAACAACCGAACTTGTTCTACTTCTATCCCTGTTCCTTCTGATCTCAAAAATTATAAGAGGCGAGTTCATAAACGGCGGATCTGGGAAGGCGAGTTGAGTTCTGAAACGGCGGATCTGGGAACTAAGAGGTGAGTTCCGAAATGCAGGATTTGGGAACTAAGAGGTGAGTTCTGAAATGGAGGATCTAGGAACTAAGAGGTGAGTTCTGAAATTATGTAATTTGTTAGTGAGTTTGTGTGTTATGAATTTTTTTGCGTGAATGTTCTTTTATGCGTTTGGAGGTTGGAACACCGATGATGATGAAGGATAAAGAGCTGACAGTGAAGCGGGTTGTGGTTTTTGACAGGTTAGGTGTTTTACAAAGGTTAAACTGGTTACAGATTAAGGTGTTTTACAAAGGTTAAACTGGTTACAGATTAAGGTGTTTTACAAAGTTCTATCGTTATGGAACAAGTTCAATTATTGTAACAATTTCTAAGATTTAACAGGTTTTACAAATTAAATGTTCTAAACTGGTAACAGGTTAGAGTTTTAGCAGCTGATTCTATGGTTTTACAAGTTCTAAGTGTGTTGGGCAACAGGCTCTAAACTTGTACATGTTCAGTTGGTTTTGAACCGATTCTATGCTGGCTTTATATTTTGACTGGTTTTTATGTTCTTGACAGGTTAAGCTGGTTTGACAGGTTTTATGCGGTTTTGGATAAAGATTGGTTACAGATTTATGCGGTTTGAAGGTTGAGCTGGTTTGACCGATTTTTATGGTTTTTGATAGATAAGCTGGTTGTAAGGTTGAGGTTTTAACAGCAGGTTCTAGGCTTTTGCAGGTTAAGTGTTAACATGGAGAAAACTGGTTTTTAAGCTTTGTATAGGTTCTATTATTATACTTATTATTATTACCGTTATTACAAGTTCTACATATGTTTAAACGCTAACAATCATGCAGCAACTCAAATAAAGTTCAACAAAGAAAAGAATGATAAGGAAAACATTGTATGGCCAAGAAAAATGGTGCAGAAAGTGATTTAAACATGAGTATATGCAGCAGTATATAGGGAGTAGGAAGAGAATAATACCTATCGGAGCCTCTCCGATGGGGCTTCTAAAAGGGTAGTAAGTTTTTCTTTGAATTTGCTATGTTCTTTCTTCTTGCTGAATTTTAGAACAAAACTAATTTTTTTTCTTCTGTTTTTATCTCTTGTTGAACAAGACTCTCTTTTCTGTTTTTCTCACTCTTGCTGATTTTTTTTGATTTCTCCCCTCCCTTTTGTGTTGATGAAAACCTCTATTTATAGTGAAATGTGTGGGGTTTTAGGGGGGAAAAACAGTAAAAATTTGAACAAATTCAGGCCTTGTTTTGATGTTTTATGGGATAGCTTTTTTGAAGTATCCATTTTAGGGCAATATTTGGAGCTTTGCATACTGTTTTTGTAACAGCATAATGTGCAGATTTTTGTCTTATGGGCTGCATTCTGGACTGTTTTGCAGGACAGATTTGGACAACAGCTTAGCATGGTCTTTTTTGACACAAGATTGAAGAAAATGGACAACACTGCACTCAAAAAATGGACTGTTATGAATTGATATAGTGCTGGAAAAATGGGCAGCATTGGGACTGTTTTGTAGCAAGAATAATAGTTGATTTTCATGTATAAAACTTGTATTTTATTTTGTAACTTTGTAACAATAAATCCCAATAAATTATAACATGAATAAACATGTATTCTTTAATATATTCTCAATTTCTTTGGTAGTTATAAATAAACTTGAATCTTCATATGATCATGAATCTTGATATGTCTTGATAAAAATTCAAGGCCTTCCATTTGAATCGGGAAAGAGTTGAATAATACTTGAATAAATTGTTGAATGATGAATAAATAATAATGCAAGTCTTAGACTTTAATCTTGCATTTTTGTAATAGAGATCCAAATAAATCACATGAATTGATTTTCTAATCAAATAGAATTCCTCATGTAATTAGTCTTGTGATGACAGATTAATTGGATTGAATTCCTTTTCCCACTAACTTCTTGAATAAATGCCTCATGAAAGTCCACCAAAATAATCACAAAAATAATCTTGAATAAATATTTCATGCGATAAATGATTATTCTTGGATGAGATCTCTTGATAGCTCCTCTTTAATTATCACTTGAATTCAAATAAAGAAAATTCCAAATATTCCGAATAAATTCTTCTAGAACGGTTTTGAATTTAATCATCCCATTTCGGCGAAATTCAACCCGCTTCATGAGAAAATTTGCAGATGACTTTTGGTCCAAGAAATCGAAAATGACGGTGTAGCCTGGTTTTCTTGTATCCTAGAATAATATGAAACACCCATGAACCGAAGACAGTAGAACTTCAACCGTTCTTTCAAAGAAATATTAAGAGAAAACTGGAGACCATCTGTTGGACAAAGTGTGGAAATAAACGCAAAATTCTCTGAAATTCTTTTGATGAATCAGCTTTTGGAAATTGACGACCGACCGCATTTCTGCTCCGAGACTCGAAACCCTAATCGATGTACGAAGTCCGATGCTCTTCTTTCAGACCTATTTCCTGCACATGAAAACAAAACAAAAAACATACACTTCGTGCTTGATTAGTGGTTAGTCATTCATAAGATAAAATACTCACAACACTTGATAATTTCTATACAGTCAAAGCTCAAAGCGAAACGTTCGGAACCTACCATATTCTGTGACCTTGATGTATATAGAAAACAATGCAGATGAAGCAGGGATCTTAGGTCAAAAATTGGGGTATGACACTTCCCCTTGCGTAACCGACTCCCTTACCCGATCTCTCGGTCGAAATACCGTGATTTCTCCCTTTTCAGGTTTTCTCGATGTTTACCTTTCCCTTTCGGATGCTTTGTAGACCTGACCATGAGACCCATGACTTCAGAGGTAGTTCAGATAGGTGTTATCGTATGATGATACCGACATTCGAGCTCTCGTACTCTGATTCGGCTTTTAACCTTACCTTGACCTAGACTACACCCGTGAGAGGGGAGGGGAAACTTTTCTTACAGGTACAGGTACTGTTGGTGACTTTGTGTTGCGAAGGTGACTCAGGTTCCTATGATAGTTTTGAAGCTTCAGGTTTTTCTTTTGATCTTGAGTAGTGTTATTCTGTAATGGTCCAGCCATGATCCAATGTGAACTTTGATCCTGTCATGTTGCATCATAGCATATTTATTTCCTGAAAAATGATGTACAAAAAAATAACTAGCATGTGCATGTCATCTTCCAGGGACATTCAAGAGTCTTCTTTCCATCAGAAATGGCTGGCCTCCCGTCAGATGAGTTTGATTCAATTCGTGTTAAAGAGCTCACCAGGCATACATTCTCTTATCATATTCCTAATGTTGATGTGTCCGAATTGAAGAGGTTGATTTCTTATTTGAAGAGTGATGTTCTGAATAATTTCAACAAAGATTATGGCAATTTGTTACTAATCCTTAACACTCCAGTTGACCCAATGGCTTTGATCACCCTCTTCTAGTTCTATGACAAGTAATTACGGTATTTTACTTTTCAAGATTATCAACTGGTTCCCACACTAGAAGAATACGTGTACCTACTTAATATCAAGTTGTCCGATGAAGTTCCTTTTGCCCAAGTGCCGGAGAAGCCGAAGTTCGAAGTTATTGCTGAAATTCTTCATTTGAGTTGGAAAGAGGTAAAAGACAATTGGAAATCCGGTGAGGATACTACAGGGTTTTATTTGGATTTCTTAGTGAAGAAAGCTGAAGACTGGGCAAAGAAAGGGGATTGGAATGGCTTAAGTACTCTGTTTGCTCTCATGATATACGGGATCATCCTCTTCCCTCGCAAGAGAAATTTTATGGATTTGGCGGCTATTTGTGTTTTTAGAAATAAGAACCCGGTACCGACACTCTTGGCAGATACTCTTTACACCATTCATTCCAGGCATGAAAAAGGATGTAATGTAAGCTTATTTCATTCAATGTTGTATCAATGGTTCAAGTTGCACCTACCAGTAAGTGGCCCTTTCATGGATACCAGGCATTCTCTCCGATGGTCATCAAGACTTGTCTACCTTACTTCATTTGATATCCGGTGGAATTATGACATGGGGGAAGTACGCAGTATTATCACTAGCTGTGGAGATTTCCCGAATGTTCCCCTCATAGGAACTAAGGGGTGTATCAACTATAATCTTGTGCTTGCTTATCGTCAATTGGGATATGCAATGGATGGACCGCCAAAGGCTAAAGAGGTGTCTAAATCAGTGTATTTTGTTAGAGGAAGTGATCCTGTGATGTTGAAAAGAGTGACAAGTTCTTGGAAGGGAATTCACAAGAAGGATAGAACTACTTTGGGCAAGAAGGTTCCTATTGCTAGGGTTCCTTACTTGGAGTGGATTAGAGCCAGGGTTAAGATTTTGTGGTTACCATTTGCAAGATCGGCTCCTATATGTGAGCAACCTCCTACTGTTCTGAGTAACACAGTGCCTACCGAGATGTTCACCCCGGTTCATGTTGAGAACATTCAACTTCGTGCAAAAGACCGTGAGGCCGGGATGAAACTCTATTGGGTAGTGTTGTACCCCAAAATTTTCCCTCCCATATTCCTCAAGATTTCTCAAAGGTTGCACAGTCAAATCACCTCCTAAGGCAGTCAAGTCAAAATTAGGGTTTTGTGTTGCATCAAGGTCCTTACATCCAAATGACCTCAAGTTCTCCTTAATGTCCTAACTTATGCTCAAATTCAGGTTCGGCTCAAGAGTCAATTCTTTAAAGAAGGTATCCGACTGTGTGAGTTTTCTCAAAGAAATATGGTGAAAAAGTGTGCTGAAAGTGCAGTTTTTACGCGCTAAAAAATTCATAACTTGAAGATCGTGACTCGTTTTGAACCCGTTCTGGTGGCCAAAATTCCGTCTTGACATTATCTACGTTTTCATCTCTCACGTCTGGAAGCCAATTTCGATCAGAAGGTCTTCAAAAATGTGGATTTATCAAGTATTTTCGTACAGAAAATTTGTGACAGAAGTTTATTTGCGTCATGTTCAGAAAATCATAACTTGGTCGATTTTCATTGTATCGAGCTGGTTCCGGCGCCAAAATTTCACAAACTGAGTTGTCTACATTTTCACAGAAGGTATTGAGTTCAAACGGTATTCAAAAGGCCTTCGTTTTTTGTTCAGAGTGCATGACACGCTGAAAATCATGAATGCTGAATATTATTTCATCTGGGCCGAAACTTCGAAAATTCATAACTCGGTCAATTTTTATAGGATTGGACTCATATTTTTACACAAGGTCACTGACTCATAGATCTACCACTTTGCTTCAAAAGTTGAGACCAAATTATGCACCGATCAATACCAGTTTTTTATTGAAGAACGTGTCAGAGTCGACACTGGAGCCCAAAATAAGTTTGTCTGAGTTGAAACTTCAAAAATTCATAACTAATTCACCGTTTATCCGATTGAGCCGATTTTCGGACAGGAGTTAGTTCTTGATGTCGGCTACATTTTGTTTACACATTTCAACTTCAAAAATTGCACTTAAGTTCCTGTGATTTAGCCTGGAAAGTGACGAACTCAAGTGAACATTGGAGGCCCAATTGCAAATTCAAAGCCCATTTTCTTTACCCTAATTTCCATTATATAATCACCTTCTTTTCACACAAACCAGAGGGGAGAAAAAGAGAGAAAAAACCTTGCCACAACACTGTTAGAATATCAAATTCTTTCAAGAACCATAAAATCTTGAAATCCTTATTACAAATCCCTCTCTCACTACAAACAAGCCATCACAGTTACAAACCAACTTCTTCAGTAAGGATAAGGCTGACTTGATCTCTATGATCCAAAGGGCATAAAAGCATTCAGGTCACTAATATTCAGGTCACTAATTTTCCAGTAAGGGTAAGATTGATTTGATCTCCATGATCAAAAGGGTATAATCATTCATACATGCCATATTGTGCCTAAACATTAAATTTCTTCATATATTGGCTTTATTTGCATTTTATGATTTTATTTAACGTGTTCATGAGATTCAACACTGCAGATTTAGACAGGATCACATGCAGGAAGATTAAGGAACGTTGAGGCCAAAACACAAATGGCCAAAAGCCAAAAGCCAAATGGCCAAAGTAGAACAACTTATGCATGACACCAATACATGGCGAGACAGACATCCTGAGAAGATTAAGGAACGTTGAGGCCAGAACACAAATGACCAACAGCCAGAACACAAATGGCCATGAAACCCAATCCAATGGCCAAAGAATGCAGACCACGGTACTCAGGAGTCAATGAACACGCACGTGATGCCAGAAAGTCTAACAAGGCTTTTTGTCTAATGGACCAGAATACTTCAAAAAACCTCCCCTTGGGCCTGAAAACTCCCCTTGGTTTGTATATTTTTCAATTCTATTTTCTTTTCTTTTTTCTAATTCTTTTACTTATTCTTATTTAATTCACTTAAAATAATATTCTTTTCATAATAAAAGCAGAAAATCAAAAAAATACAATATATTTAATTAGTATTATTTCACTATTAAAATATTTTTGTAAATAAATGTTAAAAATTAATTTAGTTAATTTAGGTTTTAAACTTTAATCTTTTTTCTTAATAAATAAAAAATATCTAGAATTAGGTTTTTTAACATTTTTCATCCTTTTCTTAATCAATTTTTTCTCATTTATTTATTATTATAATTACTATTTATTTTTGTAAATAAACATGCATATTAATTAATTAGTAAATTAGAGTAACTTTAATATTTTTTTTATTAATAATTAAAATATTTAGAACTAGGGTTTCCTCTTAATTTTAATTTTCTTTATCTTCATAAATACCAAAAAACATAAAAAACATTTCTTTTCTTTTAATTAAATAACTTTAGTTTCAATTTAATTTCAATTTAATTTCAAAAGGGTCCAACGCCCTCGAACGTTCAACTTTAATTCTTTCGCGCATTTATTCTTATTTTCCTTTGTGAATATTATGTAACTGCTCAAGCCATGTAATAGTAACTAGGTTTTACTTTTCGCATTTTTATTAAAACGGGTCTTTGTAATTTGGCGATGTATAGACCCGCGCCTTGTAATAGCGTAGGATTTTACTTTCCGCACTTTAATTTCCACATTTTTAAATCGCTAACTTTGCATGAAAGAATGTATGGCCTAAATTAAAAAACAAGCGTAGATCACCATGATACATGTACAAGATAAAACATAACTGAAAACAACACACAAATTCACACACCACTCTTAGGGTACGCCTCACTGTTGCCTTGCCTTCGAAACGTGGTCGTCGAGTATAGGACGTTTTAGTAAGTCCTTATGTCCATGACATGATCCAGTTGCCTCGAAATGGTTGCCTCGGAATTAAAAAGGATCAATGGCATAAGGGTAGCTTCTAAGGTGTCCTACTGTTGCTCTGGTGACCACACTGTCCCCTAAACTCGAATTGACCCGAACACCTCCAACGGTGGTGCTACCTATCTCTCAATGGTGGGATGGCACTACCTTAAGGACATTTACACAGCCTAATTCCTTAGGGTAGGTAGATGACTCATAGATACTTGCTCTAATTCAAAACAAACAAAACTCTTTTCACACCGACACTTTTCAAAAAGCTTTCAAAACAATTTTTCAAACACTCTTGAGGACTGATACAAGAGTCGATCTGAAATCTATAAACGAAACTTTTTTCAAACCCACTCACAATTGAAAAGCAAACATTTTGAAAACACAAATGAGCAAGTATCTAAGAGCCCATGGATAACCATGGATAGAAAGGGTGCTAACACCTTCCCTTTCTATAAATCTACCTCCCGAACCGAGAAATTATCTCATAAGGAATTTTGCTGTGCTTTTGTCCTTTCCATGTTGGAGAAAATAAATGACGGTGGCGGCTCTTGCTTCCGCGACATTTCGCGATCCAGCGTTAAACAGTCAGTTCCAGATCCACCGATCACAGAACTGGCGACTCTGCTGGGGAAAATTATAAAAGTGAGGTGTACCTTAGGACTAAGATCACTTGTGTTTTCAATTGTCTGAATTGTTTGCTTTAAATTGTGGGTACTGTCTTGGGAGTTCTATAGATCCTAACCCGGATCTGGGGATACCTTCTTAGAAAGTAGCAACAAGATTGTGAGGGAACTGTGCGGGGTATACCGACACGGTTGAAGCAGTCTGCTACGTTGATGTGGCACTTTGGTGTGTACCGGTAACCCTTGAGTCCAGTCAAGGAGAGTACGGGGCCGCCGCGTGGTGTCGTGAAGCATCAACTAACCTTAGGAACCTTAAATGAACTATCTTGGCCTCTTTAGGGTAGTGAGATAACTGACTTTGGTGCAGTCTGAGGTTGGTTGATACTCGATACTACACTCAATTGAGGGTTGTTTTCTTGGAATATTTCGGTCGCCAGTTCAGTGGCTAAATCGAAACGATGAACAATGAAAGCAATCCAATGATATTGGGACCCTTAGAACCCGGTTACTTTGATAGGACAGGTTTGAGCCCACCAACTTCAAGAGGGTAATACCCAGACCCCATGCTAGCCTAAACTCTAAGGGCTGTGGTGTGACTTGTGTGCTTTCATACTTGACTACTTGCATGCTTGTTATCTGACACTTGAGTTTCTTGCAGGTTTTGTTTATAGTCCTTAATTGGGACTCATAACAGGGTTTACCTACATTACCCCATGCATAACATCATACCATTGCATACATCCTGCATAAGAACTAATCCATTTCCAGGATCTCAAGGGCTTGTGATGCAGGTCATGATGAACCAACATGTCTAGCAAGGGGCAAAGGGGATTTATTTTCCTCTAGCCAAGGTTGTCAGGGGCTATGACCCACTCGATATGGTGAGCCTTGACCCTTGAAGAAGGACTCTCAGCAACATGAAATTCCTCCAATCAAGCTACCCAGATTTAAATTCTAACAGTTTTCTCTGTTTACCCCGCGAGATCCTTGAAAACATTGCATGCACACATACATATCATTGCATTATAGGTGTCCATTTTATAGGCTGCTTACCTTCTTCGCTGTTTATTTCAGCCGATCGTCATGAATCCTGAATCATCTACTGAGCAATCCATCAAGGCTCTCCAGGCTCAGAATGCCCAGTTCCAAGAGTTGATCATGAGTTTGGCCCAGGGGCAACAAGATCTGAAGACTCTGCTCTCGAAGAAGAAGAAGAAGAGGACAGTGTTGTTCAACCCGAGACGCAAATCTGGGAATGGGTCACAAAATGAAGTTGAGCTGACTACACCGTCTGTTGGGAAAGACAGTCCCCAAGAAAGGGAGGTTCCTAGTCCAGTGGTCTCCGACAACGAGACCGATTACAATGGTGAGCAGTACCCCCCAGCTGAGGACAGGTACAAACAGCTGGAAGACCGGTTAAGTGCTATGGAAATACAGAAAGTGCCCGGCCTGGACTTCGAAGATCTAGGTTTGTCTTCTGGGGTAGTAATCCCACACAAGTTCAAGGCACCTGCTTTTGCAAAATATGACGGGGCTTCCTGTCCTAAGCTGCATCTCAGGTCTTACACAAGGAGGATCCAGCCCTACACGGCTGACAAGAATTTGTGGATTCACTTCTTTCAGGATAGTCTGTCGGGAACTCAACTCGACTGGTTCTATCAACTGAATAGAGCCAACATCCGCAGCTGGGAGGACTTGGCCACTGCATTCTACAAGCAGTACCAGTACAATGCCGACCTCGCTCCTACACGTACCCAACTCCAAGGTATGTCGCTAGGATCAGGAGAAGGTTTTAAAGAGTACACCCAAAAGTGGAGAGACCTTGCTGGAAGGGTGCAACCACCTCTGACTGATCGTGAACTTGTGGACCTGTTCTTGGGGACCCTGTCTGGTCCATTCTACAACCATCTGATTGGGAATTCTTCTGCTGGGTTCACAGATCTGATCTTGACCGGGGAGAGATTTGAAGCTGGTATAAAATCAGGAAAGATTCAAGAAGCTGCAGCTGCTGATGCTCAGAAAAAGCCCCACAGTGGGAAGAAAGAGTCCAATGCTATAAATGGTAAAAAGGGTCGTCATGATGTAGGGGCGATCCAGATCTCTGATCCCGCGCCTGTTCAACAAAGAAAGAGCAATAGGCGTAGGATAAAGTATCAAGATAGGAAGTATACTGACATCAACATGCCTTTGTCTCAGGCACTACAACAATTGCTGAAGGCGAAACTGATCACACTAAAGGATCCTCCCCAAAATCCTGATACTTCCTCTCCCAAATACAACCCGGGTGCGAGATGTGCCTACCATTCTGACAGTCCCGGACATGACACCGACGACTGTTGGACCTTGAAGAACAAGATCCAGGATTTGATTGACGCCAAGGAGGTCAAGTTTGAACACTGATCCTACACCAAGTCATCGAGAATATCTTTTGTTCATTCGAATGTTCAAGTTGTATTTTTCTTTGATCGTTCAAACATTTTATTCATGTCAAACTTTGTTATTTCATTAATGCATTACACGTGTCTGTTTTGAAGTAATTATGTTTACTATGCTTAAAACTGTTTTCATATTTTTGTGATGTTCAACGCTCGGTTAACAATTCTAAGCCTCTTGAGGGAGGATGACGAAAACGATACCATGATCTTTACAGTATGCTTTTGAACAGACCCCGCTGATGAGGTACATGCATTGTTTCAATTCCTAAACACTGGAGTAATAAGGAAGATAATCCCTCGTCAACCCCTTTGAGCCAAAGAAGTAGGAGTTTTTCTTTTCGAAAATTAAAACCCTTAATCATAACCTGGGGCAGGGTAGTTCTCTCAGTTGATCCAAGTGCATAACGAATGGCACCAAAGAGGTCCTTACAAAACAAAAGATAATGATGGTTCCGTATAATCATAAAGATAGGCAGTCATTACCAAAACAAAAAAAACTAAAGCCCAATAAGTCAAAACCTATGAAGGAGACTTACAAAACTGGGGCATCCCGCTGACTGTAAATACAAAAAGAAACAGTTCAGGCAAAAAAAATAGGGATAACGAAATAAAAAAGAAAGAGGTCCTACAAACCCTCAACAAAAAAAAGGAATGACTACCTATTCCAAATAAACTGTCAATATCCGAACCATCACTGGTATATCAAAGCAAAGACTCAAACAAGGTCTAACGCACGATCAACTGAATTTAGGTTTGAAGAACATCACGAAGAATGGGTGGGTACAAATAATTTGAGCCTTTATCCTTTGTTTCTTAAACCGTGAACCAGGCCACGTTATAACCCTTAAAAGTCCTAGTTGAAGCATGGGTTAGTTCGAAAGCATACTGTTACGAAAGGTATCCTGACTCCTTAAGGCCTACGGTAAATACGGAGTTGACATCATGTTTTACAAACATTCACTTATTTTATGAAAAAGAATGCATTTTCAAAATCTTCAAGACAGACATAAGCTTTGCATTTTTGATATAACATTGTTTGCATATGACTATTTGTTTGAACAACAGGGAAATTCACACGATGAATACCTAGTGAACAAAAGCACTTCCAATCAAGGGGCAGACGTGATTATTGTCCATCATCTGGGGCAATTAAGTCAAGATTCAGAGAATCTCTCAAAAGGCCAAACAGCCAGGGGCAAACCTCCATCTGGATCACTTGGGGCATTGGACGATCAAACGAAGATCTTCTGGTATGGCGACACAACGCTACAACAGGGGCACCTCCCTACATCCTGAGAGCGTGAACATAGTCGAAAAAAATACTGCGCATAATCAAAGACTCGCTAGGTTGACACACCTAGGAAAAAATAAGGGCTTCCCGGCGAACCAAAAGGGTTCGGGCAAAATAAGGGATGAAAATGAAAAATCTGTACACCCGGCAAGTCGAAAACCTAAAAAGGCGGCTTGGGCAAAAATGGGTATCCCGGTGGACTGAAAACCTGAAAGGGCGGTCCAGGCAAAAATTAGGGATCAGAGCGTACGACTATGTCCTGTCATCTCGTCACTTGCCTACCAGAAGAAGATTTGTCAAATCGGCAGTCATCAAGCACCTCGACAGGTATCTTCCTCTCCCACATCAGAAATAGGGGCAATAATGAGTTGTCTAAGTGATCTAATTGCTCTGTCCACCAAGGTACAAAGGTAGGTTCGGTTGAAAAACATGACCAAGATATCTTAATTCCCCAGAGAGTGAGCCAGCAGGTCAGCGATACTCTCCCCAAGCAGAGTTAGTCCACTATCAACCTCAAGGAAGTTGGATTATCCCCCGCGGATCTCAACATTCCCCAGCGGAGTATACAAACATTCTTAACAAGCATCCCCGGCAGTCTTGATCTAAGATTGTTCCCCGACGGAATACCAGACATTCGGTGGAGCCACTTCCCCAGTACATCTCAAAAAAATTTCCCCAGGAGAGTCCAGTCCAAAAGTTTCCCCAGGAAAGTGGAATCCATATCCCCAGCAGGTCTTAAAGCTTATCCCCAGTAGATTCTGGAAGCTTGTCATCCACATAGTACGAACGCTCCCCCGGCTTTATTCAAAGTTTATTTCCCCACCAGGATATAACTGGGTTATCCTCAGCCAATTGCCACAGAGAGATCGTCCCCGGCGAAGTCTTCCTATCCCCAGCGGAGTTCATCAGATCTCCCAACATGACTTACCAATGGAATCCCCAACGGAGTTATCATCAACCTCAGCGAAGTATTCCTCTCCCCACAGAGCATTCCCCGCAGAGTAATTTATTTGTCAAGTTTATTCCCCAACGGGGTCATCTTCTCCTACCGGTATTCTTGCAACCATCACCCCCAGCGGAAACAGAGCTCTACTCTTCCATATCAGCCCAAGATTCAACTTCCCGGCACCCGTCAAGGATTTATTTTCCTAGACGAAAATACATTCATAAACATCACCTTGTCATACATTATGATACATGCATACACGCATCGTATCACCCCAATCTCATTTATTTTTGAGAACATCATGACATCATGCATGTCATACATTATGACATTGCATACAACTAACTCATTACTTTTTCAGGAAAAGAACGATAAACAGATAAAAGTCTTTACCTTTTGAAGTAGAAGACGTCCAAGATTCCTTCATCATTCTGTTGAGGTAGTAATCGCCCAAAGGTTCTCTCATCGTCCCGTTGAGGTAGTAATCGCCCAAAGGTTCTCTCATCGTTCTGTTGAGGTAGTAATCGCCCAAAGGTTCTCTCATCGTCCCGTTGAGGTAGTAATCGTCCAAGGTTCTCTCATCGTCCCGTTGAGGTAGTAATCGCCCAAAGGTTCTCTCATCGTCCCGTTGAGGTAGTAATCGTCCAAGGTTCTCTCATCGTCCCGTTGAGGTAGTAATCGCCCAAAGGTTCTCTCATCGTCCCGTTGAGGTAGTAATCACCCAAAGGTTCTCTCATCGTCCCGTTGAGGTAGTAATCGTCCAAGGTTCTCTCATCGTCCCGTTGAGGTAGTAATCGTCCAAGGTTCTCTCATCGTCCCGTTGAGGTAGTAATCGCCCAAAGGTTCTCTCATCATCCCGTTGAGGTAGTAATCGTCCAAGGTCCTCTCATCGTCCCGTTGAGGTAGTAATCATCCAAGGTTCTCTCATCGTCCCGTTGAGGTAGTAATCGTCCAAGGTTCTCTCATCGTCCCGTTGAGATAGTAATCGTCCAAGGTTCTCTCATCGTCCCGTTGAGGTAGTAACTGTCCCTGATTCATTCATCACATCATTATCAACAAAAACCTTTTGAAGCTCCAGACTCGATTCCTGTATCTCGCCAGGGCACGTCTGAAGAGTTCGAAGATCTGATTCCTGTATCTTGCCAGGGTGTATCTGTTGACGACTAATTCCAGACTCGATTCCTGCTAGGGCACGTCTGAAGAGTTTGAAGATCCGATTCCTGTAGCTTGCCAGGGTGTATCTGTTGACGTCTATATTCTCCAGACTCGATTCCTGTATCCTGCCAGGGCACGTCTGAAGAGTTTGAAGATTCGATTCCTATATCCTGCCAGGACACGTCTACAAAAAGAGTTTGAAGATCAACTCCTGTAACAGGCCAGGTAATTATTTTCTTTCTCAGGTACGCAAGTTCTCGCTAAGGAATCTCTTACGCGATCGACAACCTCCCGATGGCATCTGTAAGCCCATCCACATACCAACAGCTCCAAATGGCATCTATAAGCCCATTCTCGACAAGACACTGTCACAATTCCAGATGGCATCTATAAGCCCATCCCCCTATCCATCATCTCTCCAAATGGCATCTGTAAGCCCATTCCCGCATCACACTGCTGACACTCTACTATGTGAGTGCAAATTTCTGGGCACTCTAGTGTTCAATCATCTTCCACCTTCGGATTACGAAAGGCACGCCAGCCAATCTACATCCTCAGGTCTAAGAAGATTGAACAGGGGCAACTGTTGTATCCCAAAATTTGCCCTCCCATATTCCTCAAGATTTCTCAACGGTTGCACAGTCAAATCACCTCCTAAGGCAGTCAAGTCAAAATTAGGGTTTTGTGTTGCATCAAGGTCCTTACATCCAAATGACCTCAATTTCTCCTTAATGTCCTAACTTATGCTCAAATTCAGGTTCGGCTCAAGAGTCAATTCTTTAAAGAAGGTATCCGACTGTGTGAGTTTTCTCGAAGAAATATGGTGAAAAAGTGTGATGAAAGTGCAGTTTTTACGCGCTAAAAAATTCATAACTTGAAGATCGTGACTGGTTTTGAACCCGTTCCGGTGGCCAAAATTCCGTCTTGATATTATCTACGTTTTCATATCTCACGGCTGGAAGCCAATTTCAATCAGAAGGTCTTCAAAAATGTGGATTTATCAAGTATTTTCGTACAGAAAATTTGTGACAAAAGTTTATTTGCGTCATGTTCAGAAAATCATAACTTGGTCGATTTTCATCGTATCGAGCTGGTTTCGGCGCCAAAATTTCACAAACTGAGTTGTCTACATTTTCACAGAAGGTATTGAGTTCAAACGGTATTCAAAAGGCCTTCGTTTTTTGCTCAGAGTGCATGACACGCTGAAAATCCTGAATGCTGAATATTATTTCATCTGGGCCGAAACTTCGAAAATTCATAACTTGGTCAATTTTTATCGGATTGGACTCATATTTTTACACAAGGTCACTGACTCATAGATCTACAACTTTGCTTCAAAAGTCGAGACCAAATTATGCACCGATCAATACCAGTTTTTTATTGAAGAACGTGTCAGAGTCGACACTGGAGCTCAAAATAAGTTTGTCTGAGCTGAAACTTCAAAAATTCATAACTAATTCACTGTTTATCCGATTGAGCCGATTTTCGGACAGGAGTTAGTTCTTGATGTCGGCTAAATTTTGTTTTCACATTTCAACTTCAAAAATTGCACTTAAGTCCCTGAGATTTAGCCTGGAAAGTGACGAACTCAAGTGAACATTGGAGGCCCAATTGCAAATTCAAAGCCCATTTATTTTACCCTAATTTCCATTATATAATCACCTTCTTTTCACACAAACCAGAGGGGAGAAAAAGAGAGAAAAAACCTTGCCACAACACTGTTAGAATATCAAATTCTTTCAAGAACCCTAAAACCTTGAAATCCTTATTACAAATCCCTCTCTCACTACAAACAAGCCATCACAGTTATAAACCAACTTCTTCAGTAAGGATAAGGCTGGCTTGATCTCTATGATCCAAAGGGCATAAAAGCATTCAGGTCACTAATATTCAGGTCACTAATTTTCCAGTAAGGGTAAGATTGATTTGATCTCCATGATCAAAAGGGTATAATCATTCATACATGCCATATTGTGCCTAAACATTAAATTTCTTCATATATTGGCTTTATTTGCATTTTATGATTTTATTTAATGTGTTCATGAGATTCAACACTGCAGATTTAGACAGGATCTTATGCAGGAAGATTAAGGAACATTGAGGCCAAAACACAAATGGCCAAAAGCCAAAAGCCAAATGGCCAAAGTAGAACAACTTATGCATGACACTAATACATGGCGAGACAGACATCCTGAGAAGATTAAGGAACGTTGAGGCCAGAACACAAATGGCCAACAGCCAGAACACAAATGGCCATGAAACCCAATCCAATGGCCAAAGAATGCATACCACGGTACTCAGGAGTCAATGAACACGCACGTGATGCCAGAAAGTCAAACAAGGCTTTTTGTCTAATGGGCCAGAATACTTCAAAAAACCTCCCCTTGGGCCTGAAAACTCCCCTTGGTTTGTATATTTTTCAATTCTATTTTCTTTTCTTTTTTCTAATTCTTTTACTTATTCTTATTTAATTCACTTAAAATAATTTTCTTTTCATAATAAAAGCAGAAAATCAAAAAAATACAATATATTTAATTAGTATTATTTCACTATTAAAATATTTTTGTAAATAAATGTTAAAAATTAATTTAGTTATTTTAGGTTTTAAACTTTAATCTTTTTTCTTAATAAATAAAAAATATCTAGAATTAGGTTTTTTTAACATTTTTCATCCTTTTCTTAATCAATTTTTTCTCATTTATTTATTATTATAATTACTATTTATTTTTGTAAATAAACATGCATATTAATTAATTAGTAAATTAGAATAACTTTAATATTTTTTTTATTAATAATTAAAATATTTAGAACTAGGGTTTCCTCTTAATTTTAATTTTCTTTATTTTCATAAATACCAAAAAACATAAAATACATTTCTTTTCTTTTAATTAAATAACTTTAGTTTCAATTTAATTTCAATTTAATTTCAAAAGGGTCCAACGCCCTCGAACGTTCAACTTTAATTCTTTCGCGCATTTATTCTTATTTTCCTTTGTGAATATTATGTAACTGCTCAAGTCATGTAATAGTAACTAGGTTTTACTTTTCGCATTTTTATTAAAACGGGTCTTTGTAATTTGGCGATGTATAGACCCGCGCCTTGTAATAGCGTAGGATTTTACTTTCCGCACTTTAATTTCCGCATTTTTAAACCGCTAACTTTGCATGAAAGAATGTATGGCCTAAATTAAAAAACAAGCGTAGATCACCATGATACATGTACAAGATAAAACATAACTGAAAACAACACACAAATTCACACACCACTCTTAGGGTACGCCTCACTGTTGCCTTGCCTTCGAAACGTGGTCGTCGAGTATAGGACGTTTTAGTAAGTCCTTATGTCCATGACATGATCCAGTTGCCTCGAAATGGTTGCCTCGGAATTAAAAAGGATCAATGGCATAAGGGTAGCTTCTAAGGTGTCCTACTGTTGCTCTGGTGACCACACTGTCCCCTAAACTCGAATTGACCCGAACACCTCCAATGGTGGTGCTACCTATCTCTCAATGGTGGGATGGCACTACCTTAAGGACATTTACACAGCCTAATTCCTTAGGATAGGTAGATGACTCATAGATACTTGCTCTAATTCAAAACAAACAAAACTCTTTTCACACCGACACTTTTCAAAAAGCTTTCAAAACAATTTTTCAAACACTCTTGAGGACTGATACAAGAGTCGATCTGAAATCTATAAACGAAACTTTTTTCAAACCCACTCACAATTGAAAAGCAAACATTTTGAAAACACAAATGAGCAAGTATCTAAGAGCCCATGGATAACCAATGATAGAAAGGGTGCTAACACCTTCCCTTTCTATAAATCTACCTCCCGAACCGAGAAATTATCTCATAAGGAATTTTGATGTGCTTTTGTCCTTTCCATGTTGGAGAAAATAAAAGACAGTGGCGACTCTTGCTTCCGCGACATTTCGCGATCCAGCGTTAAACAGTCAGTTCCAGATCCACCGATCACAGGTAGATCAGGAAAGGGCCAACTTAGCTCGCAAACTCAAAGAAGCTCAAGGGGAAACTTCTGATGCAACCAGTTTTAGGAAGAGATCTCATGCTGAAATGGAAGAAGAGTTGAGAAAGACCCAGCAAGAGTGCCAGAAGCTTCATGCATCTGAGAATAGTTATAAGAAGAAGATTCAAAACTTGGAGAAACAACTCAAAGACAAAGATGCTCAGCTTAAGAAGGAAGTAGCCCAGAGGCGTGTTGCAGAAGATCGGTTTCAAGAAAGCAAAGTAGTCACATCACAACTTTTGAAAGAGAAAGCCAGGCTCGAAGAGTATTGTCAACATCTTGAAGTGTGTCTTGTTCCGGAGATTTAGTTTTTGTGCTTACCTTTGGTGTATTTAGTCACCCTCAGGATTGTTGGAAGGGACCATTTGTTTGTTTTTATTATTCAGTTTTTGCTAAGTTTATTTCGAAACACGTATTTTGTTGTTTATCATTACACTCTTAAAATGTCTGAAATCGCTTGAACATCGTTTCTTTTGTTTGTAAATAATTGAAGTATTTGTCTTATTGCCCTTTTTTCCTTGATTGTATGTTTGATCTTTGGTTGCGTGCCGTGACTAATGAATAAAAGGACTCTCGAATACCTGGAAATGACAAACATATCATGCACATCATGCATTTCATAACATTACAGGTTATCTCAAGACATTATTCTTATTCTTCTGCTTTTCTTATTCAGAATTCAAGACGACTACTCATCGGTATTCCACCAGAAACAATTTGCCAAGACAGATGGAATAAGTTCAAGCTGAACTCACTGAAATGAGGGCCCATATGGATACTTAGATGACCCAGTTCATGAAGGTCATCACCAATGTGAATCACCGACAGGAGGAATTGGATGCCATTGTCAAAAACCAGCACCGCTATCCAGGGGATGGTGGAAATCAAGGGCTCTATCAGGACATTTCTGTAGGATTGGGCGATGTGCAAGATCAGCCTGCTGGAAATTTTCACGGGATGCCTGGAAACCCTTTTATGCACAACGTAGGACAATTTCCCCGGTCTCCGGGACCTTGTCTTGTGGGGAATAGGAGAGATAATCAGGGAGGTGTAAGGGGCTATCAGAAGCTGGATTATGACTTTGATCAGGATGAAGATCAGTTTTCTGTTCAGCGTTCAGAGCTGGAAGTTCAGGTTGAGGATAGGAAGTATCGGTTGTTGGAAGAACGTTTGAAGGCTGTGGAAGGGAAAGGAGTCCTTGGTATGGATGCTAATGATATCGGGTTGGTGTCTGGGGTGAAAGTTCCTCCTAAGTTCAAGCCTCCTACATTTGAAAAGTACAACGGAACGTCATGTCCTGTTACTCATGCAACTGCTTATTTCTGGAAGATGTCGGTGCATACTGAGGATCAGGGGCTTTTAATTCACTTTTTCCCAGATAGCCTATCTGGGGAATCCCTGGAGTGGTACATGAAGTTGGATAAAACCCATATTTGTTGATGGAATGATCTTGCTCGGGCTTTTGTCAAACATTATCAGTACAATATGGATATGGCGCCTAATTGCACTAAGTTACAAAATATGTCATAGAGACCAAGAGAATCTTTCAAGGAATACGCTCAGAAGTGGCGTGAGTTGGCTGCGAGGGTTCAACCTCCACTCATGAAGAGAGAACTCATCGATATGTTTATGAGTACCCTGCAAGGGCCATTCTATGAGCACATGATAGGAAGTACTTCGGCAAGATTTGCAAACTTGGTTATGGCCGGTGAAAGAATTGAGGTAGGTTTGAAATTGGGGAAAATTCAGATTGGAAGTTCTAGTGGCTCATCAGGGGGAAGTAAGAAACCATTCAACACTTACCCTAAGAAAAGGGAAGGCGACGCAAGCGCGGTTTACTCTCATAGAGGAAGAAGAGAGGATCATCAGCACCAACAAATCAATGCTGTTTCTATCTGTAATACGGTGGCAGAACCAGACTGTTTTGGAAATGCTGGCTTACGTTTTGCGTTTGTGTTTGCAAAATGTCGCGGTAAGCAAGAGTCGCCACCGACTTTTATTTTATCCAACAAGGAAAGAAAAAAAGCACAAAAAAATTCCTTTTTCGAGATTTTCTGAGTACGGGGGGTAGATTATAGAAAGGGAAGGTATTAACACCCTTTCTATCCGTGGTTTTCCACAGGCTCTTAGGTACTTGCTCATCATTTTAAAATTGCTTCTGTGTTTGTGTGTTTGAAAAGTTTTTGTTTTACTTCGATTTAACCCTTGCTTCTGTCTTCAAGAGTGTTACGAAGTCGTTTTGAAAAAAACTTTATTTGGAAAGAGTGTAAGTGTGGAAAAGTTTGATTTTGAGCAAGTACCTACTAGCATCTATCTACTCAAAAAAAGAATGTTTCTGTTCTTGATTCCTTTAGACAGCACTATCCCACTATTACTGAGTAGGTAGCCCCGTCGTTGGAGTTTTAGGGGTCAATTCGATAGGGACGTACGATCACTAAAGCAATGCTAGGACGTCTTAGTAATAACCTTAATGTCTTAAGATCATATTCAAGGCACCAATTCCGAGGCAACCTTTCCGAACGGGACATTTGATCTTTTAGACAAAAGAGCGACCACTAAAATACCCTATACTTAATGATCGTTTACCGAAGGCAACCGAAGTGGGAGTATACCCTAGGAGTGCGCATGTGCGAATGATTCAATTTCAAGTTATTATCTTTGCACATTTAGGGTTTGCTAACTGTTTTAATTTTAACATACATTCTTGTCAAGCAACCCTATTATCATACATCTAACAATTAATATCTGCGGTAATTAAAATGCGGAAAATAAAGCTACGCTATTACAAGGCTTCGGGTGAGATTAATTACATAGCCAAAAAACCCGTCAAAACGATAAATGAAAGGAAAAAAAGTCCTAAATAATCTATTACATCCCGTGAGCAGTTACATCAACATTACAAAAGTAAATAAACGCGCGACGAATAGAGAACGAAAGGAGATTAGGGTTTTGACCCCATCTAACCTAATTACAAGAAAAATTAATTTTTTGGTTGTTTTTGATTATTTTAAGAAAATAAGGTTTTAAATTAAATATGTACAAACCTAACTACTAATTAAATTAAATTAAGAAAATTAAATTATTTGACCAATTTTTATGTTTTTTGTGATTTTTTAAGAAAATAAAATAGAATTTAAATTAAACAAAAAAACCTAGATTATAATTTATTTTGATTTATTTATAAAGAAAATTAAAGTTACCTAAAATTAAATAAACTAATTAAATTAATTTTTGATAAAAAACCTAAATCTAATTTGGGTGAGAATTGATTTTATGCATTTTTGATAAAAAAGAACTAATTTTTGTGTTAATAAAAAAATGAATTAAATAAAAGAGAAAAATATAAAAAGCAAAAGAGAGAATATGGGCCTTGTAATCAGCAAATTGAAGGGGTGTCATTAGCAACTTTCTGGGCCCAAGAACCTGATCCAAGTTGACTTCCTAATCCAGCGCTGCGCTTTGACTGGGATGCATGATGGACCCTCATGTAATGGCCTTCAGATCTTGCCTCCTGGAGGTCTGACGATTGAGCCTTGAGGGCACATGGTAGGCCTCATGATGCATGGGATATAGGATATGTGAAGAACAATTAAGAAAAATTGCAAATGTTTGGAGGCAGGGGTCGAACCCCTGACCTCATACCTGCAATGCCTTAGCGCCTCCTTGGCTACCACTGTGCCACTTGATTCAATTTGTTAATATATGAAACAAAAACAATAAAGTGAATAAAACAAAGCTAGCTACAAAACACGCGCCAAAATTCAAATGGGCGAATAGGGTGATGCCACGCATGTCTTCTTCTTCCTCTCTCTGTTGGTAAAAGTTATGGACTTTTACCTACGGATAAAAGTCCGTAGCTACAACCCCTGCATGTTTCAAAATCACATACAAGCACGATAAATGAAATCTAATGATGTGGACCAATTCGTCTTGGCCTGGTGAGCATCATGGTTCCCTTCTTGTGGACCAATTTTTCATGTATAAAAAGATCCCAAAACGCAACAGAAAACCCTAGCAATGGTGTTTCTCTATAGGGTTAGCAAAAATGCAATTAACTGTTATGAATAGCTTGCAAATACTTCCAGGATTCAGAATATATACATGATTCATGCTATAAATGCTTAAACAATGGTATTCGATTTCAAAAAAAGAGGGAGGTCGTGAAGCTCTTACCTTGCGTTTCTGGGCACAAAAACGATTGCTTTTGATTGGTATAGCCTCCTTGTACTCCCAGGAAGCGAATGAGATGGCTTGGGAGTCTTGAAACTGCTTGGAAATATGGAATCAGATCACCACTTTTCTTGAGTTTTTCAAGTTTTGTTCTTCCTCTCCACGCCTCTAAAACCTTGTGTTTTTGATCTGCCTTTGTCCACTATATACCAAGGATCGAATTAGGGTTCCAAATATGCTCTCAATCTTTGTCAATTATGGTCTTTGATCATGATTTGATTTCCATGAAAATCTTTCCAAAATAGGCCAAAATCAATCTTTTTATTCCCAACCATGCCTTACAAGATCTGATTCTCTTGCTAGCTGTATAAGAGACCTGAAACATGCATCAAATCTTAAGACTTAAATGGTTTTGATATTTCCATGATTTATTTTGATTTAATTTAATTTAATTGAAATAAAAAATCAAAATAAATAGAAAAAATAAAATAAAGGCAAGTGGAAAGAGCTAGGGCTCGTGGACCTTGTTACAAACTCAAAACAAGTTCAAAAAGTTAGGCCCATTTGACAAAAAATGCAATTTGAGGCACTTTGGACTTTTAGCAATTTTGCAAAAAAGGTCAACTTCACCAATGCATAACTCCTTCAATTTTGACTCTTTTAAGGTGTTCCTTGACGTTTTTTAAAGCTTGAGATGTCCTCTAAGCAACCCTTTTGGTCTCATCTCAATTGGGTCTTCCATGTTCATGTATGAAGCTTTGACACAAAAGGTGTTTTTGTTGACTTTTCAAAATAACCTATAATGTTCAAATTGATAACTTCTTGTGAGTGCATATTTTGAACTTTGGAGTTGAAGATGAATTGTAGGGAATTGCATCCTCTTCAAAATGAGCTTTGGATGGGTCATTTCCAATAAAGTATGAGAAAGTTATGCTTGGTCAAAGTTGAGTTGACTTTTCCTATAAAACCCTAATTTAGCAACTTTTGGGTTTTGATGAATTGTGAGCAATCCTTGATGAATCATGATCAACCCTTGATCAAATTATGAATAATACTTCAAAATGAGAATGTTGACCAAAAATCTTGAAGTTTGACTGTATGTGGGCCACAATTGACTTTTGCCCTAGCACAATCGATTTTCAGGTCTTTGAGCAATTGATTGAGCAAACTTCCTCTTCAAGGCTTGAAACTTGACAAGGATGATCTTGAGAACATATTAGGACAATGGTGAGAATTTGGGATCCCTTGGACTCAAGTATCCTGATGCAATATGAAACCCTAATTTTGAGATAGACTACCTTAGGAGAGAGTTTGTCTGGTCAACTCTTGGACTTCCTTGAGAAATTTGAGGACCTCACTTGAAATGTATTCAGAAATATGGGAGGGAAAATTTTGGGGTACAACAACTGCCCCTGTTCAATCTTCTTAAACCTGAGGATGTAGATTGTCTTGTTTGCCTTTCATGATCCGAGGGTTGAAGATGATTGAACACTAGAGTGCCCAGAAATTTGCACTCACATGAAGTGGTACTTGTCCTGTGACATAGGGAATGGGCTTATAGACGCCATTTGGAGATTGATGTTGGAAGATGGGCTTAAAGATTCCATCAGAAGAAGTTTCGATTGCATAAGAGATTCCTTAACGAGAGCTTACATACCTGTTGTTGAGGAGGATTCCGCTGGGGAATGATGGTCTCTGTCTTGAGAGAAAGTTGAATTTTAGGAGCTTCGGTCGTCCGTTATTCTACTGGGGAATAGTCTCTTGGTTGAAGAGGTGAAAATGAACTATTATCTGGTCGTGATCCAGGCTTCATAGTGATAAGATCGACTGCTATCTGGTCGTAATCCAGGCTTTACAGTGACTTACTAGGAAGATGAGATTAAACTTGATATCTGGTTGTAATCCGGGCTTTGCAATTTCTCAATTCTTATTTGGTCGTACTCCAGGCTTCAGAAGGAATTAAGTTGTTATCTGGTCGCATCCGGGCTTCAACTTGACTTTTAGGGCATACTAATATCCGGTCGACTCCAGGCTTCTTAGTAATTGTCCAGGTAAAACTGCTATTTGGTCGAAATCCAAGCTTCACAGTGTCTTGTACCGCTATCTGGTCATAATCCAGGCTTTACGATGTAATATACCATTATCTGGTCGAATCCAGGCTTCATGGTGTTTGGGGAATTCAAGGTACTATCCGGTCGAATCCGGGCTTCATAACTTGCATTAAATATATACCACTATCTGGTCGTAATCCAGGCTTCGTAGTATTCTTGGCTGCTATCTGGTCGTAATCCAGGCTTCACAACGTCTTCTACCATTATCTACTCGAGTCCAGGTTTCATGGTGTCTTGTATTGCTATCTGGTCGATTCCAGGCTTCACAATAGCTTGTTAAGCTGCTATCCGGTCGACTCCGGGCTTCACGGCTTGTGTTTATGATATACCACTATCTGGTCGTAATCCAGGCTTCATGGTGCTTTGCTGTCATCTGGTCGAGTCCAGGCTTCACAACATCCTATACCATTATCTGGTCGAGTACAGGCTTCACGGTATTTGGAGAAATCAAGATACTATCCAGTCGAGTCCAGGCTTCATAACTTGCGTTAAAGATATACCACTATCTGGTCGAGTCTAGGCTTCATGGTGCTTTGTATTGCTATCTGGTCGTAATCCAGGCTTCAAAATAACTTGCTGGGGATTAAACTATTATCCAGTTGAATCCGGGCTTTATAGCTTGTGATAAACCACTATCTGGTCGATTCCAGGCTTCGCGGTATTCTGGTACTGTTATCTGGTCGTTCTCCGGGCTTCACAATATGATGGAGGAATCAAGATATTATCCGGTCGTACCCGAGCTTCATAGCTTGAACTTTGTGAGAATTTGATTGTATTTTTTCCTGAAAGGTAAAGGGTTAGTCATATGTAATGTCATGATGTATGAAATGTACTGCACAATGATGTTCTCAAAATAAATGAGACTGTGCTGTATGATGCGTATGCGCATGTCATGATGTATGCAATGTTCTCGTGATGTTTTCTAGCTGGGGAAAATAAATCCCGGATTGCTGCTAGAGAATAAAAGGAGTTTCGCTCGCTGAGGATAACGACCGAAGAGGATTTGAGAATACATTGGCCGGAGAATAATTCTGTTGGAGAATAAACTGGCGAGAAAATGACTCTATGGGGAAGAGAGATACTCTGTCAGAAGATCTGCTGATTTGGAGAAATAATCTCGGCTGGGGATGACTTAACGTTGCTGGTGATGATGAACTCTGTCGGGGATAAAATTTCTGTTTGTGGAAGAAATAAACTCCACTGGGGATGGTCTTCCATTGTTGGTGATTGATGAACTCCGCTTGGGGCGAACTAACACCACTGTTTTTTTTTTACATTCCTTTTACTCTGCGGGGAGTGTATGCATTTTAGTCTTATTCTTCAGCTGAGTCTATCCCTATACCTGGTGGATAGAGCGACTGTAAGGTTTGGACATTTCTTGTTTGCCCCTGTTCCTGAAATTACCGGTAATCGTCTTTTGTCTCGCATGTAAATATTTATGAGCAGCAGTTATTGTCAAATGCATATATCAAAAATGAATCATTGGACACTCTTGCAAAACAAAACAGAAAAAGAAAACACAAATTTGAAATTTCTGTGTGAAAATGAATTGTATTGATTTTGAAGTTGGCATGTAATAGGCGTTTTTGTACAAAAGGCTGACGTCCTAGTAAGAGAACACCGCCGAAAGATAGAATTTATACAATTTGTGTAAAATCAAAGAAAAATAGCTATGTGAACAATCCCACTGGGTTCCAACTCTGCTATTTCCTTTATATCTTCGAGTGTCTCATCACTTTGCTACTCGGTTGAAGGTAGATCAAATTGATTGGCACCGTCCAAGCTTGATAGTCGATACTGAAGTCTGGTTGCAAGATGATCCAATGAGACATAGTGTTACGCTTTGATCCCTAATTTTTTGCCTGGACTGCCCTTTCAGGTTTTCAGTCCACCGAGATACCCTTTTTTTGCCCAAGCCGCCTTTTCAGGTTTTCGACTTGCCAGTTGTACAGTTCTTTCATTTTCATCCCTTACTTTTGCCGGAACCCTTTTGGTTCGCCGGGAAGCCCTTATTTTTGCCTAGGCCAGTCGACCTAGCGGGTCTTTGATTATGCGTAGTATTTTTTCACTATGTCTGCATTGACGGGGTGAGGAAGGTCGTCACCATCCATGGTGGTTAGAATCATAGCTCCTCCCGAGAAAATATTCTTAACCATAAATGGCCCTTCATAAGTGGGGGTCCATTTGCCCCTGGGATCACCTTGCGATAGTATAATGCGTTTGATCACCATATCCCCGACTTGATATTCTTGATGTCTAACTTTCTTGTTAAATGCCTTGATCATCCGCTTTTGATACGTCTGACCATGACAAATAGTAGTAAGTCTCTTTTAATCGATTAGATTCAGCTGATCAAGCCGGGTCTGGATCCAGTCGTCTTCGTTCAAACCCACATCCTTTATAATCTGAAGAGATGGTTACTGGACTTCAATGGGTAGGACTGCCTCCATACCGTACACTAAGGAGTAGGGTGTTGCCCCTGTCGATGTCCGCGCCGAGGTGCGGTACCCATGAAGAGCGAATGGTAGCATCTCGTGCCAGTCTTTGTATGTCACCGTCATCTTCTGCACAATCTTATTGATGTTCTTATTAGCCACCTCAACAACCCCATTCATCTTTGGCCGGTAAGGAGAAGAGTTGTGATGCTGTATCTTAAACTGTTTGCAGAGCTCGGCGATCATTGCATTGTTGAGATTTGTACCATTATCCGTAATGATCCTCTCCGGCACACCGTATCGACATACCAGATTGTGTCGGATAAACCGCGCCACGACGTTCTTAGTTACTATAGAAAAGGAAGCTGCCTCAACCCATTTCGTAAAATAATCAATTGCCACCAGGATGAAATGATGCGCGTTGGACGCAGTAGGTCTGATCTCGCCAATCATATCGATGCCCCACATTGCGAAAGGCCAAGGTGCCATCAAAACATTCAGAGGAACTGGAGGTACATGCACCTTATCAGCATAAACTTGACACTTATGACAGGTCCGAGAATGCTGATAACAATCGGCTTCCATAGTAGACCAATAATATCCGGCCCATAGGATTTTCTTCGCCATGGTATGTCCACTGGAGTGAGTTCCGAAGGTACCTTCATGCAACTCTGCCATGATCCTTTCTGCCTCGATTTTGTCTACACACCGCAGTAATGTTGAATCCTGGTTACGCTTATAAAGAATCCCATTGCTGATCAAGAACTTCACCGCGAACCTTCTCAAGAACTTCTTATCATTAACAAATGCACCCTCGGGGTATTCTTGAGCCTCAAGATACCTTTTTACCTCGTGAAACCAGGGTTTATCTGCTACCTCTCCATTCTCAATATCACAACAATGTGCGGGTTCATCCAACCTCTCAATGATGATCTGGGGAGCTTCATTGTCCCACCTGACTTTGAACATCGAAGACATGGTAGCTAGCGTGTCTGTTAACTGGTTCTCCTCTCTGGGGAAATGTTCAAAGGTTATCTCCTCGAAGTGTGAAAGTAACTTCAGTACATACTCTTTGTAAGGAATACGATTTGGGTGTTTCGTATCCCACTCGCCTTTAATCTGACTGATCACGAGAGCGGAATCTCCGAATACACTCAAGAACATAATCCTTAAGTCAATAGCTGCTCGAAGACCCATGATGCATGCTTCATACTCCGCCATATTATTGGTGCAATTAAAACATAATCGGGTGGTGAACGAAGTATGACAGCCTTCAGGAGATATGATCACGGCGCCAATGCTATTACCCAACGCGTTTGAGGCTCTGTCGAAATACATAGACCATCGGGATCCTTCCTCGGGTCCTTCATCTGGTCCAGGTTCTTCACAGTCGGTCACCAACATGATGTTCTCATCCGGGAACTCGAAATTCATAGACTGGTAATCATCCACGGCCAGATGCGCCAAATGATCTGCCAACACCCTTCCCTTGATTGCTTTTTAGGTTGTGTATTGGATATCGTACTTAGTTAAGATCATCTGCCATTTTGCTATTCTTCCGGACAAAGTAGGCTTTTCGAAGATATACTTGATTGGATCCATCTTTGATATCAATAGGGTAGTGTGAGTTAGCATATACTGTCTCAGCCGGCGAGCAGCCCATGCCAAAGCGCATCAAGTTTTCTCGAGCAATGAGTATCGGGTCTCGCAGTCGGTATACTTTTTGCTAAGGTAGTAAGTAGCATGCTCTTTTCGACCAGACTCGTCATGCTGCCCCATCACGCACCCCATTGAATTATCCAGTACGGTCAAGTATAAAATCAAAGGTCTTCCTTCAACTGGATGCATCAGAATTGGCGGTTCTTGAAGATATTCTTTGATCCTTTCGAAAGCGGTCTGACACTCATCATTCCACTTTACCACTTGATCTTTCGTCAGCAGCTTGAAGATTGGCTCACAAGTAGCAGTCAGGTGTGAAATGAATCTTGCAATGTAATTTAGACGTCCCAAAAAGCCTCTAACTTCCTTTTCAATGCGGGGAGCTGGCATCTCTTGTATAGCCTTTACTTTTGCAGGATCCACTAGTATACCTTTATCACTAATGACGAAACCCAGTAGTTTACCAGACCTCACCCCAAAGGTGCACTTGTTTGGGTTTAACCTTAGTTTGTACATCTTCAACATGTCAAATAGTTTTTGGAGATGATCAAGGTGTTCTTCCTCAGTCTGGGACCTTGCGATCATGTTATCAATGTAAACCTCGATCTCATGGTGAATCATGTCGTGGAACAAAGTGACCATGGCGCGCTGATAAGTTGCCCCATCATTCTTCAACCCAAAAGGCATCCCCTTGTAACAGAAGGTACCTTAATGCGTAATGAAAGTTGTCTTTTCCATGTCTTCGGGAGCCATCTTAATCTGATTGTAACCATAGAAACCATCCATGAAGGAGAAGACCTTATGTTGTGCGGTGTTGTCGACCAAAACATCGACTGAGGCAGTGGGAAATCATCTCTGGGGCTTGCCCTGTTCAGATCTCTATAGTCCACACACATCCGTACCTTACCATCCTTCTTCAGCACCAGAACAACGTTGGCAACCCACTGCGGGTAAGAAGTAACAGATAGAAACCCGACGTCAAACTGTTTCATGACCTCAGCTTTGATTTTCTCCGACATCTCAGGGCGCATACGGAGAACCTTCTGCTTTACCGGAGGATAGTCTTCTTTGGTTGGAAGGAGGTGTACCACAATATCAGTGTCTAAACCAGGCATATCTTCATAAGACCAAGCGAAGATCTCAACATAGTTGCGTAGCATCTGTATCAACCGTTGCTTGACACTAGGCTCCAGATTTTCACCTATCTTGACCTCTTTCTTGTCTTCCTCCGTACCCAAATTCACTGATTCCACCGACTCTTCATGAGGCTGTATGGCCCCCTCTTCCTGCAGTAACAGTCTAGCAAGCTCCCCAGGCACTTCACAATCATCCTCACTTTCGTCCTCGGCTTGGTTGATCGGATTTTCGAAGTCATAACAAGCAGTAGCAGAGTCGTTATCAATGGGATCCAGAGTGGATGTGGATCTGCATTATGATATATGAGTGTGTGTAAGACAATAGCTGTTTTGATAAAGTGCAAGATAGCAAAGAAAAACAAGGAGTGCAAAATTTGTAGTGCAAAAAAACGTCCAATGCTTTATTGGTGATATATGAAAATGACAAATAATAAGCCCTCACAAACAAAAGCCAGGGTGCCTCGGGACAGGCACCGGGCTGTAATGTTTCAAACTGTTTGTTACAAATCTCAAAACAAAAGTCTATTACTGTGTAATAAAAGAAACGGGCACGAAGTCCTTCGCCGTCCAGTTGTTCAAGCCACCGTGTTAGTCGGGTAAATCCAGCTGTCGATATCTGACTCTTCTTCATCATCTTCAATTGCATTCACTCCTGGATTACTGATGTTCAGAGGAGGTCTTCCAATCCGCATGTGCCGAACAACCCTTTGAGCCTCTGCAGTAAAGCCCAAACCAAACTTGTCAGTTTTGTGTGCGAAGTCAGGGAGTTGTCCCCAATTTGCACACCCACCTTGATTAATAACAACCCAGGCATCCTTGAGGGAAGCCATCTTCATCGGGGGTTTGTCAGCAGCAACTTCAGTCCACGCCAAAGTCTGGGGAACCTCTTCAAAGTTCTGACACTGGGTTTCAATGAACTCTCCATCCATCTCCACATACCGAAAGGAGTTAAGATGACTCACCATGTACTCCTCCTCACCTTGTACCGTAAAAATCTTCCCCTTTACTGGATATTTCAACAGCTGATGGAGCATAGAAGTCACTGCCCCAGCCTTATGAATCCAAGGGCGACCCAACAAGCAAGAATAAGATGGTCGGATATCCATCACATAGAAAGTAGATGCAAAAGTCTGAGAGCAAACTTTAACAGGGACATCCACCTCCCCGTGCACCATCCTTTTCGACCCATCGAAAGCCCTAACCACAATATTACTCGACTTCAGAACCAAACCTTCACAGTCCAGACGGTCTAATGCTTTCTTTGGCAAAACATTTAATGAGGACCCAGTATCTACCAACACGTGGGCCAAAGTAGTGCCCCTGCACTCGATCGAGACGTGCAGAGCATCATTGTGATTTCTTCCTTTAGCAGTCAAATCTGCATCTGAGAAACCCAACCCATTGTCGGCAGTCAGACTAGCTACACAGTCTTTGAATTGATCAGCAGAGGTTTCCTACGGCACATGCGCAGTTTTGAGGAAAGAAATTAAAGCCTTTGCATGGGCTTCCGAGCAGAATAACAAGGATAACATAAAGATTTTTGACGGGGTCTGCCCCAGCTGCTCGACTACGTTGTAGTCGCTCTTCTTAATAATCATCAGAATTTCCTCTATCTCCCGCTTAGAGGTTTCTGCAATAATCTTCTTAGGCGCCTCCAACCGCGCAGGCTCACCTGTAACTTCTTTGCCCCGAGTGTTAGATGACTCAGCGACAAGAGTGATAACTGGAGTAAGAATTGGAGCAGTAGTTGATGTACTGGAGGATGGAATGGCAACAGGATTTTGAACAGTCGGAGGGGAAATCTCGGGAGAGAAGAGTCTTCCACTTCTGGTGACTTTGCTAGACCCGACAATATTGCTGATATCAACATCAGCTTTATCGACCTTTAAGCCTTGCTTAACCCCGTGGTAATACACGTCGGGCCCATAGTGCCAAGGGACAACTTTATCCAAAGTGTATGGGATAGGACCAGGGATAGTAATGATTAACGGAGCGACTCTTGGAACAGATGTAATCCTAACAGGCTTTCTCGAGGAAGCCTTGGAAGGATTAGCGGAAATGGTTATGTTAGCAACATCTTCAACTGGATTCAATGGAGTCAAAGTCTTCTCGAACAAGATCTCTTTATTATCCATCATGCGTTGAACACCTGATTTCAATAAGTGGCAACCAGCAGGCAGAATTGAACATAGGTGGCAACCTTCGCCACAACCCGGAAATAAACCGGCCAAAAAAAGATTCTTCTTTACTGTCATCAAAGGAGTAGAGATGTCTTCCACACAGGTCACAAACAAATCATCATCCACAACATTTACTCCATGACCATGCTTGGGCATAGAAGCAGTTATGACATTGGGTTTCTCTGGAGCGTCAAACTCGATTTCTTTAGCTTCAATAAAATCTTGCACTTTATTCCTCAAAGCCCAACAGTTGTTCGTATCATGACCCGGGCTATCGGAGTGATAGGCACATCGGGCGTTTGGATTATATAGGGGAGATGTGGTGTTGGGATTCTTTGGGACTTCCCTAAGAGTTGCCAGATTGGTTTTCAACAATTGTGGTAGAATCTGAGACAAAGTCATATTAAGCTGAGTGTACTGTCTCTGCGGCCTCTCCATTCTTTGCTGATTGTTGCGTTGTGGGGCAACGGTGGGTCTTGATATTACTACCGCATTCACTGCTTGATGGCGTTCAGGTTGGTTTTGGCTCCTCGAGCTGTAGACTGCACTAGCTTCTTTCTTACCAGTGAAGGACTTCTTTTCTGCACTTGATGAGGTACCTTTCTGTATCTTACCACTTCGGATACCAACTTCTACTCTTTCCCCAGTCAAGATAAATTCAGTAAACCCAGATGACGAACTACCGATCAGATGATTGAAAAATGGACCAGACAATGTCCCTAGAAACATATCAACCAACTCCCTATCAGACAAAGGGGGTTGAACTCTTCCAGCCAGATCTCTCCACTTCTGAGCATAGTCCTTAAAGCCTTCGCTTGCACCCATAGACATACCCTGAAGCTGAGTACGAGTGGGAGCAAGGTCGGAGTTATACTGGTATTTCTTGTAGAAAGCAGCAGCAAGGTCCTCCCAGTTGCGGACATTAGCTCCTTCCAATTGATAAAACCATTCAAGCTGAGTCCCTGACAGACTATCTTGAAAGAAATGTACCCACAGATTCCTATCAGCAGTGTAAGGTTGAATTTTTCTGACGTATGAGCGTAGATGGAGTTTTGGACAGGATAATCCATCTTAGCAAAATATGGAGCTTTGAACTTATGAGGGATCACCATCCCCGATGCTAGTCCCAAATCTCCGAAGTCCAACCCAGGAACCTTCTGAATCTCCATGGCACTTAGACAGTCCTCAAGTTGTTTGTACCTATCCTCAGCAGGAGGGTACTGTTCATCATCAAAGTCAGTATCATTATCAGAGACCACAGGACTAGGACCCTTTTCTTCTTCTTGATTATCTCCTCCTTTGGATGAATGAGACAAATCAGCTTCCTGTCTCAACCTATTCCTAAATCCGTGACCCATATTCAAAAGAACCACCTTCTTCTTCTTCTTCTTCTTCTTCTTCTTCTTCTTCTTCTTCTTCTTCTTCTTCTTCTTCTTCTTCTTCTTCTTCTTCTTCTTCTTCTTCTTCTCTTTCAGGATGAGAGTCTTCAAATCTTCTTGCCCTTTAGCCAAGTTCAAGAACATCTCTTGGAATTGGGAATTTTGTGCCTGAAGAGCTTTGATGGCTTGATCGATAGGCATTTCAGAAGACATTTTGTGCTGAAATAAACAGCGAAGAAGATGAGAAACCTGTAATGGTACCTGTAATGATATGCATGATAATGGAATGCGTATGAAATGATTTCAAATACTTTGGGAGATTTAAATTTGCAACACAAAAATAAAACACACTTTATTAGATTAACTTGTAAAAATGTTTAATAATGCCTTTAAGGCGTTTACAAAAGAAATAACTGAAAAGAAAATCTAAACTAGAAACAATAAAAGACATCAGAAATCCCATGGCCATTTCCCCTTCGTGCTGATGTAATCATTGATTATCCTTTCATTCTCGAGTTGCCGCGTGAGCTTCAAGATCTTCCTTTCTTGCTCGTGATACTTCTCCCAGTAGGTATCCCTTTCTTCCTTCAACTGAATCCAGGATCTCTTCAATGCCCCAAGATAAGTAGGCATGTATGGATAAAGGACCATATCAGGAACACCCTCTTCATTGGTATGCTCCACAATCACTGGCAGCACAACTTCATAGGGCATCCCAAGCTTCTGAGCATGAGCTGGGACCCACTGGAGATAAGGTTGCAAAGGGAGAGAAGTCTTTGGTCCTAGTTCGTGAGGGTCATACCTGTTCACCATGCCCCAGGCCCGTATGAACCTTCAGCGATGCTCCTTAGTGTCTTCCTTGTAGTCAAAGGCAATATCCTCAAGAAGTAACTCATGGGGACCGTCTATCCGAGCACGGCCAAACTGTCGTAAAGCCAAACAAGGACTGTAGGTTATTCCCCCTCTGATACCAAGCAACGAGACATTAGGGTATCCCCCACATCGATCAATGACAACAACCTTTTCCATAGCCTTAGAACTCCAAAGAATATCCGTATGGGCAAGGGACATTATCCTGTAGGACCAACCTGAACCTTCCTCATTCTTCAATACAAACTTGGGGAGGTGCAAAATAAACCACCTCGCCAGCAAAGGCACGCAACACATGAGGGCCCCTCTTCTTTGCACAGTACGAGTGTAGAGGGCATATAGGATATCACCCAGAAGAGTAGGCAGATGATTGCGGAACAGGAAGATCTTAACCGCATTCACATATATGAAGGAATCTGGATTCGGGAAAAGAACCAAGCCGTACATGAGGAGAGCCAAAATTTCTTCAAAAGCCTGAAAATCCAAGTTATCCCAGAACTGTTGAGCTTGATCCATCAGAAACATAGCCAAGAAACCTTTAACCCCGCTCCGTGTCTCCCAGTTGGATACTACATCAACCCTTTTTAGATGTAAGGCTGAAGCAATGTCCTCAGGCCTAGGAACCTCTTCCAAACCTGTGAAGGGTGTCTGCTCGAGGATGGATATGCCCAATAAATAAGAAAACTCCTCCAAAGTGGGAACTAGCTGATAATCCGGGAAGGTGAAATAATGATGCACCGGATCGAAGAACTGGAAAAGCACGCTCATCATCTGCTCATCCAACTTTGAGGTAACCAAGCTAAGAAGCTGACCATGTCTCCTAATGAATGATGAAGTATCAGAAACTCTCGAGGCCAAATCTTTGAGTTGAGCATGTATTTGCACAAATTTAACTCGAATGGTGTTTCTGCGCATGGAAGTCATAGTCTGCAAAATAGAACAAAGATAAATCCCCTCAGTCTTTGAAATGGTTAGTATAATGAAGTATGCATGCTATGTTATGATGCATGATGTCATGATAAAACACACAACAAGTATAGCAGATAACAAACATGGTAAAAGCAAACAAGTCACACAAGAACCCTTAAGGTTCAGGCTTTCATGGGGTCTAGGTACTACCCTCTTGAAGTTCAGTTGGTTTCAACCTGTCCTAATAATAGTAACCTGGTTCTAGAGGTTCTCAATATCACTGACCATCCTCCATCGGTCATGGTTTCAGCTCACGCAATCTTTTCTTGCGGTCGGAACTATCTTAAGAGTATGGTCTCAATGAGTGTAGTATCGAGTATCAACCAGTTCTTAGCTTTATACCGAGGCCGACTATCTCACTACTTCCTATGGCCAAGTTGGTCAATTATAGGTTCTAAGGTCAGTTGATGCTTAACGACACACATAGCAGCCCCATATTCTCCTTGTTTCTCCACAAGGGATACCGGTACCAACCAATGTGCCACATCAACGGAGCTACTACTTCAACCGTATTGGTCAACGCCATACAGTTCCCTTACAGTCTATTGCTACTTACCTACAAGGTGTCCCCCAGATCCGGGTTAAGATCTATAGTAACTCCAATACAAAACCCTCAAAAGTAAAGCAATCAAATCAAACAATAGAAGCAATATGATGAACTAATCCTAAGGTATACCCCACTTATATATCCCCAGCAGAGTCGCCAGTTCTGTGATACGGTGGCAGAACCAGACTGTTTTAGAAATGCTGGTTTGCGTTTTGTGTTTGTGTTTGCAAAATGTCGCGGTAAGCAAGAGCCGCCACCGACTTTTATTTTATCCAACAAGGAAAGGAAAAAAGCACAGAAAAATTCCTTTTTCGAGATTTTCTGAGTATGGGGGGTAGATTATAGAAAGGGAAGGTATTAGCACCCTTTCTATCTGTGGTTTTCCACGGGCTCTTAGGTACTTGCTCATCATTTTAAAAATTGCTTATGTGTTTGTGTGTTTGAAAAGTTTTTGTTTTACTTCGATTTAACCCTTACTTCTGTCTTCAAGAGTGTTACGAAGTCGTTTTGAAAAAACTTTGTTTGGAAACAGTGTAAGTGTGGAAAAGTTTGATTTTGAGCAAGTACCTACTAGCATCTACCTACTCAAAAAAATGTTTATGTTCGTGTTTCCTTTAGACAACACTATCCCACTATTAGTGAGTAGGTAGCGCCGCCGTTGGAGTTTTGGGGTTCAATTTGAAAGGGACGTACAATCACTAAAGCAATGCTAGGACGTCTTAGTAACAACCCTAATGTCTTAAGATCATATTCGAGACAACAATTCCGAGGCAACCTTTCCGAACGGGACATTGATATTTTAGACAAAAGAGCGACCACTAAAATACCCTATACTTAATGATCGTTTACCGAAGGCAACTGAAGTGGGAGTATACCCTAGGAGTGTGCATGTGCGAATGATTCAATTTTAAGTTATTATCTTTGCACATTTAGGGTTTGCTAACTGTTTTAATTTTAACATACATTCTTGTCATGCAACCCTATTATCATACATCTAACAGTTAATATCTGCGAAAATTAAAATGCGGAAAATAAAGCTACGCTATTACAAGGCTTCAGATCAGATTAATTACATAGCCAAAAAACCCGTCAAAATGATAAATGAAAGGAAAAAAGTCCTAATTAATCTATTACGTCCTGTGAGCAGTTACATCAATATTACAAAAATAAATAAACGCGCGATGAGTAGAGAATGAAAGGAGATTAGGATTTTGACCCCGTCTAACCTAATTACAAGAAAAATTTATTTTTTGGTTGTTTTTGATTATTTTAAGAAAATAAGGTTTTAAATTAAATATGTACAAACCTAATTATTAATTAAATTAAATTAAGAAAATTAAATTATTTGACCTATTTTTGTGTTTTTTGTGATTTTTTAAGAAAAGAAAATAGAATTTAAATTAAACAAAAAAACCTAGATTCTAATTTATTTTGATTTATTTATAAAGAAAATTAAAGTTACCTAAAATTAAATAAACTAATTAAATTAATTTTTGATAAAAAACCTAAATCTAATTTGGGCGAGAATTGATTTTATGCATTTTTGATAAAAAAAACTAATTTTTGTGTTAATAAAAAAAATGAATTAAATAAAAGCGAAAAATATAAAAAGCAAAAGAGAGAATATGGGCCTTGTAATCAACAAAATGGAGGGGTGTCATTAGCAACTTTCTGGGCCCAAGAACTTGATCCACGTTGACTTCCTGATCCAGCGCTGCGCTTTGACTGGGATGCATGATGGACCCTCATGTAATGGCCTTCAGATCTAGCCTCCTGGAGATCTGATGATTGAGCCTTGAGGGGACATGGCAGGCCTTATGATGCGTGGGATATAGAATCTGTGAAGAACAATTAAGAAAAATTGCAAATGTTTGGAGGCAGGGGTCGAACCTCTGACCTCATACCTACAATGCCTTAGCGCCTCCTTGGCTACCACTGGGCCACTTGATTCAATTTGTTAATATATGAAACAAAAACAATAAAATGAATAAAACAAAGCTAGCTACAAAACATGCACCATAATTCAAATGGGTGAATAGGGTGATGCCACGCAGGTCTTCTTCTTCCTCTCTCAGTTGGTAAAAGTTATGGACTTTTACCTACGAACAAAAGTCCATAGCTATAACCCCTGCATGTTTCAAAATCACATACAGGCACGATAAATGAAATCTAATGCTGTGGACCAATTCGTCTTGGCCTGGTGAGCATCATGGTGCCCTTCTTGTAGACCAATTTTTCCTGTATAAAAAGATCCCAAAACGCAACAGAAAACCCTAGCAATGGTGTTTCTCTATAGGGTTAGCAAAAATGCAATTAACTGTTATGAATAGCTTGCAAATACTTCCAGGATTCGAAATATATACATGATTCATGCTATAAATGCTTAAACAATGGTATTCGATTTCAAAAAAAGAGGGAGGACGTGAAGCTCTTACCTTGCGTTTCTGGGCACAAAAACGCTTGCTTTTGATTGGTATAGCCTCATTGTACTCCCAGGAAGCGAATGAGATGGCTTGGGATTCTTGAAACTGCTTGGAAATATGGAATCAGATCACCACTTTTCTTGAGTTTTTCAAGTTTTTTTCTTCCTCTCCACGCCTCCAAAACCTTGTGTTTTTGATCTGCCTTTGTCCACTATATACCAAGGATCGAATTAGGGTTCCAAATGTGCTCTCAATCTTTGTCAATTATGGTCTTTGATCATGATTTGATTTCCATGAAAATATTTCCAAAATAGGCCAAAATCAATCTTTTTATGCCCAACCATGCCTTACACAATCTGATTCTCTTGCTAGCTGTATAAGAGACCTGAAACATGCATCAAATCTTAAGACTTAAATGGTTTTGATATTTCCATGATTTGTTTTGATTTAATTTGATTTAATTGAAATAAAAAATCAAAATAAATAGCAAAAATAAAATAAAGGCAAGTGGAAATATCTAGGGTTCTTGGACCATCTTACAAACTCAAAACAAGTGCAAAAAGTTAGGCCCATTTGACAAAAAATGTAATTTGAGGCACTTTTGACTTTTGGCAATTTTGCAAAAAAGGTCAACTTCACCAATACATAACTCCTTCAATTTTGACTCTTTGAAGGTGTTCTTGGAATTTTTTGAAAGCTTAAGATGTCCGCTAAGTAACCCGTTTGGTATCATCTCAATTGGGTCTTCCATGTTCATGTATGAAGCTATGACAAAAAAAGTGTTTTTGTTGACTTTTCAAAATGACCTATAATGTTCAAATTCATAACTTCTTGTGAGTGCATATTTTGAACTTTGGAGTTGAATATGAATTGTATGGAATTGCATCCTCTTAAAAATGAGATTTGGATGGGTCATTTCTCATAAAGTATGAGAAAGTTATGCTTGGTCAAAGTTGAGTAGACTTTTCCTGCAAAACCCTAATTTAGCAACTTTTGGGTTTTGATGAATTGTGAGCAATCCTTGATGAATCATGATCAACCGTTGATCAAATGATGAATAATACTTCAAAATGAGAATGTTTACCAAAAATCTTGAAGTTTGACTATATGTGGGCCAAAATTGACTTTTGCCCTAGCACAGTCGATTTTCAGGTCTTTGAGCAATTGACTGAGCAAACTTCCTCTGCAAGGCTTGAAACTTGACAAGGATGATCTTGAGAACATATTAGGACAATGGTGAGCATTTTGGATCCCTTGGATTCAAGTATCTTGATGCAACATGAAACCCTAGTTTTGAGGTAGAATGCCGTAGGAGAGAGTTTGTCTGGTCAACTCTTGGACTTCCTTAAGCAATTTGAGGACCTCACTTGAAATGTATTGAGAAATATGGGAGGGAAAATTTTGGGGTACAACAGTATCCCTGTTAATGCTCCTCTGCAGCAGAGACCGAATACAGTGCCTCAACAACAAAGACCGCAAGACGCTCCCCGTCAGTATAATAATCAACAACAGAGATAACCCAGAAAATTCGATCCCTTGCCGGTATCTCTTGCTAAAGCACTCCGCCATTTGCTGGATTTGAAATTGATCGGTTTGAGAAATATTCCACCACCACCCGCAAGACTTCCTCCTAAATATGATGCTAACGCAAGATGTGAATTCTATTCATGCGGAGTTGGTCATTCTACTGACAATTGCTTTGCATTAAAGTGAAAAATACAAGACTTGTTGGATACTAAGTGTGATACGGTGGCAGAACCAGACTGTTTTAGGAAAATAATGGTTTGCGTTTTGGGTTTGTGTTTGCAAAATGTTGCGGTAAGCAATAGTCGCCATCGACTTTTATTTTATCCAACTGGAAAGGAAAAAAAGCATAGAAAAATTCCTTTTTTCGAGATTTTGAGTACGGGGGGTAGATTATAGAAAGGGAAGGTGTTAGCACCCTTTCTATCCATGGTTTTCCATGGGCTCTTAGGTACTTGCTCATCATTTTAAAATTGCTTCTATGTTTTTGTGTTTGAAAAGTTTTTGTTTTACTTCGATTTAACCCTTGCTTCTGTCTTCAAGAGTGTTACGAAGTGTTTTTGAAAACTTTGTTTGAGAAGTGTATAAGTGTGGAAAAGTTTAATTTTGAGCGAGTACCAACTAGCATCTACCTACTCGAAAAAGAATTTTTTTGTTCTTGTTTCCTTTAGACAATGCTATCCTACTATTGTGAAATAGGTAGCACCGTCGTTGGAATTTGCAAGGGTCAATTTGAAAGGGACGTACGATCACTAAAGCAATGTTAGGACGTCTTAGTAATAACCCTAATGTCTTAAGATCGTATTCGAGGCAACAATTCCGAGGCAACCTTTCCGAACAGGACATTTTATCTTTTAGACAAAAGAGCGACCACTAAAATATCCTATACTCAATGATCGTTTACCGAAGGCAACCGAAGTGGGAGTATACCCTAGGAGTGCGCATGTGCGAGTGATTCAATTTCAAGTTGTTATCTTTGCACATTTAGGGTTTGCTAACTGTTTTAATTTCAACATACATTCTTGTCATGCATCCCTATTATCATACATCTAACAGTTAATATCTGCGGAAATTAAAATGCGAGAAATAAGCTACGCTATTACAAGGCTTCGGGCGAAATTAATTACATAGCCAAAAAAACCGTCAAAACGATAAATGAAAAGAAAAAAAGTCCTAATTAATCTATTACATCCTGTGAGCAGTTACATCAATATGATAAAAATAAATAAGCGCGCGCAATGAATTAAGAACGAGCAAAAATTAGGGTTTTGACCTCGTCTAACCTAATTAAAAGAAAAATTATTTTTGTTATTTGATTATTTGAGAAAATAAGGTTTTAAATTAAGTATGTACAAACCTAATTTACTAATTAATTTAAATTAAGAAAATTAATTACATGACCTATTTTTGTGTTTTGGTTATTTTTAAGAAAAGAAAAATAAAAATAAAATTAGACAAAAACCCTAATTCGTCTAATTGATTTTAATTTGTTCATAAAAAGAATTAAAGTTATCTAATAAATTAAATTAACTAACTAAATTAGTTTTAAAAAAAACCTAAATCTAATTGAGTGAAATATTGATTTTATGATTTTATAAAAAAAGAATTAATTTTTTTGTTAACAAAAATAATTTAAATGAATTAAATAAGGAAAATATAAAAGAAAAGAAAAAAGAAAATGGGCCTGTAATCAGCAAATTGGAAGGGTGTCAATAGCCATTTCTGGGCCCAAAAGCAAGGGTCCACGTTGACTTTCAGATTCCATGCTGCACTTTGACTGGGATGCATGGTGGACCCTCATGTAATGGCCTTCAGATCTGGCTTCCTGGAGATCCAATGATTGAGCCTTGAGGTCACATGGTGGTCTCCATGATGCGTGGGATATTGGATCTGTGAAGAATAACTAAGAAAATTGCAAATGTTTGGAGGCAGGGGTCGAACCCCTGACCTCATGCCTGCAATGCCTTAGCGCCACCTGGACTACCACTGGGCCACTTGATTCAATTTGTTAAATTATGAGACAAAAACAATAAAATTCATAAAATGAAGCTAGCTGTAAAACATGCGCCAGAATTCAAATGGGTGAGTAGGGTGATGCCACGCATGTCTTCTTCTTCCTCTCTCCGTTGGTAAAAGTCAGAGACTTTTACCTACGGACATAGGTCTGTCACTATAAACCATGCATATCTCAAAATCTCACACAGACATGATAAATGAAATCTAATGGTGTAGATCCAATCGTCCTTGCCCTGTGATCATCATGGCACCCTTCTTGTGGACCAATTTTGCCTGTACAAAAAGATCCCAAAACACACAAAGAAACCCTAGCAATGGTGGATTCCAATATAGCTAACGAAAATACAATTAAATGGTACTGTTAGCTTGCAAACATGATCAGGATTACAAATATGCTATTGAAACATGATAAAGATGCAAGAATATTGGAATATATTTAAAAAAAAGCCAAACCGTGTGGGTCGTGGAGATGAATTCTGGGCACGAGGATGCTTGCTTTTGATTGGTATAGCTTCCTTGTATGCCCAAGAAGCGAATGAGATGGCTTAGGAGTCTTGAAAACGCCTGGAAGTGTGAAATCAAGTCAGCACTTTTCTTGAGTTTTTTCAAGTTTTGTTCTTCCTTTCTACGCCTCCAAACCTTGCGCTTCTGGCCTGCATTCGTCCATTATATACCACATATTGAATTAGGGTTACAATTGTGCTCTCAATCTTTGTCAATTATGATCTTTGATCATGATTTGATCTTCATGAAATTCTTTCCAAAAATAGGCCAAAATCAATATTTTTATGCCCAACCATGCCTTGCACGATTTGATTTTGTTGCTAGCTGTATAAGTGACCTGAAATGTGCACAAAATCTTGAGGTTTGAATGATTTGGATATTTTCATGATTTATTTTGATTTAATTTGATTTAATTGAAATAAAAAATAAAAATAAATAGAAAAAATAATATAAAGACAAGTGTAAAGAGCTAGGGCTCGTGGACCATGTTACAAACTCAAAACAAGTGCAAAAAGTTAGGCCCATTTGACAAAAATTGCAATTTGGGGCACTTTTGACTTTTGGCAATTTTGCAGAAAAAGTCAACTTCACCAATGCATAAATTCTTCAATTTTGACTCTTTGAAGGTGTTCTTGGACTTTTTAGAAAGCTTGGGATGTTCTCTGAGCAACACTTTTTGTCTCATCTGAATTGAGTCTTCCATGTTCATGTATGAAGCTTTGACAAAAAAGGTGTTTTTGTTGACTTTTCAAAATGACCTATAATGTCAAAATTCATATCTTTTTGTAAGTTCATATTTTGAACTTGGGAGATGAAGATGACTTGTATGGAATTTAATCCTCTTCAAAATGAGCTTTGGATGTGTCATTTCTCATAAAGTATGAGAAAGTTATGCTTGGTCAAAGTTGAGTTGACTTTTCCTGCAAAACCCTAATTTAGAAACTTTTGGGTTTTGATGAACTGTGAGCAATGCTTAATGAATCATGATCAACCCTTGATAAAATGATGAATAATACTTCAAAATGAGGATGTTGACCAAAAATCTTGAAGTTTGATTGTATGTGGGCCACAATTGACTTTTGCCCTAGGACAATCGATTTTTAGGCTTTTGAGCAATTGACTGAGCAAACTTCCTCTGCAAGGTTTGAAATTTGACATGAATGATCTTGAGAACATATTAGGACAATGGTGAGCGTTTGAGACCCTTTGGATTCAAGCGTCTTGATGCAACATGAAACCCTAATTTTGAGGTAGACTGCCTTAGGAGAGAGTTTGTCTGGTTAACCCTTGGACTTCCTTGAGCAACTTGAGGACCTCTCTTGAGATGTTTTGAGAAATATGGGAGGGAAAATTTTAGGGTACAACAACTTCCCCTGTTCAATTTTCTTAAACCTGAGGATGTAGATTGTCTTGTCTGCCTTTCGTGATCCGAAGGTGGAAGATAATTGAACACCCGAGTGCCCAGAAATTTGCACTCGTATGAAGTGGTACTTGTCTTGCGACATAGGGAATGGACTTATAGATTCCATTTGGAGATTTATGACGGAAGATGGGCTTAAAGATGCCATTTGGAGATTGATGGCGGAAGATGGGCTTAAAGATGCCATCAAAAGAAGTGTTGATCGCCTAAGAGATTCCTTAGTGAGAGCTTACATACCTGTTGTTGAGGAGGATTCCGCTGGGGAATGATGGTCTCTGTCTTGAGAGAAATTCGAAATTTAGGAGCTTCGGTCGTTCGTTATGCTACTGGGGGATAGTCTCTTGGTTGAAGAGGTGAAGATGAACTATTATCTGGTCGTGATCCATGCTTCATAGTAATAAGATCGACTGCTATCTGGTTGTAATCCAGGCTTTACAGTGATCTACTGGGGAGATGAGATTAAACTTTCTATCCAGTCGTAATTCTGGCTTTACAATTTCCCAATTCTTATCTGGTCGTAATCCAGGCTTCAGAAGGAATTAAGTTATTACCCGGCCGCATCCGGGCTTCAACTTGACTTTAGGGCATACTAATATTCGTCCGACTCCAGGCTTCTTAGTAATTGTCCAGGTAAAACTGCTATTTGGTCGAAATCCAAGCTTCACAGAGTCTTGTACCCCTATCTGGTCGTAATCCAGGCTTCACGGTGTATTATACCATTATCTGGTCGAATCCAGGCTTCATGGTGTTTGGGGAATTCAAGGTATTATCCGGTCGAATCCGGGCTTCATAACTTGCATTTAAAGATATACCACTATCTGGTTGTAATCCAGGCTTTGTAGTATTCTTGGCTGCTATCTGGTCGTAATCTAGGCTTCAGTGTCTTCTACCATTATCTGGTCAAGTCCAGGCTTCATGGTGTCTTGTATTTCTATCGGGTCGTAATCCAGGCTTCATAATAACTTGTTAAGCTGCTATCCGGTTGACTCCGTGCTTCACGGCTTGTGTTTATGATATACCACTATCTGGTCGTAATCCAGGTTTCATGGTGTCTTTGTATTGCTATTTGGTCATAATCCAAGCTTCACAATAACTTGCTAGGGATTAAACTATTATCCGATCGAATCCGGGCTTCATAGCTTGTGATAAAGGGATACCACTATCTGGTCATAATTCAGGCTTCGTGGTATTCTGATACTGTTATCCGGTCGTTCTCCGGGCTTCACAATATGATGGAGGAATCAAGATATTATCCGGTTGTGCCCGGGCTTCATAGCTTAAACTTTGTGAGAATTTGATTGTATCTTTCCTTGAAAGGTAAGGGTTAGTCGTATGTAATATCATGATGTATGAAATGTATTGAGCAATGATGTTCTCAAAATAAATGAGACTGTGCTGTATGATGCGTACGCGCATGTCATGATGTATGAAATGTTCTTGTGATGCTTTCTAGCTGGGGAAAATAAATCCTGGAACACTGCTGGAGAATAAAAAGAGTTTCGCTCGCTGAGGATAATGACCGAAGATGATTTGAGAATACATTGGAAGGAGAATAATTCTGCTGGAGAATAAACTGGTGAAAGAATGACTCTGTGGGGAAGAGAGATACTCTGCCAGTAGATCTGCTGATTTGGAGAAATAATCTCGGATGTGGATGGATTACCATTGCCGATGATGATGAACTCTGTCGGGGATAAAAATTTCTGTTTGTAGAAGAAATAAACTCCACTGGGGATGGTCTTCCATTGTTGGTGATAGATGAGCTCTGCTTGGGGAGAATTTTTCCGACTCATTCGCGATTATGAACCTCGACTGGGGAGAGCTAACACCACTGTCTTTGGATACCTTTTAACTCTACGAGGAGTGTATGCATCTTTAGTCATATTTTCCAGCTGGGTCTATCCCTGTACCTGGTGGGTAGAGCAACTGTGAGGTTTGGACATTTCTTGTTTGCCCTTGTTCCTGAAATTACCGATAATCGTATTTTATTTCACATGTAAATATTTATGAGCAGCAATTATTGTCAAATGCATATATCAAAGATGAATCATTGGACGCTATTGCAAAACAAAACAGAAAAAGAAAACAAAAATTTGAAATTTCTTTGTGAAAATGAATTGTATTGATTTTGAAGTTGGCCTGTAACAGGCGTTTTTGTACAAGAGGTTGACGTCCTAGTAAGAGAATGCCGCCGAAAGATAGAATTTATACAATTTGTAAAAAACAAAGAAAAACAGCTATGTGAACGATCCCACTGGGTTCCAACTCTGCTATTACCCTTATGTCTTCGAGCTTCTCATCACTTTTCTACTTGGTTGAAAGTAGATTAGATTGATCGGTGCTGTCCGAGCTTGATAGTCGATACTGAAGTCTGTTTGCAAGGTAATCCAATGAGACATAGTGTTACGCTTTGATCCCTAATTTTTGCCTAGACCGCCCTTTTAGGTTTCAGTCCACCGGGATACCCTTTTTTGCCCAAGCCGCCTTTTCAGGTTTTGGACTTGCCGGGTGTACAGTTTTTTCTTCTTCATTTTCATCCATTACTTTTGCCTGAAGCCTTTTGGTTCGCCGGGAAGCCCTTATTTTTGCCTAGGCCAGTCGACCTAGCGGGTCTTTGATTATGCGTAGTATTTTTTCACTATATCTGCATTGACGGGGTGAGGAAGGTCGTCACCATCCATGGTGGTTAGAATCATAGCTCCTCCCGAAAAAATGTTCTTAACCACAAATGGCCCTTCGTAAGTGGGGGTCCATTTGCACCTTGGATCACCTTGCGGTAGAATGATGCATTTGATCACTAGATCCCCGACTTGATACTCTTGTCGTCTGACTTTCTTGTTAAAATACTTGATCATCCGCTTTTGATATGTCTGACCATGACAAATAGCAGTAAGTCTCTTTTCGTCGATTAAGTTTAGCTGATCAAGCGGGTCTGGATCCAGTCGTCCTTTCTCAAACCTGCATCCTTCATAATCCAAAGAGAGGGTATCTGGACTTCAACAGGCAGGACCGCCTCCATGCCATAAACCAAAGAGTAGGGTGTTGCCCCTGTTGACGTCCGCGCCGAGGTGCGATACCCATGAAGATCGAATGGTAGCATCTTGTGCCAGTCTTTGTACGTCACCGACATCTTCTACACAATCTTCTTGATGTTCTTATTAGCCGCTTCAACAACCCCATTCATCTTCGGCCGATAAGGAGAAGAGTTGTGATGCTGTATCTTGAACTGTTTGCATAGCTCGGTGATCATCGTATTGTTAAGATTTGTATCATTGTCCGTGATGATCCTCTCCGGTACACTGTATCGATAGATCAGATTGTGTCGGATAAACCACGCCATGACGTTCTTGGTTACTGTAGAAAAAGAAGCTGCCTCAACCTACTTCGTGAAATAATCAATAGCTACCAGAATGAAACAGTGTCCGTTGGAGGCAGTAGGTCTGATCTCGCCAATCATATTGATGCCCCACATTGCGAAAGGCCAAGGAGTTGTCAAAACATTCAGAGGAACTGGAGGTACATGCACCTTATCAGCATAGACTTGGCACTTATGACATGTCCGAGAATGCTGATAACAATTGGCTTCCATAGTAGACCAATAATATCCTACCCGTAGGATTTTCTTTGCCATGGTATGTCCACTGGAGTGAGTTCCGAAGGTACATTCATGTAATTCTGCCATAATCCTCCCTGCCTCGTTCTTGTCTACACATTGCAGTAAGGTTGAGTCATGGTTACACTTGTAAAGGATACCATTACTGATGAAGAACTTCTCCGCGAACGTTATCAAAAACTTCTTATCATTAACAGATGCACCCTCGGGGTATTCTTGAACCTCAAGATACCTTTTTACCTCGTGAAACCATGGTTTATCTGCTACCTCTTCAGTATCAATATCACAGCAATGTGCGGGTTCGTCCAATCTCTTGATGGTAATCCGGGGAGCTTCATTATCCCACCTGACCTTGAACATAGAAGACATAGTAGCTAGCGCGTCCGCTAGCTGGTTCTCCTCTCTGGGGAAATGTTCAAAGGTTATCTCCTCGAAGTGTGGAAGTAACGTCAATACATACTCCTTGTAGGGAATAAGATTTGGGTGCTTCGTATCCCACTCGCCTTTGATCTGACTAATCACGAGAGCGGAATCTCCGAAAACACTTAAGAACTTAATCCTCAGGTCAATAGCTGCTCGAAGACCCATGATGCATGCTTGATACTCCGCCATATTGTTGGTGCAGTTAAAACATAATTGAGCGATGAACGGAGTATGACAACCTTTAGGAGATATGATCACGGCGCCAATGCCATTATCCAACGCGTTTGAGGCTCCGTCAAAATACATAGACCATCGGGATCCCTCCTCAGGTCCTTCATCCGGTCCAGGTTCTTCACAGTCGGTCACCAATATGATGTTCTCATCCGGGAACTCGAAATCCATAGACTGGTAATCCTCCACGGCCTGATGTGCCAAATGATCTGCCAACACACTTCCCTTGATTTCTTTTTGAGTTGTGTATTGGATATAATACTCAGTTAAGATCATCTGCCATCTTGCTATTCTTCTGGACAAGGCAGGTTTTTTGAAGATATACTTGATTGGATCCATCTTTGATATCAATAGGGTAGTGTGAGTCAGCATATACTGTCTTAGCCGGCGAGCAGCCCATGCCAAAGCACAACAAGTTTTCTCGAGCAACGAGTATCGGGTCTCGCAGTCGGTAAACTTTTTGCTAAGGTAGTAAATAACATGCTCTTTTCGGCCAGACTCGTTATGCTTCCCCATCACGCACCCCATTAAATTATCCAACACTGTCAAGTATAAGATCAAAGGTCTTCCTTCAACTGGAGGCATCAGAATTGGTGGCTCTTGGAGATATTGTTTGATCCTTTCGAAAGCGGATTGACACTCATCATTCCACTTTACCACTTGATCTTTCTTCAGCAGCTTGAAGATCGGTTCACAAGTAGCAGTCAGATGTGAAATGAATCGGGCAATGTAATTCAGACGTCCCAAAAATCCTCTAACTTCCTTTTCTATGCGAGGAGCCGGCATCTCCTGTATAGCCTTCACCTTTGCAGGATCCACCTGAATACCTTCATCACTAACTACGAAACCCAATAGTTTACCAGACCTCACCCCGAAGGTGCACTTGTTCGGGTTTAACCCTAGCTTGTACATCTTCAACCTGTCAAATAGTTTACGGAGATGGTCGAGGTGTTCTTCCTCAGTCTGGGACCTTGCAATCATATCATCAACGTAAACCTCAATCTCATGGTGAATCATGTCGTGGAACAAAGCGACCATGGCGCGTTGATAAGTTGCCTCAACATTCTTCAACCCGAAAGGAATCACCTTGTAACAGAAGCTACCCCACTGCATAACGCAAGTTTTCTTTTCCATATCCTTGGGAGCCATCTTAATCTGATTGTAACCAGAGAAACCATCCATGAAGGAGAAGACCTTATGCTGTGCGGTGTTATCGACTAGAACATCAATGTGAGGCAGTGGGAAATCATCTTTGGGGCTTGCCCTGTTTAGATCTCTATAGTCTACACACATACGTACCTTACCATCCTTCTTCGGCACTAGAACAACATTAGCAACCCACTGCGGGTAAGAAGTAACAACTAGAAATCCGACATCAAACTGTTTCATGACCTCAACTTTAATTTTCTCAGACATCTCAGGGCGCATTCAACGAACCTTCTGCTTTACCGGAGGACAGTCTTCTTTAGTTGGCAAGCGGTGAACCACAATATCAGTATCTAGACCAGGCATATCTTCATAAGACCAGGCGAAGATCTCAACATAGTCGCGTAGCATCTGTATCAACCATTGTTTGACACTAGGCTCCAGATTTGCACCTATCTTGACCTCTTTCTTGTCTTCCTCTGTACCCAAGTTCACTGATTCCACTGGCTCTTCATGCGGCCGTATGGCCCTCTCTTCCTGTAGCAGCAATCTAGCAAGTTCCCCAGGAACCTCACAATCATCCTCACCTTCGTCCTCAGTTTGGTTGATCAGATTTTCGAAGTCATAACTGGAAGTAGCAGAGTCGTTATCAATGGGATCCAGAGTGGATGTGGATCTGCATTATGATATGTGAGTGTGTGTAAGACAATAGCTGTTTTGATAAAGTGAGAGACAAAAAAGAAAAACAAGGAGCTCAAAATTTGTAATGCAAGAAACGTCCAATGCTTTATTGATGATATATGAAAATGACAAATAATAAGCCCTTACAAACAAAGCCAAAGTGCCTCGGGCAAGGCACCGGGCCGTAAAGTTTCAAACTGTCTGTTACAAATCTCAAAACAAAAGTCTATTATTGTGTAATAAAAGAAACGGGCACGAAGTCCTTCGCCGTCCAGTTGTTCAAGCCACCGTTGGTAGTCGGGTAGATCCAGCTGTCGATATCTGACTCTTCATCATCTTCAATTGCATTCACCCCCGGATTGCTGATGTGCAGAGGAGGTCTTCCAATCCGCGCGCGCCGAACAGCCCTTTGAGCCTCTGCAGTAAAGCCCAAACCAAACTTGTCAGTTTTGTGTGTGAAATCAGGGAGATGACCCCAATTTGCACACCCACCTTGATTAATAACAGCCCTGGCATCCTTGAGGGAAGCCATCTTCATTGGAGGTTTGTCAGCAGCAACTTCAGCCGATGCTAAAGTCTGGGGAACCTCTTCAAAGTTCTGACACGGGGTTTCGGTGAACTCTTCATCCATCTCCACATACGGGAAGGAGTTGAGATGACTCACCATGTACTCCTCCTCACCCTGTACCGTAACAATCTTCCCCTTTACTGGATATTTCAACATCTGATGGAGCGTAAAAGTTACTGCCCCAGCCTTATGAATCCAAGGGCGACCCAACAAGCAAGAATAAAATGGTCGGATATCCATCACATAGAAAGTAGATGCGAAAGTCTGAGAGCCAACTTTAACAGGGACATCCACCTCCCCGTGCACCATCCTTTTTGACCCATCGAAAGCTCTAACCACAATATTACTCGGCTTCAGAACCAAATCTTCACAGTCCATACGGTCTAATGCTTTCTTTGGTAAAAATTAAGTGAGGACCCAGTATCCACCAGTACGTGGGCCAGAGTAGTGCCCTTGCACTCGATCGAGACGTGTAGAGCATCATTGTAATTTCTTCCTTTAGCAGTCAAATCTGCATCTGAGAAACCCAAACCATTGTCGGCAGTCAGACTAGCTACACAGTCTTTGAATTGATCAGCAGAGGTTTCCTACGGCACATGTGCAGTTTTGAGGAAAGCAATTAAAGCCTTTGCATGGGCTTCCGAGCACAATAACAAGGATAACATGGAGATTTTTGACGGGGTTTGCCCCGGCTGCTCGACTACGTTGTTATCGCTCTACTTGATGATCTTCAGAATTTCCTCTATCTCCTGCTTAGAGGTTTCTACAATAATCTTCTTAGGTGCCTCCATCCGGGCAGGCTCACCTGTAACTTCTTTGCCTCGAGTGTCAGATGACTCAGCGACATGAGTGATAACTGGGGTAAGAATTGGAGCAGTAGATGATGTATTGGCAGATGGAATGACGATAGGTTTTTGAACAGTCGGAGGGGAGATCTCAGGAGAGAAGAGTCTTCCACTTCTGGTGACTTTGCTAGACCCAACAATATTGCTGACACTAGCATCAGCTTCTTCAATCTTTAAGTCTTCCTTAATCCCATGGTAATACACGTCGGCCCCATAGTACCAAGGGACAACCTTATCCAAAGTGTATGGGATAGGACCAGGGATAGTAATAATTAGCCGAGCGATTCTTAGAACAGATGTAATCCTAACAGGCTTTCTCGAGGAAGCCTTGGAAGAATTGGAGGAAATGATTATGATGGCAACATCTTCAACTGGAATCAATGGAGTCAAAGTATTCTCAAATAGGATCTCTTTGTTATCCATCAGGTGCTGGACACCTGATTTCAATAAATGGCAACCAGCAGGTAGAATTGAACACATGTGGCAACCTTCGCCACAATCTTGAAATAAACCGGCCAACAAAAGATTCTTCTTTACTGTCATCAAAGGAGTAGAGATGTCTTCGATAGAGGTTACAAACAAATCATCGTCCACAACATTTAGTCCATGACCATGCTTGGGCATAGGAGCAATTATGACATTGGGTTTCTCTGGAGCATCAAACTCGATCTCTTTAGCTTCAATCAAATCTTGCACTTTATTCCTCAAAGCCCAGGAGTTGTTCGTATCATGACCCGAGCTATCAGAGTGATAGGCACATCGGGTGTTTGGATTATATAGCGGAGATGTGGTGCTGGGATTCTTTAGGACTTCCCTCAGAGTTGCCAGGTTGGTCGTCAACAATTGCAGTAGAATCTAAGACAAAGTCATATTAAGCCGAGTGTACTGTCTTTGCGGCCTCCCCATTCTTTGCTGATTGTTGCGTTGTGGGGCAACAATGGGTCTTGATATTACTACCGCATTCACTGCTTGATGGCGTTCAGGTTGGTTTTGGCTCCTCAGGCTATAGACTGCACTAGCTTCTTTCTTACCAGCGAAAGGCTTCTTTACTGTACTGGATGACGCATCCTTCTGTATCTTACCACTTCTAATACCAGCTTCTACTCTTTCGCCAATCAAAATCAATTCAGTAAACCCAGATGATGAACTGCCGATCAGAGGATTGAAAAATGGTCCAGACAACATCCCTAGAAACATATCAACCAACTCCCTATCAGATAGAGGGGGTTGGACTCTTCCAACCAGATCTCTCCACTTCCGAACATAGTCCTTAAAGCCTTCACTTGCTCCTATAGACATACCCTGAAGCTGAGTACGAGTGGGAGCAAGGTCGACGTTATACTAGTACTGCTTGTAGAAGGCAGCAACAAGGTCCTCCCAGTTGCAGAAATTATCTCCTTCCAATTTATAAAACCATTCAAGCTGAGTCCCTAACAGTCTATCTTGAAAGAAGTGTACCCACAGATTCCTATCAGCAGTTTAAGGTTGAATTTTTCTGATGTACGAGCGGAGATGGAGTTTCGGACAGGATGCACCATCGTACTTAGCAAAAACTGGAGCTTTGAACTTATGAGGGATCACCACCCCCGATGCTAGTCCCAAATCTCCAAAGTCCAACCCAAGAACCTTCTGAATCTCCATAGCACTTAGACGGTCCTCAAGTTGTTTGTACCTATCCTCAGCAGGAGGGTACTGTTCATCATCAAAGTCAGTATCATTATCAGAGACCACAAGACTAGGAACCTTTTCTTCTTCTTGATTCTCTCCTCCTTATGATGAATGAGACATATCAGCTTCCTCTCGCAACCTATTCCTAAATCTGTGACCCATATTCAGAAGAACCACCTTCTTCTTCTTCTTCTTCTTATTTTCCTTCTTCAGGATAAGAGTCTTCAAATTCTCTTGCCCTTTAGCCAAGTTCAAGAACATTTCCTGGAATTGGGCATTCTGAGCCTGAAGAGCTTTGATGGCTTGATCGGTAGGCATTTCAGAAGACATTTTATGCTGAAATAAATAGAAAAGAAGATGAGAAACCTGTAATGGTACCTGTAACGATGTGCATGATAATGGGATGCGTATGAAATGATTTCAAAGACTTTGGGAGATTTAAATTTGTAAAACAAAAACAAAACACACTTTATTAGATTAACTTGTAAAAATGTTTAACAATGCCCTTAAGGCGTTACAAAAGAAATAACTGAAAAGAAAATCTAAACTAGAAACAATAAAAGACATCAGAAATTCCATGGTCGTTTCCCCTTCGTGCTGACATAATCATTGATTGTCCTTTCATTCTCAAGTTGCCTCGTGAGCTTAAAGATCTTCCTCTCTTGCTCATGATACTTCTCCCGGTAGGTATCCCTTTCTTCCTTCAACTGAATCCAGGATCTCTTCAATGCCCTAAGATCAGTAGGCATGTATGGATAAAGAGCCGTATAAGGAACACCTTCTTCATTGGTATGCTCCACAATCACTGGCAGCACAGCTTCATAAGGAATCCCAAGCTTCTGAGCACGAGCTTGGACCCACTGGAGATAAGGTTGCATAGGGAGAGAAGTCTTTGGTCCTAGCTCGTGAGGGTCCGACCTGTTCACCATGCCCCAGGCCCGTATGAACCTTCGACGATGCTCATTAGTGTCTTCCTTGTAGTCAAAGGCAATATCTTCAAGAAGCAACTCATGGGGACCGTCTCTCCGAGTGCGACCAAATTTTCATAAAGCCAAACAAGGACTGTAGGTTATTCCCCCTCTAATTCCAAGCAATGGGACATTAGGATATCCCCCACATCTATCAATGACATCAACCTTTTCCATATCTTTAGAGCTCCAAAGAATGTCTGTATGGGCAAGGGACATTATCCTGTAGGACCAACCTAAACCTTCCTCATTCTTCAATACAGACTTGGTGAGGTGCGAAATAAACCACCTCACCAGCAGCGGCATACAACACATAAGGGTCCCTCTTTTATGCACAGTACGAGTATAGAGAGCATGTAGGATATCACCCAGAAGAGTAGGCACATGATTGCGGGACAGGAAGATCTTAACCGCATTCACATCTATGAAGGAATCTGGATTTGGGAAAAGAACCAAACCGTAGATGAGGAGAACCAAGATGTCTTCAAAAGCCTGAAAATCCAAGTTATCCCAGAACTGTTGAGCTTGATCCATTAGATACTTAGCCAAGAAACCTTTAACCCCGCTCCGTGTCTCCCAGTTGGATACTACATCAGCCCTTTTTAGATGAAAGGCTGAAGCAATGTCCTCAGGTCTAGGAACCTCTTCCAAACCTGTGAAGGGTGTCTGCTCGAGGATGGATATGCCCAGTAAATAAGAAAACTCCTCCAATGTGGGAACTAGCTGATAATTCGGGAAGGTGAAACAATGATGCACCGGATCAAAGAACTGGAAAAGTGCGCTCATCATCTTCTCATCCAACTTTGAGGTAACCAAGCTAAGGAGCTGAACATGTCTCCTAATGAATGAAGAAGTATCAGAAACTCTCGAGGCTAAATCTTTGAGTTGAGAAGGTATTTGCACAAAATTAACTCGGATGATGTTTCTACGCATGGAAGCCATAATCTGTAAAACAGAACAAAGATAAATCCCCTCGGTCTTTGAAATGGTTAGTATAATGAAGTATGCATGCTATGTTATGATGCATGATATCATGATAAAAAACACAACAAGTATAGCAGGTAACAGACATGGTAAAGGAAAACAAGTCACACAAGAGCCCTTAAGTTTCAGGCTTGCATGGGGTCTAGGTACTACCCTCTTGAAGTTCAGTTGGTTCAACCTATCCTAATAATAGGAACCGGGTTCTAGAGGTTCTCAATATCACTGACCATCCTCCATCGGTCATGGTTTCATCTCACGCAATCTTTTCTTGCGGCCAGAACTATCTCGAGAGTATGGTCTCAATGAGTGTAGTATCGAGTATCAACCAGTTCTCAGATTTATACTGAGGCCGGCTATCTCACTACTTCCTATGGCCAAGTTGGTCAATTATTGGTTCTAAGGTCAGTTGATGCTTAACGACACACATAGCAGCCCTGTATTCTCCTTGTTTCTCCACAAGGGATACCGGTACCAACCAATGTGCCACATCAACGTAGCTACTGCTTCAACCTATCGGTTTACGCTGTACAGTTCCCTCACAGTTTATTGCTACTTACCTAAAAGGTGTCCCCCAGATCCGGGTTAGGATCTATAGTAACTCCAATACAAAAACCCTCAAAAGTAAAGCAATCAAATCAAACAATAGAAGAAACTATGATGAACTAATCCTAAGGTATACCTGTTGTACCCCAAAATTTTCCCTCTCATTTTATCAACATTTCTCATCACAAGGCTCTTTGAACTCAAGATCAAGCTAGGGTTTGCTCTGCTCAAGACATCTCCTTGCACTGTTGACCTAATTTAGGGTTTGAGTTTGCACAAGGGAATTTGGACTTATAATGCTCAAAGTGGCTTTCATACTTCATGTTGGACTTACAAGATTACCTCTACCAAGTTTCAAGCCTTGAATCAAATTTTTGCCCAGTCAATTGGACAGTTGACCTAGAAATTAGCTGTAATAAGGAAAAAGTCAACTGTGGCCAATTTACAGTCAAACCTCATAAATTTTGACCCACATCAACATTATAAAATCATATGAACCATTTGATCAAGTTTGGACCACAACTCCTCAAGAAATTTGATCAGATCATCAAAAGGGCAAAATGATCATTTTTAGGGTTTTGACTGCACAAGGGCAATTTTTGATTTTTGACCCAACCAATGAAAAATTGGGTTCAAGCATGGATTCAAGGACTCAATAGAATCATCTTGACCTATTCACAAGGTTCAAAAGATCTCAATTGCATTAGATTGACAAATGAATTTTTCAGTCAACTGATCAAAATTTGACTGTACACTGAAAAATCAAACTTTGACTTTTTGGTCAAAATCAAGTGCCAAGGGTCATTTTTCATCAAGATGTGTCAAAACATGAAACTTGTTCATCAATAAACCCATTTTTGCAAATTAGGGTTTAAAGTTGAAAAATTTCATAACTTAGAATTTTTCTAAGTTATGAAATTTTCTTGATTTTTCCTAACTTTGCCCAACATTTTCACCATGATGCAATTGGATTCAAACAAAACTTACAACATGAAAGTTGTATTCCTCCACAAAGTCTACAACTTTGATTCACAAAGTTTTCCCAAAAGAAGCTTGGATCTCAAGTTATGATTTTTGGAACAAGGGTCTATGAAACTTTTAACTTAGTAAAATTTTGCCCTAATTTAGGCAGGATTTTGACCTATCTTCATGGCCATGTTTCACATAGTTCCACTTGGAATCTAAAATTTCATTTCAAATATGGATTGTAGAGAATGTTGCAAGATTTCCAAAATGTCCAAGAACTCTCCAAACACATTTGTGGTTATGGAGAATAGAAGGCTTGAAGTTGGCAAACACTCATTTTTCATCCATGGCATGTTCATATTGATACAAGTTGCAAATTCAAATCAGCTTGCTTTGCACTAGATTTCATGCTTAAAAACCATTCCACACTCAATAATTAAATGCACATCCATTGGTCTAAGGCATTTTTTTGGTCATTAGGGCATTGCATACAAGATTAACCCCTAAATGGTAAAAGGTACATTACCATTTTTGCCAAAGTTTGCTTTATGTCAAAACCACAATCTTTGAGCATAGAGCAAAATCTTGTGCAGCAAATCAGATCCACAAACTTGAGGGGCCAAGGGCAAAGTGTGCAAGCTGATGTATAGCCTGTACAGACCTGCTTCACATCACTTCTCATACTTTGCTTCATAACAAAGAAATTTGTCCAAAACACAAAAACTGGAACATCAGCAAAAACTAACTTGTGCAAGCTTTTGAAACTTCTTTCTCACATCCCCTTGAACCAGAAACACGACCCTTTGAGCCTTCAATCCTCCCATATCACAAAATCACCCTCCATTGGCAAAACAGGGCAACATCTGCAGTTTGGTTTCCATAACACAATCGACTCGTGTGTTTTGCCCCAATCCTATTCAAACACCTTCCATACAACCTATCCAAACTATCCCAACCCTTAAACACTGACTGTAACTCCATTTACAGGGTTTGCCATTTTTAATTTCAGCTTGTGCAGGTTGAGTTCTGTAGGCTTGTTCAAGCACATTCAAGGCAAGCTAGACATTGGAGAAGGTCAAGTGAAGTTCAAGCAAGCTCCCAGACATATCAGGCCTTGTTGAAAAGCTCCACATTGCCATACACGAAGTCAGCTGAAACAGGTTTTTATCAACTTCCTATCTCTCTATTTAGGAACATTTAGACTTAGGTTTGTGAATAAGAAATGTAGTATTCATAGCCATGAAGCTGTAGATATGCTCAATTTTCATTTTAGTTAAGCATGCTAAGAGAATTTGATCCATGAACTTCCTGAAAAAATTAGGTTAAGATTTAGGGCCATAGAAATTCTCTCTGGTCATTGAGAGTTAGGACAAGTTTTTTATATGGTTGAATTCGTCTTGGAAAACTCTACAACTTTGATGTTATGTGTTTTTGCATTAGAGCACGTATGCAAGATCTGACATTTTGAACAGGGCGCGTGGTTTTTGTTTGAACAAAAGGTTGAAGATGAAGTCAGTGGGCTGGGCTTGGTTCTGGCCTTGCTTCTCACACCCCCTTTTGCTGAATGCACCCCCTGGCCCAATTTCTTTATATTTTATATTTTTGTATTTTTAGTTTCATTTCTGATTTTATTTCATTATTTCTAAATATAAAAAATACCGAAAAATATTTTAATAAATATTTTACATTTATTTTGTATTTTATTTTTATTTTTTTCTAACATGAAAACAATTTAATTAGTATATGTTTTATGTTATTGAAAACTTAAAAATAATAAATAATAATATTATACTTTTATTTTTATTCTTTATTTTATTTATACTAAAAAATATTGTTCTAAATATATTTTTGTCTTGTATATATTTTTATTTTATTTTTTATTGTACATATTTAATATAATTAATATATATACATACTTTTATTTTATTTAATAGATACTTTAGAATAAAAACTTAAAAATACTATACTTTTATTTTTATTATTATTTATACTTAAAAAGTACTTTTTCTAAATATATTTTATTTTTTGTATATACACTATTTTATTTTATTGTATGTAAGTAATATAGTCAATATATTTATATTCTTAAAAATTAGGGTTTTACCCTTAATAATATAATAATGATCCTTTTTATTATTCCTTTTTTTTACATTAAATATTTTTTCATACATAAAAATAAACAAAAACCTTTTTTGCATATTCATATTATTTTGTATATTTATTTAATTTGTTTATTTAAATATTATTCATTTGTTATTTATGCCATTTGATTCAATTTGGATGTAATAGTAAAACTAGGGTTTTAATTTCTTGTCAAATATTCCCCATTCAAAATTGTATCCCCCTCCCCATAATCATGTTGTAATAGTGGTAGATTTATTTTACACATTTACGCTTTCAATTATGCCATGATTAGAGATTAGGGTTTGTATGCAAAAATCCAAAATTAACAAGTAGCTTGACCTAATGCAAAGACAAAAATGCATGAAAATCAATACACAATGCACACTTGCACCCCTAGGGTTTCATTCACTTGTTGCCTTAAAAATGGGCCATGTTATGCATGTTAGGTATTTTGGCAAAACAAACACAAAACAAAAGATCATAGTCCCTCGATGACTCTATCTTGGTTGCCTATACAAAATGATCTAGCCCCTCAGAAAATTGCTAAAAATACTTAATAAAATTGCTATCATGGTCTATACGATGACCCGCGCCTGTCCCGTTTAACATCCTAATATAAGGTTGTTTACCAAATGCAATGGTAAAACAACACTGTCAAAAGGGTTAAAAGCATATAGGAAAGATCTTTGAGTAAAATAGGGTAGATAACTCTTAGTTACTTGATCAAAAACTTGCAAAACATCCTTGCTATTTTCAAAACACACTTCACAACACCATTTCAAAATATTTCCCAAATCAAACTTTCAAACATTGAAATCTTTTCAAAAGACAATACACCTTTGTATATATTCAAACAAGAATCATTACAAAGGTTGCCACAACGATGACCTATTTTCAAAACATCTTTCAAAACCACACACAAAGCAGCATTTTAAACAATTGAAAAGCAAAAGCAAGTGATCTAATAAAGTAACTAAGAGCCCATGGATAACCATGGATGAAAAGGGTGCTTGCACCTTCCCTTTTCATAATCTACTCCCCGAACCCAAGAAAACATCTCAAAGGTCTTTCCTGTGCTTTTTGACCTTTCCTTAGGATAAAATGAAAAGTCGGTGGCGACTCTTGCTAAACCGAAACATTTGAGAATACAAGCGCAAAACCTCAAGTCAGTTCTCCCACCGTATCACAATACGCCACTTATTAATCCCCAACAGAGTCGCCAGTTCTATGATACAATGGCAGAACCGGACTGTTTTAGGAAAATACTGGTTTGCGTTTGCAAAATGTTACGGTAAGCAAGAGTCGCCACCGACTTTTATTTTATCCAACTGGAAAGGAAAAAAAGCACAGAAAAATTCCTTTTTTTTGAGATTTTGAGTACGGAGGGTAGATTATAGAAAGGGAAGGTGTTAGCACCCTTTCTATCCATGGTTTTCCATGGGCTCTTAGATACTTGCTCATCATTTTAAAATTGCTTCTGTGTTTGAAAAGTTTTTGTTTTACTTCGATTTAACCCTTGCTTCTGTCTTCAAGAGTGTTACGAAGTGTTTTTGAAAACTTTGTTTGAAAAGTGTGTAAGTGTGGAAAAGTTTGATTTTGAGTGAGTACCTACTAGCATCTACCTACTCAAAAAATAATGTTTCTGTTCTTGTTTCCTTTAGACAATGCTATCCTACTATTGTGAAATAGGTAGCACCGTCGTTGGAATTTTCAAGGGTCAATTCAAAAGGGCCGTACGATCACTAAAGCAATGTTAGGACGTCTTAGTAATAACCCTAATATCTTAAGATCGTATTCGAGGCAACAATTCTGAGGCAACCTTTCCGAATGGGACATTTGATCTTTTAGATAAAAGAGCGACCACTAAAATATCCTATAATCAATGATCGTTTACCGAAGGCAACCGAAGTGAGAGTATACCCTAGGAGTGCGCATGTGCGAGTGATTCAATTTCAAGTTGTTATCTTTGCACATTTAGGGTTTACTAACTGTTTTAATTTCAACATACATTCTTGTCATGCATCCCTATTATCATACATCTAACAGTTAATATCTACGGAAATTAAAATGCGAGAAATAAGCTACGCTATTACAAGGCTTCAGGCGAAATTAATTACATAGCCAAAAAACCCGTCAAAACGATAAATGAAAAGAAAAAAAGTCCTAATTAATGTATTACATCCTGTGAGCAGTTACATCAATATGGTAAAAATAAATAAGCGCACACAATGATTTCAGAACGAGCAAAAATTAGGGTTTTGACCGCGTGTAACCTAATTAAAAGAAAAATTATTTTTGTTATTTGATTATTTGAGAAAATAAGGTTTTAAATTAAGTATGTACAAACCTAATTTACTAATTAATTTAAATTAAGAAAATTAATTACATGACCTATTTTTGTGTTTTGGTTATTTTTAAGAAAAGAAAAATAAAAATTAAATTAGACAAAAACCCTAATTCTTCTAATTGATTTTAATTTGTTCATAAAAAGAATTAAAGTTATCTAATAAATTAAATTAACTAACTAAATTAATTTAAAAAAAAACCCAAATTTAATTGGGTGAAATATTGATTTTATTATTTTATAAAAAAAAGAGTTAATTTTTTTGTTAGCAAAAATAATTTAAATGAATTAAATAAGGAAAATATAAAAGAAAAGAAAAAAGAAAATGGGCCTGTAATCAGCAAATTGGAAGGGTGTCAATAGCAATTTCTGGGCCCAAAAGCAAGGGTCCACGTTGACTTTCAGATTCCATGCTGCACTTTGACTGAGATACATGATGGACCCTCATGTAATGGCCTTCAGATCTGGCTTCCTGGAGATCCAATGATTGAGCCTTGAGGTTACATGGTGGTCTCCATGATGCGTGGGATATTGGATCTGTGAAGAATAACTAAGAAAAATTGCAAATGTTTGGAGGCAGGGGTCGAACCCATGACCTCATGCCTGCAATGCCTTAGCGCCACCTGGACTACCACTGGGCCACTTGATTCAATTTGTTAAATTATGAAACAAAAACAATAAAATGCATAAAACGAAGCTACCTGTAAAACACGCGCCAGAATTCAAATAGGCGAGTAGGGTGATGCCACACATGTCTTCTTCTTCCTCACTCCGTTGGTAAAAGTCAGAGACTTTTACCTACGGACATAGGTCTGTCACTACAAACCCTACATATCTCAAAATCTCACACAGACATGATAAACGAAATATAATGGTGTAGATCCAATCGTCCTGGCCCTGTGATCATCATAGCACCCTTCTTGTGGACCAATTTTGCCTGTACAAAAAGATCCCAAAATGCACAAAGAAACCCTAGCAATGGTGGATTCCAATATAGCTAACGAAAATGCAATTAAATGGTACTGTTAGCTTGCAAACATGATCAGGATTACAAATATGCTATTGAAACATGATAGAGATGCAAGAATAATAAAATACGATTTAAAAAAAGCCAAATCGTGAGGGTCGTGGAGATGAATTCTGGGCACGAGGATGCTTGCTTTTGATTGGTATAGCTTCCTTGTATGCCCAGGAAGCGAATGAGATGGCTTAGGAGTCTTAAAAATGCCTGTAAGTGTGAAATCAAGTCAGCACTTTTCTTGAGTTTTTTCAAGTTTTGTTCTTCCTTTCTACGCCTCCAAACCTTGTGCTTCTGGCCTACATTCGTCCACTATATACCACTGATTGAATTAGGGTTACAATTGTGCTCTCAATCTTTGTCAATTATGATCTTTGATCATGATTTGATCTTCATGAAATTCTTTCCAAAAATAGGCCAAAATCAATATTTTTGTGCCTAACCATGCCTTGCACGATTTGATTTTATTGCTAGCTGTATAAGTGACCTGAAATGTGCACAAAATCTTGAGGTTTGAATGATTTGGATATTTTCATGATTTATTTTGATTTAATTTGATTTAATTGAAATGAAAAATCAAAATAAATAGCAAAAATAAGATAAAGACAAGTGGAAAGATCTAGGGCTCGTGGACCATGTTACAAACTCAAAACAAGTGCAAAAAGTTAGGCCCATTTGACAAAAATTGCAATTTAGGGCACTTTTGACTTTTGGCAATTTTGCAAAAAAGGTCAACTTCACCAATGCATAACTTCTTCAATTTTGACTATTTGAAGGTGTAATTGGACTTTTTAGAAAGCTTGGTATGTCCTCTAAGCAACCCTTTTGGTCTCATCTCAATTTATTCTTCCATGTTCATGTATGAAGCTTTGACAAAAAAGGTGTTTTTGTTGACTTTTCAAAATGACCTATAATGTCAAAATTCATATCTTTTTGTAAGTGCATATTTTGAACTTTGGAGATGAAGATGAATTGTAGGGAATTGCATCCTCTTCAAAATGAGCTTTGGATGGGTCATTTCTCATAAAGTATGAGAAAGTTATGCTTGGTCAAAGTTGAGTTGACCTTTCCTACAAAACCCTAATTTAGCAACTTTTGGGTTTTGATGAATTGTGAGCAATACTTGATGAATCACGATAAACCCTTGATCAAATGATGAATAATACTTAAAAATGAGGATGTTGACAAAAAATCTTGAAGTTTGACTGTATGTGGGCCACAATTGACTTTTGCCCTAGAACATTCGATTTTTAGGCTTTTGAGCAATTGACTGAGCAAACTTCCTCTGCAAGGCTTGAACTTTGACATGAATGATCTTGAGAACATATTAGGACAATGGTGAGCATTTGAGACCCTTTGGATTCAAGCATCTTGATGCAACATGAAACCCTAATTTTGAGGTAGACTGCCTTTGGAGAGAGTTTGTCTGGTTAACCCTTGGACTTCCTTGAGCAACTTGAGGACCTCTCTTGAGATGTTTTGAGAAATATGGGAGGGAAAATTTTGGGGTACAACACTAAGGCAATTGAGTTTACTCCGGTGACTGGTATGAATGTTACTCAGAACCCAATGCCTAAGCATGAAGGGGGTGTTGTTAATATGATTGATGATAATGGTGAAGTGTTGAATTTAATCATGAATGTGGAACAAGTAACTACTCCGTTGTGCTATGTTAAGAGGTATTTGCTTGAAAATTCTATTTTCCTAGGTTGTACTTCAGAGTGTGCCAAGTGCAGAGAGCAACCGAAGGGCTGTGATAATTTAAAAGCCGGTATCCAATTGTTGATAAAGGAGGGTTCCCTGCAGTTCGACAGAAAACCGAGCTACCGCAAGGTTACCGAAGAAGATGTTGCTGTGGTATCTCTATTCCTTACACCCCTGTGCGCATTCCTGCCCCATCTAGGGCACCTCCTTTGATGATTACAGTACCTGGTCCCATGCCGTATACCAGCGAGAAGGCCATCCCATGGCATTACAGTGCCGATGTTTATTACCATGGGGTGAAGCAGGAAGTAAGTGCTAGTTTGTATGAGGAAGAACATACTGAAGATAATGAAGAGGAAGTTCATAACTTTTTTTGGTGTGGGTCGAATGACTAGAAGCGGGAGAGTATTTGGTCCTTCCAATGTGCAAGATGAGGCAGATGCTTCAGCAAGAGAAAAAGGAAAACAACATGCGATGATTGGTAACCCAAGGGTTACGCCAGCCAATGTGACTCAACCAATTCCGATACCAGAAGCTTCTTCAGTTCCCAATGAGGTTGAAGAGTTAATGCGAATTATCAGAAAAAGCGATTATAACATAATTGATCATCTGAGCCATACTCCTTCTAAGATGTCTATCTTGTCTCTGTTGATTTATTAAGAACCTCACATAAATTCTTTGATGAAGTTGTTAAAGAATGCGTTCGTGCCACATGAGATAACAGTCAATCAGTCTGAGAATGTTTGTGCTAACATATCTGCCGAGAATGGTCTGGGCTTCACAGATTTTGATCTTCCTCCGGAAGGGCCAAACCATAATAACGCGTTGCATATTTCAATGGAGTGCAGGGGCACTACTCTATCCCGGGTTTTGGTGGATACAAGATCGTCTTTGAATGTATTGCCCAAGTCAACATTGATGAAGATTGATTATTCCGGACTGGAGCTACGCCCTAGTGATTTGATGGTAAAGGCGTTTGATGGGTCTCGAAGGTCCGTGTTTGGGGAGGTGGAGTTACCAATCAAAGTTGGTCCTCGCACCTTCACGGCTACTTTTTTGTGATGGATATATAACCAGTGTATTGTTGTTTGTTGGGGCGGCCATGGATTCATAGAGCAGGGGCAGTCACTTCTACTCTTCATCAGAAACTCAAGTATCTCACAGAAGGAAAAGTGATAACTGTGTGTGGTGAGGAAGAGTACATCGTGAGTCATTTGACATCATTCCGCTATGTTGAAGTTGAAGGCGAGATACATGAGACTCCATTTCAAGCATTTGAGAAAGTTCATGCTGTAAATTTTCCTCCTCCAGAGCAGAAAAGGAAACCTGAAATTGTTATGTCTTCTCTCAAGGATGCGAGAGCTATGGTGGAAGGTGGTAACCCTGAAGGTTGGGGACAGGTGCTGGACGTTACTCTAAAATTTGATAAATTTGGTCTTGGTTTTAGCCCAGGTCAGCAGAGTGCAGCTCCCAGAGCATCTAGTTTATCAACTCCTGTGAAGTTTTCCTGTCCTTGTGCTGCTCAAGAAGGACACATCAATGGAGTTGGCAATGACAGGGCTGATGGCTACAATATTGAAGATTGGATTCGTCCAAGTATTCCAGGCCAGACACTCAACAATTGGACTTCTGTGGATGTTATCCAAGTTTCAAGCGCTGAGGAGTAATTTTCTTGTTTTCTTTTATTATCATATCATAATTCCTACGCTCTGCCCAAGGCGTGGTGAATCATTTGTGTATGGCCACCATGTTTATTTTCAAGCTTATTGTTGCACCCCAAAATTTGCCCTCTCATGTTTCCCAAAGCCTTCCCCTTGCATGGTTGATCACAAACTCTTGCCTAAGGAAAAGGAAAATTTTTGAGCGATGCTTCGATTTGCATTCTGAAGGAGCATTTCGATTGGTATTCTGAAGGAGCATTTCGATTGGCACTCTGAAGAAGCATTTCGATTGGCACTCTGAAGAAGCATTTCAATTGGCATTCTGAAGGAACACTTCGATTGGCATTCTGAAGAAGCATTTCGATTGGCACTCTGAAGAAGCATTTCGATTGGCATTCTGAAGGAACACTTTGATTGGCATTCTGAAAAACCCTTCAATTGGAATTCTGAAGGAGCATTTCGATTGGCACTCTGAAGAAGCATTTCAATTGGAATTAAGGACAAGTACTTCGATTGGAATTCCAAAAAGGTCCATTCAAAGAAGCATTCAAAGGGTCCATTCGAAGAAGCTTTCGAAAGAGCATTCGAAGGAGGTTATCAGCCCATTCAAAAGGGAGCATTCAAAAGAAGCCATCAGCCTATTCGAAGGGGAGCATTCGAAGGCCAGCTGCTTGTCATTCAAAATTCAAAAAGGGACAGAATCCCATGTGTTTAGCCAACGTTACAAACTCTCATTCATGGCTTTCAAACACACAATTAACGTTATGAATCCTCCTTCATGGCTGTCAAAACACATAATCAAGGTCATTTAAACCATTGTCTTCCTGTCCCCTTCACCCCCTCTATATAAAGAATTCACAAATGCTGCAAAAGAGATGAAGAAGATACAGAAAAATAGAGAACTTGGAGAGACGCTGCCCAGAATTTTCCAAGCCAAAGCTGCCACCCAGCGAACGTCTCCCCCCTCAGAACTACAGGTCGAAGCACCTCTGTTTGGTAAAAGAAAAATCTAATCTCAAGCTCACTCTCAAATTCATTTCGATTGCATATTCATATTTTTTCTGTTTGTGGATGATTTAATGTGCTTCGTGTGAGCTACAATGCAGAGTTGAGATTGTGCCATTGCTTGGGCACAATCTGAGTTTATCCTTCGAATCCCAGGATAAAACAAACCCAGACCCAGGTTCAGCAAGTGCGCATAAGAGGAGATTCGAACCAAGGGGGGTTAAATCCCCCATGGACTTTTAATATGTGTTTCGTTTTGCAGGAACCTCATGCTCAGCTTCTTGTTCAGAGCTTCGAAGCTCAACAGTTTAGCTTCGAACTGGACCCAGGACTTCCAGTTCGAAGGATGACATGTCCAGATCGAACCCCCCTCAGAGTGCAGCCCCTCATGCACCTTCGATCCAGCCTCTTCACTGGGTCGAAAGACAACCTGCCTCTCTTTCGACCCAGGCCTCCAGAATTACTTTTTTTCTTTTTATTTTGCTGCCTGGCCCATTTGTACTCTGTTTATTTTGTTTCCGTTTATTCCTTTTAGTTTTAATTAAAAATCATAAAAGATAAACAACTTAGAATTAGGATTTAATTTAATTAATCATTTTAACTTATTTTCTCCAATTTTAAAATCAGTAGACTTAGGTTTTATTCAAATTCAATCTTTTTTCATAAACAAAAATACAAAAAATATTAGGTTTGTTTTAGAATAAATTTTAATCAGGTTTTTTTAATTAATTAAATTTGACTTAACTGAATATTTAGCATTTTCTCAAAAAAATAAAATAAAACAACAAAAAGATTATATGCTAGGTTTTTTTAAGTTTCATGCGCGTTTATTTTATTGTAACTGCTTATTATTTCCCCAATTTTGGACATGTAAATAATCCCCTCCCCGAAGCCTTGTAATAGTGTAGTATTTACAGTTTCTGCACTTTAAATTCCTGTACATATATTAACTGCTTAGATGTATGCTAACTAGGATTGTATGACAAGATCTAAAAACAAATGGTAGAACACCTAAAAATACAAAGATAATATAAACTGAAAATTGACACACTTGCACATGCCACTCCTAGGGTACACCTCATTTGGTTGCCTCAAATGTGGTCATTAAGTATAGGATGTTTTAGAGGTCGTCCTTTTTGTCCCAAGATCATAAGTTGCCTCGAAATGGTTGCCTCGATAAAAATGATCTAAGACATTAGGATTACCACTAAAGTGTCCTAATGTTGCTTAAGTGACCACAAGTCCCTTAAATCAAATTGACCCGAAAAAACTCCAACGACGGTGCTACCTACTCCTCAATAGTGGGATAACACTGTCTAAAGGACAGTTGCACAGTTTAATTCCTTTTCGAGTAGGTAGATGTTCTTAAGTACTTGCTCTCTTTTAAAACAAAACAAAAACTTTTCGCACTTACACTTTCATCAAAAACAAAACTCTTTTCAAAACCCACAATCACAAAGAAAAGCAAACCTTTTGAAAACATAGTGAGCAAGTACCTAAGAGCCCGTGGATAACCACGGATAGAAAGGGTTCTAATACCTTCCCTTTATATAACCTACCTCCCGAACCCGAGAAACAATCTCAAAAAAGAATTTTTTCTGTGCTTTTGTCCTTTCCCTTGTTGGATAAAATAAAAGACGGTGGTGACTCTTGCTTACCGCGACACTTTGCGAAAACAAACACAAACCAGCATATTAAAAAACAGTCAGTTCTCGTTCCCACCGATCACACTTATCATGAAATAAAGGACGTTTTTGCATTCAAAAATTTGCTTCATTTATTTTTTATTTAAATGACAATGTTTCTCTTTTCACACACTGTCACTAAAAAACGCTAAAAATGTCGTTCATGCAGATGCACTTCCACCACCGATCATATTGATAACGACTCTGCTATGGCTCATTATGACTTTAATACTCCTATTTATCAAGCTGAAGAAGAGGCATATGAGGATTGTGATCTTCCTGAGGAATTGGCAAGATTGTTAAAACAAGAGGAGAAGGTTATCCAGCCAAATCAGGATTCAATTGAGGTGGTGAATATTGGCACAGAAGAGGTAAGAAGAGAAGTCAAGATAGGGGCAGATCTCGAAGAAAGTATAAAAGGCAGATTGATTGAGCTACTCCGTGAGTATTCTAATATCTTCGCTTGGTCTTATGAGGATATGCCTGGGTTGGATACAAATATAGTGGTGCATCGATTACTGCTCAAAGAAGGTTATTCCCTTGTCAAGCAAAAGCTCCGAAGAACTCATCCTGAGATGTCCAAGAAGATCAAAGAGGAGGTCCAGAAGAAGTTGGACGCGAATTTCTTAAAAGTCATCAATTATCCGCCATGGATTGCAAATATTGTGCCTGTGCCCAAGAAGGATGGTAAGGTCAGGATGTGCTTGGATTATAGGGATTTGAACAGGGCCAACCCTAAAGATGATTTCCCTCTCCCGCATATTGATGTGTTGGTCGATAATACTGCTCATTCCAAAGTATTTTCGTTCATGGATGGTTTTTCGGGTTACAATAAAATTAAGATGGCTCTGGAGGATATGGAGAAGACAACATTTATCACGCCTTGGGGAACTTTCTGCTATAAACTGATGCTGTTTGGTTTGAAAAATGCCGGGGCAACATATCAGCGCGCCATGGTCACCCTCTTTCATGATTTGATTCACGAAGAGATTGAGGTATATATGGACGATATGATTGCTAAGTCTGACACGGAAGAGGATCATCTTGTTCATCTGGAAAAATTGTTCGAGAGACTGAGGCAGTTCTTGCTAAGGTTAAATCCGAATAAGTGCACCTTCGGGGTGAGATCCAGCAAGCTGTTGGGTTTTATTGTAAGTGAAAAAGGTATCGAGGTGGACCCGGCCAAGGTAAAAGCGATACGGGAAATGCCTGAACCAAGGACAGAGAAGGAAGTACGTGGATTCTTGGGAAGGTTAAAATACATTTCTAGATTTATTTCTCATCTCACAGCCACCTGTGAACCTTTGTTTAAGTTGTTGAATAAAAGTTAGACAACGAATTGGAATGAGGATTGTCAGAAGGCTTTTAACAAAATAAAGGAGTATTTGCAGGAACCTCCAATACTCATGCTACCAGTGGAAGGAAGGCCACTAATCATGTATCTAACTGTGTTGGAGAGCTCAATGGGTTGTGTCCTCGGTCAGCACGACGAGACAGGGAAGAAAGAGCAGGCTATTTACTACTTGAGTAAGAAGTTTACAGAATGCGAGTCGAGGTACTCATTGCTGGAAAAGACTTATTGTGTGCTTGCCTGGGCCACCAAACATTTGAGGCAATACATGTTAACTCACACCACCTACTTGATATCCAAAATGGATCCAATCAAGTACATTTTTGAGAAGCCAGCTCTTACAGGCAGGGTAGCCCGTTGGCAGATGATACTCACCGAATATGATATCCAATACACTACTCAAAAAGTAATTAAGGGTAGTGTACTGGCCGACCATCTTGCTCATCATCCCTTGAATGATTATGAACCGATGAAGTTTGATTTTCCAGATGAGGAAATTGTGTATATTCGGGATCATAATATGCCAGACCCAGACGAAGGACCCTGTGATACGGTGGGAGAACTGACTTGGGATTTTGCGTTTGTGTTCGCAAATGTTTCGGTTTAGCAAGAGTCGCCACCGAATTTTTATTTTATCCAAAGGAAAGGTCAAAAAGCACAGGAAAGACCTTTGAGATGTTTTCTTGGGTTCGGGGAGTAGATTATGAAAAGGGAAGGTGCAAGCACCCTTTTCATCCATGGTTATCCATGGGCTTTTAGTTACTTGTTTAGATCACTTGCTTTGCTTTTCCAATTGTTTGAAATGGTGCTTTGTGTGTGGTTTTGAAAGATGTTTTTGAAAAGAGGCCATTGTTGTGGCAACCTTTGTAATGATTCTTGTTTGAATGTATACAAAGATGTTTTTATCTTTTGAAAAGTTTTCAATGTTTTGAAAGTTTGATTTGGATAATGTTTTGAAATTGTGTTGCATTTGAAAATAGCAAGGATGTTTTTTGCAAGCTTTTTGATCAAGTAACTAAGAGCTATCTACCCTAATTTACTCAAAGATCCTTCCTAATGTTTTTAACCCTTTTGACAGTGTTGTTTCACCATTGCATTTGGCGAACAACCTTGTGTTAGGATGTTAAACGGGACAGGCGCGGGTCATCGTATAGACCATGATAGCAATTGTGTTATGTATCTTTGGCAATTTTCTTGAGGGACTTGATCATTTTTGTTTAGGCAACCAAGATAGTGTCATCGAGGGACTATGATCTTTTGTTCTGTTTTTGTTTTGCCAAAGTACCCAACATGCATACCATGGCCCATTTTTGAAGGCAACAAGTGGATTATAACCCTAGGGGTGCAAGTGTGTATTGTGTTTGATTTTCATGCATTTTTGTCTTTGTTTAGGTCAAACTATTTGTTGATTTTGATTTTGCATACAAACCCTAATTCTCTAATCATGGCATAATTGAAAGCGTAAAGTGCGAGAATTTAAAATTCTAAGCTATTACAATATGATTATAGGGATGGGGGTACAATTTTGAATGGGGGGTATTTGACAAAAAATATAAACCCTAATTTACTATTACATCCAAATTGAATTTGCTTGCATAAATATTAAACGGACAATACTTAATTAAACAAAATAAATAAATATTAAATAATATGTATTATGCAAAAAAAAAGAATTTTTGTTTGTTTATGTATGTAAAAGTATCTTTAATATATAAAGTATAAAGAAATAAATAAAATATTTATTTTAAATGTCTAAGGGAAAAACCCTAATTTCTTTAAGAGATAAACATATTATTTTATTTATATACAACAAAATATATTAATATGTACAAAATGAAATATACTTAAAAAAAGTATTTTTTTAGTATAAAAAATAAAAATGTAATATTTTATATTTTTTATTCTAGAGTATTTACAAAATAAAAAGTATATATTTATTATGTGTATATTAATCAAATTAAATATGTACAAAATAAAATGAAATATGTACAAAAACAAAATATATTTAGGAAAATATTTTTAGTATGAATAAAAATAAGGAACAAAAATAAAAGTATAAATTGTAAATAATTTTCAAGTCTTAATAATATAAAAGAATATTTAAATGCTTTTAATATTAGAAAAAATTAAAATAAAATGCCAAATGAATAAAAAAAATTATGAAAATATTTTTTGAGCATTTATTATATTTAGAAATAAATAAACAAAATCAGAAAAGAAAACAAAAATGCAAAAATATAATTATTCAAGAAATTGGGCCAGGGGGTGCAAAAATGGAAAAGAGGGTGTCAAAAGCAAACAGGCCAAGCCCAGCCCAAATCTTCATCTTCAACCTCCAGCATTTTGAAAAAACCCGCGCCTGTTGTACAAACTTGGACATCCTGTATACTTGATCTATTGCAAAAACTCACAACATCAAACTTGTAGAGAATTTCAAGACGATTCTAACCATATAAAAAACTAATCCTAACTCTCAAAGACCAGAGAGAATTTCTCTGGCCCCAAAATCTGACCTAGTTTTTTCAGCATGTTCATGGATGAAATTCTCCTAGTACACTTAATATAAATGAAAGCTGAGCATATGTATGGCTTCCTAGCAATGAACACTACATTTTTTATTCATAAACCTAAGGCTAAATGTTCCTAAATAGAGAGATAGAAAGTGAGGAAAAACTTGTTTCAGTTGGATTCGTGTAGGGCAATGCAGTGCTTCTCAACAAGTTTTGAGATGTCTGGTAGCTTGCCTGAACTTCACTTGTCCTTTTCCAATAGCTAGCTTGCCTTGAAAGTCCTTGAATCAGCCTATAGATCTCAACCTGCACAAGCTTGAAATGAAAATGGTGAACACTATAAATGGAGTTACAGTTGGTAATGGAGGTTTGGGATAGCTTGAGTGAGTTGAATGGAAAGTGTTTGAAGCAAAATGGGGCAAAACACACGAGCCAAATGAGCTGGGGAACTCAAGTTGCAGCACCTTCCCTGTTTTGCCAAAGAAGTGTGATTTCTGGCTATGGGGTGTTTTGGGGCTCAAACACCCGTGTTTCTTGCTCAAAGGGTTGTGTGAAAGATGTTTGAAATGTTTGTGTAAGTTCACAATGGCTGGTTTCCAAGTTCTCAAGTGTTTGGCAAGTTTCTTGTTTTTGAAGCAAGAATGGGAAGTTGTGATTACAGGCCTGTAAAAGCCATCAAATATGCTGCATAATTTGCTCTTGGCCCCTGCAATTTGTGGATTTGATTTGGCTTCTGAGATCTTAGCCCTATGCTCAAAGATCATGGTTTGACATAAAGCACACTTTTGCAAAAATGGGAATTTGCCTTTTTCTACTTAAGGCCTAATCTTGTGTACAATATCCAAATGGAAAAAACAAAAGCTTAGACTTATGGATTTGCATTTAACTAAGGAGTTTGAAGTGGTTTAGAGGCCTGCAAACTAGTACAAGGCATGCTGGTTCGAAAATGCCACTTGAGTGAACATGAATTTGCCATGGATACAAAGTGAGTTTTTGCCAACTTCAAGCATTCGATTCTCCCTAACCACAAATGTGTTTGAGGAGTTCTTTGACAATTTGGAAAGCTTGTAACATGCTATATAATCCATATTTGAAATGCAACTTTAGACTCCAAGTGGAACTACGTGAAAAATGGCCAAGAAGATGGGTCAAAATCTTGCCTAAACTAGGGCAAAATTTCACTAAGTTAAAAGTTTTAGGGACCCTTGTTCCAAAAATCATAACTTGAGATCCAAACTTATTTTGAGAAAAATTTGTGAATCAAAGTTATAGACTTTGTGGATGACTACAACTTTCATGTTGTAAGTTTTGTTTGAATCCATTTGCATCATGGTGAAAATGTGGGACAAAGTTAGGAAAAATTAAGAAAACTTCATAACTTAGAAAATTTTTAAGTTATGAAAATTTTCAATTTCAAACCCTAATTTGCAATTTTGGGTTTATTGATGAACAAGTTTTATAATTTGACACATCTTGATGAAAAATGACTCTTGGCACTTGATTTTGACCAAAAAGTCAAAGTTTGACTTTTCAGTGTACAATCAAATTTTGATCAGTTGACTGGAAAATTCATCTGTCAATCCCATGCATTTGAGATCTTTTGAACTTGTTGAATAGGTCAAGATGATGCCATTGAGTCCTTGGTTGAGCTTGAATTGCCCTTGGCTAGGTCAAAAAGTCAGAAATTGCCTTTGTACAGTTAAAACCCTAAAAATGACCATTTTGCCCTTTTGGTGATCTGATCAAATTTCTTGTGGAATTATGGTCCAAACTTGATCAAATGGTTCATATGAGTTCATAATGTTGATGTGGGTCAAAATTAATGAGGTTTGACTGTAAATTGGCCACAATTGACTTTTTCCCCAATACATCTGATTTTTAGGTCAACTGTCCAATTGACTGGGCAAAAATTTGATTCAAGGCTTGGAACTTGGTATGGACAAACTCATGAGTCCAACGTGAAGCATGAAAGTCAATTTGAGAATTGAAGGTCCAAAAATACTTGTGCAAACTCAAACCCTAATTTAAGTCATCAGTGCAAGGAGATGTCTTGAGCAGAGCAAACCCTAGCTTGATCCTGAGTTCCAAGAGCCTTGTGATGAGAAATGTTGATAGAATGAGAGGGAAAATTTTGGGGTAAAACAGACCCGAACCGGGATCACGTTGGACGCTTGTTTTTGATAGTGCCTCCAATGCCACAGGCAACGACGTCTGAGCTATTATCACTTCCCCTGAGGGATACCACATTCCTTTCACGGCTCATATTTGTTTCAATTGCACTAACAATATGGCCTAATATGAGGCTTGCATTTATGGAATTGAAGCGGCGATCGACCCGCGCATCAATTTTTTGAAAGTTTATGGGGATTCCAATCTTGTTATCAACCAGATTAATGGAGATTGGGAGACTCGCCATCAGAACCTAACTCCGTATCGTGAGCATGTTATGAAGTTGATTCCGTACTTCGAAGAGATCGCGTTTGAGCAAATTTCCAGAGAAGAAAACAATCTAGATGATGCACTGGCAACTTTGTCCTCCATGTTCAAGGTTAAGTGGGCTAATGAGGCACCTTCCATTACTATCAGAAGTTTGAGTGAGCCAGCTTTATGTTTTGAGGCCAGTTTGGAACCAGATGGTAATCCTTGGTTTTATGATGTTAACCGATATCTTGAAACACAAGAGTACCATGAAGAGGCATACGTCACATATAAGAAGTTCTTGAGAAGATTTTCAGCCAAGTTCTTTCTCAGTGGTGGTGTGTTGTATAGAAGGCATCATAACGGATTACTGCTCAGATGTGTTGACAAGAAAGAAGCAGCTAGAATCATTGAGGAGATACATGAAGGTAATTTCGGGACCCATTCCAACAGGCATACCATGGATAAAAAGATTTTGCGAGCAGGTTATTATTGGTCCACCATGGAGACTGACTGTTACAATCATGTGCGGGTTTGCCATAAATGTCAAGTTTATGCTGATAAGGTGCATGTGCCGCCACTACCTTTGAATGTATTGACTTTCCCTTGGCTGTATGTGATGTGGGGAATTGATATGATCGGCAAAATTGAACCGACTGCATCCAACAGACACTGTTTCATTCTAGTTGCCATTGATTATTTTACAAAATGGGTAGAAGCTGCGTCCTATGCCAATGTCACCAAGCAGGTGGTAACTCGGTTCATTAAGCATAATATTATCTGTCGCTACAGAGTGTCTGAAAAGATCATTATCGATAATGGGTCTAATTTGATCAACAAAATGATGAAGGAGCTTTGTGAGTCCTTCAAAATCAAACATCATAACTCTTCCCCATACCGACCAAAGATGAACGGTGCCGTTGAAGTGGCCAATAAGAATATCAAGAAAATCATGCAGAAGATGGTGGTAACCTATAAAGATTGGCATGAGATGCTGCCTTTTGCGTTGCATGGTTATTGCACCACTGTGCGTACTTCGACTGGGGCAACCCCATTTTCGTTGGTTTACGGCATGGAAGCGGTATTGCTGGTAGAAGTTGAGATTCCTTCTCTTAGGATCATGAGAGATGTTAAGCTGGATGAAAGTGAATGGGTACAGAATCGGCTGGATTAGTTGGAACTTATTGACGAGAAAAGGTTGACGGCTGTATGTCATGGTCAGGTATATCAGCAAAGGATGAGGAAAGATTTTGATAAGAGGGTACGGCCTCAGTGTTACAAGCCAAGTGACCTTGTGCTAAAAAGGATAATTCTTCCCCAGGGAGATCCCAGGGGCAAGTGGGTTCCAACTTATGAAGGTCCTTTCGTGGTCAGAAAAGTTTTCTCTGGAGGAGCGATGATGCTCACGACTATGGATGGAGAGTACTTCCCTCTCCCTGTGAATGCTGACGTAGTTAAAAATACTTTGCATAAAAATAAAATAAAATAATAATAATAAAAAAACCCGCTAAACTGAAAACCCGAAAGGGCAGTTTAGGCAAAAAGAGGGTGTCCTGGTGACTCGAAAACCCGAAAGGGCGATTCAGGCAAAAATTAGGGACTTAAAGCAAATGACTACGCTCAGCATGAGATCCTTTGTCTCTTTCCTTCGTTCCGTCACCTGGTATAAGCTCGAAGCTAATCCAAGAATGATCTATCTGAAAGTAGGAAGATGGAAGCGTTAGAGTCATAAGAGTCATAGCAGAGTCGGGACTTGATGGATATTCACATTCACATTGCCATTTGTAAACACTTGTTTGCTTTGATTTTGTAATTTCTTGGTTCCAAATGTAAACGCCTTTTTCACAGGATGATTTCTTAAAATCAATAGAATATCTTCTTTCAAGTACACATATACTTTTCTTTTCTCCCTTTTTTACTATTTTGTTTGCAAAAACGTCCAATATTTTTGATAAGTATGTGCATATAAACTTCGTGGGCCTTACACAGAAATGGTAATACAAGTCATGGTTGGTTGATCGCTTGAAATACGGATAACAAACACATCTACTACCTGTGCAAGGGGAATGTTTGGTTATATGTTTGATGGATTTCTCTTTCACTTTACTGGTGGATGCTTTGCCATTTTGTTTCACAGCTCCATGTTGTTGGTAAAGGTCATGGGTCAGGGTAATATCAAGATTACGGCAGGTCGGCGAGATCGACGAACCTAGTTGGAGATATTTCTTCCCCATAATGGCTTTTATTACGTTTCTTTGCCGCACTTTCATGTGTTATCTTGATTGATCGTTTTAGCATTGTCTGCATATAGGATTTTGTTTATAGCCGAATGTCAGTCTTGATGCATTGAATATTTTTTCCATAAATTTTTTTTTGTTTCATCCAGTATCACTCTTTAATCGTTTTTCGGGCATTTTGATACCAACTGTGCCAATTCTTTTGCTTAGCCAAGAGTTTGGAGGAAGGTGTCTAGCTAAAAACAATGACTGTAATGGTATGCTTTTGAGTAGAACCCCGTTGATGATGTATAAGAATTGTTTCAATCCCCAAACACCGGAGATATAAGGGAGTTAGACCCTCGTTAACCCCTCTGAGCCTTCGAAGTAGGAGTTTCTTTTCCGTTAAAAAAACCTTATTTTTTCAACCCGGGTCAGGGTAGATGTTCAGTTGATTTGACCAAGCATTCAAAATTCAGAAGGAATGTCCCATCCGAGGATCACCACATTTTATCTTTCGCATCATGAAATCAGGAAAAATGTCTAAACCACGATGTTCATGTCATCACAAAGCCCTGAGGCCGAGGTCGAATCGATACAATAATGGCTATCCCTCGCTGACCAAGGAATAAGGCATTTGTTTTCTTAAAAAAAAGAGAGAAAGAAAGAAAGAGTTCAAAGACCTAAAGTCATATTGGCTTGTTCGAAGTGGAAAGTATGAATAAGAAAGAAACAAAAAGCCCTGCTAAGTCGAAACTTGAAAACAAGTCGCTTAGGCAAAAGTTAGGGCATCCCGCTGGACTCCCAAATTTGAAATTCAAAAGATTTTGTCCAGGCAAAAGCTAGGGAAAAGAGAGCCTAAAAGGCCGAAAAAATATTATTCAATAAAATTTTCATCCAAAGAAGAGGAACAATAATATCAAAAACAAAAGCAACAAAAGTTAAGTGACAATCATGTTGGAGAATTTGTCGTGATTACTTAACCATTACAAATCCTTTTGAAAGATGAATGCTTGTGATAAGTTAGCTGAACTTAGGACAGGAGAATATCACGAAGGGGGTGGGCACCAAATAACTTGAGCCTTGAAAAACTTTTTTTTTCTAAAAAACCTCGAACCAAGCCACATTACAACCTTTAAAAGTCCTAACTGAAACAAGGGTTTAACTCGAAAGCATACTACAACAGGATAACTTTGCTTAAAACTCCCAAATATGTGTTGCATATCCATGTTGGTATCTTATCACCCGCATTTTGACTCATTTTTCTTAAAAAAAAGGGGGGGAGGGAGAAAATTTTTGAAATTTTTTGCACTCTAGCCAGTGATTCATTCACAACAGAGATGCGACACTTTGTTAAGGTTTTCAACTTCAAGGCTTAAATAATCATCGCATTAGGTCTGTCATTCCCAAAATAAACATCTTCCTGCATGCAAAACATTTGTTTGACATCAAAAAGAGTTTACACGTTGAACACCTGTAAAGAGTTTAATGATTGTCAGGAAGGGAATATTTGGCTTTCTTTTGTTAGGCAGAGCCCATGTTTGGATAGGACTTTACCTATCCCCAATGAAGTTTCGTTTCTGCAGAGAAGTTTTGTTGCCCCAGGAATCTTATTTTAAAGGCTTCATTCTGAGACTTCAAGTTTGGATACGTCACACATCCCCAGTGGAGTTGTTTAAATGAGAACTCACATTCTGAAGAAGTTTCAACTCCCCAATAAAATTTCCAACAGAGATCCCTCACCTTGACCTCTCATTTCCCAGCCAGTCGGCGGACTGGGGCATCTTTATGTTAAGATCTTTCCTTATCCCCAGTAAGGTCGATACTATGTGACTATCTACGTGATCCATCCAATGGTTGCATTCCAGAAATCTCTCTACAGCATAAGAATCTTCAACAGAGTTCTGTCTCCCCGGTGAAACCCCATTTCCTCAGCAGAGTTTTGTTCCCCCAATAAAGGTTTTCACCCCTTACGTCGGGTTTGTTGTCTTGGTGTCATCCTCAACACGGCCGCGCACTGTCTTTTCCAGAGATTACAGTCTTGCTCTGATCTTCTCCCTCAATGTCTAATCTTCTCCAGAAGCTACAGTGTCGATCTGATCTTCTCTTGGAGTTTGCAATTTATTTTTGCAGCTCCTCTCAATGTTTGTGGTCCGTTTCTACTGGTTGCTCGGTTGTTATTCCCCACGAAGCTTCGTCTCTTCAAGGTTCCCTCTCTAGCGTTTCCCCATATTTTCTCCTCTCCTTTGGACTTTGCAATTTAGTTTTGCAAGACGTGTCGGAGTTCTGACTTCTTGGTTTTCTTTGGCTTCTCAATTGGCCATTCCCTAGTGAAACTTTTAAACATGTATCATTACATTGCATCTACCAAAATGCGTAGCATTTCCATTATATGGAACATTGAGCTATATAAAAAGAATTCAAACATGCATCAGAACATAAGCCATTATTGTTTCTGTTGTCTCTAGTGAATTTGCTAATACTCTGGGTTAAATCCCCAGCGAGGTCTTCGTCCTCATTATCTCGGTTTCCTCTCCATACCAATATCCTTTTGATATCAGTTTCATCCAATGTCTATTGATGCACCTTTTCGAATACCAGTTTCATCCTGATATTCACTTTCAGTCGGTTTTTAGGTGTACGCCCTAATCTCCTTATTTTGGGTTGAGCTCGAGCTTCGTCTCCTCACCTTGCGTGTGAAATCTAGTATCGTCCTGGTGCTCATCTAGTTTAGTTTCGCCTAACTAGTTGTTGAGTCGAGTTTTGTCTCGTTCTTTTTTGCTTCATACCTTGGACCCCTTGACAATGTTCGTTTACCGAGTGTAGTGTTCGTACTGCGTCCCTGGTTTGAAATCGGTCTCTTTTGTTCCTTGGATCCTTCTATCAGTTTTCGTCACTGTTTATCCATTGAACTGAGACCAGCAAGTTCTCTGAGAAACATGCGCTCTCATCACTCTCGCTTTGGGTCGAGTTTCACCTCGTCGCCTGTGCATGAAATCCAGTGTCTTCCTGGTACTCATCTAGTTTAGTTTCTCCCAACTAGTTGTTGAGTCTAGTTTTGTCTCGTTCGTTTTTGCTTTCATACCTTGGATCCTTTAACATTGTTCGTTTACCGAGTGCAGTTTTCGTACTGCGTCCCTGGTTTGAAATCAGTCTCTTTTGTTCCTTGGATTCTTCTATCAGCTTTCGTCGCTGTTTATCCATTGACCTGAGACCAGCAGGTGCTTTAAGAAACATGCACTCTCATCATTTGCATTGGGCCGAGTTTCGCCTCGTTACCCGTGCGTGAAATCCAGTTTCGTCCTGGTACTCATATGGTTTAGTTCCGTCTAACTGGTTATTGGGTCGAGTTTTATCTCGCTTTTATTTCTCATTTCTAGGATTCTTTCAGTTGCTTCACACTGTCTATCTTAGTTGAGATTAGCAAGTGCTCCTAGAATCACACACTCTAGTCACTTTACTTTGGGCCGAGCTCAGAGTTTAGTCTCCTCACCCGTGTACGTTTTCTTTTCCAGAGCTTAGTTTCGCCTATACTCTGTGGTTTGAGTTTTATCTCACCTTCTTTTTGAAGCCCAGTATTGCCCTGGCACATTTGTCCGGAAGTTTAGTTGCGTCTACTCTTCTTTGTTTTTGTTCTGTTTCAACCTGCGTTATAGCTTCATTATGACGCATGTCTTGGGGGTTTTCTGTTTCTTTTTCTTTTTTCTTCAAGAGTGTAAATTTTCGGGTTCTTTTGTATTCAATCATCTTCAACTCTGAACGCTCGAAAGTTGTCACTTTTCTCGCTTATCATGTTGAAGATATTTGAATAGGGGCAGCTGTTGCACCCCAAAATTTACCCTCTTGATTTAGGCTTATGTTTCATCATATTGCATTGCATTCATACATTGTGATGGGATCAAAGTACGTTGGTTATCAAGTTTTCCTCAAGCTTTGAAGGTTGATTGCATTGACAAGTTGCTTAAGTAGAACCTTGTCATCTAAACCTCTGAATCTTTCAAGTTCAGAAGTTATTGCATATCTCAATATGTTTTATCCATCTCTTTGGATCATCAGAGGATTGAAGTTTGTGTTTGATTATAAGAAGGAATCACTCCTTTGATTCACCAGTCAAATTAGGGTTTTGCTTGATCAAGGCTATTGATCAATGTATAAGTCTTGATTTGGAAGCTACAACATCTCATTGTCATTTAAAAGGTCTTTGTACAAGAAGTTGGTCAAGATGCCCAGAGGATTTGAAGTTTTGGAGATGATTCATCAGTCTCCTAAGGTGTTGACCAAAACTAGGGTTTGGGATTTCATCAAGATTTTTTGAGAATTTTGAAGTGAAAATTTGTACATGGCTTCTATATGTTTGACAGATCATATGTTTGAAGTTTTGATCATCAATTTTGAAGGGAAGTGGATCAATTGATTCAGAGGGGCAAAATGGTCATTTTGGTCAAAATCAGTCAAAGTCAAGGTTGACTAAGTGAACTTTTGGCCAACCATCAATTCAAGGATGTACTTTTCATATTTCAAGTCAATTTTGATCATTGGATCAAAGAGATTGAGGTTTGGGTTGAAACTTGTTCATGAAGAAACCCTAAAAGTTTCTAATTTTGGAAAATAAGGACTTAATTTCAAAAATTCACATTTTATTCACCTTTGATAAAAAAAATGCAAATGAAACATGCTTGGAAATATAATAGGATGATCTTTCATCTCCTTGTGGTCTCATGTCCAAATTGGCAAGGGATCAAGAATTATGATCTTTGGAAGTCACAAAATTATAGGTCATTTTCCAAAATTAGTGAATTTCAAGCTCAATTTTGAGAAACTTAATGGATTCAATTGCAAAAACTCAAAACTAAGGGATTTTAGATCTTTCAATACCTTTCCAAATTGTACTCATTTGTGTCAAAATTCAAAAGTATGAGCAAGTTATGAACCTTGGAATTTTGAGGCATTTCATTGAATTCATGCATACCATGCAAATTGCAAATCCTTGATAACTTGATTTGTGGCCATTTGTTTCACTTCAAACTTGGCCCATGACTAATATGCAATGTACCAAGGCCCATCATGCCAAAGTTTGAGCTGCACATGGGCAAATGCAAGGGCAACTCGTGATTTTTCAAAAAGTGGCATGAAAATGCCTAATCACCAACACTTGCTTAATACAAGGATTTAAGCCTTAATTCTTTTGCTAATCTCTTCCTGAGATAAAATGGATTGAAATGCACGTAAAATGCAAAAAAAACGTACGAGGGATTTGAGGGCTGCGTGTGCACACTTGATTTTGGCAAAAAGAAGATTCCATTCTTTCTAACAGTTTTCAGTATGAAAAACCTATCCTACCCTCCTCTTCATGCCTTATATATTGAGAAGCAAGCCTCATTGAACAGGGTTCGTGCTTCATTTCATCTCTGAATTCAAAAAACTCCATAACTACTTATTCTGCATTTTTCTTTGATTCTCTCAATTCCCTTGCGCGTTTTGGTTGATTCTTCTTGCATTCTCTTATCCAAGTGATAAGGATTGTAGATCGAGGCTTGGTTTGCAACTGGAGTGAAGGAGACAGTAGATCCGTTTTTGCCTTAAAGGTTTGAATTCTTAACTTTGGATCTTGATTTCTAGTCGTGCATTGTGTGTTTGAGTTCATAATCATGTTGTTTGAAGTTCATTAAGTGTTTCTGTAGCTTCAGAGCTTTTAATTTGATGAGATGTGCATGAATGATGTATCTGAAATTTTCTGTTCAGTGAGTTTTTGACATTTTTGCACGATCTGTTCTTGATCCATGGTTAATTATTTGATATGATTCGAATTGCATGTTGAAGTATGAAATGCTGGCTTTAATTTGCACAAAATTTCATGAAAAATGGTGTAGAATTGAGCATGTTATGTTGACTGGAACATGAGATGATGAACCAAATCACGCGCGTGTTTTTTCCCTAGCCAGAGGTTGAAGATGATTGCGTGGCCTCCTCTGGTTGGCTGGCTTGTTTCTATAATTCTTTTGAATTTTGCTTCATAAATTGATTTTCATGATTTTATTTCTTGCTCAAAAATGGTTGAAAAATTCTGAAAAAAATTATCACAAATTCCAAATAATATTCCCGACCTTGTGCATTTTTTTGATAACTTTTGAAAATGTTTTGATAGGTTTAAAAATTAATGAGTTTAATTAATTGTTTGTTTAGTGTATATTTTTATTTTAATATTTCTTTGATATGAAAAATTCCACAAAAAATATTTTTGACTCATAAAATCATGTAGAATTTGATTCTGAAATTTGTTTAGCATTTTTTCTATTTTTGATTATGAATTTAATTTGAGAAGTTTATTTTGAATTTTTGCTTTATAATTTTTATTTTAATACTTCCACTAATTCAAAAATCCTCAAAAAAATCATGCAGGCTTGTTTTTAATCATATAATCTGAATATATTTTTATTTTAACCTTTTTGTGACATTTGGCTAGGGTTTGCATTTTTTCCCTTAAATAATGGTTTAATTGTTAATTGTTTGTTTAATTTTTATTTTAATATTTCCTTTAATTAAAAAATTCCAAAAAAATCAGAGATGTGTGTTTTTAGTTCTAATATTTGAATATAATTTTGGTTGGGCTTTTTTCTGACTTTTGTTTAGAATTTTATTTTGAGATGTGATTATTGGATTAGTTGATTAATTGTTTGAATTTAATTTAATTTTTGACTTTTCCTTAATTCATAAAAATGTGAAAAAAATATGTATTCTAACATTTAGGGTTTCTTTGTGATTTGTATGATCTTGGTTTGAATTGTTTGAATTTTGATCTTACTTAATCAATATTTAAGATTAAAACTCAAAAATTAGGGTTTTGTTGCTTCTTGTGCAAGTTTCTTTTTCAAAACCCTTATGCCCTGGACTTTAAATGGAACTTAGGTCTTGATTATGGTCCATGAATGCATTGAGGATCTGAAAACCATTTTCTTGAATTATTTGACTTGGTTTGATATTTTTCCACAAATTATTTTGAAAACTTGCCTAGTTTGGTAGTTTTGCCAACTAGTTTTGAACTTTGGGCCTCATTGGATCCCCTCCTCAATCATTCATGAACTTACGACTTGTTTTCTGACTTCTACACACTTCAAAGGTGCTAAGAAATTTTTGGTTTGAATTATTGAAATCATTTTCTATTTTTGATATATTTTTGAACTGAAGGTACCCAATTAATGTTGCATATCTTGTTGCAATTTGTTTGATGGCCAATGAACTTGAGTGAGGCCTGTAATTGGGAACCTAATGATCATGTTGGTTCTGATTATCCACATGAACTCAAGTCACTTCACTTATTGTACCAAGTTTGAATGTTTGAACCTTTTAATGCATTGTATGGGATTCCTCTTCTATAATACTTGTGAGCTGTGATGAATTAATTGTGCATGATTGAATTGTATTTGCTATTGACCTTCATGGACTTTGATTGTATTCTTCTCAAGCTCTCATGATCCTTGATTGATATTCAATTGTCAACTCCACATGGTGCTAGAAAGGAGCAACATTCCTCTGATTCTTTTGACCAAATCGAGCATATGCATGTTTCCTCTTGTCTATCATGATTAATGTTTGATATTTTCTATTACGTGTCCTCACTTCATCATGGTGTCATCATCCATCCCTTTATGTGAATCATATTTCTATTTATTGGAATACTAACTTGATTGATGAATGTGCGAGGTACTTTGAGGAAAGTTTCCATTTTTGGCTTGAGGCTATTTGTGTTTCACTTTATTTGTGTGTGATACGGTGGCATAACCAGACTATTTTAGGAAAATGATGGTTTGCGTTTTGCGTTTTGCATTTGTATTTGCAAAATGTCATGGTAAGCAAGAGTCGCCACCGACTTTTATTTTATTCAACAAGGAAAGGAAAAAAGCACAGGAAATTCCTTTTTCGAGATTTTCTGAGTACGGGGGGTAGATTATAGAAAGGGAAGGTATTAGCACCCTTTCTATCCGTGGTTTTCCACGGGCTCTTAGGTACTTGCTCATCATTTTGAAAATTGCTTCTGTATTTGTGTGTTTTGAAATTTTTTTGTTTTACTTCGATTTAACCCTTGCTTTTGTCTTCAAGAGTGTTACGAAGTTGTTTTGAAAACTTTGTTTGAAAAGAAGTGTAAGTGTGAAAAGTTTGTTTGTTTTGAGCAAGTACTTAAGAACTAATCTACCTACTCGAAAAAAGAATTGTTCTATGTTCGTTTCCTTTAGACAACACTATCCCACTATTAGTGAGTAGGTAGCACCGTCGTTGGAGTTTTGAGGGTCAATTCGAAAGGAACGTACAATCACTAAAACAATGTTAGGACGTCTTAGTAATAACCCTAATGTCTTAAGATCAATATTCGAGGCAACTATTTCGAGGCAACCTTTCCGAGGCAACTTTGATCTTTTAGACAGAAGGGCGACCACTAAAATACCCTATACTTAATGACCGTCTACCGAAGGCAACCGAAGTGGGAGTATACCCTAGGAGTGCGCATGTGCGAGTGATTCAATTTCAAGTTTATTATCTTTGCACATTTAGGGTTTGCTAACCGTTTTAAAGTTAATCATACATTCTTGTCATGCATCCCTAATATTCATACATCTAACAGTTAATAGTCTGGAATTTAAAGTGCGGAAAGTAAAGCTACGCTATTACAAGGCTTCGGGTATTTACATAGCCAAAAACAACCCGTAAAACAAAAGCGATAAATGAAAGTAAAAGTCCTAATTAAACTATTACAACTTGTGAGCAATTACATCAACATGGTAAAAATAAAGCGCGCGTGATGAATTAAGAACGATAAAAGCTAAGGTTTTGACCCCGTCTAAACTACTTAAAGAAAAATTATTTTTGTTGTTTTTAATTATTTCTAAGAAAAAGAATTAGGTTTTTAAATAAAGTACAAAATTAATTAGTTAATTAAATTAGTTAAAGAAAATAATATTATTTAACCTATTTTTGTTTTTGGTTATTTTTAAGAAAAAGAAAATAGAATTAAATTAAACTAAAACCCTAATTTTCTAATTGTTTTTAATTTATTTACAAAAAGAAATTAAAGTTACCTAAAATTAAATAACCTAATTAAATTAATTAATTTAAAAAATAAATATCCTAAATCTAATTGGATGAAAATATTATTTTTTGTGATTTTTTGAATAAAGGAAAATTAATTTGTGCTAGTAAAAAAAATAAATAAGTTAATAATGAAAAATATAAAAAGAAAAGATAAAGAGATTGGGCCTGCTTTGTAAGTAATTTTTGGGGTGTGGATAGCACTTTTTTGGGCCCAAAACAGCTGATCCACATTGACTCTTTGAATCCCATGCCATGCGTTGACTAGGCGTATCATGGTCCCTCAAATGATGGCCATCAGATCTTGCCTATGGACATCTGGCTGGTTGGATGATGAGGATGTATGGTGGTATTCATGCCTTGTGGGGCGTCTGATCAATGAAAGAAAAATAACATGAAATAATTGGGGGGACCTGGGATTCGAACCAAGGCCTTGAAGCCTTTTACACTCACCTGGCTACCAACTGCGCTAGCTTTGTTAATTGTTCATATAATAAACATAAAAAATAATATGAGAAAACACCAAAATACTAAATCCAAGTGCGCGAATTTTTAAACAGGCGAATGGTTGTTTGCCACGACATCTTCTTCTCCAAGGATCCGTTGTCTTAGACAACAGACTTTTACCAACAGACGTTCGTCATAGGTATATACCTGTGTATTTCAAAAATCATGTACAAGCACAATAAATCAAAGATGATGGTACCAATCTATTCGTCTCAGTCTCACGAACTTCATGGTACCCTAATCATGGCCCGATTTTGCCTAGGTTACGAAACCCCAAAACGAGCTTGTAAACCCTAGCTATGGCATATGGCAATTCCTGCGTTGTAAATGCAATTAAACAGTACCAATAGCTTGCAAACAAGATGGTGAACAAGAATATGTGATTAGAATGTGATGAATGTGCAAGAGTAACAAGATCCAATTTTGGAAATATGGGCAAACCGTGGGAGTCGTGGGGACGAATTCTGGGCACTAGCGCGCTTGTTTTCAATTGGTACTGCTTGCTTGCACTCCCAGGAAGTGAATGAGATGGTCAGGAAGCCTTGTAATTGCCTAGAAGTGTGAAATCAAGTCTGCACTTTTCTTTGATTTTTTCAAGTTTGATTCTTGTTCTCACGCCTCTCAAGCCTTGTCATTTAGGTCTGCAATTATATACTATATACTGAGGAATGAATTAGGGTTGAAAACATGATCTCAATCTTTGCCAATTATTGATTTTGATCTTGATTTGATTCACTTGAAAATCATTCCAAAAATAGGCTAAAACCAATATTTTTATGCTCACAAAAGCCTTGCACGAATTCAATCACTTGCCAACTGGATATAAGACCTGAAACATGCACAATATCTTGAGATTTCAATGATTTAGATTTTCTATGATTTGTTTTGATTTAAATTGATTTAATTCAAATAAAAATAAAAAAAAAATAAAAAAATAAGATAAAGACAAGTGGGAAGAGTTAGGACTCGTGGACCATGCTACTAACTCAAAAAAAGTGCAAAAAGTTAGGCCCATTTAGCAAAAATTGCAATTAGAGGAATAGTTGACTTTTGACAATTTTGAAAAAAAAGTCAACTTCACCAATACATAACTTCCTCAATTTTGACTCTTTGAAGGTGTTCTTGGACTTTTTAGAAAGCTTGAGATGTCCTCTAATCAAAATGACCTATAATGTAAAAATTCATAACTTCTTGTGAGTGCATATTTTGAACTTTGGAGATGAAGATGAATTGTAGGGAATTGCATCCTCTTCAAAATTATCTTTGGATGGGTCATTTCTCATAAAGTATGAGAAAGTTATGCTTGGTCAAAGTTAAGTTGACTTTTCCTACAAAACCCTAATTTAGCAATTTTTAGGTTTTGATGAATTGTGACCAATCCCTGATGAATCTTGATCAACCCTTGATCAAATGATGAATAATAATTCAAAATTATAATGTTGACAAAAAATCTTGAAGTTTGGCTGTATGTGGGCCACAGTTAACTTTTGCCCTAGCACAGTCGATTTTCAGGCTTTTGAGTAGTTAACTGAGCAAACTTTCTCTGCAAGGCTTGAAACTTGACATGGATGATCTTGAGAACATATTAGGACATTGATGAGAATTTGAGACCCTTTGGACTCAAGTATCTTGATGCAACATGAAACCCTAATTTGAGGTAGACTGCCTTAGGAGAGAGTTTGTCTGGTCAACCCTTAGACTTCCTTGAGCAATTTGAGGACCTCACTTGAAATGTATTGAGAAATATGGGAGGGTAAATTTTGGGGTACAACATTGTGGAACACAATTTATTATACTGGCACCACTCTTGTGTTTGGCATGTTTGATAGTTTATGCAGGATATATGTATATGTGACTATGAGTGCCATACATTGCCCATGGGATCTGTTCATATACGAAAATCTCAATACTTACATCCTGATGACGTAATTTCTGACTTGATTTGTCTGCTGCCAGCTTGCTTGAAGTTCTCTGGGTTTCTTTTATTCTTGTTCAGTTGCTACGGATAGTTATCTATTTGGTATTGCACTATTTCCTTTCTTCTATTTTCATTTTGTATAATTTAATTTTTGCATGATGGGACCTCTGTTGCTGATATATGTCAGGAGGCCCTCTAGTTTTTTTTGTCTGATACATGTGTTGTGTTTGCTTGTTGATCGATGAGTCACTCAATTTAGAAATTGAGATCACAACTTAGCTCTCAGTGCATGTTCCCTATAGGATGTTTATTGCTTTTCTTCTTTAATTAATTGATCGATGAGTCACTAAATTTAGAAATTGAGATAACGACTTCGCTCTCAGTGCATGTTACCTATAGGATGTTTATTGATTTTCTTCTTTAATTGTTGATCGATGAGTCACTCAATTTAGAAATTGAGATCACGACTTCGGTCTCATTGCATGTTCCCTATAGGATAGTTCTGTTAAGCTTCCTTTGGCATGTTAATTAAGGTAGGAATCCATGTATGCTAACATAGGATAGGGTTTTCCTTTAACCTCAAACTTAGGGTCAACCATTGTATGATAACACTAGGGACATTACTAGGTTAGTTTCCCTTAGTTGTTTTTCCTTCCTTTGCATTTTGCATCTTAAAACAAAAATTGTTTTCTTGGCAAATCATAAAACACCTCTAATGAACTCAAACCCTTCTTCAAGGTAAAAAATACAAACCAATCTTTTGTTCGTGCGTCTCTTGTTTTTATTTATTTATAATCTTATAGCCGATGTTTCTCCATCACACATTTCTTTGAAGCCGATGTTTCGCCATCACACATGTTTGTTATCCTACTTTGGTTTTCAATATCATTGTTAGGTGTGATGTTTTGTCATCCGTTTTATTGATGTTTTTCCATCTTTACCATGATACCATGCTATTTTATAGCCGATGTTTCACCATCACACATTTGTTTGAAGCCGATGTTTCGCCATTGCACATGTTTGTTATCCTACTTTGGTTCCCAATATCATTGTTAGGTGAGATGTTTTGTCATGCATTTTATTGATGTTTCGCCATCTTTGCCATGATATCTTGTTATCTTTTAGCCGATGATTCGTCATCGCACATTTGTTTGAAGCCGATGTTTCGCCATCGCACATGTTTGTTATCCTACTTTGATTCTCGATATCATTGTTAGGTGTGGTGTTTTGTCATCCGTTTTATTGATGTTTCGTCGTCTGTGACATGTTACTATGTTATTTATTTAGTCAATGTTTGACCATCTCCTTTATTTGTGGTTTCATTCGCTGTTTTGCCATCTTGACTGTTTTTGTTGTCTTAACTAAAAAACACAAACCAACCAAAATATGTAAGCCGAACTACGGCTGCTCTGATTCCTTAAAAGGGATACGTAGGCAAAGGGGTAGGGCCCAATCGAGCACAACTTTTTATTTTCCCTACATTGTTTTCTTTTTCTTTCGCATGCATTCCCTTTTCAGCTTTAAGCCATAAACATAGGATTTGACCACACCCATTAGATTAGACAACAAGAGTGGATACCGTAGAGTACTACGGGTGTGTGGGCTGCTAATACCTTCCCCTCGCGTAACAGACTCTGTGATACGGTGGGAGAACTGACTTAAGGTTTTGCATTTTATTGCAAATGTCGCGGTTAGCAAGAGTCGCCACCGACTTTTCTTTTATCCAAAAGGAAAGGTAAAAAAGCACAGGAAATAACTTTGAGATGTTTTCTTGAGTTCGAGGGGTAGATTATGAAAAGGGAAGGTTCTAGAACCCTTTTCATCCATGGTTTTCCATGGGCTCTTAGTTACTTGTTTAGATCACTTGCTTTGCTTTGTTTGAAATGGTGTTTGGTGTTTGGTGTGGTTTTGAAAGTATTTTGAAAAGAGGCCATTCGTTTAGGCAATCTTTGTAATGATTCTCGTTCGTAAGAATGTATACAAAGATGTTTGTCTTTTGAAAAATGTTTCAATGTTTTATAAGATGTTTTGAAATGTGTGTGTGTTTGTTTTTGAAAATAGCAAGGATTGTTGTTTGAAATGGAGCAAGTAACTTAGAAGCGATCTACCTACTCAAATGTCTTTCTTGTGCATTTTTATTCCTTTGACATTGTTGACTTACCATTGATTTGGTAAGCAAACCTATCTTTGGATGTAAATGGGACGGGTGTGGGTCATCGTATGACCATGATAGCAATGTTGCCAAGTATCTTAGCATTTTTTGAGGGACCAAGATCATTTTCTTTAGGCAACCTTTGAATAGCGTCATCGAGGGACTATTATCTTATTTTTGTTTTGTTTTTCCAAGATACTTCGCATGCGTAACATGGCCATTTTATTTTAGGCAACCAAGTGGGAGAAACCCTAAGGGTGCTTGTGTGCAAAGTGTGTCATTTTCATGCTTTTGTCTTGCATTTAGGTTTTTTTTATTTATTTTGTTTTTTGTTCTTGTCATGCAAACCCTAATTACTAAGCATGGTATATAAAGCGATAAATTGCGTAAAATAAACTAAGCTATTACAACAATTATTATGGGAAGGGGGATACAAGTTTGAATGGGGAGTTTGCACAAATATAAACCTAAATATATTATTACAACCAAATCAAATATTGCGCGAATTAAATAAATAATTCAAGTATTTAAAATGCAATGCAATATATTCATATAAAAGAAAATGTTTTGTGCTTTGTTTTTTTTATGAAAGAAATATTTAACTCAAACCCTAGAAAAGATAAAAAAATAATTAATTCTTTTTGAAAGGGGTGAAACCCTAATTTTCAATTAAAATAAAATACATGTTCTATATTATTATTTTGTACATTTTTTGTATAAGAAAATAATAAATAATATTATATGTAAATATTAAAAATTAAATATGTATAAAAAATAAGTATTTATGAGTATAAATAGTATAATAAAAATATTAAGTATTTTTTATTGTATTTACAAGTTATTTAAGAAAATAAGTTCTATTTATCAAAATAAACTATTTTTCATGTGAGAAAATAATAAAAAAATAAAATAAAAAGTGTGAAAATAAATAAATCATTTTTTGGTATTTTTATCATTTAGAAAAAATAAATAAAAGTATTAAGTATGAAAATATAAAGAAAATACAAAAATATAAAAAAAAACTAGTCAAGGGGGTGTAATAGCAAGTCAGGGGGTGTGATTGGTAAAAACAAAAAGGCCAAAGCTGCCAAAAAGCCCAGAAGCCACTTCATCCCTGTCCTTGGTCTTCTTCTTCGCGCGCCATAGTTCAAATCTGTAACTTGCTCATGCTTGCACAAAAACAAAAACTCATAACATGAAACATGTGGCATTTGAGCTCACGATTCCAACCGTATAAATTATGTAACCTAATTCTTAAAGATCAGAGAGAATTTTTGAATCCCTAATTTGTGACCTAACTTTTTCAGCATTTTCAATCTTCAAATTCTCTTAGCACAAGTAATACAAATGAAAAGTAATGATATGTACAACTTTGTTATGATAAGGACTACATTTTTCCTTCACAAATCGTGGCTTGTGGTTGCCTATTCAGAGAGATAGAGTTTGAAAAAATACCTCCTTCAGCAGGATTCGAGTAGGGCAATATAGGGACTTTAATGGAGGCCTGATGATTGTTTGAGCTTCCTTGAAGTTCCCTGAAGCTATTCCAATGCTTATCTTGCTTTGAGGATGTCTGGAACTCTCTGGACAAGTCAAGCTGCAAGCTTCCAAAGTGAAAATAGTGGATGCTGAAACAGGGGTTATAGAACCAGGGTGATGGCTTGGATTGCTTTGGTATGATGTGTATGAGATGTTTGAACTGTTTAAACACAAAACGCACGAGCCAAATGAGAGTTGGCTGTGCTTTTACAGAAGTTCTGAGTTTTGGCAGAATTATGGTGTTTTTGAGTTTCAGAGAGTTTCAAGTGAAAACTAATCGCGCCAAGCCTTGTACAAGTTTTTATATTTGTATAGAAATGCTACAAAGTCAGCCCTTACTAGCTGTGCAAGCTTTGGACCTTTTTGCAACTTTTCTTGCATTTGAAGTAAAGTGAAGTGACTAATCTCACATGCTTGTACTGGATAGCTTTAGGGATGATAAGAGTTTGTACACATTGCTTAAAATCTGTAGACTTTGCTTGTACCAAAGGGACAGGTTCAACGCTCAAGATTTACAAAGTTGTAAAAGTTCCCCTTTATGAAAATGGTATTGTAAACTTTTTGCCCAAAATGGAAATACACCTTGTACAAAGCTTCAAAAGCAAAGATAAAGCCTTTGTCAACTGAGTTTGCATTTAATTATGGAGTGTATAGCAATCTTAGGACCTGTAAAGCAAGATACAACCATCATAGATCTGATTTGCAACTTGATGCTATGTGAAAATGGCTTGAACAAAAGTGAGAAAATGCCAACTTCCTCTCTTCGATTCTCCCTACTAAAAAATGATCTTGGAGAGTTCTTGGACATTTTGTAAAGCTTGCAATGTGCTATATAATCCATATTTGAAATGAAATTTGATATACCTCTTGGAACTAGGTGAAAAATGTCCATGAAGTTGGGTCCAAAACCTGCCTAAATTAGGGCAAAATTTCACTAAGTTAAGAAGTTCATGGACCTATATTCACAAATTCATAACTTGAGATCCAAGCATCTTTTGGGAAAGGTTTGTGAAGAAAAGTTGTAGATTTCATGGAGGACTACAACTTTCATATTTGGAACTTTTCTTGAATCAAAATGCATCATGGTGAAAAAGTGGTGAAAAGTTGGGAAAAAATAAGAAAATTTTCATACTTAGAAAAATTTAAAGTTATGAAAATTTTCAAACTCAAAACCCTAATTTCCAAATTTGATTTTCTTGGTGAACAAGTTTCATATTTTGACTTATCTTGATGAATTATGACCCTTGGTACTTGATTTTGACCAAAAAGTCAAAGTTTGACTTTTCAGTGTACAATTGACTTTTGATCAGTTGACTGCAAAATTCATTTGTCAATCCAATGAACTTGAGATCTTTTGAACCATGTAATTAGGTAAATATGATGCCATTGAAACCTTGAAATCATGCTTGAACTCAATTGGTCATTGGCTAGGTTAAAAAATCAGAAATTTCCCTTTCTCAGTCAAAACCCTAATTTTGACCATTTTGCCCTTTTGATGATTTGATCAAATTTCTTGAGGAGTTGTGATCCAAACTTGATCAAATGATACATATGAGTCTAGAATGTTGATGTGGATAAAAAATTATGAAGTTTGACTGTAAATTGGCCATGGTTGACTTTTTCCCCAATACAGCTGATTTTTAGGTCAACTGTCCAATTGACTGATAAAAAATGTTGTTCAAGGCTTGAAACTTAACATGATAAATCTTAGGGGTCCAAGATGGTGTATGAAAGTCACATGAAGCATTGATGGTCCAAAAATCCTTGTGCAAACTCAAACCCTAATTTCAGGTTATCAGTGCAAGATGAGATGTCTTGACCTGACCAAACCCTAATCTTGTCTTGAGTCCAAGAAGTCTTGTGAGAAAAGTCTTGATAAGTGAGAGGGCAAATTTTGTGGTACAACAGACTCCCTTACCCGATCTCTCGGTCTAAAGACCATGATTTCTCCCTTTTCAGGTTTTCTCGATGTTTACCTTTCCCTTTCGGTGGGATAAAAGACGTTCGGTGGCGACTTCATTGATCTTTCATTAACATCCAAATGAGAGGTTCCGACTGGGTTATTTCAGCTGACGACTTCACTGGGGATAGATTGACCTTTTTCTGGTCCATCCCGGAGTCGATCCTAGCTCTTGTTTGTTTTCTTTTTGGGTGTTTATTTTTACCGCTTTGCATATTTATCTATTTGCATTGCATCCTATGTGCACTTTACTTTCTGCATACTGGATTTGGCTGGGCTGTTTGGATTCTGGATTTCTTGGTGGGTGGGTTGTTCCATGAGGTAAAAGGCCTCATACCCAGGCTATGTGTGAATTCCATAGGAACTAGGAATAGAGTGGCCATGGCAGCTATGAGGCGGATGCTTTGTAGACCTGACCATGAGACCCATGACTTCAGAGGTAGTTAAGATAGGTGTTATCGTATGATGATACCGACATTCGAGCTCTCGTACTCTGATTCAGCTTTTAACCTTACTGTTGTACCCCAAAATTTGCCCTCCCATTTCCTCAACATTTTCTCATCACAAGACCCTTGGAGCTCAAGATCCAGTTAGGGTTTCCTCTGCTCAAGACTTCTCCTTGCACTGTTGACCCAAATTAGGGTTTGTGTTTGCACAAAGATATTTTGACCTAAAATGCCTAAAATGACTTCCATGCTTCATGTTGGACTCCCAAGTTTATCCATACCAAGTTTCAAGTCTTGATTCCAAATTTTGCCCAGTCAATTGGACAGTTGACCTATAAATCAACTATATTGGGGAAAAAGTCAACTGTGGCCAATTGACAGTCAAATTTCATGAAAATTGACCCACATCAACATTATGAACTCTCATGGACCATTTGGTCAAGTTTGGATCACAATTCCACAAGAAATTTGATCAGATCACCAAAAGGGCAAAATGGTCATTTTTAGGGTTTTGACTGCACAAAGGCAATTTTTTTTGACTGTTTGACCTAGCCAATGGCAAATCAAGCTCATATATGGACTCAAGGACCCCATGGAATTATCTTGACATGCTCAACAAGTTCAAAAGATCCCAAATACACAAGATTGACAGTTGAATTTCCCAGTCAATTGATCAATTTTGACTGTATACTGAAAAGTCAAACTTTGACTTTTTGGTCAAAATCAAGTGTCAAGATTCATTTTTTATCAAAACATGCCAAATTATGAAACTTGTTCATCAAGAAATCAAGAATTGCAAATTAGGGTTTGAAATGAAGATTTTTCATAACTTAGAATTTTTCTAAGTTATGAAAAACCCTAATTTTTTCCTAACTTTGCCCCACTTTCTCACCAAGATTCATTTGGATTCAAGCAAAAGTCAAAACATGAAACTTGTATCCTATTGTATAATCTACAACTTTTATTCACAAAGTTTTCCCAAAAGAGGCTTGTAGCTCAAGTTACAATTTTTGGAACAAGGGTACCAAACCATTCTTAACTTAGAGAAAATTTGACCTATTTTAGACAAGGTTTTTACCTAACTTCAAGACCATTTTTCACATACTTCCATTTGGAATTTCAATTTGAGTTTCAAAGATGGATTGTAGTACACATTCCAAGCTTTCCAAAATGTCTAAGAACTCATCAAACAACCTCATGGTTAGAGAGAATCGAATTTTGCAATATGGGAAAAACTCACTTTTGATTTGGTCAATTTACATGTTCATACATTTGTGCCATTTTGAATTCAGCATGCTTTCCTTGATTACAGGCCTCTAAAACATCCAACACTCAATAATTTAATGCTAACTCATTGTGCTAAGGCCTTGTTTTATGAGTTTAAGCATTACATGTTGAACTAAGCCATTTATAGAAAAAGCAAATTAGCCATTCTTGAAAAGTTGCACTTTATGTCAATTGGTAAATCAAGAAGGTACAAAGAAAATCTCTGAGGCACAAGTTTATGAACAAAACACACTGATCAAGGGGAAGGTTAGCAGCATAGCTTGGGGGCCTGCATCAGTCTAGAACACCAAGTGGCCATCTTTTGCTTAAGTGTGAAAAAACATAACATAACACATAACAACTTTCATCTCAGCAAACCAAGCCTTAAGCAAAGTTATCAAGCACATTCTAAACATCCATTCTGAGCTAGAACACGACCCTAACATCTCCATTGCCTCCCCATTCACAGAATCACCATTGAACTGCCCAAAACAGGGCATCCCTGCAACTTGAATCCCACAACTCATTTCCATCGTGCTTCTTGGCCAAAAACACTTCAAGCACATTCCATAATATCCATATAAACTATTCCAAACCTTGAATTGAGACTATAACAGCCATAGCACCATTTGCCATTTCCATTTTTCTATCTTGCAGGTGGACTTCTGCAGCTTGATTCGGCACGATTCAAAACACACCAAGCATTGGAATAGCATCACTACACTTCAGGCAAGCTGTACAAATCATCATCTTGCCCTGAAAGCTCCTCCATTGCAAGACACGATTCCAACTGAACAGGTATATTCATGAAGTTCTATCTCTCAATATAGGCATTGTTAGCTTTAGGTTTGTGAAGAAAACATGTCACATTCATAGCCCTGAACATGCCCATGTAATTAGATTTCATTTATATTATGTATGCTTAGAGAATTTTAAGTCTGAACATTGAACAAAAATTAGGTTAAGAATTGGGGGAGAAGAAATTCTCTCTCATTTCTGAGAGTTAAATCATGTTCTTTATATGTGTGAACTCGTGAGAGGATGCTTAACATTTTTGGTGTTGTAAGTTTTTGCTAAAACTCAAGGAATCAGGATGTTTGAACAAGCCTGAGAAGCGCGCGATTTTGAACAAGAATGGCTGGAGGTTGAAGAAGCTCCACGTGGGTTGGGCTTTGTTTCCTATTTCTTTTTACACCCTTTTGTTACTTTGACACCCCCTAGGCCCATTTTGCTTATTTTCATGATTTTTTTGACTTTTCTTTTTTTATTCTGACTTATTTATTTTTTCTTATAATATTTAAAATATAAAAAATATTTTTTACATCATTTTCATATTTATTAGGTATTTATTTGTTTAGATCAATATTTGTACATAAATAAATATATAAACATGCTTTATTTAAAAATACTAAAAAATATGCAAACATACTTTATTTCTGATTTTTATTTCATTTTATCTTCTGAAAATATTTCATTTAAAATATAATTTTTTATAAATATTAAATATTATTATTTTGTACATATGCAATATATTTAATAAATAATACAAATACATATATATATATATATATATATATATATATATATATATATATATATATATATATATATATATATATATATATATATATATATATATATATATATATATATATATATATATATATATATATATATATATATATATATATATATATATATATATATATATATATATATATATATATATATATATATATATATATATATATATATATATATATATATATATATATATATATATATATATATATATATATATATATATATATATATATATATATATATATATATATATATATATATATATATATATATATATATATATATATATATATATATATATATATATATATATATATATATATATATATATATAGGTTAAAATACAAAATATACACATTTTTATTTTTATTAATATTTAATATTAAAAATACCTTTTTACAAATATACTTCATTTTTATTTTATTTTTGTATATAATAAATAAATGTGTACATATTAAATAATTAATACATTTTATTTAATAAAATTAGGGTTTTGCCCTAAACATAAAAAACTCCAAAAAATAATCCTTTTTATTTTGTTTGTTTGACATATAAAAATACTTTTTTTTCATACACATAAAAAACCCTTTTGCATCTTGCATATTTATTTTATTTCCATTTAATTTGTGCAATTAAATATCTTGTAAATAATTCAATTTCGATGTAATAGTTTAGGTTTAAATTCCTTGTCAAAAACCCCCCATTTGAACATTTGTACCCCCCTTCCCATATATTGTGTTGTAATAGCTTAGTGACTTTATTTTTCGCACTTTATTGTTTTCTAAATATACCATGTTAGAATTAGGGTTTGTATGCGAATCAAAAACAACAAAAATAGTTTGACCTAATTTCAAGATAAACAAGCATGAAAATGGACAACACAAATCACACTTGCACCCCTAGGGTATTCCACTTGTTGCCTTCAATAAATGGGCCATGTTGCATGTTAGGTCTCTTTGGGCAAAAAAAAAACAAATCAAATGATCATAGTCCCTCGATGACGCTTTCGAAAGTTGCCTAAAAAATGATCAAGTCCCTTAATGAAAAATTGCCCAAAGATACTTGGCACCATTGCAATTATGGTCTAAACAATGACCCGCGCCCGTCCCTTTCACATCCTAACACAAGATTGTCCATCAAATTCAATGGTGGAACAAAATTGTTTAAAAGGGTTAAAAGCATAGGAGAAATCTTTGAGAAATTTAGGAGTTGACAACCTCTTAGTTACTTGAATCAAACTTGCAAAACACTTGCCTATTTTCAAACCACACCTCACAACACTTTCAAAACAAACTTTCAAAAACAAATGAAAACCTTTTAAAAAGACATACACCTTTGTATACATCCCAACATGGATCATTACAAAGATTGCCACCACATTGGCCTCTTTTCAAAACATTTTCAAACCCACACACACACAAAGCACCATTTCAAACAATTGAAAATTAAGGCAAGTTGATCTAAGCAAGTAACTAAGAGCCCATGGATAACCATGGATAGAAAGGGTGCTAATATCTTCCCTTTCTATAATCTACTCCCCGAACCCAAGAAAACATCTCAAAGGTTTTTGCTGTGCTTTTTAAACCTTTCCTTAGGATAAAATAAAAAGTCGGTGGCGACTCTTGCTCAACCAAAACATTTGCAAAAACAAACGCAAAACCATAGTCAGTTCTCCCACCGTATCACAGAACTTGCGACTCTGCTGGGGATAAAATTAAAAGTGGAGTAACCTTAGGGCTTAGATCACCTTTGTTTTCAATTGTTTGCCTTGTTTGCTTTTATATTTGTGGGCTTTGCATCGGAGTTTCATAGATCCTAACCCGGATCTGGGGAATACCCTTTTTAGGTAGCATAATCTGTGAGGGACCTGTCCGGCGTAGACCGACATGGGTGAAGCAGTGGCTACGTTGGTGTGGCACCTTGGTCTGTACCGATATCCCTTGTGTTGCAACGAGGGGAATATGGGTCTTCTAAGGAGTCATTAAACACCAACCAACCTTAGAACCCTAAATTGACCAAACTTGGCCATAGAACAGTAGCAGTATGCTACACTCATTGAGGCTAAACTCTCGCGATGGTTCTGGCCGCAAGAAAAGATTGCGATGCTGGAGTTATGACCGACTGAGGGTAGTCAATGATTTGAGATCCTCTAGAACCCGGTTACTTTTGATAGGACAGGTTTTAACCAACGAAACCAAAAGAGGGTAATACCTAAACTTCATGCTGGCCTGAAACCTAAGGGTTGTCTTGTGTGACTTGTGTGCCTTATCATGCTTGCCTATGTGAATACTTGTGGTGTGCTTCATCATAACATCATGCCATCATACCATTGCATGCATCCTGTATAAGGACTAACCCATTTCAAAGACAAAAAAGTTTCATCTTTGCTCTGTTTTGTAGGACATCATGATGCCCGTGCGTAGGAATACTATCCGGCTCAACTTTGTTCAACCACCAGCTCTGCTCAAAGATTTGGTTGGTAGGATTCCAAACACTACTTCCTTCATCAACAGGCATGGTTCTCTCCTTGGATTGATCACTTCAAAGTGGGACCAACAACTGATAAGTGTCCTGACCCAGTTTTATGATCCCCTGTATCATTGCTTCACCTTTCAAGACTTCCAGCTGGTCCCTACCCTGGAAGAATTCTCTGATTTGCTTGGTATCCCTGTTTTGGAGCAAACTCCATTCACTGGTTGGGAAAAGACTCCTAGGCCTGAAGAGGTTGCTGCAGTCCTCCCCTTGACCAAAGAAGAAGTATTGGCTAACTGGGAAACTAGAAGTGGAGTTAAGGGCTTTTTGGTCAAATTTCTGGTTGGCAAAGCTAATGATTTCTGGAATGACTTAGACTTCAAGGCGTACGAAGAAATTCTGGCTCTTTTAATCTATGGTCTGGTATTGTTTCCCAATCCTGACACCTTTATTAGTATCTATGCCATAAGGATCTTCATGTCTCGGAATCCTGTACCCACTCTTTTGGGTGATATCCTGCAACAACTCTATGCTCGTACTGCTCGAAAACGGGGAACTCCGTGGTGTTGTGCTCCTTTGCTAGTGAGGTGGTTTATTTCGCACCTCCCTAAGTTCGTGCTGAAGAATGAAGAAGGAAAGGTTTGGGCTCATAGGTTAATGTCTCTCACTGATAATGACATCACTTGGACTCTCAGAGGTTTGGATGAGGTAGCTGTTATTGATCGTTGCGGAGAATACCCTAATGTTCCGTTGATTGGTATCCAAGGAGGAATCTCTTATAATCCATGCTTAGCTCTCCGCCAGTTTGGAAGAGCCAGAAGAGTAGGGCCTAATGAAATGTTGGTTCCTCACTTCCATTTTGAATTTCAGGTAGACAGTGACAAGCTACGCCATGGATTCATTAAGGCTTGGGACAGAATTCATAAAGCTGACCCACATGAGTTGGGACCAAAGACTTCTCTACCAATGGAACCCTATTGCAGATGGGTCCGCATCCGTGCTCAGAAGTTAGGTATGCCGTACGAAGCTGTCAGACCTATCATTCTTGAATCTCCTGATGAAGATGGGGTTCCTCCAACTGTCCTCCCTCCTCAGATACCCATTGATTTTGACAAAATGAAGAGATCTTGGGCGCAACTAAAGGAAGAACGAGATTTTTATCGGGAAAAGTTCAATGAACAGGAACGGAAGATCCAGAGGCTGACTAAGCAATTGGAGGAGGAGCGGGTCCTGAATAACTACATCCACACTGAGAAGAGGAGGCCATGGGAGCACTGATGGGCTTTGGGATATTTCTTTTTACAACTTTTATTTCCTTTTCAGTATTTTCCATTCCTGTAATGCCTAAGGGCAAGTTGTTGAACAATTTAAAATTTGAATCTAATGAAGTGTGTTTCCCTTTTGTCTACAAAGTTGAATCTTGTTTGTCTTTGAAAACATAAAACATACGCATCTCATTGCACCATATGCATAACAGGTACCCTATTTTCACAGGTTGCTTAATCTTCTTCGCTGTTTATTTGAACAGTCATCATGAATCCAGATTCATCCAGTGAGCAAGCAATCAAGGCCCTTCAGGCCCAAAGTGCCCAGTTTCAAGAAATGGTTCTGAGCCTGGCCCAAGGTCAGCAAGAGTTGAAGGCTCTACTCCTGAAGAAGAAGAAGAAAAAGAGGACTGCGTTATTCAACACCGGACGCAGGTTTGGGAACACACTCCATAATGAGGCTGATCCAACTACTTCCTCTGCAGAGAAAGACAATCCCCAAGGGGGAGGAGCTCCTAGTCCTGCAGTCTCTGACAACGAGACGGACTACAATGACGAACAATACCCTCCCGCTGTTGACAGATACAAGCAATTAGAGGACTGCTTGAGCGCCATGGAGATTCAGAATGTGCCGGGGCTGGATTTCGGAGATTTGGGGTTATCTTCTGGGGTAGTAATCCCACACAAGTTTAAGGCGCCTGCCTTTGCCAAATACGATGGGGCTTCCTGTCCAAAGCTGCATCTAAGGTCGTACGTAAGGAAGATCCAACCTTACACGGCAGATAAGAACCTTTGGATTCACTTCTTCCAAGATAGCCTTTCGGGGTCACAGCTTGAGTGGTTTTACCAACTAGATGGAACTAGTATCCGACATTGGGAAGATTTGGTAACCGCATTTTATAGACAATATCAATACAATTTTGATCTCGCTCCTACGCGTACCCAACTTCAGGGTATGTCTCTAGGAACGGGCGAAGGGTTCAAAGAATATGCACAAAAATGGAGAGATTTGGCTGGCAGGGTGCAGCCTCCATTGACTGATCGTGAGCTGGTTGATATGTTTCTAGGGACCTTGTCTGGTCCATTTTTCAATCATTTGGTTGGTAACTCCTCCGCTGGGTTTACGGATTTGATCCTAACGGGTGAAAGAATAGAAGCTGGCATCAGGTCAGGAAAGATACAAAAAGCTGCCTCCACAAGTGCTGAGAAGAGGCCTTTCAAGAAAGAAGCAAGTGCCGTCTATGGTCCTAGAAGACAAGTCAAGCCAGAAAGTCGCCAAGCCGTCAATGCCTTGGTCATTTCAAAGCCTGTTGCTGCTCCTCAGCAGTACAATCAACAAAGAGGTGAAAGGCCCATGAGGCAGTATACTCGGCTGAGTATGACCTTGTCGCAAATCTTACCGCAACTGTTATCAACCAACTTGGTGACCATCAAAGAGGCTCTGAAGGTCGTGAATACTACATCTCTTAAGTATAACCCAAATGCCCGTTGTGCTTATCATTCCGATAGCCCCGGGCATACTACTGATGATTGCTGGGCCCTGAGAAATAAAGTGCAAGACCTTATCGACGTGAAGGAAATTCAGTTTGAGGCGCCTGAGAGGCCAAATGTTGTAACTGCTCCTATGCCCCAGCATAGAGTAAATGCCATAGAGGAAGATTTGTATGCTGTTTCGGTGAATGATGTTGCTACCCCTCTGTTGACTGTTAAGAGGAACTTACTACTAGCCGGTTTATTTCCGGGTTGTAGCAAGGGTTGCCTCCTGTGTGCTGTTATCCCTACCGGTTGTCCGCTGCTGAAATCAGGCATCCAAAGCCTGATGGATAGCAAAGAAATTATGTTCAAGAAAACTGCTGTTCCGTTTGTTTCCGCTGAAGAAGTATCTGTTGTCACAATTTACAATCCTACCAAAGCTCCCCCGAGGAAGCCAGTCCAAATTATGTCTGTTGCACCCATTACTATTACTGTTCCGGGGCCTCTCCCCTATAAGTCTGATAAAGCCGTCCCATGGCATTATGGGGCCGACGTGTATGTGCTTGGAGTGAAGCAGGAGTTCAACATCGGTGCCAGTATCAGTAGCATCACTGGTCCCGCCAAGATTACTCGCAGTGGCAGGCTCTTCTCGCCTGACATTGCACCACCAGTTATCCGAAAACCTCTCATCATCACACCCGCAAGTGTGCATGTTCCAAATCAAGTTCCTATGTCTACTACTGCCGCCGAGTCCTCTGATGCTAGGGGAAAAGAAGTTGCTACCGATTTGCCTTCCAGGACGGAGGCACCAAAAAAGACTGCTGTTGAAGCCTCCCAACAAGAGATGGAGGAAATCCTTAAAATCATTAAAAAGAGTGACTTCAATGTTGTTGAACAGTTAGGGAATACCCCCTCCAAAATCTTTATGCTATCATTGCTGCTATGCTCAGAGGCCCATGCAAAGGCCCTGATTTCATTTCTGAAAACGGCCCATGTGCCGCAAGAGACCTCTGCAGATCAATTCACTGACTGTGTGGCTAATTTGACAGCTGACAATGGTTTGGGGTTCTCGGATGCTGACCTCACCGCCAAAGGGAAAAATCACAATGATGCCCTGCACGTCTCTATAGAGTGCAGGGGCACTACTCTCGCACACGTGTTGGTGGATAACGGTTCTTCCCTGAATGTTTTGCCCAAGAAGGCATTGGATCTCTTGGATTGTGAGGGCCTGGAATTGAAACCTAGTAACATCATTGTTAGAGCCTTCGACGGTTCTAAGAGGATGGTGCACGGTGAAGTAGACATTCCTATTCGTGTGGGTTCCCAAGTCTTCGACTCAACATTCTATGTAATGGATATTCGTCCATCTTATTCCTGCTTGTTGGGTCGACCCTGGATTCACAAGGCTGGGGCAGTAACATCCACTCTACACCAAAAGCTCAAATACCCTGTCAAAGGGAAAATTGTTACTGTGCAGGGTGAGGAGGAATACATGGTTAGTCACTTAAATTCATTCCGGTATATCGAGATGGACGGGGAGTTTATTGAAACCCCCTTTCAGCATTTTGAGGAGGTTCCTCCAACGTTGGCATCGGCTGAAACAGTGGTTGAAGAAGACTTCCCTCTGAAGATGGCATCCCTGAAGGATGCCCGGGCTGTGATCGAGAAAGGAAAATGTGCAAACTGGGGTCAGCTTCCTGACTTCACTCAAAAGACCGACAAGTTTGGGCTGGGCTTCACTGCAGAGGCTCAGAGGGCTGTGCGCAAAGAGAGGATCAGAAAGGCTCCGGTGTTTATCACCAACTCAAGGGTGAATGCTATTGAGGAGGACGTAGAGGAAGCGGAGTTTGACAGTTGGATCTATCCAACCACCAACAATGGACCTAGCAACTGGACGGCAAAGGATTTTACACCTATCACATTTGTCACGCAGTAATTAACTCTTTTGATTTTCAATTTGTAACAAATAATATGTTGAAACTTTATTGGCTCGGTGTCCTACCCGGGGCATCGTAGCTCCATTTGTGAGGGCTTTTTGTATGACATTTCCATATATCATTAATCAAAACATTGAACGTTTGTTGCATTTCAAATCTTGTGCTCTTTTTCTTTCTGTGTTATATATTGCAAAACAGCTATATTTACACACACTCACTTATACAGGTTTCAATCCACTCTGGATCTCACTGGTAACAGCTCTGCTACCACCAGTTTTGACTTTGAGAATCCGATCAACTTGGCCGAAGACGAAGGTGAAGATGATTGCGAGGTGCCTGGTGAACTCGCAAGACTGCTACTCCAAGAAGAGAGGGCAATTCAACCACATGAAGAGCCGGTGGAAACAGTGAACCTGGGTACTGAGACAGATAGGAAAGAAGTCAAGATTGGTGCCAATCTAGAGCTCAGCGTGAAGCAACGATTGATCCAGATGCTACATGATTACATGGAGATATTCGCTTGGTCTTACAAAGACATGCCCGGTTTGGATGCCGATATTGTAGTTCATCACCTGCCTACCAAGGAAGACTGCCCTCCGGTAAAGCAAAAGGTCCGCCGTATGCGCCCAGAGATGTCCGAAAAGATCAAGGCTGAGGTTATGAAGCAATTCGATGCCGGGTTTCTAGCAGTGACTTCTTACCCTCAGTGGGTTGCCAATGTGGTGCCGGTGCCGAAGAAGGACGGTAAAGTCAGAATGTGTATCGACTACAGGGATCTAAACAGGGCAAGCCCCAAGGATGATTTCCCCTACCTCACATCGACGTTATTGTTGACAATACTGCTCAACACAAGGTGTTCTCCTTCATGGATGGCTTTTCAGGGTATAATCAGATCAAGATGGCTCCGGAAGATATGGAAAAGACTACCTTTGTGACTCAGTGGGGCACCTTCTGCTACAAGGTCATGCCATTCGGGCTGAAAAATGCTGGGGCAACCTACCAACGTGCCATGGTTGCTTTATTTCATGATATGATCCATCATGAGATTGAGGTATATGTTGATGACATGATTGCAAGGTCCTAAACTGAGGAGGAACACCTTAACCATCTGCGGAAGCTGTTTGACCGATTGAAGTTATACAAGCTGAGGTTGAATCCCAACAAATGCACCTTTAGGGTGAGGTCCGGAAAATTGCTAGGTTTCATTGTAAGCAATAAAGGTATTCAGGTGGACCCTGCCAAGGTAAAAGCCATACAAGAGATGCCAACTCCCAAGATAGAGAAAGAAGTCAGAGGCTTTCTGGGACGACTGAATTACATTTCCCGATTTATCTCACATCTAACTTCTACTTGTGAGCCAATCTTCAAATTACTGAAGAAAGATCAAGTAGTACGTTGGAACGATGAATGTCAGGCTGCTTTTGAAAAGATAAAGGAATATCTCCAAGAGCCACCCATTCTTATGCCACCAGTGGAAGGGAGACCTCTAATACTATACTTGAATGTGCTTGACAATTCAATGGGGTGTGTGCTGGGGCAGCATGACGAGTCTGGCCGAAAAGAGCACGCTATTTATTACCTGAGCATAAAGTTTACCGACTGTGAGTCTCGGTACTCACTGCTCGAGAAAACTTGCTGCGCTCTGGTATGGGCTGCTCGCCGGCTGAGACAGTATATGCTGACTCACACTACTCTGTTGATTTCAAAGATGGATCCCATCAAGTACATATTCGAAAAGCCTGCTCTGTCTGGAAGAATAGCAAGATGGAAAATGATCTTGACAGAATATGATATCCATTATACAACTCAGAAAGCAATCAAAGGAAGTGTACTGGCAGATCATTTGGCACACCAAGCTATGGATGATTACCAATCATTGAACTTTGAATTCCCGGACGAAGATATCATGGTGGTAACTGATTGTGAAGTGCCTGGACCGGATGAAGGACCTGAGGAAGGATCCCGATGGTCTATGCATTTTGACGGAGCCTCCAACGCTTTGGGTAACGACATCGGCGCTGTGATCATATCCCCCAAAGGAACTCATACTCCACTCACCGCCCGATTATGTTTCAACTACACCAACAACATGGCAGAATATGAGGCATGTATCATGGGTCTTCAAGCCGCAATCAACTTAAGGATCAAGTTTCTGAGTGTCTTCGGAGATTCCGCTCTCGTGATCAATCAGATCAAAGGCGAGTGGGATACGAAACACCCAAATCTTATTCCTTACAAGGAGTATGTGTTGACTTTGCTTCCCCACTTTGAAGAGATAACTTTTGAACACTTCCCAAGAGAGGAGAATCAGCTAGCGGACGCACTAGCTACGATGTCTTCAATGTTCAAAGTCAAATGGGACAATGAGGCTCCCCGGATCATTATCTGGAAATTGGACGAACCGGCATACTGCTGCGATCTTGAGGCCGAAAAAGTGACTGAAAAACCCTGGTATCATGAGGTGAAGAGATGCTTGGAAGCTCAGGAATACCCTGAAGGTGCATCTGTCAATGACAAGAAGTTCATGAGAAGGTTTGCGGCAAAATTCTTCCTCAGCAACGACATTCTCTACAAATGGAATCATGATTCAACTCTACTGCATTGTATGGATAAGGCTGAAGCAGAGAAGATCATGATAGAACTGCATGAAGGTACATTCAGAACACATTCCAGTGGACACACCATGGCAAAGAAAATCCTTAGGGCAGGATATTTCTGGTCCACAATGGAAGCCGATTGTTACCAACATTCTCGAACTTGTCATAAATGCCAGATCTATGCTGATAAGGTGCACATCCCTCCCGTTCCTCTGAACGTCCTGACGGCACCTTGGCCTTTTGCAATGTGGGGCATTGACATGATCAGTGAGATCCGACCGACGGCATCTAACGGGCATCGCTTCATCTTGGTAGCGATCGATTACTTCACGAAGTGGGTTGAGGAAGCTTCCTACGCCACGGTAACCAAGAGCGTCGTGGCACGTTTCATCCGGCATAACCTGATCTGTCGGTACGGCGTCCCAGAAAGAATCATTACGGACAATGGTACCAATCTTAACAACAATATGATCACTGAGCTCTGTGAGCAATTTAAGATACACCATCATAACTCTTCTCCTTACCGGCCGAAGATGAATGGGGCTGTTGAGGCAGCTAATAAGAATATCAAAAAGATTGTGCAGAAGATGACAGTGACCTATAAAGATTGGCACGAAATGTTACCGTTTGCTCTTCATGGGTACCGTACCTCAGCAAGGACGTCAACCGGGGCAACACCTTTTTCCTTGGTCTATGGCATGGAGGCAGTCTTGCCAATTGAAGTCCAGATACCCTCTCTCCGGATAATGAAGGATGCAGACTTGAACGAAGATGACTGGATCCAGACTCGACTTGATCAATTAAACCTGATTGACGAAAAGAGACTCACCGCTATCTATCATGGTCAGACGTACCAAAAACGGATGATCAGGGCATTTAACAAGAAAGTCAGACCACAAGAGTATCAAGTTGGGGACCTGGTAATCAAACGCATCATCCTTCCTCAAAGTGATCCCCGGGGCAAATGGACCCCTACGTACGAAGGGCCATTTGTGGTTAAACATGTGTTCTCAGGAGGAGCCATGATTCTGACCACCATGGATGGTGACGACCTTCCTCACCCCGCCAATGCAGACATAGTAAAAAGATACTACGCATGAATAAAAGACCCGCTAGGTTGACATACCTAGGCAAAAATAAGGGCTTCCCGGCGAACCAAAAGGGTTCGGGCAAAAATAAGGGATGAAATAAAAAAAATGTACACCCGGCAAGTTGAAAACCTGAAAAGGCGGCTTGGGCAAAAATGGGTATCCCGGTGGACTGAAAACCCGAAAGGGCGGTCCAGGCAAAAGTTAGGGATAAAGCGTAACACTATGTCTCATTGGATCACCTTGCATCTAGAATTCGGCATCAACTATCTGGCTCAGACTTCGGCATCGACCAATCAGCTTCATCTTCAACTAAGCAGCAAAGTGATTAGACACTTGAAGACATAAAGGCGATATCAGAGTTGGAACCCAGTGGGAATGTTGTGCACATAGCTGTTTTGTTTCCTTTTCAAAATTGTAAACTCTATGTTATTCGGAGGCATTCTCTTACTAGGATGTCAGCCTCTTGTACAAAAACGCCTATTCACAGGAAAATTTTAAAATCAATACAAGTTCACTTTTTCGAACAAATTGCCCATTGTTTTTCCTTTTTCTGTTTTGTCTTGCGAAGAACGTCCAATGTTCATTTTTGATATATGCATTTGACATTAAATTGCTGATTCATAAATATTTGCATATGAAACAAAAGACTAATTACAGGTGACATCAGAAACAGGGGCAATGTAAAGTTGTCTGATGCAGTCTGGTTGCTTTGTCCGCCAAGGTACCAAAGTAGATCTAACTGAAGGAGGTGATCAAGTTCTCTCAACTCCCCACAGAGTAAGACAAGATAGAAACATTCCCCAGTGGAGTATGGGCATTCATTAGCAAGCATCCCCGACAGTCTTGACCTAAGATGGTTCCCCGGCGGAATATCAATACCCCAGTGCAATTCCAAAAGTTTCCCCAGGAAAGTGGAATTCTTATCCCCAGTAGATTCTGGAAGCTTGTCCCCTGCAGAGTACGGACGTCTCTCCCGAGCTTTGTTCAAAGTTATTCCTCACAAGGGCTTATAACTGGGTTATCCTCAGCTAATTGCCATAGAAGATCGCCCTCGGCGAAGTTCTTCCTATCCCCAGCGAAGTTTATCAAAGTTCCCCAACATAACTTATCAACGCAATCCCCATCGGAGTTTATCATCATAATCCCCAGCGGAAGCAAAGAACTCTACTCTTCAACGTCAGCCCAGGATTTAATTCCCCGGCCGGTCGTCAAGGATTTATTTTCCTCGACGAAAATACATTCATAAACATTTCGCGTTTTATACATCTTGCTCACATACATAATAAAGTGCATACAACACTATCTCATGTTGAACATCATGACATCATGCATTTCATACATCATGACATTGCATACAACTAATGTTTTGCCTTTTCATGAAAAAGACAACCCCAAAGACAACTACCTTCAGCTGTCACAATTCTAGATTCGATACCTGTATCTAGCCAGGGCACATCTGTGAGTGATCAGTTTCCAGACTCGATTCCTGTATCTAGCCAGGGCACGTCTGAAGAGTTTGAAGATTCGATTCCTGTATCCAGCCAGGGCATATCTAGCAACTATCACAATTCCAGATTCGATTCCTGCATCCAGCCAGGGCATATCTGTTGACCACATTTCTAGACTCGATTCCTGTATCTAGCCAAGGCACGTCTGAAGAGTTCGAAGATTCGATTCCTGTATCCATCCAAGGCATATCTGTTGACGACTATTTCCGGATTCGATTCTTGTATCCAGCCAGGGCACATCTGTGAGAAACCGATTGTAGATTCGACACCTGTATATAGCCAGGGCATATCTGCATGAGGAGATTGAAGATCAAACACCTGTAACAAGCCAGGAAAACATCTGTCTTTCTCAAATACACAAGTTCTCGCTAAGGAATCTCTCATGCGATCAACACTTCCAAATGGCATCTATAAGCCCATTCCCGACAAGGTTGTCACATCTCCAGATGGCATCTATAATCCCATCTCCCTATCCACCATCTCTCCAAATGGCATCTATAAGCCCATTCCCGACATCACATTACTGATACTCTAACATGCGAGTGCAAATTTCCGGGCACTCTAGTGTCCAATCTCCTTTTACCCTCGAGTCACGAAAGGCAAACTTGCCAATCTAACTCTTCAGGTTCAAGAAGATTGAACAGGGGCAACTGTTGTACCCCAAAATTTGCCCTCCCATTTCCTCAACATTTTCTCATCACAAGACCCTTGGAGCTCAAGATCCAGTTAGGGTTTCCTCTGCTCAAGACTTCTCCTTGCACTGTTGACCCAAATTAGGGTTTGTGTTTGCACAAAGATATTTTGACCTAAAATGCCTAAAATGACTTCCATGCTTCATGTTGGACTCCCAAGTTTATCCATACCAAGTTTCAAGTCTTGATTCCAAATTTTGCCCAGTCAATTGGACAGTTGACCTATAAATCAACTGTATTGGGGAAAAAGTCAACTGTGGCCAATTGACAGTCAAATTTCATGAAAATTGACCCACATCAACATTATGAACTCTCATGGACCATTTGGTCAAGTTTGGATCACAATTCCACAAGAAATTTGATCAGATCACCAAAAGGGCAAAATGGTCATTTTTAGGGTTTTGACTGCACAAAGGCAATTTTTTTTGACTGTTTGACCTAGCCAATGGAAAATCAAGCTCATATATGGACTCAAGGACCCCATGTAATTATCTTGACATGCTCAACAAGTTCAAAAGATCCCAAATACACAAGATTGACAGTTGAATTTCCTAGTCAATTGATCAATTTTGACTGTATACTGAAAAGTCAAACTTTGACTTTTTGGTCAAAATCAAGTGTCAAGATTCATTTTTTATCAAAACATGCCAAATTATGAAACTTGTTCATCAAGAAATCAAGAATTGCAAATTAGGGTTTGAAATGAAGATTTTTCATAACTTAGAATTTTTCTAAGTTATGAAAAACCCTAATTTTTTCCTAACTTTGCCCCACTTTCTCACCAAGATTCATTTGGATTCAAGCAAAAGTCAAAACATGAAAGTTGTAGCCTATTGCATAATCTACAACTTTGATTCACAAAGTTTTCCCAAAAGAGGCTTGTAGCTCAAGTTACAATTTTTGGAACAAGGGTACCAAACCATTCTTAACTTAGAGAAAATTTGACCTATTTTAGACAAGGTTTTTACCTAACTTCAAGACCATTTTTCACATACTTCCACTTGGAATTTCAATTTGCGTTTCAAAGATGGATTGTAGTACACATTCCAAGCTTTCCAAAATGTCCAAGAACTCATCAAACAACCTCATGGTTAGTGAGAATCGAATTTTGCAATATGGGAAAAACTCACTTTTGATTTGGTCAATTTACATGTTCATACATTTGTGCCATTTTGAATTCAGCATGCTTTCCTTGATTACAGGCCTCTAAACCATCCAACACTAAATAATTTAATGCTAACTCATTGTGCGAAGGCCTTGTTTTATGAGTTTAAGCATTACATGTTGAACTAAGCCATTTATAGAAAAAGCAAATTAGCCATTCTTGAAAAGTTGCACTTTATGTCAATTGGTAAATCAAGAAGGTACAAAGAAAATCTCTGAGGCACAAGTTTATGAACAAAACACACTGATCAAGGGGAAGGTTAGCAGCATAGCTTGGGGGCCTGCATCAGTCTAGAACACCAAGTGGCCATATTTTGCTTAAGTGTGAAAAAACATAGCATAACACATAACAACTTTCATCTCAGCAAACCAAGCCTTAAGCAAAGTTATCAAGCACATTCTAAACATCCATTCTGAGCTAGAACACGACCCTAACATCTCCATTGCCTCCCCATTCACAGAATCACCATTGAACTACCCAAAACAGGGCATCCCTGCAACTTGAATCCCACAACTCATTTCCATCGTGCATCTTGGCCAAAAACACTTCAAACACATTCCATAATATCCATATAAACTATTCCAAACCTTGAATTGAGACTGTAACAGCCATAGCACCATTTGCCATTTCCATTTTTCTATCTTGCAGGTGGACTTCTGCAGCTTGATTTGGCACGATTCAAAACACACCAAGCATTGGAATAGCATCACTACACTTCAGGAAAGCTGTACAAATCATCATCTTGCCATGAAAGCTCCTCCATTGCAAGACACGATTCCAACTGAACAAGTATATTCATGAAGTTCTATCTCTCAATATAGGCATTGTTAGCTTTAGGTTTGTGAAGAAAACATGTCACATTCATAGCCCTGAACATGCCCATGTAATTAGATTTCATTTATATTATGTATGCTTAGAGAATTTTAAGTCTGAACATTGAACAAAAATTAGGTTAAGAATTGGGGGAGAAGAAATTCTCTCTCATTTTTGAGAGTTAAATCATGTTCTTTATATGTGTGAACTCGTGAGAGGATGCTTAACATTTTTGGTGTTGTAAGTTTTTGCTAAAACTCAAGGAATCCGGATGTTTGAACAAGCCTGAGAAGCGCGCGATTTTGAACAAGAATGGATGGAGGTTGAAGAAGCTCCACGTGGGCTGGGCTTTGTTTCCTATTTCTTTTTACACCCTTTTGTTACTTTGACACCCCCTAGGCCCATTTTGCTTATTTTCATGATTTTTTTGACTTTTCTTTTTTTTATTCTGACTTATTTATTTTTTCTTATAATATTTAAAATATAAAAAATATTTTTTACATCATTTTCATATTTATTAGGTATTTATTTGTTTAGATCAATATTTGTACATAAATAAATATATAAACATGCTTTATTTAAAAATACTAAAAAATATGCAAACATACTTTATTTCTGATTTTTATTTCATTTTATCTTCTGAAAATATTTCATTTAAAATATACTTTTTTTATAAATATTAAATATTATTATTTTGTACATATGCAATATATTTAATAAATAATACAAATACATATATATATATATATATATATATATATATATATATATATATATATATATATATATATATATATATATATATATATATATATATATATATATATATATATATATATATATATATATATATATATATATATATATATATATATATATATATATATATATATATATATATATATATATATATATATATATATATATATATATATATATATATATATATATATATATATATATATATTTAGGTTAAAATACAAAATATACACATTTTTATTTTTATTAATATTTAATATTAAAAATACCTTTTTACAAATATACTTCATTTTTATTTTATTTTTTTATATAATAAATAAATGTGTACATATTAAATAATTAATACATTTTATTTAATAAAATTAGGGTTTTGCCCTAAACATAAAAAACTCCAAAAAATAATCCTTTTTATTTTGTTTGTTTGACATATAAAAATACTTTTTTTTTCATACACATAAAAAACCCTTTTGCATCTTGCATATTTATTTTATTTCCATTTAATTTGTGCAATTAAATATCTTGTAAATAATTCAATTTCGATGTAATAGTTTAGGTTTAAATTCCTTGTCAAAAACCCCCCATTTGAACATTTGTACCCCCTTCCCATATATTGTGTTGTAATAGCTTAGTAACTTTATTTTTCGCACTTTATTGTTTTCTAAATATACCATGTTAGAATTAGGGTTTGTATGCGAATCAAAAACAACAAAAATAGTTTGACCTAATTTCAAGATAAACAAGCATGAAAATGGACAACACAAATCACACTTGCACCCCTAGGGTATTCCACTTGTTGCCTTCAATAAATGGGCCATGTTGCATGTTAGGTCTCTTTGGGCAAAACAAAAACAAATCAAATGATCATAGTCCCTCGATGACGCTTTCGAAAGTTGCCTAAAAAATGATCAAGTCCCTTAAGGAAAAATTGCCCAAAGATACTTGCCACCATTGCAATTATGGTCTAAACGATGACCCGCGCCCGTCCCTTTCACATCCTAACACAAGATTGTCCATCAAATTCAATGGTGGAACAAAATTGTTTAAAAGGGTTAAAAGCATAGGAGAAATCTTTGAGAAATTTAGGAGTTGACAACCTCTTAGTTACTTGAATCAAACTTGCAAAACACTTGCCTATTTTCAAACCACACCTCACAACACTTTCAAAACAAACTTTCAAAAAAAAAATGAAAACCTTTTCAAAAGACATACACCTTTGTATACATCCCAACATGGATCATTACAAAGATTGCCACCACATTGGCCTCTTTTCAAAACATTTTCAAACCCACACACACACAAAGCACCATTTCAAACAATTGAAAATTAAGGCAAGTTGATCTAAGCAAGTAACTAAGAGCCAATGGATAACCATGGATAGAAAGGGTGCTAATACCTTCCCTTTCTATAATCTACTCCCCGAACCCAAGAAAACATCTCAAAGGTTTTTGCTGTGCTTTTTAAACCTTTCCTTAGGATAAAATAAAAAGTCGGTGGCGACTCTTGCTCAACCGAAACATTTGCGAAAACAAACGCAAAACCATAGTCAGTTCTCCCACCGTATCACACTTACCTTGACCTAGACTACACCCGTGTGAGGGGCGGGAAAACTTTTCTTACAGGTACAGGTACTGTTAGTGACTTTGTGTTGCGATGGTGACTCAGGTTCCTATGATATTTTTGAAGCTTCGGGTTTTTCTTTTGATCTTGAGTAATGCTGTTATGTAATGGTCCAGTCATGATCCAGCGTGAACTTTGATCCTGTCATGTTGCATCATAGCATATTTATTTCTGAAAAATGATGTACAAAAAAAAACTAGCATGTGCATGTCATCTTCCAGGGACATTCAAGAGTCTTCTTTCCATCATAAATGGCTGGCCTCCCGTCAGATGAGTTTGATTCAGTTCGTGTTAAAGAGCCCACCAGGCATACATTCTCTTATCAGATTCCTAATGTTGATGTGTCCGAATTGAAGAGGTTGAGTTCTTATTTGAAGAGTGATGTTCTGAACAATTTCAGCAAAGATTATGGCAATTTGTTACTAATCCTTAACACTCCAGTTGACCCAATGGCTTTGATCACCCTCTTCCAGTTCTATGACAAGGAATTACGGTGTTTTACTTTTCAAGATTATCAACTGGTTCCCACACTAGAAGAATACGTGTACCTACTTAATATCAAGTTGTCCGATGAAGTTCCTTTTGCCCAAGTTCCGGAGAAGCCGAAGTTCGAAGTTATTGCTGAAATTCTTCATTTGAGTTGGAAAGAGGTAAAAGACAATTGGAAATCCGGTGAGGATACTACAAGGTTTTATTGGGATTTCTTAGTGAAGAAAGCTGAAGACTGGGAAAAGAAAGGGAATTGGAATGGCTTCAGTACTCTGTTTGCTCTCATGATATACGGGATCACCCTCTTCCTTCGCAAGAGAAATTTTGTGGATTTGGCGGCTATTTGTGTTTTTAGAAATAAGAACCCGGTACCGACACTCTTGGCAGATACTCTTTACACCATCATTCCAGGCATGGAAAATGAGGTAATGCAAGCTTATTTCATTCAATGTTGTATCAATGGTTCAAGTTGCACCTACTGGTAAGTGGCTCTTTCATGGATACCAAGCATTCTCTTCGATGGTCATCAAGACTTGTCAACCTTACTTCATTTGATATCCGGTGGAATTATGACATGGGGGAAGTAAGCAGTATTATCACTAGCTGCGGAGATTTCCCAAATGTTCCCCTCATAAGAACTAAGGGTTGTATCAACTATAATCCTGTGCTTGCTTATCGTCAATTGGGATATGCAATGGATAGACCGCCAAAGGCTGAAGAGGTGTCTGAATCAGTGTATTTTGTTAGAGGAAGTGATCTTGTGATGTTGAAAAGAGTGACAAGTGCTTGGAAGGGAATTCACAAGAAGGATAAAACTACTTTGGGCAAACCGTGGGAGTCGTGGGGACGAATTCTGGGCACTAGCGTGCTTGTTTTCGATTTGTACTGCTTGCTTGCACTCGCAGGAAGAGAATGAGATGGTCAGGAAGCCTTGTAATTGCCTGGAAGTGTGAAATCAAGTCTGCACTTTTCTTTGATTTTTTCAAGTTTGGTTCTTGTTCTCACGCCTCTCAAGCCTTGTCATTTACGTCTGCAATTGTATACTATATACTGAGGAATGAATTAGGGTTGAAAACATGATCTCAATCTTTGCCAATTATTGATTTTGATCTTGATTTGATTCACTTGAAAATAATTCCAAAAATAGGCTAAAACCAATATTTTTATGTTAACAAAAGCCTTGCACGAATTCAATCACTTTCCAACTGGATATAAGACCTGAAACATGCACAATATCTTGAGATTTCAATGATTTGGATTTTCTATGATTTGTTTTGATTTAAATTGATTTAATTCAAATAAAAATCAAAATAAATAATAAAAATAAGATAAAGACAAGTGGGAAGAGTTAGGACTCGTGGACCATGCTACCAACTCAAAACAAGTGCAAAAAGTTAGGCCCATTTAGCAAAAATTGCAATTTGAGGCATAGTTGACTTTTGGCAATTTTGCAAAAAAGGTTAACTTCACCAATGCATAACTTCCTCAATTTTGATTCTTTGAAGGTTTTCTTGGACTTTTTAGAAATATTGAGATGTCCTCTAATAAAAAATTTTGGTCTCATCTCAATTTGGTATTCCATGTTCATGTATGAAGCTTTGACAAAAAAAGGTGTTTTTGTTGACTTTTCAAAATGACCTATAATGTCAAAATTCATAACTTCTTGTGAGTGCATATTTTGAACTTGGTAGATGAAGATGAATTGTAGGCAATTTCATCCTATTCATAATGAGCTTTGGATGGGTCATTTCTCATAAGGTATGAGAAAGTTATGCTTGGTGAAAGTTGAGTTGACTTTTCCTAGAAAATCCTAATTTAGCAATTTTTAGGTTTTGATGAATTGTGACCAATCCATGATGAATCATGATCAAAACTTGATAAAATGATGAATAATACTTCAAAATGATAATGTTGATAAAAAATCTTGAAGTTTGACTGTATGTGTGCCACAATTGACTTTTGCCCTAGCATAGTCGATTTTCAGGCTTTTGAGTAGTTGACTGAGCAAACTTTCTCTGCGAGGCTTGAAACTTGACATGGATGATATTGACAACATATTAGGACATTGATGAGCATTTGAGACCCTTTGGACTCAAGTATCTTGATGCAACATGAAACCCTAATTTGAGGTAGACTGCCTTAGGAGAGAGTTTGTCTGGTCAACCCTTGGACTTCCTTGAGCAATTTGAGGACCTCACTTGAAATGTATTGAGAAAAATGGGAGGGCAAATGTTGGGGTACAACAGCTGCCCCTGTTCAATCTTCTTAAACCTGAGGATGTAGATTGGCTTGTCGGCTTTTCGTGATCCGAAGGTGGAAGATGATTGAACACTAGAGTGCCCAGAAATTTGCACTCGCATGAAGTGGAACTTGTCTTGCGACATCGGAAATGGGCTTATATATTCCATTTGGAGATTGATAAGGGAAGATGGACTTAACGATGCCATCCGAGGAAGTGTCGATCGCATAAGAGATTCCTTAGCGAGAGCTTGTATACCTGTTGTTGAGGAGGATTCCGCTGGGGAATGCTAGTCTCTGTCTTGGGAGAAATAGAATTTTAGGAGCTTCAGTCGTCCGTTATTCTACTGGGGATGGTCTCTTGGTCGAAGAGGTGAAGATGAACTATTATCTGGTCGTGATCTAGGCTTCATAGTGATAAGATCGACTGTTATCTGGTCGTAATCCAGGCTTTACAGTGATCTAACGGGGAGGTGAGATTAAACTTTCTATTCGGTCGTAATCCGGGCTTCACAATTTCTCAATTCTTATCTGGTCGTGATCCAGGCTTCAGAATCAATTAAGTTGTTATCCGGTCGCATCCGGTCTTCAACTTGACTTTAGGGCATACTAATATCCGGTAGACTCCGGGTTTCTTAGTAATTATCCAGGTAAAAACTGCTATTTGGTTGAAATCCAAGCTTCACAGTGTTTTGTACCGCTATCTGGTCGTAATTCAGGCTTCACGATGCAATATACCATTATCTGTTCAAATCCAGACTTCATGGTGTTTGGGGAAAACAAGGTATTATCCGCTTGAATCCGGGCTTCATAACTTAAATTAAAGACCTACCATTATCTGGTCGTAATCCAGGCTTCGTAGTATTCTTGACTGCTATCTGGTCGTAATCCAGGCTTTACAGTGTCTTATATTGCTATCTGGTCGTAATCCAGGCTTCACAATAACTTTGTTAAGCGGCTATCCGATCGACTCCGGAATTCACGACTTGTGTTTATGATATACCACTATCTGGTCATAATCCAGGTTTCATGGTGTCTTTGTATTGCTATCTGGTCGTAATCCAGGTTTCACAATAACTTGCTGGGGATTAAACTACTATCCAGTTGAATCCGGGCTTCATAGCTTGAATCTGAGGTAAACCACTATCTGGTCGTAATCCAGGTTTCGCCCTATTCTGATATTGTTATCCGGTCGTTCTCCGGGCTTCACAATATGATGGAGGGATCAAGATACTATCCGGTCGTGCCCAGGCTTCATAGCTTGAACTTTGTGGGAGTTTGATTGTATCTTTCCCTGAAAGGTAAGGGTTAGTCGTATGTAATGTCATGATGTATGACATGTATCGAGTAATGATGTTCTCAAAATAAATGAGATTGTGCTGTATGATGCGTATGCGCATATCATGATGTATGGAAATGTGATGTTTTTGTAATGCTTTCTAGCTGGGGAAAATAAATCCTGAACTGCTGCTGGAGGACAAAAGAAGTTTCGCTCGCTGAGGATAACTGCCGAAGATGATTTGAGAATATATTGGCAGGAGAATAATTTTGCTGGAGAATAAACTGGTGAAAGAATGACTCTGTGGGGAAGAGAGACTCTGTCAGGAGATTTGCTGATTTGGAGAAGTAATCTCGGTTGTAGATGAATTACCATTACTGGTAATGATGAACTCTGTCGGGGATAAAATTTCTATTTGTGGAAGAAATAAACTCCGCTGGGGGTGGTCTTCCAGTGCTGGTGATAGATGAACTCTGCTTGGGGAGAATTTTACCGAATCACTCGCGATTGCGAACCTCAGCTGGGGAGAGTTGATAATACTATTTTTGGATACCTTTTAACTCTGCGGGGAGTGTATGCATCTTTCAGTCTTATTCTTGAGCTGGGTCTATCCCTATACCTGGTTAATAGAGCAACTGTAAGGTTTGTACATTTCGTGTTTGCCCCTGTTACGAGTCATCGTCTTTTGTTTCACATGTACATATTTATGAGCAGTAGTTATGGTCAAACGCATATATAAAAAATGAATCATTGGACGTTCTTGCAAAACAAAACAGAAAAAGAAAACACCAATTTTGAAATTTATTGTAAAAATGAATTGCATTTATTGTGAAGTTGGCCTGTAATAGGCGTTTTTGTACAAGAGGCTGACGTCCTAGTAAGAGAATGCCGCCGAGATGATAGAATTTAAAATTTGTGAAAAACAAAGAAAAATAAGCTGTGTGAACAATCCCACTGGGTTCCAACTCTGCTATTGCCTTTATGTCTTCGAGCCTCTCATCACTTTTCTACTTGATTGAAGGTGAATCAGGTTGATTGGCGTCGTCTGAGCTTGATAGTTGATACTGAAGTTTGGTTACAAGGTGATTAGTGTTACGCTTTGATCCCTAATTTTTTCCTGGACCGCCCTTTCGGGTTTTCAGTCCATCGGGATACCCTTTTTTGCCCAAGCCGCCTTTTCAGGTTTTCGACTTGCCGAGTGTACAGTTTTTTCTATTTTCATCCCATTTAATTTTTCCCGAACCCTTTTGGTTAGCTGGGAAGCCCTTATTTTTGCCTAGGCCAATCGACCTAGCGGGTCTTTGCTTATGCGTAGTATTTTTTCACTATGTCTGCATTGATGGGGTGAGGAAGGTCGTCATCATCCATGGTGGTTAGAATCATGGCTCCTCCTGAGAAGATGTTCTTAACCACAAATGGCCCTTCGTATATGGGGATCCATTTGCCCCTGGGATCACCTTGCGGCAGTATAATGCATTTGATCACCAGATCCCTGACTTGACACTCTTGTCGTCTGACTTTCTTGTTAAATGCGTTGATCATTCGCTTTTGATACGTATGACCATGACAAATAGCACTAAGTCTCTTCTCGTCAATTATATTCAGCTTATCAAGTCAGGTCTGGATCCAATCATCTTCGCTTAAACCTGCATCCTTCATAACCCGAAGAGAGGGTATCTAGACTTCAATGGGTAAGACTGCCTCCATGCCATACACCAGAGAGTAGGGTGTTTCCCCTGTTGACGTCCGCGCTGAGGTACGGTACCCATGAAGAGCGAATGGTAGCATCTCGTGCCAGTCTTTGTATGTCACCGTCATCTTCTGCACAATCTTCTTGATGTTCTTATTAGCCGCTTCAACAACCCCATTCATCTTCGTCCGGTAAGGAGAAGAGTTGTGATGCTGTATATTAAATTGTTTGCAGAGCTCGGTGATCATTGTATTGTTGAGATTTGTACCATTGTTCGTAATCATCCTCTCTGGTACACCATATCGATAGATCAGATTATGTCGGATGAACCGCGCCACGACGTTCTTTGTTACTGTAGCAAAAGAGGCTGCTTCAACCCACTTCATGAAGTAATCAATTGCTACTAGAATGAAAAAATGCCCATTGGAAGCAGTAGGTCTAATCTCGCCGATCATATCGATGCCCCACATTGCAAAAGGCCAAGGTGCTGTCAGAACATTCAGAAGAACTGGAGGTACGTGCACCTTATCAGCATAGACTTGGAACTTATGACAGGTCCGAGAATGCTGATAATAATCGGCTTCCATAGTAGACCAATAATATCCAGCCCGTAGGATTTTCTTTGTCATGGTATGTTCATTGGAGTGAGTTCCGAAGATACCTTCATGTAACTCTGCCATAATCCTTTCTGCTTCGTTCTTGTCCACACACCGCAGTAAGGTTGAGTCATGGTTACGCTTGTAAAGGATACCATTACTGATGAAGAGCTTCGCCGCGAACCTCCTCAGAAACTTCTTATCATTAATAGAGGCACCCTCGGGGTATTCCTGAGCCTCAAGATACCTCTTTACCTCGTGAAACCAGGGTTTACCTGCTACCTCTTCAGTCTCAATATCGTAGCAATGTCCGAGTTCGTCCAACCTCTCAATGATAATCTAGGGAGCTTCATTTTCCCACCTGACCTTGAACATAGAAGACATAGTACATACTCTTTATAAGGAATCTCCGAACACACTCAAGAACTTAATCCTCAGGTCAATAGCTGCTCGAAGGCCCATGATGCATGCTTCATACTCCGCCATATTGTTGGTGCAGTTAAAACATAATCGGGCGGTGAACAGAGTATGACAGCCTTCAGGAGATATGATCATAGCACCAATGACATTACCCAATGCGTTTGAGGCTCTGTCAAAATACATAGACCATCGGGATCCTTCCTCAGGTCCTTCATCTGGTCCAGGTTCTTCACAGTCGATCACCAACATGATGTTCTCGTCCGGGAACTCGAAATTCATAGACTGGTAATCATCCACAGCCTGATGTGCCAAATGATCTGCCAACACACTTCCCTTGATTGCTTTTTGGGTTGTGTATTGGATGTCGTACTCAGTTAAGATCATCTGCCATCTTGCTATTCTTCCGGACAAGGCGGGCTTTTCGAAGATATACTTGATTGGATCCATCTTTGATATCAATAGGGTAGTGTGAGTCAGCATATACTGTCTCAGCGGGCGAGCAGCCCATGCCAAAGCGTATCAAGTTTTCTCGAGCAACAAGTATCGTGTCTCGCAGTCGATAAACGTTTTGCTAAGGTAGTAAATATCATGCTCTTTTCGGCCAGACTCGTCATGCTGCCCCAGCACGCACCCCATTAAATTGTCCAACACTGTCAAGTATAAGATCAAAGGTCTTCCTTCAACTGGAGGCATCAGAATTGGTGGCTCTTGGAGATATTCTTTGATCCTTTCGAAGGCGGCCTGACATTCATCATTCCACTTTACCACTTGATCTTTCTTCAGCAGCTTGAAGATTGGCTCACAAGTAGCAGTCAGATGTGAAATGAATCAGGCAATGTAATTCAGACGTCCCAAAATGCCTCTGACTTCTTTTTCTGTGCGGGGGACTGACATCTCTTGTATAGCCTTCACCTTTGCAGGATCTACTTGAATACCCTTATCACTAACGAAGAAACCCAACAGCTTTCCAGACCTTACCCCGAAGGTGCACTTGTTTGGATTTAACCTTAGCTTATACATCTTGAACCTGTCAAACAGCTTCTGGAGATGGTCGAGGTGTTCTTCCTTAGTCTGGGAACTCGCAATCATGTCATCAACGTAAACCTCAATCTCATGGTGAATCATGTCATGGAACAAGGCGACCATGGTGCGCTGATAAGTTTCCCCAGCATTCTTCAACCCGAAAGGCATTACCTTGTAACAGAAGATACCCCACTGCGTCACGAAAGTTGTCTTTTCCATGTCCTCGGGAGCCATCTTAATCTAGTTGTAACCGGAAAAACCATCCATGAAGGAGAACACCTTATGATGTGCGGTGTTGTCAACCAGAACATCGATATGAGGCAGAGGGAAATTATCCTTGGGACTCGACTTATTCAGATCTCTATAGTCCACACACATCCGTACCTTACCATCCTTCTTCGGCACCGGAACCACGTTGGTAACCCACTGTGGGTAAGAAGTGACAACTAGAAATCTGGCGCCAAACTGTTTCATGACCTCAGCTTTGATTTTCTCAGACATCTCGGGGCGCATAAGGCTAACCTTCTGCTTTACCGAAGGATAATCTTCTTTAGTTGGCAAGCAGTGAACCACAATATCAGTGTCTAAACCGGGCATATCTTCGTAAGACCAGGCGAAGATCTCAACATAGTCGCGTAGCATCTGTATCAACCGTTGCTTGACATTAGGCTCCAGATTTTCACCTATCTTGACCTCTTTCTTGTCTTCCTCCATACCCAAATTCAGAGATTCCACTGGCTCTTCATGAGGCTGTATGGCCCTCTCTTCCTGTAGTAACAATCTAGCAAGCTCTCCAGGAACCTCACACTCATCCTCACCTTCGTCTTCGGCTTGGTTGATCGGATTCTCGAAGTCATAACTGGTAGTAGCAGAGTTGTTATCAATGGTATCCAGAGTGGATGTGGATCTACATTATGATATGTGAGTGTGTGTAAGACAATAGCTATTTTGATAAATTGAGATAGAAAATAAAAACAAGGAGCGCAAAATTTGTAATGCAAGAACGTCCAATGCTTTATTGATGATATATGAAAATGACAAATAATAAGCCCTCACAAACAAAGCCAAGGGGCCTCGGGCTGTAAAGTTTCAAATTGTCTGTTATAAATCTCAAAACAAAAGTCTATTACTGTGTAATAAAAGAAACGGGCATGAAGTCCTTTGCCGTCCAGTTGTTTAATCCACCGTTGGTTGTCGGGTAAATCCAGCTGTCGATATTTGACTCTTCTTCATCATCTTCAATTGCATTCACTCCTGGATTACAGATGCGCAGAGGAGGTCTTCCAATCCGTGCGCGCCGAACAGCCCTTTGAGCCTCTGTAGTAAAGCCAAAACCAAACTTGTCAGTTTTGTGTGTGAAGTCAGGGAGCTGTCCCCAATTTGCATACCCACCTTGATCAATAACAGCCCTGGCATCCTTGAGGGAAGCCATCTTCATCGGAGGTCTGTCAGCAGCAACTTCAGTCGACGCCAAAGTCTGAGGAACCTCTTCAAAATTCTGACATGGGGTTTCAATGAACTCTCCATCCATCTCCACATACCGGAAGGAGTTAATGTGACTCACCATGTACTCCTCTTCACCTTGTACTGTAACAATTTTCCCTTTTACTGGATATTTCAGCTTCTGATGGAGTGTTGAAGTTACTGCCCAGCCTTATGAATCCAAGGACGACCCAACAAGCAAGAATAAGATGGTCGGATATCCATCACATAGAAGGTAGATGCAAAAGTCTGAGAGCCAACTTTAACAGGGACGTCCACCTCCCCGTGCACCATCCTTTTCGACCCATTGAAAGCCCTAACCATAATATTACTTGGTTTCAGAGTCAGACCTTCACAGTCCAGACAGTCTAATGCCTTCTTTGGTAAAACATTCAATAAGGACCCAGTATCCACCAACATGTGGGCCAGAGTAGTCCCCCTGCACTCGATCGAGACGTCTAGAGCATCATTGTGATTTCTTCCTTTAGCAGTCAGATCTGCGTCTGATAAACCCAAACCGTTGTCGGCAGTCAAACTAGTTACATAGTCCTTAAATTGATCAGCAGAGATTTCCTGCGGCACATGTGCAGTCTTGAGCAAAGTAATTAAAGCCCTTGCATGGGCTTCAGAGCATAATAACAAGGATAGCATGGAGAGTTTTGACGGGGTCTTCCCCAGCTGCTCGACTACATTGTAGTTGCTCTTCTTGATAATCTTCAGAATTTCCTCTATCTCCTGCTTAGAGGCTTCTACAACAATCTTCTTAGGTGCCTCCGTCCGGGAGGCTCACCTATAACTTCTTTGTCCTGAGTGTCAGATGACTTAGCGACAAGAGTGGTAATTGGATAAGAATCAGAGCAGTAGCAGATGTATTGGCAGATGGAAGGACAGCAGGTTTTTGATCAATCGGAGGAGAAATCTCAGGAGAGAAAAGTCTTCAACTTCTGGTAACTTTGCTAGGTCCGACAATATTGCCGATATCAGCATCATCTTCTTCATCTTTAAAGTCCTGCTTAACCCTATGGTAATACACATCAGCACTATAGTGCAATGGGACAACCTTGTCTGAAGTGTAAGGGATGAGACCAGGAATAGTAATGATCAACGGAGCGATTTTTGGAACATATGTAATCCTAACAGGCGTTCTCAAGGAAGCCTTGGAAGGATTGGCGGAAATGGTTATGATGGAAACATCTTCAACTGGAATCAATGGAGTCAAAGTCTTCTCAAACAAGATCTCTTTATTATCCATCAGGCGCTGAACACCTGACTTCAATAAATGCCAACTAGTAGGTAGAATTGAACACAGGTGGCAACCTTCACCACAGCCCGGAAATAAACCGGCCAACTGATGACACACAAATATGTGATATTTCTGGCTTGATATACACCAAATATTTCTCATACTTTAGTTTAAATTAAATTATTTTATAAGTATTATGCAGGTATTTTTCTATTTTTGCAGATATGCATTAAGCTGAACACTTTGGAAGAAATGAGAAAAAAAGAGGTGCAAAACTAGCAAAAAGGCCAAAGGAGAAGAAATGAGCTAAAGCCCATTATACATGTGAGCACGTGGCCCACAATGAAGAAGACCTTGACGACCGTCAAGGAGATGTGACGAACGTCACGCGCCAAGAAAGACCAAGTGAATATCGTCACTTGCATGTGACGAACGTCACAAGCCACTTACTCCACTTTCTTCTCATCCAACGGACAGAAACGTGTTCAAGGGTTAATCCAGCGACTACCTACATTTTCTCACCCACTCAGTCAAAGTACCAAGGAACGTGACAAATTAATGGCCCTATTATTTCTCAAAGAAGGAAGTAAACTGTTCCTACATTTTCGAGAGCAACTGATCACGCAAGACTTATAAATAGAGCCTTAGACCACAGTAGAAAGGGTTCTTCTTTTTGGCAAGAAACTTTAGAGATTTTATTGAGCGAATATTCTTTTCAGCATTATTCTTTTCAGCATTATTTTTATTTCCCAGTTATTTCTATATTCCTTTCCAGTATTATTTTCTTCTGTACAGTTAAATATATTCTCCGATCGAAGCAAAGCCTACAATTTGTGCAGGAGTGCTTCTGTCTTCAGAGTTATTACCAGGTTTATGTTTACAAATTCTTATTGCTTTTTAATCGATATAATTATGTTTATTTTTGTTTGTCCTTTAATTTATTCTGCGATTTGGTTTAATATTATGTTAGGCTAGAAATCCTACACCGGTATGTAAAGTCACTCAACCGAGGGAACGAGTAACTTAGTCTGGATCATTTTTACTACGAAACTTTCTTTTCTGGCCTAAGTTACTATTTTCAATCATTAAATTGTTTTGTTACGGAAGTAAAAAAACAGATAGAGGTTAGGGTCAACAAAGCAGAAGTTTGAGATCTTTTAACTGGACAATAGTAATTAGGCATTGGCTTAAAATACAACGGAAGCACTTTAAAGTTAATTAAGATTTTATTTAGTTTTCAAAAAGTGTTTTTAACTCCTGCGGGATGGCGGAAGCGTACGTTAGGACTTAACTGCATAGCCTAGATCAACAAAACGACAGTGTGAGACGAGGGTTTTTAAACTAAATAAGTTTTACTGAAAGCTGTTTTGAAAATATAAAGACGCCCAACAGGTCGCTAGTTCCCGAGGTACGACTATTGCATACTGGTAATTAAGCTCATTGATTATTAAAAATCCAACTTAATTTAGTATTTAGTTCTCCCTACGACCCAATCAAATATTCATTAGCTTTAGATTTGCAAAGTAACGATAGAAGACGGTAGATCGATTCATCAGTCTCAGTGGTTCGATATCTTTTAAAACTACACGATAAGACTGTGCACTTGCAGTCTGAATCATTGGATACATAAGTACAATCCCTATGATCACCAACAAAAGATTCTTCTTCACTGTCATCAAAGGAGTATAGATGTCTTCCATAGAAGTCACAAAAAAATCATCGTCCACAGCATTTACTCCATGACCATGCTTGGGCATATGAGCAGTTACAACATTGGGTTTCTCTGGAGCGTCAAACTCGATCTCTTTAGCTTCAATCAAGTCTTGCACCCCATTCTTCAAATCCCATTAGTTATTCATATCATGGCCCGGACTATCAGAGTGATAGGCACAACGAGCGTTTGGATTATATAGCGGAGATGTGGCGCTGGGATTCTTCGGGGCTTCCCTCAGAGTTACCAGATTGGTTTTCAACAATTGTGGTAGAATCTGAGACAAAGTCATGTTAAGCCGAGTGTACTGCCTTTGCGGCCTATCCATTCTTTGTTGATTGTTGCGTTGTGGGGCAACGGTGGGTCTTGATATTACTACGGCATTCACTGCTTGACGGAGTTCAGGTTGGTTTTGGCTCCTCGAGCTGTAGACTGCACTAGCTTCTTTCTTACCAACAAAAGGCTTCTTTGCTGCACTGGATGACGCATCCTTCTGTATCTTACCACTTCTGATACCAGCTTCTACTCTTTCCCCAATCATAATCAATTCGGTAAACCCAGACGACGAACTACCAATCAGAAGATTGAAAAATGGACCAGACAGTGTCCCAAGAAACATATCAACTAACTCCCTATCAGACAGAGGGGTTTGGACTCTTCCAGCCAGATCTCTCCACTCCTGAGCATAGTCCTTAAAACCTTCACTTTCACCCATAGACATACCCTGAAGCTGAGTACGAGTGGGAGAAAGGTCGACATTATACTGGTACTGCTTATGGAAAGGAGCAGCAAGGTCCTCCCAGTTTCAGACATTAGCTCCTTCCAATTGATAGAACCATTCAAGTTGAGTCGCTGACAGACTGTCTTGAAAGAAGTGTACCCACATATTCCTATCAGCAGTGTAAGGTTGAATTTTTCTGACGTATGAGCGGAGATGGAGTTTCGGACAGGATACTCCATCGTACTTAGAAAAAACTAGAGATTTGAACTTGTGAGGGATCACCACCCCCGATGCTAGTCCCAAATCTCCGAAGTACAACCCAAGGACCTTCTGGATATCCATAGCACTTAGACGATCCTCAAGTTGTTTGTATCTATCTTCAGCAGGAGGGTACTGTTCCTCATCAAAGTCAGCGTCATATCAGATACCACAAGACTAGGCCCCTTTTCTTCCTCTTGATTCTCTCCTCCTTTGGATGAATGAGACAGATCAGCTTCCTCTCGCAACCTATTCCCAAACCGGTGACCCATATTCAAAAGAACCGCCTTCTTCTTCTTCTTCTTCTTCTTCTTTTCCTTCTTCAGGATGAGAGTCTTCAAATCTGCTTGCCCTTTAGCCAGGTTCAAAAAAATCTCCTGGAATTGAGCATTCTGAGACTGAATAGCTTTGATAGCTTGATCGGTAGGCATTTCAGAAGACATCTTGTGCTGAAATAAACAACGAAGAAGATGAGAAACCTGTAATGGTACCTGTGATGAGGTGCATGATAATGGAATGCGTATGAAATGATTTCAAAGACTTTGGGAGATTTAAATTTGTAAGACAAAAATGAAACACACTTTATTAGATTAACTTGTAAAAATGTTTAACAATGCCTTTAAGGCGTTACAAAAGAAACAACTGAAAAGCAAATCTAAACTAGAAACAATAAAAAGACATCAGAGCTCCCATGGTCGCTTCCCCTTCGTGCTGACGTAATCATTGATTGTCCTTTCATTCTCAAGTTGCCTCATGAGCTTCAAGATCTTCCTCTCTTGCTTATGATACTTCTCTCAGTAGGTATCCCTTTCTTACCTCAACTGAATCCAAGATCTTATCAATGCCCCAAGATCAGTAGGCATGTATGGATAAAGGACTGTATAAGGAACATCTTCTTCATTGGTATGCTCCACAATTACTGGCAACACAACTTCATAGGACATCCCAAGATTCTGAGTTTGAGCTCGGACCCAATGGAGATAAGGCTGCATAGGGAGAGAAGTCTTTGGTCCTAGCTCATGAGGGTCAGACCTGTTCACCATGCCCCAAGCTCGTATGAACCTTCGGCGATTCTCATTAGGGTCTTCCTTGTAGTCAAAGGCAATGTCCTCAAGAAGCAACTCTTGGGGACCGTCTCTCCGAGCATGACCAAACTGTCATAAAGCCAAACAAGGACTATAGGTTATACCTCCTATGATTCCGAGCAACGGGACATTAGGGTATCCTCCACATCGATCAATGGCAGCAAACTTTTCCATATCTTTAGAGCTCCAGAGAATGTCCGTATGGGCAAGGGACATTATCCTGTAAGACCAACCTAAGCCTTCCTTATTCTTCAATACAGACTTGGGGAGGTGCGAAATAAACCACCTCACCAGCAGCGACATACAACACATGAGGGTCCCTCTTCTTCGCACAATACGAGTATAGAGAGCATGCAGGATATCACCTAGAAGAGTAGGCACAGGAAGATCTTAACCGCATTCACATCTATGAAGGAATATGGATTCGGGAAAAGAACCAAACCGTAGATGAGGAGAGCCAAGATGTCTTCAAAAGCCTGGAAATCCAAGTTATCCCAGAATTGTTGAGCTTGATCTATCAAAAACTTAGCCAAAAAACCTTTAACCCCGCTCTGTGTCTCCCAGTTGGATACTAGATCAACCCTTTTTAGGTGTAAGGCTGAAGCAATGTCCTAAGGTCTAGGAGTCTCTTCCAAACCTGTGAAGGGTGTCTTCTCGAGAATGGATATGCCCAGTAAATCAGAAAACTCTTCCAAAGTGGGAACTAGCTGATAATCCGGGAAAGTGAAGCAACGATGCACCGGGTCAAAGAACTGGAAAAGTACACTCATCATCTGCTCATCAAACTTTGAGGTAACCAAGCCAAGAAGCTGACCATGTCTCCTAATGAATGATGAAGTATCAGAAATTTTCGAGGCTAAATCTTTGAGTTGAGCAGATATTTGCACAAAGTTAACTCGGATGGTGTTTCTGCGCATGGAAGCCATAGTCTGCAAAACAGAACAAAGATAAATCTCCTTGGTCTTTGAAATGGTTAGTGTAATGAAGTATGCATGATATGTTATGATGCATGATGTCATGATGCATGATGTCATGATAAAACACACAACAAGTATAGCAGATAACAGACATGGTAACAATCATGGCAAAGGCAAACAAGTCACACATAGAGAGCCCTTAAATTTCAGGCTTGCATGGGGTTTAGGTACTACCCTCTTGAAGTTCAGTTGGTTCAAACTGTCCTAATAATAGTAACCGGGTTCTAAGGTTCTCAATATCACTGACCATCCTCCATCGGTCATGGTTTCAGCTCACACAATATTTTCTTGCGGCCGGAACTATCTTGAGAGTATGGTCTCAATGAGTGTAGTATCGAGTATCAACCAGTTCTCAGCTCTATACTGAGGCCGACTATCTCACTACTTCCTATAGCCAAGTTGGTCAATTATAGGTTCTAAGGTCAGTTGATGCTTAACGACCCATATAGCAGCCCTGTATTCTCCTCGTTTCTCCACAAGGGATACCGGTACCAACTAATGTGCCACATCAACGTAGCTACTGCTTTAACTGTATCAGTCTATGCCATATAGTTCCCTCACATTTTATTGCTACTTACCTAAAAGGTGTTCCCCAGATCCAGGTTAGGATCTATAGTAACTCTAATACAAAGCCCACAAAAATAAAGCAATCAAATCAAACAATAGAAGCAAATATGATGAACTAATCCTAAGGTATACCCCACTTATAACTCCCTAGCAGAGTCGCCAGTTCTGTGATACGGTGGCAGAACCAGACTGTTTTAAGAAAATGTTGGTTTGTGTTTTGCGTTTGTGTTTGCAAAATGTCGCAGTAAGCAAGAGTCGCCACCGATATTTATTTTATCCAACAAGGAAAGGAAAAAAGCATAGAAAAATTCCTTTTTCGAGATTTTCTGAGTACGGGGGGTAGATTATAGAAAGGGAGGGTATTAACACCCTTTCTATCCGTGGTTTTCCACGGGCTCTTAGGTACTTGCTCATCATTTTGAAAATTGCTTCTGTATTTGTGTGTTTTGAAAAGTTTTTGTTTTACTTCGATTTAACCCCTGCTTCTGTCTTCAAGAGTGTTACGAAGTTGTTTTGAAAACTTTGTTTGAAAAGAAGTGTAAGTGTGAAAAGTTTTTTTGTTTTGAGCAAGTACTTAAGAACTAATCTACCTACTCGAAAAAAGAATTATGCTATGTTCGTTTCCTTTAGACAGCGCTATCCCACTATTAGTGAGTAGGTAGCACCGTCGTTGGAGTTTTAAGGGTCAATTCGAAAGGGACGTACGATCACTAAAGCAATGTTAGGACGTCTTAGTAATAACCCTAATGTCTTAAGATCAATATTCGAGGCAACTATTCCGAGGAAACCTTTCGGAGGCAACTTTGATCTTTTAGACAGAAGGGCGACCACTAAAATACCCTATACTTAATGACCATCTACCAAAGGCAACCGAAGTGGGAGTATACCCTAGGAGTGCGCATGTGCGAGTGATTCAATTTCAAGTTTTTTATCATTGCACATTTAGGGTTTGCTAACCGTTTTAAAGTTAATCATACAATCTTGTCATGCATCCCTAATATTCATACATCTAACAGTTAATAGTCTGCGGAATTTAAAGTGCGGAAAGTAAAGCTATGCTATTACAAGGCTTCGGGTATTTACGTAGCCAAAAACAACCCGTAAAACAAAAGAGATAAATGAAAGTAAAAGTCCTAATTAAACTATTACAACTTGTGAGCAATTACATCAATATGGTAAAAATAAAGCGCGCGCGATGAATTAAGAACGATAAAAGCTAAGGTTTTGACCCCGTCTAAACTACTTAAAGAAAAATTATTTTTGTTGTTTTTAATTATTTCTAAGAAAAAGAATTAGGTTTTTAAATAAAGTACAAAATTAATTAGTTAATTAAATTAGTTAAAGAAAATAATATTATTTAACCTATTTTTGTTTTTGGTTATTTTTAAGAAAAAGAAAATAGAATTAAATTAAACTAAAACCCTAATTTTCTATTTGTTTTTAATTTATTTACAAAAATAAATTAAAGTTACCTAAAATTAAATAACCTAATTAAATTAATTAATTTAAAAAATAAATATCCTAAATCTAATTGGATGAAAATATTATTTTTTGTGTTTTTTTGAATAAAGGAAAATTAATTTGTGCTAGTAAAAAAAATAAATAAGTTAATAAAGAAAAATATAAAAAGAAAAGATAAAGAGATTGGGCCTGCTTTGTAAGTAATTCTTGGGGTGTGGATAGCACTTTTAAGGGCCCAAAACAACTGATCCACATTGACTCTTTGAATCCCATGCCATGCGTTGACTAGGCGTATCATGGTCCCTCAAATGATGGCCATCAGATCTGGCCTATGGACATCTGGCTGGTTGGATGATGAGGATGTATGGTGGTCTTCATGCCTTGTGGGACGCCTAATTAATGAAAGAAAAATAACATGAAATAATTGGGGGGACCTGGGATTCGAACCCAGGCCCTGAAGCCTTTTACACTCACCTGGCTACCAACTGCGCTAGCTTTGTTAATTGTTCATATAATAAACATAAAAATAATATGAGAAAACACCAAAGAACTAAATCCAAGCGTGCAAATTTCTAAACAGGCGAATGGTTACTTGCCACGACATCTTCTTCTCTAAGGATCCGTTGTCTTAGACAACAGACTTTTACCAACGGACATTCGTCGTAGGTATAAACCTGTGTATTTCAAAAATCATGTACAAGCACAATAAATCAATGGTGATGGTACTGTGATCGGTGGAAATAGAACTGACTGTTTTTTAAGCTGGTTTCACGAAATGTCGCAGTAAGCAAGAGTCTCCACCGTCTTTTATGTTCTCCAATATGGAAAGGACAAAAGCACATCAAAATTCCTTCTTTGAGAATGTTTCTCGGTTCGGGAGGTAGATTTATAGAAAGGGAAGGTGTTAGCACCCTTTCTATCCGTGGTTATCCACGGGCTCTTAGGTACTTGCTCTTATGTTTTCAAAATTTGTTTGCTTTTCAAGTGTGTGTGTGGGTTTGAAAAAGTTCGTTTGGAAAACTTCTAAGTAACTCTTGTATCAGTCCTCAAGAGTGTATGAAGTGTTTTGTTTGAAAACTTTTTGAAAGTGTGGGGTGCGAAAAATTGTTTTTGTTTGTTTTTGAAAAGAGCAAGTACTTAAGAGAAATCTACCTACTCTAAGGAATTAAGCTGTGTAAGAGTCCTTTAGATAGTGCTATCCCACCATTGAGAGGTAGGTAGCACCATCGTTGGAGGTGGTCGGGTCAATTCGTTTGTTAGGGACAGTGTGGTCACCAGAGCAACAGTAGGACACCTTAGAAGCTACCCTTATGCCATTGATCCTTTTTAATTCCGAGGCAACCGTTTCGAGGCAACTGGATCATGTCATGGACATAAGGACTTACTAAAACGTCCTGTACTCGACGACCACGTTTCGAAGGTAAGGCAACAGTGAGGCGTACCCTAGAAGTGGTGTGTGAATTTGTGTGTTGTTTTCAGTTTAGCATTTATCTTTGATCATGCATTATTGTGAGCTACGCTTATTTTTAATTAGCATGCATTCTTTCATACAAGTTAACAGTTAAAAGGGGTGCGGAAAGTAAATTGCGGAAAGTTAAATCCTACGCTATTACAAGGCGCGGGTCTATACATCGCCAAAAATACAAAGACCCGTTTTAAGTAAATAAGTACGGAAAATAAATGAAAACGGTAAAAGCCCTATTTACTATTACATATCCGGAGAAATTACATAATAATCGAACAAATTAAATGCGCGCGAACAAAATTAAATCGGGAACGTCTAAGGGTGTTGACCCTTTTTAGAAAAGAAAACTGATTTTTTTTGCCTTTTTTGGTAATTAAATGAAATTGAAAACTAATTAATTATTTTAATTACAAGAAAATATTTTTTTGTTTTTATATTTTTTATGAAATAAAATAGAAAAAGAAATAAAATTCTAGGTTAACCTAAATCTAAATCTATTTTAATTATTAAAATGTTAAAATGGCCTAATTAAAAACTAGTTCAATTATGGTTTATTTACAAAATAATAAATAATAATAATAAAAGTGTTAATTATATTTTTTTTGGTTTTTTTTATGAAAATGTTAGTTAAATTAATTTAATGATAGAGTAATTATTTTTTGTGTTTTTTGGATCAATTTTGATAATTAAAAAGCAAAATAAAAGTCAAATTAATGATTATTTAACAATTAATTAAAATATGCATGCAAAAATATTATTTTTAATGTCAAAAATTAAATAAACATTTTTATGATTAAAATGCAAAAGGAAAATATTTTTGTGAGTTTTTAAATGCATGAGAAAATTATTTGAACATAAATTAAATTAGAATAAAAATATAAAAAAGGAAAAATAAAAGAAACAAGTTAATTATGGAAAAGGTGGAAAAAGGCCAGAACCAGGACTTGAACTCGTGCCCTCTGGGAATATCCACTGATGCGTTGCCATCTGAGCTGTATGCTTTAATTGAAACAATAATAACACATAAATATTATATTAGCAAATCAAATATTCCCCTGGAAAAAAAAAAGAAAAAGCGGGCTTATTTCAAACGGACAAATGAGGAGGGGACGCGTCAGCGTCTTCTTCCTTGGACACTGTTTTTTTACCTGCGGATTTCTATCCGCAGGAAGTTTCGCAGGCTGCTTCAAAAATGGTCCTCAGGCCATGAAAACACCACCTAAAGCCATGGATGATCTCGTTTATGTCCCCTGATCACACTTATGCCCTTGGATGGCCTTAATTTAACCTGAAACAAAACGCCTAAAACAAAAGAACGTGAACCCTAGAATCAGGCATCACGATTCAGGGCCTAACAATGAAATTGGCTAATGCAATCATGTTGGAAATTAATCAAGGAACATGAATATGCTAGCTTTTTTGAGAAAAAACGCAAGAATAGGGAGTTCCAAATTCATGCTCAGAGACGAGTTTGTGACGACTTACAGTGATGTATATGAGGTCTTAGGGCTTGGCAATGGTCGCGTTGGCTTCAGGGCGTTGCCAGGAAGAAAGCTACGTCTTCAGTTTTGTATGGAAAGGCCTGCAAGATAGATTTAGGTCTCCCACTTTTTGACAGTTTTTTGAGTTTCTCTCCGGCCGTTTTTGAGCTTCTTAGGTCGTAAATTCGTTTGTGATGGCTTGCACATGTATTATGTAATGAGTTTTGATCAGAATTAAGGCCAATAACACAATGCATTCATGCTTGGGATTTTCCATAAACTCCATTGAAGCACTTTCCATTTTTGAGCCAAAATTTGAATTCTTGCTTCATTTACGCCTTTGCACGAAATTGGAATGGTCATGATGGTGATTCAAAGTTATTCAACACAAAATATTCCCTTTTATTAATTTTCTTGATTTTTATTTGATTTTAAAAGATTTAAAATGAATTAAATCAAATAAAATTAAATAAAAATGGAAAAATTAATTTTAAATCTTGAAATAATTTGTGGGACACGTGGGAAGCATGGCCAAGCTGAAACAAGTGGAAAAAGTGGGCCCCTTTTGTCAAAAATGAAGTTTCAAGGATAATTGATTTTGGCCATTTCACAAAAATTTCCCAACTTCTCCAATGCATATCTTGCTCAATTTTGAGGTTATGAACATGTTCTTGGACATTTTGGAAAGGTCCTGAAGTCCTCTAACCAATGTCTTTGGTTCCATGTCATTTTGATTTACCAATCTCAAGTTATGGTCTTTGACTTAAAGTCCCTTTTTGTTGACTTTTGAAAATGACCTATAATGTTGAAATTGATAACTTTTTGTGAGAGCATTTCTTGGACTTGTAATGTGAATATGAGTTGTGGGAAATGTCATCCCCTTAAAAATGAGCTTTGGATGGGATTTTTCTGATGAACCATGAAAAAGTTATGCCTTGGTCAAATTACAGTTGACTTTTCAGCTGTCCAAAAATAGAAACTTTTGCATCTTGATGATTTTGAGCCATGCTTGTGAAATTATGGTCAAGATTTGACCAAATGATGATTGTGGCTTCAAAATAAGATGTTGACCAAAATTTTTGACTTTTGACTGCCAAATGACCATTTTGCCCTTACAGTTGACTGTGGAGCAATTAGGGTTTTTGACTGTGCAACTTGACCTTGTGAGCCTTGAAACTTGACATGTAGGTGCTTGACAATGTGTATGAGCATATGGGACTTGATTGGACCCTTGAAAACCTCAACTTCCTTGCAGGAACTAAAACCCTAATTTGACTGGCTTAGGAGGATGGTTGACTGTGTAGCCTTTGAGTAGACTTTGAACCATTTGAGGTGATGCTTGTCAAAAACTTTGAAGATTATGGGAGGGAAAATTTTGGGGTACAACAGTTGCCCCTGTTCAATCTTCTTAGACCTGAGGATGTAGATTGGCTTGCGTGCCTTTCGTGATCCGAAGGTGGAAGATGATTGAACACTAGAGTGCCCAGATATTTGCACTCACATAGTTGAGTATCAGCAGTGTGACAGCAGGAATGGGCTTACAGATGCCATTTGGAGAGATGGTGGATAGGAGGATGGGCTTATAGATGCCATCTGGAGGTGTGACAGAACCTTGTCAGGAATGGGCTTATAGATGCCATTTGGAACTGTTGGTAAGTGGATGGGCTTATAGATGCCATCTAGGTGTCGATCGCGTAAGAGATTCCTTAGCGAGAACTTGCGTACCTGAGTAAAAGGATAATTACCTGGCCTGTTGCAGGAATTGATCTTTAAACTCTTTATGTAGATGTGCCCTGGCTGGGTACAAGAATCGAATCTTTAAACTCTTCAGACGTGCCCTGGCAGGATACAAGAATCGAGTCTAGAATCAGTCGTCAACAGATACACCCTGGCAAGATACAGGAATCGAATCTTCGAACTCTTCAGACGTGCCCTGGCAGGATACAGGAATCGAGTCTGGTAATGTAGTCGTCAACAAATACACCCTGACAAGATACAAGAATCGAATCTTCGAACTCTTCACACGTGCCCTGGCAGGATACAGGAATCGAGTCTGGTAATGTAGTCGTCAACAGATACACCCTGGCAAGATACAGGAATCGGATCTTCGAACTCTTCAGACGTGCCCTGGCAAGATACAGGAATCGAGTCTGGAATTAGTCGTCAACAGATACACCATGGCAAGATACAGGAATCGGATGTTCAAACTCTTCAGACGTGCCCTGGCAGGATACAGGAATCGAGTCTGGTAATGTAGTCGTCAACAGATACACCCTGGCAAGATACAGGAATCGGATCTTCGAACTCCTCAGACGTGCCCTGGCAAGATACAGGAATCGAGTCTGGTAATGTAGTCGTCAACAGATACACCCTGGAAAGATACAGGAATCGGATCTTCGAACTCTTCAGACATGCCCTGGCAAGATACAGGAATCGAGTCTGGTAATGTAGTCGTCAACAGATACATCCTGGCAAGATACAGGAATCAGATCTTCGAACTCTTCAGACGTGCCCTGGCAGGATACAGGAATCGAGTCTGGAATTAGTCGTCAATAGATACACCCTGGCAAGATACAGGAATCATATCTTCAAACTCTTCAGACGTGCCCTGGCAGGATACAGGAATCGAGTCTGGAATTAGTCATCAACAGATACACCCTGGCAAGATACAGGAATCGGATCTTCGAACTCTTCAGATGTGCCCTGGAAAGATACAGGAATTGAGTCTGGAATTGTAGTCGTCAACAGATACACCCTGGCAAGATACAGGAATCGGATCTTCGAACTCTTCAGACGTGCCCTGGCAGGATACAGGAATCGAGTCTAGAATTAGTCGTCAACAGATACACCCTGGCAAGATACAGGAATCGGATCTTCAAACTCTCCAGACGTGCCCTGGCAGGATACAGGAATCGAGTCTGGAATTAGTCGTCAACAGATACACCCTGGCAAGATACAGGAATCAGATCTTCGAACTCTTCAGACGTGCCCTTGCAAGATACAGGAATCGAGTCTGGTAATGTAGCCGTCAACAGATACACCCTGGCAAGATACAGGAATCGAATCTTCGAACTCTTCAGACGTGCCCTGGCAAGATACAGGAATCAAGTCTGGAATTAGTCGTCAACAGATACACCCCGGCAAGATACAGGAATCAGATCTTCAAACTCTTCAGACGTGCCCTGGCTGGATACAGGAATCGAGTCTAGAATTAGTCGTCAACAGATACACCCTGGCAAGATACAGGAATCGGATCTTCGAACTCTTCAGACGTGCCCTGGCAGGATACAGGAATCGAGTCTGGAATTAGTCGTCAACAGATACACCCTGGCAAGATACAGGAATCGGATCTTCAAACTCTTCAGACGTGCCCTGGCAAGATACAAGAATCGAGTCTGGAATTGTAGTCGTCAATAGATACACCCTGGCAAGATACAGGAATCGGATCTGGAATCACGACCGTTGATAGCAATTATCTTTGTATTGATCTTTGTCCTGAAAAGACAAAATGTTAGTTGTATGCAATGTCATGATGTATGACATGCGTGATGTTCTCGAAATAAATGAGATTGTATGTTCATGATGCGTATGTGCATGCTATAATGTATGAAGATGTGATGTTTATGAACATATTTTCGTCTAGGAAAATAAATCCTTGACGGGTGCCGGGAAGTTAACTCCTGGGCTGATGTTGAAGAATAGTGTCCTTTGTTTCCGCTGGGGATGATGGTTGCAAGAGTACCGGTAGGAGAAGATGACTCCGTTGGGGAATAAACTTGGCGAATAGATTACTCTGCGGGGAGTGAACTCTGTGGGGAAGGAGAGGTACTTTGATGAGGTTGATGATAACTCCGCTGGGGATACCATTGTTGAGCTTTGTTGGGAAATTGGATGAACTCCGCTGGGGATAGGAAGACTTCACCGGGGACGATCTTTCCGTGGTTTTTGGCTGACGATAACCAAGTTATATCCGGGTGGGGAAATAACCTTTTGAATAAAGCCGGGGGAGCGTTCGTGCTCTGCAGGTGACAAGCTTCCAGAATCTACTGGGGATAAGCTTTCTGCTGGGGAGATGGATTCCACTTTCCTGGGGAAACTTTCAGACTGGACTCTCCTGGGGAAATTTTTGAGATATACTGGGGAAGTGGCTCCACTGAATGTCCGGTATACCGCCGGGGAACAATCTTAGATCAAGACTGCCGGGGATGCTTGTTAAGAATGTTGGTATACTCCGCTGGGGAATGTTGAGATCTTCGGGGGATAGTTTCCATAAGGCTGACTGTAGCTTAACTCTGCTTGGGGAGAGTGTCATTGACTTGCTGGCTCACTCTCTGGGGAATTAAGATATCTTGGTTACATTTTTCAGCTGAACTTCCCTTGGTACCTTAGCGAACAGAGCAATTAGATCGCTTAGACAACTCATTATTGCCCCTGTTTCTAATGTTACCTGTAATTAATCCTTTGTTTCGTATGCAAATATTTATGAATTAGCAATTAGTGTCAAATGCATATATCACAATCGAACATTGGACGTTCTTCGCAAAACAAAACAGAAAAAGGAAAAACAATTGGCAATTGATCTGAAAAATGAATTTGTATTGATTTTTGAATTTTCCTGTAAATAGGCGTTTATGTACAAGAGGCAGACGTCCTAGTAAGAGAACGCCACCGAACAACAGAGTTTATACAGTTTGTACAAAGAAAACAAAACAACTATGTGAAAAGAATAATCCCACTGGGTTCCAACTCTGCTATCGCCTTTATATCTTCGAGCGTCTCATCACTTGGCTGCTCGATTGAAGATGAAGCTGATTGATCGATGCCGTTTGACCTTGATGTTGATACCAGATTCTGGATGCAAAGTGATCCAATGAGACATAGTATTACGCTTTAATCCCTAACTTTTGCCTGGACCGCCCTTTCGGGTTTTCAGTCCACCGGGATACCCATTTTTGCCCAAGCCGCCTTTTTAGGTTTTCGACTTGCCGGGTGTACAGATTTTTTCATTTCATCCCTCATTTTGCCCGAACCCTTTTGGTTCGCCGGGAAACCCTAATTTTTGCCTAGGTATGTCAACCTAGCGGGTCTTTTATCATGCGTAGTATCTTTTTACTATGTCTACATTGGCGGGATGAGGAAGTTCGTCACCATCCATGTTGGTTAGAATCATGGCTCCTCCTGAGAACACATGTTTAACCACAAATGGCCCTTCGTAGGTGGGGGTCCATTTGCCCCTGGGATCACTTTGAGGAAGAATGATGCGCTTGATTACCAGGTCCCCAACTAGATACTCTTGTGGTCTGACCTTCTTGTTAAATGCTCTGATCATCCGTTTTTGATACGTTTGACCATGACAAATAGCAGTGAGTCTCTTTTCGTCAATTAGGTTTAATTGATCAAGTCGAGTCTGGATCCAGTCATCTTTGCTCAGATCTGCATCCTTCATTATCCGAAGAGAGGGTATCTGCACTTCAATCGGTAAGACTGCCTCCATGCCGTAGACCAAGGAAAAAGGAGTTGCCCCGATTGACGTTCTTGTTGAGGTACGGTACCCATGAAGAGCGAACGGTAACATCTCGTGCCAATATTTATAGGTCACTGTCATCTTCTGCACGATTTTCTTGATATTCTTATTGGCTGCTTCTACAGCCCCATTCATCTTCGGCCAGTGGGGAGAAGAGTTATGGTGCTGTATCTTGAACTGCTCGCAGAGCTCAGTGATCATCTTGTTATTAAGATTGGTACCGTTGTCCGTAATGATCCTTTCCGGGACGCTGTATCGACAGATCAGGTTATGTCGAATGAACCATGCCACGACGTTCTTGGTTACGGTGGCATAGGAAGCTGCTTCAACCCACTTCGTGAAGTAATCAATCGCTACCAGGATGAAGCGATGCCCGTTGGATGTCGTAGGTCTGATCTCGCCGATCATATCAATGCCCCACATTGCAAAAGGCCAAGGTGCTGTCAAGACATTCAGAGGAACTGGAGGAACGTGCACCTTATCTGCATAAATCTGGCACTTATGACATGTCCGAGAGTGTTGGTAACAGTCAGCTTCCATTGTGGACCAGAAATACCCTGCCCGAAGGATTTTCTTTGCCATGGTATGTCCACTAGAATGTGTTCCGAAGGTACCTTCATGTAGTCCTGCCATGATCCTTTCTGCTTCAGTCTTATCCACACAACGCAGTAAGGTAGAATCATGGTTTCGCTTGTATAGAATGCCATTGCTGAGGAAGAACTTCGCTGCGAACCTTCTCAGAAACTTTTATCATTGATGGATGCACCTTCAGGGTATTCTTGAGCTTCTAAGTACCTCTTCACTTCATGATACCAAGGTTTTTCAGTTACTGTCTCAGCCTCAAGATCACAATAATATGCCGGTTTGTCCAACTTCCAGATAATGACCCGGGGAGCTTCATTGTCCCACTTGATTTTGAACATGGAAGACATCGTAGCTAACGCGTCCGCCAACTGATTCTCCTCTCTTGGGAAGTGTTCAAAAGTTATCTCCGTGAAATGGGGGATCAATGTCAACACACATTCTCTGTAAGGAATAAGGTTCGGATGTTTCGTATCCCACTCTCCTTTGATCTGATTGATCACGAGAGCGGAATCTCCGAAGACACTCAGAAACTTGATCCTTAAGTCAATCGCAGCTTGAAGACCCATGATGCATGCCTCATACTCTGCCATGTTGTTGGTGTAGTTGAAACATAGCCGGGCAGTGAGTGGAGTATGAGTGCCTTGAGGGGATATGATCACAGCACCGATACCGTTACCCAAAGCATTGGAGGCTTCGTCAAAGTGAATAGACCATCGGGATCCTTCCTCAGGTCCTTCATCCGGTCCAGGTACTTCACAATCAGTCACTATCATGATGCTCTCGTCCGGAAACTCGAAGTTCATTGACTGGTAGTCATCTACTGCCTGGTGTGCCAAGTGGTCTGCCAATACACTTCCTTTGATAGCTTTCTGAGTTGTATACTGGATGTCGTATTCCGTCAAGATCATTTGCCATCTTGCTATTCTCCCGGACAGAGCAGGCTTTTCAAATATGTACTTTATTGGATCCATCTTTGAGATCAACAAGGTAGTGTGAGTCAGCATATACTGTCTCAGCCGGCGAGCAGCCCATACCAAAGCGCAGCAAGTTTTCTCGAGCAGTGAGTATCGGGTCTCACAGTCGGTAAACTTTTTGCTAAGGTAATAAATGGCATGCTCTTTTCGGCCAGACTCGTCATGCTGCCCCAGCACACACCCCATTGAGCTGTCAAGTACTGTCAGGTATAATATTAGAGGTCTCCCTTCAACCGGTGGCATGAGGATTGGTGTTTCTTGGAGATACTCTTTGATTCTGTCAAAAGCAGCCTGACATTCATCATTCCAACGTACTACCTGATCTTTCTTCAGCAGCTTGGAGATTGCTTCACAAGTAGCAGTTAGGTGCGAGATGAATCGGGCGATGTAGTTCAGTCGTCCCAGAAAGCCTCTGACCTCTTTCTCTGTCTTGGGAACTGGCATCTCTTGTATGGCTTTAACCTTGGCAGGGTCTACTTGAATACCTTTGTCACTGATGACGAAGCCTAGCAACTTTCCAGATCTTACCCCAAACGTGCACTTGTTCGGGTTCAACCTCAGCTTGTATAACTTCAGACGGTCAAACAGCTTTTGCAGATGACCAAGGTGTTCCTCCTCAGTTTGGGACCTTGCAATCATATCATCAACATACACTTCTATCTCATGATGGATCATGTCATGAAATAAAGCAACCATGGCACGTTGGTAGGTTGCCCCAACATTTTTCAACCCGAATGGCATGACCTTGTAACAGAAGGTGCCCCACTGAGTAACAAAGGTAGTCTTCTCCATGTCTTCAGGAGCCATTTTAATCTGATTATAACCTGAAAAACCATCCATGAAGGAGAACACCTTGTGCTGAGCCGTATTGTCAACCAGAACGTCGATGTGAGGTAGAGGGAAGTCATCCTTGGGGCTCGCCCTATTCAAATCCCTGTAGTCAACACACATTCTGACCTTACCATCTTTCTTAGGCACCGGAACCACGTTGGCAACCCACTGAGGGTAAGAAGTCACTGCTAGAAAACCGGCATCGAATTGTTTCATAACCTCAGCTTTGATCTTCTCAGACATCTCTGGACGCATACGGCGGACCTTCTGCTTAACCGGAGGACAGTCTTCCTTGGTGGGCAGATGATGGACCACAATGTCGGTATCCAACCCAGGCATGTCTTCGTAAGACCAGGCAAAGATCTCCACATAATCATGCAACATCTGAATCAACCGTTGTTTCACACTGAGCTCTAGATTAGCACCAATCTTGACTTCCTTTCTGTCTGCCTCAGTATCCAGATTTACCGTTTCCACTGGCTCTTCATGTGTATGATCGGTGGATCTGGAACTGACTGTTTAACGCTGGTTCACGAAATGTCGCGGAAGCAAGAGTCGCCACCGTCTTTTATTTTCTCCAAATGGAAAGGACAAAAGCACAGAAAAATTCCTTATAGAGACTGCTCTCGGTTCGGGAGGTAGATTTATAGAAAGGGAAGGTGTTAGCACCCTTTCTATCCATGGTTATCCATGGGCTCTTAGATACTTGCTCATTTGTGTTTTCAAAAGGTTTGTTTGCTTTTCAACTGTGGGTTTAAAAAAAAGTTTCTTTGAAAGTTTCAGATCGACTCTTGTATCAGTCCTCAAGAGTGTTTGAAAAGTTGTTTTTGAAAGCTTTTTGAAAGTGTCGGTGTGAAAAGAGTTTTTTTGATTTGTTTTGTTTTGAATTAGAGCAAGTATCTACGAGTCGTCTACCTACCCTAAGGAATTCGTCTGTGTAAATGTCCTTAAAGTAGTGCCATCCCACCATTGAGAGGTAGGTAGCACCACCGTTGGAGGTGTTCGGGTCAATTCGAGGGTTCGGGACAGTGTGGTCACCAGAGCAATAGGAAGACACCTTAGAAGCTACCCTCATGCGATGTTCATGGACATGAGGACTTACTAAAACGTCCTCTACTCGACCAGCACTTTTTGAGGGGCAAGGCAACAGTGAGACGTACCCTAGGGGTGGTGTGTGATTTGTGTGTCATTTTCAATTATATTTGTCTTGTTCATGCATTGATGATCTACGCTTTGTTTTTATTTTTGGCATTCATTCTTTCATGCAAGTTATTAACAGTTAAAAGATGCGGAATTAAAAGTCCTACGCTATTACAAAGGCGCGAGTCTACATCGCCAAATTAATCCAAGACCCGATTTGAATAAAATAAAAATGCGGAAAAATAAATATCCTAATTAATCTATTACAAGGCTTTGGAGTAATTACATGAATTTTATAAGAAAAGAAATAAAATAAACGCGCGAAACGAAATTATAATCGAAAGCGAGGGCGTTGGACCCTTTTAAAGAAATTAAATTGAAATTATGAAATTAATTAAATTAAATAAAGGAAAAAGACTTATTTTTTGATATTTTTTGTACTTTATGAAATTAAGAAAATTAATGGAATTAAAAACCCTAATTCTAAACTATTTTTAATTTATAAAAAAAAATGTTTAAGTTATACCTAGTTTTAACCTAATTATTTAATGATAAATTTATTTACAAAAAATAATTAATATTTAATAATGGCAAAAGAAAAGAAAAAGAATAAAAGTATTTAAAACCCTAATTCTACATTTTTTAGTTTATTAAAAAAACATTAAAATTAAACCTAGCATTAAAACTAAATTAATTGTTAAATTTATTTACAAAAAACTATTTATGAATTAAATATTAAAACATATTTTTATTTTGACTTTTTCTGATTTTTTTTATATTTTATGAAAATTAATTTTGATGAATTAACTAAAATAAATAAAACAAATAAATAGAAAAAAAATAAAGAAAGAAAATAAAATGCAAACCAATGGGGGGTGTTGACCCCAATTTTGGAGGTAAATTGAGCAATCAGGCCCAATGAATTCAAGCCTTTGGTTGACTTTTCAAGGACGCGTGTGGATCTGCTGACCAAGGTGCATGGTGGAGATCCTGTGTTGGCCCTTGGATTCATCTCCTGAGACGCGCGGCATGCCCAGAGATAGAGTTGTATGGTGGTCCCTGAAAGATACGCTGCATGGAAATATGAAAATCAAAATAATATTGAGAAGGGAGGGGACCTGGGAATCGAACCTAGGTCCCAGTACCTATTGTCCACGTTGTTTACCAACTGTGCCACTGAGTCTTTTTGATAACATAGTGGGTAATGAATGAGATAAGTGAGAGAGTGCTGATGGCTTAAGAAAACGCGCCAAGTTCAAATTACCCAATCTGGCTGAGACACGTCCTCCTTCTTCTTCATGTTACCTGAAAACAAAACATGGATAGCGGGGGTTTTAAACCCCCACTAAATGTACCCTGCGAAAAATAGCGATCAGAGCATCATTGCTCATAAATTGGGCGCGATGTGGTTGTTGTATTCGTATGAAGGTCGTGAATTCAGTGGTACCGGCCTTATAGCCTAATTTTTCCAGAGGAACAAAGCCCTCTTTTAAAGTCTCTGCAACCCTAAAGGGCTCCCATGGTGGATTCGTGCACAGGCATCAAAAACTCAATTGAATAACACTGTTAGCTTTAGAATGATCAAATTAGTATGAATCCAGTATTAGAAATCAAAAATACGACATGAATCATGAGACACGAATCTGCAAAAAGTTTGAGAAAGTTTGACTTCTATATACCGATTCCTGAGGTTAGAAGCTGTGGTTTTGATCCAGAGAGTTTCCTTGATGCCTTGGCAAGCTATTGGAATGATTATTTTGCCTTGAAACACACTGAAACTGTGTTTTCAGTTTTGACTTTTTTCACAAAAAATGCAAGGTGTGTATGTTCTTCTAAGCGCAGCTTTCAGGTCTTGTGCGTTAGGGTTATCATGTGTACATATATGTGAATGTTTTAGGTCAACAAAACAAGCCCAATATCCATGGAATCAATGCTTTTGAATTTTGTGATTTTGCATAATCTTTTTCAATCTTTTTATCATGAAACCTAGCCAATTTGCATGGAATCTTTCTTCTTTGGGAATGCACGAAATCCTTAGGCCTTGATGAGAGATTATACTGCACAAAAAGATTTGAAAACCTTATTTTAGTATTTTTCTTGTAATTAATTTTGATTAAATGAATTAAATAGATTAAATATTCAATTAATTAGTTAAAAATAAGAAAATAACTCCCCTTTGGGTCAATGGGTCGTGCATAGCTTTTGGATGATGATTCTTGGAAGAATTTGTGGCCCATTAGCAATTTTGAGGCATTTGAAGTAAAGTTGACTTTTCAAAATTCCCAAAAGTTTCCCAACTTCCACAAGGCATATCTTGCTCAATTTTTAAGCTTTGATCATGTTCTTGGACATTTTGGAAAGGTCTTGAAGTCCTCTAACCAATGCCTTTGGTCCCATGTCATTTTGATTTACCAATATCAAGTTATGGTCTTTGACTTAAAGTCCTTTTTTGTTGACTTTTGAAAATGACCTATAATGTTGAAATTGATAACTTTTTGTGAGAGCATTTCTTGGACTTGAAGTGTGAAGAGGAGTTGTAGGAAATGTCTTTCTCTTCAAAATGAGCTTTGGATGGAATTTTTCTGATAAACCATGTGGAAGTTATGCCTTGGTCAAGTTACATTTGACTTTTTCAACTGTCCAAATATGGAAACTTTTGCATCTTGAGACTTTTTGAGCCATGCCTTGAGAATCATGATCAAGAATTGATCCAATGATGTTTGTGGCTTCAAAATAAGATGTTGACTAAAAATTTGAACTTTTGACTGTCAAATGACCATTTTACCCCTACAGTTGACTGCTGAGCAATTAGGGCATTTGACTGTGCAATTTTGTGCTGTAAGTCTTGAAACTTGGCATATGGATGCTTGACCATGTTTATAGGCATGTGGAACTTGTTTGGACCCTTGGAAACTTCAATTTCTTTGCCAGAACCAAAACCCTAGTTTTTGACTGTTAGGAGGCCCTTGAACTGTGCAACCCTTGAGAGATTTTGAAGCATGCTCTTTGCAAATCTTGAAGAATATGGGAGGGCAAATTTTGGGGTACAACAATGTGGTTGAATGGCCATCTCTTCCTGGAGTAACAGTCTTGCAAGTTCGCCAGGCACTTCGCAATCATCCTCACCTTCGTCTTCGGCTAAGTTGATCGGATTTTCGAAGTCATAACTGGCAGTAGCAGAGTCGTTACCAGTGAGATCCAGAGTGGATTGAAACCTGTATGGGTGAGTGTGTGTAAATACAACTGTTTTGCAATATATAAAGAAAGAAAGGGAGCGCAAGATTTGAAATGTGAAAAACGTCCAATGCTTTTATTCATGATATATGAAAGTGACAAACAAAAGCCCTCACAAATAAAACCACGGTGCCCCGGGTAAGACACTGGGCCATAAAGTTTCAAATTATTGTTTATTACAAATCCAAAACAAAGAAGTTCATTACTGGGTGACAAAAGTAATGGGTGTAAAGTCTTTTGTGGTCCAGTTTCTAGGTTCACCGTTAGTCGTTGGGTAGATCCAGCTGTCAAAATCGGATTCTTCCACTTCGTCTTCATCCCCAATAGCATTCACTCCTGGATTGGTGATGAGCACAGGAGGTCTTCCAATCTTTGCCTTGCGCACAACCTTCTGAGCTTCTGCAGTGAAACCCAAGCCAAAATTTTCAGTTTTTGGAGTAAAATCAGGGAGCCTGCCCCAGTTTGCACATTCACCTCTTTCAATCACAGCCCGGGCGTCCTTTAAGGAGGCCATCTTTAAGGGAGAACCCTCTTCAGTCACTGCTTCTGCTGCTGCCAATGTTTGTGGCACCTCTTCAAAATGTTGAAAGGGGGTCTCAATGAACTCCCCATCCATTTCCACGTACCTGAAGGAGTTGAGGTGGCTGACCATGTATTCCTCTTCCCCTTGCACTGTACAATCTTCCCCCTGAACGGGTATTTGAGCTTCTGATGTAAAGTTGAAGTTACAGCTCCAGCCTTGTGGATCCACGGGCGACCCAGCAAACAAGAGTAGGATGGACGAATGTCCATCACATAGAATTTTGAATCAAAGACCTGTGACCCAACCCTGATTGGGATGTCAACCTCACCATGTACCATCCTTTTGGACCCGTCAAAGGCCCGAACAACAATGTTACTTGGTTTGAGCTCTAAACCTTCACAGTCCAGCCTGTCTAGAGCTTTCTTGGGCAGCACGTTTAATGAAGAACCAGTGTCAACCAGCACATGAGCAAGAGTAGTGCCCCTGCATTCAATGGAGACATGCAGGGCATCATTATGGTTCTTCCCCTTGGCCGTCAGATCAGCATCAGAGAAACCCAGGCCATTATCAGCGGTTAAGTTGGCCACACAGTCGGTGAATTGATCAGCAGACGTCTCTTGAGGCACGTGGGCCGTTTTCAGGAAAGCAATCAGGGCCTTGGCATGGGCCTCTGAACACAGCAACAGTGATAGCATGGAGATTTTGGAGGGGGTGTGCCCCAGTTGTTCAACGACATTGAAATCACTCTTCTTTATAATTTTGAGGATCTCTTCCATTTCTTGCTTGGAAGCCTCAACAATGGTCTTTGGTGCCTCCGTCCGGGCAGGCATATCAGCAGCAATCCCTTTGCCCCGAGCGTCAGATGACTCGGCAGCAGGGGTGGAAATTTGATTAGGGGGGAAACAGGAACACTGGCAGGTGTGATGACCAGAGGCCTTTGAATGGCTGGAGGTGCAATGTTTGGTGAGAACAGTCTTCCACTACGAGTGACCTTAGCAGGCCCGGTGATGTTGGTGACACCGGTACCAGTGTTGAACTCTTGTTTCACTCCCAGAACATAAACATCTGCCCCATAGTGCCATGGGACAGCTTTATCAGACTTGTAGGGGATGGGCCCCAGAACAGTAATGGTTATAGGAGCAATCTTGTGAACAGGCAAAATTTGGACAGGCTTCTTTGAAGGAGCCTTGGAAGGGTTGTTGAAAATGGTAACAATTGAAACTTCTTCAACAGGGGCAGCAGGAACGGCAGTCTTCTTGAACAAGATCTCTTTACTATCCATCAGGTTTTGGACGCCTGATTTCAGCAAAGAACAACCAGCAGGGGAATCAGCACATAAAGGGCAACCTTTGCTACATCCCGGAAATAAACCGGCTAGCAACAGGTTCCTCTTGACGGTCAGCAGCGGAGTAGCAACATCATCTAAAGAAGCTACATACAAATCCTCCTCAACAACATTCACTCCATGCTGGGGCATGGGAGCGGTCACAACATTTGGCCTCTCGGGCGCCTCAAACTGTATCTCCTTGGCATCAATAAGGTCCTAAACCTTATTCCTCAGGGCCCAGCAATCATCAGTAGAATGTCCCGGGCTATCAGAGTGATACGCGCAACGGGCGTTGGGGTTGTATTTCGGAGATGCTGTGTTTACCATCTTCGGAGCCTCTTTGACAGTTACCAGGCTAGTTGACAGTAGTTGCGGCAGGATCTGAGAGAGAGTCATGCTGAGCCGAGTATACTACCGTTTGGGCCTCTCAGCTCTGGGTTGGTTGTACTGTTGTGGAGCAGCAGCAGGCTTAGAAATAACCACCGCGTTGACAGCTTGGCGGCGTTCAGGTTTGTTCTGCTTTCTTGGACCATACACAGCACTGGCCTCCTTCTTGAAGGGCTTCTTTTTAGCATTTAAGGAGGCACCCTTATGTATCTTTCCCGATTTTATACCAGCCTCAATCCTCTCACCAGTCAGGATCAGGTCAGTAAACCCAACAGAGGAATTACCAATGAGATAATTGAAGAATGGACCAGATAGGGTCCCTAAGAACATATCCACCAGCTCCCGGTCCGTCAATGGTGGCTGCACCCTGCCAACCAGGTCTTTCCATTTCTGTGCGTACTCCTTAAAACCTTCACCCGTTCCCAGTGACATACCCTGGAGTTGGGTACGCGTGGGAGCGAGGTCGGAATTATATTGATACTGCTTGTAGAAAGCAGTGGCCAAATCCTCCCAGTTACGAATGTTGGTTCTATCCAGCTGATAGAACCATTCGAGGTGAGTCCCTGAAAGACTCTCCTGGAAGAAGTGGATCCATAATTTCTTGTCTACTGTGTAAGGCTGGATCTTCCTTACATAAGAACGAAGGTGCATCTTAGGACAGGAAGCCCCGTCATACTTCACAAAGGCAGGCGCCTTGAACTTGTGTGGGATCACCACCCCAGAAGATAACCCCAAGTCTCCAAAATCCAACCCAGGCACACGTTGAATCTCCATAGCATTTAATCTGTCCTCCATCTGCTTGTACCGGTCCTCAGCAGGAGGGTACTGTTCGTCATTGAAGTCTGTCTCAGTGTCAGAGACCACAGGACTAGGGACCTCTCTCCCTTGGTGACTACCTTCCCCCACAGATGGAGTAGTCCTCTCAGCTTCATTCTGCAATGTGTTCCCGAGTCTGCGCCCAGTGTTGAATAGCACAATCCTCTTCTTCTTCTTATTCTTCTTCAGGAGCAAAGCCTTCAGCTCTTGTTGTCCCTGGGCCAAGTTCATGACCATCTCCTGAAATTGGGCATTCTGGGCCTGGAGGGCCTTGATAGCTTGCTCGGTAGTGAGTTCAGGATTCATGATGCTTGAGTGCTGAAATAAACAGCAAAGAAGATTAAGCAACCTGTAGGAAAAGGGGTACCTGTAATGCATATGATGAATGAAATGCGTATGAATTATGTTTTCAAAGACAATCGGGAATCAACTTTGTAAACAAAAGGAACACACTTTATTAGATTTAAACTTTAAATTGTTCAACAATTTTCCCTTAGGCGTTACAAGAATGAAAATACTGAAAAGGAAATAAAGCTGTAAAAGAAACATCCAAAGCCCATCAGTGCTCCCATGGCCTCCTCTTCTCAGTACGGATATAGTCATTCAGGGTTCGCTCGTTCTCCAATTGCTTGGTCAGCTTCTGGATCTTCTGTTCCTGTTTGTTGAACTTCTCCCGATAATAATCCCGTTCTTCCTATAGTTGCGCCCAAGACCTCTTTAGTGTATCAACATCAGTGGGTATCTGAGGAGGGAGAATAGTTGGAGGAGCCCCATCTCCATCAGGACCTTCAAGAATGATAGGCCTGACAACTTCATATGGCATACCTAACTTCTGAGCACGGATGCAGACCCATCTGTAGTAGGCTTCCATAGGTAGAGAAGTCTTTGGTCCCAACTCTTGTGGGTCAGCCTTGTGAATTCTGTCCCAAGCTTTGATGAATCTATAGCGTAGCTCGTCACTATCTTTCTGAAACTCAAAACTGATGTGAGGCACCAGCATCTCATGAGGCCCTGCTCTTCTGGCTCTTCCAAACTGACGGAGAGCTAGACATGGATTATAAGAGATTCCTCCTTGGGTACCAGTCAGAGGAACATTAGGATATTCTCCACAACGGTCAATAACAGCTACCTCATTCAAACCTTTGAGAGTCCAAGTGATGTCCTTATCAGTGAGAGACATTAACCTATGAGCCCAACCTCTTCCTTCTTTGTTCTTCAGCACGAACTTAGGGAGGTGCGAAATAAACCACCTCACTATTAAAGGAATACAACACCATAGAGTTCCTCGTCTTCGGGCAGTACGAGCATAAAGTTGTTGCAGGATGTCACCCAAGAGAGTGGGCACAGGGTTCCGAGACATGAAGATCCTTATGGCAGTGACGTTAATGAAGTTATCAGGATTAGGAAACAAGACTAGACCATAGATTAAGAGATCCAGAATGTCTTCATACGCCATAAAGTCCAGGTAATTCCAGAAACTGTTAGCTTTTCCAATCAGAAACTTAGCCAAGAAGCCCTTAACTCCGCTTCTAGTCACCCAGTTGTCCATTACCTCCTGGTTGGTCAAGGGAAGGGCTGCAGCAATCTCCTCGAGCCTAAGAGTCTTTTCCCAACCAGTGAAGGGAGTCTGATCCAAGATAGGGATGCCAAGCAAATCAGAGAACTCTTCCAGGGTAGGGACCAGCTGGAAGTCTTGAAAGGTGAAGCACTGGTACAGAGGGTCATAAAACTGGGTCAGGACACTCATCAGTTGTTGGTCCCACTTTGCCGTGACTAAACTGAGAAGAGAAGCATGCCTCTGGATGAAGGAAGTAGTATTTGGAATTCTGCTAACCAATTCTTCAAGCAACTCGGGTGGGTGAACAAAGTTGAACCGGATAGTGTTCCTTCGCATAGGCATCATGATGTCCTACAAAACAGAGCAAAGGTGAAACCCTCTTGTCTTTAAAATGGTCAGTCCTTATGCAGGATGCATGCAATGTTCATGATGGCATGATGTTATGATAAAGCACACCACAAATATTCACAAAGGCAAACATGATAAGGCACACAAGTCACACAAGACAAGCCCTTAGAGTTTAGGCCAGCATGGGGTCTAGGTATTACCCTCTTTCAGTTTGTTGGTTCAGACCTGTCCTATCAGAAGTAACCGGGTTCTAGAGGATCCCAATATCACTGACTACCCTCAATCGGTCATAACTCCAGCATCGCAATCTTTTCTTGCGGCCAGAACCATCACGAGAGTTTTAGCCTCAATGGGCGTAGCATACTGCTACTGTTCTATTGGCCAAGTTAGGTCATTTAGGGTTCTAAGGTCGGTTGGTGCTTAATGACTCCTCAGAAGACCCATATTCTCCTCGCTGCGACACAAGGGATATCGGTACAGACCAAGGTGCCACACCAACGTAGCCACTGCTTCACCCATGTCGGTCTACGCCGGACAGGTCCCTCACAGCTTATGCTACCTAACAGGGTATCCCCAGATCCGGGTTAGGATCTATGTAACTCCGATGCAGCCCACAATAATAAAGCAAACAAGCACAACAATTGAAAACACAAGTATGAGCTATCCTAAGGTACACCTCACTTTAAGTGTCCCCAGTAGAGTCGCCAGTTCTGGCGATCGGTGGAAATAGAACTGACTGTTTTTTAAGCTGGTTTCGCGAAATGTCGCGGTAAGCAAGAGTCGCCACCGCCTTTTATGTTCTCCAATATGGAAAGGACAAAAGCATAGCAAAATTCCTTCTTTGAGAATGTTTCTCGGTTCGGGAGGTAGATTTATAGAAAGGGAAGGTGTTAGCACCCTTTCTATCCGTGGTTATCCACGGGCTCTTAGGTACTTGCTCTTATGTTTTCAAAATTTGTTTGCTTTTCAAGTGAGTGTGTGGGTTTGAAAAAGTTCGTTTGTAAAACTTCTAAGTAACTCTTGTATCAGTCCTCAAGAGTGTATGAAGTGTTTTGTTTGAAAACTTTTTGAAAGTGTGGGGTGCGAAAAATTGTTTTTGTTTGTTTTTGAAAAGAGCAAGTACTTAAGAGAAATCTACCTACTCTAAGGAATTAAGCTGTGTAAGAGTCCTTTAGATAGTGCTATCCCACCATTGAGAGGTAGGTAGCACCATCGTTGGAGGTGGTCGGGTCAATTCGTTTGTTAGGGACAGTGTGGTCACCAGAGCAACAGTAGGACACCTTAGAAGCTACCCTTATGCCATTGATCCTTTTTAATTCCGAGGCAACCATTTCGAGGCAACTGGATCATGTCATGGACATAAGGACTTACTAAAACGTCCTGTACTCGACGACCACGTTTCGAAGGTAAGGCAACAGTGAGGCGTACCCTAGAAGTGGTGTGTGAATTTGTGTGTTGTTTTCAGTTTAGCATTTATCTTTGATCATGCATTATTGTGAGCTACACTTGTTTTTAATTAGCATGCATTCTTTCATACAAGTTAACAGTTAAAAGGGGTGCGGAAAGTAAATTGCGGAAAGTTAAATCCTACGCTATTACAAGGCGCGGGTCTATACATCGCCAAAAATACAAAGACCCGTTTTAAGTAAATAAGTACGGAAAATAAATGAAAACGGTAAAAGCCCTATTTACTATTACATATCCGGAGCAATTACATAATAATCGAACAAATTAAATGCGCGCGAACAAAATTAAATCGGGAACATCTAAGGGTGTTGACCCTTTTTAGAAAAGAAAACTGATTTTTTTTGCCTTTTTTGGTAATTAAATGAAATTGAAAACTAATTAATTATTTTAATTATTTGTGGGACACGTGGGAAGCATGGCCAAGCTGAAACAAGTGGAAAAAGTGGGCCCCTTTTGTCAAAAATGAAGTTTCAAGGATAATTGATTTTGGCCATTTCACAAAAATTTCCCAACTTCTCCAATGCATATCTTGCTCAATTTTGAGGTTATGAACATGTTCTTGGACATTTTGGAAAGGTCTTGAAGTCCTCTAACTAATGTCTTTGGTCCCATGTGATTTTTATTTACCAATCTCAATTTATGGTCTTTGACTTAAAGTCCCTTTTTGTTGACTTTTGAAAATGACCTATAATGTTGAAATTGATAACTTTTTGTGAGAGCATTTCTTGGACTTGTAATGTGAATATGAGTTGTAGGAAATGTCATCCCCTTCAAAATGAGCTTTGGATGGGATTTTTCTGATGAACCATGAAAAAGTTATGCCTTGGTCAAGTTACAGTTGACTTTTCAACTGTCCAAAAATAGAAACTTTTGCATCTTGATGATTTTGAGCCATGCTTGTGAAATTATGGTCATGATTTGACCAAATGATGATTGTGGCTTCAAAATAAGATGTTGACCAAAATTTTTGACTTTTGACTGCCAAATGACCATTTTGCCCTTGCAGTTGACTGTGGAGCAATTAGGGTTTTTGACTGTGCAACTTGACCTTGTGAGCCTTGAAACTTGACATGTAGGTGCTTGACAATGTGTATGAGCATATGGGACTTGATTGGACCCTTGAAAACCTCAACTTCCTTGCAGGAACCAAAACCCTAATTTGACTGGCTTAGGAGGATGGTTGACTGTGTAGCCTTTGAGTAGACTTTGAACCATTTGAGGTGATGCTTGTCAAAAACTTTGAAGATTATGGGAGGGAAAATTTTGGGGTACAACAGGTACCAATCTATTCGTCTCAGTCTCACAAACTTTATGGTACCCTAATCATGGCCCAATTTTTCCTAGGTTACGAAACCCCAAAACGAGCTTGTAAACCCTAGCTATGGCATATGCCAATTCCTGGGTTGTAAATGAAATTAAACAGTACAAATAGCTTGCAAACAAGATGGTGAACAAGAATATGTGATTATAATGTTATGAATGTGCAAGAGTAACAAAATTCAGTTTTGGAAATATGGGCAAACCGTGGGAGTCGTGGGGACGAATTCTGGGCACTAGCGCACTTGTTTTCGATTGGTACTGCTTGCTTGCACTCCTAGGAAGTGAATGAGATGGTCAGGAAGCCTTGTAATTGACTGGAAGTGTGAAATCGAGTCTGCACTTTTCTTTGATTTTTTCAAGTTTGGTTCTTGTTCTCACGCCTCTCAAGCCTTGTCATTTTGGTCTGCAATTGTATACTATATACTGAGGAATAAATTAGGGTTGAAAACACGATCTCAATCTTTGCCAATTATTAATTTTGATCTTGATTTGATTCACTTGAAAATCATTCCAAAAATAGGCTAAAACCAATATTTTTATGCTCACAAAAGCCTTGCACGAATTCAATCACTTGCCAACTGGATATAAGACCTGAAACATGCACAATATCTTGAGATTTCAATGATTTGGATTTTCTATGATTTGTTTTGATTTAAATTGATTTAATTCAAATAAAAATCAAAATAAATAATAAAATAAGATAAAGACAAGTGGGAAGAGTTAGGACTCGTGGACCATGCTACCAACTCAAAACAAGTGCAAAAAGTTAGGCCCATTTAGCAAAAATTGCAATTTGAGGCATAATTGACTTTTGGCAATTTTGCAAAAAAGGTCAACTTCACCAATGCATAACTTCCTCAATTTTGACTCTTTGAAGGTGTTCTTTGAATTTTTAGAAAGCTTGAGATGTGCTCTAAGCAAAACTTTTGGTCTCATATTAATTTGATATTCCATGTTCATGTATGAAGCTTTGACAAAAAAAGGTGTTTTTGTTGACTTTTCAAAATGACCTATAATGTCAAAATTCATAACTTCTTGTGAGTGCATATTTTGAACTTGGGAGTTGAAGATTAATTGTAGTGAATTGAATCCTATTCAAAATGAGCTTTGGATGGGTCATTTCTAATAAAGTATGAGAGAGTTATGCTTGGTCAAAGTTGAGTTGACTTTTCCTACAAAACCTTAATTTAGCAATTTTAAGGTTTTGATGAATTGTGACCAATCCCTGATGAATCATGATCAACCCTTGATAAAATGATGAATAATACTTCAAAATGATAATTTTGACAAAAAATCTTGAAGTTTGACTGTATGTGGGCCACAGTTGACTTTTGCCTTTGCATAGTCGATTTTCAGGCTTTTGAGTAGTTGACTGAGCAAACTTTATCTACAAGGCTTGAAACTTGACATGGATGATCTTGAGAACACATTAGGACATTGATGAGCATTTTAGACCCTTTGGAATCAAGTATATTGATGCAACATGAAATCCTAATTTGAGGTAGACTGCCTTAGGAGAGAGTTTGTCTGGTCAACCCTTAGACTTCCTTGAGCAATTTGAGGACCTCACTTGAAATGTATTGAGAAATATGGGAGGGTAAATTTTGGGGTACAACATTGTGGAACAAAATTTATTATACTGGCACTACTCTTGTGTTTGGCATGTTTGATAGTTTATGCCAGATATATGTATATGTGACTATGAGTGCCATACATTGCCCATGGGATCTGTTCATATCTGAAAATCTCAATACTTACATCCTGATGACGTAATTTCTGACTTGATTTATCTGCTGATGCCAACTTGCTTGAAGTTCTCTGGGTTTCTTTTATTCTTGTTCAGTTGCTACAGATAGTTATCCGTTTGGTATTGCACTATTTCCTTTCTTCTATTTTCATTTTGTATAATTCAATTTTTGCATGATGGGACCTCTGTTGCTGATATATGTCAGGAGGCCCTCTGGGTTTTTTTGTCTGATACATGTGTTGTGTTTTCTTGTTGATCAATGAGTCACTCAATTTAGAAATTGAGATCACGACTTCGCTCTCAGTGCATGTTCCCTATAGGATGTTTATTGCTTTTCTTCTTTAATTGATTGATCAATGAGTCACTCAATTTAGAAATTGAGATCATGACTTCACTCTCAGTGCATGTTCCCTATAGGATATTTATTTCTTTTCTTCTTTAATTGTTGATCGATGAGTCACTCAATTTAGAAATTGAGATAACGACTTCGCTCTCATTGCATGTTCCCTATAGGATAGTTCTGTTAAGCTTCCTTTGGCATGTTAATTAAGGTAGGAATCCATGTATGCTAACATAGGATAGGATTTTCCTTTAACCTCAACCTTAGGGTCAACCATTGTATGATAACACTAGGGACAATACTAGGTTTGTTTCCCTTAGTTGTTTTTCCTTCCTTTGCATTTTGCATCTTAAAACAAAAATTGTTTTCTTGGCAAATCATAAAACACCTCAAATGAACTCAAACCCTTCTTCAAGGTAAAAAAATACAAACCAATCTTTTGTTCGTGCGCCTCTTGGTTTTTTATTTATTTATAATCTTATAGCCGATGTTTCACCATCGCACATTTGTTTGAAGCCGATGTTTCACCATCGCACATGTTTGTTATCCTACTTTTTGTTTTTAATATCATTGTTAGGTGTGATGTTTTGTCATCCATTTTATTAATGTTTTTCCATCTTTACCATGATACCATGCTATCTTATAGCCGATTTTTCGCCATCGCACATTTGTTTGAAGCCGATGTTTCGCCATCACACATGTTTGTTATCCTACTTTGGTTCCCAATATCATTGTTAGGTGAGATGTTTTGTCATCCATTTTATTAATGTTTCGCCATCTTTGCCATGATATCTTGTTATCTTTTAGCCGATGTTTCGCCATCGCACATTTTTTTGAAGCCGATGTTTCGCAATCGCACATGTTTGTTATCCTACTTTGATTCTCGATATCATTGTTAGGTGTGGTGTTTTGTCATCCGTTTTATTGATGTTTCATCATCTGTGACATGTTACTATGTTATTTATTTAGTCAATGTTTGACCATCTCCTTTATTTGTGGTTTCATTCGATGTTTTGCCATCTTGACTGTTTTTGTTGTCTTAACTAAAAAAGACAAACCAACCAAAATATGTAAGCCGAACTACGACTCTGATTCCTTAAAAGGGATACGTAGGCAAAGGGGTAGGGCCCAATCGATCACAACTTTTTATTTTCCCTACATTGTTTTCTTTTTCTTTCGCATGCATTCCCTTTTCAGCTTTAAGCCATAGACATAGGATTTGACCACACCCATTAGATTAGACAACAAGAGTGGATACCATAGAGTACTACGGGCGTGTGGGGTGCTAATACCTTCCCCTCGTGTAACAGACTCTCTTACCCGATCTCTCGACCGAAAGACCGTGATTTCTCCCTTTTCAGGTTTTCTCGATGTTTACCTTTCCCTTTCGGTGAGATAAAAGATGTCCGGTGGCAACTTCATTGTTGTTTCATTAACATCCAGATGAGAGGTTCCGGCTGGGTTGTTTCATCTGGAGACTTCACTGGGGACAGATTGTCCTTTTGCTGGTCCATCTCGGAGTCGATCCTAGCTCTTGTTTGTTTTCTTTTTGGGTGTTTATTTTTACCGCTTTGCATATTTATATGTTTGCATTGCATCCCATGTGCGCTTTACTTTCTGCATACTGGATTTGGCTGGACTGTTTGGATTCTGGATTTCTTGGTGGGTGGGTTGTTCCATGAGGTAAAAGGCCTCATACCCAGGCTATGAGTGAATTCCATAGGAACTAGGAATAGAGTGTCCATGGCAGCTATGAGGCGGATGCTTTGTAGACCTGACCATGAGACCCATGACTTCAGAGGTAGTTCAGATAGGTGTTATCGTATGATGATACCGACATTGGAGCTCTCGTACTCTGATTTGGCTTTTAACCTTACCTTGACCTAGATTACACCCGTGAGAGGGGCGGGAAAACTTTTCTTACAGGTACAGGTACTGTTGGTGACTTTGTGTTGTGAAGGTGACTCAGGTACCTATGATAGTTTTGAAGCTTCGGGTTTTTCTTTTGATCTTGAGTAATGCTGTTCTGTAATGGTCCAGCCATGATCCAGTGTGAACTTTGATCCTGTCATGTTGCATCATAGCATATTTATTTCTGAAAAATGATGTACAAAAAAATAACTAGCATGTGCATGTCATCTTCCAGGGACATTCAAGAGTCTTCTTTCCATCAGAAATGGCTGGCCTCCCATCAGATGAGTTTGATTCAGTTTGTGTTAAAGAGCCCACCAGACATACATTCTCTTATCAGATTCGTAATGTTGATGTGTCTAAATTGAAGAGGTTGAGTTCTTATTTGAAGAGTGATGTTCTGAACAATTTCAACAAATATTATGGCAATTTGTTACTAATCCTTAACACTCCAGTTGACCCAATGGCTTTGATCACCCTCTTCCAGTTCTATGACAAGGAATTACGGTGTTTTACTTTTCAAGATTATCAACTGGTTCCCACACTAGAAGAATACGCGTACCTACTTAATATCAAGTTGTTCGATGAAGTTCCTTTTTCCCAAGTTCCGGAGAAGTCGAAGTTCAAAGTTATTGCTGAAATTCTTCATTTGAGTTGGAAAGAGGTAAAAGACAATTGGAAATCCGGTGAGGATACTACAAGGTTTTATTTGGATTTCTTAGTGAAGAAATCTGAAGAGTGGGCAAAGAAAGGGAATTGGAATGGCTTCAGTACTCTGTTTTCTCTCATGATATACAGGATCATCCTCTTCCCTCACAAGAGAAATTTTGTGGATTTGGTGGCTATTTGTGTTTTTAGAAATAAAAACCCGGTACTGACACTCTTGGCAGATACTCTTTACACCATTCATTCCAGGCATGGAAAAGGAGGTAACGTAAGCTTATTTCATTCAATGTTGTATCAATGGTTCAAGTTGCACCTACCGATAAGTGGCCCTTTCATGGATACCAGGCATTCTCTTCGATGGTCATCAAGACTTGTCAACCTTACTTCATTTGATATCCGGTGGAATTATGACATGGGGGAAGTACGCAGTATTATCACTAGCTGCAAAGATTTCCTGAATGTTCCCCTCATAGGAACTAAGGGGTGTATCAACTATAATCCAGTGCTTGCTTATCGTCAATTGGGATATGCAATGGATGGACCGCCAAAGGCTGAGGAGGTGTCTGAATCAATGTATTTTGTTAGAGGAAGTGATCATGTGATGTTGAAAAGAGTGACAAGTGCTTGGAAGGGAATTCACAAGAAGGATATAACTACTTTGGGCAAGAAGGTTCCTATTGCTAGGGTTCCTTACTTGGAGTGGATTAGAGCCAGGGTTAAGATTTTGTGGTTACCATTTGCAAGATTGGTTCATATATGTGAGCAACCTCCTACTGTTCTGAGTAACACAGTGCCTACCGAGATGTTCACCCAGGTTCATGTTGAGAACATTCAACTTTGTGCAAAAGACCGTGAGGCCGGGATGAAACTCTATTGGGTAGATCAGGAAAGGGCCGACTTAGCTCGCAAACTCAAAGAAGCTCAAGGGGAAACTTCTGATGCAACCAGTTTTAGGAAGAGATCTCATGCTGAAATGGAAGAAGAGTTGAGAAAGACCCAGCAAGAGTGCTAGACGCTTCAGGCATCTGAGAATAGTTACAAGAAGAAGATTCAAAACTTGGAGAAACAACTCAAAGACAAAGATGCTCAGCTTAAGAAGGAAGTAGCCCAGAGGCGTGTCGCAGAAGATCGGTTTCAAGAAAGCAAAGTAGTCGCATCACAACTTTTGAAAGAGAAAGCCAGGCTTGAAGAGTATTGTCAACACCTTGAAGCGTGTCTTGTTCCGGAGATTTAGTTTTTGTGCTTACATTTGGTGTATTTGGTCACCCCCAGGATTGTTGGAAGGGACCATTTGTTTGTTTTTATTATTCAGTTTTTGCTAAGTTTATTTCAAAACACGTATTTTGTTGTTTATCATTACACTCTTAAAATGTCCGAAATCGCTTGAACATCGTTTCTTTTGTTTGTAAATAATTGAAGTATTTTGTCTTATTGCCCTTTATTCCTTGATTGTATGTTTGATCTTTGGTTGCGCGCCGTGACTGATGAATAAAAGGACTCCCGAATACCTGGAAATGACAAACATATCATGCACATCATGCATTTCATAACATTACAGGTTATCTCAGGACGGTATTCTTATTCTTCTACTTTTCTTATTCAGATTTCAAGACGACTACTCATCGGTATTCCACCAGAAACAATTTGACAAGAAAGATGGAACAAGTTCAAGCTGAACTCGCTGAAATGAGGGCCCATATGGCTACTCAGATGACCCAGTTGATGGAGGTCATCGCCAATGTGAATCGCCGACAGGAGGAATTGTCTGCCATTGTCAACAACCAGCGCCGCTATCCAGGGGATGGTGGAAATCAAGGGCTCTATCAGGACATTTCTGTAGGATTGGGCGATGTGCAAGATCAGCCTGCTGGAAATTTTCACGGGATGCCTGGAAACCCTTTTGTGTGCAACGTAGGACAGTTTCCCTCGTCTCCGAGACCTCGTCTTGTGGGGAATAGGAGAGATAATCAGGGTGGTGTAAGGGGCTATCAGGAGCAGGATTATGACTTTGATCAGGATGAAGATCAGTTTTCTGTTTGGCATTCAGAGCTAGAAGTATAGGTTGAGGATAGGAAGTATCGATTGTTGGAAGAACGTTTGAAGGCTGTGGAAAGGCAATGAGTCCTTGGTATGGATGCTAATGATCTCGGGTTGGTGTCTGGGGTGAAAGTTCCTCTGAAGTTCAAGCCTCCTACATTTGAAAAGTAGAATGGAACGTCATGTCCTGTTACTCATGCAACTACTTATTTCTGGAAGATGTCGGTGCATACTGAGGATCAGGGGCTTTTGATTCACTTTTTCCAGGATAGCCTATCTGGGGCATCCTTGGAGTGGTACATGAAGTTGGAGAAAACCCATATTCGTTGCTGGAATGATCTTGCTGGGGATTTTGTCAAACATTATCAGTACAATGTGGATATGGCGCCTAATCGCACTCAATTATAGAATATGTCACAGGGACCAGAAGTATCTTTTAAGGAATACGCTCAGAAGTGGCGTGAGTTGGCTGCGAGGGTTCAACCTCCACTCATGGAGAGAGAACTCATCGATATGTTTATGAGTACCCTACAAGGGCAATTCTATGAGCACATGATATGAATTACTTCGGCAGGATTTGCAGACTTGGTTATGGTCAGTGAAAGAATTGAGGTAGGTTTGAAATTGGGGAAAATTCAGATTGGAGGTTCTAGTGGCTCATCAGGGGGCAGTAAGAAACCATTCAACACTTACCCTAAGAAAAGGGAAGGCGACGCAAGCACGGTTTACTCTCATAGAGGAAGAAGAGAGGATCGTCAGCACCAACAAATCAATGTTGTTTCTATCTGTGATATGGTGGCAGAACCAGACTGTTTTGGAAATGCTGGTTTGCGTTTTGCGTTTGTGTTTGAAAAATGTCGAGGTAAGCAAGAGTCGCCACCTACTTTTATTTTATCCAACAAGGAAAGGAAAAAAGCACATAAAAATTCATTTTTCGAGATTTTGTGAGTACGGGGGTAGATTATAGAAAGGGAAGGTATTAGCACCCTTTCTATCCGTGGTTTTCCACGGACTCTTAGGTACTTGCTCATCATTTTAAAAATTGCTTCTGTGTTTGTGTGTTTGAAAAGTTTTGGTTTTACTTCGATTTAACCCTTACTTCTGTCTTCAAGAGTGTTACGAAGTCGTTTTGAAAAAACTTTGTTTGGGAATAGTGTAAGTGTGGAAAAGTTTGATTTTGAGCAAGTACCTACTAGCATCTACCTACTCGAAAAAAGAATGTTTCTGTTCTTGTTTCCTTTAGACAACACTATCCCACTATTAGTGAGTAGGTAGCACCGTCGTTGGAGTTTTGGGGTTAAATTCGAAAGGGAAGTACGATCACTAAAGCAATGCTAGGACGTCTTAGTAATAACCCTAATGTATTAAGATCATACTCGAGGAAACAATTCCGAGGCAACCATTCCGAACGGGACATTTGATCTTTTAGACAAAAGAGCGACCACTAAAATACCCTATACTTAATGATCGTTTACCGAAGGCAACCGAAGTGGGAGTATACCCTAGGAGTGCGCATGTGCAAATGATTCAATTTCAAGTTATTATCTTTTCACATTTAGGGTTTGCTAACTGTTTGAATTTTAACATACATTCTTGTCATGCAACCCTATTATCATACATCTAACAGTTAATATCCGCGGAAATTAAAATGCGGAAAATAAAGCTATGCTATTACAAGGCTTCGGGTGAGATTAATTACATAGCCAAAAAACCCGTCAAAACGATAAATGAAAGGTAAAAAAGTCCTAATTAATCTATTACATCCTGTGAGCAGTTACATCAATATTACAAAAATAAATAAATGCGCGACGAATAGAGAACAAAAGGAGATTAGGGTTTTGACCCCGTCTAACCTAATTACAAGAAAAATTTATTTTTTGGTTGTTTTTGATTATTTTAAGAAAATAAGGTTTTAAATTAAATATGTACAAACCTAATTACTAATTAAATTAAATTAAGAAAATTAAATTATTTGACCTATTTTTGTGTTTTTTGTGATTTTTTAAGAAAAGAAAATAGAATTTAAATTAAACAGAAAAACCTAGATTCTAATTTATTTGATTTATTTATAAATAAAATTAAATTTACCTAAAATTAAATAAACTAATTAAATTAATTTTTGATAAAAAACCTAAATCTAATTTGGGTGAGAGTTGATTTTATGCATTTTTGATAAAAAAGAACTAATTTTTGTGTTAATAAAAAAATAAATTAAATAAAAGAGAAAAATATAAAAAGCTAAAGAGAGAATATGGGCCTTGTAATCAGCAAATTGGAAGGGTGTCATTAACAACTTTCTGGGCCCAAGAACCTGATCCACGTTGACTTCCTGATCTAGTGTTGCACTTTGACTGGGATGCATGATGGACCCTCATGTAATGGCCTTTAGATCTGGCCTCCTGGAGATCTGATGATTGAGCCTTGAGGGCACATGGTAGGCCTCATGATGCATGGGATATAGGATCTGTGAAGAACAATTAAGAAAAATTACAAATGTTTGGAGGCAGGGGTCGAACCCCTGACCTCATACCTGCAATGCCTTAGCGCCTCCTTGGCTACCACTGGGCCACTTGATTCAATTTGTTAATATATGAAACAAAAACAATAAAATGAATAAAAAAAAGCTAGCTACAAAACACGTGCCAGAATTCAGATGGGCGAATAGGGTGATGCCACGCAGGTCTTCTTCTTCCTCTCCCCGTTGGTAAAAGTTATGGACTTTTACCTACGGACAAAAGTCCGTAGCTACAACCCCTGCACGTTTCAAAATCACATACAGGCACTATAAATGAAATCTAATGCTGTGGACCAATTCGTCTTGGCCTGGTGAGCATCATGGTGCCCTTCTTGTGGACCAATTTTGCCTGTATAAAAAGATCCCAAAACACAACAGAAAACCCTAGCAATGGTGTTTCTCTATAGGGTTAGCAAAAATGCAATTAACTAGTATGAATAGCTTGCAAATACTTCCAGGATTCGGAATATATACATGATTCATGCTATAAATGCTTAAACAATGGTATTCAATTTCAAAAAAAGAGGGAGGTCGTGAAGCTCTTACCTTGCGTTTCTGGGCACAAAAGTGCTTGCTTTTGATTGGTATAGCCTCCTTGTACTCCCAGGAAGCGAATGAGATGGCTTGGGAGTCTTGAAACTGCTTGGAAATATGGAATCAAATCACCACTTTTCTTGAGTTTTTCAAGTTTTGTTCTTCCTCTCCACGCCTCCAAAACCTTGTGTTTTTGATCTGCCTTTGTCCACTATATACCAAGGATCAAATTAGAGTTCCAAATGTGCTCTCAATCTTTGTCCATTATGGTCTTTGATCATGATTTGATTTCCATGAAAATCTTTCCAAAATAGGCCAAAATCAATCTTTTTATGCCCAACCATGCCTTACACGATCCGATTCTCTTGCTAGCTGTATAAGAGACCTGAAACATGCATCAAATCTTAAGACTTAAATGGTTTTGATATTTTTGTGATTCATTTTGACTTAATTGAAATAAAAAATCAAAATAAATATAAAAAATAAAATAAAGGCAAGTGGAAAGAGCTAGGGCTCGTGGACCATGTTACAAACTCAAAACAAGTGCAAAAAGTTAGGCCCATTTGACAAAAATTTCAATTTGAGGCACTTTGGACTTTTGGCAATTTTGCAAAAAAGGTCAACTTCACCAATGCATAACTCCTTCAATTTTGACTCTTTGAAGGTGTTCTTAGACTTTTTAGAAATCTTGAGATGTCCTATAAGCAACCCTTTTAGTCTCATGTTAATTGGGTCTTCCATGTTCATGTATGAAGCTTTGACAAAAAAGGTGTTTTTATTGACTTTTCAAAATGACCTATAATGTTCAAATTCACAACTTCTTGTGAGTGCATATTTTGAACTTGGAAGTTTATGATTAATTGTAGGTAATTTCATACTCTTTAAAATGAGCTTTGGATGGGTCATTTCTCATAAAGTATGAGAAAGTTATGCTTGGTCAAAGTTGAGTTGACTTTTACTTCAAAACCCTAATTTAGCAACTTTTGGGTTTTGATGAATTGTGAGCAATCCTTGATGAATCATGATCAAACCTTGATCAAATGATTAATAATACTTCAAAATAAGAATGTTGACCAAAAATCTTGAAGTTTGACTGTATGTGGGCCATAATTGACTTTTGCCCTAACACAGTCGATTTTCAGGTCTTTGAGTAATTGACTGAGCAAACTCCCTCTGCAAGGCTTGAAACTTGACAAGGATGATCTTGAGAACATATTAGGACAATGGTGAGCATTTGGGATCCCTTAGACTCAAGTATCTTGATGCAACATGAAACCCTAATTTTGAGGTAGACTGCCTTAGGAGAGAGTTTGTCTGGTCAACTCTTGGACTTCCTTGAGCAGTTTGAGGACCTCACTTGAAATGTATTGAGAAATATGAGAGGGCAAATTTTGGGGTACAACAGCTGCCCCTGTTCAATCTTCTTAAACCTGAGGATGTAGATTGGCTTGTCTGCCTTTCATGATCCGAGGGTTGAAGATGATTGAACACTAGAGTGTCCAGAAATTTGCACTCGCATGAAGTGGTACTTGTCCTGCGACATCGGGAATGGGCTTATAGACGCCATTTGGAGATTGATGTTGGAAGATGGGCTAAAAGATTCCATCAGAAGAAGTGTCGATCGCCTAAGAGATTCCTTAGCGAGAGCTTACATACCTATTGTTGAGGAGGATTCCGGTGGGGAATGCTGGTCTCTGTCTTGAGAGAAAGTTGAATTTTAAGAGCTTCGATCGTCCGATATTCTACTGGGGAATAGTCTCTTGGTTGAAGAGGTGAAAATGAACTATTATCTGGTCGTGATCCAGGCTTCATACTGATAAGATCGACTACTATCTGATTGTAATCCAGGCTTTATAGTGACTTACTGGGAAGATGAGATTAAACTTGCTATCCGGTCGTAATCCGGGCTTTGCAATTTCTCAATTCTTATCTGGTCGTACTCAAGGCTTCAGAAGGAATTAAGTTGTTATCCGGGCTTCAACTTGACTTTTAGGGCATACTAATATCCGGTCGACTTCGGGCTTCTTAGTAATTGTCCAGGTAAAACTACTATTTGGTCGAAATCCAAGCTTCACAGTGTCTTGTACCGCTATCTGGTCGTAATCCAGGCTTCACGATGTAATATACCATTATCTGGTCAAATCCAGGCTTCATGGTGTTCGGGGAATTCAAGGTACTATCCGATCGAATCCAGGCTTCATAACTTGCATTAAAGATATACCACTATCTGGTCGTAATCCAGGCTTTGTAGTATTCTTGGCTGCTATCTGGTCGTAATCCAGGCTTCACAACGTCTTCTACCATTATCTGGTCGAGTCCAGGTTTCATGGTGTCTTGTATTGCTATCTGGTCGATTCTAGGATTCACAATAGCTTGTTAAGCTACTATCCGGTCGACTCCGGACTTCACGGCTTGTGTTTATGATATACCACTATTTGGTCGTAATCCAGGCTTCATGGTGCTTTTCTGTTATCTGGTCGAGTCCAGGCTTCACAGCGTCCTATACCAATATCTGGTCGAGTCCAGGTTTCACGGTATTTGGAGAAATCAAGATACTATCCGGTCGAGTTCGGGCTTCATAACTTGCGTTAAAGATATACCATTATTTGGTCGAGTCCAGGCTTCATGGTGCTTTGTATTGCTATCTGGTCGTAATCCAGGCTTCACAATAACTTGTTGGGGATTAAACTATTATCCGGTCGAATCCGGGCTTCATAGCTTGTGATAAACCACTATCTGGTCGATTCTAGGCTTCGCGGTATTCTGGTACTGTTATTCGGTCGTTCTCCGGGCTTCACAATATGATGGAGGAATCAAGATATTATCCGGTCGTACCCGGGTTTCATAGCTTGAACATTGTGAGAATTTGATTGTCTCTTTTCCTGAAAGGTAAACGGTTAGTCATATGTAATTTCATGATGTATGAAATGTACTGCGCAATGATGTTCTCAAAATAAATGAGACTGTGCTGTATGATGCGTATGCGAATGTCATGATGTATGCAATGTTCTCGTGATGTTTTCTAGCTGGGGAAAATAAATGCCAGACTGCTGCTAGAGAATAAAAGGAGTTTCGCTCGCTGAGGATAACGATCGAAGAGGATTTGAGAATACATTGGCGGGAGAATAATTCTGCTGGAGAATAAACTGGCGAGAAGATGACTCTGTGGGGAAGAGAGATACTCTGTCAGAAGATCTGCTAATTTGGAGAAATAATCTCAGCTGGGGATGACTTAATGTTGCTGGTGATGATGAACTCTATCGGGGATAAAATTTCTGTTTGTGGAAGAAATAAACTCCACTGGGGATGGTCTTCCATTGTTGGTGATAGATGAACTCCGCTTAGGAAGAACTAACACCACTGTTTTTTTTTTACATTCCTTTTACTCTGCGGGGAGTGTATGCATTTTAGTCTTATTCTTCAACTGATTCTATCCCTATACATGGTAGATAGAGCGACTGTAAGGTTTGGACATTTCTTGTTTTCCCTTGTTCTTTAAATTACCGGTAATCGTCGTTTGTCTCGCATGTCAATATTTATGAGCAACAGTTATTGTCAAATGAATATATAAAAAATGAATCATTGGACGCTCTTGCAAAATAAAACAGAAAAAGAAAACACAAATTTGAAATTTCTTTATGAAAATGAATTGTATTGATGTTGAAGTTGGTCTGTAATAGGCGTTTTTGTACAAGCGGCTGACGTCCTAGTAAGAGAACGCCGCCGAAAGATAGAATTTATACAATTTGTGTAAAATCAAAGAAAAATAGCTATGTGAACAATCCCACTGGGTTCCAACTCTACTATTGCCTTTATATCTTCGAGCGTATCATCACTTTGCTACTCGATTGAAGGTAGATCAGATTGATTGGCGCCGTCCGAGCTTGATAGTCGATACTGATGTCTGGTTGCAAGATGATCCAATGAGACATAGTGTTACGCTTTGATCCCTAATTTTTTGCCTGGACTGCCCTTTCGGGTTTTTAGTCCACCGAGATACCCTTTTTTTTCCCGAGCCGCCTTTTCAGGTTTTCGACTTGCCGGGTGTAAAGTTCTTTCATTTTGATCCCTTACTTTTGCCCGAACCCTTTTGGTTCGTCGGGAAACCCTTATTTTTGCCTAGGCCAGTCGACCTAGCGGGTCTTTGATTATGCGTAGTATTTTTTCACTATGTCTGCATTGACGGGGTGAGAAAGGTCGTCACCATCCATGGTGGTTAGAATCATAGCTCCTCCCGAGAAAATATTCTTAACCACAAATGGCCCTTCATAAGTGGGGGTCCATTTTCCCCTGGGATCCCCTTGCGGCAGTATGATGCGTTTGATCACCATATCCCCGACTTGATATTCTTGACGTCTAACTTTCTTGTTAAATGCCTTGATCATCCGATTTTGATACGTCTGACCATGACAAATAGCAGTAAGTCTCTTTTTGTTGATTAGATTCAGCTGATCAAGCCGGGTCTGGATCCAGTTGTCTTCTTTCAAACCCGCATCCTTTATAATCCAAAGAGAGGGTTTCTGGACTTCAATGGGTAGGACTGCCTCCATTCCGTACACCAAAGAATAGGGTGTTGCCCCTGTCGATGTCCGCACCGAGGTGCGGTACCCATGAAGAGCGAATGGTAGAATCTCATGTCAGTCTTTGTATGTCACCGTCATCTTCTGCACAATCTTCTTGATGTTCTTATTAGCCGCCTCAACAACCCCATTCATGTTTGGCCGATAAGGAGAAGAGTTGTGATGCTGTATCTTAAACTGTTTGCAGAGCTCGGTGATCATTGTATTGTTGAGATTTGTACCATTGTCCGTAATGATCCTCTCTGGCACACTGTATTGACAGATCAGATTGTGTCGGATAAACCGCGCCATAACGTTCTTAGTTACTGTAGCAAAGGAAGCTGCCTCAACCCATTTCGTAAAATAATCAATTGCTACCAGGATGAAACGATGCCCGTTGGACGCAGTAGGTTTGATCTCGCCAATCATATCGATGCCCCACATTGCGAAAGGCCAAGGAGTCGTCAAAACATTCAGAGGAACTGGAGGTACATGCACCTTATCAGCATAGACTTGGCACTTATGACAGGTCCGAGAATGCTGATAACAATCGGCTTCCATAGCAGACCAATAATATCCGACCTGTAGGATTTTCTTCGCCATGGTATGTCCACTGGAGTGAGTTCCGAAGGTACCTTCATGCAACTCTGCCATGATCCTTTCCGCCTCGCTTTTGTTTACACACCGCAGTAAGGTTGAATCCTGGTTACGCTAAAAAGAATCCCATTGCTGATGAAGAACTTCACCATGAACCTTCTCAAGAACTTCTTATCATTAACAGATGCACCCTCGGGGTATTCTTGAGCCTCAAGATACCTTTTTACCTCGTGAAACTAGGGTTTATCTGATACCTCTTCAGTCTCAATATCACAGCAATGTGCGGGTTCGTCCATCCTCTCAATGATGATTTGGGGAGCTTCATTTTCCCACCTGACTTTGAAGATAGAAGACATGGTAGCTAGCGTGTCCGCTAACTGGTTCTCCTCTCTTGGGAAATGTTCAAAGGTTATCTCCTCGAAGTGCGGAAGTAACGTTAGTACATACTCTTTGTAAGGAATAAGATTTGGGGGTTTCGTATCCCACTCGCCTTTAATCTGAATGATCACGAGAGCAGAATCTCCGAATACACTCAAGAACTTAATCCTTAAGTCAATAGCTGCTCGAAGAACCATGATGCATGCTTCATACTCCTCCATATTGTTGGTGCAGTTAAAACATAATCGGGCGGTGAACGGAGTATGACATCCTTCAGGAGATATGATCACGGTGCCAATGCCATTACCCAACATGTTTGAGGCTCCGTATAAATACATAGACCACCGGGATCCTTCCTCAGGTCCTTCATCCGATCCAAGTTCTTCACAGTCGGTCACCAACATGATGTTCTCATCCGGGAACTTGAAATTCATAGACTGGTAATCATCCATGGCCTGATGCGCCAAATGATCTACCAACACGCTTCCCTTGATTGCTTTTTGGGTTGTGTATTAGATATCGTACTCAGTTAATGAAATTCTGGCAGCAAATACTTAATGTCACAGTGAATGTTATGACACCGTATCTGACTTTCTTCAAGACAGTAAATCTAAAAGCAGTAAATAACACAGTCAATTGTTTACCCAGTTCAGTGTGTAACAACACCTACTCTGGGGGCTACCAAGCCAGGGAGGAAATTCACTATAAGAGATATTAATTCAGGAATAAACCAACCAGTTTATCTCCTTCACTTAAGACCTACCCAATGCAACTTCAATCTAAGTTCAACTTAAACCTGAGTTCCTACTCACTCCCCCCTTAATCACATCAGTGATACTAAACAATTGAATAATGAAATTATGAAGACACTCTTATGAACATACACTTGATTTTGCTTCACAGCTTTTAATCAAGTAACACAAACACTCGTGCTTAAAAGCTTTGAGTGATACACAACCCTAAATTGACTTTGCTTCAAAGCTTTAATCAAGTGACACAAACACTCGTGCTTCAAAGCTTTGAGTGATACACAACCCTTACAATCAAATCCTACTCCAAGTCACTTATCACAATGATAATTGCTTGGATTACAGTAGTTACAACTATACAGTACCTTATTGATCTTCTATCAAAAAGTATCTTTCACCAACAGTCTTCATGATGAATATATAGCCAACTATTCTTCTGTTAGGGCTTCCACGAAAATAGCTAGGGTTAATTAGGGTTAACCTCAAGACTTGGTCATAGGACTTTAACAACCAGATTAGGGTTAAGCAAAGTTAACCTAAGTCCACGTGAGAATCTGATCTGGACTGAATAAACCAGATTTCTGAAAATTCTCAGAAATAATAAATCTGCACAAATGTTAGTTCAGTACAGGATGTCTTAACATTGGTTATGACAACAAGAATCCTGTTTACTGATTTTGGTTGAATGCAATAAATATGATCATTGCATAATGATCAGCTAAACACTCATATTGAGCAGCTCCTGTATGACATTCTTTTTCTGCAGAATGTACCTTGTGTCCCAGAATGTTATGACATCAGTCATGACATTCACATAACTGGTTTTACCAAAAAACATGCCAACAACCAGACACTTACAAACTCCCCCTTTGGCAAATTTTTGGCTAAAACCACTAAACAATCAGAGATTAGAAAGCAGCAGAATTAATAATATCTACCAAGTCTAATTCTACCAAAATCTTCTCCCCCTATTTAGCCATAAATAGGCCAAAGATCATTGTACTTTTAGGTTATACAGTCATCCAAAAGGAATAATAAAAACACAAAAAAAAACTAAAATCATTTGCAGCATCAGGTACCAGCAGGAAACTTTTCAACTACACTAATCTTCAAGCACTGTCATCTTCAGAGGAGGAACTATCTTCAGCAGCTTCCTCTTCCCTTCTTTGTACTTCAATCTCCTCCTGTTCTAGTCTAGCAATTAGGTCCTCAAGAGTACTTTTCCTTGTATCAAGCTCTTTGCAGGTTTCCTTCAGCACAGCTATAACATCAGTTTTCGTAGAACGAGACTTGACAATTGATGTCTCAGCTGATGTCATGACAATGTCAGGAACATGTGTTCCCTGAAATAGCTTATAGTGCAACCCAAGAGCAAGGGCTCTTTTGCATACAGTATCTTTTTCAACTAGAATGTCAGGATACTGAGCAAGGACTATACCACATAGGAGAGAGGGAAAGGCAATAAGGCCTTTAATAGCATAGCTTCCAGCATGTTTTAATGTTTGATCAAAGATATACTTGCCATAGTCAAAGTTTGTCCTGGTTCCAATAGCATAAATGAATCTTCCCAAGCCTGTGGAGATGGTTGATTTATGGTTGGTGGGAACCCAGTTAGCTGCACCAATTTTGTGCAGAATGGCAAATTTCATGCTCAACTTGCTTGCATTCAGCTTCCCTTTTAAGGGCCAGCTCTTGACTTGATTTTCAGTGATGGTTTGGCACACTTGGTTGTCAGTAACCTCTAGCTCAGGGCAAGCATCATCTGGTCTTCCTAGGAATTTGTTTATTTCAGAGGGAGAGAAATTTACCTTCCTTCCTCTCACATATACACATTTAAAATCATCTGACTTCCCATCAGCACACCCATCAGATAAATTCACTATGAATTCTTTGACAAGAACTTCATAGCAGTTGGTAAACTTTACCACAATATTTATTAGACCAGTAGTTTTGATTAGATCCATGATCTCCTTACATTTCATGGCACTGTTGTTCAGTTCTCTTTCCAAGGCTATCCTTTTCAAACATACATACTTCCACCTGTTTGCATTCTCAGGATGGTGAAAGGAAATGTTGTCAGTGGGGACTTCAGGGACTTTAGGCATTTTTCTTGAGGAGAGTTTCCTTTTGAGAGGAATGTCTTCAACATCAAATTCAAATTCTGATTCCTCATCAGATTCAGAGGGTTCAGGCTCTTTCCTTTTCTTTGCTATTGGTTGTCTCACAGGCTTTGAGAGACTACCAGCTGGTACTCGAGTTTTCACCTTCCCTTTTGACAATCCAGCCTTCATAGTTTCTACTCCAGTCTTGTTCTCAGACCTGGTTTTCTTATGAACAACATCAGCAGTCTTCTCTTTGGAGAGGCTTTTGGCAGCATCCTGCTTTCCTTTTTTGTTCATCATTCTTCTAGCTATGCTAGGGTTGATATTTGCAATTACGTCATTGTCAGAGTATTCTTCATTAACATCAATAACCGGGGGTTCAACATCCTTCTCAGTAGGGTTCTGGTGATCATCAAGATTTTCAGAAGATTTCCTAATGTTGTCATCCGGTGTCTCAACATTCTGAGTGACATCTGGATTCATTTCAACATTTGGACTAGCAGATTCTTGATTCAAAGGTACAGAAATGCCAGGTACAGAGTGATTCTCATTTAGAATCCTAGTGACAAGTCTAGCTATAGCTTGATGAACATAAATTGAGCCTTCCCTATTTGCTATTTCTGAAGGAACAGAAGATGATGGTTGAGAGGGTTTACCAGATGAAGAAGCTTGTGACCTTCTTGCATGTCTGGTCCGCAGCTTCTTAACCTTAGTGGGGTCAGCTTCCAGTTCATGAAGAGGAGTTATCTCCAGAACATCAGAATCCATGCAGTTTGTGATTGCCCTAGGTTCTCGATCATAGGATGTGGAAGAAGCATTCTCCTTTGAAGAGGATGATGTCATGGATAGTTGAGACATTTTGAGAGTTTTAGAAAACAGGTAGCAGTAATAGTGCAGTCTTCGTTTGAGAGATTGAAGATTGTTGCAGAAACGCGAGAGGAGTGAGATATATGAATGTCTATTCAACTTCTTAAAATCTTGGAAATAAATAGAGAAGTAGATGATTAGCCCAATCAGAGTAGACTTAACAAAAAAATCTCTCTCATCCCTTGTTTTAAGCAAAATTAATTGTTACATATCTTCATGTTGGCAAATACCCAGCTTGCCCCTCAAATTTTCAAATTGATTTGCATCAAGTGCCTTGGTAAAAATGTCAGCCAGTTGTAGTTCTATGGCAACATGTTCCAGTTTAATCGTCTTCTCCTCTACAAGATCTCTGATGAAGTGATGTCTAATGTCAATATGCTTGGTCCTGCTATGCTGAATAGGATTCTTGGAAATGTTGATAGTGCTCAGATTGTCACAGTACAATGTCATAACATCTTGTGTGACATTATACTCAGTAAGCATCTATTTCATCCAGATCATTTGAGAACAGCTACTACCAGCTGCTATGTATTCAGCTTCAGCAGTAGATAGAGACACACAGTTCTGTTTCTTGCTGAACCAGGAGACAAGATTATTTCCTAAGAAGAAACATCCTCCAGAGGTTCTCTTTCTATCATCAACACTTCCAATCCAATCAGCATCACAGTAACCAGTCAGAGTTGGTTCACATCCATGAGAGTACAACAAGCCATAGTTGTGGGTTCCACTCACATACTTCAGAACTCTCTTCACTTGGTTGATATGACTTACTTTGGGTTCAGCCTGGTATCTTGCACATACTCCAACTACAAAAGCAATGTCAGGTCTGCTGGCTGTTAAGTATAGCAGACTTCCTATCATGCTTCTGTATAAGCTTTGGTCCACCTTGACTCCACTTGAATCTTTGGACAGCTTTAAGTGAGTAGGTGCAGGAGTCCTTTTGTGACTGGCATTCTCCATCCCAAACTTCTTGACAATGTTCTTTGCATACTTGCTTTGAGACAGAAAAATTGAGCCTTCCATCTGTGTGACTTGCAGTCCAAAAAAGTAGGTCAATTCTCCCATGAGGCTCATTTCAAATTCAGCTTGCATCTGGTCAGCAAAATGTTTAACCATTTTATCTGACATTCCCCCAAACACTATGTCATCAACATAGATTTGAGCTACCATTACCTTTCCTCCTTCATTTTAGACAAAAAGAGTTTTATCTAAGCCTCCTTTCCTGTATCCTTTGTCAGAGAGGAATTTTGTCAACCTGTCATACCATGCTCTAGGAGCTTGTTTCAGGCCATATAAAGCTTTCCTCAATTTGTATACATGATCAGGGTAGTTTGGATCCACAAATCCTTTAGGCTGTTCCAGATAAACTTCCTCATTTAAGTACCCATTTAGGAAGGCACTTTTTACATCCATCTGAAATAACTTGAACTTAAGGAGACAAGCAATTCCCAATAGGAGTCTGATTGATTCCAGTCTGACTACATGAGCAAAAGTCTCATCAAAATCAACCCCTTCAACTTGAGTGTATCCTTGAACAACAAGTCTTGCCTTATTCATGGTGACAACTCCTTCAGCATCTGATTTGTTCTTGTAGATCCATTTTGTGCCAATGATGTTTGTTCCTTCTGGTCTAGGAACTAACTCCCATACTTCATGTTGCTTGAATTGGTTCAATTCATCTTGCATTGCTCCAATCCAGTATTCATCAGTTAAAGCCTCCTTAACATTTCTTGGTTCAATTTTAGATACAAAGCAAGAGTTTGAGATGATTTCTCTAGATCTTGTAATGATTCCACTGTTAGGATCTCATATGATGAGTTCCTTAGGATGATCTTTCTGAGTTCTGATGGAAGGGTCTTTGTTAGCTTCCTTTGATTCAGATTCTGATGAAGTAGTTTTAGGAATATCATCCTTTTGAGTTGAAGTCTCAAAGAATGTCTCAACATCATATGGGACATTTGTTTCCTCATGGTAATCATCAACTATGACATTTATAGATTCCATCATAACTTTGGTCCTGGAATTGAATACCCTATAAGCTCTGCTGTTGGTAGAGTATCCTAGGAATATTCCTTCATCACTTTTAGGGTCCATCTTTCTCCTTTGTTCATGATCTGTCAGAATATAGCATTTGCTTCCAAATACATGGAAGTACTTCACTGTAGGCTTTCTTCCTTTCCAAAGTTCATAAATGGTGGATGATGTTCCCTTTCTCAAGGTGACCCTGTTATGGACATAACATGCTGTATTCATAGCTTCAGCCCAAAAATGAATAGGAAGTCTTTTGGCATGTATCATTGCTCTGGCAGATTCCTGTATAGTCCTGTCTTTCCTTTCCACAACTCCATTTTGTTGAGGAGTTATGGGTGAAGAGAATTCATGATTAATTCCTTCTGAGGAGCAGAACTCATCAAACTTATTGTTTTCAAATTCCTTGCCATGATCACTTCTGATTCTGACAATGCATCCTTCTTTTTCTCTTTGAATTCTTTTGCGCAGTTCCTTAAATACTTCAAATACATCATACTTTTCTTTAATGAAGTTAATCCAGGTGAATCTGGAAAAATCATCCACAACAACATAGGCATATCTTTTTCCACCAAGACTTTCTACCTGCATTGGTCCCATCAGATCCATATGTAGAAGTTCTAACACCTTAGAGCTGGTCAGATGTCTTGACTTTGGATGTGACATTCTAGTCTGCTTTCCAACCTGACATTCACCACAGACTCTCCCTTCATTAATTTGCAGCCTTGGAATCCCTCTGACTGCTTCCATGGATATAATCCTTTTCATTCCTCTTAGATGTAAATGACCAAGTTTTTGGTGCCACGATTTCACTTCTTTTTCTTCTTTGGCAATAGAGCACACAGAAGAATAATTAGTGTTCTCAGACTCCCATAAGTAGCAGTTGTCTTTAGATCTGACTCCTCTCATTACAACTTATTGTTTTTCATTAGTTATAAGACATTCATACTTGGTGAAGTTGACCTTGAATCCTAGATCACATAATTGACTGATACTTATAAGATTAGCAGTCAATCCTTTTACCAGCAATACTTCATTTAGGTTTGGAACTCCAGGGCAGTCCAAGTTTCCAACTCCTTTGATTTCTCCTCTAGCACCATCTCCAAAAGTCATATAGCTAGTAGTGTGAGGTTTAACATTATTGAGAAGATTCTTGATTCCAGTCATGTGTTTAGAGAATCCACTATCAAAGTACCAGTCTTCCTTTGCAGAGACTCTAAGGGAGGTGTGAGCTATCAGGGCAGTAGCCTTTTTCTTCCACTGTTGAGTATATGGTGCCTTATTAGACTTAGGTTTGACAACTGGGGTCTGATTAGGATATCCATATAATCTGAAGCAGAATGGCTTTATGTGACCAAATCTCCCACAATGATGACATCTCCATCTTTAATACTTTTTCTTCATATTTCTCTGTTCTCGATGTCGAGTGTTGTGTTGTGACATCTGCTTTGACATTTGTTTATCAAGCCTGATCTTCTTCTTGTCTACAATAGATTTCTTTGCTGCCACAAATCCTAGACCAGACTTGTTTCCCACATTTTGTCCAACCTGAAGGATTTCTTCTAATTTGTCAGTTCCATTTGTCAGCATCTTGACAGATTTGGTCATCTGGTCAAGTTTTGAGGTTAGCATTTGAAATTCCCCTTATAGATGACTTATAGTATCAATGCCTGCCTTCTTCTCAGCCTCCAGCTTTACTATGAGTTTTGTTTGTCTCTCATTTTGCTGACAGACTTCAGCACTTCTGATACATAACTTCTTGTAGGAGTCAGCCAGTTCTTCAAATGTCACTTCCTCATCACTAGAGTCACTATCAGAGTCACAAATACCAGTTAGCGCAGTAACTAGTTTGGAAGATTCTTCTTCAGAATTACTTTCTGAGTCACAGTCAGGCCAAGTAACAGACATTCCTTTCTTTTGTTTCTTAAGAAAGTTTGGACATTCAGCTCGAATATGCCCATATCCTTCACATCCATGGCATTGAATTCCTTTGCTTTGATTTCCCTTCTCTTCAGACTTTGGTCTTCTGCTGGAGTCATAGGACCTGTTAATGTCAGAAGGAATGTTCTTAACATTTGACCTTGACTTTGGGTCCATTCTCTTGATGAGTTTGTTGAACTGTCTTCCAAGCAAGGCTATAGCTTCTGAAATATTTTCTTCATCATCCTCCTTGTTTTCATCTTCAGTATTAGATACAAGTGCTATGATCTTATTTTTCTTGTCAACATTGTCACTGATCCCCATCTCAAAGGTCTGAAGAGACCCAATGAGTTCATCCACCTTCAAGTTGCAGATATCCTGAGCTTCCTCTATAACAGTCACCTTCATTGAAAATCTTTTAGGCAAGGATCTGAGAATCTTTCTCACCAGCTTTTCTTCTGACATCTTTTCTCCCAATTCTCCTGAGGTGTTGGCAATTTCCAAGATGTTCATGTGAAACTCATGAATGGCCTCATCTTCCATCATCCTTAGGTTCTCAAATTTGGTAGTCATCATCTGAAGCCTTGACATTTTTACTTTAGATGTGCCCTCATGGGTAGTTTTGAGAGTGTCCCAAACCTCCTTGGCCAGTTCACATTGATGTACTAGTCTGAATATGTTTCTATCAATTCCATTAAACAAGGAATTTAATACTTTGGAGTTACCCAGGGCTAACTCATCTTCTTCTTTGCTCCATTCTTCCTCAGGTTTCAGACTGGTTGACCCATCTTTCCCAGTTATGGTGGGATGGTTCCATCCTTTGTCAGCAGCTCTCCAAGCCTTTTTGTCCAGTGATTTTAAGAAGGCAATCATAAGAGATTTCCAGTAGTCATAATTTGATCCATCCAGAATGGGTGGTCTGTTTCCAAAACCTCCTTCTTTGTCCATAGCGCCAGAAAATAATATCCCTAGATCTCACCCAGTAAGACAGGCAGGGTGCCTGCTCTGATGCCAATTGAAATTCTGGCAGCAGATACTTAATGTCACAGTGAATGTTATGACACCGTATCTGACTTTCTTCAAGACAGTAAATCTAAAAGCAGTAAATAACACAGTCAATTGTTTACCCAGTTCAGTGTGTAACAACACCTACTCTGGGGGCTACCAAGCCAGGGAGGAAATTCACTATAAGATATATTAATTCAGGAATAAACCAACCAGTTTATCTCCTTCACTTAAGACCTACCCAATGCAACTTCAATCTAAGTTCAACTTAAACCTGAGTTCCTACTCACTCCCCCTCAATCACAGCAATGATACTAAATAATTGACTAATGAAATTATGAAGACACTCTTTAGAACATACACTTGATTTTGCTTCACAGCTTTTAATCAAGTAACACAAACACTCGTGCTTCAAAGCTTTGAGTGATACACAACCCTAACTTGACTTTGCTTCAAAGCTTTAATCAAGTGACACAAACACTCGTGCTTCAAAGCTTTGAGTGATACACAACCCTTACAATCAAATCCTACTCCAAGTCACTTATCACAATGATAATTGCTTGGATTACAGTAGTTACAACTATACAATCCCTATTGATCTTCTGTCAAAAAGTATCTTTCACCAACAGTCTTCATGATGAATATATAGCCAGCTATTCTTCTGTTAGGGCTTCCACGAAAATAGCTAGGGTTAATTAGGGTTAACCTCAAGACTTGGTCATAGGACTTTAACAACCAGATTAGGGTTAAGCAAAGTTAACCTAAGTCCACGTGAGAATCTGATCTGGACTGAATAAACCAGATTCCTGAAAATTCTCAGAAATAATAAATCTGCACAAATGTTAGTTCAGTACAGGATGTCATAACATTGGTTATGACAACAAGAATCCTATTTACTGATTTTGGTAGAATGCAATGAATATGATCATTGCATAATGATCAGCTAAACACTCATATTGAGCAGCTCCTGTATGACATTCTTTTTCTGCATGATGTACCTTGTGTCCCAGAATGTCATGACATTAGTCATGACATTCACATAACTGGTTTTACCAAAAAACATGCCAACAACCAGACACTTACAGTTAAGATCATCTGCCATCTTGCTATTCTTCCGGACAAAGTAGGCTTTTCGAAGATATACTTGATTGGATCCATCTTTGATATCAATAGGGTAGTGTGAGTCAGCATATACTGTCTCAGCCGGCGAGCAGCCCATTCCAAAATGCAGAAAGTTTTCTCGAGGAAAGAGTATCGGGTCTCGCAGTCGGTAAACTTTTTGCTAAGGTAGTAAATAGCATGCTCTTTTCGGCCAGACTCGTCATGCTGCCCCAACACGCACCCCATTGAATTATCCAGTACGGTCAAGTATAAAATCAAAGGTCTTCCTTCAACTGGAGGCATCAGAATTGGCAGTTCTTGAAGATATTCTTTGATCCTTTCGAAAGCGGTCTGACACTCATCATTCCACTTTACCACTTGATCTTTCTTCAGCAGCTTGAAGATTGGCTCACAAGTAGCAGTCAGGTGTGAAATGAATCTTGCAATGTAATTTAGACGTCCCAAAAAGCCTCTGACTTCCTTTTCGATGCGGGGAGCTGGCATGTCTTGTATAGCCTTTACTTTTGCAGGATCCACTTGTATACCTTTATCACTAATGACGAAACCCAGTAGTTTACCAGACCTCACCCCGAAGGTGCACTTGTTCGAGTTTAACCTTAGCTTGTACATCTTCAACTTGTCAAAATAGTTTCTGGAGATGATCAAGGTGTTCTTCCTCAGTCTGGGACCTTGCGATCATGTCATCAATGTAAACCTCAATCTCATGGTGAATCATGTCGTGGAACAAAGCGACCATGGCGCGTTGATAAGTTTCCCCAACATTCTTCAACCCAAAAGGCATCACCTTGTAACAGAAGGTACCCCACTACATAACGAAAGTTGTCTTTTCCATGTCTTTGGGAGCCATCTTAATCTGATAATAACCAGAGAAACATCCATGAAGGAGAAGACCTTATGTTGTGTGGTGTTGTCGACCAAAACATCGATGTGAGGCAGTGGGAAATCATCTTTGGGGCTTGCCCTATTTAGATCTCTATAGTCCACACACATCCGTACCTTACCATCCTTCTTCGGCACCGGAACAATGTTGGCAACCCACTGCGGGTAAGAAGTAACAGCTAGAAACCCGTCGTCAAACGGTTTCATGACCTCAGCTTTGATTTTCTCCGACATCTCGGGGCGCATACGACGAACCTTCTGCTTTACCGGAGGACAGTCTTCTTTGGTTGGCAGGCGGTGTACCATAATATCAGTGTCTAAACCAGGCATATCTTCATAAGACCAAGTGAAGATCTCAACATAGTCGCGTAGCATATGTATCAACCGTTGCTTGACACTAGGCTCCAGATTTTCACCTATCTTGACCTCTTTCTTGTATTCCTCCGTACCCAAATTCATTGATTCCACCGGCTCTTCATGAGGCTGTATGGCCCTCTCTTCCTGCAGTAACAGTCTAGTAAGCTCCGCAGGCACTTCACAATCATCCTCACCTTCGTCCTCGGCTTGGTTGATCGGATTTTCGAAGTCATAAATGGCAGTATCAGAGTCGTTATCAATGGGATCCAGAGTGGATGTGGATCTGCATTATGATATGTGAGTGTGTGTAAGACAATAGCTGTTTTGATAAAGTGCAAGATAGAAAAGAAAAATAAGGAGCGCAAAATTTATAGTGCAAAAAAATGTCCAATGCTTTATTGATGATATATGAAAAGACAAATAATAAGCCCTCACAAACAAAAGCCAGGGTGCCTCGGGCAAGGCACTGGGCCGTAAAGTTTCAAACTGTTTGTTACAAATCTCAAAACAAAAGTCTATTACTGTGTAATAAAAGAAACGAGCACGAAGTCCTTCGCCGTCTAGTTGTTCAAGCCACCGTTGGTAGTCGGGTAAATCCAGCTGTCGATATCTGACTCTTCTTCATCATCTTCAATTGCATTCACTCATGGATTACTGATGTGCAGAGGAGGTCTTCCAATCCGCGTGCGCCGAACAGCTCTTTGAGCCTCTGCAGTAAAGCCCAAACCAAACTTGTCAGTTTTGTGTGCGAAGTCAGGGAGTTGTCCCCAATTTGCACACCTACCTTGATTAATAACAGCCCGTGCATCCTTGCGGGAAGCCATCTTCATCGGGGGTTTGTCAGCAGCAACATTAGTCGATGCCAAAGTCTGGGGAACCTCTTCAAAGTTTCGACATTGGGTGTCAATGAACTCTCTATCCATCTCCACATACGGGAAGGAGTTAAGATGACTCACCATGTACTCCTCCTCACCTTGTACCGTAACAATCTTCCCCTTTACTGGGTATTTCAACATCTGATGGAGCGTAGAAGTCACTGCCCCAGCCTTATGAATCCAAGGGCGACCCAAGAAGCAAGAATAAGATGGTCGGATATCTATCACATAGAAATTAGATGCAAAAGTCTGAGAGCCAACTTTAACAGGGACATCCACCTCCCCGTGCACCATCCTTTTCGACCCATCAAAAGCCCTAACCACAATATTACTCGGCTTCAGAACCAAACCTTCACAGTCCAGACGGTCTAATGCTTTCTTTGGCAAAACATTTAATGAGGACCCAGTATCTACCAACACGTGGGCCAAAGTAGTGCCCCTGCACTCGATCGAGACGTGCAGAGCATCATTGTGATTTCTTCCTTTAGCAGTCAAATATGCATCTGAGAAACCCAACCCGTTGTCAACAGTCAGACTAGCTACACAGTCTTTGAATTGATTAGCAGAGGTTTCCTGCGGCACATGCACAGTTTTGAGGAAAGCAATTAAAGCCTTTTCATGGGCTTCATAGCATAATAACAAGGATAACATGGAGATTTTTGACGGGGTCTGCCCCAGTTGCTCGACTACGTTGTAGTCGCTCTTCTTGATAATCTTCAGAATTTCCTCTATCTCCCGCTTAGAGGTTTCTACAATAATCTTCTTAGGCTCCTCTAACCGGGAAGGCTCACCTGTAACTTCTTTTCCCCGAGTGTTTGATGACTCAGCGACATGAGTGATAACTAGAGTAAGAATTGGAGCAGTAGCTGATGTACTGGCGGATGGAATGGCAACAGGCTTTTGAACAGTCGAAGGGGAAATCTTGGGAGAGAAGAGTTTTCCACTTCTGGTGACTTTGCTAGACCCGACAATATTGCTGATATCAGCATCAGCTTCATCGACCTTTAAGCCCTGCTTAACCCCATGATAATACACGTCGGCCCTATAGTGCCAAGGGACAGATTTATCCGAAGTGTATGGGATAGGACCAAGGATAGTAATGATTAACATAGCGACTCTTGGAACAGATGTAATCCTAACAGGATTTCTTGATGAAGCCTTGGAAGGATTGGCGGAAATAGTTATGATGGCAACATCTTCAACTGTAATCAATGGAGTCAAAGTTTTCTCGAACAAGATCTCTTTGTTATCCATCAGGCGTTAAACACCTAATTTTAATAAGTGGCAACCAGCAGGCAGAATTGAACATAGGTGGAAACCTTCACCACAACCCGGAAATAAACCGGCCAACAAAAGATTCTTCTTCACTGTCATCAAAGGAGTATAGATGTCTTCCACAGAGGTCACAAACAAATCATCGTCCACAACATTTACTCCATGACCATGCTTGGGCATAGGAGCAGTTATGACATTGGGTTTCTCTGGAGCGTCAAACTCGATCTCTTTAGCTTCAATCAAATCTTGCACTTTATTCCTCAAAGCCTAGCAGTTGTTCGTATCATAACCCGAGCTATCATAGTGATAGGCACAGCGGGCGTTTGGATTATATAGCGGAGATGTGGTGCTGGGATTCTTCGGGGCTTCCCTCAGAGTTGTCAGATTGGTTTTCAATAATTGTGGTAGAATATGAGACAAAGTCATATTAAGCCGAGTGTACTGTCTCTGCGGACTCTCTATTCTTTGCTGATTGTTGTATTGTGGGGCAACAGTGGATCTTGATATTACTACCGCATTCACTGCTTGATGGCGTTCATGTTGGTTTTGGCTCCTCGAGCTGTAGACTGCACTAGCTTTTTTCTTACCAGTAAGGACTTCTTTTCTACACTTGATAAGGTACCTTTCTGTATCTTACAACTTCGGATACCAGCTTCTACTATTTCCCCAGTCAAGATCAATTCAGTAAACCCAGATGATGAACTGCCAATCAGATGATTGAAAAATGGACCAGACAATGTCCCTAGAAACATATCAACCAACTCCCTATCAAACAAAGGGGGTTGAACTCTTCCATCCAGATCTCTCCACTTCTGAGCATAGTCCTTAAAGCCTTCTCTTGCACCCATAGACATGCCCTGAAGCTGAGTACGAGTGGGAGCAAGGTCGGTGTTATACTGGTATTGCTTGTAGAAAGCAGCAGCAAGGTCCTCCCAGTTACGGACATTAGCTCCTTCTAATTGAAAGAAATGTACCCACACATTCCTATCAGCAGTGTAAGGTTGAATTTTTCTGACGTATGAGCGGAGATGGAGTTTTGGACAGGATACTCCATCGTACTTAGCAAAAACTGGAGCTTTGAACTTATGAGGGATCACCACCCCCGATGCTAGTCCCAAATCTCCGAAGTCCAACCCAGGAACCTTTTGAATCTCCATGGCACTTAGACGGTCCTCAAGTTGTTTGTACCTATCCTTAGCAGGAGGGTACTGTTCATCATCGAAGTCAGTATCATTATCAGAGACCACAGGACTAGGACCCTTTTCTTCTTCTTGATTATCTCCTCCTTTGGATGAATGAGACAAATCAGCTTCCTGTCGCAACCTATTCCCAAATCTGTGACCCATATTCAGAAGAACCACCTTCTTCTTCTTCTTCTTCTTCTCTTTTAGGATGAGAGTCTTCAAATCTGCTTTCCCTTTAGAGAAGTTCAAGAACATCTCTTGGAATTGGGCATTCTGTGCCTGAAGAGCTTTGATGGCTTGATCGGTAGGCATTTTAGAAGACATTTTGTGCTGAAATAAACAACGAAGAAGACGAGAAACCTGTAATGGTACCTGTAATGATGTGCATGATAATGGAATGCGTATGAATGATTTCAAAGACTTTTGGAGATTTAAATTTCTAACACAAAAATAAAACACACTTTATTCGATTAACTTGTAAAAATGTTTAACAATGCCTTTAAGGTGTTTACAAAAGAAATAACTAAAAAGCAAATCTAAACTAGAAACAATAAGAGACATCAGAAATCCCATGGCCGTTTCCCCTTCGTGCTAACTTAATCATTGATTGTCCTTTCATTCTCGAGTTGCCTCGTGAGCTTCAAGATCTTCCTTTCTTGCTCGTGATACTTCTCCCGGTAGGTATCCCTTTCTTCCTTCAACTGAATCCAGGATCTCTTCAATGCCCCAAGATCAGTAGGCATATATGGATAAAGGACCGTATAAGGAACACCCTCTTCATTGGTATGATCCATAATCACTGGTAGCACAGCTTTATAGGGAATCCCAAGCTTCTGAGCACGAGCTCGGATCCACTGGAGATAAGGTTGCATAGGGAGAGAAGTCTTTGGTCCTAGCTCGTGAGGGTCAGACCTGTTCACCATGCCCCAGGCCCGTATGAACCTTCGGCGATGCTCCTTAGTGTCTTCCTTGTAGTCAAAGGCAATATCCTCAAGAAGAAACTCATGGGGACCGTCTCTCCGAGCATGACCAAACTGTCGTAAATCTAAACAAGGACTGTAGGTTATTCCCCCTCTGATACCAAGCAACCGGATATTAGGGTATCCCCCACATCGATCAATGACATCAACCTTTTCCATAGCCTTAGAACTCCAAAGAATGTTCGTATGGGCAAGGGACATTATCCTGTAGGACCAACCTGAACCTTCCTCATTCTTCAATACAGACTTGGGAAGGTGCGAAATAAACCACCTCACCAGCAAAGGCATGCAACACATGAGGGTCCCTCTACTTCGCACAGTACGAGTGTAGAGGGCATGTAGGATATCACCCATAATTGTAGGCACAAGATTGCGGGACATAAAGATCTTAACCGCATTCACATCTATGAAGGAATCTGGATTCGGGAAAAGAACCAAGCCGTAGATGAGGAGAGCCAAAATGTCTTCAAAAGCCCGAAAATCCAAGTTATCCCAGAACTGTTAAGCTTGATCCATCAGAAACTTTGCCAAGAAACCTTTAACCCCGCTCCGTGTCTCCCAGTTGGATACTACATCAGCCCTTTTTAGATGTAAGGCTGAAGCAATGTCCTCAGGTCTAGGAACCCCTTCCAAACCTGTGAAGGGTGTCTGCTCGAGGATGGATATGACCAGTAAATAAGAAAACTCCTCCAAAGTGGGAACTAGCTGATAATCCGGGAAGGTGAAACAATGATGCACCAGATCGAAGAACTGGAAAAGCACACTCATCATCTGCTCATCCAACTTTGAGGTAACCAAGCTAAGAAGCTGACCATGTCTCCTAATGAATGATGAAGTATCAGAAACTCTCAAGGAAAAATCTTTGAGTTGAGCAGGTATTTGCACAAAGTTAACTCGAATGGTGTTTCTGCGCATGGAAGCCATAGTCTGCAAAACAGAACAAAGATAAATCCCCTCGGCCTTTGAAATGGTTAGTATAATGAAGTATGCATGCTATGTTATGATGCATGATGTCATGATAAAACACACAACAAGTATAGCAGATAACAGACATGGTAAAGGCAAACAAGTCACACAAGAACCATTAAGGTTCAAGCTTGCATGGGGTCTAGGTACTACCCTATTGAAGTTTATTTGGTTTCAACCTATCCTAATAATAGTAACCGGGTTCTAGAGGTTCTCAATATCACTGACCATCCTCCATCAGTCATGGTTTCAACTCACGCAATCTTTTCTTGCGGTCAGAACTATCTCGAGAGTATGGTCTCAATGAGTGTAGTATCGAGTATAAACCAGTTCTCAGCTTTATACCGAGGCCGGCTATCTCACTACTTCCTATGGCTAAGTTGGTCAATTATAGGTTCTAAGGTCAGTTGATGCTTAACGACACACATAACAGCCCCGTATTCTCCTTGTTTCTCCATAAGGGATATCGGTACCAACCAATGTGCCACATCCACGTAGCTACTGCTTCAACCGTATCGGTCTACGCCGTACAGTTCCCTTACAGTCTATTGCTACTTACCTACAAGGTGTCCCCCAGATCCGGGTTAGGATCTATAGTAACTCCAATATAAAACCCTCAAAAGTAAAGTAATCAAATCAAACAATAGAAGCAATATGTTGAACTAATCCTAAGGTATACCCCACTTATATATCCCCAGTAGAGTCGCCAGTTCTGTGATACGGTGGTAGAACCGGACTATTTTGGAAATGCTGGTTTGCGTTTTGCGTTTGTGTTTGGAAAATGTCGCGGTAAGCAAGAGTCGCCACCGACTTTTATTTTATCCAACAAGGAAAGGAAAAAAGAACAGAAAATTCCTTTTTCGAGATTTTCTGAGTACGGGGGGTAGATTATCGAAAGGGAAGGTATTAGCACCCTTTCTATCCATGGTTTTCCACGGGCTCTTAGGTACTTGCTCATCATTTTAAAAATTGCTTCTGTGTTTGTGCGTTTGAAAAGTTTTTGTTTTACTTCGATTTAACCCTTGCTTCTATCTTCAAGAGTGTTACGAAGTCGTTTTAAAAAAACTTTGTTTGGAAAGAGTGTAAGTGTAGAAAAGTTTGATTTTGAGCAAGTACCTACTAGCATCTACCTACTCGAAAAAAGAATGTTTATCTTCTTGTTTCCTTTAGACAACACTATCCCACTATTAGTGAGTAGGTAGCATAGTCGTTGGAGTTTTGGGGGTCAATTCGAAAGGGACGTACGATCACTAAAGCAATGCTAGGACGTCTTAGTAATAACCCTAATGTCTTAAGATCATATTCGAGGCAACAATTCTGAGGCAACCTTTCTGAACGGGACATTTGATCTTTTGGGCAAAAGAGCGACCACTAAAATACCCTATACTTAATGATCGTTTACCGAAGGCAACTGAAGTGGGAGTATAACCTAGGAGTATCCATGTGCGAATGATTCAATTTCAAGTTATTATCTTTGCACATTTAGGGTTTGCTAACTGTTTTAATTTTAACATACATTCTTGTCATGCAACCCTATTATCATACATCTAACAATTAATATCTGCGGAAATTAAAACGCATAAAATAAAGCTACGCTATTACAAGGCTTCGGGTGAGATTAATTACATAGCCAAAAAACCCGTCAAAACGATAAATGAAAGGAAAAAAGTCCTAATTAATCTATTACATCCTGTGAGCAGTTACATCAATATTACAAAAATAAATAAACGCGTGACGAATAGAGAACGAAAGGAGATTAGGGTTTTGACCCCGTCTAACCTAATTACAAGAAAAATTTATTTTTTGGTTGTTTTTGATTATTTTAAGAAAATAAGGTTTTAAATTAAATATGTACAAACCTAATTACTAATTAAATTAAATTAAGAAAATTAAATTATTTGACCTATTGTTGTGTTTTTTTGTGATTTTTTAAGAAAAGAAAAGAAAATTTAAATTAAACAAAAAAACCTAGATTCTAATTTATTTTGATTTATTTATAAAGAAAATTAAAGTTACCTAAAATTAAATAAACTAATTAAATTAATTTTTGATATAAATCCTAAATCTAATTTGGGTGAGAATTGATTTTATGCATTTTTGATAAAAAAGAAATAATTTTTGTGTTAATAAAAAAATGAATTAAATAAAAGAGAAAAATATAAAAAGCAAAATAGAGAATATGGGCCTTGTAATCAGCAAATTGGAAGGGTGTCATTAGCAACTTTCTGGGCCCAAGAACCTGATCCACGTTGACTTCCTGATCTAGCGCTGTGCTTTGACTGGGATGGATGATGGACCCTCATGTAATGGCCTTCAGATCTAGCCTCCTGGAGATCTGATGATTGAGCCTTGAGGGCACATGGTAGGCCTCATGATGCGTGGGATATAGGATCTGTGAAGAACAATTAAGAAAAATTTCAAATGTTTGGAGGCAGGGTTCGAACCCTTGACCTCATATCTGCAATGCCTTAGCGCCTCCTTGGCTACCACTGGGCCACTTGATTCAATTTGTTAATATATGAAACAAAAACAATAAAATGAATAAAACAAAGCTAGCTACAAAACACGCACCAGAATTCAAATGGGCGAATAAGGTGATGCCACATAGGTCTTCTTCTTCCTCTCTCCGTTGGTAAAAGTTATGGACTTTTACCTACGGACAAAAGTCTGTAGGTACAACCCCTGCACGTTTCAAAATCACATACAGGCACGATAAATGAAATCTAATGCTGTGGACCAGTTCGTCTTGGCCTAGTGAGCATCATGGTGCCCTTCTTGTGGACCAATTTTGCTTGTATAAAAAGATCCCAAAATGCAACATAAAACCCTAACAATGGTGTTTCTCTATAGGGTTAGCAAAAATGCAATTAACTGTTATGAATAGCTTGCAAATACTTCCAGGATTCAGAATATATACATGATTCATGCTATAAATGCTTAAACAATGGTATTCGATTTCAGAAAAAGAGGGAGGTCGTGAAGCTCTTACCTTGCATTTCTGGGCACAAAAACGCTTGCTTTTGATTGGTATAGCCTCCTTGTACTCCCAAGAAGTGAATGAGATGGCTTAGGAGTCTTGAAACTGCTTGGAAATATGGAATCAAATCATCATTTTTCTTGAGTTTTTCAAGTTTTGTTCTTCCTCTCCACGCCTCCAAAACCTTGTGTTTTTTATCTGCCTTTGTCCACTATATACCAAGGATCGAATTAGGGTTCCAAATGTGCTCTCAATCTTTGTCAATTATGGTCTTTAATCATGATTTGATTTCCATGAAAATCTTTCCAAAATAGGCTAAAATCAATCTTTTTATGCCCAACCATGCCTTACACGATCTGATTCTCTTGCTAGCTGTATAAGAGACCTGAAACATGCATCAAATCTTAAGACTTAAATGGTTTTGATATTTCCATGATTTGTTTTGATTTAATTTGATTTAATTGAAATAAAAAATAAAAATAAATAGAAAAAATAAAATAAAGGAAAGTGGAAAGAGCTAGGGCTCGTGGACCATGTTACAAACTCAAAACAAGTGCAAACATTTAGGCCCATTTGACAAAATTTGCAATTTGAGGCACTTTTGACTTTTGGCAATTTTGCAAAAAAGGTCAACTTCACCAATGCATAACTCCTTCAATTTTGACTCTTTTAAGGTGTTCTTGGACTTTTTAGAAATCTTGAGATGTCTTATAAGCAACCCTTTTGGTCTCATTTCAATTGGGTCTTCCATGTTCAAGTATGAAGCTTTAACAAAAAAGGTGTTTTTGTTGACTTTTCAAAATGACCTATAATGTTCAAATTCATAACTTCTTGTGAGTGCATATTTTGAACTTGAGAGTTGAAGATTAATTGTAGGGAATTTCATCCTATTCAAAATGAGCTTTGGATGGGTCATTTCTCATAAAGTATGAGAAAGTTATGCTTGGTCAAAGTTGAGTTCACTTTTCCTACAAAACCCTAATTTAGCAACTTTTTGGTTTTGATGAATTGTGAGCAATCCTTGATGAATCATGACCAACCCTTTATAAAATGATAAATAATACTTCAAAATGAGAATTTTGACCAAAAATCTGGAAGTTTGATTGTATGTGGGCCACAGTTGACTTTTGCCCTTGCAAAGTCGATTTTCAGGTCTTTGAGCAATTGACTGAGCAAACTTCCTCTGCAAGGCTTGAAACTTGACAAGGATGATCTTGAGAACATATTAGGACAATGGTGAGAATTTGGGATCCCTTGGACTCAAGTATCTTGATGCAACATGAAACCCTAATTTTGAGGTAGATTGCCTTAGGAGAGAGTTTGTCTGGTCAACTCTTGGACTTCCTTGAGCAATTTGAGGACCTCACTTGAAATGTATTGAGAAATATGGGAGGCAAAATTCTGGGGTACAACACTATCCCTGTTAATGCTCCTCCACAACAGAGACCGTATACAATGCCTCAACAACTAAGACCGCAAGACGCTCCCCGTCAGTATAATAATCAATAGTAGAGACAACCCAGAAAATTCAATCCCTTGTCGGTATCTCTTACTGAAGCACTCCACCATTTGCTCGATTTGAAATTGATCGGTTTGAGAAATATGCCACCACCACCCGTAAGACTTCCTCCTAACTATGATGCTAACGCAAGATGTGAATTCCATTCAGGCGGAGTTGGTCATTCTACTGACAATTGCTTTGCATTAAAGTGTAAAATACAAGACTTGTTGGATGCTAAGTGTGATACGGTGGCAGAACCGGACTGTTTTAGGAAAATTCTGTATTGCGTTTTTCATTTGTGTTTGCAAAATGTCGCGGTAAGCAAGAGTTACCACCGAATTTTATTTTATCCAACTGGAAAGGAAAAAAAGCACATAAAAATTCCTTTTTTCGAGATTTTGAGTACGGGGGGTAGATTATAGAAAGGGAAGGTGTTAGCACCATTTCTATCCATGGTTTTCCATGGGCTCTTAGGTACTTGCTCATCATTTTAAAATTGCTTCTGTGTTTGTGTGTTTGAAAAGTTTTTGTTTTACTTTGATTTAACCCTTGCTTCTGTCTTCAAGAGTGTTACGAAGTGTTTTTGAAAACTTTGTTTGAAAAGTGTGTAAGTGTGGAAAATTTTGATTTTGAGCGAGTACCTACTAGCATCTACCTACTCGAAAAAGAATGTTTCTGTTCTTGTTTCCTTTAGACAATGCTATCCTACTATTGTGAAATAGGTAGCACCGTCGTTGGAATTTTCAAGGGTCAATTTGAAAGGGACGTACGATCACTAAAGCAATGTTAGGACGTCTTAGTAATAACGCTAATGTCTTAAGATCATATTCGAGGCAACAATTCTAAGGCAACCTTTCTGAACGAGACATTTGATCTTTTAGACAAAAGAGCGACCACTAAAATATCCTATACTCAATGATCGTTTACCGAAGGCAACCGAAGTGTGAGTATACCCTAGGAGTGCGCATGTGCGAGTGATTCAATTTCAAGTTGTTATCTTTGCACATTTAGGGTTTGCTAACTGTTTTAATTTCAACATACATTCTTGTCATGCATCCCTATTATCATACATCTAACAGTTAATATCTGCGGAAATTAAAATGCGAGAAATAAGCTACGCTATTACAAGGCTTCGGGCGAAATTAATTACATAGCCAAAAAACCCGTCAAAACAATAAATGAAAAGAAAAAAAGTCCTAATTAATCTATTACATCCTGTGAGCAGTTACATCAATATGGTAAAAATAAATAAGCGCGCGCAATGAATTAAGAACGAGCAAAAATTAGGGTTTTGACCCCGTCTAACCTAATTAAAAGAAAAATTATTTTTGTTATTTGATTATTTGAGAAAATAAGGTTTTAAATTAAGTATGTACAAACCTAATTTACTAATTAATTTAAATTAAGAAAATTAATTACATGACCTATTTTTGTGTTTTGGTTATTTTTAAGAAAAGAAAAAGAAAAATTAAATTAGACAAAAGCCCTAATTCTTCTAATTGATTTTAATTTGTTCATAAAAAAAATTAAAGTTATCTAATAAATTAAATTAACTAACTAAATTAATTTTAAAAAAAAAAACCTAAATCTAATTGGGTGAAATATTGATTTTATGATTTTATAAAAAAAAGAACTAATTTTTTTGTTAGCAAAAAAATTTTAAATGAATTAAATAAGGAAAATATAAAAGAAAAGAAAAATGAAAATGGGCTTGTAATCAGCAAATTGGAAGGGTGTCAATAGCAATTTCTGGGCCCAAAAGCTAGTGTCCGCATTGATTTTCAGATTCCATGCTGCACTTTGACTGGGATGCATGATGGACCCTCATGTAATGGCCTTCAGATCTGGCTTCCTGGAGATCCAATGATTGAGCCTTGAGGTCACATGGTGGTCTCCATGATGCGTGGGATATTGGATCTGTGAATAATAACTAAGAAAAATTGCAAATGTTTGGAGGCAGGGGTCGAACCCCTGACCTCATGCCTGCAATGCCTTAGCGCCACCTGGACTACCACTGGGCCACTTGATTCAATTTGTTAAATTATAAAACAAAAACAATAAAATGCATAAAACGAAGCTAGCTGTAAAACACGCGCCAGAATTCAAATGGGCGAGTAGGGTGATGCCACACATGTCTTCTTCTTCCTCTCTCCGTTGGTAAAAGTCAGATACTTTTTCCTACGGACATAGGTCTGTCACTACAAACCCTGCATATCTCAAAATCTCACACAGACATGATAAACGAAATCTAATGATGTAAATCCAATCGTCCTGACCCTGTGATCATCATGGCACCCTTCTTGTGGACCAATTTTGCGTGTACAAAAAGATCCCAAAACGCACAAAGAAACCCTAGCAATGGTGGATTCCAATACAGCTAACGAAAATGCAATTAAATGGTACTGTTAGCTTGCAAACATGATCAGGATTACAAATATGTTATTGAAACATGATAAAGATGCAAGAATAATGGAATACGATTTTAAAAAAAGCCAAACCGTGAGGCTCGTGGAGATGAATTATGGGCACGAGGATGCTTGCTTTTGATTGGTATAGCTTCCTTGTATGCCCAGGAAGCGAATGAGATGGCTTAGGAGTCTTGAAAACGTCTGGAAGTGTGAAATCAAGTCAGCATTTTCTTGAGTTTTTTCAAGTTTTGTTCTTCCTTTCTACGCCTCGAAACCTTGTGCTTCTGGCCTGCATTCGAAACCTTTGTCAATTTTGATCTTTGATCATGATTTGATCTTCATGAAATTCTTTCCAAAAATAGGCCAAAATCAATCTTTTTATGCCCAACCATGCCTTGCACAATTTGATTTTGTTGCTAGCTGTATAAGTGACCTGAAATGTGCACAAAATCTTGAGGTTTGAATGATTTGGATATTATCATGATTTATTTTTATTTAATTTGATTTAATTGAAATAAAAAATCAAAATAAATAGAAAAAATAAAATAAAGGCAAGTGGAAAGAGATAGGGCTCTTGGACCATGTTACAAACTCAAAACAAGTACAAAAAGTTAGGCTCATTTGACAAAAATTGCAATTTGGGGCACTTTTGACTTTTGGCAATTTTGCAAAAAAGGTAAACTTCACCAATGCATAACTTCTTCAATTTTGACTCTTTGAAGGTGTTCTTGGACCTTTTAGAAATCTTGGGATGTCCTCTAAGCAACCCTTTTAGTCTCATCTCAATTGAGTCTTCCATGTTCATGTATGAAGCTTTGACAAAAAAGGTGTTTTTGTTGACTTTTCAAAATGACCTATAATGTCAAAATTCATATCTTTTTGTAAGTGCGTATTTTGAACTTGGGAGCTGAAGATTACTTGTATGGAATTTTATCCTATTAAAAATGAGCTTTGGATGGTTAATTTCTCATAAAGTATGAGAAAGTTATGCTTGGTCAAAGTTGAGTTGACTTTTCCTACAAAACCCTAATTTAACAACTTTTGGGTTTTGATGAATTGTGAGAAATCCTTGATGAATCATGATCAACCCTTGATCAAATGATGAATAATACTTAAAAATGAGGATGTTGACCAAAAATCTTGAAGTTTGACTGTATGTGGGCCACAATTGACTTTTGCCCTAACACAATCGATTTTTAGGCTTTTGAGCAATTGACTGAGAAAACTTCCTCTGCAAGGCTTGAAATTTGACATGAATGATCTTGAGAACATATTAGGACAATGGTGAGAATTTGAGACCCTTTGGATTCAAGCATATTGATGCAACATGAAACCCTAATTTTGAGGTAGACTGCCTTATGAGAGAGTTTGTCTGGTCAACCCTTGGACTTCCTTGAGTAACTTGAGGACCTCTCTTGAGATATTTTGAGAAATATGGGAGGGCAAATTTTGGGGTACAACAGCTTCCCCTGTTCAATCTTCTTAAACCTGAGGATGTAGATTGGCTTGTTAGCCTTTCATGATCCGAAGGTGGAAGATGATTGAACACTAGTGTGCCCAGAAATTTGCACTCGCATGAAGTGGTACTTGTCTTGCAACACCGGGAATGGACTTATAAATGCCATTTGGAGATTGATGACGGAAGATGGGCTTAAAGATGCCATTTGTAGATTGATGGCGGAAGATGGGCTTAAAGATGCCATCATAAGAAGTGTCGATCGCCTAAGAGATTCCTTAGCGAAAGCTTACATACCTGTTGTTGAGGAGGATTCCGCTGGGGAATGATGGTCTCTGTCTTGAGAGAAAGTCGAAATTTATGAGCTTCGGTCGTCCGTTATTCTACTGGGGGATAGTCTCTTGGTTGAAGAGGTGAAGATGAACTATTATCTGGTCGTGATCCAGGCTTCATAGTAATAAGATCGACTGCTATCTGGTCGTAATCCAGGCTTTACAGTGATCTACTGGGGAGATGAGATTAAACTTGCTATCTGGTCGTAATCTGGGCTTTGCAATTTCCCAATTCTTACATGGTTGTAATCCAGGCTTACGAAGGAATTAAGTTGTTATCCGGTCGCATCCGGGCTTCAATTTGACTTTAGGGCATACTAATATCCGGTCGACTTCGGGCTTCTTAGTAATTGTCCAGGTAAAACTGCTATTTGGTCGAAATCCAAGCTTTACAGTGTCTTGTACCGCTATCTGGTCGTAATCCAGGCTTCACGATGTAATATACCATTATCTGGTCGAATCCAGGCTTCATGGTGTTCAGGGAATTCAAGGTATTATCTGGTCGAATCCGGGCTTCATAACTTGCATTTAAAGATATACCACTATCTAGTCGTAATCCAGGCTTCGTAGTATTCTTGGCTTCTATCTGGTCGTAATCCAGGCTTCACAGCGTCTTCTACCATTATCTGGTCAAGTCCAAGCTTCATGGTGTCTTGTATTGCTATCTGGTCGTAATCCATTCTTCATAATAACTTGTTAAGCTGCTATCTGGTCGACTCCGGGCTTCACGCTTGTGTTTATGATATACCACTATCTGGTCGTAATCCAGGCTTCATGGTGTCTTTGTATTGCTATCTGGTCGTAATCCAGGCTTCACAATAACTTGCTGGGGATTAAACTATTATCCGGTCGAATCCGGGCTTCATAGCTTGTGATAAACCACTATCTGGTCGTAATCCAGGCTTCGCGGTATTCTGATACTGTTATCCAGTCGTTCTCCGGGCTTCACAGTATGATGGAGGAATCAAGATATTATCCGGTCGTGCCCGGGCTTCATAGCTTGAACTTTGTGAGAATTCGATTGTATCTTTCCCTGAAAGGTAAGGGTTAGTCGTATGTAATATCATGATGTATGAAATGTATTGAGCAATGATGTTCTCAAAATAAATGAGACTGTGTTGTATGATGCATATGCATATGTCATGATGTATGAAATGTTCTTGTGATGCTTTCTAGCTGGGGAAAATAAATCCTGAACCGCTGCTGGAGAATAAAAAGAGTTTCGCTCGCTGAGGATAACAACCGAAGATGATTTAAGAATACATTGGAAGGATAATAATTCTGCTGGAGAATAAATTGGTGAAAGAATGACTCTATGGGGAAGAGAGATACTCTGCCAGTAGATCTGCTGATTTGGAGAAATAATCTCGGCTGTGGATGGATTACTGTTGCCGGCGATGATGAACTCTGTCAGGGATAAAAATTTCTGTTTGTAGAAGAAATAAACTCCACTGGGGATTGTCATACCCCAATTTTTGACCTAAGATCCCATTTGAATTTTTGCATTTTTATACAAAGGTCAAGGTCACTAAATACAATTGGTTTTAACCTCTCGCCTTCGAGCATTGATTATGCAGAAATTGTCAAGTGTTTTGAACATTCTTAGCCTATGTATCACTAACTTCTAATCAAGCACGAAATGTGTGTTTTTTGTTTCTTTGATTTCATGTGCTGACAAGTATCTTTCGAATGTAACTTGGATTACATCCTTCGTTTTGAGCAAGAGTCTCCTTCGATTCAGCCTTTCGATTGGACAAGTTTACTGCCTGCATGCCTCTTTTGAATTTGGACAAGTTTGCTGCCTGCAAGCCTCTTTCGATTGGACAAGTTTGCTGCCTGCAAGCCTCTTTCGATTGGACAAGTTTGCTGCCTACAAGCCTCTTTCGAATCTGGACAAGTTTACTGCTTGCATGCCTCTTTCGAATATGGACAAGTTTACTGCCTGCAAACATGCTTCGATTGGGCAACATTACTTCTTTCGATCACGGGTTTTAAATTGGGCAATATGTTTGTTTCGATCCACATGCTTCGATTAGGCAATACAATCTCCCTTCAGTCACAAGCTTCGATTTGGAAATACAGTCTCCTTCAGTCACAAGCTTCGATTAGGCAATACAATCTCCCTTCAGTCACAAGCTTCGATTTGGCCATGTAGTTTCCTTCGAAGTGACCCCCTTTGATCCACAAGCTGGACATGTGATTTCCTTCAAGGTGGCCTCCATCGATTCACAAATTGGACCACTAAACCCTTCGAAGCAACGTACTTAGAGCACACATTGTTTGGAAACGAACATTTTTGTGTAATCATGAAGCTGGTCAAAGTGATCAAAACGAAGAGGGAAGCATTCAAGGAGTTTGTTGACTAAAGTCTCATATACTGCCAAACTCAAGCCAGCTGTGCTGCTATGCAGCAGTCCTACGACAACCTGCCACTAAGCTCCAAAATACTGATAAGTCTGTGTTGTCTCAGTCCTGTACTTGCACAAAAAAGGAGTGCACAAGAGCTGCATTGAAGAAAACAAGGGGGAAGTATACCCAAATAATTCAAATATTATTTGATTTCCCCCCAAAACCACATCAAAACTCGCCTATAAATACAAGGCTTCACAACATGTTCAAAGGAGGACCTTCTGGGCCAGGTGAACGAATCTTCAGAAAATTCTCAAAAACACCAAATTTTCTCAAACACAAAAAATCTCTCAAGTCCCTTCAATACTTGTGAGAACAAACCCAGAATCCCCAAACACTTACTTCCTTCGATTCTGAAGAACAACCACACTGCAGTCTCCTTCGAATCAAAGAAGCATCACACTTGCTTTTTCTTTTCCTTCAAATCCAGCGCTCCCAGCACAGCCTGTGATCCCTCTTTCGAATCCAGCATCCAGGGCCACCACTCAAGGCCCCACATCCATTCAATGCCAGAAGCAAGGTAAGTCACTCTTACCCTTGAACTTTTTGTTTCATGGCATAACATGTAAATAATACTTTTGTTCGTTTCAAACATGTACATACTGCTGTTCCTTTGATTCCACCCTTTTCAACATATTTTTTTTAGAACTGAGCTCTTTCGTTTTTGCTTTCTGTTTGCCTGAATTTTCTTTAATTGTTAAACTGTTTACCAAACAAATACTAGCATGGCCTCATGCCATGTTGCCATTTAATGTTTTAAATGAAAGAAACAGGAAACAGGAAATAGGAAACGAAGCTTCTGGCTTCTACCCCCTTTCTCCAGGTCGAACGGAAGAGACAACCAGGAGGCAAACCATGTCCAATCGAAAGACATTCCCTCACTGCTGTCAACCTCCAGTCGAAGAAGGCAACAAGGCAGAATCAAAAGACTTTGCCATACACTGACTTCTAGGCCAATCGAAGGACAGAACCTCACTGGTACGAACTCCCAGTCGAAGGATACAACTTGATGTTGCCTTTTCCCAATCGAAGGACAGGACCTCGCCCCTGCCAAGGCCGAATCGAAAGACGTGACTTTGCTGTTGCCAGGCCCAATCGAAGGAGGCCAACAAAATGCAAATCGAAGGCTGCTATTGCCTGGGTCGAAATACACTTTTTTTTCTTACTTTTATCTTATTTTTTCTTTCATATTTTTTATGCCTTTTGATATGGTTGTAATAGCGTAGGTTTTTATCTTTCTGCATTTTATTTACTTTGTACAAATGCTAGTAATTAGGCAAGATAAAATCAACAAGTAAACAAACCAAAAAATCCAAAAAGAACACTCTTTAATTCTTACTTGAATATACTTTAAAACATGCAAAAAAAACACTCAACAAATCAAAACTCCCCCCAAGGGCATGTTATCTCCGTTCTACCGCGATGCCGGTCGTGCCTATTGCTAGAATGCGTGCGTTAATGTCTCCCACTAAAAAACACAAACAATTCAACTTTTTTCTAGAGGAACTACGGTGTTTTGATTCCTTCATTGGATACGTAGGCAAAGGGTCGCGAAACCCTCACGAACGCAATAATAAAAATTCATTTCTTTCCCCTTAAACAAACATAGTTGTAGATAAATACACCCTTGTATATAACAAACAATTTTAAACCAAAAAACAGATATTTTAAAAGGTTCCTGCGGAGTATCGCAGATGCATTGGGTGCTAATACCTTCCCATTGCATAACCAACCCCCGAACTCTTGATCTCTTTTCAAAAACACATTTTATTTTCATTACTTTTAAGTATTATTTTACATTGCCTATTTTAGAGTTTTATTTCGCTCTTTTCCCTTTTCCCTTTTCCCTTGGAAATAATAAAGCGCGGTGGCGACTCTTGCTTTTGCGAGTCGAGTTAATTAATAGCTCGATCTCCGATTTTCACCTCTACAGAATTGGCGACTCTGCTGGGGACAGATTGACCTCTTGCTGGTCCATCCCTAACTGGGTTAAGCCTAATTTGTCATATCTGTTTTTTATTTATTATTACTTGTTTGTTTGATTATATGTTTATATTGTGGTTATTTGGGTTTTTACAAAGGACAAATCCTATACCCGGATTAAGTTACACTTAGGAATAGGACGGGCGGTATAGACATGTTAACTTTGAGGGAGTAATCCCGAAGAAGGAGGCATGAGATCCCCCACTCAGTGGAGGGCCCTTTTGAACCTAATATTTGTTTACCGAGTAATCGGGAAGACATTATTATTTTTGACCTGTTACGCGATGCTACGCTCGGATGAGTTTCTCTTGAGAATATTGCTAATTATTGAGTAATCAAGACGGTGGCAATATCCGAAGGAGGAATGTAGACTCCGGGAACTCTTAGAACCTTGTCTTACAGGTGTGATTAAACCATTAGTACATACCTTGGGGATGTTTTTTACCTTTGACTCCATGCTCGTGACGTTGAACCTTTTGACTTTGTTTGTGTCCTTGCTTGTGGTTGTTGCATAGCCATGCATTCATGCATCCATGAAACCCTTTTCACTTGATTTTTAAGGAATTTGGAGGTCTTTCTTTGAAAACATCACAAGTTTTGTCAAGCTCAATGGATCTTGGGTGTTGATGGGGTGGAAACCCTAATCCACCAAAATGGATGATTGATCTTGATGATAACTTGACCAATGTTTGGATCCAATTTAAAATTCATCTTCTATCTTCATACTTAGATGGTTACAACTTAATATCTTGAGTTCCTTGAAGGTCAAATAAAAACTCTCTTTTGCATATTGTAAGTGTTTAGTTATTGGCATGTATTTTTGGTAAAACCAGGTGTGTGAATGTCATGACTGATGTCATAACATTCTGGATTATTAGGCACTTTATGCAGAAAAAGAATGGCATATAGTAGCTACTATTTATGAGTGTGTATCTGAGCATTTTGCAATGATCACATTTATCACTTTCTACCAAAATCAGTAAACAGGATTTCTGTTGTCAAAACAAATGTTAAGACATCCTGTACTGATCTAACAATTATGCAGTTTGGTTAATTCTGAGATTTTTCAGGAATTTGGTTCATACATTCCAGAACAAAATCTCACGTGGACTTTAGGTTAACTGAGCTCAACCCTAATCTGGTTGATAAAGTCTTGTGGCCAAGTCTTGAGGTTAACCCTAATTAACCCTAGCTTTTCGTGGAAGCCCTAACTGAAGAAACAACTGCATATATATTCAACCGGAAAGCTGATTGGAAACGAACTCTTTGACAAAAGATCAATTAGGGGATGTATAGTTTTAACTGCTGTAATCCAAGCAAGTATCATTGTGATAAGTGACTTGGAGTAGGTTTTGATTGTAAGGGTTGTGTATCACTCAAAGCTTTAAAGCAAAAAGTGTTTGTGTCACTTGACTAAAGCTTTGAAGCAAGGTCAAGTTAGGTTTATGTATCACTCAAAGCTTTGAAGCACAAGTGGTTGTGTTACTTGATTGAAAGCTGTGAAGCATAATCAAGTGTATGTTCTGAAGAGTGTCTTCATTAATTCATTAGTCAATTGTTTAGTATCACTGCTGTGATTAAGGGGGAGTTAGTAGGAACTCAGGTTTAAGTTGAACTTAGATTGAAGTTGCATTGGGTAGGTCTTAAGTGAAGGAGATAAACTGGTTGGTTTATTCCTGAATTAATATCTCTTATAGTGGATTTCCTCCCTGGCTTGGTAGCCCCCAGAGTAGGTGTTGTTTCACACTGAACTGGGTAAACAATTGACTGTGTTCTTTATTGTTTTTTTATTTACTGTCTTATAGAAAGTCAGATACGGTGTCATAACATTCACTGTGACATTGAGTATATGCTGCCAGAATTTCAATTGGCATCAGAGCAGGCACCCTGCCTGTCTTACTGGGTGAGATCTAGGGATATCACTTTCTGGCGCTATGGACAAAGAAGGAGTTTTTAGAAACAGACCACCCATTCTGGATGGATCAAATTATGACAACTGGAAACCTCGTATGATTGCCTTCTTAAAATCACTGGAAAAAAAGGCTTGGAGAGCTGCTGACAAAGGATGGAACCATCCCACCATAACTGAGAAAGATGGGACAATCAGTCTGAAGCCTGAGGAAGAATGGAGCAAAGAAGAAGATGAGTTAGCCTTGGGTAATTCCAAAGCATTAAATGCCTTGTTCAATGGAATTGATAGAAACATATTCAGACTAGTACATCAATGTGAACTGGCCAAGGAAGTTTGGGACACTCTCAAAACTACCCATGAGGGCACATCCAAAGTAAAAATGTCAAGGCTTCAGATGCTGACAACAAAGTTTGAGAACCTAAGGATGATGGAAGATGAAACCATTCATGAGTTTCACATGAACATCTTGGAGATTGCCAACACCTCAGGAGCATTGTGAGAAAAGATGTCAGAAGAAAAATTGGTGAGAAAGATTCTCAGATCCTTGCCTAAAAGATTTGCAATGAAGGTAACTGCTATAGAGGAAGCCCAGGATATCAACAAGTTAAAGGTGGATGAACTCATTGGGTCTCTTCAGACTTTTGAGATGGGGATCAATGACAATGTTGACAAGAAAAACAAGAGCATAACACTTGTATCCAACACTGAAGATGAAAACAAGGAGGATGAAGAAGAAAATATTTTAGAAGCTATAGCCATGCTTGGAAGACAATGCAACAAACTCATCAAGAGACTGGATCCAAAGTCAAGGTCAAATGTTAAGAACATTCCTTCTGACATTAACAGATCTTATGACTCCAGCAGAAGACCAAAGTCTGAAGAGAAGGGAAATCAAAGCAGAGGAATTCAATTCCATGGATGTGAAGGATATGGGCACATTCGAGCTGAATGTCCTACCTTTCTTAAGAAACAAAAGAAAGGAATGTCTGTTACCTGGTCTGACTGTGATTCAGAAAGCAATTCTGAAGAAGAATCTGCCAAACTAGTTACTACACTAACTGGTGTTTGTACCTCTAAAAGTGACACTAGTGATGAGGAAGTGACATTTGAAGAACTGGCTGATACCTACAAGAAATTATGTATCAGAAGTGCTGAAGTCTGTCAGCAAAATGAGAGACAAACAAAACTCATAATATAGTTAGAGGCTGAGAAAAGGGCAGACATTGAAACTATAAGTCATCTAGAAGGGGAAGTTCAAATGCTGAACTCAAAACTGAACCAGATGACCAAATCTGTCATGATGCTGACAAATGGAACTGACAAATTGGAAGAAATCCTTCAGGTTGGACAAAATGTGGGAAACAAGTCTGGTCTAGGATTTGTGGCAGCAAAGAAATCTGGTGCAGACAAGAAGATCAGGCCTGATAAATAAATGTCAAAACAGATGTCACAACATAGCACTCAACATCGGGAACAGAGAAATATGAAGAAAAAGTACCAAAGATGGAGATGTCATCATTGTGGGAGGTTTGGTCACATAAAGCCATTCTGCTTCAGATTGTATGGATACCCTAATCAGAACCCAGGTGTCAAACCTAAGTCTAACAAGGTACCACATACTCCACAGTGGAAGAAAAAGGCTACTGCCCTGATAGCCCACACTTCTCTTAGAGTCTCTGCAAAGGAAGACTGGTACTTTGACAGTGGATGTTCTAAGCACATGACTGGAATCAAGAACCTTCTCAATAATGTTAAACCTCACACCACTAGTTATGTGACCTTTGGAGATGGTGCTAGAGGAGAAATCAAAGGAGTTGGTGACTTGGACTTCCCTGGAGTTCCAAATCTAAATGAAGTATTATTGGTAAAAGGCCTGACTGCTAATCTCATTAGTATCAGTCAATTATGCGATCTAGGATTCAAGGTCAACTTCTCAAAATCTGAATGTCTTGTAACTAATGAGAAACAAGAAGTTGTAATGAAAGGAGTCAGATCTAAAGACAACTGTTACTTGTGGGAGCCTGAGAACACTAATTACTCCACTGTGTGTTCTATTGCCAAAGAAGAAAAATAGGTGAAACTGTGGTACCAAAAACTTGGCCATCTTAATCTAAGAGGAATGAAAAGGATTATATCCATGGAGGCAGTCAGAGGGATTCCAAAACTGAAAATTGATGAAGGAAAAGTTTGTGGTGAATGTCAGGTTGGTAAGCAGACTAGGATGTCACATCCAAAGTCAAGACATCTGACCACCTCTAAGGTTCTAGAACTTCTACATATGGATATGATGGGACCAATGTAGGTGGAAAGTCTTGGTGGAAAAAGATATGCCTATGTTGTTGTGGATGATTTTTCCAGATTCACCTGGATTAACTTCATTAGGGAAAAATCTGATGTATTTGAAGTTTTTAAAGAACTGTGCAAAAGAATTCAAAGAGAAAAAGAAGGGTGTATTGTCAGGATCAGAAGTGGTCATGGCAAGGAATTTGAAAACAGTAAGTTTAATGAGTTCTGTTCCTTAGAAGGAATTAGTCATGAATTCTCTTCTCCTATAACTCCTCAACAAAATGGAGTTGTAGAAAGGAAAAATAGGACCATACAGGAATCTGCCAGAGCAATGATACATGCCAAAAGACTTCCTATTCATTTTTGGGCTGAAGCTATGAATACAGCCTGTTATGTCCATAACAGAGTCACTTTGAGAAAGGGATCCTCATCCACCATTTATGAACTCTGGAAAGGAAGAAAGCCAACCGTGAAGTACTTCCATATATTTGGTAGCAAATGCTATATTCTGGCAGATCGTGAACAAAGGAGAAAGCTGGACCCTAAAAGTGATGAAGGAATATTTCTAGGATACTCCACCAACAGCAGAGCTTATACGGTATTCAATTCCAGGACCAAAGTCATGATGGAATCAATAAATGTCATAGTTGATGATTATCATGAGGAAACAGATGTCCCTTGTAATGTTGAGACATTCTTTGAGACTCTAACTCAACAGAATGACCTACCTAACACCACTGCAGCAGATGCTGAATCCAAGGAAGCTAGCAAAATCCCTTCCATCAGAATTCAGAAAGATCATCCTAAAGAACTCATCATAGGAGATCCTAACAGTGGAGTCATTACAAGATCTAGAGAAATCATCTCAAACTCTTGCTTTGTGTCTAAAATTGAACCAAGAAATGTTAAGGAGGCTTTAACTGATGAATACTGGATTGGTGCAATGCAAGATGAATTGAACCAATTTAAGCAACATGAAGTTTGGGAGTTAGTTCCTAGGCCAGAGGGAACAAACATCATTGGCACAAAATGGATATACAAGAACAAATCAGATGCTGAAGGAGTTGTCACCAGGAATAAGGCAAGACTTGTTACCCAAGGATACACTCAAGTTGAAGGGGTTGATTTTGATGAGACCTTTGCCCCTGTAGCCAGACTGGAATCTATCAGACTCCTATTGGGAATTGCTTGTCTCCTGAAGTTCAAGTTATTTCAGATGGATGTAAAAAGTGCCTTCCTAAATGGGTACTTAAATGAGGAAGTTTATGTGGAACAACCTAAAGGTTTTGTGGATCCAAACCACCCTGATCATGTCTACAAATTGAGGAAAGCTTTATATGGCCTGAAATAAGCTCCTAGAGCATGGTATGACAGGTTAACAAAATTTCTCTCAGACAAAGGATACAGAAAAGGAGGCTTGGATAAAACCCTCTTTGTCAAAAATGAAGGAGGGAAGTTAATGGTAGCTCAAATATATGTTGATGACATAGTGTTTGGGGGAATGTCAGATCAAATGGTTAAACATTTTGCTGACCAGATGCAGGCTGAATTCGAAATGAGTCTCATGGGAGAACTGACCTACTTTCTTGGACTGCAAGTCTCACAGATGGAAGACTCAATTTTTCTATCTCAAAGCAAGTATGCAAAGAACATTGTCAATAATTTTGGTATGGAGAATGCCAGTCACAAAAGGACTCCTGCACCTACTCATTTAAAGCTATCCAAAGATTCAAGTGGGGTTAAGATGGACCAAAGCCTGTACAGAAGCATGATAGGAAGTCTGCTGTACTTAATAGCCAGCAGACCTGACATTGCTTTTGCATTTGGAGTTTGTGCAAGATACCAAGCTGATCCTAAAGTCAGTCATATCAACCAAGTGAAGAGAATTTTGAAGTATGTAAGTGGAACTTACAACTATGGCTTGCTGTACTCTCATGGTTGTGAACCAACTCTGACTGGTTATTGTGATGCTGATTGGGCTGGAAGTGTTGATGATAGAAAAAGCACCTCTGGAGGATGTTTCTTCTTAGGAAATAATCTGGTCTCCTAGTTCAACAAGAAACATAACTGTGTGTCTCTCTCTACTGCTGAAGCTGAATACATTGCAGCTGGTAGTAGTTGTTCTCAAATGATCTGGATGAAACAGACGCTTACTGAGTATAATGTCACACAAGATGTTATGACATTGTACTATGACAATCTGAGTACAATCAACATTTCCAAGAATCCTATTCAGCATAGCAGGACCAAGCATATTGCCATTAGACATCACTTTATCAGAGACCTTGTAGAGGAGAAGACGATTAAACTGGAACATGTTGCCACTGAGCTACAGCTGGCTGACATTTTTACCAAGGCACTTGATGCAAATCAATTTGAAAATTTGAGGGGCAAGTTGGGTATTTGCCAACATGAAGAATTGTAGCAATTAATTTTGCTTAAAACAAGGGTTGAAGGAGTTTTTTTTGTTAAGTCTATTTTGATTGGGTTAATCATATGTTTTCCCATTTCTTTGGAAATTATTAAGAAGTTTAATAAACACTCATTTACCTCCTTCCTCTCTCGGCTCTGCAACAAATCCCATTCTCTCAATCAAAGATTTCTCTCTAGTTGCTACTGGTTTTCTAAGTCTATCAAAATGTCTCAAACATCATCCTCATCCAAGATGACTGTTTCATCTGCTTCCTCTGATCGAGATTCTAGGGCAATCACATCATGCATGGATTCTGAAGTCCTGGAGATTACTCCTCTTAGAGTACTGGCAACTAACCCCTCTAAGGTTAAAAAGCTGAGAACAAGGCATGCAGGAAGGTCTCAAGATACTTCATTCGGTAATCCCTCTCAACCTTCATCTTCTGTTCCAAATAGGGAAGGCTCAACTTATGTTCATCAAGCAATAACTAGGCTTGTTACAAGAATTCTGAGTGAGAACCACTTTGTACCCGACATTTCTGTTCCTTTAAATCAAGAATCAGCAAGTCCAAATGTTGACATAAATCCAGATGTCTCTGAGAATGTTGAGACACCGAATGACAACATTCAGAAATCATCTGATAATCTTGATGATCTCCAGAACCCTTCTGAGAAGGAGGTTGAACCCCCCGTTATTGATGTGGATGAAGACTACTCAGACAATGACCTAATTGCAAATATCAACCCTAGCATAGCTAGGAGAATGATGAACAGAAAAGGCAAGCAGGATGCTACAAAATGTCTGACCAAAGAGAAGACTGCTGATGTTGCTCACAAGAAAACCAGGTCTGAAGGCAAGACTGGTGTAGAAACTGTGAAGACTGGACTGTCCAAAGGGAAGGTGAAAACCCGAGTACATGCTGGGAGTCTCTCAAAGCCTGTGAGACAACCAATAGCAAAGAAAAGGAAAGAGCCTGAACCTTCTGATTCTGATGAGGAATCAGAATTTGAAATTGATGCTGAAGACATTCCTCTCAGAAGGAAACTCCCTTCCAGCAAAATGGCTAAAGTTCCTGAAGTCCCCACTGACAACATTTCATTTCACCACCCTGAAAATGCCAACAGATGGAAGTATGTTTGCTTGAAAAGAATAGCCTTGGAAAGAGAACTGAACAATGGTGCCATGGATTGTAAGGAGATCATGGACCTAATCAAAGCTTCTGGACTAATGAATACTGTGGTAAAGTTTACCAAATGCTATGAAAATCTTGTCAAGGAATTCATAGTGAATTTGTCTGATGAATGTGCTGATGGAAGGTCAGCTGACTTTGAATGTGTCTATGTGAGAGGAAGAAAGGTTAAGTTCTCTCCCTCTGAAATTAACAAATTCCTTGGAAGACCAAATGAGGCTTGCCCTGAACTAGAGGTTACTGAAAACCAAGTATGCCAAACCATCACATCAAATCAAGTAAGGAGCTGGCCCTTAAAAGGAAAGCTGAATGCAAGCAAGCTAAGCATGAAATTTTCCATCCTGCACAAGATTGGTGCAGCCAACTGGGTTCCTACCAACCATAAATCAACCATCTCCACAGGATTGGGAAGATTCATTTATGCTGTTGGAACCAGGACAAAATTTAACTATGGCAGGTATATCTTTGATCAAACTTTAAATCATGCTGGAAGCTATGATGTTAAAGGCCCTATTGCCTTTCCCTCCCTCCTATGTGGTATTGTCCTTGCTCAGTATCCTGACATCCTAGTGGAAAGAGATACTGTATGCAAAAGAGCCCCTGCTCTTGGGTTTCACTATAAGCTATTTCAAGGAACTCATGTTCCTGACATTGTCATGACATCAGCTGAGACATCATCTGTCAAAACCTAGTCCAAGACATCAGATGTTATAGCTGTGCTGAAAGAAACCTGCAAAGAGCTGGAGACAAGGAAAAAGACTCTTGAGAACCTAATTGCCAGATTAGAACAGGAGGAGACTGAAGGACAAAGAAGGGAAGACGATGCTGCTGAAGATCAGCTTAATGCTGAAGAAAGTGCCTCCTCTGAAGATGAAAGTGCTTAAAGTTTGGTGGAGTTGTCAAGCTTGATGCTCGTTCCTGTTGCTGCAAGTGATTTCAGATTTTTTTGTTGTTTTTATTACTCATTTTGGATGAATGTATAACATATAAATACATGTATCTTTGGCCTATTTGTGGCTAAAGAGGGGGAGATATTTTGTGTTAATTACTTGGTAGACATTATTTTTTTCTGCAGACATATTCATTCTGCTGCTCTCTATTCTCTGATTGCTTAGGGGTTTTAGCCAAAAATTTGCCAAAGGGGGAGTTTGTAAGTGTTTAGTTATTGGCATGTATTTTTGGTAAAACCAGGTGTGTGAATGTCATGACTGATGTCATAACATTCTGGATTATTAGGCACTTTATGCAGAAAAAGAATGGCATACAGTAGCTGCTATTTATGAGTGTGTATCTGAGCATTTTGCAATGATCACATTTATCACTTTCTACCAAAATCAGTAAACAGGATTTCTGTTGTCAGAACAAATGTTAAGACATCCTGTACTGATCTAACAGTTATGCAGTTTGGTTAATTCTGAGATTTTTCAGGAATTTGGTTCATACATTCCAGAACAGAATCTCACGTGGACTTTAGGTTAACTGAGCTCAACCCTAATCTGGTTGATAAAGTCTTGTGGCCAAGTCTTGAGGTTAACCCTAATTAACCCTAGCTTTTCGTGGAAGCCCTAACTGAAGAAACAGCTGCATATATATTCAACAGGAAAGCTGATTGGAAACGAACTCTTTGATAGAAGATCAATTAGGGGCTGTATAGTTTTAACTGCTGTAATCCAAGCAAGTATCATTGTGATAAGTGACTTGGAGTAGGTTTTGATTGTAAGGGTTGTGTATCACTCAAAGCTTTAAAGCAAGAGTGTTTGTGTCACTTGACTAAAGCTTTGAAGCAAGGTCAAGTTAGGTTTATGTATTACTCAAAGCTTTGAAGCACGAGTGGTTGTGTTACTTGATTGAAAGCTGTGAAGCATAATCAAGTGTATGTTCTGAAGAGTGTCTTCATTAATTCATTAGTCAATTGTTTAGTATCACTGCTGTGATTAAGGGGCAGTGAGTGGGAACTCAGGTTTAAGTTGAACTTAGATTGAAGTTGCATTGGGTAGGTCTTAAGTAAAGGAGATAAACTGGTTGGTTTATTCCTGAATTAATATCTCTTATAGTGGATTTCCTCCCTGGCTTGGTAGCCCCCAGAGTAGGTGTTGTTTCACACTGAACTGGGTAAACAATTGACTGTGTTCTTTACTGTTTTTTATTTACTGTCTTATAGAAAGTCAGATACGGTGTCATAACATTCACTGTGACATTGAGTATCTACTGCCAGAATTTCACATATCATGCATCATTCTACATTTTTGGTTTCACTTTCAAAGGTCTTTTTCCAAGTCTTATTTTTCCTTTGGTCTCACCAGTACAACACTCACGCTAAGAGAACAATGGAGAATATCAAGCAAGAGGTTTCTGAACTCCGCAGAGAGGTGACTAATTTGAAAGCTAGTGTGGAGCCCTTAACTGGTTTGGTATGAATTTTGGTTGCCCAAGTCAACCCCTTTGCTAAAGCATAAGTGAATATCTGTTGATTTTAGCCTTGAAGTTAAGGAGAGGTTTCCTTCAGCACGAATCCATATGGAAAGCCTTCCGAGATTATTAACTTATTCATGCTTTTTGTAATTTTTCTTGTTTATCAAAACATTGTTTGCATGTAAGAACTTGTTTGCATCTGAATGATTATCTTAATACAATGAGTATGTTTGTATTGAAGAAATTCATTTGTTTCACTCATATTTGTTTTCAAATTTTAAATTTCTTTTTGCATTATGATACCAACTTGTTGCTCATTCTCTTGCCTAGGCAGAGATTGAAGGGAGGATGATGATCTAAAAACACAAAATCTCTGGTTGTATGCTTTTTGAATAAAATCTTGCTGACGATGTACATGCATTGCTTCAAATCCCTAAACACCGGAGATATAAGGAAGATAATCCCTTGCTAACCCCTTTTGAGCCTTGAAGTAGGAGTTTCTTTTTCTATACGAAAAAACCCTCAAATTTTAACCTGGGGCAGGGTAGTTTTTCAGTTAATCCGATTGAGTGTTCAAAATTCATAAGGAAGATATTTCTGAAGAGAAACTACGAGGGCTATCCTTCATGTATAATGAATCTAGAAGATGTGGAACCACAATGTTATCCCTCATTCATCAAGAAATGAGGCAGTCATATTCTTCTCAACAAGTTAAGACAAGCTAATGTCACACATTTTGCTCAAAAGTCAAAAATCAAGAAAAAAAGCCTGCTAAGTCGAAAACTTAAAAAAACAAGAGACTTAGGCAAAAATTAGGGCATCCCGTTGGACTATCAATTCAAAAGAATTAGTTCAGGCAAAAGTTAGGGAAAATAAAAATTGCAAAGAAAGGACTACAAAGAAAAGTCCTCGGCAAAGAACAAATTGGTGACTACAAACACGAAGACATAAGGGTGGTTTCCACTCCGAAAGCCTCGTCGTTTCCTTAACCGTCACAAAATCCTTTTGAGAGATGAACACTCATGTTGAATTAACTGAACATAGGGTTGGAGAACATCACGAAGAATGGGTGGGAACCTATAAATTTTGAGCCTTAAAAATCTTTTTTTCTAAAAAAACCATGAACCAGGCCACGTTACAACCTTCAAAATTCCTAATTGAAGCAAGGTTATTTTGAAAGCATACTTCAATGAGATAGTGTTCCTGACTCCCATGAATGTTCTAAATAGTTATGTTGGTATCATATGTTTTTCCTATACAAAAATAAATGGTGCTCTAACTCACAAAATTTGTGTGATATCTTTTCAAAATCTTCAAGACTTACATAACTGTTGCATTAGAATTTTCATTCTCATAATAAAATTTTTCTAACTGCAAAACATTTGTTTGATATCAAGGAAGCTCACATATAAGCACTAGTGATGAGTTTATTCTTTTAAGGCTTGAAACTATGTTGAGTAATTGGCGAATCATTTCAAGGAAAAAATCACATCAGGGGGCATGTCACATGAAGACCTTTAGCACGAACATGTTGCTTCTCCTAGTTAATTCTTTCCCAACTTGTTTACTCTTTTGGGGCAAAATTTGAAGACTTTGTTGTGCCAACTACAGTCAATCCGGGGCAATCACGTCGAGATTTGATGAATCTCTCTAAGAGTTTGAAGACACCAAAGCATGGTGAATGCCAGGTCTTTTGTAAAATCCTCTTGAGACGATTTCTCCTCATCAACCATATAGCTTAGGGCATTTTAGAAGTGAAGTTATTCACAAGAATTGTCGTGCAACATGCAGCTTATCAGCAGTAAACTTGGGGGCATCCAAAATTAGTCTCAGGGGCAATCCAGATTTGTCATGATATGTGATATGTATTGCACACATTATCAGAGGGCGGTGTTCCAGTATCTCCAGCTAAGCAATACTTTTTCCAACTGAAGCATTGTTCGTGTTGTTATCCTTTCAATGGATTGTTGACGATAGAAGACTGGACTTTGGGTTATTCACTGAAAGATGTCTCCCTCTCCAGAGATATTTAAGCCTTGTAAAAGGACCTTACTCCAATGATGGCCTGTGTTCTATCTCCAGTAATATTCCCATCTTGTTGAGATTAGTTGAGTGTCGGGTTGTGCTGGGACGTCTTATCATCTTCTGTCTATCTCCTCTATCTGTTTTGTCAGCATATACATGACATTCATTTATTCATTCACACTTACATCATGCACGAACATTGGTATTTGTTGATGTCATTGAGTTCTGAAATTCTGGCTGCAGATACTCAATGTCACGTTTAATGTTATGACACCGTATCTGACTTTCTATAAGACAGTAAATACAAAAACAGTAAAGAACACAGTCAATTGTTTACCCAGTTCAGTGTGCAACAACACCTACTCTGGGGGCTACCAAGCCAGGGAGGAAATCCACTATAAGAGATGTTAATTCAGGAATAAACCAACCAGTTTATCTCCTTCACTTAAGACCTACCCAATGCAATTTCAATCTAAGTACAACTTAAACCTGAGTTCCTACTCACTCCCCCTCAATCACAGCAGTGATACATAAAACAATTTGACTAATGAATTGATGAAGACACTCTTCAAAAACATACACTTGATTAAGCTTCACAGCTTTTTAATCAAGCAACACAACCACTCTTGCTTCATAGCTTTGAGTGATACACACACCTAACTTGACTCTGCTTCACACCTTTAGTCAAGAAACATTCAAACACTCTTGCTTCAAAGCTTTGAGTGCTACACAACCCTTACAATTAAAAACCTATTCCAAGTCACTTATCACAATGATAATTGCTTGAAGTACAATAATTAAACCTAAACAATTTTACAAATGATCTTCTGACCAAAAAGGGATTACTTGTAAAACAGCAGCTCTGTTGAATATATAGCAGCTGCATCTTCAGTTAGGGTTTCCACAAAAAGCTAGGGTTAATTCCATTTTACCTTAAGACTAGGTCACAAGACTTTATCAACCAGGTTAGGGTTGAGCTAGGTTAACCCAAGGAAAACGCAGGATTCTGTTCTGGAAAGACTGAGTCATTTTCCTGCAAAAACTCAGAATTAACCAAACTGAAAACCTGTTAGTTCAGAACAGGATGTCTTAACATCTGTTATGACATCTGAAAAAACCTGTCTACTGATTTAGGAAAATGTGATCATTTTGCAAAATGCTCAGATACACACTTATAAACATCAGTACCTGAATGACAATATTTTTCTGCAAAGGTACCTAATGAACCAGTACAAACTAAACTAGAATGTTATGACATCAGTCATGACATTCACACATACACTTGGGTTTTACCAAAAATGCAAGCCAATAACTAAACAACTACAAACTCCCCCTTTGGCAGATTTTTGGCTAAAGACCCTAAGAAATCAGAGATAGATAGCAGCAGAAAGAAATGACTGCAGAAAAATAGAATTTCTAATTAAGCAAGTACCAAAATATTCTCCCCCTCTTTAGCCACAAATGGGCCAAAGATACATGTTCATAAAAAAGTAATAAGAGCAGCAGCAGAGAAAAAAAAAACTGAACACACTTCCAAACTCCACCAGGTACCAGCACCAACCAGCAACACCACCAAACAGCAACCAACCTTTAATCACTGTCATCAGACTCAGAGGATTCGGGCTTCTTCCTTTTCTTGTGAGCAATGTCAGCATTCTTCTCTTTGTCTGATGTCTCAACATCCTTAGAGACATCTGGATTTGTTTCAGCATTTTAACTTTCTTGATTCAAAGGAACAGAAATGCCAGTGACTGAGTGGTTCTCGTTCAGAATTCTTGAAACAATTTTAGCTATTGCTTGACTAACATAGGCTGACCCTTCCCTATTTGCAATTTCAGGGGGAACTGAAGAAGAAGGATGAGATGGATTACCAGAAGCAGAAGCTTGGGACTTTCCTGCATGTCTTGTTCTCAACTCTTTGACCTTGGTGGGGTTAGTTCCCACTTTTCTACGAGAAGAGATCTCCAGGACTTCAGAGTCCAGACAAGAAGAGATTGTCCTAGAATCTTGATCAGAGGAAGAGGTTGAAATAGTCGTATTGGATGATGATGGTGTTTGAGACATTTTGACAGTCTTAGAGGATCAACAGCAACTGAAGAGAAAATTCTGATTGAGAGACTGGGTTTTGATGAGGAGACGAGAGGGGAAGGAAGAAAAGGAGTGTCTATTCAACTTCTTAAAAGAATTGAAGGAAATGGGAAAATATAATGTTAACCCAATCAGAACAAGCATAACTCCTTTAATCCTTGTTTTAAGCAAAATTAATTGCTACAATTCCTCATGTTGGCAAATACCCAACTTACCCCTCAAGTTTTCAAATTGATTTGAATCAAGAGCCTTGGTAAAAATGTCAGCCAGCTGTAGCTCAGTGGCAACATGTTCCAATTTGATTGTCTTCTCTTCTACAAGGTCTCTGATAAAGTGATGTCGTATGTCAATATGTTTGGTTCTACTTTGCTGAATGGGATTCTTGGAAATGTTGATTGTGCTCAGATTGTCACAGTACAATGTCATAACATCTTGTGTGACATTATACTCAGTAAGCATCTGTTTCATCCAGATCATTTGAGAGCAGCTACTACCAGCTGCAATGTATTCAGCTTCAGCAGTAGAAAGAGACACACAATTATGTTTCTTGCTGAACCAGGAAACCAGATTATTTCCCAAGAAGAAACATCCTCCAGAGGTGCTTTTTCTATCATCAGCACTACCAGCCCAATCAGCATCACAGTAGCCAGTCAGAGTTGGTTCACAGCCATGAGAATACATCAACCCATAGTTGTAAGTTCCACTCACATACTTCAAAATTCTCTTCACTTGATTGATATGACTGATTTTGGGATCAGCTTGGTATCTTGCACAAACTCCAACTGCAAAGGCAATATCAGGTCTGCTGGCAGTTAAGTACAACAAGTTTCCTATCATGCTTCTGTACAGACTTTGATCCACCTTAACCCCACTTGAATCTTTGGAAAGCTTTAGATGAGTAGGAGCAGGAGTCCTTTTGTGACTTGCATTATCCATACCAAACTTCTTTACAATGTTCTTAGCATACTTGCTTTGAGATAAGAAGATTGAGTCCTCCATCTGTGAGACTTGCAGTCCAAGAAAATAAGTTAGTTCTCCCATGAGACTCATTTCGAATTCAGCCTGCATCTGGTCAGCAAAGTGTTTAACCATATGTTCTGACATTCCTCCAAACACTATGTCATCAACATATATTTGGGCAACCATCAACTTCCCTCCTTCAGTTTTGACAAAGAGAGTTTTGTCCAAGCCTCCTTTTCTGTAGCCTTTGTCTGAGAGAAACTTTGTTAACCTGTCATACCATGCTCTAGGAGCTTGTTTCAGGCCATATAGAGCTTTTCTCAATTTGTAGACATGATCAGGGTGGGTTGGATCCACAAAGCCTTTAGGTTGTTCCACATAAGCTTCCTCATTTAAGTACCCATTTAGAAAGGCACTTTTGACATCCATCTGAAATAACTTGAACTTCAGAAGACAAGCAATTGCCAATAGAAGTCTGATTGATTCCAGTCTGGCTACAGGTGCAAAGGTTTCATCAAAATCAACCCCTTCAACCTGGGTGTATCCTTGAGCAACAAGTCTTGCCTTATTTCCGGTGACAACTCCTTCAGCATCTGACTTGTTCTTGAAAATCCATTTTGTCCCAATGATGTTAGTTCCTTCAGGTCTAGGAACCAGTTCCCAAACTTCATGTTGCTTGAATTGGTTCAGTTCATCTTGCATTGCACCAATCCAGTATTCATCAGTTAAAGCTTCCTTGACATTTCTTGGTTCCATTTTGGACACAAAACAAGAGTTTGAGATGATTTCTCTAGATCTTGTAATGACTCCACTGTTGGGATCTCCTATGATGAGCTCTTTTGGATGATCCTTCTGAATTCTGATGGAAGGGATCTTGCTAGCTTCCTTTGATTCAGATTCTGTTGTGGTGGAGTTGGGTAGATAATTCTGTTGGATTGAAGTCTCAAAGAATGTCTCAACAGTACAAGGAACACCTATTTCTTCATGATAATCATCAATTATAACATTTATTGATTCCATCATGGCTTTGGTTCTGGAATTGAATACTCTATAAGCTCTGCTATTTGAGGAGTATCCTAGAAATATGCCTTCATCACTTTTAGGGTCCAATTTTCTTCTTTGTTCACGATCAGCCAGAATATAGCATTTGCTGCCAAACAAATGAAAGTACTTCACAGTTGGTTTTCTCCCTTTCCAGAGTTCATATATGGTGGATGAGGTTCCCTTTCTCAAGGTGACCCTGTTATGAACATAGCAGGCTGTATTCATAGCTTCAGCCCAAAAATACATAGGAAGTCTTTTGGCATGTAACATTACTCTGGCAGATTCCTGTATGGTCCTGTTTTTTCTTTCCACAACTCCATTTTGCTGGGGTGTTATAGGAGAAGAAAATTCATGACTAATTCCTTCTGAAGAACAGAAATCATCAAACTTGCTGTTTTCAAATTCCTTGCCATGATCACTTCTGATTCTGACAATACACCCTTCCTTTTCTCTTTGAATTCTTTTGCACAATTCTTTAAAAACTTCAAATACATCAGATTTTTCCCTAATGAAATTAATCCAGGTGAATCTGGAAAAATCATCCACAACCACATAGGCATATCTTTTTCCACCAAGACTCTCTACTTGCATTGGTCCCATCAGATCCATATGAAGAAGTTCTAGAACCTTAGAGGTGGTCAGATGTCTTGACTTTGGATGTGACATCCTAGTCTGCTTACCAACCTGACATTCACCACAAACTCTTTCTTCATCAATTTGCAGTCTTGGAATCCCTCTGACTGCCTCCAAGGAGATAATCCTCTTCATACCTCTTAGATGAAGATGGCCAAGTTTTTGGTGCCACAGTTTCACCTCTTTTTCTTCTTTTGCAATGGAACACACAGATGAGAAATTAATGTTCTCAGGCTCCCACAAGTAACAGTTGTCTTTAGATCTGACTCCTTTCATTACTATTTCTTGTTTGTCATTGATTACAAGACATTCAGATTTTGAGAAATTGACCTTGAATCCTAGATCACACAATTGACTGATACTAATGAGATTAGCAGTCAGCCCTTTTACCAGCAGTACTTCATTCAGACTTGGAACTCCAGGGCAGTCCAAATCACCAACTCCTTTGATTTCACCTTTAGCACCATCTCCAAAGGTCACAAAACTGGTGGTGTGAGGCTTAACATTATTGAGGAGGTTCTTGATTCCAGTCATGTGTCTGGAACATCCACTGTCAAAGTACCAGTCTTCCTTTGCAGAGACCCTCAGGGAAGTGTGGGCTATCAGGGCAGTAGCCTTTTTCTTCCATTTAGGAGCATGTGGTACCTTTTTAGACTTAGGTTTGACACTTGAGTTCTGATTAGGGTATCCATGCAATCTGAAGCAGAAGGGCTTTATGTGGCCATATCTCCCACAATGATGACATCTCCATCTTTGGTACCTTTTCTTCATATGTCTCTGTTCCTGATGATGAGAGTTGTGTTGAGACATTTGTTTTGACATTTGCTTATCAGTACCAGATTTCTTTGCTTCCATAAATCCTAGTCCAGATTTATTTCCCACATTTTGTCCAATCTGAAGGATCTCTTCCAATTTGTCTGTTCCATTTGTCAGCATCTTGACAGATTTGGTCATTTGATTCAGTTGTGAGTTCAGCAATTGAACTTCTCCTTCTAGATGACTTATAGTTTCAAGGTTTGCCCTTTTTTCAGCCTCCAGCTTTATGATGAGTTTTGATTGTTTCTCATTCTGCACACAGACTTCAGTACTTCTGATACACAATTTCTTGTAAGTATCAGCCAGTTCTTCAAAAGTCACCTCTTCATTACTGATGTCACTTTCAGAGGTACAAACACCAGTTAAAGCAGTAACTAGTTTGGCAGATTCTTCTTCAAAATTACTTTCTGAATCACAGTCAGACCAAGTAACAGTCATTCCTTTCTTTTGTTTCTTAAGAAAGGTAGGACATTCAGCTCGAATATGCCCATATCCTTCACAACCATGGCATTGAATTCCTCTGCCTTGATTTCCCTTCTCTTCTGACCTTGGTCTTCTGCTGGAACTGTCAATGTCAGAGGGAATGTTATGAACATTAGACCTTGACTTTGGATCTATTCTTTTGATGAGTTTGTTGAACTGTCTTCCAAGCATGGCTATAGCTTCTGAAATATTTTCTTCAACATCAGTGTTGGACACAAGTGCTATGCTCTTGTTCTTCTTGTCACCATTATCAGTGATCCCCATCTCAAAAGTCTGAAGAGACCCAATAAGTTCATCCACTTTCAACTTGCTGATGTCCTGGGCTTCCTCTATGGCAGTTACCTTCATTGCAAATCTTTTAGGCAAGGATCTGAGAATCTTCCTTACCAGTTTTTCTTCTGACATCTTTTCTCCCAGTGCTCCTGAGGTGTTGGCAATCTCCAAGATGTTCATGTGAAACTCATGAATGGTTTCATCTTCCATCATTTTTAGATTCTCAAATTTGGTAGTCAACATCTGAAGCCTTGACATTTTTACTTTGGAAGTGCCCTCATGAGTAGTTTTGAGAGTGTCCCAAACTTCCTTGGCCAGTTCATATTCATGAACTAGTCTGAAAATGTTTCTATCAATTCCATTGAACAAGGCATTTAAAGCTTTGGAATTTCCCAGGGCTAACTCATCTTCTTCTTTACACCAATCTTCCTCAGGTTTCAGACTGATTGTCCCATCTTTCTCAGTTATGGTGGGATGGATCCATCCTTTGTCAGCAGCTCTCCAAGCCTTTTTGTCCAGAGATTTTAAGAAGGCAATCATACGAGGTTTCCAGTAGTCATAATTAGTTCCATCCAGAATGGGTGGTCTATTTCCAAAAACTCCGTCTTTGTCCATAGTGCCAGAAAGTGATATCCCTAGATCTCACCCAGTAATACAGGCAGGGTGCCTGCTCTGATGCCAATTGAAATTCTGGCTGCAGATACTCAATGTCACGTTTAATGTTATGACACCGTATCTGACTTTCTATAAGACAGTAAATACAAAAACAGTAAAGAACACAGTCAATTGTTTACCCAGTTCAGTGTGCAACAACACCTACTCTGGGGGCTACCAAGCCAGGGAGGAAGTCCACTATAAGAGATGTTAATTCAGGAATAAACCAACCAGTTTATCTCCTTCACTTAAGACCTACCCAATGCAATTTCAATCTAAGTACAACTTAAACCTGAGTTCCTACTCACTCCCCCTTAATCACAGCAGTGATACATAAAACAATTTGACTAATGAATTGATGAAGACACTCTTCAAAAACATACACTTGATTAAGCTTCACAGCTTTTTAATCAAGCAACACAACCACTCTTGCTTCACAGCTTTGAGTGATACACACACCTAACATGACTCTGCTTCACAGCTTTAGTCAAGAAACATTCAAACACTTTTGCTTCAAAGCTTTGAGTGCTACACAACCCTTACAATTAAAAACCTATTCCAAGTCACTTATCACAATGATAATTGCTTGAAGTACAATAATTAAACCTATACAGTTTTACAAATGATCTTCTGACCAAAAAGGGATTACTTGCAAAACAGCAGCTCTGTTGAATATATAGCAGCTGCATCTTCAGTTAGGGTTTCCACAAAAAGCTAGGGTTAATTCCATTTGACCTTAAGACTAGGTCACAAGACTTTATCAACCAGGTTAGGGTTGAGCTAGGTTAACCCAAGGAAAACGCAGGATTCTGTTTTGGAAAGACTGAGTCATTTTCCTGCAAAAACTCAGAATTAACCAAACTGAAAACCTGTTAGTTCAGAACAGGATGTCTTAACATCTGTTATGACATCTGAAAAAACCTGTCTACTGATTTAGGAAAATGTGATCATTTTGCAAAATGCTCAGATACACACTTATAAACATCAGTACCTGAATGACAATATTTTTCTGCAAAGGTACCTAATGAATCAGTACAAACTAAACTAGAATGTTATGACATCAGTCATGACATTCACACATACACTTGGGTTTTACCAAAAATGCAAGCCAATAACTAAACAACTACAAGTTCGTATACCTTGGTTATGTCTATTCAAATAGCATATTTGATCTTTCCAAATAGAGTGTCAACTTAAGCAGAAAGTGCGCCTCCTTTCTAATTCCCCACTGAGTTAACTCTCGTGGAAGAATCTTGCTTTAGCTTTCCTTTTGTTGTACCCCAAATTTTGACCTAAGATACCATCTCCCATCTACATCATTACATTGCAAGCGTTCTGATCTATTGATTTTAAAATTCATAACTTTTTCAAGTCGAGAGCTGTTTATTTTTTGAACGATAAGTTTATTAACTGATCAGACAATGTTTATTAATTATTTATTATCTTAAATTTAAATAATTGGAATTTATTTTCAGTTATTATATAATTTAAAGATTTATAAATAATAAAGTAAATATTTGAAAAGAGGTATATTAATTGATCAAACGATGTTATTTAATTATTTATTGTTCTAGGTTTAAATAATTGAAATTTTATTTTCAGTTATTATAATTTAGAAGAATTATAAATAATGAAATAATTAATTGAAGAGAAGTTAATTGGTCAATCATGTTTATTTAATTGTTTATTATTCTGAATTTAAGTAATTGAAATTTATTTTCAGTTATTATATAATTTAAAGAATTATAAACGGTAAAATAAACAATTGGAAAGAAAAAGAATTAATTGGTAACTAATAGAATTTTTTATTCATCTTTATTCTAATTATTACAATTGTTGTTTAAATACTATTGTACAAAGTATTTATAATGACAATTACATAAAAAGTTTAAAATGAAATAAAAAACTATCCTATTTTTTTCCTAAGTTCTAAAATCTTCATTTTTCATCCAATACTTCTTTGATTGATCATTTGATTTTACCTGCAAAGATTAAAAGAAAAGGAGTCACAAATGAATAATTAAAAGCAGAAAAATTAATTTTAGTGTTCATCATTAAAAGCAAACGGCTGGAATCAGTTTTTTACCCTTTTTGCAAATCACGGGATTTCTCCCGGTTCACAAAAAGGGATGAATTTTTAATTGATAAAAATGAATGCACAATTTAAAAACATGCACAAATTCATTTTTTGTCAAAATTGCATTTTAATTGAAAACTGCATTTTTCAAATCAATTGCAAAAACCCACTGCATAATTAAAAAGGCCAATTGCATATTTCAAAAGCATAGTTCAACAGTAACCAAGTCAAGTTATATTTTCAAACAGCATATGCATTTTTCAAAGCAAGTATGTAACGTAAACTAACTGTCCATGCATATAGGAAGAGGCCAAAACATAAGGCTCTTCTACTGTTACATTGCAAAGACAAAGAAAATATGCAGTTAAAACCAACTATGCAAGCATAATATATTCCTTTTCTCATCATTTTCCAGCATATTACTTTTTCAGAACAGTCAGTACATATCACTTTTTAATGTATCAAATTGTACTTGAGAGAGAGAAGAGAGGAAGAGTTGGTTTTTACAGGTTTTGGTTTAGGCAGAAGTGGATACAAAACAAACTGCAGTAACACAGTCAATAAGGAAAGAAAGCATGAAAGAAGAATAGAAACAAAACTGGATGAAGCAGATGTGCAGGGATATCAAGAAATATAATTAAATATACTCAAAACCTGAATCGTCCAAGACCTCAGAGGCCAAGAAAGACCAACTGATATAATACAACATTAAACCCCTTTCAAAGATAGAGAGTTCAAGAACCTGTTTTAGAGCCTATAAACCAAACTGTTAAGAAAAATACAAAAACCATTTTTTCTCAAAGTTTCAAACGATAACCAGCATAACCTGCACAAATCCATTCCAAAGCCAAAGCCTCACAAATAACCTGTAACATAAAACCTGTACCATCCTTAACCATTTCAAAACCTGTTGCCCGGCCAAACCATAACCATTTTTCAAAGCCTAAGCCATGATAACATAGACCAAGACCAAAACCTTATCTTTTTTTCAAAAGTGGTAACTTGTAACATAAACCTATAGCCATAAACCATAAAACCTGTACCATCCTAAACCATTAAACCTGCTAAAGGCCACAAACCAAAAACCAGTATACCCAAAACCTGCATAAGCTTATAACCAGTATAAACAAACCTGAGCATAAACCATAAATCCAATGTCCAAACCCACATCAAGCCTCAGAATTACATCATCCTAGGCCATAAAAAAAAGCAACAGAACCAGAGAGAAGAAGAGGGAAGCGGGTCAAAACAAGGCGTTTCAACAACATTATCCAAAAGCATACAGGGACAAATATCAACAAATATTCCAAGCCAATAAAAGAAGAAGAAACATACAGTCAAGCATCAAATCACAGGCCATTAGAAAGGCAACCGGAGCAAGCCAAAAGGAAGAAGAGGAAAAGCATACAAACAAAGGCGACAGGATCACAACAAGCTAACAAGAAGAGGAAAAAGACAGAGTACCAGGGTCTCCGAGCTCACATCCACTGTCTTCCCCGCTCTTGGCCTCCACAGTACACCCAACCGTTCCTCCTCCTTCTCCAAAGGTAACTCTCCTCTTTCTCTTTCTCTCAAAGTACCTCAAATAACCATTGCAATATAGAGAATCAAAAATCAGAATCAATGGATGTAAATCATAACATGCGATTGTATTGAAAACCCTAACGAAATAGAACATAAGTTTACCGTAAATCCGTCGCCCTCTTAATGCTTTGCTGGAGGGAAGAAGAAGATTGAGGTTACTGGTGGCCATGGACAGAGGGTGATTTCAGAAACTCACAACGAAGGAGAACGCGAAGACACGGGAACGAGAAAGATGAGCGCCGCTCTGTAAACCCAACCCTAATCCCTAATTCAATCAACTAAACACATTTGTTTACCCTAAAAAACAAATTATGATATATGGGCCTTAAACCTTTTCCCTGCCCTGAGCCCAGCGTTCTCCCTTATGCACCCCCCTGTTTTCAGTTTCTGATTAGGCTCTCAAAACCTTTAGCCCACATATTTGTCTATTTAACCCTCTTTTTCTAATACACCTTTCCTTTCATTTTACTTTCTATTAGTTTTTTTTTAAGAATATTATTAGTTTAGTTAATTAGTTAGTTAATCAAATAATAGATACGTAATCTAATTAGATAATTTTAATATTTGACCATTTTTTTATTAAGTTTAACCTTAGGCTTAATTTAATAATTTTAGTAATTAGACTTAAGTTAGTAGCTTTTAAGTTTTAATTTATTTTAAAATCATTTAATAATTCTCATAATAACACTTTATATAAAAACTCTAAAAACATAAAAAATAGTAAAAACTTAAAAAAACATTTTATTATTTCCCTCGTTTTAGTTAATATTAATACAAAAAATATAAAAAAATAGAATTTAAGAACTAAACATTTTATTTAATTAATTCTCTTGCGTTATTAATATTAACAAAAATCCAAAAATACATGTTCACATCCTTTAGTTTATTTAATCATTATTATGGTTGTATATCATTATCCGCATAATTTTCTGTTTAATTATATCATATTTACATGATTATTCTGTTTATGCCTAAATCCAAGGGAAAAATGATTAAATTTGTTGACTTCATGTCCTCAAGTCCGATCACGTGAATATTTTGCATTCCATTAAAACTTAAGACAATTTTCCCCCCAAGAAACTCAATCTTTTCAAAACTCATACCTTTTAAGCAAAAACTTCGACATTAGGTCGTCGCATCTTCAAAAACCCGTCCGTACCCCTTTTCGGCCAAAACAATTTATTTTTAATCAAACGAACATTTTAATAAACAGATATTTCAAAAGGTTCCTATAGAGTACTATAGATATATTGGGTGCTAATACGTTCCCACTGTATAACCAACCCCCGAACCATAGATCTCTTTTCAAAAACGCCTTGTATTTTTATTACTTTTAAAAGTATTATTTTACATTGCATATTTAGGGTTTTATTTCGCTCTTTCCCCTTTTCCCTTGGAAATAATAAAGCGCGGTGGCGACTCTTGCTTTTATGAGACGAATTAATCAATAATTCGATCTCCGATTTACCCCGCTACATTTTTTATCGCTACAGAATTGGCGACTCTGCTGGGGAAAGATTGACCTCTTGTTGGTCCATCCCTAAATGGGTTAAGCCTAGTTTGTTTTATCTGTTTTATTATTATTTGATTTGTTTGATTATGTGTTTAAAATTGGGATGTTTGGGTTTTTTGCAAAGGACGAATCTTATACCCGGATTAAGTTACACTTAAGGAATAGGACGGGCAGTACAGTCATGTTAACTTTGAGGGAGTAATCCTGAAGAAGGAGGCATGAGATCCCCCACTCAATGGAAGGCCCTCTTGGACTTAATATTTGTTTACCGAGTAATCGGGAAGACATTATTATTTTCGACCTAGGAGCCAGAGAAATTGAGGACCGTAGAACCCTAACCCATCTTGTCCTTTTTAGGTGTAGCGTGGAGACTATAACGGAGTAATTCGGAAGTAGTTGTTACGCGATGCTACGCTCGGACGAGTTTCTCTTGAGAATATTGCTAATTATTGAGTAATCAAGACGTTGGTAATATCTGAAGGAGGAATGTAGACTCTGGGAACTTTTAGAACCTTGTCTTACAGGTGTGATTGAACCATTAATACATACCTTGGGGTGGGCTTTACCCTTGACTCCATGCTGAACGTTGAACCCTTGAACCCCATGATTGTGAACTTGTGTGTGACTGTTGCATTATCATTCATTCATGCATTCATCAGCATTTTTGCAAAAAACTTGTTTTTCAAGGAGCTTAGGAATGATTTTTGCAAGACATCTCAGGTACTATGGAATTTGGAAGGAGAAACACTCGAAGTTTTAGTTTTAAGGAGCCCGAGATTGAAGAGCTGAAGAGTTTAATTCCGAAGATCGAGAACCCGACGGATTTTCAGAAAAAGTATGGGTCCATTATACCTCTCATGAAGCGCAAGATGAAAGAAGGCGTCCTTAATACGTTGGTCCAATTCTACGATCCTTTGTATCGATGTTTCACCTTTCCGGATTACCAATTGATGCCCACCTTAGAGGAATATTCCTACATACTTGGTTTGCCGATCACCGACTGTGTTCCTTTTTCTGGCTTAGAAGAGGAACCCAAATCTCACGAGATAGCGACCATCACCCACTTGAAGAAATCAGAGATAGAGGAGAACATGACTACAAAAGGGGGAATCCGAGGTTTGTCTGCGCAGTTTTTGTTGAGGAAAGCTCGTCATTTCGCTGAGATAAAAGATATTATCGCCTTTGAAGACGTCTTTGCTTTGCTCGCTTATGGTTTATTCCTGTTCCCTAACGTTGATAAGTTTGTGGATATCAACGCCATCATAATTTTCTTGATTGGAAATCCGGTCCCTACGCTGCTCGGAGATACCTACTACTCCATCCATCTTCGGAACTCTTATCAAGGAGGAATGATTATTTGTTGTGCACCGTTGCTGTATCAGTGGTATGTTTCTCATCTACCTAGGTCTGATGTTTTCTGGGATCTCGAGAAGGAGCCGAGATGGGCGCCAAAGATTATGGCTCTCACTCATTTCGACATTGATTGGTATAATCGAGTTTACTACAACGTGAAGATCATCGATAGCTGTGGTGCTTTTCCTAACGTGCCTCTTCTCGGTACGAGAGGTGGAATTAACTATAACCCTGTTCTCGCGCGCCGTCAGTTTGGATATTCGATGAGGGATAAGCCAAAAAACATCCATGTGAGTGGTTTCTTTCTACAGGAAGGACAAGATCACCAGACAGCTAAGAGGGAGATCGAAGGAGCTTGGCGCCACACCCATAGGAAAGGGAGAGATATATTAGGACATAGGGGTGCTGTTTCGTTGGAGCCTTATCTACAATGGGTCCGTGCTAGGGCTTGTGCTCTCAAGATGCCCTATAAACCTGAGAAACCTTTATTCCCTACTGTTGCATCGTCATCTGTTGTTGTCCCTATCGAGAATATAGGAGAATACCAAGGAAATCTTGCTAGGATGAAGTCCGAGAGAGATGCTTGGAAAGAAAAGTACAATATGTCTGAATATGAGAATCGGGTCCTGACTCGACAGCTAAAGGAAAAGGAGGATTTACTCTTTATTCAAGACGGCTGGTTCATTGATCATGATGAGAAACTTCGTCAAAAGGATGCTTTACTGAGGAAGTATGCTAGTGAAAGGAAGAGAAATAAGGAAGGTTCGGTAAGCGTTGCTCTCGTTCCTAATCCGCAAAAGGAAATCAATGATCGACTGGTAGCTGAGAAGAAAGAGATGGAAGACTTTTATGAAGAGAAGATCAGGAAGCTCCAGTTACAGTTGGCATTTGGTCCTTCATCGGATGATTCCGAGTGATCTTTAGCTTTTAGTTTTATTTTGCTGATGTCATTTTGTAAAACTTTGTAAAAGGGCTTCATGTTCCGAAGTTGTAATTTATTGCTTTATTATGGACTTCATGTCCCAAAGTTGTAATTTATTTCTTTATTATGGACTTCATGTCCCAAAGTTGTAATTTTTATTATGGACTTCATGTTCCGAAGTTGTAATTTATTGCTTTATTATGGACTTCATGTCCCAAAGTTGTAATTTATTGCTTTATTATGGACTTCATGTTCCAAAGTTGTAATTTATTGCTTTATTATGGACTTCATGTTCATAAGTTGTAATTTATTGCTTTATTATGGGCTTCATGTTCCAAAGTTGTAGTTTACTGCTTTATTATTGGGTTGTTATCCCAAAGTTGTAATTTATTGTTTTATTGTTCCAAAGTTGTAAGTTGTAATTTACCGCTTTTGATTAATGGATTGAGTTTTTGTTATTCCAAATTCCTTTACCATTGATGTGTGAAAAATTATCGAAGTTCCTTGAAAAAGCTATTAAAATGAATCATCATTTGCATCACACATCATGCATCACTCAACATTTCACTTCACACTTTTTTAGAGTCTTATCCTTGTTTCTTTTTCCACTCCAAAGGTTGTCAAGCTGTCTCATCGATATGATACTCGAGCCAATCGTCAGAGAAAGATGGAAGATCTGGAACAGGAAAACCATGAGCTTCGTGAGGAGGTCGCTACCCTTCGTGTCGGTATGGAAAAGTTGACTGCGCTAGTGGAAAGTTTGGTGGCTGTTCAGAATCAGCCATCGACTACAGTTGCTGAGATTCAGACTTCAACTATTGTGGTTTCCGAGATTGTCACCGTTCCTACATCTGTGACTCAAATCAACTCTCCGCTTCAACATCAGATGCCGAAAGGTTTTCCGTGGGGAATGCCTTACAACTTTGTGCCAGAGGGGTATCAGCCTGTCGTACAACCTTTGTTTCAACCTGCTTTGTCTCTTCCTCAACCAGAGACAACTGCCATGCCGCCGGTAATCCCGTCTGTAAAACCTTTTCCGCAACCGGTAATGACAACTGTCGCTCCTGTGGTTCACTCCGCGCCATACTTGAATGAACCTACTTATCCTGCCGAGCCTGCTAAAAGTTTGGGTCTCTTTGATAGAATGGAAGAATTTCAAGATCAATTCCAAGAAATGCAGAAGGAGCTCAGAGCGTTAAAGGGGAAGGATTTGTTTGGAAAGAACACACATGACCTTTGTTTAGTTCCGAATGTCAAGATTCCAGCAAAATTCAAAGTTCCAGACTTTGAAAGATATAAGGGTGATTCGTGTCCTCGAATTCATTTGACTATGTACGTGAGAAAGATGTCTACATATTCCGATGATCATGACTTGTTGATTCATTATTTTCAAGACAGTTTGACGGGTGCTGCTCTAAAGTGGTATATGGGTTTAGACAGTATTCGGATCCGCAACTTCAACGATCTTAGCGAAGCCTTTGTTCACCAGTATAAGTACAACGTTGACATGGCACCGGACAGGGATCAACTCCGGGCGATGTCCCAGAGAAACAGAGAATCTTTTAAGGAATACGCCCAGAGGTGGCGTGAAATTGCTGCTCAAATCTATCCACCTCTTGAGGAGAAAGAGATGACGAAGATATTTTTGAAGACTTTAGGCTCCTTTTACTATGAAAGAATGATTGCCAGCGCACCCAGTGACTTCACCGAAATGGTAAGCATGGGCATGCGGTTGGAGGAAGGGATTCGAGAAGGGCGTTTGGTTAAAGAAGGAAGTCCGTCTAGCAGTACTAAGAAGTTTGGAAGTGTTTTCCCGAAAAGAAAAGAGCAGGATGTCAGCGCATTGTTCCCAGGGAGACCAAGGAGAGGTTACTCGCACGTTGCGGCAGTCACTCCGGTTGTCCGCCCAGCTTTGATGACCCCAGCTCATCAAACCCCACCAACTCAATAACGGCCATTTCAGCAGCAGCCTCGACAACAGGCTTATCCATTCAACAATCAGAACCGTTCACCAAGAACACCGCAGTTCGATGCCATTCCTATGACTTATACTGAATTGTTCCCTGCTCTTATCAGAAAGAACCTCATAACGACAAAGCCTCTTCCTGTCGCACCAAATAGTACTTCTCTGTGGTACAAGGCAGATTAGTTTTGTGAATATCATCAAGGGTCGCCGGGGCACAACCTTGAGAATTGTTTTGCTCTGAAGGCGGACGTGCAGAGGTTGATTAAGAATGGTATCTTGTCTTTCAAGGATGTTAATCCAAATGTTAGAGATAATCCTTTGACTCGACATGGGGTAGCATCAGTGAATATGGTGGAAGGTTGTCCGAGAAAGTTTCGAGTTTTTCAAGTTGAACACATAAGAGAGTCATTGATCAGGTTACATCAGAGTTTGAGAAGACTTGCCTTTGTTAGGCATCAGCATGATTATGATGTTTGTGAATTTTGTTCGAGAGAAGTTGATTGTCCCATTATGAAGGAGGATATTCAGAAGTTGTTAGACCAGAGAGTTATCACTATTATATATGACCGAGATCCGGAGGATGAAGTGAATGTTATAATACCTCAATTCAATTTGCCTGAATCAGTAGAGATCGTTTACGACAGTCAGACTGCACCTGTTGCTCCTTTGACCATTTATCCACCTGGTCCTGTGCCTTACAACTCAGACCAAGCTGTACCGTATAAGTATAATGCCACAATGATTGAGAATGGGGTAGAAGTCCCTATACCAACGAGGCCGTCTTTTGTTAACATTGCTGATGTGAGTAGAGTTATGAGAAGTGGATGTGTCTTTGCAGCAGTACCTTTGAAGAGACCAGAAGTTCAAGTCAGGAGGCCCGTACCGGCAGAAATTCCAGCGAGAAATGTTGAACCGAGGGTTGAGATAGGCCGATCCAATAAACCTATCCCTCGCCCTGAGGATGATGAGATTCTGAAGCTTATCAAGAGAAGTGAATATAAGATTGTGGACCAACTTTTGCAAACTCCTTCCAAGATTTCTTTGCTTGCTTTACTGAGAGATTCTGGTGCCCATAGAGAAGCTTTGATGAAGGTCTTGGACCAGGCGTTCGTGGATCATGATGTGACGGTTGACCAGTTTGATGGGATTGTGGGAAATATTACTTCGTGTAACAATCTTGGTTTCAGTGATGAAGAACTTCCGGAGGAGGGAAGGAACCACAATATGGCTTTGCATATCTCAATAAGTTGCGGAAATGATACCTTATCAAGTGTGTTGGTAGATACAGGTTCGTCGTTAAATGTAATGCCCAAGACTACATTGTCTCGACTCTCATATCAAGGTGCTCCCATGAGACCCAGTGGAGTAATTGTTAAAGCGTTTGATGGTTCTAGGAAGACTGTCATTGGTGAAGTGGATCTTCCTATAGTGATTGGTCCTCATACATTTCAGATCACTTTTCAAGTAATGGATATTCGTGTTGCCTACAGTTGCCTATTGGGTCGTCCATGGATCCATGATGCAGGGGCAGTCACTTCCACGCTCCATCAGAGATTGAAGTTTGTGAGGCATGGAAAGCTAGTAATGATTGGTGGAGAGCAGGCTATGGTGGTGAGCCATTTGTCATCTTTCTCTTTTATCGATGCTGATGAGGATGTTGGAACCCAATTCCAAGCTTTATCGGTTGCTAAGAATGAAGTGAAGAAGCAAGGGGCATCCATTTCTTCTTTTGAGGATGCGCGACGAGTGGTGGAAAGTGGTTCGGCTGAAGGTTGGGGCCAGGTGTTGACTTTACCCGAGAACAAGTCTGGAGAAGGTCTTGGTTTTCGTCCCGTGTCTGCAAGAGTCAAGCAAGAAGTGGTTACTCGCCCGATTCAAGAGGTTTTCCGAAGCGCAGGTTTTATCCATCCGACTCCTCCTGAGGTTGATGCTATCATAGAAGACGATTCCAAGGAGGATTTACCCGATTTTGTGACGCATGGAGTGGTTTTCCAAAACTGGATTGCTGTTGATGTTCCTGTTGTGATGCACATTTCCGAGTAATGTTTTGTTTTGTTTTTGAAAAATTCGCTCTACCCAAGGCGAAAAGTATTTTGTGTCGGGCTATGATAAAAATAAATCCTTTTGCTCTGCCCAAGGCAAAAGAGAAATGTCTGGGCTCTTTGTTTCAAGTATTTCCCTTCAATAAATAAAAATGTTATTTTGTCCACTACTGTTTTATTTTTCACTTTTTCTGGGAAATAGTAATGAAAATTAACTGGTAGTAATAGGAAAATATAATAATATTTTGTTTCATTTGTACAACATTCATATTAATCGATTTCTAAAATAAAGCATAATCATATGTGCAGATTAATCCATGACTTAACCATTGAAAACAATGATCCTATTCCCTCTCACAACTTTGAATTCCCTGTGTTCAGAGCCGAAGAAGAGGATAATAAAGAGATTCCCGATGAAATTTCCCGTTTGCTTGAGCATGATGAAAAGATTATTCAGCCGTTTGAAGAACCTGTAGAGTTGATCAATCTGGGTGATAAAGAAGATAAGAAGGAAGTCAAGGTCGGAGCATTGCTTATCCCCGAAGTCAAAGAGAAAATGTTGGAGCTTCTCAAAGAGTATGTTGATGTGTTTGCTTGGTCCTACCAAGATATGCCAGGTTTGGACAACGATATTGTGGAGCATCGTTTACCGTTGAGACCTGAATGTCCGCCGATTAAGCAGAAGCTGAGAAGGACTCGTCCCGATATGGCTGACAAGATCAAAGAAGAAGTTCAAAAGCAGATTAATGCAGGTTTCCTTGTTACATCGGTCTATCCTCAATGGTTAGCCAATATAGTGCCTGTTTCTAAGAAAGATGGCAAAGTTCGAATGTGTGTGGACTATAGAGATCTGAATAGAGCTAGCCCAAAGGATGACTTCCCGTTACCGCACATTGACGTTTTGGTCGACAGTACCGCCAAGTTCAAAGTCTTTTCTTTCATGGATGGTTTCTCTGGTTACAATCAAATCAGGATGGCACCAGAAGATATGGAGAAAACCGCTTTCATTACACCTTGGGGGACTTTTTGTTATCGGGTTATGCCGTTTGGTCTGAGGAATGCTGGTGCAACATACCAAAGAGCCATGACTGCTTTGTTCCATGACATGATGCATAAAGAGATAGAAATACATGTAGACGACATGATTGCCAAATCACAGACTGAAGAAGATCATTTGGAACATTTATTGAAGTTATTCCAGCGTTTGAGAAAGTATAAACTCCGTCTGAATCCCAACAAGTGTACTTTTGGTGTTCGTTCTGGAAGACTTCTGGGTTTCATTGTTAGTCAGAAAGGTATTGAGGTAGATCCTGATAAAGTCAGAGCTATTCGGGAAATGCCCGCACCCAAGACGGAAAAACAAGTAAGAGGATTCCTTGGGAGACTGAACTATATTTCCAGATTTATATCTCATTTGACTGCTACCTGTGGGCCGATTTTCAAGCTTCTCCGAAAGAACCAAGGATGTGTGTGGACAGAAGATTGTCAGAGAGCTTTTGATAGCATCAAAGAATATTTGCTTGAACCTCCCATTTTGATTCCTCCGGTGGAAGGAAGACCTTTGATTATGTACCTGACCATATTGGAAGATTCCATGGGATGTGTGCTTGGTCAACAAGATGAGACTGGAAGAAAGGAACATGCCGTATATTATCTGAGTAAAAAATTCACAGACTGTGAGTCTCGATACTCATTGCTTGAGAAAACTTGTTGTGCTTTAGCTTGGGCTGCTCGCCGTCTGCGCCAGTATATGATTAACCACACCACTTAGTTGATCTCCAAAATGGATCCGATTAAGTATATCTTTGAGAAGCCCGCCTTATCTGGAAGAATAGCCCGTTGGCAGATGTTGTTATCTGAATATGACATTGAGTGTCACACTCAGAAAGCAATCAAAGGGAGTATTTTAGCCGATCATTTGGCTCACCAACCAATTGAAGATTATCAATCCATCAAGTTTGATTTCCCAGATGAAGACGTTATGTACTTAAAAGCTAAAGATTGTGAAGAGCCGTTACCTGAAGAAGGACCTGATCCCGAATCCCGTTGGGGTTTGATTTTTGACGGAGCTGTAAATTCTTATGGAAATGGAATTGGGGCAATCATCGTCACTCCCCGAGGTACTCATATCTCGTTCACGGCGAGATTGAAGTTTGACTGCACGAACAACATGGCTGAATATGAGGCATGTATTATGGGTCTCGAAGAAGCAGTGGATCTAAGGATTAAGATTCTTGATATTTACGGAGATTCGGCATTGGTAATTAATCAAATCAAAGGAGAATGGGAGACTTGTCATCCTGGTTTGATCCCTTACAGAGACTATGCTAGAAGATTGTTAACTTTCTTCAACAAAGTGGAATTACATCATATCCCTAGAGATGAGAACCAGATGGCTGATGCTTTAGCTACTTTGCCTTCAATGTTTCAAGTGAATGGTTGGAACGATGTGCCTACAATCAGAGTTATGCGCCTTGATAGACCTGCTCATGTGTTCTCAATAGAAGAGGTCACCGACGACAAACCGTGGTTCTATGACATTAAACGTGTTCTTCAAACTCAAGAGTACCCGCCTGGGGCATCCAATAAAGATAGGAAGACATTGAGGAGATTAGCAAGCAGTTTCTTCCTCAATGAAGAAGTTTTGTATAAGAGAAATTATGACATGGTCTTGCTCAGATGTGTAGACAGGCGTGAAGCAGACATGCTGATGCAAGAAGTACATGAAGGATCCTTTGGCACTCATGCCAACGGACATGCGATGGCTAGAAAAATGTTGAGAGCTGGTTACTATTGGATGACAATGGAATCTGATTGCTGCAAATATGTGAAGAAATGCCATAAATGCCAGATTTATGCGGACAAGATACATGTGCCGCCGACTCTCCTCGATGTGATCTCTTCACCTTGGCCTTTCTCTATGTGGGGCATTGATATGATTGGAATGATTGAACCCAAAGCTTCAAATGGTCATCGTTTCATCTTGGTAGCGATCGATTATTTTACTAAATGGGTGGAAGCAGCATCTTATGCTTATGTAACCAGACAGGTGGTAGTCAGATTTATCAAGAATCAGATCATTTGCCGATACGGCATCCCGAGCAAGATCATCACTGATAATGGTTCGAATTTGAATAACAAGATGATGAGAGAGCTTTGTGAAGAGTTCAAGATCGAACATCATAATTCTTCTCCTTACAGACCGAAGATGAATGGGGCTGTTGAAGCTGCTAACAAGAATATCAAAAAGATTGTCCAGAAGATGGTGGTAACTTATAAAGATTGGCATGAAATGCTTCCGTTTGCTTTACATGGTTACCGTACTTCAGTTCGAACTTCAACAGGCGTAACCCCATTTTCCCTAGTTTATGGCATGGAAGCAGTACTTCCCGTGGAGGTTGAGATTCCGTCTCTGAGAGTGTTGATGGAAGCTGAACTTTCTGAAGCTGAATGGTGTCAAAGTAGATATGATCAGTTGAATTTAATTGAAGAGAAGAGATTGACAGCTTTGTGTCACGGTCAATTGTATCAGCAGAGAATGAAGAAGGCTTTTGATAAGAAGGTTCGACCACGCGAGTTCAGAGAAGGTGACCTTGTGCTCAAGAAGATATTATCTTTCCAACCTGATTCTAGGGGCAAGTGGGCTCCGAATTATGAAGGACCGTATGTCGTTAAGAAAGTTTTCTCTGGAGGTGCCTTGATTCTCACCAATATGGACGGTGAAGAACTCCCGCGTCCCATGAACGCCGATGCAGTCAAGAAGTATTTCGCTTAGGTTTGAGTTGACAGTTTGCTAAGTTGAAAAACCGAAGGGGCGGCTTAGGCGAGCTTTTGGTCAGACCAGTCTTGGCATTTGAGCACATTTTGGAATCCGAAGTTGTTAGGGAGAATAGTGATCATTGTTTTTATGTAACCCTTTCTTTCATGTACTATTTCCCAAACTGTTGTAAATCGTTGGAGTCGCGTTGTTAGCGAACTACCATCTTATTAATGAAATTTGAGCATTTACCTTTTGTGGGCAAAATTTTAATTTTACGGAAATATTTGAAACAAAGTTATTTAAAGTATTCTTATTTTAAAAATGTGTCGTGAATCATGAAAGGAAGATTAACAGTTGTTCCGAGAACGGTCAAGCGATGAAATACGAAACCGTACAGTAATTTATCCTTGCATGATGAACATGTTTTATTTCAAAATCGTCACGAGGTGTTGGTGGTGTAAACTTGTGTTTCTGGTGGTGCTAAGTTCGGTGACTCCCCAATTGTTCCAGTTAAGGGTTGTTTTGGTTACCTTTCTTTGGGCAATTTCTGAAGTGTGGTACGCTTTGTCTCATGCCAGTGGTCTATTGGTATTAGAAGTTTGGATTTGAATGCTTTTCTCCTTAGAAGACTTGAGCCGTATAGCGTGGTATGCTCCGACGTTGCTGTGGGGTTCCAGTTCCAATTATTTTCCGTCTTTTTCAAGATTGGCCAAGTATCTATTATGCTGTGACATCTTATTATCTTCAAGTTATTCCGTCTGTTGGTTTCGTCAGCATAACATTCATTTATTCATTTACACTTATATCACGCATGCATATTCACATTTGTCGTTGATTTTGGGTTGTACTTTGTTTTTAATACAAGGTACAATTTCTTTCCAAGTAGAAAGTTAGCTTAGACAGAAAATGTGCTTCCTTTCTAAATTCCCCAACTGAGCTAATCCTCGTGGATGATTTTTTGATTTAGCTTTCCTTGTCCATTTCTGGATAGGATGAATTCCCCAATCGAGTTACTTTCTCATCGGGTGGAGTCTTGTTTGACTGTTTTCTCTCTGGTTTATTCCTGGAGGAAGTTGTTGCCTCTTGCATAGGCTATCTCATGATTTTCCCCAGTGAAATCGCGACCTAGACGATTGGTGCATTTATTGTGCACATTTAAGTATGTGATCTCCTCGGGAAGGATTGATTTATGATTCTCTTTGACGAAGATTTTATTCTCTTCCAGTGTCATCGTAATTTCCTTCTGAGTTATTTTCGGGAAATGGCAAGCGGCAGCTCTTCACGAGCAACTTGTACGTTATTATTTTGGAAAACGACAAGCGGCGGTCTCTTCATGAGCAACTTGTACGTTATAGACATCGTTGGAAAACGACAAGCGGCAGCCCTTCATGAGCAACTTGTACGTTATTATTATCTTTGGAAAACGACAAGCGGCAGCTCTTCACGAGCAACTTGTGCGTTATTATTATCTTTGGAAAACGACAAGCGGCAGCTCTTCACGAGCAACTTGTGCGTTATTATTATTTTTGGAAAACGACAAGCGGCAGCCCTTCACGAGCAACTTGTACGTTATTATTATTTTGGGGAAAACGGCAAGCGGCAGTCTCTTTATTTGAGCAACTTGTACGTTATTATTTTTCTGGAATACAGCAAGCGGCAGCTTCTTTATTTGAGCAGCTTGTATATTATTGGTATTTTCTTGGAAAACAGCAAGCGACAACTTCTTTATTTGAGCAGCTTGTATATTATTGGTATTTTCTTGGAAAACAGCAACTGGCGGCTTCTTTATTTGAGCAACTTGTATGTTATTGACATCCCTGGACGACAGCAAGTGGCAGCCTCTTTATTCGAGCAGCTTGTATGTCATAATTTTTGGAAGACAGCAAGTGGCAGCTTCTTTATTTGAGCAGCTTGTGTATCTACAACCATATTATATCTCAGCATTAATCGGTATATCTCCGGAAATCTCACAGAGAAGCTTGTCATGAATCATTACCTTCCGAAGTCGGTAATCCATTATCAGCAAAATTGATACATCTTTTGCCTGTCTTTGACCTTGAGTTGCGAACTCACTGTTATTTTGGGTCAATAATCTATTTTATGGCCTATGCAAGACGCTTTCTTCGTTAGGTTCAGAGGTCGTATTCCTTCAATTTTATTCGCTGTCAAGAGTCTGTCATTTGAAGTCGATGGCTCGTTTCCCCAGTAGTGTATAATCCATGTCTCTGTGTTTTGTTGGTGTTTGATTCCTCCAGCATTGTCTTATCTCATACAAATCTTTCTCTGTGAATTCAATCACTACATTCATATCAAACATAATGGCGGTATCTTAGGGTAAAAATTTGCGTATTATGTATTTAAGTACCTTCAATCTCGTCGAAACGAAGATTTTAATCTTCATATCTCCGGATAGAAGAAACTTAAATAGGGGCAGCTGTTGTACCCCAAATTTTGACCTAAGATACCATCTCTCATCTGCATCATTACATTGCAAGCGTTCTGATCTATTGATTTTAAAATTCATAACTTTTTCAAGTCGAGAGCTGTTTATTTTTTGAACGCTAAGTTTATTAACTGATCAGACAATGTTTATTAATTATTTATTATCTTAAATTTAAATAATTGGAATTTATTTTCAGTTATTATATAATTTAAAGATTTATAAATAATAAAGTAAATATTTGAAAAGAGGTATATTAATTGATCAAACGATGTTATTTAATTATTTATTGTTCTAGGTTTAAATAATTGAAATTTTATTTTCAGTTATTATAATTTAGAAGAATTATAAATAATGAAATAATTAATTGAAGAGAAGTTAATTGGTCAATGATGTTTATTTAATTGTTTATTATTCTGAATTTAAGTAATTGAAATTTATTTTCAGTTATTATATAATTTAAAGAATTATAAACGGTAAAATAAACAATTTGAAAGAAAAAGAATTAATTGGTAACTAATAGAATTTTTTATTCATCTTTATTCTAATTATTACAATTGTTGTTTAAATACTATTGTACAAAGTATTTATAATGACAATTACATAAAAAGTTTAAAATGAAATAAAAAATTATCCTATTTTTTTCCTAAGTTCTAAAATCTTCATTTTTCATCCAATACTTCTTTGATTGATCATTTGATTTTACCTGCAAAGATTAAAAGAAAAGGAGTCAGAAATGAATAATTAAAAGCAGAAAAATTAATTTTAGTGTTCATCATTAAAAGAAAACGGCTGGAATCAGTTTTTTACCCTTTTTGCAAATCACGGGATTTCTCTCGGTTCACAAAAAGGGATGAATTTTTAATTGATAAAAATGAATGCACAATTTAAAAACATGCACAAATTCATTTTTTGTCAAAATTGCATTTTAATTGAAAACTGCATTTTTCAAATCAATTGCAAAAACCCACTGCATAATTAAAAAAGCCAATTGCATATTTCAAAAGCATAGTTCAACAGTAACCAAGTCAAGTTACATTTTCAAACAGCATATGCATTTTTCAAAGCAAGTATGTAACGTAAACTAACTGTCCATGCATATAGGAAGAGGCCAAAATATAAGGCTCTTCTATTGTTACATTGCAAAGACAAAGAAAATATGCAGTTAAAACCAACTATGCAAGCATAATATATTCCTTTTCTCATCATTTTCCAGCATATTACTTTTTCAGAACAGTCAGTACATATCACTTTTTAATGTATCAAATTGTACTTGAGAGAGAGAAGAGAGGAAGAGTTGGTTTTTACAGGTTTTGGTTTAGGCAGAAGTGGATACAAAACAAACTGCAGTAACACAGTCAATAAGGAAAGAAAGCATGAAAGAAGAATAGAAACAAAACTGGATGAAGCAGATGTGCAGGGATATCAAGAAATATAATTAAATATACTCAAAACCTGAATCGTCCAAGACCTCAGAGGCCAAGAAAGACCAACTGATATAATACAACATCAAACCCCCTTCAAAGATAGAGAGTTCAAGAACCTGTTTTAGAGCCTAGAAACCAAACTGTTAAGAAAAATACAAAAACCATTTTTTCTCAAAGTTTCAAACGATAACCAGCATAACCTGCACAAATCCATTCCAAAGCCAAAGCCTCACAAATAACCTGTAACATAAAACCTGTACCATCCTTAACCATTTCAAAACCTGTTGCCCGGACAAACCATAACCATTTTTCAAAGCCTAAGCCATGATAACATAGACCAAGACCAAAACCTTATCTTTTTTTCAAAAGTGGTAACTTGTAACATAAACCTATGGCCATAAACCATAAAACCTGTACCATCCTAAACCATAAAACCTGCTAAAGGCCACAAACCAAAAACCAGTATACCCAAAACCTGCATAAGCTTATAACAAGTATAAACAAATCTGAGCATAAACCATAAATCCAATGTCCAAACCCACATCAAGCCTCAGAATTACATCATCCTAGGCAATAAAAAAAAAGCAACAGAACCAGAGAGAAGAAGAGGGAAGCTGGTCAAAACAAGGCGTTTCAACAACATTATCCAAAAGCATACAGGGACAAATCTCAACAAATATTCCAAGCCAATAAAAGAAGAAGAAACATACAGTAAAGCATCAAATCACAGGCCATTAGAAAGGCAACCGGAGCAAGCCAAAAGGAAGAAGAGGAAAAGCATACAAACAAAGGCGACAGGATCACAGCAAGCTAACAAGAAGAGGAAAAAGACAGAGTACCAGGGTCTCCGAGCTCACAGCCACTGTCTTCCCCGCTCTTGGCCTCCACAGTACACCCAACCGTTCCTCCTCCTTCTCCAAAGGTAACTCTCCTCTTTCTCTTTCTCTCAAAGTACCTCAAATAACCATTGCAATATAGAGAATCAAAAATCAGAATCAATGGATGTAAATCATAACATGCGATTGTATTGAAAACCCTAACGAAATAGAACATAAGTTTACCGTAAATCCGTCGCCCTCTTAATGCTTTGCTGGAGGGAAGAAGAAGATTGAGGTTACTGGTGGCCATGGACAGAGGGTGATTTCAGAAACTCACAACGAAGGAGAACGCGAAGACACGAGAACGAGAAAGATGAGTGCCGCTCTGTAAACCCAACCCTAATCCCTAATTCAACCAACTAAACACATTTGTTTACCCTAAAAAACAAATTATGATATATGGGCCTTAAACCTTTTCCCTGCCCTGAGCCCAGCGTTCTCCCTTATGCACCCCCCTGTTTTCAGTTTCTGATTAGGCTCTCAAAACCTTTAGCCCACATATTTGTCTATTTAACCCTCTTTTTCTAATACACCTTTCCTTTCATTTTACTTTCTATTAGTTTTTTTTTTAAGAATATTATTAGTTTAGTTAATTAGTTAGTTAATCAAATAATAGATACGTAATCTAATTAGATAATTTTAATATTTGACCATTTTTTTATTAAGTTTAACCTTAGGCTTAATTTAATAATTTTAGTAATTAGACTTAAGTTAGTAGCTTTTAAGTTTTAATTTATTTTAAAATCATTTAATAATTCTCATAATAACACTTTATATAAAAACTCTAAAAACATAAAAAATAGTAAAAACTTAAAAAAACATTTTATTATTTCCCTCGTTTTAGTTAATATTAATACAAAAAATATAAAAAAATAGAATTTAAGAACTAAAAACATTTTATTTAATTAATTCTCTTGCGTTATTAATATTAACAAAAATCCAAAAATACATGTTCACATCCTTTAGTTTATTTAATCATTATTATGGTTGTATATCATTATCCGCATAATTTTCTGTTTAATTATATCATATTTACATGATTATTCTGTTTACGCCTAAATCCAAGGGAAAAACGATTAAATTTGTTGACTTCATGTCCTCAAGTCTGATCACGTGAATATTTTGCATTCCATTAAAACTTAAGACAATTTTCCCCCCAAAAAACTCAATATTTTCAAAACTCATACCTTTTAAGCAAAAACTTCGACATTAGGTCGTCGCATCTTCAAAAACCCGTCCGTACCCCTTTTCGGCCAAAACAATTTATTTATAATCAAACGAACATTTTAATAAACAGATATTTCAAAAGGTTCCTATAGAGTACTATAGATACATTGGGTGCTAATACCTTCCCACTGTATAACCAACCCGCGAACCATAGATCTCTTTTCAAAAACGCCTTGTATTTTTATTACTTTTAAAAGTATTATTTTACATTGCATATTTAGGGTTTTATTTCGCTCTTTCCCCTTTTCCCTTGGAAATAATAAAGCGCGTTGGCGACTCTTGCTTTTGTGAGACGAATTAATCAATAATTCGATCTCCGATTTACCCCGCTACATTTTTTTATCACTACACCTTTTCCATCTCTGGATAGGATAAATCCCCATTTGAGTTGTTTCCTCATTGGGTGGAGTCTTGTTTGACTGTTTTCTCTCCAGTTTATTCCTGGATTGAGCTTTGTCTTGTGTGAATGACACCCTGTGGATCTCTCTAGGCTGTGAAACCTAGATGGAGAGTGCATTTATCTTGCGTAGGTAAATACTTGGTCTTCTCAGGAAGAATCTATTCATGGTTCCCCATTGAAGATGAACTTTATTCCCTAGTAGTGTTATCATAACCTTCTTCTGGAATATCGACGTGACAATAAGCGACTGACTCTTTATTTGAGCAGTTTGATTATATCTGAATTTCTTTATGTTATGACAAATGGCGGTCTCTTCATGAGCAATTTGTCCATCCCCGAGGAAATTATTGATTCTCACCTCCAGCAATATCTTCACGATACTTTGTTAGTATCTTTGAAAAAACAACAAGTAGCGGTCTCTTCATGAGAAACTTGTATGTTATTGATACCTTTGAGAAAACAGCAAGCGACGGTCTCTTCATGAGCAACTTGTGTGTTATTGTTCTTTTGAAAACAACAAGCGGCGGTCTCTTCATGAGAAACTTGTATGTTATTGATACCTTAGAGAAAACAGCAAGCGGCGGTGTCTTCATGAGCAACTTGTATGTTATTGTTCTCTTGAAAAACAGCAAGCGGCGGTCTCTTCATGAGCAACTTGTATGTTATTGTTACCATTGGAAAAAAACAGCAAGTGGCGGTCTCTTCATGAGCAACTTGTATTTTATTGTCACCTTTGAAAACAAAAAGCGGAGGTCTCTTCATGAGCAACTTGTATGTTATTGATACCTTTGAGAAAATAGCAAGCGACGGTCTTTTCATGAGCAACTTGTATGTTATTGTCACCTTTGAAAACAACAAGCGACGGTCTCTTCATGAGCAACTTGTATGTTATTGATACCTTTTAGAAAACAGCAAGCGGCGGTCTCTTCATGAGAAACTTGTATGTTATTGTCACCTTTGAAAACAACAAGCGGCGGTCTCTTCATGAGCAACTTGTATGTTATTGTTACCTTTGAAAAAACAGCAAGCGGCGGTCTCTTAATGAGCAACTTGTGTGTTATTGTTCTCTTGAAAAATAGAAAGCGGCGGTCTCTTCATGAGCAACTTGTATGTTATTGATACCTTAGAAAAAACAGCAAGCAGCGGTCTCTTCATGAGCAACTTGTATGTTATTGATACCTTAGAAAATACAGCAAGCGGCGGTCTCTTCATGAACAACTTGTGTGTTATTGTTCTCTTGAAAAACAGCAAGCGACGGTCTCTTCATGAGCAACTTGTATGTTATTGACACCTTTGAAAGGAAGCAAGTGGCGGCCTCTTTATTTGAGCAGCTTGTGTATCCCCAATAATAATGCAAAGGACACCTCTTCGGAAAAGATCCATGGGGAAATTTGTATTTTATCCTTTTCAAGCGATATCTTGGTAAAATTCAGAAGTCATAAATGTTTATTTCCAGTCTCAGTACTGATGCCAATCATTTTCCAGTCACAGTACTGATGTAAATCATTTCTTCGCCAGTCTCAGTGCTGATGTAAATCATTTCCCTCTCCAGTCTCAGTACTGATGTAAATCATTTCCCTTCTCCAGTCTCAATGCTGATGTCAATCATCATCTGCCAGCCTTAGTGCTGATGTCAATCATTTCTTTTCCAGTTTCAGTACTGATGTCAATCATTTCCTTTTCCAGCCACAGTGCTGATGTAAATCATTTCTTTTTCAGTCTCAATACTGATGTAAATCATTCAAGAGTCTCTCATTTGAAGCCTATGACTCTGTTTCCCCAGTGGAGTTATAATCTCTTCCCCTGTGGGATTACTGTATAATGTGCTCGGTTTCTCCAGCATAGTTTGTCTCATGTGGCATCATTCCCCATAAAATTCAGAGCATTGCATTCATATCATATCATAAACATAATTGTGGTATCTTAAGGCCAAAAATTGTGTATTCTATATTTAAGTCCCTTCAATCTCATCGAAATGAAGATCCCAATCTTCATATCTCCAGAAAGAAGAAACTTAAATAGGGGCAGCTGTCATACCCCAATTTTTGACCTAAGATCCCATTTGCATTTTTGCATTTTTATACAAAGGTCAAGGTCACTAAATATAGTTGGTTTTAACCTCTCGCCTTCGAGCATTGATTATGCAGAAATTGTCAGGTGTTTTGAACATTCTTAGCCTATGTATCACTAACTTCTGATCAAGCACGAAATGTGTGTTTTTTGTTTCTTTGATTTCATGTGCTGATAGGTCTCTTTCGAATGCAACTTGGATTACATCCTTCGTTTTGAGCAAGAGTCTCCTTCGATTCAGCCTTTCGATTGGACAAGTTTACTGCCTGCATGCCTCTTTCGAATTTGGACAAGTTTGCTGACTGCAAGCCTCTTTCAATTGGACAAGTTTGCTGCCTACAAGCCTCTTTCGATTGGACAAGTTTGCTGCCTGCAAGCCTCTTTCGAATCTGGACAAGTTTACTGCCTGCATGCCTCTTTCGAATCTGGACAAGTTTACTGCCTGCAAACATGCTTCGATTGGGCAACATTACTTCTTTCGATCACAGGTTTTCGATTGGGAAATATGTTTGTTTCGATCCACATGCTTCGATTAGGCAATACAATCTCCCTTCAGTCACAAGCTTCAATACTTGTGAGAACAAACCCAGAATCCCCAAACACTTACTTCCTTCGATTCTGAAGAACAACCACACTGCAGTCTCCTTCGAATCAAAGAAGCATCACACTTGCTTTTTCTTTTCCTTCAAATCCAGCGCTCCCAGCACAACCTGTGATCCCTCTTTCGAATCCAGCATCCAGGGCCACCACTCAAGGCCCCACATCCATTCAATTCCAGAAGCAAGGTAAGTCACTCTTACCCTTGAACTTTTTGTTTCATGGCATAACATGTAAATAATACTTTTGTTCGTTTCAAACATGTACATACTGTTGTTCCTTTGATTCCACCCTTTTCAACATATTTTTTTTTAGAACTGAGCTCTTTCATTTTTGCTTTCTGTTTGCCTAAATTTGCTTTAATTGTTAAACTGTTTACCAAACAAATACTAGCATGGCCTCAGGCCATGTTGCCATTTAATGTTTTAAATGAAAGAAACAAGAAACAGGAAATAGGAAACGAAGCTTCTGGCTTCTACCCCCTTTCTCCAGGTCGAACGAAAGAGACAACCAGGAGGCAAACCATGTCCAATCGAAAGGCATTCCCTCACTGCTGTCAACCTCCATTCGAAGAAGGCAACAAGGCAGAATCAAAAGACTTCGCCATACACTGACTTCCAGGCCAATCGAAGGACAAAACCTCACTGGTATGAACTCCCAGTCGAAGGATACAACTTGCTGCTGCCTTTGCCCAATCGAAGGACAGGACCTCTCCCCTGCCAAGGCCCAATCGAAAGACGTGACTTTGCTGTTGCCAGCCCCAATCGAAGGAGGCCAACATAATGCAAATCGAAGGCTGCTACTGCCTGGGTCAAAATACACTTTTTTTCTTACTTTTATCTTATTTTTTCTTTCATATTTTTTATGCCTTTTGATATGGTTATAATAGCGTAGGTTTTTATATTTCTGCATTTTTATTTACTTTGTACAAATGCTAGTAATTAGGCAAGATAAAATCAACAAGTAAACAAACCAAAAAATCCAAAAAAACACTCTTTAATTCTTACTTGAATATACTTTAAAACATGCAAAAAAAACACTCAACAAATCAAAACTCCCCCCAAGGGCATGTTATCTCTGTTCTACCGCGACACCGGCCGTGCCTATTGCTAGAATGCGTGCATTAATTTCGCCCACTAAAAAACACAAACAAATCAACTTTTTTCTAGAGGAACTACGGTGTTTTGATTCCTTCATTGGATACGTAGGAAAAGGGTCGCGAAACCCTCACGAACGCAATAATAAAAATTCATTTCTTTCCCCTTATACAAACATAGTTGTAGATAAATACACCCTTGTATATAACAAACAATTTTAAACCAAAAAACAGATATTTCAAAAGGTTCCTGCGGAGTACCGCAGATGCATTGGGTGCTAATACCTTCCCATTACATAACCAACCCCCGAACTCTTGATCTCTTTTAAAAAACGCATTTTATTTTCATTACTTTTATGTATTATTTTACATTTCCTATTTTAGGGTTTTATTTCGCTCTTTTCCCTTTTCCCTTGGAAATAATAAAGCGCGATGGCGACTCTTGCTTTTGCGAGTCGAGTTAATTAATAGCTCGATCTCCGATTTTCACCGCTACAAGGATGATCTTTCATTGTTGGTGATAAATGAGCTCTGCTTGGGGAGAATTTTGCCGACTCATTCGCGATTATGAACCTCGACTGGGGAGATCTAATACCACTGTCTTTGGATACCTTTTAACTCTGCGGGGAGTGTATGTATCTTTAGTCATATTTTCCAGCTGGGTCTATCCCTGTACCTGGTGGGTAGAGCAACTTTGAGGTTTGGACATTTCTTGTTTTCCCTTATTCCTGAAATTACCGATAATCGTCTTTTGTTTCGCATGTAAATATTTATGAGCAACAGTTATTATCAAATGCATATATCAAAGATGAATCATTGGACGCTCTTGCAAAACAAAACAGAAAAAGAAAACACAAATTTGAAATTTCTTTGTGAAAATGAATTATATTGATTTTGAAGTTGGCCTGTAACAGTCGTTTTTGTACAAGAGGCTGACGTCCTAGTAAGAGAACTTCGTCGAAAGATAGAATTTATACAATTTGTGAAAAACAAAGAAAAACAGCTATGTGAATGATCTCACTGGGTTCCAACTCTTCTATTGCCCTTATGTCTTCGAGCATCTCATCACTTTGCTACTTGGTTGAAAGTAGATTAGATTGATCGATGCCGTCCGAGCTTGATAGTCGATACTGAAGTCTGGTTGCAAGGTAATCCAATGAGACATAGTGTTACGCTTTGATCCCTAATTTTTTCCTAGACCGCCCTTTCGGGTTTTCAGTCCACCGGGATACCCTTTTTTTCCCAAGCCGCCTTTTCAGGTTTTCGACTTATCGGGTGTATAGTTTTTTTATTTTCATCCCTTAGTTTTACCCGAACACTTTTGGTTCGCCGGGAAGCCCTTATTTTTGCCTAGGACAGTCGACCTAACGGGTCTTTGATTATGCGTAGTATTTTTTCACTATGTCTGCATTGAAGGGGTGAGGAAGGTCGTCACCATCCATGGTGGTTAGAATCATAGCTCCTCCCGAGAAAATGTTCTTAACCACAAATGGCCATTCGTAAGTGGGGGTCCATTTGCCCATGGGATCACCTTGCGGTAGAATGATGCATTTGATCACTAGATCCCCGACTTGATACTCTTGTCGTCTAAATTTCTTGTTAAAAGCCTTGATCACCCGCTTTTGATATGTCTGACCATGAGAAATAGAAGTAAGTCTCTTTTCGTCAATTAAGTTTAGCTGATCAAGCCGGGTCTGGATCCAGTCGTCCTCGCTCAAACCTGTATCCTTCATAATCCGAAGAGAGGGTATCTGGACTTCAATAGGCAGGACCGCCTCTATGCCATACACCAAAGAGTAGGGTGTTTCCCCTGTTGACGTCTGCGCCGAGATGCGGTACCCGTGAAGAGCGAATGGTAGCATCTGGTGCCAGTCTTTGTACGTCACCGTCATCTTCTGCACAATCTTCTTGATGTTCTTATTAGCCGCTTCAACAGCCCCATTCATCTTCGGTCGATAAGGAGAAGAGTTGTGATGCTGTATCTTGAACTGTTTGCATAGCTCGGTGATCATCGTATGGTTGAGATTTGTACCATTGTCGGTGATGATCCTCTCCGGTACACTGTAACGACAGATCAGATTGTGTCGGATAAACCGCGCCACGACGTTCTTGGTTACTGCAGAAAAAGAAGCTGCCTCAACCCACTTTGTGAAATAATCAATAGCTACCAGAATGAAACAGTGTTAGACGCAGTAGGTCTGATCTCACCAATCATATCGATGCCCCACATTGCGAAAGGCCAAGGAGCTGTCAAAACATTCAGAGGAACTGGAGGTACATGCACCTTATCAGCATAGACTTGGTACTTATGACAGGTCCGAGAATGATGATAACAATCGGCTTCCATAGTAGACCAATAATATCCTGCCCGTAGGATTTTCTTTTCCATGGTATGTCCACTTGAGTGAGTTTCGAAGGTACCTTCATGTAATTCTGCCATAATCCTCTCTGCCTCATTCTTATCTACACATCGCAGTAAGGTTGAATCATGGTTACACTTGTAAAGGATACCATTACTGATGAAGAACTTCGCCGCGAACCTTCTCAAAAACTTATTATCATTAACAGATGCACCCTCGGGGTATTCTTGAACCTCAAGATACCTCTTTACCTCGTGAAACCAGGGTTTATTTGCTACCTCTTCAGTCTCAATATCACAACAATGTGCGGGTTCGTCCAATCTCTCGATGGTAATCCGGGGAGCTTCATTATCCCACCTGACCTTGAACATAGAAGACATAGTAGCTAGCGCATCCATTAGCTAGTTCTCCTCTCTGGGGAAATATTCAAAGGTTATCTCCTTGAAGTGTGGAAGCAACATCAGTACATACTCCTTGTAGGGAATAAGATTTGGGTGCTTCGTATCCCACTCGCCTTTGATCTGACTGATCACGAGAGCGGAATCTCCGAACACACTTAAGAACTTAATCCTTAGGTCAATAGCTGCTCGAAGACCCATGATGCATGCTTCATACTCCGCCATATTGTTGGTGCACTTAAAACATAATCGGGCGGTGAACGGAGTATGACAACCTTCAGGAGATATGATCATGATGCCAATGCCATTACCCAACGCGTTTGAGGCTCCGTAAAAATACATAGACCATCGGGATCCCTCCTCAGGTCCTTCATCCAGTCCAGGTTCTTCACATTCGGTCACCAACATGATGTTATCATCCGGTAACTCGAAGTTCATAGACTGGTAATCCTCCACGGCCTGATGTGCCAAATGATTTTCCAACACACTTCCCTTGATTGCTTTTTGGGTTGTGTATTGGATATCATACTCAGTTAAGATCATATGCCATCTTGCTATTCTTCCGGACAAGGCATGTTTTTCGAAGATATACTTGATTGGATCCATCTTTGATATTAATAGGGTAGTGTGAGTCAGCATATACTGTCTTAGCCGGCGAGCAGCCCATGCCAAAGCGCAACAAGCTTTCTCGAGCAACGAGTATCGGGTCTTGCAGTCGGTAAACTTTTTGCTAAGGTAGTAAATAACATGCTCTTTTTGGCCAGACTCGTCATGCTGCCCCATCACGCACCCCATTGAATTATCCAACACTGTCAAGTATAAGATCAAATGTCTTCCTTCAACTGGAGGCATCAGAATTGGTGGCTCTTGGAGATATTCTTTGATCCTTTCGAAAGCGGACTGACACTCATCATTCCACATTACCACTTGATCTTTCTTCAACAGCTTGAAGATCGATTCACAAGTAGCAGTCAGATGTGAAATGAATCGGGCAATGTAATTCAGACGTCCCAAAAAGCCTCTAACTTCCTTTTCTGTGAGGGGAGCCGGCATATCCTGTATAGTCTTCACCTTTGCAGGATCCACCTGAATACCTTCATCACTAACGACGAAACCCAGTAGTTTACCAGACCTCACCCCGAAGGTGCACTTGTTCTAGTTTAACCTTAGCTTGTACATATTCAACCTGTCAAATAGTTTATGGAGATGGTCGAGGTGTTCTTCCTTAGTCTGGGACCTTGCAATCATATCATCAACGTAAACCTCAATCTCATGGTGAATCATGTCGTGGAACAAAGCGACCATGGCGCGTTGATAAGTTTCCCCAACATTCTTCAACCCGAAAGGCATTACCTCGTAACAGAAGGTACCCCACTGCATAACGAAAGTTGTCTTTTCCATATCCTCGGGAGCCATATTAATCTGATTGTAACCAGAGAAACCATCCATGAAGGAGAAGATCTTATGCTGTGCGGTGTTGTCGACCAGAACATCGATGTGAGGCAGTGGGAAATCATCTTTGGGGCTTGCCCTATTTAGATCTCTATAGTCTACACACATACGTACCTGACCATCCTTCTTCGGCACTAGAATAACGTTGGCAACCCACTGCGGGTAAGAAGTAACAACTAGAAATCCGGTGTCAAACTGTTTCATGACCTCATATTTAATTTTCTCAAACATCTCAAGGCGCATTCGATAAACCTTCTGCTTTACCAGAGGACAATCTTCTTTAGTTAGAAAGTGGTGAACCACAATATCAGTATCCAGACCAGGCATATCTTTATAAGACCAGGCGAAGATCTCAACATAGTCGCGTAGCATCTGTATCAACCGTTGTTTGACACTAGGCTCCAGATTTGCACCTATCTTGACCTCTTTCTTATCTTCCTCTGTACCCAAGTTCACTGATTCCACTGGCTCTTCATGCGGCCGTATGGCCCTCTCTTCCTGTAGCAGCAATCTAGTAAGTTACCCAAGAACCTCACAATCATCCTCACCTTCGTCCTCAGCTTGGTTGATCGGATTTTCGAAGTCATAACTGGCAGTAGCAGAGTCGTTATCAATGGGATCCAGAGTGGATGTGGATCTGCATTACGATATGTGAGTGTGTGCAAGACAATAGCTGTTTTAATAAAGTGAGAGACAAAAAAGAAAAACAAGGAGCGCAAAATTTGTAATGCAAGAAACGTCCAATGCTTTATTGATGATATATGAAAATGACAAATAATAAGCCCTCACAAACAAAGCCAAAGTGCCTCGGGCAAGGCACCGGGCCGTATCTCAAAACAAAAGTCTATTACTGTGTAATAAAATAAACGGGCACGAAGTCCTTCGCAGTCCAGTTGTTCAAGCCACCGTTGGTAGTCGGGTAGATCCAGCTGTCGATATCTGACTCTTCTTCATCATCTTCAATTGCATTCACCCCCGGATCCTAATGTGCAGAGGAGGTCTTCCAATCCGCGCACGCCGAACAACCCTTTGAGCCTCTGCAGTAAAGCCCAAACCAAACTTGTCAGTTTTGTGTGTGAAATCAGGGAGCTGACCCCAATTTGCACACCCACCTTGATTAATAACAGCCCCGGCATCCTTGAGGGAAGCCATCTTCATTGGAGGTTTTTCAGCAGCAACTTCAGTCGATGCCAAAGTCTGGGGAACCTCTTCAAAGTTCTGATACGGGGTTTCGATGAACTCTCCATCCATCTCCACATACCGGAAGGAGTTGAGATGACTCACCATGTACTCCTCCTCACCCTGTACCATAACAATCTTCCCCTTTACTGGATATTTCAACATCTGATGGAGCGTAGAAGTTACTGCCCCAGCCTTATGAATCCAAGGGCGACCCAACAAGCAAGAATAAAATGGTTGGATATCCATCACATAGAAAGTAGATGCGAAAGTATGAGAGCCAACTTTAACAGGGACATCCACCTCCCCGTGCACCATCCTTTTTGACCCATCGAAAGCTCTAACCACAATATTAATCGGCTTCAGAACTAAACCTTCACAGTCTAGACAGTCTAATGCTTTCTTTGGTAAAACATTCAATGAGGACCCAGTATCCACCAGTACGTGGGCCAGAGTAGTGCCCATGCACTCGATCGAGACGTGCAGCGCATCATTGTGATTTCTTCCTTTAGCAGTCAGATCTGCATCTGAGAAACCCAAACCGTTGTCAGCAGTCAGACTAGCTACACAATCTTTGAATTGATCAGCAGAGGTTTCCTGCGACACATGCGCAGTTTTGAGGAAAGAAATTAAAGCCTTTGCATGGGCTTCAGAGCATAATAACAAGGATAACATGGAGATTTTTGACGGGTGTGATACGGTGGGAGAACTGACTTGAGGTTTTGCGTTTTTTCGCAAATGTCGCGGTTAGCAAGAGTCGCCACCAACTTTTCTTTTATCCAAAAGGAAAGGTAAAAAAGCACAAGAAAGACCTTTGAGATGTTTTCTTGAGTTCGGGGGGTAGATTATGAAAAGGGAAGGTGGTAGCACCCTTTTCATCCATGGTTTTCCATGGGCTCTTAGTTACTTGCTTAGATCACTTGCTTTGCTTTGTTTGAAATGGTGTTTGGTGTGGTTTTGAAAGTATTTTAAAAAGAGGACATTCATTTAGGAAATCTTTGTAATGATTCTCGTTCGTAAGAATGTATACAAAGATGTTTGTCTTTTGAAAAATGTTTCAATATTTTGTAAGATGTTTTGAAATGTGTGTGTGTTTGTTTTTGAAAATAGAAAGGATTGTTTGAAATGGAGCAAGTAACTTAGAAGCTATCTACCTACTCAAATGTATTTCTTGTGCATTTTTATTCCTTTGACATTGTTGACTTACCATTGATTTGGTAGACAACCCGATCTTTGGATGTAAACGGGATGGGCGTGGGTCATTGTATGACCATGATAGCAATGTTGCCAAGTATCTTAGCATTTTTGAGGGACCAAGATCATTTTGTTTAGGCAACCTTTGAATAGCGTCATCGAGGGACTATGATCTTATTTTTGTTTTGTTTTGCCAAGATACTTCACATGCGTAACATGGCCATTTTGTTTTAGGCAACCAAGTGGGAGAAACCTTAAGGGTGCTTGTGTGCAAAGTGTATCATTTTCATGCTTTTGTCTTGTATTTAGGGTTTTTTATTTGTTTTGTTTTTGTTCTTGTCATGGAAACCCTAATTACTAATCATAGTATATAAAGCGATAAATTGCATAAAATAAACTAAGCTATTACAACAATTATTATGGGAGGGGGGATACAAGTTTTGAATGGGGATTTTGCACAAATATAAACCTAAATATATTATTACAACCAAATCGAATATTGCGCGAATTAAATAAATATAAGACAAGTATTTAAAATGCAATGCAATATGTATGTAAAAGAAAAGATTTTTCATGCCTTGTTTTTGTATGAGAAAATAATTTGATTTAAACCCTAAAAAATATAAGAAAAAATAAATAATTCTCTTTTTGAAAGGGATGAAACCCTAATTTTTTATTCAAGGAAATTAATGTTTCATATTATTATTTTGTACATTTTTTTGTATAAGAAGATAATAAATAATGTTATATGTAAATATTAAAAATTAAATATGTATAGAAAATAAGTATTTTATGAGTATAAATAGTATAATAAAAATATTAAGTATTTTTAAATTATTTACAAACTATTTAAGAAAATAAGTTCTATTCTAATCAAAATAAATTAATTCTTATGTAAAAAAAGAAATTGTAAAAAATAAAGAAATTATTTTTAGGATTTTTTATTATTCAGAAAAAATAATCAAAAACAATAAATATAAAAATATGATAAAATATGAAAAATATAAAAATCAGCCAGGGGGTGCAGTAGCAAATCAGGGGGGTGTGAATATCAAAAGCAAAAAGGCCAAGACAACAAAAAAGCCCAAGACACTTCGTCCCTGTCCTTGGTCAGCTTCCTGGGCGCGCTTCATGTTCAAATATGTAACTCTCTTATGCTTGCACAAAAACAAAAACTCATAACATGAAAAATGTGGCATTTAAGCTCACGATTCTAACCATATAAATTATGTAACCTAACTCTTAAAGATCAGAGAGAATTTTGGAATCCCTAATTCGTGACCTAACTTTTTCAGAGTTTTCAATCTTCAAATTCTCTCAATACAAGTAATATAAATGAAAAGTATGGATATGTACAGTTTCGTTATGATATGGACTACATTTTTTCTTCACAAATCGTGGCTTGAAGTTTCCTGTAGAAGGAGATAGAGTTTAAGAAAATACCTCCTTCAGCTAGATTCGAGTAGGGCAATGCAGGGACTTTAATGGAGGCCTGATGATTGTTTGAGTTTCCTTGAACTTCCCTGAAGCTATTCCAATGCTTATCTTGCTTTGAGGATGGCAGAAACTCTCTGGACAAGTCAAGCTGCAAACTTCCAAAGTGAAAATGGTGGATGATGAAACAGGGGTTACAGAACCAGGGTGATGGCTTGAATTGATTTGGTATGAAGTGTATGAGATGCTTGAAGTGATTAAACACAAAACGCACGAGCCAAATGAGGGTTGACTGTGATTTTGCAGAAGACTGTGTATTTGGACAGAATTTTGGTGTTTTTGAGTTTGAGAGTGTTTAAGGTTCAATCCAAGCGTGCTAAGCCTTGTAACAAGTTTGTATATTTGTATAGAAATGATACAAAGTCAGCCCTTACTAGCTGTGCAAGCTTTGGACCTTTTTGCAACTTTTCTTGCATTTGAAGTAAAGTGAAGTGACTAATCCCACATGCTTGTACTGGCTAGCTTGAGGGCTGATAAGAGTTAGTACACATTGCTTGAGAGCTGTAGAGATTGCTTGTATTAGGGGACAGGTTCAATGCTCAAGATTGACAAAGTTGCAAAAGTTCCTCTTTATGAAAATGGCAATGTGAACTTTTTGCCCAAAATGGAAATGCACCTTGTGTAAAGCTTCAAAAGAAAAGATAAAGCCTTTGTCAACTGAGTTTGCATTTAATTATGGAGTGTATAGCAAGCTTAGGACCTGTAAAGCAAGATACAACCAGCATAGATTTGATTTGCAACTTGATGCTATGTGAAAAATGGCTTGAACAAAAGTGAGAAAAGGCCAACTTCCCTTCTTCGATTCTCCCTACTCAAAAATGATCTTGGAGAGTTCTTGGATATTTTGGAAATCTTTCAATATGCTCTATAATCCATATTTGAAATGATTTTTTAGATACCTCTTGGAACTAGGTGAAAAATGTCCATGAAGTTGGGTCCAAAACCTGCCTAAATTAGGGCAAAGTTTCACTAAGTTATTTAGTTCATGGCCCTATATTCACAAATTCATAACTTGAGATCCAAGAATCTTTAGGGAAAAGTTTGTGAAGAAAAGTTGTAGGTTTCATGGAGGACTACAACTTTCATGTTGGGAACTTTCTTTGAATCAAAATGCATCATGGTGAAAAAGTGGTGAAAAGTTGGGGATAAAAATAAGAAAATTTTATACTTGGAAAAATTCTAAGTTATGAAAATTTTTCAAATTAAAACCCTAATTTTCAAATTTGGTTTTCTTAGTGAAAAAGTTTCACATGTTGACATATCTTGATGAATTATGACCTTTGGCACTTGATTTTGACCAAAAAGTCAAAGTTTGACTTTTCAGTGTACAGTTGCCTTTTAATCAGTTGACTGCAAAATTCATCTGTCAATCCAATGAACTTGAGATTTTTTGAACCATGTAATTAGGTCAAGATGATGCCATTGGATCCTTGAAATCATGTTTGAACTCAATTGGTCATTGGCTAGGTTTAAAAATCAAAAATTGCCCTTTCTCAATCAAAACCCTAATTTTGACCATTTTGCCCTTTTGATGATTTGATCAAATTTCTTGAGGAGTTGTGATCCAAACTTGATCAAATGATACATATGAGTCTAAAATGTTGTTGTGGATAAAAAATTATGAAGTTTGACTATAAATTGGCCATGGTTGACTTTTTCCCCAATACAACTGATTTTTAGGTCAACTATCCAATTGACTGATCAAAAATGTGGTTCAAGGCTTGAAACTTAACATGAGAAATCTTAGGGGTCCAAGATGGTTTCTGAAAGTCACATGAAGCATTGGTGGTCCAAAACTCCTTGTGCAAACTCAAACCCTAATTTTGGGTTAACAGTGCAAGATGAGATGTCTTGAGCTGACCAAACCCTAATCTTGTCTTGAGTCCAAGAAGTCTTGTGAGAAAATTCTTGATAAATGAGAGGGAAAATTTTAGGGTACAACAGCTTCCCCTGTTCAATCTTCTTGAACCTGAAGAGTTAGATTGGCGAGTTTTTCCGTTCGTGACTCGAAGGTAAAAGATGACTGGACACTAGAGTGCCCATAAATTTGCACTCGACAAAGTGTAGTTGAGGGAATGGGCTTAAAGATGCCATTTGGAGAGGTGATAGAATCTTGTTGGAGATGGGCTTGTAGATGCCATCCAAGAATGTTTTTTGAATTGTAAGTTGTAAGTCACAAAAATAAGTATCAGAATGGTGTCCGTATCTGGAACATATATGAACTGTATCTGGAGACTAAATTTGTATGAGCAATGGAATAGCATCCGGGTCTGGAGCGTATCCGAGCTGTATCTGAACTAGAATCTGAATGAGTAACAGAATGGCTTTCGTGTCTGGAGCTTATCTGAACTGTAATCTAAATGAGTGACAGAATGACTTCTGTGTCTGGAGCGTATCTAAACTGTAATTTAAAGTTGAAATTTAAATGAGTGACAGAATGGAAACCGTGTCTGGAGCATATCTGGACTGTATCTTGGATTTGAGGTCTGAATGAGTATCAGAATGGCATCCTTGTCTGGAGCGTATCTGAACTGTAATTTGAATGAGTAACAAAATGACTTCCGTGTCTGGAGTGTATCTGTACTGTAGCTGAACTGGGAATCTGAATAAATATCAGGATGGCATCCATATCTGGAGCGTATCTGAACTTGAATCTGAATGAGTAACAAAATGACTTCCATGTCTGGAGTGTATATGTACTGTATCTGAAAGATGAATCTTGAATAAGCAACATAATGGCTACTATGTCTGGAGCGTATCTGTACTGTATCCGAAATCTTTGAACATTGTTAATGGTAGCTGTTAATCTTATCCTGAAAAGGGTAAAATGTTAGCTGAAGCACAAAGTTATGTTGCATGAAATGTATGATGCAATATATGTACTTTATCAATGTTTATGATATATGGATGTAATGTATGCGCATGTAAGCTGATTAATTGTATTGATGAGGAAGATAAATCCTTGATTGCTGAGGATATGTGGATTCTTCATGTCTTGAAGTTGGAGTATTTGACAAAAATTCTGTTGTGAGTGTAATGCCATATACTTCTTGAGGAATCTGCTTGGGGAATCCAGAGAATTTTGATGACTTCTGCTGGGAATTAAGAATGGGAATCTTCATCTTATTGGGGAGCAATGAAAACTCTGATGGGGAAAAAGCTTATTCCTGTTCGGAAAAAGTTCAGGAGTTTCGGTCGTCTGCCACTCTACTGGGGAGTTATCCGAAGTTGTTGTCCGGTTGGTTTTCAGGCTCCAAGACAAACTTGTTGGGGAGTTTGGAGAAACTGGATGGTTTCCACTGTGGATTAATAGTTTGAAGTTTCAGTTCCGCTGGGGATCTTAATGACGTACTGTAGGGATTGCTCATGGAATAGCCTAAATATGTTTTCCTATTCTTTCATCCTGTCAGTAATTGTTCTTTTCATTTCGTTTATTTGTAGACAGTAATTATGTTCAAATGCATATGTTCATTAATGAATCACTGGATGTTTTTGCAAATATAACACAAATGTAAAAGAAAAGGACAAATAGTTTTATGCACTTTAAAGAGATGTCTTTGTATTTACTTTGAATAAGTATTTGTGTACAAAGGAGACAAACATCCTAGTAAGAGGATGGTGTCATAAAAATAAGAAAAATTTATACAAAGAAAGATAGCTATGTGTAAAAATCCCATGGGGTTCCCATTCTTCTATATCCTCCGTATCTCCGAATATCTTGTCCATTTGTCGCTTCGTCCGAAGATGATTGAATTGATCAGAAGCTCCGAGTTTGTCCGTGAAGAGATTGTCCTTAAAGTGATCCGACGAGACATAGTCATACGCTTTAATTCCCTAACTTTTTCCTGAACCTCCCTTTCGGGTTTTCGATCCACCGGGAAACCCTTTTTTGCCCAAGTTGCCCTTTCGGGTTTTCAACTTGCCGGGTGTACAGATTTTTTTAATATTTTATCCCTAATTTTTGCCCGAACCTTTTGGTTCGCCGGGATGCCCTTGTTTTGCCTAGGTGTGTCAACCTAGCGGGTCTATTATGCGTAGTATCTTTTGACTATATCTACGTTCGCAGGGTGTGGCAGGTCGTCACCGTCCATGGTGATTAAGATCATTGCCCCACCAGAAAAGATGTTCTTGATTACAAATGGTCCTTCATAGGTAGGAGTCCATTTGCCCCTGGGATCACTTTGTGGCAAGATGATGCGCTTGATCACTAGATCTCCAACTTGATATACTTGGCGTCTGACTTTCTTGTTGAAAGCTTTGATCATCCGCTTTTGATACGTCTGACCGTGGAAAACAGCAGTAAGTCTCTTTTCATCAATTAAGTTTAAATGATCAAGTCGGGTTTGGATCCAATCGTCTTCACTCAAACCTGCATCCTTCATGATTCTTAAAGAGGGGATCTGAACCTCAATAGGTAGAACAACCTCCATGCCATAAACCAAAGAATAAGGTGTTGCCCCAATTGATGTGCGAGTCGTGGTACGGTACCCATGGAGAGCAAACGGTAGCATCTCATGCCAGTCTTTGTAGGTGACTGTCATTTCCTGTATGATCCTTTTAATGTTTTTATTAGCAGCTTCAACTGCACCATTCATATTTGGCCGATAGGGGGATGAATTATGGTGTTAAATCTTGAACTGCTCGCACAAGGTGGTGATCATTGTATTATTAAGGTTCATACCGTTATCATTGATGATCCTTTCGGGGATACTGTACCGGCAAATGAGATTCTGTTTGATGAAGCGGGCAACAACATTCTTAGTAACGGATGCGAAAGAAGCTGCTTCGACCCACTTTGTGAAATAATCAATGGCCACTAGAATGAAGCGGTGTCCATTGGAGGCTGTAGGTTTGATCTCCCCAATCATATCGATTCCCCACATAGCAAAGGGCCAAGGAGTTGTTAAGACAATTAGAAGAACCGGGGGCACGTGCACCTTATCTGCATAGATTTGACACTTATGACATGTCTGGGAGTGTCGATAGCAGTCTGCTTCCATGGTAGACCAATAATAGCCTGCCCGTAGAATTTTCTTCGCCATCGTATGCCCACTAGAGTGAATGCCAAAGGTACCTTCATGTAATTCATCCATGATCTTTTCAGCTTCAATCTTATCCACATAACGGAGCAGAATAGAATCATGATTGCGTTTGTACAGGATGCCATTACTTAGGAAGAACTTAGCGGAGAATCTCCTTAGGAACTTTTTATCATTGATTGAAGCTCCTTCTGGATATTCTTGAGCCTCGAGATACCTTTTGACTTCATGAAACCAAGGTTGGTCCACTACTTCAATATTAATCTCGTGACAGTGTGCTGGTTCGTCCATTCGTTCAATGGTGATCTGGGGAGCCTCGTTATCCCAATTAAGTTTAAACATGGATGACATTGTGGATAGAGCATCTGCTAGCTGATTTTCTTCTCGCGGGAAGTGCTCGAAGGTAATCTGCTCAAAATGTGGTAGCAATGTCAAAACATGTTCTTTGTAAGGGATAAGGTTTGGGTGCTTAGTGTCCCATTCTCCTTTGATTTGACTGATGACCAAAGCTGAATCTCCAAATACAACTAAAGATTTGATTCCCAAGTCTATGGAAGCCTTGAGACCAAAGATGCATGCTTCGTACTCTGCCATGTTGTTCGTACAATTGAAGCAAAGTCTGGAAGAAAAAGGAGTATGGCATCCTTCCGGAGATATGAGTACATCACCGATACCGTTACCAAGTGCATTGGATGCCCTATCAAAGAACAGAGTCCATCGGGATCCTTGTTCAGGTCTGTCATATGGTCTGATTCCTTCACAGTTGTCTACTGTCATGATGTCTTCATCAGGGAATTCAAACTTCATGGACTGATAATCCTCTACAGCTTGATGAGCAAGATGATCAGCTAACACACTGCCCTTTATAGCTTTTTGGGTCGTGTACTATATGTCACATTCTGTTAGGATCATCTGCCATCTAGCTATCCTTCCAGACAGAGCAGGCTTCTCAAAGACGTACTTTATCGAATCCATCTTAGATATCAGCAAAGTGGTATGAGTCAACATATACTGTCTTAGCCGGCGAGCAGCCCATACCAGAGCGCAACAAGTTTCCTCAAGCAATGAATATCTGGTTTCACAATCGGTAAACCTTTTCCTTAGGTAATAAATAGCGTGGTCTTTTCGGCCAGACTCGTCATGCTGCCGCAATACGCACCCCATTGAGTTCTCTAAAATGGTCAGATACATAATCAGCGGTCTTCCCTCGACTGGTGGAATCAAGACATGAGGCTCTTGTAAATACTCTTTGATTTTGTCGAAAGCAATCTGACATTCGTCATTCCATCTGACTACTTGATCTTTCTTCAACAGCTTGAAGATTGGTTCACAAGTATATGTTAGGTGAGAAATGAACCTGGAAATATAGTTTAGGCATCCCAAGAATCCTCTGACTTCCTTCTCAGTGCGAGGAGAAGGCATTTATTGTATTTCTTTAACCTTGGCAGGATCAACCTCGATGCCTTTGTTGCTGACAATGAAACCTAAGAGTTTACCGGATCAGACTCCGAATGAGAACTTGTTTGGATTCAACCTTAGTTTGTACTCCTTCAATCTGACAAACAGCTTTTGCAAGTGATCAATGTGTTCTTCTTCAGTTTGTGATCGGGCTATTATGTCATCTACGTAGACCTCTATCTCATGATGTATCATATCATGAAACAAAGCTACCATGGCGCGTTGATAGGTTGCCCCTGCATTTTTCAGTCCGAATGGCATCACTTTGTAGCAGAACGTACCCTATTGTGTGACAAATGTAGTTTTCTCCATGTCCTCAGGTGCCATTTTGATCTGGTTATAGTCTGAGAATCCGTCCATGAAAGAAAAAACTTTGTGCTGAGCTGTATTGTCAACCAGGATGTCGATGTGCGGAAGTGGAAAATCATCTTCAGGGTTGGCCCTGTTTAATCTCTATAGTCCATGCACATTCTTACTTTGTCGTCCTTTTTAGGCACGGGAACAATGTTAGCAACCCATTGAGGATAGGAAGTAACATCCAGAAATCCAGCATTGAACTATTTCATAACTTCCGCTTTTATCTTCTCTGACATGTCAGGTATCAAGCGGCAAACTTTTTGCTTCACTGGTGGACAATCTTCTCTTGTGGGTAGACGGTGTACCATAATGTCTGTATCGAGTCCCGACATGTCTTCGTATGACCAGGAAAAGATCTCAACATAATCATGCAATCGCTGAATTAAGCGCTCCTTGACACTCGGCTCTAGATTGGCACCCACTCTGATTTCCTTTTTATCCTTCTCGGTACCCAAGTTGATCGTATCCAACAACTCCTCATGAGGTTGAATAGCTCTTTCCTCTTGTTGTAGTAGTCTGGCCAATTCCCCTGGCACCTCACAATCTTCCTCACCTTCGTATTCGGCTTGGTAGATCAAATCTTCAGAGTCACTGAAGGCTATAGCAGTATTGTTACCCATGGGATCCAGAATGGAAGGGTACCTGCATTTATGAGTGTGGGTGTGTGTAAGGGTATAGCCATCTTAAAACAATAAAATGTAAAAGAAAGACAATGAGCATAAAGGGTTTATATATGAAAAAGCGTCAATGATTCATTGAATGTCATATGAAAATGAAATAAAAACCCTTACAAATGGACCAATGTGCCTCGGGTAAGACACAAGTTTGAAAATGTACGAATTGTCTGTGAATATTACAAGTCCAACAGAAATGTAAAAGATAAATTACTGCGATATGAAAGTTATCGGGACAAAGTCTTTGGCTTCCCAGTTGCGAAGTCCTTCGCTGACAGTAGGAAATATCCAATCTTCCAAGCTGCCAACTTCTTCATCGTCTTCCTCAACAGTATTGGCATTGTGACCATGCCTAGGCATCGGAGCTGAGATTACATTCGGTTTCTCAGGCGCTTCAAACTCAACTTCCTTCGCATCTATCAGGTCTTGAATTTTGTTCTTCAGAGCCCAACAGTTGTTGGTGTCGTGCCCTGGACTTTCAGAATGGTATGCGCATCTGGCATTCAGATGGTAGTGAGCAGACGTAGTATTCAGATTCTTTGGGGCCTCTTTTAAAATTTCCAGATTCAATTTTAGAAGATGTGGTAGAACTTGGGCTGGAGTCATGTTAATCTTGGTGAATTGCTGAACTGGCCTTTCTACCCTTTGCTGATTATTTCTTGGCTGGTCTGATGCAGGCTTTTGAATCATAACGGCCCCCACCGTTGGTCGGCACTCAGTTCTTCCTTGATTTCTATGTGAATAGACAGCAGACACTTCCTTCTTCCCAGTGAAGGGCTTTTTTACAACTGTGAAGGCAGACGCGTCTTTCTGAATCTTCCCACTCCTTATACCAGCTTCCACCCTCTCGCCAGTCAAAATCAATTCTGTAAACCCTGCAGAGGAGCTCCCAATCAGATGATTGAGGAAAGGGCCAGATAGAGTTCCCAAGAACATGTCCACTAACTCCCTTTCAGACAAGGGGGTTTCACCCTTCCGGCTAGATCCCTCCACTTTTGTGCATAGTCTTTGAATCCCTCATTTGACACCATAGCCATACTCTGTAGTTGAGTATGAGTAGGCGCCAAATCAGCATTGTACTGATACTATTTATAGAAGCTGCTGCCAAGTCTTCCCAATTGTGGACATCAGCCCTTTCTAACTGGTAGAACCAATCAAGTTGCATTCCTGATAAACTATCTTGGAAAAAGTGGAGCCACAAGTCTTTGTCAGCAGAATGTGGCTGAATCTTCCTGACATATGAGCGGAGGTGCATCTTAGGACAAGACACCCCATCATACTGGGCAAATAATGGCACTTTAAACTTTGGCAGGATTATAATTCCTGACACCATCCCTAACTCCTCAAAATCCAGATCTGGTACTCTCTGTATTTCCATAGCGGTTAGACGCTCTTCCAAGTGTTTGTATTTGTCATCAGTCGGATGGTATTATTGTTCAGAGTAGTCCTCTTCTTCCTCTTCTTCTGCTTCAAAATCTGATGGTACTGTCGTTTCTTTTCCTTTTCTTTCCCCTTCATCAGATGTTGTTGGAAAATATAAGGTCCTTCTGGCTTGTCCCTGAAACCTTCTGCCCATGATAACCACACCAGCTGGCTTCTTCTTCTTTTTCTCTTTTTCTAGCAGAGTCTTTAGCTCCTCCTTCCCCTTGGCTAAGGTCATGAGTAGCTGTTGAAATTGTGTATTTTGAGCTTGAAGGTCTTTAACCATCTGTTCGAGATCCATCTTGCTGAAATAAATAGTAGAGGGATGAGGAAACTTGTTGCAAATACCTGTTTATGCTTATGATGAATGATATGTATTCATGTAATGCTTTCAAGGGTTTAAAAATTAAAGTTTGTTTCAAACAAAAAGGAACACACGTTATATTAATAAAATAGAATTTGAGTACATCAATGCCCCCAGGGCAAAATAATACAAAATTCTAAGATAAAAATACATTGCGCATCCTCTTTGGTGCAATGTAGGTATTGAGAGTCTGCTCTTCATGAAGTAGCCGAGTGAGTTCCAAAACCTTCTTCTCGCTTGTGTAGAATTGGTCTTCGAAAGTATCACGTTATCCTTTGAGCTATATCCAATCCCTTTGTAGGTCTTCGAGTGATGTAGGCATGTCAGGATGTAGGATGGTGTATGGAACCTCTCCCTCCTTAACAGGCTCAATAATCACTAGGAGAATGGAAGGATAAGGAATCATAAGACTTTTAGCACGGGTTCGTACCCACTTGAGGTAAGGCTCAAGAGGGATGGAATTCTTGTGTCCCAAAGTCTTGCTATCTACCTTGTTTAGCATCCTCCAAGCTCGGATGAATCTCTGGCGAAGACCTTGATCATCGTTGTCGTAGTCGAAAACCAAGCCTTAGATCAGCATATCATGTGGGTCATCCCTTCGGGCATAACCAAACTGTCTTAGAGCCAAGCACAGGTTGTAGGTGATGCCTCCCCTAATGCCAAGTAGAGGGACATTAGGGAATTCCCCACAACAGTCGACAATGATAACATTCTCTTTGGATCGAGAACACCAATGAATATCTGAATGTTTAAGTGTCATTAACCTTTGTGACCACCTCAAATGTTGCTCATTCTTCAAGACTGATTGGGGAAGATGAGAAATAAACCATCTTTCCAGGAGAGGAGTGCAACACATAAGAACACCTCTTTTCCTCATTGTACGAGTGTGAAAAGAGTGTAAGATATCTCCAAGCAATGTAGGCACCGGATTATGTGACATGAAGATTTTGACAGCACTCACATCTATGAGTTGGTCAGGATTAGGGAACAAGACCATCCCATAGATGAGAAGAGCTGCAATCTCCTCAAAAGCTTGCAAGTCCAAGGAGTTCCAACAACTTTGGGCCTTCTCAAACAAGAACTTTGCCAAGAAGCCTTTGACACCACTTCTAGTTTCCCAATGGGTTGTGACATCAAATGAGTGCAAGTGCAGGGCTTGAGCAATCTCTTCTGGCTTTGGATCTCTTTTCATACCGTTGAAAGGTAGTTGATTGAGAATGGGAATCCTCAAGAATTGAGAGAATTCTTCCAAAGTAGGCACAAGCTGGTAGTAAGGAAATGTGAAGCAGTGATGCAAAGGGTCAAAGAACTAGAAGAGAACCTTTACCATGTCTTCTTCTGTGTTGGAGGTGACCAAGTTGAGTAGACGACCATGTATCTCGGTGAATGGAGAGTTCTCAGGAATCCTTGAAGCTAGCTCCTTGAGTTGTGGAGGAATTCTTACAAGGTTGACTTGGATAGTTTTCCTGCGAAGTGAATCCATATCCTACAAAACAAGAACAAAGATGAATTTCCAAAATCCTTGAAATGGTTACTGGATGCATATGATGCTCATGATGTCCATTATGTTATGCACAAGTATATACACACAAGTTCCTAGTTTAGGCTTGCATGGGGTTTCATAGGTAAGTACCCTCTTGAAGTTTAGTTGGCTCAACCTGTCCTAGTAATAGTAACCGGGTTCTAAGGAGCTCAATATCACTGGATTGTTTCCTTGTTCATTGTTTCAGTTTAAGCCTCTTTAATGGCGACCGAAATATTCCAAGAAACCAACCCTCAATGAGTGTAGTATCGAGTATCTACCAACTTCGGACTGCACCAAAGCCAGTCATCTCACTACATCATAAAAGGCCAAGTTGGTCAAGTAAAGGGTTCTAGAAGTTCATTAGTGCTTCATGACATCACTCAGCGGCCCCGTATTCTCTTTGATTGACTCAAAGGCTACTGGTACCCACAAATATGTCACACTAACATAATTATTGCTTAGACCGTGTCGGTATACCCCGCACAGTTTCCACAATGTATTGCTATTTACCTATAATGTTTCCCAAATCCAGGTGGAGGATTCAAACCCAAACAATAGAACCAAAATGTAAAACAAACAAGTCAAACAATGTAAGCAAATAAAGGTGATCTAAACCCTAAGGTAACCCCACTTTTATAATTCTCCCCAGCAGAGTCGCCAGTTCTGTAATACGGTAGGAGAACTGACTTGAGGTTTTGCGTTTTATCGCAAATGTCGCGGTTAGCAAGAGTCGCCACCGACTTTTCTTTTATCCAAAAGGAAAGGTAAAAAAGCACAGGAAAGACCTTTGAGATGTTTTCTTGAGTTCGGGGGGTAGATTACGAAAACGGAAGGTGCTAGCACCCTTTTCATCCATGGTTTTCCATGGGCTCTTAGTTACTTGCTTACATCACTTGCTTTGCTTTGTTTGAAATGGTCTTTGGTGTGATTTTGAAAGTATTTTGAAAAGAGGCCATTGTTTAGGCAATCTTTGTAATGATTCTCGTTTGTAAGAATGTATACAAAGATGTTTGTCTTTTGAAAATGTTTTCAATGTTTTGCAAGATGTTTTGAAATGTGTGTGTGTGTTTTTGAAAATAGCAAGGATTGTATGAAAGGGAGCAAGTAACTTAGAAGCTATCTACCTACTCAAATGTATTTCTTGTGCATTTTTATTCCTTTGACATTGTTGACTTACCATTGATTTAGTAAGCAACCCTATCTTTGGATGTTAACGGGACGGGCGTGGGTCATCGTATGACCATGATAGCAATGTTGCCAAGTATCTTAGTTTTTTTTGAGGGACCAAGATCATTTTGTTTAGGCAACCTTTGAATAGCGTCATCGAGGGGATATGATCTTATACTTGTTTTGTTTTGCCAAGATACTTCGCATGTGTAACATGGCCATTTTATTTTAGGCAACCAAGTGGGAGAAACCCTAAGGGTTCTTATGTGCAAAGTGTGTCATTTTTATGCTTTTGTCTTGCATTTAGGTTTTTTCTATTTGTTTTGTTTTTTTGTTCTTGTCATGCAAACCCTAATTATTAAGCATAGTATATAAAGCGATAAATTGCATAAAATAAACTAAGCTATTACAACAATTATTATGGGATGGGGGAAACAAGTTTGAATGGGGATTTTGCACATATATAAACTTAAATATATTATTACAAGCAAATCGAATATTGTGCGAATTAAATAAATATAAGACAAATATTTAAAATGCAATGCAATGTTTATGTTAAAAAAATGTTTTTGTGTTTTGTTTTTGTCATGAGAAAAATAATTAATTTAAACCCTAAAAAAAAGGAAAAATAATATTATTTTTGGAAGGGGTTAAATCCTAGTTTTTATTGTAAAAGAAAATAAGGTTTCATGTTACTATTTAGTACATTTTTTGTATAAGAGAAAAATAAATAATATTGTGTTTAAATATTAAAAATTAAATATGTGTAAAAATTAGTATTTATGAGTATAAAATGTATAATAAAAAATATATGGTATATTTAATTATTTACATAGTATTTAAGAAAATAAGTCCTATTCTAATCAAATAAATTAATTTTCATGTAAAAAATAAAATAAAATTGTAAAAATAAAGAAATTATTTTTAGGATTTTTTATTATTCAGAAAAAATAATCAAAAGCAATAAATATAAAAATATGAAAAAAATATGAAAAATATAAAAAACAGCCAGGGGGTGCAATAGCAAGTCAGTGGGGTGTAAATTACAAAAACAAAAAGGCCCAAGCGCCAAAAAGCCCAGAACACTTCATCCATGTCCTTTGTTCCCTTCCCTGCGCGCGTTTTAGTTCAAACCTAGATCTTGCTCATGCTTGCATAAAAACAAAAACTCATAACATGAAACATGTGGCATTTGAGCTCACGATTCCAACCATATAAATTATGTAACCTAACTCTAAAAGATCAAGGAGAATTTTGGAACCCCTAATTCGTGACCTAAAAACTTCAGGGACTTCAAGCTTCAAATTCTCTTAGCACAAGTAACATAAATGAAAAGTAATGATATGTACAGTTTTGTTATGATATGGACTATATTTTTTCTTCACAAATCGTGGCTTGAAGTTGCCTGTATAAGGAGATAGAGTTTAAGAAAATACCTCCTTCAGCTAGATTTGAGTAGGGCAATGCAGGGACTTTAATGGAGGCCTGATGATTGTTTGAGCTTCCTTGAACTTCCTTCAAGCTATTCCAATGCTCATCTTGCTTTGAGGATGGCTGTAACTCTCTAACCAAGTCAAGTTGCAAGCTTCCAAAGTTAAAATGGTGGATGCTGAAATAGGGGTTACAGAACCAAGGTGATGGCTTGGATTGCTTTGGTATGAAGTGTATGAGATGTTTGAACTGTTTAAACACAAAACGCACGAGCCAAATGAGAGTTGGCTGTGCTTTTACAGAAGTTTTGAGTTTTGGCTGAATTTTGGTGTTTTTGAGTTTCAGATAGTTTCAAGTGCAAACTAATCGTGCCAAGCCTTGTAACAAGTTTATATATTTGTATAGAAATGATACAAAGTCATCCCTTACTAGTTGTGCAAGCTTTGGACCTTTTTGCAACTTTTCTTGCATTTGAAGTAAAGTGAAGTGACTAATCCCACATGCTTGTACTTGCTTGCTTGAGGGCTGATAAGAGTTGGTACACATTTCTTGAGACCTGTGTGGATTGCTTGTATCAAGGAGATAGGTTCAATGCTCAAGATTGACAAAGTTGCAAAAGTTTCTCTTTATGAAAATGGCAATGTGAACTTTTTGCCCAAAATGGAAATGCATCTTGTGTAAAGCTTCAAAAGTAAAGATAAAGGCTTTAGCTACTGAGTTTGCATTTAATTATGGAGTGTATAGCAATCTTAGGACCTGTAAAGCAAGATATAACCAATATAGATTTGATTTGCAACTTGATGCTATGTAAAAATGGCTTGAACAAAAGTGAGAAAATGCCAACTTCCCTTCTTCGATTCTCCTTACTCAAAAATGATCTTGGAGAGTTCTTGGACATTTTGGAAAGCTTGCAATGTGTTCTATAATCCATATTTGAAATTAAATTTGAGATACCTCCTAGAACTAGGTGAAAATGTCCATGAAGTTGGGTCCAAAACCTGCCTAAATTAGGGCAAAATTTCACTAAGTTATTTAGTTCATGGCCCTATATTCACAAATTCATAACTTGAGATCCAAGCATATTTTAGGAAAAGTTTGTGAAGAAAAGTTGTAGATTTCATGGAGGACTACAACTTTCCTGTTGGGAACTTTTCTTGAATCAAAATTCATCATTGTGAAAAAGTGGTGAAAAGTTGGGAAAAAATAAGAAAATGTTTACACTTAGAAAAATTCTAAGTTATGAAAATTTTCAAATTCAAAACCCTAATTTTCAAAATTGGTTTTCTTGGTGAACAAGTTTCATATTTTGACATATCTTGATGAATTATGACCCTTGGCACTTGATTTTGACCAAAAAGTCAAAGTTTGACTTTTCAGTGTACAGTTGACTTTTGATCAGTTGACTACAAAATTCATCTGTCAATCCAATGAACTTGAGATCTTTTAAACCATTTAATTAGGTCAAGATAATGCCATTGAGTCCTTGAAATCATGCTTGAACTAAATTGGCCATTGGATAGGTTAAAAATCAGAAATTGCCCTTTCTCAGTTAAAACCCTAATTTTGACCATTTTGCCCTTTTGATGATTTGATCAAATTTCTTGAGGAGTTGTGATCCAAACTTGATCAAATGATACATATGAGTCTAAAATGTTGTTGTGGATCAAAAATTATGAAGTTTGACTGTAAATTGGCCATGGTTGACTTTTCCCCCAATAAAGTTGATTTTTAGGTTAAATGTCCAATTGACTGATCAAAAATGTGGTTCAAGGCTTGAAACTTATCATGAGCAATCTTAGGGGTCCAAAATGGTGTATGAAAGTCAAATGAAGCATTGATGGTCCAAAAATCCTTGTGAAAACTCAAACCCTAATTTTAGGTTATTAGTGCAAGATGAGATGTCTTGAGCTGACCAAACCCTAATCTTGTCTTGAGTCCAAGAAGTCTTGTGAGAAAAGTCTTAATAAATGAGAGGGGAAATTTTGGGGTACAACAACAGGGTCTACCCCAGCTGCTCGACTACGTTGTAGTCGCTCTTCTTGATGATCTTTAGAATTTCCTCTATCTCTTGCTTAAAGGTTTCTAAAATAATCTTCTTAGGTGCCTCCGTCCGGGCAGGCTCACCTATAACTTCTTTGCCCCGAGTGTCAGATGACTCAGTGACATGAGTGATAACTGGGGTAAGAATTGGAGCAATAGATGATGTATTGGCAGATGGAATGACAACAGGTTTTTGAACAGTCGGAGGGGAGATCTCAGGAGAGAAGAGTCTTCCAATTCTGGTGACTTTGCTAGACCCGACAATATTGCTGACACTAGCATCAACTTCTTCAATCTTTAAGTCTTGCTTAATCCCATGGTAATACACGTCGGCCCCATAGTGCCAAGGGACAACCTTATCTGAAGTGTAAGGGATAGGACAAGGGATAGTAATAATTAGCGGAGCGATTCTTGGAACGGATATAATCCTAACAGGCTTTCTCGAGGAAGCCTTGGAAGAATTGGCGGAAATGGTTATGATGGAAACATCTTCAACTGGAATCAATGGAGTCAAAGTCTTCTCAAACAGGATCTCTTTGTTATCCATCAGGCGCTGGACAACTGATTTAAATAAATGGCAACCAGCAGGTAAAATTGAACCCATGTGGCAACCTTCGCCACAACCCGGAAATAAACTGGCCTGTTGTACCCCAAAATTTTCCCTCTCATTTATCAAGATTTTCCTCACAAGACTTCCTGGACTCAAGACAGGATTAGGGTTTGATCAACTCAAGACACCTCATCTTGCACTGATAACCTGAAATTAGGGTTTGAGTTTGCACAGGGATTTTTGGACCATCAATGCTTCATGTGACTTTCATACACCATCTTGGACCCATGAGATTGCTCATGTTAAGTTTCAAGCCTTGAATCACATTTTTGCTCAGTCAATTGGACAGTTGATCTAAAAATCAACTATATTGGGGAAAAATTCAACCATGGCCAATTTACAGTCAAACTTCATAATATTTAATCCACAACAACATTTTAGACTCATATGTACCATTTGATCAAGTTTGGATCATAACTCCTCAAGAAATTTGATCAAATCATCAAAAGGGCAAAATGGTCAAAATTAGGGTTTTGACTGAGAAAGGGCAATTTCTGATTTTTAACCTAACCAATGACCAATTGGGTTCAAACATGATTTAAAGGACTCAATGGCATCATCTTGACCTAATTACATGGTTTAAAAGATCTCAAGTTCATAGGATTGACAAATGAATTTTCCAGTCAACTGATCAAAAGTCAACTATACAATGAAAAGTCAAACTTTGACTTTTTGATCAAAATCAAGTGCCAAGGGTCATAATTCATCAAGATATGTCAAAACATGAAACTTGTTCACCAAGAAAACCAATTTTGAAAATTAGGGTTTTGAATTTAAAAATTTTCATAACTTAGAATTTTTCTAAGTATGGAAATTTTCTTATTTTTTCCCAACTTTCCACCACTTTTTCACCATGATGCAATTTGATTCAAAGAAAACTTCCAACATGAAAGTTGTAGTCCTACATGAAATCTACAACTTTTCTTCCCAAAGTTTTCCCAAAAGATGATTGGATCTCAAGTTATGAATTTATGAATAGAGGTCCATGAACTAAATGACTTAGTGAAAATTTGCCCTAATTTAGGCAGGTTTTTGACCCAACTTCATGGACATTTTTCACCTAGTTCCAATAGGTATCTCAAAATGAATTTCAAAGTTGGATTATAGAGAACATTTCAAGCTTTCTAAAACGTCCAAGAACTCTCCAAGATCATTTGTGGTTAGGAAGAATCGAAGAAGAGAAATTGGCATTTTGTCACTTTTGATCAAGCCATTTTTACAAAGTATCAAGTTGCAAATCTGATCAAGGATGATTGTACCTTGCATTACAGGTCCTAAACTTATTCTACACTCCATAATTAAATGCAAACTCAGGGGATAAGGGCATTATCTTTGCTTTTGGAGCATTATACAAGGGATTTTTCCATTTTAGACATAAAGCTCACATTGCCATTTTCATAAAGGCAAGCTTTTGCAACTTTACAAATCTTAAGCCTTGGAGCTGTCCCTTTGGTGCAGGCAACTTCCACAGATATCAAGCAATGTATACCAACTCCCTGCAGCTAGCAAGCAAGTACAAGCCTGTTAGCATGGTCACTTCAACTTTTCTTAAAATGCAAGAAAGTTGGCCAAAAGTTCAGAACTTGTACAAGCTGATAAAGAGTGGACTTTGTATTATTCTAGACACATTCACAAACTTATCACAAGCCAAAAGACGAATGCTTAACATCTGAAACACCCTAAAACTCAGAAACTTCATTTTTTTGCCCAAAACATCCAGTTTCTACAAAATCATAGCAAGCTCATTATTTGCTCGTGCGTTTTGCCTTTTAACATTTCAAAGAACTTCCACGTATCCTACCAAAGCTATCCAAGCATTCATCCTGCATCTGTTAGCTCTATTTCAGCCATTGCCATTTTCAAATTTGGAGGTTGCAGCTTGACTTCTACAGAGAGTTTTGGCCATCCACAAAGCAAGCTAGGTATTGGAAAAGGTTGAAGGAACTTCAAGGAAGCTCACACGATCCTCAGGCCTCACTCAAAGTCCCCACATTGTCATATCCAAATCCAGCTGAAGGAGGTATTTTTCAAAACTCTATCTCTCTATTAAGGCATCCTCAAGCCACAATTTGGGAAGCAAAAATGTAGCCCTTATCTTGGTGAAGCTGTACATATGCATACTTGCCATTTATATTAACCATGCTGTGAGAATTTAAATCTTGAAGTTCATGAAATAATTAGGTCATGAATTAGGGCTGATTACATTCTCTCTGATCTTTGAGAGTTAGGTTACAAATTTTATATCATTGGAATCGTGAGATTACAAGCTACATGTTTTATGTTATGGGTTTTTGTTTTTATGCAAGCAATAGAGAGTTACAGATTTGAAGAAAATACGCAAGAAGGGGATAAAGCTGGAGGACAGGGATGACTGGCTTGGGCCTTGGCGCGCCTGGGCCTTCTGTTTTTAATTTTTGCACCCCCTGACTTATTTTGTTATATTTTTCATATTTTCTCATATTTTTTATGTTTATTGCTTTTAATCATTTTTCTGAACATTAAAAAATCATAAAAATAATTTCTTTATTTTTTGCAATTTTATTTTATTTTTTTATTATTTTTTGCATAGAAAAATAGTTTATTAGGATAATATACTTTATTTTCTTAAAATAATTTGTAAATACATTTAAAAATACTTAACATTTTTTTTATTATATTGTTTATGTACATAAAATATTATTTTCTACACATACTTAATTTTTAATATTTGTGTATTATATTATTTATTATTTTCTTATACAAAAATGGACAAAATAATAATATAGAATATATATTTTCTTTAATCAAATTTTTAGGGTTTTCCCCTTTCAAAAATAATAATATTATTTTTCCTTATTTTCTAGGGTTAATTAATTTTATTTTCTCATACCTTAAACAAATACAAAACATTTTTTCCATAAATACATTGCATTGCATATTTAAATATTTGTATATTTATTTATTTCGCACAATATTCAATTGGGTTGTAATAGTATTTTTAGGGTTTATTTTGTGCAATATCCCATTCAAAAACTTGTATCCCCCCTCCCATAATAATTGTTGTAATAGCTTAGTTTACATTTACGCAATTTATCGCATTTATACCATGCTTAGTAAACTATGGTTTGCATGACAAGACCAAAAACAAACAAATAGAAAAGACCTAATACAAGACAAATCAAATGCATGTAAAATGATACACATTGCACACAAGCACCCTTAGGGTTTCACCCACTTGGTTGCCTAATAAAATGGCCATGGTATGCATGCAAAGTATCTTCGCAAAACAAAACAAAAATAAGATCATAGTCCCTCGATGACGCTATCAAAAGGTTGCTTAAAAGAAAATGATCTTGGTCCCTCAAAATGCTAAAGATACTTGGAAAAATTGCTATCATGGTCATACGATGACCCACGCCCATCCCGTTTAACATCCAAAGATAGGGTTGTTTACCAAATCAATGGTAAATCAACAATGTCAAAGGAATAAAAATGCACAAGAAAGACATTTGAGTAGGTAGATAGATTCTAAGTTACTTGCTCCATTTCAAAACAATCCTTGATATTTTCAAAAACAAACACACACATCTCAAAACATTTTCAAACATCTTACAAAACATTGAAACATTTTTCAAAAGACAAACATCTTTTGTATACATTCTTACGAACAAGAATCATTACAAAGATTGCCTAAACGATGGCCTCTTTTCAAAATACTTTCAAAACCACACCAAACACAAAGCACCATTTGAAACAATTTCAAAAGCAAAGCAAGTGATCTAAGCAAGTAACTAAGAGCCCATGGAAAACCATGGATGAAAAGGGTTCTAGCATCTTCCCTTTTCATAATCTACCCCCGAACTCAAGAAAACATCTCAAAGGTCTTTCCTGTGATTTTTTACCTTTCCTTTTGGATAAAATAAAAGTCGGTGGCGATTCTTGCTAAACCGCGACATTTGCGACGAAACGCAAAACCTCAAGTCAGTTCTCCCACCGTATCACACGGCCAACAAAAGGTTATTCTTTACTATCATCAAAGGAGTAAAGATGTCTTCCACAGAGGTTACAAAGAAATCATCGTCCACAACATTTACTCCATGACCATGCTTGGGCATAGGAGCAGTTATGACATTGGGTTTCTCTGGAGCGTCAAACTCGATCTCTTTAGCTTCAATCAAATCTTGCACTTTATTCCTCAAAGCCCAACAGTTGTTCGTATCATGACTCAGGCTATCTGAGTGATAGGCACAGCGAGAGTTTGGATTATATAGCGGAGATGTGGTGCTGGGATTCTTCGGGACTTCCCTCAGAGTTGCCAGGTTGGTCTTCAACAATTGCGGTAGAATCTGAGACAAATTCATATTAAGCCGAGTGTATTGTATTTGCGTCCTCTCCGTTCTTTGCTGATTGTTGCGTTGTGGGGCAACGGTGGGTCTTGATATTACTACCACATTCACTGCTTGACGGCGTTTAGGTTGGTTTTGGCTCCTCGAGTTGTAGACTACACTAGCTTCTTTCTTACCAGCGAAAGGCTTCTTTACTGTACTGGATAACGCATCCTTCTATATCTTACCACTTCTGATACCAGCTTCTACTCTTTCGCTAGTCAAAATCAATTCAGTAAATCCAGATGATGAACTGCCGATCAGATGATTGAAAAATGGGCCAGACAATGTCCCTAGAAACATATCAACCAACTCCCTGTCAGACAGAGGAGGTTGGACTCTTCCATCCAGATCTCTCCACTTCTGAGCATAGTCCTTAAAGCCTTCGCTTGCACCCATAAACATACCCTGAAGCTGAGTACGAGTGGGAGCAAGGTCGGCATTATACTGGTACTGCTTGTAGAAGGCAGCAACAAGGTCCTCCCAGTTTCGGGCATTAGCTCCTTCCAATTGATATAACCATTCAAGTTGAGTCCCTGACAGACTATCTTGAAAGAAGTGTACCCACAAATTCCTATCATCAGTTTAAGGTTGAATTTTTCTGACGTATGAGCGGAATGGAGTTTCGGACAGGATGCTCCATCGTACTTAGCAAAAACTGGAGCTTTGAACTTATGAGGGATCACCACCCCCGATGCTAGTCCCAAATCTCCAAAGTCTAACCCAGGAACCTTCTGAATCTCCATAGCACTTAGACGATCCTCAAGTTGTTTGTACCTATCCTCAACAGGAGGGTACTATTCATCATCAAAGTCAATATCATTATCAGAGACCAAATGACTAGGAACCTTTTCTTCTTCTTGATTCTCTCCTCCTTTGGATGAATGAGACAGATCAGCTTCCTCTCGCAACCTATTCCCAAATCCGTGACCCATATTTAGAAGAACCACATTCTTCTTCTTCTTCTTTTCCTTCTTCAGGATGAGAGTCTTCAAATTCTCTTGCCCTTTAGCCAAGTTCAAGAACATCTCCCGGAATTGGGCATTCTGAGCCTGAAGAGCTTTGATGGCTTGATCGGTAGGCATTTCAGAAGACATTTTATGCTGAAATAAACAGCGAAGAAGATGAGAAACCTGTAATGGTACCTGTAACGATGTGCATGATAATGGGATGCGTATGAAATGATTTCAAAGACTTTGGGAGATTTAAATTTGTAAAACAAAAACAAAACACACTTTATTAGATTAACTTGTAAAAATGTTTAACAATGCCCTTAAGGCGTTACAAAAGAAATAACTGAAAAGAAAATCTAAACTAGAAATAATAAAAGACATCAGAAATCCCATGGTCGTTTCCCCTTCGTGCTGACATAATTATTGATTGTCCTTTCATTCTAAAGTTGCCTCGTGAGCTTCAAGATCTTCCTCTCTAGCTCATGATACTTCTCCCGGTAGGTATCCCTTTCTTCCTTCAACTGAATCCAGGATCTCTTCAATGCCCCAAGATCAGTAGGCATGTATGGATAAAGGACCGTATAAGGAACACCTTCTTCATTGGTATGCTCCAAAATCACTAGAAGCACAACTTCATAAGGCATCCCAAGCTTCTGAGCACGAGCTCGGACCCACTGGAGATAAGGTTGCATAGGGAGAGAAGTCTTTGGTCCTAGCTCGTGAGGGTCAGACCTGTTCACCATGCCCCAGGCCCGTATGAACCTTCGGCGATGCTCATTAGTGTCTTCCTTGTAGTCAAAGGCAATATCTTAAAGAAGCAACTCATGGGGACTGTCTCTCCGAGCGCGACCAAATTTTCGTAAAGCCAAACAAGGACTATAGGTTATTCCCCCTCTAATTCCAAGCAATGGGAAATTAGGATATCCCCCACATTGATCAATGATAACAACCTTTTCCATATCTTTAGAGCTCCAAAGAATGTATGTATGGGCAAGGGACATTATCCTATAGGACCAACCTAAACCTTCCTCATTCTTCAATACAGACTTGGGGAGGTGTGAAATAAACCACCTCGCCAGCAGCGACATACAACACATGAGGGTCCCTCTTCTATGCACAATACGAGTATAGAGAGCATGTAGGATATCACCCAGAAGAGTAGGCACATGATTGCGGGACAGGAAGATCTTAATCGCATTTACATCTATGAAGGAATCTGGATTCAGGAAAAGAACCAAACCGTAGATGAGGAGAGCTAAGATGTCTTCAAAATCCTGAAAATCCAAGTTATCCCAGAACTGTTGAGCTTAATCCATCAGAAACTTAGCCAAGAAACCTTTAACCCCGCTCTGTGTCTCCCAGTTGGATACTACATCAGCCCTTTTTAGATGCAAGGCTGAAGCAATGTCCTCGGGTCTAGGAACCTCTTCCAAACCTGTGAAGGGTGTCTGCTCGAGGATGGATATGCCCAGTAAATAAGAAAACTCCTCCAAAGTGGGAATTAGCTGATAATCCGGGAAGGTGAAACAATGATGCACCAGATCGAAGAACTGTAAAAGCATGCTCATCATCTGCTCATCCAACTTTGAGGTAACCAAGCTAAGGAGTTGACCATGTCTCCTAATGAATGAAGAAGTATCAGAAACTCTCGAGGCTAAATCTTTGAGTTGAGTAGGTATTTGCATAAAATTAACTCAGATGGTGTTTCTACACATGGAAGCCATAATCTGCAAAACAGAACAAAGATAAATCCCCTCGGTCTTTGAAATGGTTAGTATAATGAAGTATGCATGCTATGTTATAATGCATGATGTCATGATAAAACACACAATAAGTATAGCAGGTAACAAACATGGTAAAGGAAAACAAGTCACACAAGAGCCCTTAAGTTTCAGGCTTGCATGGGGTCTAGGTACTACCCTCTTGAAGTTCAGTTGGTTCAACCTTTCCTAATAATAGTAATCGGGTTCTAGAGGTTCTCAATATCACTGACCATCCTCCATCGGTCATGGTTTCAGCTCACGCAATCTTTTCTTGCGGCCGGAACTATCTCGAGAGTACGGTCTCAATGAGTGTAGTATCGAGTATCAACCAGTTCTCAGCTTTATACCGAGGTCGGCTATCTCACTACTTCCTATGGCCAAGTTGGTCAATTATTGGTTCTAAGCTCAGTTGATGCTTAATGACACACATAGCAGCCCCGTATTCTCCTTGTTTCTCCACAAGGGATACCGGTACCAACCAATGTGCTACATCAACGTAGCTACTGCTTCAACCTATCGGTCTACACCGTACAGTTCCCTCACAGTTTATTGCTACTTACCTAAAAGGTGTCCCCCAGATCCGGGTTAGGATCTATAGTAACTCCAATACAAAAACCCTCAAAAGTAAAGCAATCAATTCAAACAATAAAAGCAAATATGATGAACTAATCCTAAGGTATACCCAACTTATTAATCCCCAGCAGAGTCGCCAGTTCTGTGATATGGTGGCAGAACCAAACTATTTTAGGAAAATGCTGGTTTGCGTTTTGCGTTTGTGTTTGCAAAATGTTACGGTAAGCAAGAGTCGCCACCGACTTTTATTTTATCCAACTGGAAAGGAAAAAAAGCACAGAAAAATTCCTTTTTTCGAGATTTTGAGGACAGGGGGTAGATTATAGAAAGGGAAGGTGTTAGCACCCTTTCTATCCATGGTTTTCCATGGGCTCTTAGGTACTTGCTCATCATTTTAAAATTGCTTCTGTGTTTGTGTGTTTGAAAAGTTTTTGTTTTACTTCGATTTAACCCTTGCTTCTGTCTTCAAGAGTGTTACGAAGTGTTTTTGAAAACTTTGTTTGAAAAGTGTGTAAGTGTGGAAAAGTTTGATTTTGAGCGAGTACCTACTAGCATCTACCTACTCGAAAAAGAATGTTTATGTTCTTGTTTCCTTTATACAATGCTATCCTACTATTGTGAAATAGGTAGCACCGTCGTTGGAATTTGCAAGGGTCAATTCGAAAGGGACGTACGATCACTAAAGCAATGTTAGGACGTCTTAGTAATAACCCTAATGTATTAAGATCGTATTCGAGGCAACAATTCCGAGGCAACCTTTCCGAACGGGACATTAGATCTTTTAGACAAAAGGGCGACCACTAAAATATCCTATACTCAATGATCGTTTACCGAAGGCAACCGAAGTGGGAGTATACCCTAGGAGTGCGCATGTGCGAGTGATTCAATTTCAAGTTGTTATCTTTGCACATTTAAGGTTTGCTAACTGTTTTAATTTCAACATACATTCTTGTCATGCATCTCTATTATCATACATCTAACAGTTAATATCTGTGGAAATTAAAATGCGAGAAATAAGCTACGCTATTACAAGGCTTCGGGCGAAATTAATTACGTAGCCAAAAAACCTGTCAAAATGATAAATGAAAAGAAAAAAAGTCCTAATTAATCTATTATATCCTGTGAGCAGTTACATCAATATGGTAAAAATAAATAAGCGCGCGCAATGAATTAAAAACGAGCAAAAATTAGGGTTTTGACCCCGTCTAACCTAATTAAAAGAAAAATTATTTTTGTTATTTGATTATTTGAGAAAATAAGGTTTTAAATTAAGTATGTACAAACCTAATTTACTAATTAATTTAAATTAAGAAAATTAATTACATGACCTATTTTTGTGTTTTGGTTATTTTTAAGAAAAGAAAAATAAAAATACAATTAGACAAAAACCCTAATTCTTCTAATTGATTTTAATTTGTTCATAAAAAGAATTAAAGTTATCTAATAAATTAAATTAACTAACTAAATTAATTTAAAAAAAAAACATAAATCTAATTGGGTGAAATATTGATTTTATGATTTTATAAAAAAAATAATTAATTTTTTTGTTAGCAAAAATAATTTAAATGAATTAAATAAGGAAAATATAGAAGAAAAGAAAAAAGAAAATGGGACTGTAATCAGCAAATTAGAAGGGTGTCAATAGCAATTTCTGGGCCCAAAAGCAAGGGTCCACGTTGACTTTCAGATTCCGTGCTGCACTTTGACTGGGATGCATGATGGACCGGCTTCCTGGAGATCCAATGACTGAGCCTTGAGGTCACATGGTGGTCTCTATGATGTGTGGGATATTGGATCTGTGAAGAATAACTAAGAAAAATTGCAAATGTTTGGAGGAAGGGGTCGAACCCCTGACCTCATGCTTGCAATGCCTTAGCGCCACCTGGACTACCACTGGGCCACTTGTTTCAATTTGTTAAACTATGAAACAAAAACAATAAAATGCATAAAACGAAGCTAGCTGTAAAACACACGCCATAATTCAAATGGGCGAGTAGGGTGATGCCACGCATGTCTTCTTCTTCCTCTCTTCGTTGGTAAAAGTCAGAGACTTTTACCTACGGACATAGGTCTATCACTACAAACCCTGCATATCTCAAAATCTCACACAGACGTGATAAATGAAATCTAATGGTGTAGATCCAATCGTCCTGGCCCTGTGATCATCATGGCACCCTTCTTGTGGACCAATTTTGCCTGTACAAAAAGATCCCAAAACGCACAAAGAAACCCTAACAATGGTGGATTCCAATATAGCTAACAAAAATGCAATTAAATGGTACTATTAGCTTGCAAACATGATCAGGATTACAAATATGCTATTAAAACATGATAAAGATGCAAGAATAATGGAATACGATTAAAAAAAAAAGCCAAACCGTGAGGGTCGTGGAGATGAATTTTGGGCACGAGGATGCTTGCTTTTGATTGGTATAGCTTCCTTGTATGCCAAGGAAGCGAATGAGATGGCTTAGGAGTCTTGAAAACTCCTGGAAGTGTGAAATCAAGTCAGCACTTTTCTTGAGTTTTTTCAAGTTTTGTTCTTCCTTTCTACGCCTCCAAACCTTGTGCTTCTGGCCTGCATTCGTCCACTATATACCACTGATTGAATCAGGGTTACAATTGTGCTCTCAATCTTTGTCAATTATGATCTTTGATCATGATTTGATCTTCATGAAATTCTTTCCAAAAATAGGCCAAAATCAATCTTTTTATGCCCAACCATGACTTGCACGATTTGATTTTGTTGCTAGCTGTATAAGTGACCTGAAATGTGCATAAAATCTTGAGGTTTGAATGATTTGGATATTTTCATGATTTATTTTGATTTAATTTGATTTAATTGAAATAAAAAATAAAAATAAATAGCAAAAATAAGATAAAGACAAGTGTAAAGAGCTAGGGCTCGTGGACCATGTTACAAACTCAAAACAAGTGCTAAAAGTTAGGCCCATTTGACAAAAAATTGCAATTTGGGGCACTTTTGACTTTTGGCAATTTTGCAAAAAAGGTCAACTTTACCAATGCATAACTTCTTCAATTTTGACTCTTTGAAGGTGTTCTTGGACTTTTTAGAAATATTTGGGTGTCCTCTAAGCAACCCTTTTGGTCTCATCTCAATTGAGTCTTCCATGTTCATGTATGAAGCTTTGACATAAAAGGTGTTTTCGTTGACTTTTCAAAATGACCTATAATGTCAAAATTCATATCTTTTTGTAAGTGCATATTTTGAACTTGGGATCTGAATATTAATTGTAGGGAATTGCATCCTCTTCAATATGAGCTTTGGATGGGTCATTTCTCATAAAGTATGAGAAAGTTATGCTTGGTCAAAGTTGAGTTGACTTTTCCTACAAAACCCTAATTTAGCAACTTTTGGGTTTTGATGAATTGTGAGCAATCCTTGATGAATCATGATCAACCCTTGATCAAATGATTAATAATACTTCAAAATGAGGATTTTGACCAAAAATCTTGAAGTTTGACTGTATGTGGGCCACAATTGACTTTTGCCCTAGCACAGTCGATTTTTAGGATTTTGAGCAATTGACTGAGCAAACTTCCTCTGCAAGGCTTGAAATTTGACATGAATGATCTTGAGAACATATTAGGACAATTGTGGGAATTTGAGACCCTTTGGATTCAAGCATCTTGATGCAACATGAAACCCTAATTTTGAGGTAGACTGCCTTTGGAGAGAGTTTGTCTGGTCAACCCTTGGACTTCCTTGACCAACTTGAGGACCTCAATTGAGATGTTTTGAGAAATATGGGAGAGAAAATTTTAGGGTAAAACACTAAGTCAATTGAGTTTACTCCAGTGACTAGTCCGAATGTTACTCAGAACCCAATGCCTAGGCATGGAGGGGGTGTTGTTAATATGATTGATGATAATGGTGAATTGTTGAATTTAATCATGAATGTGAAACAAGTAACTACTCCATTGTGCTATGTTAAGAGGTATTTGCTTGACAATTCTATTTTCCCAGGTTGTTCTTCAGAGTGTGCCAAGTGTAGAGAGCAACCGAAGGGCTGTGATAATTTAAAAGCCGGTATCCAATTGTTGATAAAGGAGGGTTCCATGCAGTTCGATAGAAAACCGAGCTACCACAAGGTTACCGAAGAAGATGTTTCTGTGGTATCTATTCCTTACACCCCCGTGCGCATTCCTGCCCCATCTAGGGCACCTCCTTTGATGATTACAGTACCTGGTCTCATGCCTATACCAGTGAGAAGGCCATCCCATGGCATTACGGTGTCGATGTTTATTACCATGGGGTGAAGCAGGAAGTAAGTGCTCGTTTGTCTGAGGAAGAACGTGCTGAAGATAATGAACAGGAAGTTTATAACTTTTCTGGTGTGGGTTGAATGAATAGAAGCGGGAGAGTATTTGGTCCTTCAAATGTGCAAGATGAGGAAGATGCTTTGGCAAGAGAAAAAGGAAAACAACAGGCGATGATTGATAACCCAAGGGTTACGCCAGCCAATGTGACTCAACCAATTCCGATACCAGAAGCTTCTTCAGTTCCCGATGAGGTTGAAGAGTTAATGCGAATTATCAGAAAAAGTGATTATAGCATAATTGATCATCTGAGCCATACTCCTTCTAAGATGTCTATCTTGTCTCTGTTGATTTATTCAGAACCTCACATAAATGCTTTGATGAGGTTGTTAAAGAATGCGTTCGTGCCACATGAGATAACAGTCAATCAGTTTAAGAATGTTTGTGCTAACATATCTGCCAGGAACGGTCTGGGCTTCACAGATTTTTGATCTTCCTCCGGAAGGGCCAGACCATAACAAAGCGTTGCATATTTCAATGGAGTGCACGGGCACTACTCTATCCCAGGTTTTGGTGGATACAAGATCGTCTTTGAATGAATTTCCCAAGTCAGCATTGATGGAGATTGATTATTCTGGACTGGAGCTACACCCTATTGATTTGATGGTAAAGGCGTTTGATGGGTCTCAAAGGTCAGTGTTTGGGGAGGTGGAGTTACCAATCAAATTTGGTCCTCGCACCTTCATGACTACTTTTTGTGTGATGGATATACATCCAGCGTATTGTTGTTTGTTGGGGCAGCCATGGATTCATAGAGCAGGGGCAATCACTTCTACTCTTCATCAGAAACTCAAGTATCCCACAGAAGGAAAATTAATAACTGTGTGCAGCAAGGAAGAGTACATCATGATTCATTTGACATCATTCCGCTATGCTGAAGTTGAAGGCGAGATACATGAGACTCCGTTTCAAGCATTTGAGACAGTTCATGCTGTCAATTTTCCTCCTCCAGAGCAGAAAAGGAAACCTGGAACTATTATGTCTTCTCTCAAGGATGCGAGAGCTATGGTGGAAGGTGGTAACCCTGAAGGTTGGGGTCAGGTGCTGGACGTTACTCCAAAATTTGATAAATTTGGTTTTGGTTTTAGCCCAGGTCATCAGAGTGCAGCTCCCAGAGCATCTAGTTTATCTACTCCTGTGAAGTTTTCCCGTCCTTGTGCTGCTCAAGAAGGACACATCAATGCAGTTGGCGACAACAGGGCTGATGGCTACAATATAGAAGATTGGATTCGTCTGAGTATTCCAGGCCAGACACTCAACAATTGAACGTCTGTGGATGTTATCCAAGTATCAAGCGCTGAGGAGTAATTTTCTTGTTTTCTTTTATAATCATATCATAATTCCTACGCTCTGCCCAAGGCGTGGTGAATCATTTGTGTAGGGCCACCATGTTTATTTTCAAGCTTATCATTAAATAAAGGACGTTTTTGCATTCAAAATTTTCCTTCATTTCTTTTTTATTTAAATGGCAATGTTTCTCTTTTCACACACTGTCACTAAAAAACGCCAAAAATGTCGTTCATGAAGATGCACTTCCACCACCGATCATATTGATAACGACTCTGCTATGGCTCATTATGACTTTGATACTCCTATTTATCAAGCTGAAGAAGAGGCATATGAGGACTGTGATCTTCCTGAGGAATTAGCAAGATTGTTAAAACAAGAGGAGAAGGTTATCCAGCCAAATCAGGATTCAATTAAGGTGGTGAATATTGGCACAGAAGAGGTAAGAAGAGAAGTCAAGATAGGGCCCGATCTCGAAGAAAGTATAAAAGGCAGATTGATTGAGCTACTCCGTGAGTATTATGATATCTTCGCTTGGTCTTATAAGGATATGCCTGGGTTAAATACAGATATAGTGGTGTATCGACTACCACTCAAAGAAGGTTGTTCCCATGTCAAGCAAAAGCTCCGAAGAACTCATCCTGAGATGTCCAAGAAGATCAAAGAGGAGGTCCATAAGCAGTTGGACGCGAATTTCTTAAAAGTCATCAATTATCCGCCATGGATTTCAAATATTGTTCCTGTGCCCAAGAAGGATGGTAAGGTCAGGATGTGCGTGGATTATAGGGATTTGAACAGGGCCAGCCCTAAAGATGATTTCCCTCTCCCGCATATTGATGTGTTGGTCGATAATACTATTCATTCCAAAGTATTTTCGTTCATCGATGGTTTTTTGGGTTACAATAAAATTAAGATGGCTTCAGAGGATATGAAGACAACATTTATCACACCTTGGGGAACTTTATGCTATAAAGTGATGCTGTTTGGTTTGAAAAATGCCGGGGCAACATATCAGTGCGCCATGGTCACCCTCTTTCATGATTAGATTCACGAAGAGATTGAGGTATATATGGACGATATGATTGCTAAGTTTGACACGAAATAGGAACATCTTGTTTATTTGGAAAAATTGTTCGAGAGAATGAGGCAGTTCTTGCTAAGGTTGAATCCGAATAAGTGCACCTTCGGGCTGAGATTCGGCAAGCTGTTGGGTTTTATTGTAAGTGAAAAAGGTATCGAGGTGGACCCGGCCAAGGTAAAAGCGATACGAGAAATGCCTAAACCAAGGACAGAGAAGGAAGTACGTGGTTTCTTGGTAAGGTTAAACTACATTTCTAGATTTATTTCTCATCTCACAGCCACCTGTGAACCTTTGTTTAAGTTGTTGAAGAAAAGTCAGACAGCGAATTGGAATGAGGATTGTCAGAAGGCTTTTGACAAAATAAATGAGTATTTGCAGGAACCTCCAATACTCATGCTGCCAGTGGAAGGAAGGCTACTAATCATGTATCTAACCATGTTGGAGAGCTCAATGGATTGTGTCCTCGGTCAGCACGATGAGACAGGGAAGAAAGAGCAGACTATTTACTACTTGAGTAAGAAGTTTACGAAATGCGAGTCGAGGTACTCATTGCTGGAAAAGACTTGTTGTGCGCTTGCCTGGGCCTCCAAACGTTTGAGGCAATATATGTTAACTCACACCACCTACTTGATATCCAAAATGGATCCAATCAAGTACATTTTTGAGAAGCCAGCTCTTACAGGTAGGGTAGCCCGTTGGCAGATGATACTCACCGAATATGATATCCAATACACTACTCAAAAAGAAATTAAGGGTAGTGTACTGGCCGACCATCTTGCTCATCAGCCCTTGAATGATTATGAACTGATGAAGTTTGATTTTCTAGATGAGGAAATTGTGTATATTCGGGATTATAATATGCCAGACCCAGACGAAGGACCCGAACTGGTATCACGTTGGATGCTTGTTTTTTATGGTGCCTCCAATGCCATGGGCAACGACGTCGGACCTATTATCACTTCCCCTGAGGGATACCACATTCCTTTCACGGTTCGTATTTGTTTCGATTGCACTAACAACATGGCCGAATATGAGGCTTGCATTTATGGCATTGAAGCGGCAATCGACCTGCGCATCAAATTTTTGAAAGTTTATGGGGATTCCAATCTTATTATCAGCCAGATTAATGGAGATTGGGAGACTCGCCATCAGAACCTAATTCCGTATCGTGAGCATGTTATAAAGTTGATTCTGTAAATCGAAGAGATCACGTTTGAGCATATTCCCAGAGAAGAAAACATTCTAGCAGATGCACTGGCAACTTTGTCCTCCATGTTCAAGGTTAAGTGGGCTAATGAGGCACCTTCCATTACTATCAAAAGTTTGAGTGAGCCAGCTTTCTATTTTGAGGCCAGTTTGGAACCAGATGGTAATCCTTGGTTTTATGATGTTAAACGATAAGAAGAGGCATCCGTCACAGATAAGAAGTTCTTGAGAAGATTTTCAGCCAAGTTCTTTCTCAGTGGTGGTGTGTTGTATAGAGGGCATCATGACAAATTACTGCTCAGATGTGTTGACAAGAAAGAAGCAGCTAGAATCATTGAGGAGATACATGAAGGTAATTTCGGGACCCATTCCAACGGGCATACCATGGCTAAAAAGATTTTTCGAGCAGGTTATTATTGGTCCACCATGAGGACTGACTGTTACGATCATACGCGAGTTTTCCACAAATGTCAAGTTTATGCTGATAAGGTGCATGTTCCACCAGTACCTTTGAATTTCTTGACTTCCCCTTGGTCGTTTGCGATGTCGGGAATTTATATGATCGGAAAAATTGAACCGAATGCGTCCAACGGGCACCGTTTCATTCTGGTTGCCATCGATTATTTTACAAAATGGGTAGAAGCTGCGTCATATGCCAATGTCACAAAGCAGGTGGTAACTCGGTTATTAAGCACAATATTATTTGTCGCTACGGAGTTCCTAAAAAGATCATTACCGATAATGGGTCTAATTTGAACAACAAAATAGTGAAGGAGCTTTGTGAGTCCTTTAAAATCAAGCATCATAACTCTTCCCCATACCGACCAAAGATGAATGGTGTTGTCGAAGCAGACAATAAGAATATCAAGAAAATCATGCAGAAGATGGTGGTAACCTATAAAGATTGGCATGAGATGCTGCCTTTCGCTTCGCATGGTTATCGCACCACTATGCGTACTTCGACTGGGGCAACCCCATTTTCATTGGTTTACAGCATGGAAGCGGTATTGCCGGTAGAAGTCGAGATTCCTTCTCTTAGGATCATGGGAGATGTTGAGCTGGATGAAAGTGAATGGGTACAGAATCGGCTGGATCAGTTGGAGCTTATTGACATGAAAAAGTTGACGGCTGTATGTCATGGTCAGGTATATCCGTAAAGGATGAGGAAAGCTTTTGATAAGAGGGTACGGCCTCAGTGTTACAAGCCAGGTGACCTTGTGCTAAAAAGGATAATTCTTCCCCAGGGAGATCCCAGGGGCAAGTGGGTTCCAACTTATGAAGGTCCTTTCGTGATCAGAAAAGTTTTCTCTGGAGGAGCGATGATGCTCACGACTATGGATGGAGAGTACTTCCCTCTCCCTGTGAATGCTGACATAGTTAAAAAATAATTTTCATAAAAATAAAATAAAATAATAATAATAAAAAAAACCGCTAAACTGAAAACCCGAAAGGGCGATTTAGGCAAAAAGATGGTGTCCTGGTGAATCGAAAACCCGAAAGGGCGATTCAGGCAAAAATTAGGGACTTAAAGCAAATGATTACGCTCAGCATGAGATCCTTTGTCTCTTTCCTTCATTCCGTCACCTGGCATAAGCTCGAAGCTAATCCAAGAATGATCTGTCTGAAAGCAGGAAGATGGAAGCGTAAGAGTCATAGCAGAGTCGGGACTTGATGGATATTCACATTCACATTGCCATTTGTAAACACTTGTTTGCTTTGATTTTGTAATTTCTTGGTTCCAAATGTAAACGCCTTTTTTACAGGCTGATTTCTCAAAATCAATAGAATATCTTCTTTCAAGTACACATATACTTTTCTTTTCTCCCTTTTTTACTATTTTGTTTGCAAAAACGTCCAATATTTTTGATAAGCATGTGCATATAAACTTCGTGGGACTTACACGGAAATGGTAATACAAGTCATGGTTGGTTGATCGCTTGAGATACGGATAACAAACACAGCTACTACCTGTGCAAGGGGAATGTTTGGTTATATGTTTGATGGATTTCTCTTTCACTTTACTGGTGGATGCCTTGCCATTTTGTTTCACAGCTCCATGATGTTGGTAAAGGTCATGGGTCATGGTAATATCAAGATTACGGCAGGTCGGCGAGATCGACGAACCTAGTTGGAGATATTTCTTCCCCATAATGGCTTTTATTATGTTTCTTTGCCGCACTTTCATGTGTTATCTTGATTGATTGTTTTAGCATTGTCTGCATATAGGATTTTGTTTATAGCCGAATGTCAGTCTTGATGCGTTGAATATTTTTTCCTTAAATTTTTTTTTGTTTCATCCAGTATCACTCTTTAATCGTTTTTCGGGCATTTTGATACCAACTGTGCCAATTCTTTTTCTTAGCCAAGAGTTTGGAGGAAGGAGTCTAGCTAAAAATGATGACTGTAATGGTATGACTTTTAGTAGAACCCCGTTGACAATGTACATGCATTGTTTCAATCCCCAAACACCAGAGATATAAGGGAGTTAGACCCTCGTTAACCCCTTCGAGCCTTCGAAGTAGGAGTTTCTTTTCCGTTAAAAAAACCCTTATTTTTTCAACCCGGGTCAAGGTAGATGTTCAGTTGATTTGACCAAGCATTCAAAATTCAGAAGGAATGTCCCATCTGAGGATCACCACATTTTATCTTTCGCATCATGAGATCAGGAAAAATGTCTAAACCACGATGTTCATGTCCTCACAAAGCCCTGGGACCGAGGTCGAATCGATACAATAATGGCTATCCCTCGCTGACCAAGGAATGAGGCATTTGTTTTCTTCAAAAAAAAGAGAAAGAAAGAAATAGTTCAAAGACCTAAAGTCATATTGGCTTGTTTGAAGTGGAAAGTATGAATAAGAAAGAAACAAAAAGCCCTGCTAAGTCAAAACTTGAAAACAAGTCGCTTAGGCAAAAGTTAGGGCATCCCGCTGGACTCCCAAATTTGAAATTGAAAAGATTTTGTCCAGGCAAAAGCTAGGGAAAAGAGAGCCTAAAAGTCCGAAAAAAGATTATTCAATAAAATTTTCATCAAAAGAAGAGGAACAATAATATCAAAAACAAAAGTAGCAAAAGTTAAGCGACAATCATGTTGGAGAATTTGTCTTGATCACTCAACCATTACAAATCCTTTTGAAAGATGAATGCTTGTGATAAGTTAGTTGAACTTAGGACAGGAGAATATCACGAAGGGGGTGGGCACCAAATAACTTGAGCCTTGAAAAAATTTTTTTTCTAAAAAACCTCGAACCAGACCACATTACAACCTTTAAAAGTTCTAACTGAAACAAGGGTTTAACTCGAAAGTATACTACAACAGGATAGCTTTGCTTAAAACTTGCAAATATGTGTTGCATATCCATGTTGGTATCTTATCACCCGCATTTTGACTCATTTTTCTTAAAAAAAGGGGGGGGGGGGAGAAAAGTTTTGAAAATTTTTTCACTCTAGCCAGTGATTCATTCACAACATAGATGCGACACTTTGTTAAGGTTTTCAACTTCAAGCCTTAAATAATCATCGCATCAGGTCTGTCATTCCCAAAATAAACATCTTCCTGCATGCAAAACATTTGTTTGACATCAAAAAGAGTTTACACGTTGAACACCTGTAAAGAGTTTAATGATTGTCAGGAAGAGAATATTTCGCTTTCTTGTGTTAGACAGAGCCCATGTTTGGATAGGACTTTACCTATCCCCAATGAAGTTTAGTTTCCACAGAGAAGTTTTGTTGCCCTAGGAATCTTCTTTTAAAGGCTTCATTCTAAGACTTCAAGCTTGGATACGTCACACATCCCCAGTGGAGTTGTTTAAATGAGAACTCACATTCTGAAGAAGTTTCAACTCCCCAACAGAATTGCCAACAGAGATCCCTCGGCTTGACCTCTCATTTCCTAGCCAGTCGGCAGACTGGGGCATCTTTATGTTAAGATCTTTCCTTATCCCCAGTAAGGTCGATACTGTGTGACTATCTATGTGATCCATCCAATGGTTGCATTCCAGAAATCTCTCTCCAGCACAAGAATCTTCAACAGAGTTTTGTCTCCCCGGTGAAACCCCATTTCCTCAGCAGAGTTTTGTTCCCCCAGCAAAGGCTTTCACCCATCACGCCGGGTTTGTTGTCTTGGTGTCATCCTCAATACGGCCGCGCGCTGTCTTTTCCAGAGATTACAGTTTTGCCCTGATCTTCTCCCTCAATGTCTAATCTTCTCCACAAGCTACGGTGTCGATCTGATCTTCTCTTGGAGTTTGCAATTTATTTTTGCAGCTCCTCTCATTGTTTGTGGCCCGTTTCTACTGGTTGCTCGGTTGTTATTCCCCGAAAAACTTTGTATCTTCAAGGTTCCCTCTCTAGCGGTTCCCCATATTTTCTCCTCTTCTTTGGACTTTGCAATTTATTTTTGCAAGACATGTCAGAGTTCTGAATTATTGGTTTTCTTTGGCTTCTCAATTGGCCATTCCCCAGTGAAACTTTAAACATGTATCATTACATTGCATCTACCAAAACGTGTAGCATTTCCATTATATAGAACATTGTGCTATATAAAAAGAATTCAAACATGCATAGGAACATAAGCCATTATTGTTTTTGTTATCCCCAGTGAATTTGCTAATACTTCGGGTTAAATCCCCAGCGAGGTCTTCGTCCTTATTATCTCGGTTTCCTCTCCATACCAATATCCTTTTGATGTTAATCATTTGTTTGTTTGAGTGTCTACTCTTGACTATAGTTCAGTTTCGCCCTGGCACAATCTTCTCGGGTTTATTCTTTACTACCCTCTCCGGTTCATTCCAATGTCTATTGATGCACCTTTTTGAATACCAGTTTCGTCCTGATATATACTTTCAGCCGATTTTAGGTGTACGCCCTAATCTCATTGTTTTGGGTTGAGCTCGAGCTTCGTCTCCTCACCTTGCGCGTGAAATCCAGTGTCGTTCTGGTGCTCATCTAGTTTGGTTTCGCCTAACTAGTTGTTGAGTCGAGTTTTGTCTCGTTATGTTTTGATTCATACCTTGGACCCCTTGACAGTGTTCGTTTACCGAGTGTAGTGTTCGTACTGCGTCCCTGGTTTAAAATCGGTCTCTTTTGTTCTGTGGATCCTTCTATCAGTTTTTGTCACTGTTTATCCATTGACCTGAGACCAACAGGTGCTCTGAGAAACATGCGCTCTCATCACTCTCGCTTTGGGTCGAGTTTCGCCTCGTCTCCTGTGCATGAAATCCAGTGTCTTCCTGGTACTCATCTAGTTTAGTTTCTCCTAACTAGTTATTGAGTCGAGTTTTGTCTCGTTCGTTTTTTCTTTCATACCTTGGATCCTTTGACGGTGTTTGTTTACCGAGTGTAGTGTTCGTACTGCGTCCCTAGTTTGGAATCAGTCTCTTTTGTTCCTTGGATTCTTCTATCAGCTTTCGTCGCTGTTTATCCATTGACTTGAGACCAGTAGGTGCTTTAAGAAACATGCACTCTCATCACTTTGCATTGGGTCGAGTTTCGCCTCGTTACCCGTGCGTGAAATCCAGTTTCGTCCTAGTACTCATCTGGTTTAGTTTCGTCTAACTGGTTATTGGGTCGAGTTTCGTCTCACTTTTGTTTCTCATTTCTGGTATTCTTTGAGTTGCTTCACACTATCTATCTTAGTTGAGATTAGCAAGTACTCCTAGAATCACACACTCTAGTCACTTTTCTTTGGGTCGAGCTCAGAGTTTAGTCTCCTCACCCGTGTACGTTTTCTTTTCCAGAGCTTAGTTTCGCCTATACTCTGTGGTTTGAGTTTTATATCACCTTCTTTTTGAAGCCCATTATTGCCCTGGCACATTTGTCCGGAAGTTTAGTTGCGTCTACTCTTCTTTGTTTTTGTTCTATTTTAACCTGCATTACAGCTTCATTCTGACGCATGTCTTGGGGGTTTTCTGTTTCTTTTTCTTTTTTCTTCAAGAGTGTAAATTTTCGGGTTCTTTTGTATTCAATCATCTTCAACTCTGAACGCTCGAAAGTTGTCACTTTTCTCGCTTATCATATTGAAGATATTTGAATAGGGGCAGTTGTTGCACCCCAAAATTTACCCTCTTGATTTAGGCTTATGTTTCATCATAAATATCATATTGCATTACATTCATACATTGTGATGGGATCAAAGTACTTTGGTTATCAAGTTTTCCTCAAGATTTGAAGGTTGATTGCATTGACAAGTTACTCAAGTAGAACCTTGTCATCTAAACCTCTTAATCTTTCAAGTTCAGATGTTATTGCATATCTCAATATGTTTTATCCATCTCTTTGGATCATCAGAGGATTGAAGTTTGTGTTTGATTATAAGAAGGAATCACTCCTTTGATTCACCGGTCAAATTAGTGTTTTGCTTGATCAAGGCTATTGATCAATGTACAAGTCTTGGTTTGGAAGCTACAACATCTCATTGGCATTTAAAATGTCTTTGTACAAGAAGTTGGTCAAGATGCCCAGAGGATTTGAAGTTTTGGAGATGATTCATCAGTCTCCTAAGGTGTTGACCAAAACTAGGGTTTGGGATTTCATCAAGATTTCTTGAGAATTTTGAAGTGAAACTTTTTACATGGCTTCTATATGTTTGAAAGATCATATGTTTGAAGTTTTGATCATCAATTTTGAAGGAAAGTGGATCAATTGATTCAGAGGGGCAAAATGGTCATTTTGGTCAAAATCAGTCAAAGTCAAGGTTGACTAAGTGAAATTTTGGCCAACCATCAATTCAAGGATGTACTTTTCATATTTCAAGTCCATTTTGATCATTGGATCAAAGAGATTGAGGTTTGGGTTGAAACTTGTTCATGAAGAAACCCTAAAAGTTTCTAATTTTGGAAAATAAGGACTTAATTTCAAAAATTTACATTTTATGCACCTTTGATAAAAAAAATTCAAATTAAACATGCTTGGAAAGATAAGACGACGATCTTTCATCTCCTTTTGGTATCATGTCCAAATTGGCAAGGGATCAAGAATTATGATCTTTAGAAGTCACAAAATTATAGGTCATTTTCCAAAATTAGTGAATTTCAAGCTCAATTTTGAGAAACTTAATGGATTCAATTGCAAAATATCAAAACTAAGGGATTGTATATCTTTTCAATACCTTTCCAAATTATACTTATTTGTGTTTAAATTCAAGAGTATGAGCAAGTTGTGGACCTTGGAATTTTGAGGCATTTCATTGAATTCATGCATACCATGCAAATTGCAAATTCTTGATAACTTGATTTGTGGCCATTTGTTTCACTTCAAACTTGGCCCATGACTAATATGCAATGTACCAAGGCCCATCATGCCAAAGTTTGAGCTTCACATGGGCAAATGCAAGGGCAACTCGTGATTTTGCAAAAAGTGGCATGAAAATGCCTAATAACCAACACTTGCTTAATCATGTTGTTTGAAGTTCATTAAGTGTTTCTATAGCTTCAGAGCTTTTAATTTGATGAGATGTGCATGAATGATGTATCTGAAATTTTCTGTTCAGTGAGTTTTTGACATTTTTGCACGATCTATTCTTGATCCATGGTTAATTATTTGATATGATTCAAATCGCATGTAGAAGTATGAAATGCTGGCTTTAATTTGCACGAAATTTCATGAAAAATGGTGTAGAATTGAGCATGTTATGTTGACTGGAACAAGAGATGATGAACCTGATCACGCGTGCGTTTTTGCCCCAGCCAGAGGTTGAAGATGATTGCGTGGCCTCCTCTGGTTGGCTGGCTTGTTTCTTTAATTCATTTGAATTTTGCTTCATAAATTGATTTTCATGATTTTATTTCTTGATAAAAAATGGTTGAAAAATAATGAAAAAAATTATCACAAATTCAAAATAATATTCCTGACCTTGTGCATATTTTTGATAACTTTTGAAAATTTTTTGATAGGTTTAAAAATTAATGAGTTTAATTAATTGTTTGTTTAGTGTTTATTTTTATTTTAATATTTATTTGAAATGAAAAATTCCACAAAAAAAATTTCGGACTCATAAAATCATGTAGAATTTGATTCTGAAATTTGTTTAGCATTTTTGCTATTTTTGATTATGAATTTAATTTGAGATGTTTATTTTGAGTTTTTTCTTTATAATTTTTATTTTAATACTTCCACTAATTCAAAAATCCTAAAAAAAATCATGCAAGCTTGTTTTTAATCATAAAATCTGAATATATTTTTATTTTGACCTTTTTTTGACTTTCGGGCTAGGGTTTGTATTTTTGCCCTTAAATAATGGTTTAATTGTTAATTGTTTGTTTAATTTTTATTTTAATATTTCCTTTAATTCAAAAATTCCAAAAAAAATCAGAGATGTGTGTTTTTAGTTCTAATATTTGAATATAATTTTGGTTGGGCTTTTTTCTGAATTTTGTTTAGAATTTTATTTTGAGATGTGATTATTGGATTAGTTGATTAATTGTTTGAATTTTATTTTATTTTTGACTTTTCCTTAATTCCAAAAAATGTGAAAAAATATGTATTCTAACATTTAAGGTTTCTTTGTGATTTTTATGATCTTGGTTTGAATTGTTTGAATTTTGATCTTACTTAATCAATATTTAAGATTAAAACTCAAAAATTAGGGTTTTGTTGCTTCTTGTGCAAGTTTCTTTTTCAAAACCCTTATGCCCTGGACTTTCAATGGAACTTAGGTCTTGATTATGGTCCATGAATGCATTGAGGATCTGAAAACCATTTTTATTGAATTATTTGACTTGGTTTGATATTTTTCCACAAATTATTTTGAAAACTTGCCTAGTTTGGTAGTTTTGCCAACTAGTTTTGAACTTTGGGCCTCATTGGATCCCCTCCTCAATCATTCATGAACTTAAGACTTGTTTTATGACTTCTACACACTTCAAAGGTTCTAAGAAATTTTTGGTTTGAATTATTGAAATCATTTTCTATTTTTGATGTATTTTTGAAGTGAATGTACCCAATTAATGTTGCATATCTTGTTGCAATTTGTTTGATGGCCAATGAACTTGAGTGAGGCCTGTAATTGGGAACCTAATGATCATGTTGGTTCTTATTATCCACATGAACTCAAGTCACTTCAATTAATGTCCCATGTTTGAATGTTTGAACCTTTTAATGCATTGTATGGGATTCCTCTTCTATAATGCTTGTGAGCTGTGATGAATTAATTGTGCATGATTGAATTGTGTTTGCTACTGACCTTCATGGCCTTTGATTGTATTATTCTCAAGCTACCATGATCCTTGATTGATATTCAATTGTCATCTCAACATGGTGATAGAAAGGAGCAACATTCCTCTGATTCTTTTGACCAAATTGTGCATATGCCTGTTTCCTCTTGACTATCGTGATTAATGTTTGATATTTTCTATCATGTGTCCTCACTTTATCATGGTGTCATCATCCATCCCTTTATGTGAATCATCTTTCTATTTATTGGAATACTAACTTGATTGTTGAATGTGCGAGGTACTTTGAGGAAAGTTTCCATTTTTGGCTTGAGGCTATTTGTGTTTCACTTTATTTTTGGAACACAATTTATTATACTGGAACTACTCTTGTGTTTTGCATGTTTGATAGTTTATGCAGGATATATGTATATGTGACTATGAATGCCATACATAACCCATGGGATCTGTTCATATCTGAAAATCTCAATACTTACATCCTGATGACGTAATTTCTGACTTGATTTGTCTGCTGATGCCAACTTTCTTGAAGTTCTCTGGGTTTCTTTTATTCTTGTTCAGTAGCTACGGATAGTTATCCATTTGGTATTGCACTATTTCCTTTCTCCTATTTTCATTTTGTATAATTCAATTTTTTCATGATGGGACCTCTGTTGCTGATATATGTCAGGAGGCCCTCTAGTTTTTTTTGTCTGATACATGTGTTGTGTTTGCTTGTTGATCGATGAGTCACTCAATTTAGAAATTGAGATCACGACTTCGCTCTCAGTGCATGTTCCCTATAGGACGTTTATTTCTTTTCTTATTTAATTGATTGATCGATGAGTCACTCAATTTAGAAATTGAGATCACGACTTCGCTCTCAGTGCATGTTCCCTATAGGATGTTTATTGCTTTTCTTCTTTAATTGTTGATCGATGAGTCACTCAATTTAGAAATTGAGATCACGACTTCGCTCTCATTGCATGTTCCCTATAGGATAGTTCTATTAAGCTTCCTTTGGCATGTTAATTAAGGTAGGAATCCATGTATGCTAACATAGGATAGGATTTTCCTTTAACCTCAACCTTAGGGTCAACCATTGTATGATAACACTAGGGACAGTACTAGGTTAGTTTCCCTTAGTTGTTTTTCCTTCCTTTGCATTTTGCATCTTAAAACAAAAATTGTTTTCTTTGCAAATCATAAAACACCTCTAATGAACTCAAACCCTTCTTCAAGGTAAAAAATACAAACCAATATTTTGTTCGTGCGCCTCTTGGTTTTGTTTTTTTTATAATCTTATAACCGATGTTTCGCCATCGCACATTTGTTTGAAGCCGATGTTTCTCCATCGCACATGTTTGTTATCCTACTTTGGTTTTCAATATTATTGTTAGGTGTGATGTTTTGTCATCTGTTTTATTGATGTTTTTCCATCTTTACCATGATACCATGCTATCTTATAGCCGATGTTTCGCCATCATACATTTGTTTGAAGCCGATGTTTCACCATCGCACATGTTTCTTATCCTACTTTGGTTCCCAATATCATTGTTAGGTGAGATGTTTTGTCATCCATTTTATTGATGTTTCTCCATCTTTGCCATGATATCTTGTTATCTTTTAGCCGATGTTTCGCCATCTCACATTTGTTTGAAGCTGATGTTTCTCCATCACACATGTTTGTTATCCTACTTTGATTCTCGATATCATTGTTAGGTGTGGTGTTTTGTCATCCATTTTATTGATGTTTCGTCATTTGTGACATGTTACTATGTTATTTATTTAGTCAATGTTTGACCATCTCCTTTATTTGTGGTTTCAATTGATGTTTTGCCATCTTGACTGTTTTTGTTGTCTTAACTAAAAAACACAAACCAACCAAAATATGTAAGCCGAACTACGGCTTCTCTAATTCCTTAAAAGGGAACGTAGGCAAAGGGGTAGGGTCCAATCGAGCAAAACTTTTTATTTTCCCTACATTGTTTTCTTTTTCTTTCGCATGCATTCCCTTTTCAGCTTTAAGCCATACACATAGGATTTGACCACACCCATTAGATTAGACAACAAGAGTGGATACCATAGAGTACTACGGGCGTGTGGGGTGCTAATACCTTCCCCTCGCATAACAGACTCCCTTACCCGATCTCACGGTCGAAAGACCGTGATTTATCCCTTTTCAGGTTTTCTCGATGTTAACCTTTCCCTTTCGGTCGGATAAAAGACGTTCGGTGGAGACTTCATTGATGTTTCATTAACATCCAGATGAGAGGTTCTGGCCGGGTTGTTTCAGCTGGCGACTTCACTGGGGACAGATTGACCTTTTGCTGGTCCATCCTGGAGTCGATCCTAGCTCTTGTTCGTTTTCTTTTTGCGTGTTTATTTTTACTGCTTTGCATATTTATCTGTTTGCATTGCATCTTATGTGCACTTTACTTTCTGCATACTGGATTTGGATGGACTGTTTGGATTCTGGATTTCTTGGTGGGTGAGTTGTTCCATGAGGTAAAAGGCCTCATACCCAGGCTATGAGTGAATTCCATAGGAACTAGGAATAGAGTGGCCATGGCAGCTATGAGGCGGATGTTTTGTAGACCTGACCATGAGACCCATGACTTCAGAGGTAGTTCGAATAGGTGTTATCGTATGATGATACTGAAATTCGAGCTCTCGTACTTTGATTTGGCTTTTAACCTTACCTTGACCTAGACTACACCCGTGAGAGGGACAAGAAAACGTTTCTTACAGGTATAGGTACTGTTGGTGACTTTGTGTTGCGAAGGTGACTCAGGTTCCTATGATAGTTTTGAAGCTTCGGGTTTTTCTTTTGATCTTGAGTAGTGCTGTTTTGTAATGGTCCAGCCATGATCCAGTGTGAACTTTGATCCTGTCATGTTGCATCATAGCATATTTATTTCTGGAAAATGATGTAAAAAAAAATAACTAGCATGTGCATGTCATCTTCCAGGGACATTCAAGAGTCTTCTTTCCATCAGAAATGGTTGGCCTCCCGTCAGATGAGTTTGATTCAGTTCGTGTTAAAGATCCCACCAGGCATACATTCTCTTATCAGATTCCTAATGTTGACGTGTCTGAATTGAATAGGTTGAGTTCTTATTTGAAGAGTGATGTTGTGAACAATTTCAACAAATATTATGGAAATTTATACTAATCCTTAACACTCCAGTTGACCCAATGGCTTTGATCACCCTCTTCCAGTTCTATGACAAGGAATTACGGTGTTTTACTTTTCAAGATTATCAACTGGTTCCCACATTATAAGAATACGCGTACCTACTTAATATCAAGTTGTCCGATGAAGTTCCTTTTTCCCAAGTGCCGGAGAAGCCGAAGTTCGAAGTTATTGCTGAAATTCTTCATTTGAGTTGGAAAGAGGTAAAAGACAATTGGAAATTCGGTGAGGATACTACAGGGTTTTATTTGGATTTCTTAGTGAAGAAATCTGAAGACTGGGCAAAGAAAGGGAATTGGAATGGCTTCAGTACTCTGTTTGCTCTCATGATATACGGGATCATCCTCTTCCCTCGTAAGAGAAATTTTGTGGATTTGGCGACTATTTGTGTTTTTAGAAATAAGAACCCGGTACTGACACTCTTGGCAGATACTCTTTACACCATTCATTCCAGGCATGGAAAAGCAGGTAATGTAAGCTTATGTCATTCAATGTTGTATCAATGGTTCAAGTTGCACCTTTCGGTAAGTGGACCTTTCATGGATACCAGGCATTCTCTCAGATGGTCATCAAGACTTGTCAACCTTACTTCATTTGATATCCGGTGGAATTATGACATGGGGAAAGTACGCAGTATTATCACTAGATACGGAGATTTCCAGAATGTTCCCTTCATAGGAACTAAGGGGTGTATCAACTATAATCCTGTGCTTGCTTATCGTCAATTGGGATATGCAATGGATGAACCGCCAAAGGTTGTGGAGGTGTCTGAATCAGTGTATTTTGTTAGAGGAAGTGGTCCTGTGATGTTGAAAAGAGTGACAAGTTCTTGGGAGGGAATTCACAAGAAGGATAGAACTACTTTGGGCAAGAAGGTTCCTATTGCTAGGGTTCCTTACTTGGAGTGGATTAGAGTCAGGGTTAAGATTTTGTGGTTATCATTTGCAAGATCGGCTCCTATATGTGAGCAACCTCCTACTGTTCTGAGTAACACAGTGCCTACCGAGATGTTCACCCAGGTTCATTTTGAGAACATTCAACTTCGTGCAAAAGACCGTGAGGCCAGGATGAAACTCTATTGGGTAGATCAGGAAAGGGCCGACTTAGCTCGCAAACTCAAAGAAGCTCAAGGGGAAACTTTTGATGCAACCAGTTTTAGGAAGAGATCTCATGCTGAAAAGGAAGAAGAGTTGAGAAAGACCTAGCAAGAGTGCCAGAAGCTTCAGGCATCTGAGAATAGTTACAAGAAAAAGATTCAAAACTTGGAGAAACAACTCAAAGACAAAGATGCTCAGCTTAAGAAGGAAGTAGCCCAGAGGCGTGTCGCAGAAGAACGGTTTCAAGAAAACAAAGTAGTCACATCACAACTTTTGAAAGAGAAAGCCAGGCTTGAGGAGTATTGTCAACACCTTGAAGCGTGTCTTGTTCCGGATATTTAGTTTTTGTGCTTACTTTTGGTGTATTTGGTCACCCCCAGGCTTGTTGGAAGGGACCATTTGTTTGTTTTTATTATTCAGTTTTTGCTAAGTTTATTTTGAAACACGTATTTTGTTGTTTATCACTACACTCTTAAAATGTCCGAAATCGCATGAACATCCTTTCTTTTGTTTATAAATAATTGAATTATTTGTCTTATTGCCCTTTTTTCCTTGATTGTATGTTTGATCTTTGGTTGCACGCCGTGACTGATGAATAAAAGGACTCTCGAATACTTGGAAATGACAAACATATCATGCACATCATGCATTTCATAACATTACATGTTATCTCAAGACGATATTCTTATTCTTCTACTTTTCTTATTCAAAATTCAAGACGACTACTCATCGGTATTCCACCAGAAACAATTTGCCAAGACAGATGGAACAAGTTCAAGCTGAACTCGCTAAAATGAGGGCCCAAATGGGTACTCAAATGACACAGTTCATGGAGGTCATCACCAATGTGAATCACCGACAGGAGGAATTGGCTTCCATTGTCAACAACCAGTGCCGCTATCCAGGGGATGGTGGAAATCAATTGCTCTATCAGGACATTTCTGTAGGATTGGGCGATGTGCAAGATCATCCTGCTGGGAATTTTCACGGGATGCCTGGAAACCATTTTGTGCGCAACGTAGGGCAGTTTCCCCCGTCTCCAGGACCTCGTCTTATGGGGAACAGTAGAGATAATCAGGGAGGTGTAAGGGGCTATCAAGAGCAGGATTATGACTTTGATCAGGATGAAGATCATTTTTCTGTTCAGCGTTCAGATCCGGAAGTTCAGGTTGAGGATTGGAAGTATCGGTTGTGGAAGAACGTTTGAAGGCTGTGGAAGGGCAAGGAGTCCTTGGTATGGATGCTAATGATCTCGGGTTGGTGTTTAGGGTGAAAGTTCCTCCGAAGTTCAAGCCTCCTACATTTGAAAAGTACAACGGAACGTCATGTCCTGTTACTCATGCAACTGCTTATTTCTGGAAGATGTCGGTGCATGCTGAGGATCAGGGGCTTTTGATTCACTTTTCCAGGATAGCCTATTTGGGGCATCCCTGGAGTGGTACATGAAGTTGGAGAAAACCGATATTCGTTGCTGGAATGATCTTGCTCAGGATTTTGTCAAACATTACCAGTACAATGTGGATATGGCACCTAATCGCACCCAGTTACAGAATATGTCACAGGGACCAAGAGAATCTTTCAAGGAATACGCTCAGAAGTGGCGTGAGTTGGCTGCGAGGGTTCAACCTCCACTCATGGAGAGAGAACTCATCGATATGTTTATGAGTACCCTGCAAGGGCCATTCTATGAGCACATGATAGGAAGTACTTTGGAAGGATTTGCAGACTTGGTTATGGTCAGTGAAAGAATTGAGGTAGGTTTGAAATTGGGGAAAATTCAGATTGGAGGTTCTAGTGGCTCATCAGGGGGCAGTAAGAAACCATTCAACACTTACCCTAAGAAAAGGGAAGGCAACGCAAGTGCGATTTACTCTCATAGAGGAAGAAGAGAGGATCGTCAGCACCAACAAATCAATGTTGTTTCTATCCCTGTTAATTCTCCTTCGCAGCAGAGACCGAATACAGTGCCTCAACAACAAAGACCGCAAGACGCTCCCCGTCAGTATAATAATCAACAACAGAGACATCCCAGAAAATTTGATCCCTTTCCGGTATCTCTTACTGAAGCACTTCACCATTTGCTCGATTTGAAATTGATCGGTTTGAGAAATATGCCACCACCACCCGCAAGACTTCCTCCTAACTATGATGCTAACGCAAGATGTGAATTCCATTAAGGAGAAGTTGGTCATTCTACTGACAATTGCTTTGTATTGAAGTGCCAAATACAAGACTTGTTGGATGCTAAGGCAATTGAGTTTACTCCAGTGACTGGTCTGAATGTTACTCAGAACCCAATGCCTAGGCATGGAGGGGGTGTTGTTAATATGATTGATGATAATGGTGAAGTGTTGAATTTATTCATGAATGTGAAACAAGTAACTACTCCGTTGTGCTATGTTAAGAGGTATTTTCTTGACAATTCTATTTTCCCAGGTTGTACTTCAGAGTGTGCCAAATGTAGAGAGCAACCGAAGGGCTATGATAATTTAAAAGCCGGTATCCAATTCTTGATAAAGGAGGGTTCCCTTCAGTTTGATAGAAAACCGAGCTACCACAAGGTTACCGAAGAAGATGTTGTTGTGGTATCTATTCCTTACACCCCTGTGCGTATTCCTGCCCCATCTAGGGAACCTCCTTTGATGATTACAGTACCTGGTCCCATGCCGTATACCAGTGAGAAGGCCATCCCATGGCATTACGGTGCCGATGTTTATTACCATGGGGTGAAGCAGGAAGTAAGTGCTCGTTTGTCTGAGGAAGAACATGCTGAAGATAATGAAGAGGAATTTCATAACTTCTCTGGTGTGGGTCAAATGACTAGAAGCGGGAGAGTATTTGATCCTTCCAATGTGCAAGATGCGGCAGATGCTTCGGCAAGAGAAAAAGGAAAATAACAGGTGATGATTGGTAACCCAAGGGTTACGCCAGCCAATGTGACTCAACAAATCCCGATACTAGAAGCTTCTTCAGTTCTCGATGAGGTTGGAGAGTTAATGTGAATTATCAGAAAAAGTGATTATAGCATAATTGATCATCTGAGCCATACTCCTTCTAAGATGTCTATCTTGTCTCTGTTGATTTATTCATAACCTCATAGAAATGCTTTGATGAAGATTTTAAAGAATGCATTCGTGCCACATGAGATAACAGTCAATCAGTTTGAGAATTTTTGTGTTAACATATCTGTCGGGAATGGTCTGGGATTCCTAGATTTTGATCTTCCTTCGGAAGGGCCAGACCATAACAAAGCGTTGCATATTTTAATGGAGTGCAGGGACACTACTCTATCCCAGGTTTTAGTGGATACAAGATCGTATTTGAATGTATTTCCCAAGTCAGCATTAATGAAGATTGATTATTCTAGACAGGAGCTGCGCCCTAGTTATTTGATGGTAAAGGCGTTTGATGGGTCTCAAAGGTCTGTGTTTGGGGAGGTGGAGTTACCAATCAAAGTTGGTCCTCGCACCTTCACGGCTACTTTTTTTGTGATGGATATATAACCAGCATATTGTTGTTTGTGGGGGCGGCCATGGATTCATAGAGCAGGGGCAGTCACTTCTACTCTTCATCAGAAACTCAAGTATTCCGCAGAAGGAAAAGTGATAGCTGTGTGAGGAGAGGAAGAGTACATTATGAGTCATTTGACATCATTCCGCTATGTTAAAGTTGAAGGCGAGATACATGAGACTCTGTTTCAAGCATTTGAGATAGTTCATGCTGTCAATTTTCCTCCTCCAGAGTAGAAAAGGAAACCTGAAATTGTTATGTCTTCTCTCAAGGATGCGAGAGCTATGGTGGAAGGTGGTAGCCCTGAAGGTTGGGGTCAGGTGCTGGACGTTACTCCAAAATTTGATAAATTTGGTCTTGGTTTTAGCCCAGGTCAGCAGAGTGCAGCTCCCAGAGCATCTAGTTTATCTACTCCTGTGAAGTTTTCCCGTCCTTGTGCTGCTCAAGAAGGACACGTCAATGCAGTTGGCGACGACAAGGCTGATGGCTACAATATCAAAGATTGGATTCGTCCGAGTATTCCAGGCCAGACACTCAACAATTGGACTTCTATGGATGTTATCCAATTTTCAAGCGCTGGGGAGTAATTTTCTTGTTTTCTTTTATTATCATATCATAATTCCTACGCTCTGCCCAAGGTGTGGTGAATCATTTGTGTAGGGCCACCATGTTTATTTTCAAGCTTATCATGAAATAAAGGACGTTTTTGCATTCAAAATTTTGCTTCATTTCTTTTTTATTTAAATGGCAATGTTTCTCTTTTCACACACTGTCACTAAAAAACGCCAAAAATGTCGTTCATGCAGATGCACTTCCACCACCGATCATATTGATAACGACTCCTCTATGGCTCATTATGACTTTCATACTCCTATTTATCAAGCTGAAGAAGAGGCACGTGAGGATTGTGATCTTCCTGAGGAATTAGCAAGATTGTTAAAACAAGAGGAGAATGTTATCCAGCCAAATCCGGATTCGATAGAGGTGGTGAATATTGGCACATAAGAGGTAAGAAGAGAAGTCAAGATAGGGGTCGATCTCGAAGAAAGTATAAAAGGAAGATTGATTGAGCTACTCTGTGAGTATTCTGATATCTTCGCTTGGTCTTATGAGGATATGCCTGGGTTGGATACGGACATAGTGGTGCATCGACTACCGCTTAAAGAGGTTTGTTCCCATGTCAAGCAAAAGCTCCGAAGAACTCATCTTGAGATGTCCAAGAAGATCAAAGAGGAGGTCCAGATGCAGTTGGACACGAATTTCTTAAAAGTCATCAATTATCCGCCATGGATTGAAAATATTGTGCCTGTGCCCAAGAAGGATGGTAAGGTCAGGATGTGCGTGGATTATAGGGATTTGAACAGGGCGAGCCCTAAAGATGATTTCCCTCTCCCGCATATTGATGTGTTGGTCGATAATACTGCTCATTCCAAAGTATTTTCATTCATGGATGGTTTTTCGGGTTACAATCAAATTAAGATGGCTCCAAAGGATATGGAGAAGACAACATTTATCACTCCTTGGGGAACTTTCTACTATAAAGCGATGTTGTTTGGTTCGAAAAATGTCGGGGCAACATATCAGCGACATGGTCACCCTCTTTCATGATTTGATTCACGAAGAGATTGAGGTATATATGGACGATATGATTGCTAAGTCTGACACGGAAGAGGAACATCTTGTTCATCTGGAAAAATTGTTTGAGAGACTGAGGCAGTTCTTGCTAAGGTTGAATCCGAATAAGTTCACCTTCGGGGTGAGATCCGGCAAGCTATTGGGTTTTATTGTAAGTGAAAAAGGTATCGAGATGGACCCGACCAAGGTAAAAGCGATACGGGAAATGCCTGAACCAAGGACAGAGAAGGAAGTATATGGTTTTGTGGGAAGGTTAAACTACATTCTCATCTTACAGCCACCTGTGAACCTTTGTTTAAGTTGTTGAAGAAAAGTCAGACAGCAAATTGGAATGAGGATTGTCAGAAGGCTTTTGACAAAATAAAGAAGTATTTGCAGGAACCTCCAACACTCATGCCGCCAGTGGAAGGAAGGCCACTAATCATGTATCTAACTGTGTTAGAGAGCTCAATGGGTTGTGTCCTTGGTCAGCACGATGAGACAGGGAAGAAAGAGCAGGCTATTTACTACTTGAGTAAGAAGTTTACGGAATGCGAGTCAAGGTACTCATTGCTGGAAAAGACTTGTTGTGCGCTTGCCTGGGCCGCCAAACGTTTGAGGCAATACATGTTAACTCACATCACCTACTTGATATCCAAAATGGATCCAATCAAGTACATTTTTGAGAAGCCAGCTCTTACAGGCAGGGTAGCCCGTTGGCAGATGATACTCACCGAATATGATATCCAATACACTACTTAAAAAGCAATTAAGGGTAGTGTACTGGCCGACCATCTTGCTCATAAGCCCTTGAATGATTATGAACCGATGAAGTTTGATTTTCCAGATGAAGAAATTATGTATATTCGGGATTATAATATGCCAGACCCAGACGAAGGACCCGAACCGGGGTCACATTGGATGCTTGTTTTTGATGGTGCCTCTAATGCCATGGGCAACGATGTCGGAGCTATTATCACTTCCCCTAAGGGATACTACATTCCTTTCACGGCTCGTATTTGTTTCGATTGCACTAACAACATGGCCGAATATGAGGCTTGCATTTATGGTATTGAAGCGGCGATCGACCTGCGCATCAAATTTTTGAAAGTTTACGGGGATTCCAATCTTGTTATCAGCCAGATTAATGGAGATTGAGAGACTCACCATTAGAACCTAATTCTGTATCGTGAGCATGTTATGAAGTTGATTCCGTACTTCGAAGAGATCACGTTTGAGCACATTCCCAGAGAAGAAAACAATCTAGCTGATGCACTGGAAACTTTGTCCTCCATGTTCAAGGTTAAGTGGGGTAATGAGGCACCGTCCATTACTATCTGAAGTTTGAGTGAGCCAGCTTTCTGTTTTGAGGCCAGTTTGGAACCAGATGGTAATCCTTGGTTTTATAATGTTAAACGATATCTTGAAACACAAGAGTACCCTGAAGAGGCATCCGCCATAGATAAGAAGTTCTTGAGAAGATTTTCAGCTAAGTTCTTTCTCAGTGGTGGTGTGTTGTTGTTGACTCCTAAATTCGACACCCTTGTTTGTTATCAATATAGACCATTAATTATGAGTCAGAAGAATTTCCTACATAAGAAGGCTTCGACCAGCTGATCCTGTCGAAGGCTCATCATAGAATGACAAGGTACTTAGAGAATTTCCTTTAAGTGGGAATCTTATCGTCTACGACGTCGAAGGAACCTCTCGACAAAGGTACCTGATGCCCAGGGTCGAACGGTTTGAGATTTGAATTCTTGGAGGGAAAACGGTTCCCAACAGTTACCAAGTGAAACGTGCCGAGATCAGGAGCGTCGAATGCTGTGAGCGTGCCATGTGGCGTCATCTCGAAGCGACGCAACTGCCCTACGGTTGCTTAGGATTTGTTTTAGTATAAATACTAGTTGTTCACGTAGTTTTCGAGGGTATTCATCATTTTATACAAGTCACTCATCTAGATTCAAGTACCCAGTGTGAGCGAAAGAATCGTTGAGAATGTATGTGTGAAACACCATTTAAATTAATCAAAGTCTTTCATGTTTAAGCACTTTATTGCTTTTCATTTACTCATCTCCGTCGAAGCCTTTTATTTAACGCTTTTATTTATTCTATCAAGCTTTTCTTCATGCAATTTACTTAAAGTGCCTTTACTTTACCGGCATTAATCACCATTAGGATTAGTCAAACTCCAGAAAATCAACCATGTCTTAGGATCAATCTGATCGATCCTGCGAGTCACCAAATAAGTAACCTTTTGGAAGATCAGCGGTTGTTTACCAATTTCCACGGTAAATAAATTGGCACACCTGGCGGGACCTTGTGTTGATTTTTAAGTTTAACCGTTTTATACAAAATATCCTCCTTTTTCGAGAGTATTGCATGTTATTGAGAAGTGGTAGAATATACACCAACGATACCAATACTAGGAGAAGAAGTGAAGCGATGGGGCGAATCCGCCAAACAATGGCGAAATCCCACAAACAAACGTGGGAACAACGGTCATCCCAACCGTAAGTGAAATGGTAACCGCTGGTTCAACACCAGCAGTAAGGTCACACAAACGGGGCCATTACCTCCATTTACTGTCCCCAGAATGCCTTTGGGAACTCCCTCACCAAGGGGAAACCAAGGAACTAGGCCTTACGTTCCCCCAGGTTTTTCGACAGTCGGTCTAAATCGAGAACCACTCTATGGCATGCCAACTTCTGAATTGGCTAGCCTGACGAATGTTGTGTCCACTTTTTCAGACCCTTTAGTGAGCGCCTCTTCGCCACTCCAAGGTTCTGGAGTTGGTATGGCGAATAGGGGTAGGACCCAACTCTTAGGAGGAACGTCCCAAGCAATGCATGGCCTTACGAATGCCTCGACAGCAGTCTTGAGGCAGCAAATGGACGAAAGCAACCACGATATGGTTCAAATGTTGGCACAAACTTTAAGCACAATGCTAAATCCTCTAATACAAAATACCACCCAGTCGAATCAGCAAATGACAGCGCAAATGGCGCGTCTGGCCGACTTTTTTAGGGTACCCCAACCTATTAGACAGCCCCAAAGGGCACAGATGAGGGGAAACCAAGGTATACTTCTAGAGGAAGAAACCACTATTAACCAAGTCCAGCAGCCTGTCGAAGAAAACCTTAGGATGCGAATGGAACAACCCGGGGTCGAAGAACCTAGAGTCATAGCCCCGGAAGTAAGGATAGTCAATAGAAACCAAAATGCTGATGAAGTAGTTCAGCAGATCCAATACCAGAATATTGGTTTGGAAAATAACTTGACAGCCATGATCGAAAGAATCATGATGCAAAATGGGATGAATACGGGCTTCCGTAGGCCCAAATTTACATCCCCACTGTCAGAATATGTGTTACAAACGGACTTACCTCCTAGATGCAAAGTCCCTAAGTTCACTAAATTTTCAGGGGACACGACAGAATCCACTGTCGAACATGTGGCGAGATACTTGATCAAAGCAAGAGAGATTTCAAACAATGAAAACCTGAGGATAAAGTATTTCCCAAGTTCCCTAACAAAGAACGTGTTCACTTGGTTCACAACTCTTCCCCCCAATTCGATCCACCATTGGACCCAGTTGGAGAGATTGTTCCATGAGCAATTCTACATGGGACAAACCAAGATAAGCCTGAAAGAATTGGCCAGTGTAAAGAGGCGATTCACTGAACCTATAGACGAATATCTAAATAGGTTTAGGTTGCTCAAAGCAAGATGCTTTACGCAAGTGCCAGAACATGAGTTAGTCGAAATAGCCGCAGGAGGTCTAGATTATTCCATTAGGAAGAAATTCGACACTCAATACCTGAGAGACATGGCCCAATTGGCCGATAGGGTTCGACAGGTAGAACGCCTTAAATCTGAAAAAGCCAGGCGATAAAAACTCATAAAAGAGAAAGGATAGCATATGTCGAAATGGACGATGAAGATCCAGAAACATTCGACGAACCTATAACCGTCGAAGAAAGTGAGGTCGATTTAGCGGAGTTAAAACAAGGGCCACCATACTCTTGCAAACTACTAGTCCCATCAAGTGGAAAAAACCCCACTGGTCCTGAAAGGGCCAACGATAGGTTCCCTAAAAAGACTTGCAGTTTTGATATTACAAAATGTGATGAAATTTTTGACTTACTTGTAAAAGATGGCCAAATGATAATACCCCCAGGGGTAAAAGTGCCTCCTCTTGATCAAAGAAGGAAAAGAGGCTTTTGTAAATATCATAATTTTCTGGGCCATAAAACATCTCAATGTTTTCTTTTCAGGGATCTCGTACAAAATGCTATCGAAGAAGGGAGGTTGAAATTCGCCGATAAGACCCCCATGACTGTGGACTCTAACCTTTTGCAGGCTGAAGCCCATTATGCTGAACCTTCAGAGGTGAATGTGATCAAGGCGTCCAGAAGTCAGGTGAAAAGGCCAGGAATAACTATGGTCGAAGTCACCAAAGATCATATCAACATGCCAATCTTTGGCAGTTTTTCTGGGAATCTTTCTAGAAAAACAATCGAAGCAGTCCAAAAAGCTGTTGAAGGCCCAAGACTGGAGATAGGTGGAGCCTCAAAATCTGGAGCTAAACCCAGTTCCTACTTGGCTGCAGTCCAAGGCCAGACAGAATACCTGGAGGCCCGGATGAAGCAGATGACTCTTGCTACCAAAGACACCATGAATGTCAACATGGTCGAAATCTCTGAATCGAAAGCTTTAGAGGAGGCCATTAGACAAGAGCAAGCAAACAAAACGGCTTTCCCTCAGGAAAACGAAAATCTGGCAGATTTCCTGCAAAGATGCCAGAAGAAGAAGTCAGAAGTGATGATGTGTCCTCGATGCAGCTCGATTTTCGACAAGAAAGTTGCTGAACACATCCAAGGTGTAAGAGCAGCAAACAGAAGAAGGGAAGGTGTTGATGTTCGACATGACCCCAGAAGAACCTACCAAAAGGGTTCAAATCAAGAAAAGAGGCCACTGACTTTCAGGCCTCCAACCAATGTGCCAGTTGATACGTGGCATAAAACATCGGGTCGAAAGAGACCGAGCGAAGAAAGGTGGCACTCCTTCGAAGTGCCAAGAGGTTCATATTTGACACACAAGAAAGAACCTCAGGTTGTTGCCTCCAAAGTGACCCAGGTATCAAGTAACTACAAGGGAAAGAATCCCATGTCTCGATCCCAATGGAGAAGATACCAGAGGCGGCGAAAGGCTGAGAGGGAAGCTATCAACGAACCAAAGCCAGAATCAAGTTCAAATGTCCCTCAGCGAAAGCATAGAAAGCCTCTAGAGAGGCAACCAGTGACCAATAGACTGGTATGTCCTAACCAGGGCGGAGTTGATGACGAAGATGGCTCTGAGTCTGATGACACCCTAGATATCATGGTGAACATAGTCTCAGTTTTGCCAAGAGAGTTCAACCGCCAGATGGAGGTCGAATCGAACGACTGGGAAGTCGAACAAGAAATGGCCAAGCATAGGCTAGTATGCTACTTCGTTATGGATAATGGTCGTACCGAAGAGCAAAATGGTTTCTTCAAACCACCTACTGAGGCGATGAAAAATCACCTTAAGCCTTTATTCATAAGGGCAAAACTCGAAGAAGCCACCGTAAATAAGATCTTGGTGGACTGTGGGGCAACCATCAACATCATCCCTCACTTCATGCTGAGAAAAATAGGCAAGAGTGATGAAAACATCAAGCCTCATAACATGGTCCTGTCGAATTATGAAGGCGGAATAGGGACCACTATGGGTGTGATCCAACTAGACCTCAAAGTAGGATCCATCCTTCGACCAACTATGTTTATGGTCATATCGGCCAAACCAAATTATAATCTTTTGTTGGGCCGAGAATGGATACATGGTGTTGGAGCAGTACCATCATCAATGCACCAAAGGTTAATACTATGGCGTCCTGATGGAATGGTCGAAAATATAGAAGCGGATCAGAGCTATTACTTGGGCGAAGTAAATCACCTGGGGAGAGCTGACTTCGACAAAAATTTGGCTCACATTAGGCCATGCCCAGCACCTGACTTCGACATGGCGCCAGCGCCAAATGCTTTTTGTTCCTTGTACCTGCACCCTGAGCATGGTTTTCAATGGGACAGAGAAGACTTGTCCCACATTGATTTCAGTGGGCTAACTGACATCCAGCCAACTGGTTAGGGAAGTGAATTCAGTGATAATGACTGAGTCACAATCACTGCAGCGAATTTCGGCTTATGTAGCCGAAACAAGGATGATAGCGGCTCTCGAAGCCGAAGTAAAATATATGGCCACTCAGGCCAACGATCAAGAGCTATCTTCTGCAGGTCCTGGAAAGGATTTCGACCCAGAACCTCCTGATATCATGACAGAAGGAATGCAGGAGCAAAGGCTCGACGCCATCTATGACGATGAGCCTTTGGGATTCGAAAAGGACCCCCTGGCGAACAACATCAAAATGTTAGCACAAGATCCTTTAGAAGAAATCAACTTGGGTGAAGAGTTAGAGAAAAAGCCAACTTACATCAGCGCCAAAAAAGAACCAGAGCTCAGGTTTGAAGTGAGCCAATTGTTAAAGGAGTTCAAGGACTGCTTTGCATGGGATTACGACGAGATGCCTGGTCTCGACAAAGGATTGGTAGAACTTCAGTTGCCAATCAAACCTGGGAAGAAGCCAGTCAAGGAAAGTCCAAGACGCTTCGCTCCAGAAATACTGTCGAAGATCAAAATAGAAGTCGAAAGACTGCTGAAGTGCAAATTCATACGAGCTACGAGGTATGTCGAATGGATTGCAAACATTGTGCCAGTAATTAAGAAAAATGGTACGTTGAGGATATGCATAGATTTCAGAGATTTGAATGCTGCCACACCCAAAGATGAATATCCTATGCCTGTGGCGGAAATGCTAGTCGATTCTGCCGCTGGCCATGAGTACCTGAGCATGCTCGATGGTTACTCAGGATATAATCAAATTTTCATTGCTGAAGAAGATGTGTCGAAAATAGCTTTTCGATTCCCCGGGGCTTTAGGCACTTACGAATGGGTAGTGATGCCTTTTGGCCTAAAAAACGTTGGGACAACATATCAGCGAGCGATGAATTCTATCTTCCATGATTTTATTAACACTTTTATGCAAGTGTATATTGATGATATTGTTGTAAAATCTGTTTCCAGGAAGAACCATATAGACCACCTTCGACAATCATTTGAAAGAATGAGAGAACATGGTCTGAAAATGAACCCTTTGAAGTGTGCGTTCTGTGTAAAAGCTGGAGATTTCTTGGGCTTCGTCGTCCACAAGAAAGGAATCGAAATCAACCAGAACAAGACGAAGGCAATCTTGGAAGCGAAAGCGCCAACGAACAAGAAGGAACTGCAATCTCTGTTGGGCAAGATAAATTTCTTAAGGAGATTCATATCTAACCTAAGTGGAAAAGCTCAAGCCTTCTCACCTTTACTTCGATTGAATAAGGAAAGATTCGAGTGGGGGCAAGAGCAACAAGAAGCCTTCAACAAGATCAAAGGGTATCTCACCAAGCCACCTATTTTGGTGCCTCCTTGCAGCAACAGGAGTATGAGATTGTACATAGCTGCATCCGACAGAACTTTGGGAAGCATGTTAGCCCAAGAAGATGAAAATGGAGTCGAAAGACCCATTTACTATCTTAGCAGAGTTTTGAACGATGCAGAAACTAGATATAGCAAAGTTGAAAAATTATGTCTATGTCTTTATTTCTCTTGTACAAAGCTCAAACAATATATAAAACCAGTTGATGTGTATGTTTCGTCTCATTTTGATGTTTTCAAATACATGTTGTCGAAACCCATCTTGCACAGCCGAATTGGCAAGTGGGCGCTAGCATTAACTGAGTATTCATTGACCTTTATGCCTCTTAGGGCAGTAAAAAGGCAAGTGGTAGAAGACTTTATAGTCGACCACTCAATTCAGGTTGAAAATATAAATTACGTGGAGATAGAGCCTTGGAAATTCTACTTCGATGGTTCCAGCCATAAAGATGGAACAGGAGTAGGGGTCTTGATTATTTCTCCAGAAAAAATTCCAACAACATTCAATTACAAGATAGCAGGTACTTGTTCGAACAATGAGGCTGAGTACGAAGCTCTAATTACTGGCCTTGAGATATTGTTGGAATTGGGGGCAACTCGAGTCGAAATAATGGGAGACTCAGAGTTAGTCATTAAGCAAGTCACAAAAGAGTATAAATGCATAAGAGAAAATCTTATTATGTACTTTGTGATAGCAAATCGTTTATTGAAAAAATTCGAAGTGGTTAACATTCGACACATACCTAGATTGGAAAATCAAGTAGCCAATGATTTGGCACAGATTGCATCTGGGTACAAAATTTCAAAAACGAGATTACAAAGAGCAATCAAAGTTCGAGAAAAAATAAAAGCAACCAGCCTGTCTCCAACAGATTTGAAATCGACAAGACTAGGGTATGCTGATCAAAGGAACTTTGAAATATCGTTCATAGACAATTTGTCAGAGCAAGATTGGAGGAAACCCATTGTAGATTATCTACAAAATCCAGCAGCTTTGACAGAACGAAAAATAAAATATAGGGCGTTGAGTTACGTACTCATGGGTAATGAGTTATTTAAAAATACGCCTGAAGGGGTATTGCTAAAGTGCTTAAGCAAAACTGAAGCATACATAGCCCTTTCGAATACGCACGCTGGAGCATATGGGGCTCACCAAGTAGGCCATAAGATGAAATGGTTGTTGTTTCGACAAGGACTATACTGGCCCACTATCTTGAAAGATTGTGTTGAGTTCGCGAAGGGTTGCCAGGAATGTCAAGCCCATACGGGCATCCAACATGTACCAGCAAGCGAACTGCACTCAATAGTGAAACCTTGGCCTTATAGAGGATGGGCGTTGGATCTTATTGGAGAGATTCGACCAACATCATCAAAGAGCCAGAAGTATATACTGGTAGGCATTGATTATTTCACTAAATGGATCGAAGCTATCCCTTTAGTCAATGCAGACCAAGAAAATGTCATTGAATTTTTTCAAAAGAACATTATCTACAGATTTGGAATCCCTGAGACTATAACAACTGATCAAGGATCAGTGTTTACTGGTCGAAAGATGCAGGAATTCGCTCAAGAAATAGGCTTTAGACTCCTAACATCAACACCTTATTATGCACAGGCAAATGGTCAAGTCGAAGCAGCGAATAAAATAGTGATCGGCCTGATAAAAAAGCATGTAGGGAAGAAGCCAAACAATTGGCATAAGACATTAGACCAGATCTTGTGGGCCTGTCGAACGTCACCAAAAGAAGCCACAGGTACAAGACCATATCGGCTAACTTTCGGTCATGACGCAGTACTGCCAGCAGAAATTTGTCTTCAATCAGCAAGGGTTCAGAGACATCAAGATATTCCCTCTGAGGTTTATTGGGATATGATGTTAGACGAACTAGTAGATTTAGACGTGGAAAGACTACGCGCTCTAGACCTACTGAGAATTCAGAAGAAAAGAGTGGAAGACTCTTACAATAAAAAAGTAAAACCTAAGGCATTCTCGCCTGGAGAATTAGTTTGGAAGGTGATTCTCCCCATGGATCGAAGAGATCGAAGCATGGGAAAATGGTCACCCAAGTGGGAAGGACCGTTCAGAATTATCCAAAAATTTTCTGGTGGAGCTTATGAGGTTGAAGAGTTAGGCGAAGATAAAAGACTCTTGAGAGTAAACGGAAAATATTTGAAAAAATATAAACCTATGCTCCAAGAGATCAAAATAAATAACAGTTAATGACAAAGTTAACCATAAAGAGCCAAAATGGAAAATTATATATTGATTAACCAAAATGGTTGCATTGTATTACAAATATTACAGTACATGATCAATGAGGTGCTGAGCAAATTAGAAAGGGATGGAAGCTTTAAGTCGAAGATATTTGGCTTGCTGCAACTCCAACCGTTTGTTACACAAGGCAGTCGCCTGAGAAAGTTTGACAATCTGTGAAAGGACATTGGGCGTGCCAAACACCTTACTAAAGTGGCGTCTTAGGAATAGGTGGAATAATGGCTTTTTGAGATTGTCAGTTGGTTGGTAGGAGGCGAAAAGCGCACAAACTAATCTGTGGCTAAGAGTGAAGGACAGGTGTCGAGTGGAATCTCAAAGAATGCCTTTTTCTTTTCAGTGTCGAAATAAGACATTCTTGGGGGGCAATTTGTTGGCTCCTAAATTCGACACCCTTGTTTGTTATCAATATAGACCATTAATTATGAGTCAGAAGAATTTCCTACATAAGAAGGCTTCAACCAGCTGATCCTGTCGAAGGCTCATCAGAGAATGACAAGGTACTTAGAGAATTTCCTTTAAGTGGGAATCTTGTCGTCTTCGACGTCGAAGGAACCTCTCAACAAAGGTACCTGATTCCCATGGTCGAACGATTTGAGATTTGAATGCTTGGAGGGAAAACGGTTCCCAACAATTACCAAGTGCAACGTGCCGAGATCAGGAGCGTCGAATGCTGTGAGCGTGCCATGTGGCGTCATCTCGAAGCGACGTAACTGCCCTACGGTTGCTTAGGATTTGTTTTAGTATAAATACTAGTTGTTCACGTAGTTTTCGAGGGTATTCATCATTTTATACAAGTCACTCATCTAGATTCAAGTACCCAGTGTGAGCGAAAGAATCGTTGAGAATGTATGTGTGAAACACCATTTAAATTAATCAAAGTCTTTTATGTTTAAGCACTTTATTGCTTTTCATTTACTCATCTCCGTCGAAGCCTTTTATTTAACGCTTTTATTTATTCTATCAAGCTTTTCTTCATGCAATTTACATAAAGTGCCTTTACTTTACCGGCATTAATCACCATTAGGATTAGTCAAACTCTAGAAAATCAACCATGTCTTAGGATCAATCTGATCGATCATGCGAGTCACCAAATAAGTAACCTTTTGGAAGATCAGTGGTTGTTTACCAATTTCCACGGTAAACAGTTGTATAGAAGGCATCATGACGGATTACTGCTCAGATGTGTTGACAAGAAAGAAGCAGCTAGAATCATTGAGGAGATACATGAAGATAATTTCGGGACCCATTCCAACGGGCATACCATGGCTAAAAAGATTTTGCGAGCAGGTTATTATTGGTCCACCATGGAGACTGCCTGTTACAATCATGCGCGAGTTTTCCACAAATGTCAAGTTTATGCTGATAAGGTGCATGTGCCACCAGTACCTTTGAATGTCTTGACTTCCCCTTGGCTGTTTGCAATGTGGGGAATTGATATGATCGAAAAAATTGAACCGATTGCGTCCAACGGGCACCATTTCATTCTGGTTGCCATTGATTATTTTACAAAATGGGTAGAAGCTGCGTCCTATGCCAATGTCACCAAGCAGGTGGTAACTCGGTTCATTAAGCACAATATTATCTGTCGCTACGGAGTGCCTGAAAAGATTATTACCGATAATGGGTCTAATTTGAACAACAAAATGATGAAGGAGCTTTATGAGTCCTTCAAAATCAAGCATCATAACTCTTCACCATACCGACCAAAGATGAACGGCGCTGTCGAAGCGGCCAATAAGAATATCAAGAAAATAGTGCAGAAGATGGTGGTAACCTATAAAGATTGGCATGAGATGCTTCCTTTCGTGTTGCATGGTTATCACACCACTGTGCGTACTTCGACTGGGGCAACCCCATTTTCATTAGTTTACGGCATGGAAGCAATATTGCTGGTAGAAGTCGAGATTCCTTCTCTTAGGATCATGAGAGATGTTGAGCTGGATGAAAGTGAATGGGTATAGAATCGGCTGGATCAATTGGAGCTTATTGACGAGAAAAGGTTGACGGTTGTATGTCATGGCCAGGTATATCTGCAAAGGATGAGGAAAGCTTTTGATAAGAGGGTACGACCTCAGTGCTACAAGCCAGGTGACCTTGTGCTAAAAAGGATAATTCTTCCCCAGGGAGATCCCAGGGGCAAGTGGGTTCCAACTTATGAAGGTCCTTTCGTGGTCAGAAAAGTTTTCTCTGGAGGAGCGATGATGCTCACGACTATGGATGGAGAGTACTTCCCTCTCCCTGTGAATGCTGACGTAGTTAAAAAATACTTTTCATAAAAATAAAATAAAATAATAATAATAAAAAACCCACTAAACTGAAAACCCGGAAGGGCGGTTTAGGCAAAAAGATGGTGTCCTGGTGAATCGAAAACCTGAAAGGGCAATTCAGGCAAAAATTAGGGACTTAAAGCAAATGATTACGCTCAGCATGAGATCCTTTGTCTCTTTCCTTCATTCCGTCACCTGGCATAAGCTCGAAGCTAATCCAAGAATGATCTGTCTAAAAGCAGGAAGATGGAAGCGTAAGAGTCATAACAGAGTCGGAACTTGATGGATATTCACATTCAAATTTGTCATTTGTAAACAATTGCTTGCTTTGATTTTGTAATTTCTTTCTTCCAAATGTAAACGCCTTTTTTACAGGCTGATTTCTCAAAATCAATAGAATATCTTCTTTCAAGTACACGTATACTTTTCTTTTCTCCCTTTTTTACTATTTTGTTTGCAAAAAGTCCAATATTTTTTATAAGCATGTGCATATAAACTTCGTGGGCCTTACACGGAAATGGTAATACAAGTCATGGTTGGTTGATTGCTTGAAATACGGATAACAAACACAGCTACTACCTGTGCAAGGGGCATGTTTGGTTATATGTTTGATGGATTTCTCTTTCACTTTACTGGTGGATGCCTTGCTATTTTTGTTTCACAACTCCATGTTGTTGGTAAAGGTCATGGGTCAGGGTAATATCAAGATTACGGCAGGTCGGCGAGATCGACGAACCTAGTTGGAGATATTTCTTCCCCATAATGGTTTTTATTACGTTTCTTTGCCGCACTTTCATGTGTTATCTTGATTGATCATTTTAGTATTGTCTGCATATAGGATTTTGTTTATAGCCAAATGTCAGTCTTGATGCGTTGAATATTTTTGCCTTAAAATTTTTTTTTGTTTCATCCAGTATCAATCTTTAATTGTTTTTCGGGAATTTTGATACCAATTGTGCCAATTCTTTTTCTTAGCCAAGAGTTTGGAGGAAGGAGTCTAGCCAAAAACGATGATTGTAATGGTATGCTTTTGAGTAGAACCCCGTTTATGATGTACATGCATTGTTTCAATCCCCAAACACCGGATATATAAGGGAGTTAGACCCTCGTTAACCCCTCTGAGCCTTCGAAGTAGGAGTTTCTTTTTCGTTAAAAAAACCCTTATTTTTTCAACCCGGGTCAGGGTAGATGTTCAGTTGATTTGACCAAGCATTCAAAATTCAGAAGGAATGTCCCATATGAGGATCACCACATTTTATCTTTCACATCATGAGATCAGGAAAAATGTCTAAACCACGATGTTCATGTCCTCAAAAAGCCCTGAGGCCGAGGTCGAATCGATACAATTATGGCTATCCCTCGCTGACCAAGGAATGAGGCATTTGTTTTCTTCAAAAAAGAGAGAGAGAGAGAGAGAGAGAGAGAGAGAGAGAGAGAGAGAGAAAGAAAGAGTTCAAAGAACTAAAGTCATATTGGCTTGTCCGAAGTGGAAAGTATGAATAAGAAAGAAACAAAAAGCCCTGCTAAGTCGAAACATGAAAACAAATCGCTTAGGCAAAAGTTAGGGCATCCCGCTGGACTCCCAAATTTGAAATTCAAAAGATTTTGTCCAGGCAAAAGCTAGGGAAAAGAGAGCCTAAAAGGCCGAAAAAAGATTATTCAATAAAATTTTCATCAAAAGAAGAGGAACAATGATATAAAAAACAAAAGCAGCAAAAGTTAAGTGACAATCATGTTGGAGAATTTGTCGTGATCACTCAGCCATTACAAATCCTTTTGAAAGATGAATGCTTGTGATAAGTCAGTTGAACTTAGGACAGGAGAATATCACGAAGGGGGTGGGCACCAAATAACTTGAGCCTTGAAAAACTTTTTTTTCTCTAAAAAACCTCGAACCAGGCCACGTTACAACCTTTAAAAGTCCTAACTGAAACAAAGGTTTAAATCAAAAGCATACTACAACAGGATAGCTTTGCTTAAAACTCCCAAATATGTGTTGTATATCCATTTTGGTATCTTATCACCCGCATTTTGACTCATTTTTCTTTAAAAAAAGGGGGGGGGGGGAGAAAAGTTTTGAAATTTTTTGCACTCTAGCCAGTGATTCATTCACAACAGAGATGCGACACTTTGTTAAGGTTTTCAACTTCAAGGCTTAAATAATCATCGCATCAGGTCTGTCATTCCCAAAATAAACATCTTCCTGCATGCAAAACATTTGTTTGACATCAAAAAGAGTTTACACGTTGAACACCTGTAAAGAGTTTAATGATTGTCAGGAAGGGAATATTTGGCTTTCTTCTGTTAGACAGAGCCTGTGTTTGTATAGGACTTTACCTATCCCCAGTGAAGTTTCGTTTCCGCATCGAAGTTTTGTTTCCCCAGGAATCTTCTTTTAAAGGCTTCATTCTGAGACTTCAAGTTTGGATACGTTACACATCCCTAGTGGAGTTGTTTAAATGAGAACTCACATTCTGAAGAAGTTTCAACTCCCCAACAGAATTGCCAACAGAGATCCCTCGCCTTGACCTCTCATTTCCCAGCCAGTCGGTGGACTGGGGCATATTTATGTTAAGATCTTTCCTTATCCCCAGTAAGGTCGATACTGTGTGACTATCTGCGTGATCCATCCAATGGTTGCATTCCAGAAATCTCTCTCCAGCACAAGAATCTTCAACAGAGTTTTGTCTCCCCGGTGAAACCCCATTTCCTCAGCAGAGTTTTGTTCCCCCAGCAAAGGTTTTCACCCCTCACGTCGGGTTTGTTGTCTTGGTGTCATCCTCAACACGGCTGCGCGCTGTCTTTTCCAGAGATTACAGTCTTGCCCTGATCTTCTCCCTCAATGTCTAATCTTCTCCAGAAGCTACAGTGTCAATCTGATCTTCTCTTGGAGTTTGCAATTTATTTTTGCAGCTCCTCTCAATGTTTGTGGCCCGTTTCTACTGGTTGCTCAGTTTTTATTCCCCGTGAAGCTTCATCTCTTCAAGGTTCCCTCTCTAGCGGTTCCCCATATTTTATCCTCTCCTTTGGACTTTGCAATTTATTTTTGCAAGACGTGTCGGAGTTCTGACTTCTTGGTTTTATTTGGCTTCTCAATTGGCCATTCCCCAGTGAAACTTTTAAACATGTATCATTACATTTCATCTAACAAAACGCGTAGCATTTCCATTATATGGAACATTGCGCTATATAAAAAGAATTCAAACATGCATCGGAACATAAGCCATTATTGTTTCTGTTGTCCCCAGTGAATTTGCTAATACTTTGGGTTAAATCCCCAGCAAGGTCTTCGTCCTCATTATCTCGGTTTCCTCTCCATACCAATATCCTTTTGATGTCAATAATTTGTTTGTTTGAGTGTTTACTCTTGACTATAGTTTAGTTTCGCCCTGGCACGGTCTTCTCGGGTTTAGTCTTCACTACCCTCTCCAGTTCATTCCAATGTCTATTGATGCACCTTTTCGAATACCAATTTTGTCCCGATATTCGCTTTCATCCGGTTTTTAGGTGTATTCCCTAATCTCCTTGTTTTGGGTTGAGCTCGAGTTTTGTCTCCTCACCTTGCGCATGAAATCCAGTGTCGTCCTGGTGCTCATCTAGTTTAGTTTTGCATAACTAGTTGTTGAGTCTATTTTTGTCTCGTTCTTTTTTGCTTCATACCTTGGACCCCTTGACGGTGTTTATTTACCGAGTGCAGTGTTCGTACCGCGTCCCTGGTTTGAAATCGGTCTCTTTTGTTCCTTGGATCCTTCTATCAGTTTTCGTCACTGTTTATCCATTAACCTGAGACCAGCAGGTGCTCTGAGAAACATGCGCTCTCATCACTCTCGCTTTGGGTCGAGTTTCGCCTTGTCGTCTGTGTATGAAATCCAGTGTCGTCCTGGTACTCATCTAGTTTAGTTTCGCCTAACTAGTTGTTGAGTCAATTTTTGTCTAGTTAGTTTTTGCTTTCATACCTTGGATCCTTTGACGGTGTTCGTTTACCAAGTGTAGTGTTCATACTGCGTCCCTGGTTTGAAATCAGTCTCTTTTGTTCCTTGGATTCTTCTATCATCTTCTGTCGCTGTTTCGCTGTTTATCCATTGACCTGAGACCATCAGGTGCTTTAAGAAACATGCACTCTCATCACTTTGCTATGCGCCGAGTTTCTCCTCGTTACCCGTGCGTGAAATCCAGTTTCGTCCTGGTACTCATCTGGTTTAGTTTCGTCTAACTGGTTATTGGGTCGAGTTTTGTCTCACTTTTGTTTCTCATTTCTGGGATTCTTCCAGTTTCTTCACACTGTCTATCTTAGTTGAGATTAGCAAGTGCCCCAAGAATCGCGCACTCTAGTCACTTTGCTTTGGGTCGAGCTCATAGTTTAGTCTCCTCACATGCGTACGTTTTCTTTTCTAGAGCTTAGTTTCGCCTATACTTTGTGGTTTGGGTTTTATCTCACCTTCTTTTTGAAGCCCGATATTACCCTGACACATTTATCCAGAAGTTTAGTTGCGTCTACTCTTCTTTGTTTTTGTTCTGTTTCAACCTGCGTTACAGCTTCATTCTGACGCATGTGTTAGGGGTTTTCTGTTTCTTTTTCTTTTTTCTTCAAGAGTGTAAATTTTCGGGTTCTTTTGTATTCAATCATCTTCAACTCTGAACGCTCGAAAGTTGTCACTTTTCTCGCTTATCATGTTGAAGATATTTGAATAGGGGAAGCTGTTTCACCCCAAAATTTACCCTCTTGATTTAGGCTTATGTTTCATCATAAATATCATATTGCATTGCATTCATACATTGTGATGGGATCAAAGTACTTTGGTTATCAAGTTTTCCTCAAGCTTTGAAGGTTGATTGCATTGACAAGTTGCTTAAGTAGAACCTTGTCATCTAAACCTCTGAATCTTTCAAGTTCAGAAGTTATTGCATATCTCAATATGTTTTATCCATCTCTTTGGATCATCAGAGGATTGAAGTTTGTGTTTGATTATAAGAAGGAATAACTCCTTTGATTCACCAGTCAAATTAGGGTTTTGCTTGATCAAGGCTATTGATCAATGTACAAGTCTTGATTTGGAAGCTACAACATCTCATTGGCATTTGAAAGGTCTTTGTACAAGAAGTTGGTCAAGATGCCCAGAGGATTTGAAGTTTTGGAGATGATTCATCAGTCTCCTAAGGTGTTGACCAAAAATAGGGTTTGGGATTTCATCAAGATTTCTTGAGAATTTTGAAGTGAAACTTTGTACATGGCTTCTATATGTTTGAAGTTTTGATCATCAATTTTGAAGGGAAATGGATCAATTGATTCAGAGGGGGAAAATGGTCATTTTGGTCAAAATCAGTCAAAGTCAAGGTTGACTAAGTGAAATTTTGGCCAATCATCAATTCAAGGATGTACTTTTCATATTTCAAGTCCATTTTGATCATTGGATCAAAGAGATTGAGGTTTGGGTTGAAACTTGTCCATGAAGAAACCCTAAAAGTTTCTAATTTTGGAAAATAAGGACTTAATTTCAAAAATCACATTTTATTCACCTTTGATAAAAAAAATGCAAATGAAACATGCTTAGAAATATAAGAGGATGATCTTTCATCTCCTTTTGGTCTCATGTCCAAATTGGCAAGGGATTAAGAATTATGATCTTTGGAAGTCACAAAATTATAGGTCATTTTCCAAAATTAGTGAATTTGAAGCTCAATTTTGAGAAACTTAATGGATTCAATTGCAAAAACTAAAAACTAAGGGATTGTAGATCTTTTCAATACCTTTCCAAATTGTACTCATTTGTGTCAAAATTCAAAAGTATGAGCATGTTTTGGACCTTGGAATTTTGAGGCATTTCATTGAATTCATGCATACCATGCAAATTGCAAATTCTTGATAACTTGATTTGTGGACATTTGTTTCACTTCAAACTTGGCCCATGACTAATATTCAATGTACCAAGGCCCATCATGCCAAAGTTTGAGCTGCACATGGGCAAATGCAAGGGAAACTCGTGATTTTGCAAAAAAGTGACATGAAAATGCCTAATCACCAATACTTGCTTAATACAAGGATTTAAGCCTTAATTCTTTTGCTAATCTCTTCCTGAGATAAAATGGATTGAAATGCACGTAAAATGCAAAAAAAAACGCACGAGGGATTTGAGGGCTGTGTGTGCACACTTGATTTTGGCAAAAAGAAGATTCCATTCTTTCTAACAGTTTTCAGTATGAAAAACCTATCCTACCCTCCTCTTCATGCCCTATATATTGAGAAGCAAGCCTTATTGAATAGGGTTCGTGCTTCATTTAATCTCTGAATTCAAAAAACTCCATAACTACTTGTTCTGCATTTTTCTTCGATTCTCTCAATTCCCTTGCGCGTTTTGGTTGATTCTTCTTGCATTCTCTTCTCCAAGTGATAAGGATTGTAGATCGGGGCTTGGTTTGCAACTAGAGTGAATGAGACAATAGATCCGTTTTTGCCTCAAAGGTTTGAATTCATAACTTTGGATCTTGATTTCTAGTCGTGCATTGTATGATTTGAGTTCATAATCATGTTATTTGAAGTTTATTAAGTGTTTTTGTAGCTTCAGAGCTTTTAATTTGATAAGATGTACATGAATGATGTATCTGAAATTTTCTGTTCAGTGAGTTTTTGACATTTTTGCACGATCTGTTCTTGATCCATGGTTAATTATTTGATATGATTCGAATTGCATGTTGAAGTATGAAATACTGGCTTTAATTTGCACGAAATTTCATGAAAAATGGTGTAGAATTGAGCATGTTATGTTGACTGGAACATGAGATGATGAACCTGATCACGCGCGCGTTTTTGCCCTAGCCAGAGGTTGAAGATGATTGTGTGGCCTCCTCTAGTTGGCTGGCTTGTTTCTTTAATTCATTTGAATTTTGCTTCATAAATTGATTTTCATGATTTTATTTCTTGCTCAAAAATGGTTGAAAAATTCTGAAAAAAATTATCACAAATTCAAAATAATATTGCTGACCTTGTGCATTTTTTTGATAACTTTTGAAAATGTTTTGATAGGTTTAAAAATTAATGAGTTTAATTAATTGTTTGTTTAGTGTTTATTTTTATTTTAATATTTCTTTGATTTGAAAAATTCCACAAAAAATATTTTTGACTCATAAAATCATGTAGAATTTGATTCTGAAATTTGTTTAGCATTTTTTCTATTTTTGATTATGAATTTAATTTGAGAAGTTTATTTTGAATTTTTTCTTTATAATTTTTATTTTAATACTTCCAATAATTCAAAAATCCTCAAAAAAATCATGCAAGCTTGGTTTTAATCATAGAATCTGAATGTATTTTTATTTTGACCTTTTTGTGACTTTTGGCTAGGGTTTTCATTTTTGCCCTTAAATAATGGTTTAATTGTTAATTGTTTGTTTAATTTTTATTTTAATATTTCCTTTAATTCAAAAATTCCAAAAAAAATCATAGATGTGTGTTTTTAGTTCTAATATTTGAGTATAATTTTGGTTGGGATTTTTTCTGAATTTTGTTTAGAATTTTATTTTGAGATGTGATTATTGGATTAATTGATTAATTGTTTGAATTTTATTTTATTTTTGACTTTTCCTTAATTCAAAAAATGTGAAAAAATATGTATTCTAACATTTAGGTTTTCTTTGTGATTTGTATGATCTTGGTTTGAATTGTTTGAATTTTGATCTTACTTAATCAATATTTAAGATTAAAACTCAAAAATTAGGGTTTTGTTGCTTCTTGTGCAAGTTTCTTTTTCAAAACCCTTATGCCTTGGACTTTCAATGGAACTTAGGTCTTGATTATGGTCCATGAATGCATTGAGGATCTGAAAACCATTTTTATTGAATTATTTGACTTGGGCCTCATTGGATCCCCTCCTCAATCATTCATGAACTTAAGACTTGTTTTCTGACTTCTACACACTTCAAATGTGCTAAGAAGTTTTTGGTTTGAATTATTGAAATCATTTTCTATTTTTGATGTATTTTTGAAGTGAAGGTACCGAATTAATGTTGCATATCTTGTTGCAATTTGTTTGATGGCCAATGAACTTGAGTGAGGCCTGTAATTGGGAACCTAATGATTATTTTGGTTCTGATTATCCACATGAACTCAACTCACTTCACTTAATGTCCCATGTTTGAATGCTTGAACCTTTTAATGCATCGTATGGGATTCCTCTTCTATAATGCTTGTGAGGTGTGATGAATTAATTGTGCATGATTGAATTGTGTTTGCTACTGACCTTAATGGACTTTGATTGTATTCTTCTCAAGCTCTGATGATCCTTGATTGATATTCAATTGTTAACTCAACATAGTGATAGAAAGGAGCAACATTCCTCTGATTCTTTTGACCAAATTGTGCATATGCTTGTTTACTCTTGTCTATCATGATTAATGTTTGATATTTTCTATCATGTGTCCTCACTTCATCATGGTGTCATCATCCATCCCTTTATGTGAATCATCTTTCTATTTATTGGAATACTAACTTTATTGTTGAATGTGGGAGGTACTTTGAGGAAAGTTTCCATTTTTGGCTTGAGGCTATTTGTGTTTCACTTTATTTGTGAAACACAATTTATTATACTGGCACTACTCTTGTGTGTGGCATGTTTGATAGTTTATGTAGGATATATGTATATGTGCTTTGAATGCCATACATTGCCCATGGGATTTGTTCATATCTTAAAATCTCAATACTTACATCCTGATGACGTAATTTCTGACTTGATTTGTCTGTTGATGCCAGCTTGCTTGAAGTTCTCTGGGTTTCTTTTATTCTTGTTCAGTTGCTACTGATAGTTATCCGTTTGGTATTGCACTATTTCCTTTCTTCTATTTTAATTTTGTATAATTCAATTTTGGCATGTGTTGATACATGTGTTGTGTTTGCTTGTTGATCGATGATTCACTCAATTTAGAAATTAAGATCACAACTTTGCTCTCAGTGCATGTTCCCTATAGGATGTTTATTGCTTTTCTTCTTTAATTGATTGATCGATGAGTCACTCAATTTAGAAATTGAGATCACGACTTCGCTCTCAGTGCATGTTCCCTATAGGATGTTTATTGCTTTTCTTATTTAATTGTTGATCAATGAGTCACTCAATTTAGAAATTGAGATCACGACTTCGCTCTTATTGCATGTTCCCTATAGGATAGTTCTGTTAAGCTTCCTTTGTCCTGTTAATTAAGGTAGGAATCCATGTATGCTAACATAGGATAGGATTTTCCTTTAACCTCAACCTTAGGGTCAACCATTGTTTGATACACTAGGGACAATACTAGGTTAGTTTCCCTTAGTTGTTTTTCCTTCCTTTGCATTTGCATCTTAAAACAAAAATTGTTTTCTTGGAAAATCATAAAACACCTCTAATGAACTCAAACCCTTCTTCAAGGTAAAAAATACAAACCAATCTTTTGTTTGTGCGCCTCTTGGTTTTGTTTTTTTTTATAATCTTATAGCCGATGTTTCGCCATTGCACATTTGTTTGAAGCCGATGTTTCGCCATCGCACATGTTTGTTATCCTACTTTGGTTTTCAATATCATTGTTAGGTGTGATGTTTTGTCATCTGTTTTGTTGATGTTTTTCCATCTTTACCATGATACCATGCTATCTTATAGCCGATGTTTCGCCATCGCACATTTGTTTGAAGCCGATGTTTCGCCATCGCACATGTTTGTTATCCTACTTTGGTTCCCAATATCATTGTTAGGTGAGATGTTTTGTCATCCATTTTATTGATGTTTCACCATCTTTGCCATGATATCTTATTATCTTTTAGCCGATGTTTCGCCATCGCACATTTGTTTGAAGCCGATGTTTCACCATCGCACATGTTTGTTATCCTACTTTGATTCTCGATATCATTGTTAGGTGTGGTGTTTTGTCATCCTTTTTATTGATGTTTCGTCATCTGTGACATGTTACTATGTTATTTATTTAGTCAATGTTTGACCATCTCCTTTGTTTGTGGTTTCATTCGATGTTTTTCCATCTTGACTATTTTTTTTGTCTTAACTAAAAAACACAAACCAACCAAAATATGTAAGCCGAACTACGTCTGCTCTGATTCCTTAAAAGGGACACGTAGGAAAAGGGGTAGAGCCCAATCGAGCACAACTTTTTATTTGCCATACATTGTTTTCTTTTTCTTTCGCATGCATTCCCTTTTCAGCTTTAAGCCATAGATATAGGATTTGACCACACCAATTAGATTAGACAATAAGAGTGGATACCCTAGAGTACTACGGGCGTGTGGGGTTCTAATACCTTCCCCTCGCGTAATAGACTCCCTTACCCGATCTCTCGGTCGAAAGACCGTGATTTATCCCTTTTCAGGTTTTCTCGATGTTTACCTTTCCCTTTCGGTGGGATAAAAGACGTTCGGTGGCGACTTCATTGATGTTTCATTAACATCCATATGAGAGGTTCTGGTCGGGTTGTTTCAATGTGGCCATACTACCAGTGATTGTGGAGCCCACTACTGAAGAAGGCATTCCTTACACGGTTCTATATCCTTACATGCCCACTAATCTTGGGGAGTTACAGAGGTCTTGGATTCAGGTGAAGAATGAGCGGGATACTTACAGGGAACAGTTCCATGATCAAGAGAGGAAGGTTTTAAAGCTCACAAAGCAGCTCCAGGAAGAAAGAGTGCTCAATGATTATATCAGCACAAAGAGAAAGCGTCCATGGGAATTTTGATTTTTTTTCTTTTCTAGTTTTAGATTTTTTTATTTACTTATTTGTAACGCCTTAAAGGAATTTTGAACCTTCAAATTTAAGATGATAAAGTTTTTATTTATTTTGGTTTGCAAATTTAAATTTCCCGAGGTCTTTGAAATCATTACATACGCATCCCATTATCATACACAGCATTACAGGTACCACTACAGGTTTCTCATCTCCTTCGCTGTTTATTTCAATAGAAATGTATTCCGATCAAGTCATCAAAGATCTTCAGGAACAAAACGCCCAGTTCCAATAGATGTTCGTAAGTCTGGCAAAGGGGCAAGAGGATCTGAAAGCTCTCATTCTGAAAGAGAAGAAGAAAACGGAGAAGACTGGTATTCTGAATATGGGCAGAAGGTTTAGAGAAAGGTTGAAGCATCAAACTGTTCTGACCTCTTCATTCAAGGAAGGGGAGAACCAAGAAGGGGAAAAGGACCATAGTCCTGCAGTCTCTGACAATGATACTGATTATGACGATGAGCAATATCCTCCTGCTGAGGATAGATACAAGCAGTTAGAAGACCGTCTGAGTGCTATGGAAGTTCATAAGATACCTGGTTTGAATTTTGGAGAATTGGGACTGGTGTCGGGAGTAGTCATCCCTCAGAAGATCAAAGCTCCTGTTTTTGCCAAGTATGATAGAGTGTCTTGCCCAAAGCTCCATCTCCGCTCGTATGTCAGAAAAATTCAACCCCACACCGCTGATAGAAATTTGTGGGTGCACTTCTTTCAAGATAGTATGTCAGGGACTCAGCTTGAATGATTCTACCAGTTGGAGGGAGCCAGTGTCCGAAACTGGGAAGATCTTGCTGTTGATTTCTACAAGCAGTATCAGTACAATGCCGACCTTGCTCCAACTCGTACTCAACTCCAGAGTATATCCATAGGTGCATGTGAAGGTTTTAAAAATTATGCTAAAAAATGGAGATACTTGGTTGGGAGAGTTCAACCCCCATTGTCTGATAGGGAGTTGGCTGATATGTTTCTTAGTATGGTGTCTGGTCCGTTCTTCAATCACTTAATCGGCAGCTCGTCACCTGGTTTCACCGAGCTGATTTTAACTAGAGAAAGAGTAAAAGCTGGAATTCAGAGTGGTAAAATACAAAAGGATGCCTCCTCGAGTTCGGCAAAGAAGCCTTTTGCTGATAAGAAGGAAGCCAATGCCATCTACAGCCCGAGGGGCCAAACCAGGGCTGAACATCGTCAAACAGTAAGTGCCGTGATGATATCTAGTCCTGTAGTTGCTCCACAATGCAACAATCAACAAAGAGCGGAAAGACCACAAAGGCGGTTCACCCGGCTCAATATGACTCTGTCTCAAATTTTACCACAATTGTTGAAGACCAATCTGGTAACTCTGAGGGAAGCCCTGAAGAACCCCAACACCATATCTCCCTGCTATAACCCAAATGCCCGCTGCGCTTATCACTCCAAAAGTCCAGGTCATGATACAAACGATTGTTGGGCCTTGAAAAATAAGGTGCAGGACATGATCAAAGCCAAAGAGATTGAGTTTGACGCTCCGGAGAAGCTCAACGTCATAACTGCATCCATGCCCAAGCATTGTTCGGGAATCAATGCTATTGAGATCGTCTTCGCCACAGAAGACGCTGATGATGAGAAATCAGACATTGACAACTGGATCTACCTGACTACCAACGGTGGACCAAATAACTGGATGACTAGGGACTTCATACGTGTTTCTTTTATTCCGCAGTAATTTACTCATTTGTGTTTAAGATTTGTAATAAACAATTTGAAACTTTATGGCCCGGTGCCTTGCCCGAGGCACCTTGGCTTTGCTTGTGAGGGCTATTATTCGTCATTTCATATATCATTAATAAAGCATTGGATGTTTCTCGCATACAAATTTTGTGCTCCTTGTTTTTAATTTTTGTCTCTCACTTTATCAAAACAACTATTCTCTTACACATACTCATGTATCATACTGCAGATCCATATCCACTCTGGATCCCATTGATAACAGCTCTGGTACTGCCAATTATGACTTCAAAAATCCGATCAACCAAGCCGAGGACGAAGGTGAGGATGATAGTGAGGTTCCTGGAGAACTTGCTAGACTATTACAGCAGGAAGAAAGGGCCATACAACCTCATGAAGAGCCAGTTGAATCAGTGAATTTGGGTACAGAGGAAGACAAGAAAGAGGTTAAAATAGGTGCAAATCTGGAGCCTAGTGTCAAACAATAGTTAATAAAGATGCTACATGACTATGTTGAGATCTTCGCCTGGTCCTATGAAGACATGCCTGGTTTGGACACTAATATTGTGGTACATCGCCTGCCGACTAAAGAGGACTACCCTCTAGTAAAGCAGAAGATTCGCCGTATGCGCCCTGAAATGTCAGAGAAAATCAAGGCAAAGGTCATGAAATAGTTCGACGCAGGATTCTTAGCTGTCACTTCTTATCCACAGTGGGTTGCCAATGTCGTTTCGGTACCTAAGAAGGACGGTAAGGTACGAATGTGTGTGGACTACAGAGATCTGAATAGGGCAAGCCCCAAGGATGACTTCCCACTTCCTCACATTAATGTTCTAGTCGACAACACTGCACAACACAAGATCTTCTCCTTCATAGATGGTTTTTCTGGCTACAACCAGATCAAGATGGCTCCTGAGGACATGGAGAAGACAACCTTCGTTACACAGTGGGACACCTTATGTTACAAGGAAATGCCTTTTGGGTTGAAGAATGCTGGGGCAACTTATCAGCGCGCCATGGTCGCTTTGTTCCACGATATGATTCACCATGAGATCGAGGTCTATGTCGATGACATGATAGCCAGGTCCCAGACTGAGGAAGAGCACCTTGATCATCTTCAGAAACTGTTTGACAGATTGAAGACGTACAAGCTGAGGTTGAATCTGAACAAGTGTACCTTCGGGGTAAGGTCTAGTAAGCTTCTGGGTTTTGTTGTCAGTGACGAAGGTATTCAGGTAGACCCTGCAAAGGTAAAAGCCATACAAGAGAGGTCGGCTCCCCGCATAGAAAAAGAAGTTAGAGGTTTTCTGGGACGCCTGAATTACATCGCCAGGTTCATTTCACATATGACTGCTACTTGTGAGCGAATCTTCAAGCTACTGAAGAAAGATCAAGTGGTAAAGTGGAATGATGAATTCCATACCGCTTTCGAAAGAATCAAACAATACCTTCAGGAACCACCAATTCTGATGCCTCCAGTTAAAGGAAGCCCTTTGATATTATACTTGACAGTGCTAGACAGTTCAATGGGGTGTGTGATGGGGCAGCATGACGAGTCTGGTCGAAAAGAGCACGCCATTTATTACCTTAGCAAAAAGTTTACCTACTGTGAGACTGTTGGCTCCTAAATTCGACACCTTTGTTTTGATTGATGGCAGCCATGAAAAGCTGAAAGATGCTTTCGACTGGCTAAGCCTGTCGAAGTGCCTGTCGAAAGATGACAAAATACTTAGAAGATTTCTTCCAAGGAAGAAGGCTGATTGCCTTCGACGTCGAAGGAGTTTTCGTCGAAGATGTCCCTTGACGAACGTGTTCGATGGTCCAGAGTGGAGCAGTTTGAAATTCAAAGCTTTGGAGGGAAAACGGTTTCCAGCAGTTACTACGTGCGAACGTGCAAGGATCTGGAGCGTCGAGCATGGAGAACGTGACAAGTGGCTTGATCTCGAAGCAGTGTAACTGCCCGACGGTTACTTGGAATGTTTTTGTATAAATAGGAGTAGACGTGTAGTTTCTCGCGTGTGTTCACAATAGATACATAGTCACTCATTTAGATTCAAGTACCCAGTGTGAGCGAACGAATTGTTGAGAAATGTATGTGTGAAACACCAATTTATCAATTCAAGTCATTTACTTTTCCAGTATTTTACATGCTTTTCCCCTTTAAGATTCCTGTCGAACCTTTACATTCAAGCCTTGTTTATTTTACCAAGCCTTTCCTTTATGCAATTTACTTTAAACAATTTACTTAAAGCCTTATCCACATTAATTAAACTTCAAAATCAACCTATGTCCATAGGATCAATCTGATCGATCCTGCGAGTAACCAAATAAGTAACCATTTGGAGGATCAGCGGTTGTTTACCAAATCCCTAGGTAAACAAATTGGCACACCTGGTGGGACAGTGTGTTGATTGTTGAAAAATCTCATCTTTTCGAGTTGTATGTTATTGAGGAGTGGTAGAATATACACCAACGATAATAATACTGCCAGAAGAAGGGAAGAGATGGCGAATCCGCCAAACAATAATGAAATTCCACCACCAAGTGTGGGAGCAACGGTTAATATGACCGTTAGTGAAGCGACGAATGTTGGTTCGACACCAGCAGTGTCAGTCACAACCACGGGGCCAATAACTTCGTTTACAGGCCCCAGAATGCCTTTGGGAACCCCCCCTCCAAGGGGAAATACTGGCCCAAGGCCAGTGGTTCCCCCAGGATTTATTCCATTCTATGGTATGCCAACTTCTGAATTGGCAAGCCTGACGAATGCTGCGTCCACTTATTCAGACCCTTTCGTGAGTGCCACTTCGCCACTCCAAGGCTCTGGAGTAGGCATGGCGAATAGAAATAGGACCCAACTCTTAGGAGGAACGTCCCAAGTAGCCCATGGCCTTACAAATGCCTCGACAGCAGTCTTGAGGCAACAGATGGACGAAAGCAACCATGATATGGTGCAAATGTTGGCACAAACTTTGAGTACAGTGCTAAATCCTCTAATACAAAATACTACTTAGTCGAATCAGCAAGTTACAGCGCAAATGACGCGTTTGGCTGACTTCTTTGGAGTACCCCCACCTATTCGACAGCCCCAAAGGGCGCAAATAAGAGGAAATCAGGGGATATTTGTAGAGGAAGAAACCACCATTAATCAGGCCCAACAGCCTGTAGAACAACCCGTCGAAGAACCTAGGGTAATAGCCCCAGAGGTAAGGGTAGTTAACAGAAACCAAAATGCTGACGAAGTGGTTCAGCATATCCAACACCAAAACATGGGTTTGGAAAATAATCTGGCAACCATGATCGAAAGGATCATGAATCAGAATGGGATGAACATGGGCTTTCGAAGGCCCAACTTTACTTCTCCATTGTCAGAATATGTGTTACAAACTGACTTACCCCCTAGGAGCAAAGTCCCCAAATTTACTAAGTTCTCTGGGGACACGACAGAATCCACTGTCGAACATGTGGCCAGGTATTTGATCGAAGCAGGAGACATTTCAAATAATGAAAACCTAAGGATCAAATACTTCCCAAGTTCCTTAACCAAGAACGCTTTTACTTGGTTTACAACTCTACCCCCCAATTCGATCCACCATTGGACCCAGTTGGAAAGATTGTTCCATGAACAATTCTATATGGGGCAAACCAAGATAAGCCTGAAAGAACTGGCGAGTGTTAAGAGACGTTTCACTGAACCTATAGACGAATATCTGAATAGGTTTAGGTTGCTTAAGGCGAGATGTTTTACACAAGTGCCAGAACATGAGCTGGTCCAAATGGCCGCGGGTGGTTTAGATTATTCCATTAGGAAGAAGCTAGATACCCAGTACCTAAGAGACATGGCCCAACTGGCCGATAGAGTTCGACAGGTCGAACGCCTCAAAGCTGAGAAAGCTAAGGCAACGAAAACTCACAAGAGAGAAAGAATAGCTTACGTTGAGATGGATGACGAAGATCTGGAATCCTTCGACGACACTTTAGCTATCGAAGAAGGAGAAGTCGATTTAGCAGAACTAAAACAAGGGCCTCCATACTCTTGTAAACAGTTAGTCCCCTCAAATGGGAAAAATCCCATTGGCCCAGACAAGACCAACGATAGGTTCCCAAAAAAGACTTACAGTTTTGACATCACAAAATGTGATGAAATATTCGACTTGCTAGTTAAAGATGGCCAAATGATAGTACCCCCTGGGGTAAAAGTGCCTCCTCTTGATCAAAGAAAGAAGAGAGGTTTTTGCAAATATCATAATTTTCTGGGCCATAAAACTTCTCAATGTTTTCTTTTCAGGAATCTTGTCCAAGACGCTATTGAGGAAGGGAGATTAAAATTTGCTGACAAATCCCCCATGGATGTCGACTCCAATCCACTGAAGGCTGAAGCCCACTATGCAGAACCCTCTGAGGTGAACATGATAGAGGCAACCAGGATCCAGTCGAAGAAGCCAGGCATTACCATGGTCGAAGTCTCAAAGGATCACATCAACATGCCAATCTTTGGCAGTTTTTCTGGAAACTTATCCAGGAAGACAATTGAGGCTGTCCAGGAAGCGGTCGAAGACCCGAAGTCGAAGACTGCTGAAGCCCAAAAAACTGGACCAAAGCCCAGTTCCCAATTGGCCACTGTACAAGGCCAGACGGAGAATCTGGAGACACAAATGAAACAACTAACTCTTGCTACTAAGGATACAATGAATATCAACATGGTTGAACTTTCTGACCCTAAAACTTCAGAAGAAGCCATAAGGCAAGAGCAGGCAAATAAAACGGCTTTCCCTAGGGAAAACGAAAACTTGGCAGATTTTTTACAAAGATGCCAAAAGAAGAAATCAGAGGTGATGCTGTGTCCAAGATGCAGTTCTATCTTTGATAAAAAAAGCTGCTGAGCACATACAAGGAGTGAGGGCAGCGAACAAGAGAAGGGAAAATTCTGACCTTCGACATGATCCCAGAAGGGGTTCTAATCAAGACAAGAGGCCTTTGACTTTTAGGCCTCCAACAAATGTACCAGTAGACACTTGGTACAAAACATCTGGCCGGAAAAGGCCAAGCGAAGAGAAATGGCATTCTTTCGAAGTGCCAAGAGGTTCCTCTTTAATTCAGAAGAAAGACCCTCAAGTTGCTGCACCCAAGGTTGCTCAAGTGTCCAGCAACTACAAGGGAAAAAATCCTATGTCGAGATCCCAATGGAGGAGATATCAAAGAAGGCGAAAAGCTGAAAGAGAGGCTGCCAACGAACCTAAGGCAGAAACTAGTTCGAATGTGCCTCAGAGGAAACAAAGAAAGCCTCTTGAGAGAGAACCAGTTACCAACAGGCTAGTGTGGCCTAACCAGAGCGAAGTCGAAGACGAAGATGATGCTGAGTCCGACGATACCCTGGATATAATGGTGAACATTGTTTCAGTACTGCCCAGGGAATTCAATCGACAAGTAGAAGTCGAAGCCAGTGACTGGGAGGTGGAACAAGAAATGACCAAACATAGGCCAGTGTGCTATTTTGTCATGGACAATGGCACTACAGAGGAACAAAATGGCTTCTTCGAGCCACCCACAGAGGCAATGAAGAATCACCTCAAACCTTTGTTCTTAAGGGCTAAGCTCGAGGAGACCACTGTGAACAAAATATTGGTCGACTGTGGGGCCACTATCAATATTATCCCTCATTCTGTGCTAATAAAGATTGGCAAAAGGGATGAGGAAATTAAACCTCACAATATGGTCCTATCCAACTATGAGGGAGGCATTGGGACCACCATGGGAGTGATCCAATTAGACATAAAAGTTGGGTCGATCCTTCGACCAACAATGTTCATGGTCATATCGGCCAAACCTAACTACAACCTTTTGTTAGGCCGTGAGTGGATTCATGGTGTAGGTGTTGTGCCTTCATCGATGCATCAAAGACTGCTTCTATGGCGCCCAGATGGGCTGGTCGAAAACATAGAGGCTGATCAGAGTTACTACCTTGGCGAAGTAAACCACTTGGGTGTAACAGATTTCGACAAAAACTTGGCTCACATAGGGCCATGTCCAACTCCTGACTTCGACATGGCGCCAGCGCCAAACACCTTTTGTTCCCTATACCTGCATCCTGAGCATGGTTTCCAATGGGACAGAGAAGACTTGTCCCACATAGAATTCAGTGGGCTAACTGGTATCCAACCAACTGGTTGGGGAAGTGAATTCAGTGATAATGACTGAGTCACAATCTCTGAAGCGAATTTCGGCCTATGTGGCTGAAACCAAGAGGATAACGGCTCTCGAAGCCGAAGTAAAGTACATGGCCACACATGCCAATGATCAACAATTATCTGCTGTTGGCCCATGAAAGGATTTCGATCCAAGACCTCCTGATATCATGCCAGACGAAATGCAGGAATAGAGGCTCGACGCGATCTATGACGATGAGCCTTTGGGCTTCGAAAAGGATCCCTTGGCGAACAACATTAAGATGTTAGCACAAGACCCTTTAGAAGAAATCAACTTAGGCGAAGGATCAGAGAATAGGCCAACTTACATCAGCGCCAAAATTGATCCAGAACTTAGGTTGGAAGTAATCCAATTGCTGAAAGAGTTTAAAGACTGTTTTGCATGGGATTATGACGAAATGCCTGGTCTCGACAGAGGATTGGTAGAACTTCAGTTGCCAATCAAACCTGGAAAGAAGCCAATCAAGAAAAATCCAAGACGCTTCGCTCCAGAAATTTTGTCGAAGATCAAAACGGAGGTCGAAAGACTTCTGAAATGCAAATTCATCCGTGTTACAAGGTATGTCGAATGGATTGCAAATATTGTGCCAGTAATTAAGAAAAATGGCACATTAAGGGTGTGCATAGATTTCAGAGATCTGAATGCTGCCACCCCCAAAGATGAATATCCAATGCCTGTGGCGGAAATGCTAGTCGATTCTGCCGCTGGCTACGAATACCTGAGTATGCTCGATGGTTATTCAGGATATAATCAAATATTCATTGCTGAAGAGGATGTGTCGAAAACAGCCTTTCGATGTCCTGGGGCCTTAGGCACTTACGAGTGGGTAGTGATGCCTTTTGGCCTAAAGAACGCTGGGGCAACGTACCAGCGAGCAATGAATACTATCTTCCATGATTTTATTAACACGTTTATGCAAGTTTATATTGATGATATTGTTATAAAATCTGTTTCCAGGAAGAGTCACATTGACCACCTTCGACAATCATTCGAAAGAATGAGAGAACATGGTCTGAAGATGAACCCTTTGAAGTGTGCGTTCTGTGTGAAAGCTGGAGATTTCTTGGGCTTTGTTGTCCACAAGAAAGGAATCGAAATCAATCAGAACAAGACGAAGGCAATTTTGGAAGCGAAAGCGCCGTCGAATAAGAAGGAATTGCAATCTCTCTTAGGCAAGATAAACTTCTTGAGAAGGTTTATATCTAACCTAAGTGGGAAAGCTCAGGCCTTTTCACCCTTACTTCGACTGAATAAGGAGGGGTTCGAATGGGGGCAAGAGCAACAAGAAGCCTTCGACAAAATCAAAGGGTACCTCACTAAGCCACCTATTTTGGTGCCTCCTTGTAGCAATAGGAGTATGAGATTGTACATAGCTGCATCTGACAAAACTCTGGGAAGTATGTTAGCCCAAGAGGATGAGAATGGAGTCGAAAGACCCATTTATTATCTCAGTCGAGTTTTGAATGATGCAGAAACTAGATATAGCGAAGTTGAGAAATTGTGTCTATGTCTGTATTTCTCTTGTACAAAGCTTAAACAATATATAAAACCAGTTGATGTTTATGTTTCGTCTCATTTTGATGTTTTCAAATATATGTTGTCGAAACCTATCTTGCATAGTCGAATTGGCAAGTGGGCATTAGCATTGACTGAATACTCCTTGACCTTTATGCCTCTTAAGGCAGTAAAAGGACAAGTGGTTGCAGATTTCATAGTCGACCACTCAATTCAAGTCGAGGATATTAACTATGTGGAGATAGAACCTTGGAAGTTCTACTTCGATGGTTCCAGCCATAAAAATGGAACAGGAGTAGGAGTCTTGCTTATTTCTCCAGATAAAATTCCAACAACATTCAAGTACCAAATCGAAGGTTCTTGTTCGAACAATGAGGCTGAGTATGAAGCTCTAATTACTGGCCTTGAAATATTGTTGGAATTGGGGGCAACTCGAGTCGAAATAATGGGAGACTCGGAGTTAGTCATCAAGCAAGTCACAAAGGAGTATAAATGCATAAGAGAAAATCTCATTATGTACTTTGTGATTGCAAATCGTTTATTGAAACAATTTGAAAGTGTCAATATTCGACACATACCCAGAGTCGAAAATCAAATAGCCAATGACTTGGCACAGATTGCATCTGGGTATAAAATTTCAAAAACGAGATTACAAAGAGCAATCGAAGTTCGAGAGAAGATAAGAGCAACTTGTCTATCACCAACAGACTTGGAATCAACAAGGTTAGGATATGCTGATCACTCAAACTTCGAAATTTCGTTCATTGATAATTTGTCAGACCAGGATTGGAGGAAACCCATTGTGGACTATCTTCAAAATCCAGGAGCTCCGACAGAACGAAAAACAAAATACAGGGCGTTGAGTTTTGTACTCATGGGTAATGAGTTATTCAAGAAGACGCCTAAAGGGGTGTTGCTAAAATGTTTAAGTGAAACTGAAGCATACATAGCCCTTTCGACTACACATGCTGGGGCATGTGGGGCTCACCAAGCAGGCCATAAGATGAAATGGTTGTTGTTTCGACAAGGACTATATTGGCCCACTATGCTGAAAGATTGTGTTGAGTTCGCCAAAGGTTGCCAAGAGTGTCAAGTTCATACAGGCATCCAGCATGTACCAGCAAGCGAACTTCACTCGATAGTGAAGCCTTGGCCCTTTCGAGGATGGGCGTTGGATCTTATTGGAGAGATTCGACCAGCATCATCAAAGAGTCAGAAATACATATTGGTAGGCATTGATTATTTTACTAAGTGGATCGAAGCTGTCCCTTTAGTCAATGTAGACCAAGAAAATGTCATTGAATTTATTCAAAAGAACATTATATTTAGGTATGGAATCCCTGAGACAATAACAACTGACCAAGGTTCAGTTTTCACTGGTCGAAAGATGCAGGAATTTGCTCAGGAAACAGGTTTCAAACTCCTAACATCTACGCCTTACTATGCACAGGCGAATGGTCAAGTCGAAGCAGCTAACAAAGTGGTAATTGGCTTGATAAAGAAACATGTTGGGAAGAAACCAAAGAATTGGCATAAGACGTTAGACCAGATTTTATGGGCTTGTCGAACGTCCCCAAAAGAAGCCACTGGTACAACACCATATAGGCTAACTTTTGGCCATGATGCAGTATTGCCAGCAGAAATTTGTCTTCAATCTGCAAGAGTTCAGAGGCATTATGATATTCCTTCTGAGGTTTATTGGAACATGATGTTAGATGAATTGGTGGATTTAGACGAAGAGAGATTACACGCTCTCGACTTACTCAGGCTTCAGAAGAAAAGAGTCGAAGACTCTTATAACAGAAAGGTAAAACCTAAGGTATTTTTGCCTGAAGATTTAGTTTGGAAGGTAATTCTTCCCATGGATCGACGGGATCGAAGCATGGGGAAATGGTCACCCAAATGGGAGGGACCCTTCAGAGTTATCCAAACTTTTTCTGGTGGAGCCTATGAGGTCGAAGAGGTAGGTGGTGATAAAAGGCTCTTGAGAGTAAATGATAAATATTTGAAAAAATATAAGCCTATACTTCAAGAGATAAAAATAAAACAATAAAAGAACAAGCTAAGTTAACCATAAAAATGCCAAAATGGAAAGTTTCATTAATTTCAGCCAAAATGGCAATTGTTGTCGAAAGTGATTACAGAAGATGGTTACAAAAGAGAATCAATCAAAAGGAAAGAGAATTCTTGAGTCGAAGATACTTGGCATGCTGCAGATCCAACCTCTTCTTGCACCAAGATTTTTCTTGCGTCAGTTTGGCAATTTGGGCGTCGAGGCTTTGAGCCCTCTCAGCGAATTCCAGGCCTTGCTTGATCTCAGTCTCGCTCTCAGTGTCTGGAATGGTCGAAAGAATTTCCTCCTGGAGCACAGTGTTGGCGTTTATCTTCGCCTCTATCTCTGCAATTTGTGCTCGGAAGGAGACATTCTCTCGCTCAATAGCATCGAACCTTTCCTGTGCAGATGTTTTCTGTTTCGACAACTCGGCAATTCGAGAAGTCGAACTTGAGACAGCAGTCCACGCAGATAAGCTCTTGCCATGCAGCGTTTCGAGCTGACTGTTAAAAGTTCGTTGGCGCCTGTAATCCGCCGAGACTTGATCAATCATAGAATGTAATTCCATGATTAAGTCTGAGATTTCTGGGGCTACAGCATCGAAGTCAACAGCATTCAGAACCTCTTTCAAGCATGATGGAGCAGTGGGGTCCCCCTCTAAAGCCTTCATTAAATCTCTCTTGAAGAACTGGGCCTTAACCTTCGCCAATGCATCATCAAGAGGAGAAGTCTCAGTTGATTTCCCCGACAGAGTAGGGATTTCCTGACTAGTGTCAGAAGAACTCTTACTCTCGACGATTGCATTAAGGTAGCTGATAGGGTCAGTTTGTTTCAAGATTTCCAAGTCCTCTTTTGACCTGTGCTTTGAGGAGGTGACCCTTGCCATGGTATTTTCTTGGACTGGAGGCTGTTGAATGCTGAGTGCCTCGTTTGGTTGCTCTTCGACTTGAACTGAGGCGGTACTAGCGTCGACATGTGGTTCTTCGTTAACATCACCTTGGGGTCCTTCGCCAGCGTCATTTTTTGGCTCTTCGCTAGCGTCACCCTGGTGGTCTTCGCCAGTACCACCTTGATGCTCTTCGTCAACAGCATCTTGATTTTCTTCGCCATTGCCTTGGTCTTTTCCTTCAGGATTCTCTTCTGACGACAAGTCTACCACAGGAACCGTTTCTGGCTGTGTTTCCTCCGCCATAGGTTCTTCAGTTGTCTTCTCCACTGTTTCAGCATTGGCCTCAGTCTCAGTGTGGGCTTCGTCATTGCCCAAATTTTTCTCTTGAGGCCTGCTGAGTTCAGCAGATTCTAGAGTTTCTGAAGTCCTTGGTGGAGAACTTCCAGTGGTGTCCTGAAAAGGAGAAAGAAGACAAATCTTCAGATGTCGAAAGAGACATAATCAAATACTGGTATCTATGCCTAAGTTATAAGAAGGGTCCAATAGATTACCTGTGGATTGACTTCAGCCCCAGGGCTGGAATTGTCACTTTCGACAGGCTTGGTAACAAGAGCGTTCAGTTCCTCCTCAGTTGGTTCTTCGATGACCACTGCAGGTGGCCTAGGCTTTCTCACACCAACCTTTATTCTGACGGTTCGACCTTCAGGAGTTGGAGTAGGAACAGAAGCGTCCTTCGTTAACTTTCGCCTCTTTAGGGGAGAAGGAGGGGAATCACTTTCGTCATCACTCCCCGATTCGATCACCAATGCTGCCCTTTTCTTGGGCGAAGGGGCCTATAAAACCAATAGGAATTCGATTGAATAATTACGTCGAGAATAAAAAATCGAAAGCCAGAATGAAAATGAAGAAAATCTGGTTACCGATGCAGGAGGCCTCCTCGAAGAGCCTTCCCCCTGTTGGTTGCCCGTTGTCTTCGCCGGCGCTATAGTCTTCGCCGGCGGTGGAGGTTTTGTCGAAGGGACCCCTCCTTGTGGGCCTCCTGTAGCCTTCTTGACCAAGGGTTTTCGAACAACTGGAAGCGAAAAGGAAAGTTAACAAGCTAACAGTCGAAGAGAAAGATAAAAACTAATGTGAGAGTATGAACTTACATTTCTTTACTTTGTCAAACACAAGGACAAAAGACTTCTGCAACTCTGATATGAAGTCCTTCTCGTCGAAGAAGTACTCAGCGTAATAGCTTCTCCACCACTCTTCAAAAGATGGTGAGCAAAGGAAGTTAAGCTGGTAGTTGAACAGCGAGAGGATTGTTCGACCAGCATACCTTCCGATATGCTTGGTAGCAGCTTCTTCTGTATAATCGTTGCAGAAGTACAACATTGACTTCTCTCTTTGGAAAATGGGAGAAGGCAGGGTTTGGATGATACCAAACTGGCGAGACACCAGATTGGGTTGATAGGCAAGCAGACTCAGATGAGTCTTAGAACTCTTAAATCGAAGAGGCATGATCCTGGGTGTCAGGAACGCCTCCCAAAGTATAGTGTGCTCATCGACATTGGGACCACTCGACTCCTTTGGATGTGGCCTCGTAAACCATGCTGGCCCCACCTTTCGTTGAGCAAAAGGAGCCATAGTTGAAACGAATTCCTTCCTTCGAGCGAACATCAGCACGAAGTTAGTGAAGGTTTGTTGGAACTCTAGCCCATCTTCTACAGGTGTCAGTAGAGCCAGCCTAATTCCTTCGATACGTCTATTAGCTATCGCTGGGGCTTGTTCATTTATCGGAGTCTTCTTGGGTAAGAAAGATTCGAAAGTGGCGTTAAGCCACAGTTGAAGTAGCCAGAAAGGCCCAGCGAGTAGCAAACTGTTCCTATCTTCGACATGTTTCAGGAGAGTAACCCCATTGCTGATTGAGTCATAAAGACTGGCCAGAATTAGTTCTGCCAAACAGATGTTCTGGCGGTGATGCAGTTGGGTGGCCAGAGTGACCATCTTTTTGGTCACTTGCAAAGACTTCGAACAAAACACAAAGCGAGTTAGCCATAAGGCTAGAAACGCTATGTGTTCGACATCCGACACTGTATCCGTCGACCTGTCGTGAAAATGGTTGATAAAGGTGGTGAATGTTGGCTTCGTCTCAGAAAAGCCAATTTGGTCCTCCGACATCTCTTCCGGGTCGAAGTAATCTCCGGTTGGTCGAAGGCCAGTGATGGCTGCTACGTCGAAGAGTGTGGGAGTTAACATCCCACATGGAAGGTGAAAGGTGAAGTGAGAGTTATCCCAGAACAACAGCGAAGCTATAAGCATCTCTGGGGAGTAGTTTAAGCCTGTCTTCGACAGCATTATTAGGTCAAAGATTCCCATTTCCTTCCAGACTGGAGTTTGATGTTTCTCCAACTTTGTTAGCCAAGCAACATAGTCAGAGGTCAGATTAGGGCAAGACCTAAAGACTCTAACACTTCTGTTGAAGAAGCGAAGGTCGATCTTCTCGTGTGTAGGGTCTTCGTTGTCTTCTGCATCCTTCTTAGCACAGGCTACTGGCTTGAGTTTCTCGACGATGGGAAAATAGCTCTTGATCTTCAGAGCTTCAGAGATGCTTGGGTTCATGGGTCCAGACATTGCGAAGATTTGGTTGGAATATCCAACCGGAATCATCAAGTGACGCGAGTAAGCGTTGCGAACGGAGATGTCAGATGGTTCAGGGACCCTTCGTTTCCCTGTAGCGTTCACTACCGGAGCAGTAACAAAGACCTTGGGCTTAGCAAGTTGTTCAGTTGGTGCGTTAGTCTTGGGGGCAGTTGAAGCAGAAGCCATTGTTGAGGATGAAGATGAAGTTGGAAAAGGAAGAGTTTTTCTGCAAAGAGAACAAGTTTGTAAGAAAGCAAGGGAGTTTGAAGGCTAGTGTGCGTGAAAAGTCCCACAATGGGATATTCACTACTATTTATAGTAGTGGGAGAAATTCCCAATAACGAGGGCATTAAATGTCATTTAATGCTGCAGGAGTTAGTGGGACGCGTGGCAGCATCCTGTTGTTTTGGCCGTTTCTGCAGAAACAGAGAGACGCAGCGTGCGTCCTCGTTTTTTGAATTTGTCATAATGACAAATTATGAAGTGATGTTTGGTTCTGCACGCCGTACTGACAGTGACGTCCTAGGATCAAATCAATGATGGTTTCTTGGGATTGCCAATAGTTGGTAAAAAGCAACAAAAAGTGCACAAGTTAACTTATGACTAAGCGTGGAAAAATGGGTGTCGAATGGCGTTTTCAAAGAATGCCTTTTTCTTTCAGAGTCGAAATAAGGCATTCTTGGGGGGCAATTTGTTGGCTCCTAAATTCGACACCTTTGTTTTGATTGATGGCAGCCATGAAAAGCTGAAAGATGCTTTCGACTGGCTAAGCCTGTCGAAGTGCCTGTCGAAAGATGACAAAATACTTAGAAGATTTCTTCCAAGGAAGAAGGCTGATTGCCTTCGACGTCGAAGGAGTTTTCGTCGAAGATGTCCCTTGACGAACGTGTTCGATGGTCCAGAGTGGAGCAGTTTGAAATTCAAAGCTTTGGAGGGAAAACGGTTTCCAGCAGTTACTACGTGCGAACGTGCAAGGATCTGGAGCGTCGAGCATGGAGAACGTGACAAGTGGCTTGATCTCGAAGCAGTGTAACTGCCCGACGGTTACTTGGAATGTTTTTGTATAAATAGGAGTAGACGTGTAGTTTCTCGCGTGTGTTCACAATAGATACATAGTCACTCATTTAGATTCAAGTACCCAGTGTGAGCGAACGAATTGTTGAGAAATGTATGTGTGAAACACCAATTTATCAATTCAAGTCATTTACTTTTCCAGTATTTTACATGCTTTTCCCCTTTAAGATTCCTGTCGAACCTTTACATTCAAGCCTTGTTTATTTTACCAAGCCTTTCCTTTATGCAATTTACTTTAAACAATTTACTTAAAGCCTTATCCACATTAATTAAACTTCAAAATCAACCTATGTCCATAGGATCAATCTGATCGATCCTGCGAGTAACCAAATAAGTAACCATTTGGAGGATCAGCGGTTGTTTACCAAATCCCTAGGTAAACAGAGACCCGATACTCATTGCTTGAGAAGAGCACGCCAGTATATGCTGACCCACACTACCTTGTTGATATCAAAGATGGATCTGATCAAGTATATTTTCGAGAAGCCCGCTCTCTCCGGAAGGATAGCAAGATGTCATATGATCTTAACCGAGTACGACATCCAATACACGGCCCAAAAAGAAATCAAGGGGAGTGTATTGGCGGATTATTTGGTGTATCAGGCCGTGAATGACTACCAGTCCATGAATTTTGAGTTCTCGGATGAGAATATCATGTTGGTAACTGACTGCGAAGAACCTCGACCGGATGAAGGACCCTAGGAGGGATCCCGATGGTCTATGTATTTTTATGGAGCCTCGAACGCATTGGGTAATGGCATTGGCGCTGTAATTATATCTCTTGAGGGTTGTCATACTCCGTTCACCACCCGATTATGTTTTAACTGCACCAACAATATGACGGAGTATGAAGCGTGTATCATGGGTCTTCGAGCTTCTATTGACCTGAGGATTAAGTTCTTGAGTGTATTTGGAGATTCTGCTTTGGTAGTAATCCAGATCAAAGGCGAGTGGGATACGAAGCATCCAAATCTTATTCCTTACAAAGACTATGTACTGGCATTTCTCCCACACTTTGAGGAGATAACCTTTGAACATTTCCCACGAGAAGAGAACCAGTTGGTGGACGCGCTAGGTACCATGTCTTCTATGTTCAAAGTTAGGTGGGACAATGAAGCTCCCAGATTACAATTGAGAGGTTGGATGAACCCGCATACTACTGTGAGATCGACACCGAAGAAGTAACAGACAAACCCTGGTTTCACGAGGTAAAGAGGTATCTTGAGGCTCAAGAATACCCCGAGGGGGCATCTGTTAATGATAAGAAGTTTCTGAGAAGGTTCACTGCGAAGTTCTTCATCAGTAATGGAATCCTCTATAAGAGTAACCATGATTCAACCTTACTGCGGTGTATGGACAAGAGCGAGGCAGAAAAGATCATGGAAGAGTTACATGAAGGTACCTTCGGAACTCATTCCAGTGGACATACCATGGCGAAGAAAATACTACGGGTAGGATATTATTGGTCCACTATAGAAGCCGATTGTTATCAGCACTCTCGAACTTGTCATACGTGCCAAGTCTATGCTGATAAGGTGCATGTACCTCCAGTCCCCCTGATTGTTTTGACCGCTCCTTGGCCCTTTGCAATATGGGGCATCGACATGATCGGCGAGATCAGACCTACTACGTTTAATGGGCATCGCTTCATTCTGGTATCAATTGATTACTTCACAAAGTGGGTTGAGGCGGCTTCCTTTGCTACAGTAACCAAGAACGTCGTGGCGTGGTTTATCCGACACAATCTGATCTGTCGATATGGTGTACCAGAGAGGATTATTACTGACAATGGTACAAATCTCAACAACACAATGATCACCGAACTCTGTAAACAGTTCAAGATACAACGTCATAACTCTTCTCCCTACCGGCTGAAGATGAAAGACGCTGTTGAAGCGGCTAACAAGAACATCAAAAAAATTGTGCAGAAGATGATGGTGACATACAAAGACTGGTACGAGATGTTACCATTTGCTCTTCATGGGTATCGTACCTCAGCACAGACATCGACAGGGGAAACACCCTACTCTTTGGTGTATGGCATGGAGGAAGTCCTACCCATCAAAGTCCGGATACCCTCTCTCAGGAATATGAAGGACGTGGGTTTGAACGAAGATGACTGGGTCCAAACCCGACTTGATCAGCTGAATCTAATCGATGAAAAGAGACTTACTGCTATCTTTCATGGTCAGACGTATCAAAAGCAAGTGATCAAGGATTTTAACAAGAAAGTCAGACGTCAAGAATATCAATTCGGGGATCTAGTGATCAAATGCATCATACTACCACAAGGTGATCCCAGGGGAAAATGGACCCCCACATATGAAGGGCCATTTGTGGCTAAGAACATTTTCTCGGGAGGAGCTATGATTCTAACCACCATGGATGGTGACGACCTTCCTCACCCCGTCAATGCAGAAATAGTGAAAAGATACTATGCATAATCAAAGACCCGCTAGGTTGACTGGCCTTGGTAAAAATAAGGGCTTCCCGGCGAACCAAAAGGGTTCGGCAAAAGTAAGGGATGAAAATGAAAAACTATACACCCGACAAGTCAAAAACTTGAAAAGGAGACTTGGGCAAAAAAGGGTATCCCGGTGGACTGAAAACCCGAAAGGGCGGTCCAGGAAAAAGTTAGGGATTGAAGCGTAACACTATGTCTCATTGGATCATCTTGCAACCAGACTTCGATATCGACTATCAAGCTCAGACAGCGCCAATCAATCTGATCCACCTTCGACCAAGTAGCAAAGTGATGAGACGCTTGAATATATAAAGGCAATAGAAGAGTTAGAACCTGATGGGATCATTTCACATAGCTGTTTTTATTTCTTTTACACAAATTGTATAATTTCTGTCTTTCAGCGGCGTTTCTCTTACTAGGACGTCAGCCTCTTTGTACAAAAACGCCTATTACAGGCCGAATTCAAAATCAATACAGTTATTTTCACAAAACTACAATTTGTTTTTTCTTTTTCCGTTTTGTTCTGCAAGAACGTCCAATGATTTATTTTTGATATATGCATTTGAAAATAATGGCTGCTCATAAATAGTTACATAAGAAACAAAAGACGATTACTCGTAATGTCAAAAACAGGGAAAACAAGAAGTGCCCAAACCTTACAGTTGCTCTGTCCATCAGGTACCGGGATAGAGCCAGCTTGAGAACATGAGTAGTGGTACATACACTCCCCATAGAGTAAAAAGTATCCAAAGACAGTGATGTTAGCTTTCCCGAATAGGACATAAGTCTCCCCAGCTGAGGTTCACAATCGCGAGTGAGTCAGTAAATTTTTCCCTAAGCAGAGTTTATTTCTCTCACAAGCAGAAATTCAATCTCCAACAGAATTCATTATCACCAGCAACGAAAATGCATCCCCAACTGAGCTTATTTCTACAAATCAACAAATCTATCAACAGAGCATCTCCTCTCCAACAGAGTTATTCCCCACAAAGTTACCCTCAGACAGGGTCTCTTCCGGCAGAATATTCACCAGCCGAATGGATGTGAATCCCCAGTTAGTCATCTTTGTTCACCATCCCCAACAGAAGTAGAGGAACTATGGTTTTTTACAGCAGTCAAGAAATACCATTTCTCATACTTTCCAAACAGCAGTCAAGGATTTATTTTCCCAGACTCAGATTATTACGTCAGTATTTCATGTTCGTACATCATGACATGTGCATATATTACATATAACATAATCTCAGTTATTTTGAGAACCTCATCACAATACATCCCATGCATTGCACATAACTAACCCTGTATTTCTTTCAAGAAAGACAATTATTATCAACAATTTCCAGCAGGTCCATGATCAACACTCGAAGCTAAACAGAGTAATCATCAGTGCGACAAATGCAACCTTACGCATGTTCCTCCTGAAGTTTCACACAAACTTAGCCCGAAGCAACCTTACCCAGGTTCCCTCTACAACCCTACTACCCAGGTTCCTTCTCAAAGCCCTACTACCCATGATTTCATCTCGAAGCAACCCTACTACCCAGGTTCCTTCTCAAGCCCTACTATCCAGGCTTTTCATCTCAAGGTAACCCTACTATCCAGGTTCCTTCTCACAACCCTACTATCCAGGCTTTCATATCGAAGTAACCCTACTATCCAGGTTCCTTCTCACAACCCTACTATCCAGGCTTTCATGTTGAAGTAACCCTACTATCCAGGTTCCTTCTCACATCCCTACTATCCAGGCTTTCATGTCGAAGTAACCTTACTATCCAGGTTCCTTCTCACAGCCCTACTATCCAGGCTTTCATATCGAGGTAACCCTACTATCCAGGTTCCTTCGCCAACCCTACTATCCAGGTTCCTTCTCAAGCCCTACCATCCAGGCTTTCATCTCGAAGTAACCCTACTATCCAGGTTCCTTCTCAAGCCCTACTGTCCAGGCTTTCATCTCGAAGTAACCCTACTATCCAGGTTCCTTCTCATAACTTTACTATCCGGGTTCTTCCTCTCTTATCCCCAGACAGCAGTCCACAACACTGTAAGACCGGGACCCGATCAAACACAATTGGTTTCGCATCTCTCTAGTAAGTCGCGGTGCAGCATATACCCCGACCAGATACACAATTCACTTCTGCTCCCCCAAATCGGAGTTATTCCCCAGTAGAGTAACAGACAATTGAAGCTCCTAAAGCTCTATTTCTCCCAAAACAGAGACCAGCATTCCCCAACGAAGTCCTCCTCAACAACATGTATACGGGTTCTCGCAAAGGAATCTCTCATGCGATCAACACCTCTTTGGATGGCATCTTTAAGCCCATCCACGACAATCTTCAATCCTCAACTTCCAAATGGAATCTATAAGCCCATTCCCGATATCATAAATCAAGTATCACTTCATGCGAGTGCAAATTTCTGGGCACTCTAGTGTTCAATCATCTTCCACCTTCAGATCACGAAAGGCAGACGAGCCAATCTACATCCTTAGGTTTAAAAAGATTGAACAGGGGAAAATGTTGTACCCCAAAATTTTCCGTCCCATATTTCTCAACACATGGCAAGTGAGGTCCCCAAATTGCTGAAGGAAGTTCAAGAGTTGGCCAAACAAACTCTCTCCTAAGGTAGTATACCTCAAATTAGGGTTTCCATCTTCATCAAGATGTGTGGACCACAAAGGACTCAAATGCTCACCATTTTCCTGATATGTTCTCAAGATCATCCATGTCAAGTTTCAAGCCTTGCAGAAGAAGTTTGCTCAGTCAATTGCTCAAATGCCTGAAAATCAACTATACTAGGTCAAAAGTCAACTGTGGCCCAAATACAGTCAAACTTCAAGATGTTTGGTTAAAATAATCATTTTGAAGTATTATCCATCATTTGATCAAGGGTTGATCATGACTCCTCAAGGATTGCTCACAATTTATCAAAACCCAAAAGTTGCTAAATTAGGGTTTTATAGGAAAAGTCAACTCAACTTTCACCAAGCATAACTTTCTCATACTTTATCAGAAATGACCCATCCAAAGCTCATTTTTAAGAGGTTGCAATTCCATACAATTCATATTCAGCTCCCAAGTCCAGAATATGCACTCACAAAAAGATATGAATTTTGACATTATAGGTCCTTTTGAAAAGTCAACAAAAACACCTTTTGGGTCAAAGCTTCATACATGAACATGGAAGACTCAATTGAGACGATACAAAAAGGGTTGTTTATAGGACATCCTAATATTTCTAAAAAGTCAAGGAACACCTCTCTAGGGTCAAAATTGAGAGAGTTATGCATTGGCCAAGTTGACCATTTTTGCAAAATTGCCAAAAGTCAAATGTGCTCAAATTTGCATTTTTTGCTAAATGGGCCCAACTTTTTATGCTTGCACCTCAATTATAATGTGGTCCACGACTCAAATGTTCACTCACCCATTATGTGCTTCATTTTTCAATTTATTTTGATTTTTCATTAATTAAAAAGTGGATTAAATCAAATAAATGATGAAAATTAATAAAGATATGATTTGATTTGTTTTTTTGACATATTAGCAATCAAGATATGTTGAGTTTACAAGATCAATTCGAGTTAAGGCCAATTGGTACAAGAAAGGCATGATTTGGCTCAAAATAGGAACATATCATACAACTTGAAAATAAAATCAAATCTTGGATAAATGCAAAGATTCATTCCAAGTTTGTTAACCTAATTCACTCTAGGTTATATAATGAAGAATTCCAGATCAAAAAACAGGGGTTAGAGGTCGTGAGAGGCATAGAACAACACTAAAAAATCTTGACAAAAAGTGAGGTTCGGTTTGCAGGTTAGAGGACCTTTGAGAGCAATTCAAGGTTAGCCATCACATCCTGGGCGTGCACTAAAGCCATCTCCACCATTTGCAAGGTCTGAAGCGCTCAGAATTCGCCTCTACACCTCACGCAGTTTGCAAGATTTTTCAAATTTGATTATTGCAATTTACGTATCATTAGCACTTTTAATTGTCATATTTGTGATTATTATCATGTTTGCAAGCTAACAGGATGGTTTAATTGCATTTTTGAAGCTTATATACGCACCTGCCATTGTTAGGATTTTTATGTTCGTTTTAAGGGTTTTCAATGTAGGCAAAATTAGGTCTTAAATCAGGTACCATGATGCTCGTGAGGATGAGACGAGTTGATTGGTACCATTACCTTTCTTTTATGTTGCTTGTACATGATTTTTGAATGTTACAGGTGTGTAGTTACGCATAAATGTCTGTAGGTAAAAGTGTTTTACCTAAAGCGACAGGCCTGTGAAGGAGACGATGGCATGGCAGCACGTGACTGGCCCGTTTGAATTTTCACGCTTTTTTGGGGCGTGACACGTTGTTTGAATTATATTCCATTTATTTTATTATAATAACAATTGACATTCCAGCACAGATGGTAAAGAAGCTTGTCTTTGATGTACACGTCCCAGGTTCGATCCCAAGCATGTGCATTTTGTTATTTTCTTAACAATTGCAGGCCAATCCAATGCATTTCACTATCCAGCGCCTTCCATACACTCTTAATGCCTAGCCACTGGATGCCCATCTAGCCAGATCCAACATGCCAACAATGAGAGACCACCATACTCCTCAAGTCAATGCCCGCACCAGATCAGGCGTGGTCAACCAGGCTTGGGAGCATTATGGGCTAAAGAATTCAGATGTGCACCCCTGCATTTGCTAACATATCAGGCCCAATTCTCAATTTCTCTTGATCTTTATTTTTTATTTTAATTTGTTTAATCATTTTATTTTTTAAAATCAGTTTTAATTAAATCATAAAAAATCAAGAAAAGTCATAAAAAATTAGATTTAGTTGTTTTCTTATTAAATTAAATTTTTGTTAATTAATTAGATTAATATTTAAATTATGGTAACTTTAATTTGTTCTTTTTACAATTAAAATTAAATTAGAAAATTAGGTTAACTTTTGATTTAATTTTTCTCTTTTTTCTCAAATAAAACAAAAAATACAAAAATAGGTTGCTTAGAATTAATTAATTAATTTTCAAAAATTAACATTAATTAGAACTTAGGATTTTCTTTTAATTTAATTCTCCATTATTTTCTTAAATAACAAAACATAATAAAAACATTTTTTCTTTAATCAATCGCAAGTAGGATTAGTCAAAGGGTCAAAACCATAATCACCTCGTATTTAATTCGCTGCACACTTGTTAAATTATTTTACCATTATTTTGTAACTGTTCAGGGTTTGTAATATTTAACTTAGGGTTTTTATTTACTGTTTAAATCCCCGATTTTTGGTTATGTAATTAATCTCCCTCCCCGAAGCCTTGTAATAGCTAGGTTTAATTTCTCGTATTTTTAATTCCTGCAAATATTTAACTGTTTAGATGTATGCTAATAGGATTGTATGGAAAGAATACATGACAAAACTAAAACGGTTAGAAAACCCTAATGTGAAAAGATAATAAATTGAAATAAATCACTCGCACATATTCATTCTTAGGGTATACTCTCACTTCGTCTGCCTTCGGTAAACGATCACTAAGCATATGGTGTCTTAGTGGTTGCCCTCCAGTCTAAAAGACCAAATTGTCCCATTCGAATGTTGCCTCGGAAACGTTGCCTCGGAAATGTTGCCTCGAAAAATCTTAAGACTCTAGGGTTACTACTATGGCGTCGTAATATTACTTTAGTGATTGTGCGTCCCTTTCGAATTGACCCTTACAAATTCCAACAATGGTGCTGCCTATTTTTCAATAGTAGGATAGCGTTGTCTAAAGGAAACAAGAATAGAAACAATCTTTTTTCGAGTAAGTATATGCTAGTAGGTACTTGCTCAAATCAAAACTTTTACACTTACACCTTTCAAAACAATTTTTAAAACAAACTTCGTCACACTCTTGAGGACTGATACAAGGGTTATCAGGAAGTAAAACATTTTTCAAAAACAAGCACACAAACACAATCAATTTAAAAATGAGCAAGTACCTAAGAGCCCATGGAAAACCATGGATAGAAAAGGTTCTAATACCTTCCCTTTCTATAATCTACCCCCCGTACTCAAAATATCGAAAAAGGATTTTTTTCTGTACTTTTTTCCTTTCCGGTTGGATAAAATAAAAGTCGATAGCGAATCTTGCTTACCACGACATTTTGCGAACACAAAACGCAAAATGCAAACCAGTATTAAACAGTCGGTTCTGCCACCGTATCATACATAACATGGCTGTGATCGGTGGATCTGGAACTGACTGTTTAACACTGGTTCGCGAAATGTCGCGGAAGCAAGAGTCGCCACCGTCTTTTATTTTCTCCAACATGGATAGGACAAAAGCACAGCAAAATTCCTTATGAGATAGTTTCTCGGTTTGGGAGGTAGATTTATAGAAAGGGAAGGTGTTAGCACCCTTTCTATCCATGGTTATCCATGGGCTCTTAGATACTTGCTCATTGTATTTTCAAAAGTGTTTGCTTTTCAATTGTGAGTGGGTTTGAAAAAGTTTCGTTTAAAAATTTCAGATCGACTCTTGTATCAGTCCTCAAGAGTGTTTGAAAAATTATTTTGAAAGCTTTTTGAAACGTGTCGGTGTGAAAAGAGTTTTGTTTGTTTTTGAATAGAGCAAGTGTCTATGATTCATCTACCTACCCTAAGGAATTAGGCTGTGTAAATGTCCTTAAGGTAGTGCCATCCCACCATTGAGAGGTAGGTAGCACCACCGTTGGAGGTGTTCGGGTCAATTCGGGTTTAGGGACAGTGTGGTCACCAGAGCAACAGTAGGACACCTTAGAAGCTACCCTTATGCCATTGATCCTTTTTAATTTCGAGGCAACCGTTTCGAGGCAACTGGATCATGTTATGGACATAAGGACTTACTAAAACGTCCTATACTCGACGACCACGTTTCGAGGGCAAGGCAACAGTGAGGCGTACCCTAGAAGTGGTGTGTGAATCTGTGTGTTGTTTTCATGTTAATATTTGTCTTTGATCATGCATTTTGTGAGCTACGCATTGTTTTTAATTTAGGTCATTCATTCTTTCATGCAAAGTTTAGCAGTTTAAAAGTGCGGAAATTAAAGTGCGGAAAGATAAATCCTACGCTATTACAAGGCGCGGGTCTATACATCGCCAAATTAACAAAGACCCGTTTTAATAAAAATACGGAAAGTAAAACCTAGTTACTATTACATGGCTTGAGCAATTACATAATATTCACAAGAAAATAAAATAACGTGCGAAAGAATTAAAGTTGAACGTTCGAGGGCGTTGGACCCTTTTGAAATTAAATTGAAATAAGAAAGTTAATTAATTATTTTATTAAAAGAAAGAAATGTTTTTTTATGTTTTTGGTATTTAATGAAGATGAAGAAAATTAATTAAAATTAGAAGAAACCCTAGTTCTAATGTTTTTAGTTATTAAAGAAAAGATTAAAGTTTAAAACCTAATTTACACTAATTAATTATTTTACATATTTATTTACAAAAGTATTTAATAATTAATAATAATAATGATGAGAAAATTATTTATTAAAAAAAGGATGAGAATACTAAAAAAACCTAATTTCTACATATTTTAATTTATTAAGAAAAATGTTAAAGTTTTAAAACCTAAATTAACTAAGTTAATTATTAAAGTTTATTTACAAAAAAATAATGGTGAATTAATGATAATAACAATAAAAAAATTTTGATTTTTCTGTATTTATTATTGTGAAAATTATTTTATGGTAAAAAGAAATAATTAAAACATTAAAAAAGAATTAAGAAAGAGAAACAAATAAAAATTAAAAATGTGCAAACCATGGGGGTATTCAGACCCAAAGGGAGGTTTTTTGTGAGAAATCTGGCCCATTAGACAAAAAGCCTTGTTTGACTTTTTGGCATCACGTGCATGTTTATTGACTCCTGAGTATCGTAGTCTGCATTCTTTGGCCATTGAGTTGGGTTTCATGGTCATTTGTGTTCTGGCTGTTGGCCATTTGTGTTTTGACCTCAACGTTCCTTAATCTTCTCAGGATGTCTGTCTCGCCATGTATTGGTGTCATGCATAAGTTGTTCTTTTGGCCATTTGGCTTTTGGCTTTTGGCTTTTGGCCATTTGGCTTTTGGCTTTTGGCCATTTGGCTTTTGGCCTCAACGTTCCTTAATGAACCTGCATGGGATCCTGTCTAAATCTGCAGTGTTGAATCTCATGAACACATTAAATAAAAATCATAAAATGCAAATAAAGCCAATATATGAAGAAATTTAATGTTTAGGCACAATATGGCATGTATGAATGATTATACCCTTTTGATCATGGAGATCAAGCCAGCCTTACCCTTACTGAAGAAGTAGTGAGGTGTTGGTTTGTAATTGTGATGGCTTGTTTGTAGTGAGAGAGGGATTTGTAATAAGGATTTCAAGGATTTAGGGTTCTTGAAAGAATTTGATATTCTAACAGTGTTGTGGCAAAGGTTTTTTTTCTCTCTTTTTCTCCTTCTGGTTTGTGTGAAAAGAAGGTGATTATATAATGGAAATTAGGGTAAAGAAAATGGGCTTTGAATGTGCAATTGGGCCTCCAATGTTCACTTGAGTTCGTCACTTTCCAGGCTAAATCGCAGGGACTTAAGTGCAATTTTTGAAGTTGAAATGTGAAAACAAAATGTAGCCAACATCGATAACAAACTCCTGTCCGAAAATCGGCTCAATCGGATAAACGGTGAATTAGTTATGAAATTTTGAAGTTTCAGCTCAGACAAACTTATTTTGGGCTCCAGTGTCGACTCTGACACGTTCTTCAATAAAAAACTGGTATTGATCGGAGCATAATCCGGTCTCGACTTTTGAAGCAAAGTTGTAGATCTATGAGTCAGGGACCTTGTGTAAAAATATGAGCCCAATCCGATAAAAATTGACCGAGTTATGAATTTTCGAAGTTTCAGCCCAGATAAAATAATATTCAGCATTCAGGATTTTCAGCGTGTCACGCACTCTGAGCAAAAAACGAAGGCCTTTTGAACACCGTTCGAACTTGATACCTCCTGTGAATATGTAGCCAACTCAATTTGTGAAATTTTGACGCCGGAACCAGCTCGATACGATGAAAATCGACCAAGTTATGATTTTCTGAACATGACGCAAATAAACTTCTGTCACAAATTTTCTGTATGAAAATTGATAAATCCACATTTTTGAAGACCTTCTGATCAAAATTGGATTCAAGCCGTGAGAGATGAAAACATAGATAATTTCAATACGGAATTTTGGCCACCGGAACGGGTTCAAAACGAGTCACGATCTTCAAGTTATGAATTTTTTAGCGCGTAAAACTGCACTTTCAGCACACTTTTTCACCATATTTCTTCGAGAAAACTCACACAGTCGGATACCTTCTTTAAAGAATTGACTCTTGAGCCGAACCTGAATTTGAGCATAAGTTAGGACATTAAGGAGAACTTGAGGTCATTTGGATGTAAGGACCTTGATGCAACACAAAACCCTAATTTTGACTTGACTGCCTTAGGAGGTGATTTGACTGAGCAACCTTTGAGAAATCTTGAGGAATATGGGAGGGCAAATTTTGGGGTACAACAGTTGCCCCTGTTCAATCTTCTTAGACCTGAGGATGCAGATTGGCTTGCGTGCCTTTCGTAATCCGAAGGTGGAAGATGATTGAACACTAAAGTGCCCATAAATTTACGCTCAGAGTGAAGTATCAGCAATGTGATGACGGGAATGGGCTTACAGATGCCAATTGGAGAGATGGTGGATAGGAGGATGGGCTTATAGATGCCATCTGGAGGTGTCGATCGCGTAAGAGATTCCTTAGCGAGAACTTGTGTACCTAAAAAAAGAAATATACTTACCTGGCCTGTTACAGGGATTGATCCTCAAACTCTTTATGTAGATGTGCCCTGGCAAGATACAAGAATCGAGTCTGGAATTAGTCGTCAATAGATACACCCTGGAAAGATACAGGAATCGGATCCTCAAACTCTTCAGACGTGCCCTGGCAAGATACAGGAATCGAGTCTGGTAATGTTAGTCGTCAACAGATACACCCTGGCAAGATACAGGAATCAGATCCTCAAACTCTTCAGACGTGCCCTAGCCGGATACAGGAATCGAGTCTAGAATTCAGAAAGGTTGGTGAGTTGTCTCTACTGACAGGTTATTTCCATGGACGGGTGGTCTTTATCGACGAGTGTCTATAACGACGAGTGTCTATGACGACGAGTGTCTATGACGACGAGTGTCTATAACGACGAGTGTCTATAACGACGAGTGTCTATAACGACGAGTGTCTATAACGACGAGTGTCTATAACGACGAGTGTCTATAACGACGAGTGTCTATAACGACGAGTGTCTATAACGACGAGTGTCTATAACGACGAGTGTCTATAACGACGAGTGTCTATAACGACGAGTGTCTATAACGACGAGTGTCTATAACGACGAGTGTCTATAACGACGAGTGTCTATAACGACGAGTGTCTATAACGACGAGTGTCTATAACGACGAGTGTCTATAACGACGAGTGTCTATAACGACGAGTGTCTATAACGACGAGTGTCTATAACGACGAGTGTCTATGACGACGGATGTCTATAACGACGAGTGGAAGTAATTTTAACTGGACTTGTCTTCTTTTGACTGGATTTGTCTACTTTGACTGAATTTGTCATTTAACTGTATCCTTCCTGAAAGGTAAAGGTCAGTCATATGCCATGCCTGATATGGATCAAGCAATGATGTTCTCGTCATAAATGAGTTTGTATGATATGATGCGTATATGCATGCGTCATTATGTATAACAATGTGATGTTTATGAATGTATCTTCGTCTAGGAAAATAGATCCTTGACGGATGTCGGGAAGTCAAATCCTGGGCTGATGTTGAAGAGTGAGATTCTTCATTTCTGTTGGGGATGATGATTGCAAGAATACTAGTAGGAGAAGATGACTCCGTTGGGGAATAAACTTGGCGAATAGATTACTCTGCGGGGAGTGAACTCTATGGGGAAAGAGAGGTACTTCACTGAGGTTTGATGATTACTCCGCTGGGAATATCATTGTTGAGCTCTGTTGGAAGATGAACTCCGCTGGGGATAGGAAGATTTCACCGGGGACGATATTTCCGTGACAATTGGCTGAGGATAACCCAGTTATATCCTGGTGGGGAAATAACCTTCTGAATAAAGCCGGGGGAGCGTTTGTGCTCTGCAGGGGACAAGCTTCCAGAATCTATTGGGGATAAGCTTCATGCTGGGGAGATTGATTGAACTCTCCTGGGGAGACTTTTGAGATTGCACTGGGGAATGGCTCCACTGGATGTCTGGTATACCGCCGAGGAATAATCTTAGATCAAGATTGTCGGGGATGCTTGTTAGGAATGTTTGTATACTACTGGGGAATGCTGAGATCTTCTGGGGATACCCAACTTCCTTGAGACTGATTGAGGATAACTCTGCTCGGGGAGAGTGTCGCCGACTTGCTAGGAGATACTGTACCTTTTCTGCTCGGGGAGAAGTGTTGAATCTTGGCTCACTCTCTGGGGAATTAAGATATCTTGGTCATGTTCTTCAGCTGAACATACCTTGGCACCTCGGTGGATAGAGCAACTAGATCGCTTAGACAATTCTTATTGCCCCAGTTTCTGTGGGAGAAGGTACCTGTGGAGGTGCTGATAATTGTCGATTGACAAATCTTCTTCTGGTAGGCAAGTGACGAGATAACGGGACATAGTCGTACGCTGTGATCCCTAACCTTTGCCTGGACCGCCCTTTTGGGTTTTCAGTCCACCGGGATACCCATTTTTGCCCAAGCCGCCTTTTCAGGTTTTCGACTTGTCGGGTGTACAGATTTTTTTTCCATTTCATCCCTTATTTTTGCCCGAACCTTTTTGGTTCGCCGGGAAGCCCTTATTTTTGCCTAGGTGTGTCAACCTAGCGGGTCTTTGATTATGCGCAGTATTTTTCGACTATGTCCATGCTCTCAGAATGTAGGGAGATGCCCCGGTTGTTGTGTTGCCATACCAGAAGATCTTCGTTTGATCGTCCAATGCCCCAAGTGATCCAGATGGAGGTTTGCCCCTTGATTGGAAGTGCTTTTGTTCACTAGGTATTCATCGTGCGAATTTCCCTGATGTTCAAACAAATAGTCATATGCAAACAATGTTATATCAAAAATGCAAAGCTTATGTCTGTCTTGAAGATTTTGAAAATGCAGTTTTTTAATAAAACAAGTGAGTTCTTTTGTAAACTGTGATGTCAAACTCGTTATTTCACTACGAGCCTTAAGGAGTCAGGATACCTTTGTAACAGTATACTTTCGAACTAACCCATGCTTCAGCTAGGACTTTTTAAGGGTTATAACGTGGCTTGGTTCACGGTTTAAGAAACAAAGGATAAAGGCTCAAATTATATTGTACCCACCCGTTCTTCGTGATGTTCTTCAAACCTAAACTCAGCTAATCGTGCATTAGATTTTGTTTGAGTCTTTGCTTTGATATACCAGTGATGATTCGGATATTGACAATTTATTTTGAATAGGCAGTCATTTCTTTTTGTTGAGGGTTTGTGTGACCTCTTTTTTTGATTTTATTATCCCTATTTTTTTGCCTGAACTATTTCTTTTGTGATTACAGTCAGCGGGATGCCCCAGTTTTGTAAGTCTCCTTCATAGGTTTTGACTTAATGGGCTTTTTGATTTTGGTAATGACTGCCTGTCCTTATGATTATTCGGAACCATCCTCATCTTTTGTTTCAGAGGGACTCTTTTGATGCCGTTCATTGTGCACCTGGATCAACTGAGAGAACTACCCTGCCCCAGGTTATGATTAAGGGTTTTAATTTTCGAAAAGAAAAACTCCTACTTCTTTGGCTCAGAGGGGTTGACGAGGGATTATCTTCCTTATAACTCCAGTGTTTAGGGATTTGAAACAATGCCTGTACTTCATCAGCGGGGTCTGTTCAAAAGCATACTGTAAATTATGGTATCGTTTTCGTCATCCTCCCTCAAGAGGCTTAGAATTAATAACCGAGAATTGATCATCACAGAAAAATGAAAACAGTTTGCATATAGTGAATACGAAATAATTACTTCAAAACAGACATGTGTAGTGCATTAATGAAATAACAAAGTTTGACATGAAATAAAATGTTTGAACAATCAAAGAAATTACAATCTGAACATTCAAATGAACAAAAGTTTCCAATCCTAGCCATGTTTGGGCAGGGGAGCAGTGGTCACATTGGGAGCATCTGGAGAGTCGAGCTGGACTTCCTTTGCGTCAATCAGATCCTGAACCTTGTTTCTCAAAGTCCAACAATCATCTGTAGCATGCCCCAGGCTGTCAGAATGATATGCGCAGCGAACGTTGGGGTTATACCTTGAAGGCGTCCTGTTGGGATTCTTTGGAGGGTCCATGAGAGTTACCAACTTGGTTTCCAGCAACTGTGGCAATATCTTTGACAAGGTCATGCCGAGGGGAGTAAATTGCCTTTTAGGTCTCTCTTCCCTTTGCTGATTATGACGCTGAGGAGCGCCGGCCGGTTTTGCAATAAGCACCGCGTTGACATCTTGGCGGTGTTCGGACCTATTCTGCCCTCTTGAGCCATAGACAGCACTAGATTCTCTCTTGGATGGTTTCTTCTCAGTGTTCGAGGAGTCACCATTTTGTATTTTCCCTGACTTGATGCCAGCTTCTATTCTTTCCCCGGTCAAGATCAGATCTGTAAACCCAGCAGCAGAATTCCCAATCAGGTGGTTGAAGAATGGACCAGATAGGGTCCCCAAGAACATGTTGACGAGTTCACAGTCAGTTAGAGGTGGTTGCACCCTTCCAGCAAGGTCTCTCCACTTTTGAGCGTACTCCTTGAATCCTTCACCCGTCCCTAGTGACATACCCTGGAGTTGGGTACGCATAGGAGCGAGGTCAGAATTGTACTGATACTGCTTGTAGAACGCAGTAGCCAAGTCCTCCCAGTTACGAATGTTGGCTCCATCTAGTTGATAGAACCATTTGAGTTGAGTCCCTGAAAGACTTTCTGGGAAGAAATGGATCCATAGATTCTTGTCAACTGTATACGGTTGGATCTTCCTCACATAGGATCTGAGATGAAGCTTAGGACGGGAAGCCCCGTCGTATTTTGCAAAAGCAGGTTCTTTGAATTTATGAGTGATCACCACCCCAGAGGATAGACCTAGATCTTCGAAGTCCAGGCCGGGCACTTTTTGTATCTCCATAGCACTTAGCCGGTCTTCCAGTTGTTTGTACCTGTCCTCAGCTGGAGGGTATTGTTCATCATTGAAATCCGTCTCGTTGTCGGAGACCACGGGACTAGGAACCCTCCTCTCTTGGGGACTGTCTTTGCCTACATAGGAAGTAGCTTGATCAGCCTCATTTTGTGATCCATTCCCAGATTGGCGTCCAGTGTTGAACAAGACGGTCCTCTTCTTCTTCTTCTTCAGAATCAGAGTTCTCAAGTCCTGTTGACCCTGGGCTAGGCTCATAACCAACTCTTGGAACTGGGTGTTCTGGGCCTGGAGGGCCTTGATAGCTTGTTCATTGGCTGATTCAGGATTCATGATGATTGCTGAAATAAACAGCAAAGAAGATAAGTGACCTGTCAAAAGGGTACCTGTGATGCAATGATATGTATGATATGCATGCAATGTTTTCAAGGATCTCGCGGGGTAAACAAGGAAATTGTTAGAATCTGGTAGCTTGATTGAAGGAACTTCATGTTGTAGAGAGTCCTTCTTCAAGAGTCAAGGCTCACCATATCGAGTGGGTCATAGCCCCGGACCCAAGTCATCGACCTGGCAAGAGGAAAATAAATCCCCTTTGCCCCTTGCTAGACATTTTTGTTCATCATGACCTGCATCACAAACCCTTGAGATCCTTGAAATGGATTAGTCTTTATGTAGGATGTATGCAATGGCATGATGGTATGATGTTATGTTATGCGTGGAGTAGGTAAACCCTGTTATGAGTCCAGATTAAGGACTGTAAACAAAACCTGCAAGAAGCTCAAATGTCAGATAACAAGCATGCAAGTAGTCAAGTTTGAAAGCACACAAGTCACACCAGATAGCCCTTAGAGTTTAGGCCAGCATGAAGTTTAGGTACTACCCTCTTGAAGTTGGTGGGCTCAAACATGTCCTATCAAAAGTAACCGGGTTCTAGAGGATCTCAATATCATCGACTACCCTCAATCGGTCATAACTCCAGCATCGCAATCTTTTCTTGCAGCCAGAACCATCGCGAGAGTTTAGCCTCAATGAGTGTAGCATATTGCTACTGTTCTATTGGCCAAGTTGGGTCATTTAAGGTTCTAAGGTCGGTTGGTGCTTAATGACTCCTCAGAAGACCCATATTCTCCTCGTTGCGACACAACGGATATCGGTACAGACCAAGGCGCCACACCAATGTACCCACTGCTTCACCCGTGACGGTCTACGCCGGATAGGTCCCTCACAGCTTATGCTACCTAAAAGGGTATTCCCCAGATCTAGGTTAGGATCTATGAAACTCCAAGACAATGCCCACAATAATAAAGCAAACAAAACATTCAATTGAAAACATAAGTATGGTCTAATCCTAAGGTACACCTCACTTTATAATATTCCCCAGCAGAGTCGCCAGTTCTGTGATCGGTGGATCTGGAACTGACTGTTTAATGCTGGTTCGCGAAATGTCACGGAAGCATGAGTCGCCACCGTCTTTTATTTTCTCCAACATGGATAGGACAAAAGCACAGCAAAATTCCTTATGAGATAGTTTCTCGGTTCGGGAGGTAGATTTATAGAAAGGGAAGGTGTTAGCACCCTTTCTATCCATGGTTATCCATGGGCTCTTAGATACTTGCTCATTGTGTTTTCAAAAGTGTTTTCTTTTCAATTGTGAGTGGGTTTGAAAAAGTTTCGTTTAAAAATTTCAGATCGACTCTTGTATCAGTCCTCAAGAGTGTTTGAAAAATTGTTTTGAAAGCTTTTTGAAACGTGTCAGTGTGAAAAGAGTTTTGTTTTGTTTGTCCTCGAAACGTGCAAGTATCTATGAGTCATCTACCTACCCTAAGGAATTAGGCTGTGTAAATGTCCTTTAGGTAGTGCCATCCCACCATTGAGAGGTAGGTAGCACCACCGTTGGAGGTGTTCGGGTCAATTCGGGTTTAGGGACAGTGTGGTCACCAGAGCAACAGTAGGACACCTTAGAAGCTACCCTTATGCCATTGATCCTTTTTAATTCCGAGGCAACCGTTTCGAGGCAACTGGATCATGTTATGGACATAAGGACTTACTAAAACATCCTATACTCGACGACCACGTTTCAAGGGCAAGGCAACAGTGAGGCATACCCTAGAAGTGGTGTGTGAATCTGTGTGTTGTTTTCATGTTAATATTTGTCTTTGATCATGCATTTTGTGAGCTACGCGTTGTTTTTAATTTAGGTCATTCATTCTTTCATGCAAAGTTTAGCAGTTTAAAAGTGCGGAAATTAAAGTGCGGAAAGATAAATCCTACGCTATTACAAGGCGTGGGTCTATACATCGCCAAATTAACAAAGACCCGTTTTAATAAAAATGCGGAAAGTAAAACCTAGTTACTATTACATGGCTTGAGCAATTACATAAAATTCACAAGAAAATAAAATAACGTGCGAAAGAATTAAAGTTGAACGTTCGAGGGCGTTGGACCCTTTTGAAATTAAATTGAAATAAGAAAGTTAATTAATTATTTTATTAAAAGAAAAAAATGTTTTTTTATGTTTTTGGTATTTAATGAAGATGAAGAAAATTAATTAAAATTAGAAGAAACCCTAGTTCTAATGTTTTTAGTTATTAAAGAAAAGATTAAAGTTTAAAACCTAATTTACACTAATTAATTATTTTACATATTTATTTACAAAAGTATTTAATAATTAATAATAATAATAATGATGAGAAAATTATTTATTAAAAAAAGGATGAGAATACTAAAAAAACCTAATTTCTACATATTTTAATTTATTAAGAAAAATGTTAAAGTTTTAAAACCTAAATTAACTAAGTTAATTATTAAAGTTTATTTACAAAAAAATAATGGTGAATTAATGATAATAACAATAAACATTTTTTGATTTTTATGTATTTATTATTGTGAAAATTATTTTATGGTAAAAAGAAATAATTAAAACATTAAAAAAGAATTAAGAAAGAGAAACAAATAAAAATTAAAAATGTGCAAACAATGGGGGTATTCAGACCCAAAGGGAGGTTTTTTGTGAGAAATCTGGCCCATTAGACAAAAAGCTTTGTTTGACTTTCTGGCATCACGTGCGTGTTCATTGACTCTTGAGTACCGTGGTCTGCATTCTTTGGCCATTGGGTTGGGTTTCATGGCCATTTGTGTTCTGGCTGTCGGCCATTTGTGTTCTGGCCTCAACGTTCCTTAATCTTCTCAGGATGTCTGTCTCGCCATGTATTGGTGTCATGTATAAGTTGTTCTTTTGACCATTTGGCTTTTGGCTTTTGGCTTTTGGCCATTTGGCTTTTGGCTTTTGGCCATTTGGCTTTTGGCCTCAACGTTCCTTAATGAACCTGCATGGGATCCTGTCTAAATCTGCAGTGTTGAATCTCATGAACACATTAAATAAAAATCATAAAATGCAAATAAAGCCAATATATGAAGAAATTTAATGTTTAGGCACAATATGGCATGTATGAATGATTATACCCTTTTGATCATGGAGATCAAGCCAGCCTTACCCTTACTGAAGAAGTAGTGAGGTGTTGGTTTGTAATTGTGATGGCTTGTTTGTAGTGAGAGAGGGATTTGTAATAAGGATTTCAAGGATTTAGGGTTCTTGAAAGAATTTGATATTCTAACAGTGTTGTGGCAAAGGTTTTTTTTCTCTCTTTTTCTCCTCCTGGTTTGTGTGAAAAGAAGGTGATTATATAATGGAAATTAGGGTAAAGAAAATGGGCTTTGAATGTGCAATTGGGCCTCCAATGTTCACTTGAGTTCGTCACTTTCCAGGCTAAATCGCAAGGACTTAAGTGCAATTTTTTAAGTTGAAATGTGAAAACAAAATGTAGCCGACATCAATAACAAACTCCTGTCTGAAAATCGGCTCAATCGGGTAAACGGTGAATTAGTTATGAATTTTTGAAGTTTCAGCTCAGACAAACTTATTTTGGGCTCCAGTGTCGACTCTGACACGTTCTTCAATAAAAAACTGGTATTGATCGGAGCATAATCCGGTCTCGACTTTTGAAGCAAAGTTGTAGATCTATGACTCAGGGACCTTGTGTAAAAATATGAGCCCAATCCGATAAAAATTGACCGAGTTATAAATTTTCGAAGTTTCGGCCCAGATGAAATAATATTCAGCATTCAGGATTTTCAGCGTGTCACGCACTCTGAGTAAACAACGAAGGCCTTTTGAACACCGTTCGAACTTGATACCTCCTGTGAAAATGTAGCCAACTCAATTTGTGAAATTTTGGCGCCGGAACCAGCTCGATACGATGAAAATCGACCAAGTTATGATTTTCTGAACATGACGCAAATAAACTTCTGTCACAAATTTTCTGTATGAAAATACTTGATAAATCCACATTTTTGAAGACCTTCTGATCGAAACTGGCTTCCAGCCGTGAGAGATGAAAACATAGATAATTTCAAGACGGAATGTTAGCCACCGGAACGGGTTCAAAACGAGTCACGATCTTCAAGTTATGAATTTTTTAGCGCGTAAAACTGCAATTTCAGCACACTTTTTCACCATATTTCTTCGAGAAAACTCACACAGTCGGATACCTTCTTTAAAGAATTGACTCTTGAGCCGAACCTGAATTTGAGCATAAGTTAGGACATTAAGGAAAACTTGAGGTCATTTGGATTTAAGGACCTTGATGCAACACAAAACCCTAATTTTGACTTGACTGCCTTAGGAGGCGATTTGACTGTGCAACCTTTGAGAAATCTTGAGGAATATGGGAGGGCAAATTTTGGGGTACAACAATGGCCATTTCTGTAAGGTAACAAAGTGGAATTACCCTAAGGGTGCAAGTGTGTAAGTGTGTTTGATTTACATGTATTGTTTATCTTGAATTAGGATTTGCTATTTGTTGATATTAGTCTTGCCATACAAACCCTAATTACTAGCATTTATATAAAGCGATAAATTGCGGAAAGTAAAAATACTAAGCAATTACATCATTAGGGGAGGGGGTATACAAATTTACAAATGGGAATTTGCAAGAAAATTAAACCTAATTAACTTTTACAACCATATTGAATAATATACAAATTGAATAAATAATGTACAAATGCAAATGGAAAAAGAAATAATTTTTGTTTGGTTTTTATGAAAGGGTTTTAACCTACTTAAGAGAGGTGATTAATTAAAACTTAAACAAAACTTAAACCTAAATTAATTAAGAAAGAAATTAAGTTAAAACATTTTGTAGGGTTTTTTATGAAAAAAAAGGTTTTAAGTTAATAAAATAAAGATGAAAATTAATTAATTAAGAGAAAAATCAAATTCTAAGTTAATTTTAATTAAGAATATAAAATAATAATTAAACCTAAGTCTAAATATTAATTATTTAAAAAAAGAAATTAATTTGTTTAAGAATTTTTTTTTCTTTTTGTTTTATAAAGAGAAAATAAACTAAATAAGTGTAAAAATAATAAACAAAATTTTTTTGGATTTTTTTTATTAATAATAATAATAATAATAATAATAATAGTAATAAAAAAATTGAAATAAAAATAAAATAAGAAAAAGAAATAAATAAAAAAAATGAAGTAAATAAAATAAAGTTGGGCCAGGTGTGCAATAGTAAGGCAGGGGTGAGAAATCATTAAAAATGTCTAAGCCCACTAATGGAGGCCCATGTACCTGTTGCTGAAACAAAAAAAGAGTGAAAAAATGTGAAAAACGAACAAAAGGGTACCACTGGGGCTCGAACCCAAGTCCCAAAGGTTATCAGGCGCACACTTTACCACTAGGGTGACTATACATCCGTTCATTAATACAAAACCATAAATATATATTTGAAAACAAGTCAGGAGGCCAACTTCATCTTCTTCCTTGGGCTAACAAATTTTGAAAACTGTAACTTCATCAATTCTCAACCATTTCCAAAAGTGTAAACATGAAACATGTGCATTTTCCACCACGAATCCAACCATGTAACTAACTTAAGCTAACACTAAAAGACAAGGATGAATTTATGCTAGTACCAAACTGAACCCTAATTTTTTTAGAAAATTCAAATCTAAAATTCTCAATACACAATCACTATAAATGAAAACCATGGACATGGTTAGCTTTAGAGCAATGATACCTATATTTCTACTTCAGAATGTATATACAAAAGATGCTTGTATCAAGATATCATAGTTGAGAAAAACTTACCTTGAAGTGAGAATTGTGTATGGAGTTTGAGCAACCTTTAAGATGTCCTAATGATCTGTTTAGCTGGCCTGGACCTCCTTGAGTGTATTCCAACTCCTACTTTGCTTTGAGGATGGATGAAACTCCCAACTAAAGTTGCAAGCTTCAGTTTTGAAAATGGTGGTTAGTGATGGAGGGGTTACAGTAAGGAAAAAGGGGTCTAGATCACTTTGATATGATGTATGGAAGGTGTTTGGATGATTAGTATTCAAAACGCACGAGCGAAAATGGAGATGTTGAGTTTTTACTCAAAATTGCCAAGTTTGGGTAGTTCTGTGCAGCAAGGGTGTTTGGGAGAGTTTCAGGATGTTTCCTATCATTCCTTTGCTTGCAATAGACTTGTGTATATGTATGGAAAATGTTTGAGGTCAAATATACTCAAGACTTTTGAGTTCTAACCTTTTGGCTCTATAACTTGCTTTTGAAGAAAAGTGAAAAGACAGATCTCCAAGTATTATACAAGCATGTTCTGAGTTCAAAGAGGCCTTAGACACATTGATTTTGGTTTGTAGGGGTTATGTGTGCAGAAAGAACAAGTTAGAAGCTCAAGACAAGTTGACTTTGTGATTAAAGCAACTTTTCAAGAATGGAATGGTAACTTTGTGCCATAAATGGAAATGCAACTTGGATAATGGCTCAAATGCTTGGACAATGGCTCAAATGCTTGGACAATGGATCTATCAGTTGCATAATCATTTAAATATGGAGTGACAAACAAGTTTGAGGCCTGTAAAGCAAATATTATGTAGCCTAAAATGGATTTGGTTCATGTGTTCATCAAGAAATGGTTTGTAATTCAAGTTTGAAAAGCCTAACTTCTTGCCTTCGATTATCCTTGCTCAAGTATGATCTCAATGAGTTCTTAGACATTTTGGAAAGCTTCTAACATCCTCTACAACCTATATGTTGGACATTTTTGAAAGTTCATCTTGTAACTATGTGAAAAATTTCCATGAAGTTAGGTCAAAATCCTGCCTAAACTAGGGCAAAATTTCACTAAGTTTCCCAGTTTCATGAACATGTCTTCACAAAATCATAACTTGAAATCCATGAATTTCTAGAAGAAGTTTTGTTCTACTAAGTTTTATATATCATTGAGATCTACAACTTTCATGTTGGAAGTTTCCTTTGAATCATCTTGCATCATGGTGAAAATTTGGCATAAAGTTGTGAAAAAATATGAATTTTCAAACACTTAGAAGAATTTCCAAGTTTAGAAATTTTGACTTTTCAAAATGAAATCTTGAATTTTTGATTTATTGATGAACAAGTTTCATATTTTTACATGTCTTGATGAATTGTGATATTTGATACTTGATTTTGACCAAAAAGTCAAAGTTTGACTTTTCAGTGTACAATTGACTTTTCATCTGTTGATTAAAATTCATTTGTCAACCAATTGATCTTGAGGAATGTTTTGATCCATGTAATTAGGTTAAAATGATGCATTTGAATCCTTGAGTTCATTTCTCAAACCAATCAATCATTTGCTAGGTCAAAAATAAGAAATTACACCTTCTCTGTCAAAACCCTAATTTTGATCATTTTGCCCTTTTAATGATCTGATCAAATTTCTTGAGGAATTATGATCCAAACTTGATCGAATGACATATATGAGTTCATAATGTGGATATGGACTAAAAATCATGAAGTTTGACTGTAAATTGACCATAATTGACTTTTCCCCCAATATAGTTGATTTTAGGTCAACTAATCAATTGACTGAGCAAAAATGTGATCCAAGACTTGAAACTTGACATGAGAAATCTTGAGGGTCCAAAATGATCCATGAAAGTCATATGAGGCATTAAAAGTACATTTGTCCTTGTGCAATCTCAAACCCTAATTTTCAGTCATCAGTGCTTGAGGAGGTGTCTTGAGCTGATCAACCCTTGTGTAGTCTTGAACCAAAGGAGATCTTATGAGAGATTATTTGATAAATGAGAGGGAAAATTTTGGGGTAAAACACAACCATATTCAAAACAAATTTCAAACACACCAACACTTTCAAATAAAATATTTTCAAAAGTCAACACTTTGTATGCATTCTTATAGAGACGAGAATCATTACAAAGTTCGCCTAAACGAAGGCACTTTTCAAACATACTTTCAAAACCCATCACAAACACATTTCAAACAAAGCATTTTCAAATTGAACTAGTAACTAAGAGCCTATAGATAACTACGAATGAAAAAGGTGTTAACATCTTCCCTTTTCATAATCTACCCCCCGAACTCAAGAAAATACCTCAAAAGGTATTTCATTTTCTTTTCACCCTTTCCTTATTGGATAAAAGAAATGTCGGTGGCAACTCTTGCTATTTGCAACAATTGCGATAAAGTGCAAAACACCCAAGTCAGTTCTCATACCGTATTACAGAACCTGCGACTCTACTGTGGAGATAGCTTAAAAGTGGGGTTACCTTAGAGCTAGATCACCTTTAAAATGTTTTCATTGTTTGATTTGTTTGCTTTACATTTATGGGTCCTTGTTTGGGTTTGTATTGATCCTCTACCCGAATCTGGGAGCATCATTAGGTAAATAGCAAAATTGTGGAGACTGTACGACATATACCGATATGGTTGAGACAATAACTATGTTAGTGTGACACATTTGTGGGTACTGGTATCCATTTTGGAGAATTAAGGAGAATACAAGGCCGTTGTGTGGTGTCGTGGAGCACTAACGAACCTTAGAAGCCTAAATTGAACAACTTGGCCATTAGGAAGTAGTGAGTTAACTGGATTTGGTGCAGTCTAAAGTTGGTTGATACTCGATGCTACGCTCATTGAGATCGGACTTTCGAGATATTTCGGTTGCCAATAAAGAGGCTTGTGCTGAAACAATGATCGATGAAGAAAGATCAGTGATATTGAGATTCCCTAGAATCCATTTACTTTCTAAGATAGATTGAACCAACTAAACTTTAAGAGGGTACTTACCTATAAACTCCATGAAAGTCTAAACCTAAGGACTAGTTTGCTTTGTTTGTATATGATTGTTTGTACATAATATCATGACATCATACCATAGCATTTTCAATAACTATTTCAAGGATCTCAATGGTTTGTGATGCAGGGTTATGTTGAATTAGACGTATATCAAGGGGCAAGAGGATTTATTTTCCTCCAGCCAAATGCTGTTAAAAATCCAAAGAGTCAAGGGCTATGACCCACTTGACATGGTGAGCTTAATTCTCGTGGAAGGACATTCAACAATACGAAGTTCTTCAATCAAAGATGTAATCAAAATTCAACTACTAACATTTTCTTGTATTTACCCCGCGAGATCTTTGGAAACATTGCATCCACATATCATGCATCATATCATGACAGGTTTCCCCATACAGGTTTTCTCATCCGCTTGTTGTTTATTTCAGTAAAAAATGGTTCTCGAGCAGACTGTCCAAGATCTTCAGACCCAAAATGATCAGCTTCAAGATTTGTTTCTAAAATTATCCAAGGGGCAAGAAGATGTGAAATCACTCCTTGTTGAGAGCATGACCGAGAAGAATCCTGAAGACGGCAAGGATGGCCAGTTGAAGCAATTACAAGCTGAGATAGCAAAAATGAGAATCCAGATGTTGGGACAGATGGCTCTTATCCAAAGCTTAGCTCGGGGACAAGAAGAGTTGAGAATTCTCATCAACAAGCTTCATCAAGACAAGTGAAACCATATGTAACAAACAATTAGGATTGGGGATCAAGTCATTAATCAACCCCCGATAAGACAAGAAGATGGTTTGGTCGAGAGGACACCTTTCAAAATGGCCACTACACCAAGTGTCCAACAATGACAGCGTAGTCAACGTAAGCAAGATATGCCAGAAAGACAATTTACCGAGATCAACATGCCCTTGGCTCAAGCATTGCATCATATGTTGGAAGCTAAGCCGGTTACATTAAGGGAGCCTCTTCAAAAACCTAACACTTCTGCTACCCACTACAAACACAATGAAAGGTGCGCATACCACTCCAACAGTCAGGGACACGACACTAATCACTGTTGGGCATTGAAGAACAAGATTCAAGACCTGATCGAAAAATGAGTGTTGGAATTTACACAATATGGTCAACTAGAGTTTTCATGTAACCCCTTAAAGACACCTCATATTAAATGACAAAGTTTAGTCGGAGAAATTTTTGTTCATTCGAATTTTCAGTTGTAATTTCTTTGTTTTCTTAAACGTTTATCTTTATGTCAGACTTTGTTTGCTCTCACTAATGCATTGCATATGTTTGTCTCGAGTTAATCCATTCGTTTTCACTATACTGAAATTATGCTTTTTGTATGATATTTAACTCTCGGTTACAAGTTGTAAGCCTTTAGAGGGAGGATGACGAAAATAATACCATGATCTCATACAGTTTTCTTTTGGACAAACTTTGCTGACGATATACAGGCGTTGTTTCAAAACCTAAACATTGGAGTTATAAGGAAGATAATCCCTAGTTAACCCCTTTGAGCCAAAGAAGTAGGATTTTTATTTTTCGCACAAACTGAAACCTTTAATCATAACCTGGGGCAGGGTAGTTTCTCAGTTGATTCAAATGCGCATTCAGTCGCTAGCTGTCACTTCACAACGAAAATAGCCTTCTGAATAATAAAAAGTGGTGATGGTTCCCCATGAAATAGACAGTCTTTGCATCTCAAAAATAAAAGTCCATTAGGTCAAAATCTATAAAGGAGACGTAAGAAAACTCGGGCATCCCACTGGTTGTAATCTTAAAACAAGAGCAGTCAGGAAAAATTTGGGGATAGTAGATAAAAAAAGAGGTCACTACAAATCCTCGACAATATGAAAAATGTTAAAAAAAATGAATTCCTTCTCAAATAAACTTAATCATCATCAAAATATCATTCCATATTCTAGTAGGAGATAAACGCGTGATAAACTGAGTTTAGGACTGGAGAACATCATGGAGAACGGGTTGGGTACAAATAAACTTTGAGCCTTATCCTTTGTTTCTTAAACCCTGAGCCATACCACGTTACAACCCTTTAAAAGTCCTAATTGAAGCATAGGTTAGTTCGAAAGCATTCTGTTACAAAAGGTCTTCGGACTCCTGTAAGGTTTATTGTAGATCCTGAGTTGAATTCATATTCTTACAAATTTTTGTTGCTCTTTAAAAGTTCATTTTTCAAAAAAATTTATCAAGACAAACGTAAACTTTTCATTGTTTGAATACCATTATTTTCATATGTCTAATTGTTTGACAACATAGAAATTCGCACGACAGATATCCAATGAACGAAAACTCTTTCACTAAACAGAGTCACTTCAAAGGGAAAGATGCCTCTAATGGCAAATATCTCATAATCAAGGGGCATGACATGACTATCTAGGGAAGTTAAGTCGAGATTGAAATAATCTCTCAAGAAGTGATGAATAACCAGGGGAAAATCTCCATCTGAATCACTTAAGGGAAAATGTTACGTTGATCACGGGCTTGAACAAAATCCACTATGAAGATTTTGGGTACCACCAGATTGCTTATCTATGCCAGTAATATCAGATGGTGTCAGTATCATGTCTTTGGATCCTTCCATGACAATTCTTAGAAAAGTTACCTAGGAAGTTCAGGACTACCAGAAATGTGATCAAAACTTCAAACGTCAAAGTGTACCAGATTAACTCCAGGGGCAGACAGGCTCCCACATACGAAAATTCATGCGCGACCGAGAAAATAATTTCTAGCATAAACAATGACCAATTCTCTATATCCTCTGAATGTGGACATAGTCAGAAAATACTATGCATGAAAAGAGACCCACTAGGTTGACATACCTAAGTAAAAATAAGGGCATCCCGATGAAACAAAAGGTTTAGGAAAAAATTAGGGATATATACAAAATATTGTACACCCGGCAAGTCGAAAACCTGAAAAGACGGCTTGGGTAAAAAAGGGTATCCCGTTGGACTGAAAATCTGAAAAGAGGATCTAGGAAAAAGTTAGGGATTAAAGCATACGAATGTATCCTGTTATCTTATCATTTTATCTATTAGTAAAAGATTTGTCACTCTGACAAAGTTCAAGCTGTCTACAAATCCCCACAGGGCCAATTTCACGGATATCCCCACAAAGTTACTTCAATAAAATTATCCCCACAAAGTTAGATCCATGCAATCCCCAGCCAGAGTTTGAATCTCCAGAAAACTCTCTCCCAACTGATGTGGTCTTAAAAAGAAGCCTTGTGATGTTCTTCCTAAAGAAAAACATCTCCCTAGCTGATCGTCAAATATTCTCTTCAATAGGTTTTATTTCCCCAACAAACTACAAATTCCCCAGCTCGAGTTTGTCTCTTAGACTATTACAAATCAATGGACAAAACTCCCTAACCCCCGGTAAAGCCGTTGTAATCCCCAACTGAGTTGTTACTATCCCTAAAAGTTACCGCGAAGCCTGGAAACCGACCAGATAACAGTTGACTCCATTTCTCCAAGCAAGTTATTGCAAATCCTGGAACCCAACCAGATAACAGTTCAACTTCATCTCTTTAGCAAGTTACTGCGAAACCTAGAACCCGACCAGATAACAGTTTAACTTCATCCTTTCAAGCAATTTACTGCGAAGCCTGAAATATGACCAGATAACAGTTTAACTTCTTCAATCACTACGAAGCCTAGAATCCGACCAGATAACAGTTGATTCAATTTACTGCAAAGCCTGGAATCTAACCAGATAATAGTTGATTCAATTTATTGTGAAGCCTGGAACCTGACCAGATAACAATTTAAGTTGTTGCGAAGCCTGGAATCCGACTAGATAACGGTTTAACTTCCTCAAATCACTGCGAAGCCTGGACCCGACCAAATAACAATTTCGAGTTGCTGAAACCTGGACACGACCAAATAATAGTTAATCTTAATTTTAAGTTGTGAAACCTGGACCCGACCAGATAATGGTTTAACTTCCTCAAATCACTGCGAAACTTGGACCCGACCGAATAACAGTTAACCCCAAGTTCAAATTGCTGAAACTTGGACCCGACCAGATAATAGTTAACCTCAAGTTCATGTTGCTAAAACCTGGACCCGACCAGATAACAATTAACCTCAAGTTCAAATTGTTGAAACCTGGACCCAGCCAGATAACAATTAACCTCAAGTTTAAATTGTTAAAGCCTGGAATCTGACCAGATAACAGTTTAACTTTTTTAATTTTCTATGAAACCTAGAATCCGACCAGATAACAGTTAATTTCATCTTCCCAAGTGAGTTACTGCAAAGCCTGGAATCCGACCAGATAACAGTTAACTTTATTACCCCCAGCAGGTTGTTGTGAAGCCTGAAATCCAACTAGATAATAACTAAACTTTCTTCAAGAAATAATTTCCCAGTAGAGCAATGGACAACTAAAACTCCTGAGCTCTATTCCCCAAGCAGAAATTAACATTCCCCACAAAATCTCCTCAATGCAAAGAGCCAAAGTCAATGTTCCCCAACAGATTTCTCCTTAAACAACAAAACAGGAATTCTCAGTGGAAACATTCTAAATTTTTTTTAGAGATACACATACTTTTGGTCTCCAGCGGCAGGCCGAAATTTAGTTTCCCAAAATCTCCCCAACATTTGTCAAGGATTTATTTTCTAAGACAAAGATACACTTCAATAATTTTTCACATTTATACATCATATTACATACATGATAAATGCATATAGCATAATGTCATTTATTTTGAGAACATCATTTGCTATGCATACATCTGCATACAACTAACTCACTTCCTTGCAGGAAAATTCAATAAACAATCAAAGACCTCTTATGGTTAGATTTATTTCTTCCAGTTAAAGACAGGCGAATCAAAGACCTCTTCTGGTTAGATTTACTTCTTCCAGTTAAAGACAGGCAATTATCATCAATATTTACTAAATAGGTTAGTGTGATACGGTGGGAGAACTGACTTGGGATTTTGTGTTTGTGTTCGCAAATGTTTCGGTTTAGCAAGAGTCGCCACCGACTTTTTATTTTATCCTAAGGAAAGGTTAAAAAGCACAGGAAAGACCTTTGAGATGTTTTCTTGGGTTCGGGGAGTAGATTATAGAAAGGGAAGGTATTAGAACCCTTTCTATCCATGGTTATCCATGGGCTCTTAGTTACTTGCTTAGATCACTAGCTTTGCATTTCTATTGTTTGAAATGGTGCTTTTCAATTGTTTGAAATGGTGCTTTGTGCGTGATTTTAGAAAATGTTTTGAAAAGAGGCCATCGTCGTGGCAACCTTTGTAATGATTCTTGTTTGAATGTATACAAAGGTGTTTTTGTCTTTTGAAAGGTTTTCAATGTTTGAAAGTAGGGTTTTGAAATTATGTTGTGGAGTGTGTTTTGAAAAGTAGCAAGGATGTTTTTGCAAGCTTGATCAAGTAACTAAGAACTATCTACCCTATTTTACTCAAAGATCTTTCTTATGTTTTTAACCCATTTAACAGTGTTGCTTCACCATTGCATTTGGTGAACAACCTTGTGTTAGGATGTTAAACGGGACAAGCGTGGGTCATCGTATAGACCATGATAGCAACAGTGTCAAGTATCTTTGGCAATTTTCTTGAGGGACTTGATCATTTTGTTTAGGCAACTCAGATAGCGTCATCGATGGACTATGATCTTTTTGTTTGTTTTTGTTTTGCCAAAGTACTCAACATGCAACCATGGCCCATTTTTGAAGGCAACAAGTGGATTGTAACCCTAGGGGTGCAAGTGTGCATTGTACTTGTTTTTCATGCATGTTTTCTTGGATTAGGTCAAGCTAGTTGTTGATTTTATTTACATACAACCCCTAGGTCTAAGCATGGCATAATTGAAAGCTTTTTAAATGTGCGAGAATTTAAAAGCTACACTATTACAACATGATATAGGGAGGGGGTACAAATTTGAATTGGGGATATTTTGACAAGAAAATAAATTCTAAGTTATTACAACCATATCGAATGTACAAGATATAATATTTAACTGTACAATAATTGAAATAAATACAATAAATAAAGTTAAATAAAATGTATTATGCCAAAAATGTTTTTAGTATGTAAAAAGTATTTTTTCAATGTGAAAAGTAAAATAAAAAGATCAATTTTATTTTTCCTATTTAGGGCAAGAAACCCTAATTCTTAATAAATAATATTATTTATTAATTATGTGTAATAATATACTAATTTATACAAAAAATAAAACTATATTATAAAAATGATATTTTTAGTCCAAAATAATAATAAAAATGAAAATGTAATATTTTTGTATTTTTGACCTAATTATTTAATAAGATAATATATATATATATATATATATATATATATATATATATATATATATATATATATATATATATATATATATATATATATATATATATATATATATATATATATATATATATATATATATATATATATATATATTAAACATATTAAATATATAAAAATAAAAAATTAATTATTTACAAAAAAAGGTGTATATTTAAGAAAATGTTTTCAAATGTAAATAAAAATAATAAATGAAGATAAGTATATTTTTTATATTATTTTTAAGTTTTAATAAAAATAAAAATAGATTAATTACATACTTATACTAGTAAAAATGAAAATAAATATCAAATAAATATGAAAAAATATAAAAATAAATTTTTTGGTATTTTTTATATTTGGACAAAAAAATAATAAAGTCAGAATAAAAATAAAAATATCAAAATGACAAATATACAAATAAATGGGCCAGGAGGGTGTAAACTGAAAAATGGGGTGTTAGAAGTAAGAATGACCAGGCCCAGCCCAATCAGACTTCATCTTCTTCCTTGGTTCACAAAAAATGCGCGTTCTGTAGTTCACCTGCTATCTCCTGATTCTTTGATTTTTTGACAAAACTCATAACATGAAACTTGTAGAGCATCAAACAACGAATCCAACCATATATTAAAGATATTAAACATAAAAATAAAAATTAACTATTTACAAAAAAATGAATGTTTTCAAGAAAATATTTTAAAACATAAATAAATGAAATAAATGAAAATAAGTATATCTTTTGTATTATTTTTGAGTTTTGTTTTTTAAAAGGAAAATGGTTTATTTACATATGTATACTTAATAAAATAAAATAAATATCAAATAAATATGAAAAAATATAGAAAATTATTTTTGGCATTTTTTATATTTATACAAAAAATAATAAAGTCAGAATAAAAAATAAAAATGTCAAAAATAATAAATATTAAATAAATGGGCCAGAGGGGTGTAAACAGAAAATAAGGGGTGTTAAAAGTGAAAACACAACAGGCCCAGCCCACCAGATTTCTTCTTCTTCCTCTTGTTCACAAAACACGCGCTTCTGTGTATCAATGGCTAACTCCCGATTCTTTGATTTTTTGACAAAACTCATAACATGAACATTGTAGAGAATTAAACAACGAATTCAACCATATAAAAAAATTGGATTAACTCTCAAAGACCAGAGAGAATTTCTCTGCCCCTAATTTTTAACCTAGTTTTTCAGAAAGTTCATGAGTGAAATTCTCTCAGCACGATTAATGTAAATGAAAACTAAGCATATGTATGGCTTCAGGGCTATGAGTACAGCATTTTTCATTCACAAACCTAAGCCTAACCATTCCTAGATAGGGAGATAGAAGTCTATGAAATACCTGTTTCAGTTGACTTCGAGATGGACAATGTAGCAACCTTCAATGGTGTTTGAGCTTCTGTTGAGCTTGCCTGAGGTCCAAGGAAGCTTCTCCAATGCTTGGCTTGCTTTGAAACAACTTGAATCGTGCTGTAGAACTCAACCTACAGAGCTTTGAAATGAAAATGGCAAAGTGAGTTAGAGGTGTTACAGCTTGCAATGGGGGCCTGGGATAGTTCATATGAGTTGATTGGAAGGTGTGGGAACTATCTTGGGACAAAACGCACGATGGAATTTTGTTGTGGCTTGCAAAATGCAGAACCTGCCCTGTTTTGCAGAAAAACAATGGTTCTGAGTATGAGAAGGTATTAGGGGTGAAAGGGTCGTGCTTTAGGCTTGTTGGGAGGTATGGAACTTGTTCACAAAGTTCTTTTAAGCTTTTGTTAAGAGATATGACAGATTGATTATGTTTTGCCACTTTTCTTATACTTTAAGCAAGAGAATGGACATGATGTTATAGCCCTGTACCAGCCCTCCTATCATGCTGCAACTTTTGTTCTTGGTTACTGGAATTAGTGGACTTGATCTTGCCTCAAAGACCTGGCCCCATGCCTCAAGGATTTGGTTTTGACATAAAGTGAAGTTAGGCAACAATGGCATTGTTGCTTTTTCCTTTTAAGGCTTAAACTAGTGTATAATGCCCTAACGGCCAAGACAATACCTTAATACAATGGATATGCATTAAATTAAGGAGTACAAAATGGTTTTGTGGCCTGTAATGTTGAACCAAGCTAGCTAGATCAGAATTGCAAGTTGTTATGAACATGTATTGGCCATGGACAAAAGTGAGTTTTTGCCAATTTCAAGAATTCGATTCTTTCTAACCACAAGGGTGTTTGAGGAGTTCTTGGACAATTTGGAAAGCTTGGAACATGTACTAAAATCCATCTTTGTAATGGAACTTTAAAATCCAAGTGGAACTATGTGAAAAATGGCCAAGAAGATGGGTCAAAATCCTACCTAGATTAGGGCAAATTTTCTCTAAGTTAAAAGTTTTAGGTACCCTTTTTCTAAAAATATAACTTCAGATACAAGCTTCTTTTGAGAAAACTTTGTGAATAAAAGTTATAGACTTTGTGATGGACTACAACTTTCATGTTTCAAGTTTTGTTTGAATCCATTTGTATCTTGGTGAAAAAATGGGACAAATTTAGGAAAAAATAAGAAAATTTTATAACTTAGAAAAATTCTAAGTTATGAAAATTTTCCATTTTAAACCCTAATTTGCATTTTTGGGTTTCTTGATGAACAAGTTTCATAATTTGACATGTCTTGATTAAAAATGACCCTTGGCACTTGATTTTGACCAAAAAAGTCAAAGTTTGACTTTTCAATATAAAGTCAAATTTTGATCAGTTGACTGAAAAATTCATTTGTCAATCCTATGCATTTGAGATCTTTTGAACTTGTTGAATGGGTCAAGACAATGTCATTGAGTCCTTGAGTCCATGGTTGAGCTTGGTTTGCCATTGGCTAGGCCAAACAGTCAAAAAATGCCTTTGTACAGTCAAAACCCTAAAAATGACCATTTTGCCCTTTTGGTGATCTGATCAAATTTCTTGTGGAATTGTGATCCAAACTTGATCAAATGGTTTATATGAGTTCATAATGTTGATTTGGGTCAAATTTCATGAGGTTTGGCTGTCAATTGGCCACAGTTGACTTTTTCCCCAATACAACTGATTTCTAGGTCAATTATCCAATTGACTGGGTAAAGATTTGAATCAAGGCTTGGAACTTGGTATGGGAAAACTTGTGAACCCAACATGAAGCATGAAAGTCAATTTGGGTATTGTAGGTCAAAATATCCTTGTGCAAACTCAAACCCTAATTTGGGTTAACAGTGCAAGGAGGGGTCTTGAGCAGAGCAAACCCTAGCTTGATCCTGAATTCCAAGAGTCTTGTGATGAGAAAGTGTTGATGAAATGAGAGGGAAAATTTTGGGGTACAACAGTTGCCCCTGTTCAATCTTCTTGAACCTGAAGAGTTAGATTGGCAAGTTTGCCTTTCGCGACTCAAAGGTAAAAGAGGATTGGACACTAGTGTGCCCGTAAATTTGCACTCGTCAAAACATAGGTGCGGGAATGGGCTTAAAGATGCCATCCAAGAACCTTTGTTGAATTGCAATGTTGTAGGCCAAAAGAATGAGTATCAAAATGGTATTCGTGTCTGGAATGCACTTGAACTGTATCTGGAGACTAAGTTTGTATGAGAAAAAGAATGGCGTCCGCGTCTGAGGCGTATCTGAGTTGTAACTGTGATTGAATGTTGAATGAATATCAGAATGACTGCCGTGTCTGGAGTGTATCTATATTGTATCCAGGTAACAGATAAATATCTGTGTATGGAGCAACTGTGTGCTGGGGATAAACTCGGAATAAGTGACAGAATGGCAACCGCGTCTGGAGTGTATCTGGACTGTATCTGAAGTTGAGATCTATATTAGTAGTAGAATGAATTCCGTGGCGACTGCACTGAGGGGATCAAACCGCTGGTGTAAGGGTCAGAATGGCATCCGTGTCTGGAGCATATCTGAACTTGAGGTTGATAATTGAATCTGAATGAGAGATAGAATGGCCGTCGTGTCTGGAGCGTATCTAGTCTGTATCAGATTGCTGAAGTCTGAATGAGTAGTAGAATGACTGCTGTGTCTGGGGTGTATCTGTACTGTATTTGACTTGAAACTCCGAATGAGTAATAGAATGACCGCCGTATCTGGGGTGTATCCATACTGTATCTAAATAATTGTTAATGATAGTCTTTTAATCTTATCCTGAAAAGGATAAAATGTTAGCTAAAATACAAAGTTATGTTGCATGATATGTATGATGCAATGAACTGTATTTCATCAATGTTTATGATATATGAATGTAATGGTTATGCATGTAAGCTGAGTAGTCGTCTTGTTGAGGAAGATAAAATCCAGATAGCTGGAGATAATGAATTCTTTGACTGCTGCCGGGGAAAATAAATCCTTGACCGATGCTGAGGATTTGAAGATGAGAAACCCTTGCTGACTGCTTGGGGAATAAGGGAAACTCTGAAAAATCTCTACTGGGGAGTTAAAACCTGGGAGACCTCTGCTGGAGACATGAGACTGAGAATCTTCAATCTGCTGAGAAATAAATCTGTGGAGAAATGCTCACTATTCTGGCTCCGTCGGGGATAGGATTTTCAGGGTTTTGGGGCTCCACTGGGGATCTTGAAACTTGACTCTGATGGGAATTTTGAAATTCAGCTTAGCTGGGGAATCAAGATTTAGAAAGCAATGGCTCTGTCGAAGATCTTGAAGCTTAACCCCGCTGGGGAAATATATTCCAATTTTTAGCTTTGTTGAGGATCCGAATGATGTATCGTAGGGGATTTCTTCTGAAATGGCATAAAGATATCTTCCTACACCTTCAACCTATCAGTAATTATCTTTTTTCAATTTCGTTTTATTTGTAAGCAGTGATTATGTTCAAATGCATATGCCTTTTTAACAAAACGTTGGACGTTTTCAAATAAAACATAAGTGTAAAAAGAAAAGAAAGGCAAGCAAATTTCTTCACTTCGAAGTATATTTGTATTTAACTTTTGTGAGTATCTTTATACAAAGGAGACAGACATCCTAGTAAGAGAATGTTGTCGTAAAAATTGAAAAAATTTATACAAAAGAAAGATGGCTATGTGTAACAATTCCATGGGATTCCCATTCTGCTATAGCCTTCACAACTCTGAATATCTTGTCCATTCGCTACTTCGTCCGTCGATGACTGGATTGATCAGAGGCTTGGAGCTTGCTGATGAAGAGATTGTTCTTTAAAGTGATCCGACGAGACACAATCATACGCTTTAATTCCCTAACTTTTGCCTGAATCGCCCTTTCGGGTTTTCGATCCATCGGGAAACCCTTTTTTGCCCAAGTCGCCCTTTCGGGTTTTCAACTTGCCAGGTGTACAGATTTTGTTTTATCCCTAATTTTTGCCTGAACCTCCCTTTTGGGTTTTCGGTTCACCGGGATGCCCATTTTTGCCCAAGTCGCCCTTTCAGGTTTTCAACTTGTCGGATTGTTTTATGCGTAGTATCTTTTGACTATGTCTGCGTTCGTAGGGTGTGGCAAATCGTTGCCGTCCATGGTGGTCAAAATCATTGGCCCACCAGAAAAGATGCTCTTGATCACAAATGGTCCTTCGTAAGTAGGAGTCCATTTGCCTCTGGGATCACTTTGCAGTAAGATGATCCGCTTGATTACAAGATCTCCGACTTGATATACTTGACGTTTGACTTTCTTGTTGAAGGCCTTGATCATGCGTTTTTGATATGTTTGACCATGGCAAACAGCAGTAAGTCGCTTCTTGTCGATCAAATTGAGTTGATCAAGCCGGGTCTGAATCCAATCGTCTTCACTTAAACCAGCATCCTTCATAATCCTTAAGGAAGGAATCTGAACTTCCATGGGTAGGACAGCCTCCATGCCATACACCAAAGAAAATGGGGTTGGCCCTGTTGAAGTACGTGCCGTGGTACGATATCCATGCAGAGCAAACGGTAACATCTCATGCCAGTCTTTGTAGGTAACTGTCATTTTTTGAATGATCTTCTTGATATTTGTGTTCGCGGCTTCAACATCACCGCTCATCTTCGGCCGATAGGGAGATGAATTGTGATGATAAATCTTGAACTGTTCGCATAGAGCGGTGATCATAGTATTGTTCAGATTTGTACCGTTGTCTGTGATGATCCTGTCGAGGATACCATACCGGCATATGAGGTTCTGCTTGATGAAGCGGGCAACCACATTCTTTGTAACAGAGGCAAAGGAAGCTGCTTCGACCCACTTGGTAAAATAATCAATAGCCACCAGGATGAAGCGATGCCCATTGGATGTCGTGGGCTTGATCTCTCCAATCATGTCAATGCCCCACATTGCGAATGGCCAAGGAGCTGTCAGAACGTTGAGAGGAATAGGAGGAATATGTACCTTGTCGGTGTAGACTTGGCATTTGTGGCAGGTACGGGAATGTTGATGACAATCAGCTTCCATGGTAGACCAGTAGTAACCTGCCCTTAGAATCTTCTTTGCCATTGTATGTCCGCTCAAGTGGGTTCCAAATGTGCCACTATGTATCTCAGTCATGATCAACTCTGCTTTAGCTTTGTCCATGCATCGGAGTAAAACACAATCATGGCTGTGTTTATAAAGGATGCCATTGCTTAGGAAGAACTTGGCAGCAAATCTCCTTAAGAACTTTTTGTCATTGACGGAAGCTCCTTCAGGATATTCTCTAGTCTGGAGATAACTTTTGATTTCATGAAACCAGGGTTGTTCCACTACTTCTTCGGTATTAATCTCATGACAGTGTGCAGGTTCGTCCATTCGCTCGATGGTGATTTGGGGAGCCTCGTTATCCCAGTTGAGTTTAAACATGGAAGACATTGTATCCAGAGCATCTGCTAGCTGATTCTCTTCTCGCGGGAAATGCTCGAAAGTAATCTGCTCGAAATGAGGCAACATATTCAGGACATGTTCTTTGTATGGGATAAGATTAGGATGTTTGGTGTCCCACTCTCCTTTGACTTGAATGATAACCAAAGCCGAGTCCCCAAATATGACCAAAGATTTAATCCCCAGGTCTATAGCGTCCTTGAGACCAAAGATGCAAGCTTCATATTCGGCCATGTTATTGGTACAGCTGAAACAAATTCGGGGCAGTGAAGGGTGTATGGCAACCTTCCGGAGAGATGAGTACCACACCGATACCGTTGCCAAGTGCATTTGAAGCACCGTCAAAGTACAGAGTCCATCGGGATCCTTGTTCAGGTTCGTCATACGGTCTGTTACCTTCGATATTATCCAGTGTCATGATGTCCTCATCAGGGAAGTCGAATCTCATAGATTGATAATCTTCGACGGCTTGATGAGCTAGATGGTCATCTAGTACACTCCCTTTTATAGCTTTTTGGGTAGTGTACTAGATATCATACTCAGTCAGGATCATTTTCCATCTAGCGATTCTTCCAGATAAAACAGGCTTCTCGAAGATATACTTAATCGGATCCATCTTGGAAATCAGCAAGGTGGTATGAGTCAACATATATTGCCTTAGCCGGCGAGCAGCCCATACCAAAGCGCAACAAGTTTTCTCGAGCAGTGAGTAGCGAGTCTCACATTCGGTAAAATTTTTGCTAAGGTAATAATGGCATGCTCTTTTCGACCAGACTCGTCATGTTGACCCAGCACGCACCCCATTGAGTTATCCAAAACAGTCAGATACATGATCAACGGCCTTCCTTCAACGGGTGGCATCAGAATAGGAGGTTCTAGTAAGTACTCCTTGATCTTATCAAAGGCAACTTGACAATCATCGTTCCATTCAACTACCTGATCTTTCTTCAACAGTTTGAAAATTGGCTCGCAGGTAGATGTCAGGTGAGAGATGAACCTTGCAATATAGTTCAAGCGTCCCAAGAATCCTCTGACCTCCTTTTCAGTACGGGGAGCAGGCATTTCTTGTATATCCTTTACTTTAGCTGGATCAACCTCTATACCTTTGTTGCTGACAATAAATCCCAAAAGTTTACCAGACCTAACTCCAAAAGTGCACTTGCTTGGGTTCAGCCTGAGCTTATAGTCCTCCAACCTGGCAAACAGCTTTTGCAAATGTTCAAGGTGCTCTTCTTTTGTCTGTGATCGAGCTATCATTTCGTCTATGTAAACTTCGATCTCATGATGTATCATATCATGAAACAAAGCCACCATGGCGCGTTGATAGGTTTCCCCTGCGTTCTTCAGTCCGAACGACATCACTTTGTAGCAGAAGGTAACCCATTGCGTGACAAAGGTAGTTTTCTCCATGTCCTCGGGGGACATTTTGATTTGGTTGTATCCCGAGAACCCATCCATGAAGGAGAACACCTTGTGTTGAGCTGTTTTGTCAACCAAGATGTCGATATGCGGTAGTGGAAAATCGTCTTTAGGGCTGGCCCTGTTCAAATCCCTATAGTCTACACACATTCTGACCTTGCCGTCCTTTTTGGGTACGGGCACAATGTTAGCAACCCATTGTGGATAGGTTGTAACAGCTAGAAAACCAGCGTTGAATTGCTTTATTACTTCAGCCTTAATCTTCTCAGACATGTCAGGCCTCATTCGGCAAACCTTTTGCTTGATCAATGGACAATCTTCTCTTGTGGGGAGACGGTGAACCACGATATCGGTGTCTAGCCCTGGCATGTCTTCATAAGACCAAGCGAAGATTTCAACATATTCGTTCAACAACTGCACTAAGCGCTCCTTGACACTTGATTCCAGGTTGGCACCCACTTTTACTTCCTTCCTGTCTTCCTCTGTCCCTAAGTTGATGGTTTCTAACAGCTCTTCATGAGGCAGAATGGCCCTATCTTCTTGTTGTAGAAGTCTGGCTAACTCTCCCGGCACTTCACAATCTTCGTCAACTTCGTACTCAGCATGATTGACCAAATCTTCAGAGTTGTCGAAGGCTAAAATAGAATAGTCACCCATGGAATCTGGAGTGGATGGGTACCTGCATTTGTGAGTGTGGGTGTGTGTAAGGGATAACCATCCTTAAACAAACAAAAATGCAAAGGGAAAGAAAATGAACACAACAGTTTATAGATGAAAAACGTCCAATGATTCATTAAAACATGGCATATGATTATGAAGAAAATCAAGCCCTTACAAATGGACCTACATGCCCCGGGAAAGGCATGAGGTGAAAATAGTGTGCGGATTGTTTTAGTTATTACAGACCATAAAAATGGGAAATTGTTCAAAGATAAAATGACTGGTTGATAAAGGTGATAGGAACAAGATCCTTTGCCTCCCAATTGCTCAAACCCCCTTCGACAGTCGGAAAAATCCAATCTTCAAAGTGGCTCTCCTCAACTTCATCTTCTACGGCATTGATTCCATGGTGAGAAATCTTGACGGGTGGTCTTCCAATCTTAGAGCGACGCATAGCCTTTTGTCCTGCAGCAGTAAACCCCAACCCAAACTTGTCTGTCTTATAGGGAAAGTCGGGCAACTGCCCCCATACTGTGCTCTTCCCCTCCTTAATCACAGCCTCTGCGTCCTTGAGAGATGCCATCCTAGATGCATGCTTGGGAACGATAGGCACCTAAACTATTGTCTTCGCAACCGCCACCTCGGGAGAAACTTCCTCAAAATGTTGAAAAGGCGTTTCGATGAACTCGCCATATAACTCCACATATCGAAAGGAATTGAGATGACTGATCATGTACTCTTCCTCTCCGTGCACAATTATGATTTTACCCTTAACAGGATATTTCAGCATCTGGTGCGAAGAGGATGTAACTGCCCCGACATAATGGATCCACGGTCTTCCTAGCAAACATGAGTATGACGGACGGATGTCCATTACATAGAAGGTGGAGTTGAACACTTTGGTGCCTACCTTGATAGGAATATCAACCTCTCCATGAACCATTCTTTTGGAACCATCGAAAGCCCTAACGATGATGTTACTAGGTTTGAGGGTCAAACCTTCGCGATCCAAACAGTCTAAGGCCTTCTTTGGCAGCACATTCAAGGAAGAACCAGTATCAACCAAGACATGGGCGAGAGTGGTTCCTCGGCATTTAACTGAAACATGTAACGCATCATTGTGCTTCCTCCCTTTGGGAGTTAAGTCAGCATCGGAAAAGCCCGGGCCATTGCCATCAGTAAGACTGGCCACACAATCCTGAAATTGGTCATCCGAAGTCTCTTGGGGTACATGTGCCGTCTTGAAGAATTTAATCAGGGCCTTAGTATGGGCCTCTGAACAGAGCAGGAGAGCTAACATTGAAATTTTTGAAGGGGTCTGCCCCAGTTGTTCCACAACGTCGTAGTCACTTTTTATGATTATTTTTAGGATTTCATCCATTTCCTTCTGAGTGGTTTCGGGGATAACCACAACATGAGCCTTCGTCCTGACAGGAATTTCTAGTATCCCCTTACCTTTGTTGGTATTATCAACAGATGGTCTTTCTTCAGGAGTATCCACTTCTTCAATCACCGGGCCTTGCACAGAGGGTCCAACAGGTGCAGAAGCTTTTAAGGGTCCGAAAAATGCTCGGGGGGGGGGGGGGGGGGGAGCAATCTCCGGAGAAAAGATCCGGCCACTGCGGGTTATCTTGCTTGTACCCGCGATGTTCCCTATACCAGGGTCTTCTTCAGAAATCTCTTGGACTCTTTCGATTTGTTTGATGTCGTGGTAGAAGATTTCTCCCCCATAGTTCCACGGTATCATTTTGCTTGATTGGTACGGGACAGGTCCCGGCATGGTGATCTTTAAAGGTACACATTCAGAGTCGGGTGTAATCCTGACAGGCCTTTTGCAAGCCTTGGGAGGATTGTCGGAAATGGTTATGATAGCAATATCGTTGGTTGAAGTAACACAAGTATCAGGAGTAATCGGATGCAAGTGTTAACAAGGGTTTTCTGGAAAAGTATTTCTTGAGTATCCATCAGGCGTTGGACACCTGACTTCAACATTGGACAGTGACCTTGAATGTTCAAACAAAAATAACAGTTTTTACCACAACCAGGAAAGATCCCGGCTCTCAACAAATTTTCTTTAATCACAATCAAAGGATTCAACAAATTAGCAACATCATTAACATGGAGGTTTTCCAAAATGGCGTGCACATTGTGGCCGTGCTTGGGCATCAGAGCAGATATAACATTAGGCTTCTCAAGAGCATCAAATTCAACCTCTTTGGCATCAATTAAATCCTGAATTTTGTTCTTAAGTGCCCAGCAATTATTGATATCGTGCCCAGCACTGTCGGAATGGTAAGCACACTTGGCGTTGGAGTGATAGTATGGAGAGGAGGTGTTAGGGTTTTTTGGCGCCTCCTTCAAACTAGTCAGATTTAGCTTCAACAAATGGGGAAGAACCTGTACGGGTGTCATGTTGATGCGGGTGAACTGCCGTTGTAGCCGTTCTACCCGTTGTTGATTAGGTCTCGACTGATTGTTACGAGGTTGATCATTTGACGAATTTGGAATCATCACGGCCCTTATAGTCGGACGGCGCTCAGTTCTTCCCAATCCCTTCTGAGAGTACACAGAAGATGCTTCTTTCTTGGCTGGAAAAGGTTTTTTAACAGCTGTGGATGCAGAAGCATCCTTTTGAATCTTTCCACTTTTAATACCGGCCTCCACCCTTTCGCCGGTCAGAATCAGTTTAGTAAATCCCGCAGAAGAGCTCCCGATTAGATGGTTGAAGAAGGGGCCAGACAGGGTCCCCAAAAACATGTCAACTAATTCCCTATCTGATAGCGGCGGCTGCACCCTTCCAGCCAGGTCACGCCACTTCTGGGCGTACTCCTTAAACCCTTCATTTGAAGCCATCCCCATACTTTGTAACTGAGTACGAGTGGGCGCCAAATTAGCATTGTACTGATACTGACGATAGAAAGAAGCTGCCAAGTCTTCCCAATTATGGACCTCTGATCTCTCGAGCTAATAAAACCAATCTAATTGAGTTCCAGACAAGCTGTCTTGGAAAAAGTGCACCCAGAGATCTTTATCGGATTAATGAGGTTGGATCTTTCTAACATATGACCTCAAGTGCATTTTAGGGCAAGACAGACCGTCGTACTTGGCAAATGTTGGCACCTTGAACTTGGGAGGGATAACAATCCCAGCTACCAACCCCAGTTCCTCAAAATCCAATCCGGGCACCCTCTGCAACTCCATAGCTGCCAATCTATCTTCAAGGTTCTTATACTTGTCATTCGCTGGTGGATACTGTTGTTCTGAATAGTCTTCGTCTTCTTCCTCTTCCTCCTCTTCTACCTCAGACTCAGAAGGTACAATAACTCCTTTCCCCTTGCCAATCCCTTCGTCAGACGTTGAAGGAAACTCAAGAGTCCTTCTAGCATCGCCCTCAAACCTTCTTCCAAAAGTGGCTACCCCCGGTCTCTTTTTCTTTTTCTTCTCTAGCAGAACTTTGAGATCCTCTTGACCCTTTGCCAAGGTCATGAGGAGTTGCTGAAATTGAGAATTTTGTGCCTGTAGATCTTTTACTGTTTGCTCCAAATCCATCTTGCTGAAATAAACAGCAGAAAGATAATGAAATCGGCTTGAAGATCTGTTTATGCATATGATGAATGGTATGTTATTCATGTAATGCATTCAAGGGTTCAAAAATTCAAATTTGTTGCAAACAAAAAGGATCGCACGTCATATTAAAAGAAATTGTTAGTACATAAGTGCCCCATGGGAAAAATATTACAAAATTCTTAATGTAAAAAGACATTGCGCATCCTCTTTGGTGCGATGTAGGTGTTGAGAGTTTCCTCCTCGTGAAGTCGGGGGGTGAGCTCTAAAACCTTCTTCTCACTGGCATAGAAGTTATCTTCGAAAGTATCCCGTTCTTCTTTGAGTTGGATCCAAATCTTTTGCACTTCCTCCCATGATGTTGGCATGTCAGGATGTAGGATGGTGTATGGAACCTCTCCTTCCATAACAGGCTCTTTGATCAAGGGGAGAATGTGAGGATATGGCATCATAAGATTCTGGGAGCGGGTTCGTACCCACTCGAGGTAAGGCTCAAGGGGGATGTAATTCTTGTGCCCCAGTGTCTTACTATCCACCTTGTTAGGCATCCTCCAAGCTCTGATGAACCTTTGTCGAAGTCCTTACGCATCATTGTCGAAGTCAAAAACTAGGTCAGGAATCAGCATGTCATGAGGGCCATCCCTCCGGGCATATCCAAATTGCCTCAAAGCTAGACAGGGGTTGTAGGTAATGCCTCCTCCAATGCCAAGTAATGGGACATTAGGGAATTCTCCACAACGATCAATGATGATGATATTTTCTCTGGACCGAGAACACCAATGTACATCAGAATGTGTGAGGGTCATCAACCGTTGTGACCACCTTAAACCCTACTCATTCTTCAAAACTGATAGTGGGAGGTGAGAAATAAACCACCTTGCTAGGAGAGGGGTACATCACATGAGAACACCTCTTTTCCTCATTGTTCGTGTGTAAAATGAGTGTAGGATGTCCCCAAGCAATGTAGGTATGGGATTCCCGGATATGAAAATTTTGACAGCATTCACATCTATAAGCTGATCAGGGTTTGGGAACAAGACCAACCCATAGATAAGGAGTGCCACAATCTCTTCAAAGGCTTGTAGATCAATAGAATTCCAGCATTCTTGTGCCTTCTCAAACAAAAACTTTGCCAAGAATCCCTTGACACCACTTCTGGTTTCCCAATGCCCCTTGATGTCAGATGGTTGCAAGTGTAATGCTTGAGCAACATCTTCAGGTTTTGGTTCTTTTTCCGTACCGTTGTAGGGTAGTTGATTAAGAATAGGAATTCTCAGGAGCTGAGAAAATTCCTCCAAAGTGGGCACCAATTGGTAATTAGGGAATGTGAAACAGTGGTGTAGGGGGTCAAAGAATTGGAAAAGTACTTTCACCATGTCTTCTTCAATGCTGGTGTTGACTAGGTTGAGGAGTCTACCATGTATTTCACTGAAGAGAGAATTCTATGGAATCCTGGAAGTAAGCTCCTTGAGTTGAGGAGGGATCCTCACAAGGTTGACTTGAATTGTTTTCCTGCGAAGAGATTCCATGACCTACAAAACAAGAACAAAGATGAAGATCCAAACCCTTGAAATTGTTAGTGGATGCATATGATGCTTTATGATGTTCATGATGTATGCACAAGCATATGTACAAGCAAGTCACACAAAACCCTAGTTTCAGGCTTGCATGAGGTTTCATAGGTAAGTACCCTCTTGATTTTAGTTGGCTCAAAACCTATCCTATAAATAGTAACCGGGTTCTAAGGAGCTCAATATCATTGGATTGTTTTCTATGTTCATTGTTTTGGTTTAGCCACTTAACTAGCGACCAAAATATTCCAAGAAAACAACCCTCAATGAGTGTAGTATCGAGTATCTACCAACTTCGGACTGCACCAAAGTCGGTCATCTCACTACCCCTAATAAAAGGCCAAGATGGTCAATTAAGGTTCTAGTTCATTAGTGCTTAATGACATCACTCAGCGGCCCCATATTCTCTTTGATTGACTCAAAGGCTACTGGTACTCACAAATATGTCACACTAATATAGCTATTGCTTCAACCGTGTCGGTATACCCCGCACAGTTTCCATAACGTATTGCTATCTATGAATGTTTCCCAAATCCGGGTGGAGGATTTCAAGCCCAAACAAGAGAACCAAAATGTAAAGCAATCAAAGCAAGCAATAATAATGCAAAGGGTGATCTAAGCCCTAAGGCTACTCCACTTCTAATTATCCCCAGCAGAGTCGCCAGTTCTGTGATACGGTGGGAGACCTGACTTGGGATTTTGCGTTTATGTTTGCAAATGTTTCGGTTTAGCAAGAGCCACCACCGACTTTTTATTTTATCCTAAGGAAAGGTCAAAAAGCACAGGAAAGACCTTTGAGATGTTTTATTGGGTTCGGGGAGTAGATTATAGAAAGGGAAGGTATTAACACCCTTTCTATCCATGGTTATCCATGGGCTCTTAGTTACTTGCTTAGATCACTTGCTTTGCATTTCTATTGTTTGAAATGGTGCTTTTCAATTGTTTGAAATGGTGCTTTGTGCGTGATTTTGGAAAATGTTTTGAAAAGAGGCCATCGTCGTGGCAACCTTTGTAATGATTCTTGTTTGAATGTATACAAAGGTGTTTTTGTCTTTTGAAAGGTTTTCAATGTTTGAAAGTAGGGTTTTGAAATTGTGTTGTGGCGTGTGTTTTGAAAAGTAGTAAGGATGTTTTTGCAAGCTTGATCAAGTAACTAATAACTATCTACCCTATTTTACTCAAAGATCTTTCTTATGTTTTTAACCCATTTAACAGTGTTGTTTCACCATTGCATTTGGTGAACAACCTTGTGTTAGGATGTTAAACGGGACAAGCGTGGGTCATCGTATAGACCATGATAGCAACAGTGTCAAGTATATTTGGCAATTTTCTTGAGGGACTTGATCATTTTGTTTAGGCAACTCAGATAGCGTCATCGAGGGACTATGATCTTTTTGTTTGTTTTTGTTTTGCCAAAGTACTCAACATGCAACCATGGCCCATTTTTGAAGGCAACAAGTGGATTGTAACCATAGGGGTGCAAGTGTGCATTGTGCTTGTTTTTCATGCATGTTATCTTGGATTAGGTCAAGCTAGTTGTTGATTTTATTTACATACAAACCCTAGGTCTAAGCATAGCATAATTGAAAGCTTTTTAAATGTGCGAGAATTTAAAAGCTACATTATTACAACATGATATAGGGAGGGGGTACAAATTTGAATTAGGGATATTTTGATAAGAAAATAAATTCTAAGTTATTACAACCATATCGAATGTACAAGATACAATATTTAACTATACAATAATTGAAATAAATACAATAAATAAAGGTAAATAAAATGTATTATGCCAAAAATGTTTTTAGTATGTAAAAAGTATTTTTTCAATGTGAAAAGTAAAATAAAAAGATCAATTTTAATTATTTTTCCTATTTAGGGCAAGAAACCCTAATTCTTAATAAATAATATTATTTATTAATTATGTGTAATAATATACTAATTTATACAAAAAATAAAAGTATATTATGAAAATGATATTTTTAGGCCAAAATAATAATAAAAATGAAAATGTAATATTTTTGTATTTTTGACCTAATTATTTAATAAGATAAAATATATGAGTATATATATATATATATATATATATATATATATATATATATATATATATATATATATATATATATATATATATATATATATATATATATATATATATATATATATATATATATATATATATATATATATATTAAACATATTAAACATAAAAATAAAAATTAACTATTTACAAAAAAATGAATATTTTCAAGAAAATGTTTTTAAACATAAATAAATGAAATAAATGAAAATAAGTATATCTTTTGTATTATTTTTGAGTTTTGTATTTTAAAAGGAAAATAGTTTATTTACATATGTATACTTAATAAAATAAAATAAATATCAAATAAATATGAAAAAATATAGAAAATTATTTTTGGCATTTTTTATATTTATACAAAAAATAATAAAGTCAGAATAAAAAATAAAAATGTCAAAAATGATAAATATTAAATAAATGGGCCAGGGGGGTGTAAACAGCAAATAAGGGTGTTAAAAGTGAAAACACAACAGGCCCAGCCCACCAGACTTCTTCTTCTTCCTCTTGTTCACAAAACACATGCTTCTGTGTATCAATGGCTAACTCCTGATTCTTTGATTTTTTGACAAAACTCATAACATGAACATTATAGAGAATTAAACAACGAATTCAACCATATAAAAAACTTGGATTAACTCTCAAAGACCAGAGAGAATTTCTATGGCCCTAATTTTTAACCTAGTTTTTTCAGAAAGTTCATGAGTGAAATTCTCTCAGCACGATTAATGTAAATGAAAACTAAGCATATGTATGACTTCAGGGCTATGAGTACAGCATTTTTCATTCACAAACCTAAGCCCAACCATTCCTAGATAGGGAGATAGAAGTCTATGAAATACCTATTTCAGTTGACTTCGAGCTGGACAATGTAGCAACCTTCAATGGTGTTTGAGCTTCTGTTGAGCTTGCCTGAGGTCCAAGGAAGCTTCTCCAATGCTTGGCTTGCTTTGAAACAACTTGAATCGTGCTGTAGAACTCAACCTGTAAAGCTTTGAAATGAAAATGGAAAAGTGAGTTAGAGGTGTTACAGCTTGCAATGGGGGCCTGGGATAGTTCAGGTGAGTTGATTGGAAGGTGTTGGAACTATCTTGGGACAAAACGCACGATGGAATTTTGTTGTGGCTTGCAAAATGCAGAACCTGCCCTATTTTGCAGAAAAACAGTGGTTCTGAGTATGAGGAGGTATTAGGGGTGAAAGGGTCGTGCTTTAGGCTTGTTGGGAGGTATGGAACTTGTTCACAAAGTTCTTGTAAGCTTCTATTAATAGATATGAGAGATTGCTTATGTTTTGCCACTTTTCTTCTACTTGAAGCAAGAGAACGGACATGATGTTATAGCCCTGTACCAGCCCTCCTATCATGCTACAACTTTTGTTCTTGGTTACTGGAATTAGTGGACTTGATCTTTCCTCAAAGATCTGGCCCCATGCCTCAAGGGTTTGGTTTTGACATAAAGTGAAGTTAGGCAAAAATGGCATTGTTGCTTTTTCCTTTTAAGGCTTAAACTAGTGTATAATGCCCTAATGACCAAGACAATACCTTAATACAATGGATATGCATTAAATTAAGGAGTACAAAATGTTTTTGAGGCCTGTAATGTTGAACCAAGCTAGCTAGATCAGAATTGCAAGTTGTTATGAACATGTATTGGCCATGGACAAAAGTGAGTTTTTGCCAATTTCAAGAATTCGATTCTCTCTAACCACAAGGGTGTTTGAGGAGTTCTTGGACAATTTGGAAAGCTTGGAAAAAGTACTACAATCCATCTTTGTAATGAAACTTGAAACTCCAAGTGGAACTATGTGAAAAATGGAACTAGATTATGGCAAATTTTCTCTAAGTTAAAAGTTTTAGGTACCCTTGTTCCAAAAATCCTAACTTGAGATACAAGCTTCTTTTCAGAAAACTTTGTGAATAAAAGTTGTAGACTTTGTGATGGACTACAACTTTCATGTTTCAAGTTTTGTTTGAATCCATTTGCATCTTGGTGAAAAAAAGGGACAAAGTTAGGAAAAAATAAGAAAATTTTATAACTTAGAAAAATTCTAAGTTATGAAAATTTTCCATTTTAAACCCTAATTTGCATTTTTGGGTTTCTTGATGAAAAGTTTCATAATTTGACATTTCTTGATGAAAAATTACCCTTGGCACTTGATTTTGACCAAAAAGGTCAAAGTTTGACTTTTCAGTATACAGTCAAATTTTGATCAGTTGACTGAAAAACTCATCTGTCAATCCTATGCATTTGATATCTTTTGAACTTGTTGAATGGGTCAAGACAATTTCATTGAGTCCTTGAGTCCATGGTTGAGCTTGGTTTGCCATTGGCTAGGTCAACGATTCAAAAATTGCCTTTGTACAGTCAAAACCCTAAAAATGACCATTTTGCCCTTTTGGTGATCTGATCAAATTTCTTGTGGAATTGTGATCCAAACTTGATCAAATGGTTCATATGAGTTCATAATGTTGATGTGGGTCAAATTTCATGAGGTTTGACTGTCAATTGGCCACAGTTGACTTTTTCCCCAATACAGCTGATTTCTAGGTCAACTGTCCAATTGACTGGGTAAAGATTTGAATCAAGGCTTGGAACTTGGTATGGGCAAACTTGTGAACCCAACATGAAGCATGAAAGTCATTTTGGGTATTGTAGGTCAAAATATCCTTGTGAAAACTCAAACCCTAATTTGGGTTAACAGTGCAAGGAGGGGTCTTGAGCAGAGCAAACCCTAGCTTGATCCTGAATTCCAAGAGTCTTGTAATGAGAAAGTTTTGATGAAATGAGAGGGCAAATTTTGGGGTACAACAGTTAGAGATTAATTACCGAAGCAAGTCGGGGCAACTATCTCTACAACCAACAAAAAGCGGGTTCCGGATTAATACATGAAACAAGACAGGACAACTATCTATGAACAACCAATTGTAGATTAATACCTGAAACAAGACATGACAAATATCTACATGAGCATATTGAAGATTAACTCCTGAAACAGGACGAGACGACTATCTTTATCACCAATGGTATGAACTCCTAAAATAGGACAAGTTTACCAACAAACTGATTGTAGATCAATTCCGAAAACTAGACAGGGAGACTATCTACATGACAAACAATTCCTTCAAGACATCTGTTGTTTCGGTTTAAATCGACCATTGATTTATCCTGATTTCGTCTCGGTATACACTTTCCCTGGTTCAGTTAAATCGCTCCGAAGAGTTATCCAGTGAAATATCATTCAAGACATTTATTGTTTCAGTATAAGTCGATCAAAGATTTATTCTGATATTTCTTCCAATCTCTACCAACGGTCACTTTAGATGGCATCTATAAGCCCATCTTCGATGATTCCCTATCACTTTTGGATGGAATTCGTAAGCCCATCTCTGAAAAACATTCCATTATTCTCCAAATGGCATCTTTAAGCCTATTCCCGACACAATCAACTAACACATCAGCGAGTGCAAAATTCTAGGCACGCTAGTGTTCAATCATCTCCCACCTTCAAGCTACGAACGGCGACATGCCATTCTCACTTTTCAGGTTTCAGAAGAATGAATAGGGGCAACTGTTGTACCCCAAAATTTGCCCTCTCTTTCCTTTAAGATTTTCTTCTAGGGTTTTTTGACTGTTCAAAGCTTTTCATGCCTCCAGATATGGCAATGGATTCATCAAGGGTTTACGTTTGTGGGTGTTTAAAATTTCTCTTGTCCTGTAGTATTGAGCTAGGGTTTTGACTCTTGAAGATGTGACATTTGTTGAGATTAAGGCTAGTGTTTTAATGGATGTGCAATGTTAACGCCTATATTTGAGTTTGTCTCAAATTAAGGGTTTTGATTCATGATGGCGAATATGAAAACTCTTTGATAATACATCATTTTCTTGTGAAGAAAGTTAACCGGAGTTGATTTGAAATTAGGGTTTTGATCTTTTTCTTAATTGGATGAATTTTGGAGTCTTTCATGCAAGGGTTTGTTTAGGTTTCTATGATGCATCATTTCGGGCATTTAAGAGTTTAAGCTGTCAAATCTAGATATTCATATCGTGATGATTCAAACTTTGGTTTTCATCCAGCATTCACGGAGGAAGCTTCAATTGCGATTTAATTTCGTAACCTGATAAGTTTGTTTTGTTCTGAGATTTGCCTTCAAAATGTGAGCATTATTCAAATCTCTATGGCCTAAATTTGGGGTTTTCATCGAGGATAGCGCAAGGATACCAAGTTTCTCATGCATAGTATAAAACTCATGGATTCTTCTTTCAACGTTACAAATTACATCATATTAACACATTACATTTTTCATTTACATCTATTCTTTTTTTCAACATTATAAATTGCATCATGTTTGTTTTTCAACACATGACATTTTCTATTTACATCTATTCTTTTTCAACATTACAAATTACACCATATTAACACATTACATTATTTATTTACATTTATAACTCTTTCAACATCCAATTTCCAAAGTTCCAAATATGCATCATTGTTCAAAATTCCAAATCTATTTATAAGTTCAAAACAGTTTCAAAATCCTTACAAAATTCATTTACAAATGCAAAGGCATAAACTATAAATTTTCCTATTTTTCCTATTCTATTACAAAACAAAAGGTTTCTTCATCTTCAAGTGTCTTTAAATCTTCCTCTTTGATCTTGCAATCTCATCCAATACATGAAACAAAAAAGAAAATTTGTTAGCAAACATAAACATGGAAATAAGCAGAGAATTGAAAAATGTTTGAAACTCATCATTAGGGTTGGTTTATGGAATCAGAAAAAGGTGTTTTTCAGCCATTTTTTGTGCCAAAACAACCTCATACAAAATGGATTTAATCATGGGCCTAGAATCATTGCAAATCACAATTTAACTTGTTTCACAATGAATAAATTCAAAGAGGTGCAACACAGAATCACACTTCCAGCCCAATAGACAAAGATTCATAAATCAATGGGCCTAAAAGACAAAAGACAAAAAAGAATTGTACAAGCCTCACAAATCAGATTCTATCATTGGCTAGGGAGAATTTCTATTGCAAATCACAAGCTTGGTTCACAATCAGAAAAGACAAAATCAAGGAAGATCAGAACTAACATTATTTTCACGCAAAAAGCCTCATGTTGTTTCATGTCAAAGAAAAAACCAGAATTTGTAAAATCAAATCATAGGCCAAAGCAATTATACTGCAAAATCTCAAAAGACAATACTTTTGGTTCATAGAAAATCAAGTTATTAAAGTCATAAGAAATACATGCAACAAAAGCAAAATATAGCAAGTACAAAGCCTGTAAAAAAGCTCAGCAAGTACAACCTTAAAGCAAGCAAGTGTAGCCCTAAAGCAACCAGTACATCCAACATCACAAGCAACCAGTACAAGCAAGTACAAAATCTAGCATCCATCACAAATAAATAACATAACCAACAAGCAAGGTCAAAGGCAAAGTACAATAAAGTTGATTTGTTAAAGTGACAGAACAAGCTTCCCTCAAGTCATTATCAATTCTTATTACAGAAAACAAAGTGTAAAATCATAGTATAAGAAACAGAACAACCGAGTTCACCAGGGGACATAAATAAATAACCCAAAAAAATCCTTGTTACAAAAATAACAACAAAGTTCATAAATATATAAATACAAAAAGAGAGATATACAGAGCAGTTCACAAAAAATATATCATCACACAGTTCACAAAGATACAAAACCGAGCCATCATAAAACCCTCAAAAAATCAATCCATTCATTTCCGTAACAAATATACAGATACAGGGGGAAGCCACACTAACAATAAAGCTTTCATTACTTGTCTGTAACACAGAAACAAATGCCATAACCTTTTCAAAGTTTTTTTCCACAAAAAATACAGAGACAAAACAAAACTTTTGTTTCTTTCTTCCCATCACGAAAAAAAACCCAACTATCAAAAAATCTCCAAAGTCATTTTCATAGAAAACATATCGAACCATAACACAAAAAACCATTTTCCAACCTGTTCATAAGAAAATATACAAATACAGAACCAAACCAAGTCATCATAACAAACACAACATCCATTTTTCTGTAAAAAACAGAAACAACACAAACCCCTATTTTCTCATCATTTTCTAAAACCTAAACCCTTCAGAATCAGTAAAGAGGAGAAAAAGGAAAGATCTCACCGAGGCTACGCGAGGAATCCAAATCGGAACGATTAGGGTTTCATTCATCCCCTTTTAAATCTACACAAGACCAGGCATAATCTGTAAAAACAAACGCGAGGTTAGTAATCAGCAAGAGAAGAGGAATCCAAAGATGTAAGAAAAATAAAGTTTGGAACATCGCCACCGCAAGGGCGATTTCTGGCGCGACCGTTCTCTCTTCTCTAGCGGGAGAATGTCAGAGAGAACGAGAGAGTAAATCAGCGCAAGAGAGAGAGAGAGAGAGAGAGTTGTCTATCAAATGAGACAATGCTTCAATTTGTGGTTATTTTGTTCAAAAACAACCAAGCCCAATCCTCCTCTAGGCCCAACCCCCCCTTTTTCTAGCTCTACCATCCCTTGTCTCTCTTGCCCGTACCAAAATTTTCCTGGGCCTCAGCAAAACAACAATAACTAAACCCAATCTCCCTCACGCGCTACCCCCCCTTATCTATCTTGTCCATAACAAAATTTTCCTGGGCCTCAGCAAAACAACAATAACCAAACCCAATCTCCCTGTCTGCTTGTCACAACGCATGCCCAATCACATTTTTTTTGTTTTATTTTCTGTTTACACAAAAAAAAATGATATTGGGCCAGACCCAAAACAAAAACTTCTTTTACACACATACACTCAAAATCTGTTTTACACCCCTAACTTCATTTTCATATTTTATTTTATTTTCCTTTTTTTATTTATATTTATTATTATTAGTATTAATTTTATTATTATTTTTATTAATAAAAAACCAAAAATATTTATTTATTATGTAGGTAGTAATATATTTATTTTTATTTCTTTCTAAACTAAAAAGACAAAAGGACATTTTTTTACTAAATTTATTTCTTTTTTTTCTTAATTAATTAATAATTAGACTTAAGTTTAGTTTAGTTTATTTTAATTAAAATTAACTTAGAAATTAGGATTTCTTTTAATTAATTAATTTTTATGCTAGTTTAATTTAATTAAAACCTTTTAAAAAAAAACCCTAAAAAATCTCCTTCTTCAAATTAAATCAATTTCTTTCTTTTAACTTAGGTTTTAACCATTTTCTTGTTTTACTTAATTATTTTCATTTTAGATAATTAGGTTTAAAACTTTTTCTTTAACAAAACCAAACAAAACCCATTCCTTTTCCATTTATCCTTGTACATTATATTCATTTCATTTCTTGTATATTTATTCAAATTCAATATGGTTGTAATAGATAATTAGGATTTAATTTCTTGCAATCCTCATTTGTAAATTTATACACCTCATCCCCAAATGATGTAATAGCGTAGAAATTTACTTTCTGCAATTTATTGCTTTCGAATATAAATGCTAGTAATTAAGGCTTGTATGGCAAGATAAAATCAATAACTAGAAAACCCTAATTCAGGACAAAACAATGCATGAAAAATAAACACCTTGCACACTCGCACCTCTAGGGTTAACCTCACTTGTTGCCTTACGAATAAATAGTCATGTCCATCGAATGTGGGATATTTTAGCAATGACTCTCGAATACAAGATCGTAGTCCCTCGATGACCCTTCGATGTTGCCTTTGTAAATGATTTTAGACCCTTACAACAAATTGCTAAGGTATCCTACAATGTTGCCTTCTATGACTATACGATGACCCACGCCTGTCCCTTCACATGCAATGATAGGGCTTCTTACCAATCAATGGTAAGATATCTATATCTAAAGGAGGAGGAAATGAATGAAGACTTTTTGATTAGGTAGAACGTTCATAGTTTCTTGCTCACAACCATCTTCAAAACATCTTTCAAACATACTAACACTTTCAAATGAAATATTTTCAAAAGTCAATACTTTGTATGCATTCTTATAGAGACGAGAATCATTACAAAGTTCGCCTAAACGAAGGCAATTTTCAAAAATACTTTTAAAACCCATCACAAACAAATTTCAAATAAAGTATTTTCAAAGTGAGCTAGCAACTAAGAGCCCGTAGATAACTACGAATGAAAAGGGTACTAACATCTTCCCTTTTCATAATCTATCCCTCGAACTCAAGAAAGTATATCAAAAGGTGTTTCCTGTTCTTTTCACCCTTTCCTTATTGGATAAAAGAAAATTCGGTGGCATATCTTTCTATCCGTAACAATTGCAATAAAACGCAAAACACACAAGTTAGTTCTCCCACCGTATTACAACAACCATATCATTGGATGTGAGGGACAAGCGTGGGTCATCGTACAGTCATAGAAGGCAACATTGTAGGATACCTTAGAATTTTTTTATAAGGGACTAATATTGTTTACCGAAGGCAACATCGAAGGGTCATAGAGGGACTACGATCTTGTAATCGAGGGTCTTTGCTAAAGTATCCCACATTCGAGGGACATGACTGTTTATTCTAAGGCAACAAGTGTGGGTTAACCCTAGAGGTGCAAGTGTGCAAAGTGTATTGTCTTTATGCATTTGTATTGAATTAAGGTTGTCTACTTGTTTGGTTTTAAGTATTTCCATACAAAACATAATTACTAGCAATAATATTGAAAGCGATAAATTGCGGAAATTTAAAGTCCTACGCTATTACAACATTTTAGGGGATGGGGATACAAATTACAAATGGGATCGAAAGAAATTAAAACCTAATTATTATTACAATCATATTTAATAATGCAAAAATAAAATAAAATATGCAAGAACATAAAGATAATATAAAAGAAGAGAGAATTGTTTTTTGTGGTTTTGGATGGAAAAAGTTTTAACCTAACTAGTTAAAGTAAATTAAATGGAGAGAAGTTAGTTAATTAAATTCCTAAATTCTAAGTTAATTTAATTAAAAAGATAAAATTAAACTTAAACCTAAGTCTAAATCTATTTTGATTAAATTAAGAAAAGAAAATGTTTTTGTTAGGGTTTTATGTTTGAAAGAAATTAAAGTAAAATGGAAATAAAATACTAATTTTAGTCTAAGTACTTAATAAAATAATTTTTTTTGTATTTTTTAATTAGAAATAAAATAATAATATTAAAAGGAAATAAAAGAAAATAAAATAAAAATAAAAATTGAAAGTCTGGGGGTGAGAAAAGGAATGTTGGAGGTTAGAGAGTAAAAAACAGTTTTTGTTTAGTTTAGGCCCAAATTGATTTTTTGTATAATCAGAAATAAAAATAATAATAATGTTATGTTGGGATGCATATTTTTTAGCAATTAGGGGGGAGGAAAGTAAAAATGAATGGCCTAGTGGAAGGAGGCCTAGGCGCGCCTGTTCAAACAAAAAGGAAACAAGTGAAAATATGATAAATGTAAAAGGTCTCGCTGGGGCTCGAATCCAGGACCTTATAAAGGTAAGCCTTACGCGCGCGCTTGCTGCCGCTGGGGTGACATGTACATCTGGTATAAAAACAAGTTGAAGTAAATATAAGATAAAGCAAGTCCATGATTGTACTTCATTTTCTTCCTCGTGCTAGCCATAACTCTGTAAATTTCTCAACTCTCAACCATTCTCAAAAGTATGAACATCAAACTTGTTAGAAATTTCACCATGATTTCAAATATGTAAATAACTTAAGCAATGGATCAAAGATGAGCACTAATTTTAAATGGTACCAAATTTAACCTAATTTTTTCAGAAGATTCAGGCTCAAAATTCTCACTACTCAGGCAACATAAATGAATTCTAAGGACATGGTTAGTTTCAGAGCTATGATGTCTACATTTTATCTTTTAAAATGGAAGCCAAATGATGCTTGTATAAAGAGTTAGAATTTCAGAAAACTCACCTTGCAGATGGAGATCATGTTTTAAGTTTTAGAAACCTTCAAGGTGTTGTAATGATCTAGTTAGCTTCCTTGAACCTCCAGGAAGCTATTGCAATGCTTACTTTGGATTGAGGATGGCTGAAATGTTCTGGAGAAGTCAAAGTGTAAGCTTCAGTTTTTGAAAATGGAGGATGATGATGATGGAAGTACAAAAGTGATTTAGGTGTTTGAATTACTTCTATATAGTGTATAGATGATGTTTGAAGGGTTAAAATTAAAAATGCACGAGGGAATTTTAAGCTTGGATTTCAAAACCAGAAATGACAAGTTTTGAGGTATTTTGGTGGTTCTGCGTTTGAGAAAGTTCGAGGGAGTTTTCAGGCTAGCAAAATCGTGTCCTTGGCTTGCAAATGATGTCTCAATTTATAGGCAAGAGTTTTGGAGGAAAGATAACATCAGATTTGCAAGTTGCAAAGTTATGGCTATGTTTCTTGATTTTGAAGCAAGCTTGAAGAACATGGTTTCAAGGTGAAGTACCATGCCCTCTAGGGTGGCTAGACACTTTAAACATGTTTCTTCTGATTGTTTATGTTGAGTGTGATCAGAACAAACAAGTTAGAGGCTTAAGAAATTGACTTTGTGATTAAAGTGAACTTTTCCAAAATGGAAGTGTGACCTTTCTTCCCTAAATGGCAAGTCAACTTGGAAAAAGCTTGAAACACTTGGACAATTGATCAATCATCTATGTAAAAATTAAATTAAGGAGTGATTTACAAGTTAGAAGCCTGCAAATCAATATTTGTGCAACATGGTTAGAGATTTGGTCAAGTGTTTATCACAAAAATGCCTTGTAATTCAAGAATGAATGCCCAACTTCCTCTCTTCGATTCTCTTAGCTCACAAATGATCTCTTCAAGTTCTTGGACATTTTGGAAAGATTGAAACATACTTTATAACTTTCATGTTTCCAAATTTTGCAAAATCAAATTGCAACTATTTGAAAACTGGCCAAGAAGTTTGGACAAAAGTCGGCCTAAACTAGGTCAAAATTTTACTGTGTTTAAGAAAAAGTGCATGACTTCATGCGACTTATAAGTCAAAATCTAAGCATTTTTTGGACATGAGCCCTCAAATTCAAAGTTGTATATTTCATCAATATCTACAACACTCATGTTGAAAGTTTTCCTTGAATCATCTTGCATCTTGGTGAAAAATTGGCATGAAGTAGTGAAATTATCATATACGAAAAATAATTAGAAAAATTTCTAAGTCTTGAAAAGTTTGACTTTTCAAATTGACTTTTGACTTTATTGATTCCTTGATGGTCAAGTTTCATATTTTTGAATATCTTGATGAATTTTGATCTTTAAAACTCAAATTTGACCAAAAAGTCAATTTTTGACTTTTGGTGTATTAGTTGACTTTTTAGCGGTTGACCAAATTTCAACTATCAATCATTTGATCTTGAGGAATGAATTGAGTCATTCAATTAGGTCAAATTATGTGCTTTAATCCTTGAGATCATGTTTTAAACCAATAATTCATGTATTAGCTCGAAAATAAAAAATTATTCATTCTAGTCAAAACCCTAATTTTGACCATTTTTCCCTTTTGATGATCTGCACACTTTTCTAGAGGAATTGTGATCCAAACTTGACCAATTGATGAAAATGACTTTAAAATGTTGATATAGGTCAAAAATCTTAAAGTTTGACTGTAGGTTGCCCATAATTGACTGTTTACCCAATACATTTGATTTTCAGTCATTTGATCAATTGATTGAGCAAAATTATGATTCAAGACTTGAAATTTGCCATGAGTATTCTTGGAGGTATATAATGATCCATGAAAGTCAATTGAGGCATTAGAATTCCAATTGCCTTTGTGAAAATCAAAATCCTGATTTGGGGCATTAGTGTTTAAGTGGTTTGACCTAGTCAACACTTGTGCAAATTTGAGTCATTGGAGATCTTGTGAGAAATGTATTAAGAAAAGAGAGGGAAAATTTTGGGGTACAACAGCTGCCCCTGTTCAATATTCTTAAACCTGAAGAGTTAGATTGGAAGGTTAGCCATTCATGACTTGAAGGTGGAAGATGATTGAACACTTAGAGTGCCTAGAAATTTGCACTCGCTGATGCACGAAGTAATGTGTTAATTGATTGTATTGGGAATGGGCTTAAAGATGCCATTTGGGTAGGTAATAAAGAGTTGTCAAAGATGGGATTGTAGATTCCTTCCAAAGATAATTGGTTGACTCTAACTCGGAGAAGTGTCAGAATAAATCTTGGGTTGATTTAAAACTGAACCAGAGAAGTGTTTTTATCTTTAGCCAAAAGAAGTATCAGAACTTAACCTGAGCTGAAGAGAGATCCACTGAAAGAGGTATTAGAACTTAATCTAAGCCAGATGATGCCTATGTCTGAAAGAAGTATCATAAATTAATCTTAGCCAGCTGAGGTCTTTATGTCTTCAACCGAACGATGTATCAAAAATTAATCTGAGTCGGGTAAAGGTCTATTGAAGGAGGTATCAGAACTTAATCTAAGCCAGCAGATAAAATTAATGTCTTTAACCGAACGAAGCATCAGAACTTTATCAAAGCCGGAGAAAGGTTTACTGGAGGAGGTATCTGAACTTAATCTGAGCGAGTCGATAAACTTGATATCTTTAACTGAATGAAGTATCAGAACTTAATCTGAGCAGGAGAAAGATCTACTAAAGGAGGTGTCAGAACTTAATCTGAGCCGACAAATAAACTTGATGTCTTTAATCGAACAAAGTATCAGAACTTAATCTGAGCCGGAGAAAGGTCTACTGAAGGAGGTATCAGAACTTAATCTGAGCCAACAAATAATCTTGATGTCTTTAATCGAACGAAGTATCAGAACTTAATCTGAGCCGGAGAAAGGTCTACTGAAAGGGGTATCAGAACTTAATCTGAGCTAGTAGATAATCTTGATGTCTTTAACCGAATAAAGTATCAAAACTTAATTTGAGCCGTAGAAAGGTCTACTGAAAGAGGTATAAGAACTTAATCTGAGCCAACAGATAATCTTGATGTCTTTAACTGAATGAAGTATCAAAACTTAATCAGAGCCGGAGAAAGGTCTACTGAAGGAGGTATCAAAACTTAATCTGAGCCAGCAGAGGATCTGTATGTCTTTGATTGATCTTTCCTGAAATAGGTAAATAATTAGTTTCACACAGATGCATACATGATGTTCTCAAAATAAATGATATTATGCTACATGTTTAGTATGCATGTGTCATGATGTATGAATGTTGTTAAAATGTATTTTGTTTGGGAAAATACATCCCTGACTACTGCTGGGGAGTTTTGGGAAGCTAAAACCCGGACTACTGCTGGAGATGAAGAGTATGTGTATTTTTAACCTTGTCTAGAGTGCTACTGCTGGAAATTCCTGTTTATTGTTTGAGGAAACTCTGTAGAGAATTGTTGTACCCCAAAATTTTCCCTCCAACTTTTACTCAAGGCATGCTCTTAGAGATTCTCAATTGCTCAACGATGACCAAGAATTGACCAGACAAATTCTCCTCATAAGCAATGAACCTCTAACTAGGGTTTCACTTTTCATCAAGATGTGTGAGCTCCAAAGGTCTTAAATGTTTTCCATGGTCCTAATATGCCTTTAAGATTGTCCATGACAAATTTCATACCATACACTACAAGTTTGCTCATTCAATTGCTCAAGTGTTGGGAAATCAACTATATTAGGTCAAAAGTAAATTGTGGCCTATATATAGTCAAACTTCAAGATTTTTGGTCAACATCAACATTTTAAAGTAACATCCATCATTTTATCAAGGGTTGATCATGATTCCACAAGAAATGCTTCTAATCTATCAAAAGTCAAGAATTACTAAATTAGGGTTTCTATAGAAAAAGTCAACTGAACTTTGACCAAGCATAACTTTCACATAATTCATCCATTTTTCCCAACCAAAGCTCATTTTGAAGATAATCTCATTCCCTACAACTTCTCTTGTGTCCTCAAGATCAAGAGATGCACCATTTGAAAGATACAAGCTCATACATTACATGTCATTTTCAGAAAGTTAACAAAAGACACTTTTTGCCAAGACCTTTTATATCAACATAACGTCTTCAAATTGAAAATTTATCAAAAGAGAGATTGAATTAGACATCTTGGGATTTCTAAAAAGTCAAAGATAATCATCAAGATATCAAAATTGAGCAAGTTATGGCTTGCCCAAGTTGAAAAAATTTTGGAAATTTCAAAAGTTGTGCATTGAGCAAAATTGAACTTTTAGGTCAATAGCCTAACTTCTTGGACTTCAAAGGTCTTCCTAACCTTGCAAAGGACCTCTAATCTCATTTTTACATGGCCCTACCATTTTTATCTATTTTGTTCATATTTATTTTAATTTATTTCAAATAAATATAAAATAAATTGCATAAAATAAATAGAGATGGGCTTTGGCATTTGGGCTGATGTTTTGGTTTGCTTAAAAGCCCACAAATTCGTGCAAGAAGTGACCAGGTTCATTCCAATATGAAAAAGGCATTAAATATCAATTTTAGCATTTATTTTCAAATTTTATGATTTTGGTTTAAAAACAATGTTTATGGCTTGGATTCTTGCCATATTTCCTTGTCCCCTCCCTCTCCACTATAAATACATCATATATGCAAGCCAAACTCACGCAGAGATACAGCCTAGGAGACCACACAAAAATTACAAACAATTCTCAAAGTTGTGAAATTCAAAACTGAATTTCCAGCCACCATCCATCCAAACCAAGCATGCCATCCTCTTCCTGAAGATCCCAGGATTCACTGCCAGCCCTCAAGCCAACACACGCCAGAACTACCACTTTCAATCATCACCGTTTTGGTAAATTTCTAAAATTTAAATCCTTATTTTTGCGTGTTTTTTAATGCTTTGACATGTATGTATGAGTTGTTATGCATCATTAGAAAAGGTTAAGGGCATAACATGAAGTTTACGACACATGAATCATGATGTGCCATTTTCAAACCATGCTAGGGTTTTCTATTCGTAACTCCAAACACATGAACTTTTAGGCCAAATTAAGGCCAGATTTAGACTCAAGAGACAATTTTGTATGGAGTAGACCCTTTGGTTTACCACGAATCTCTCTTTTGCAAGTACACTATTTTGCTTGGTCGAAGAAGATAACGGGAGGGCATTTTTATGTTATCTGATTGGCCCATTCAAATATATCTGGCACACGCGTTTGAAATTAGGGAATATAATTGAATTCTCTTTATATTTATTTTGTGTTGTTATACTAACGAATGAACAGGATGATGCAGTGGCAAGGCAGTGTGTGTTAAGGTGTTGCTTATGCGAGAGGTCAGGAGTTCGACCCCTGCCTCTTGCATATTATTTTTCCACTTCTTCTTTGTAGATCCAGTGTAGCAAGGTCGTACACGCGCGCCATAGACCACCAGATCTACACCTTCCAATGACAATGCAGCCAAATCCAAACACAACAAACACATGTCCTCATAATGGACATCCAAAAGATCCTCACACTGGATCCATATAGTCTCTGGGTCAGCTTAGTATGGGCATAGCGAATTTTCAATCCACACCCCCTATTTGCTTCCTAGTCAGGCCCATTTTTTTATTTCTTCATTTATTTTATTTATTTGTTTATTAATTTCAAAAATCACTTCTTTTTCTAATAATTAAAAAAAAATCAAAAATAATAATCATAGACTTAAGATTTTTCCAATTAATTTAATTTTCATTAATTTAATTAATTAATTATTTTAACTTCATTTTATCAATTTAAAATCAACTAGACTTAGGTTTATTTAATTCAAATATATTTTTTAATAAAAACACAAAAATATTAGAATTAGGTTTAATTTCATTTAATATTTATTTTCTTAATTAAATTTATTTTTAATAATAAATAATAAACAAAAACAACCAAAAAATATTTTCTTGTTTACTTAGAAATTTTTAGGGTTTTAGACGTATCTTTCTCAATTCGCGCGCGTTCAATATTTCTTTTCTATTATTCTTTTCATATCTTTGTATCTGTTGATGGTATATAATAGATTAAAATAGGACTTTATCGCTTTCTTTATTTTCCCCCTATTTGAACATGTAATTACCCCCTTCCCGAAGCACTGTAATAGCATAGGATTTAACTTTCTGCACTTTAAATTTCTGCAATATTTATTAACTGCTTATATGTATGACTAATAGGATTGCATGACAAGAGCCTAATAACAAAATGTTAGCAAACTTAAATTCAAAGATAAATAAATTGAATTGAATCAATTACACATATACACCTCTTGGGTATCCCACTTCGGTTGCCTTCATAAAATAGTCACAATTCTCGAAACGTGAGAGGTTTTAGTGGCTATCCTCTGGTTCAAAAGATCATAAGTCCCTCAATGACCCGCTCGACGTTGCCTCGGTAAGAATATGATCTTAGAACCTTAGGGTAGTTACTAAAGCTTCTTGCCCAGTTGCCTTTATGACTATATAAAAATCCTTGCGATTGTCCCTCAACATCCAACGATAGGGCTACCTACTCACTAATAGTAGGATAACACTGTCTAAAAGATATGAGGAAAAGAATGAACCTTTTTGAGTATAAGTAGATAGTTCTTAGATGTTATGCTCAAAACAAACTTTTTACAGTTACATATTTCAAAAACAACTTTCAAAAACATTTTCTTTGTCAACACTCTTGAGGACTGATACAAGAGTTATCATGAAGTAAATCGCTGCACTAAGGCATTTCAAAATAATTTTCAAAAACACAAAGCACAAGGTATTTCAAAAATGAGCTAAGCATCTAAGATCCTGTAGAAAACTACAAATGGAAAGGGTGCTAACACCTTCCCTTTCCATAATCTACCCCCCTTACTTAAAAAATTCTCGAAAAGGTCTTTTTCTGTTCTTTTCACTCTTTCCTTAAATTGGATAAAAGAAAAGTCAGTGGTGACTCTTGCTTACCGCAACATTTGTGAATATAAACACAAAACCAGTATAAACAGTCAGTTCTGCCACTGTATCACAAGAATGTTGATTTCTTCTTGGGGAATAGAGTTTAGGAACCTTGGTTGTTCATTGCTCTACTAGAGAATTTAATTCTCATATACCCTGACTGGGGATAAAAGAGATGACTAAACTTCCAATTTGTCTGGAGAGGATAAAGTTAACTGTTATCTAGCTGGATTCCAGGCTTTGCAGTAACTATCTTAGGATAATATCAACTTTACTGGAGAATATGAATTTTGTCCGTTAATTTATAGTAGTCTGGGAAGTATACTCAAGTTGGGGAGATTGTAGTCTGTTTGGGAAATAAACCCTTTTGAGGAAGGTATTCTGGCGACCTTACAGGGGAAGAATTTTGCAAGGTTTTCTCTTTCTTCTTTGGAAAACTTGGCTGGGGAAGAGGATTTCTAGGAAATATGTTGATTGGACCCCTGGACAGAGAATGTATGAATTCACTCTGTAGGGATAATCTTATTGAAGTGACTCTGTGGGGATATCCCAAATACTTAAGTAAATGCTTGTTACTATTCTTGTTCATACATTTGTTAATAGTTAATCATGTTCATATGCATATGTTCATTTTAGTCATTGGAAATTTTTGCACTCAAAACAGAAAAAACAAAAAGTTTGCACTTCAAAGTATATTTGTATTGATAATCTGCCTATAAACAGGCATTTTTGTACAGGGAGACAGAAATCCTAGTAAGAGGAAGTTGTCGAAAAAATGAAAAGAATACAAAGTGAAAACAAAAATTGTATAGCCATGTGGAAGTGATCTGATTGGGTTCTAACTGACCTTTATAACCTTTAATTGGCTCATCCTAAGCCATTAGAAAGTAGTGAGATGGCCGATTTTGGTCCAGACCGAAGATTGGTTGATACTCGATGCTACAGTCATTGAGATTAGACTTTTGGGATATTCCGGCCACAATACTTTGGTGCTTGAGCTAGAACAATTCCTAAAAGATAGGTCAGTGATTTGAGACTCCTTAGAACCCAATTACTATTAATAGGACATGTTGAGCCAACTGAAACTTCAAGAGGGTACTTACCTTTAAAACTCGTGCAAGCCTTTAAACCTTAGGTCTCTGTGTGACTTGTTTGTGTTTGATATACTTGTGATTTAAAAACATAATAATAACATCATAAACATCATAACATGTCATGTACACTAACCATTTCAAGGGCCTGTGGATTTATCTCTTCTCTATTTTGTAGGTCATGGATTCAGCTTGTAGAAAAACCATCCGAATTAACTTTGTAGAGATCCCTCCCAAACTCAAGGAAATGGTCTTAAAAGTTTATGAGAGCTCATCATTCAACAAGAGACATGGTCACTTGCTCAGTTTGGTTATTACCGGTTTTGACAAAGGTTTGATGAGTGTCGTATTCCAGTTCTTCGACCCTAAGCACCACTGCTTCATGTTTCCAAATTATCAGTTGGTGCCTATGCTGGAAGAATTCTCCAAAATAATTGGTTTGCCTATATTGGAGCAGATACCCTTTACCAGTTTAGAACAAGATCCAACTGCTGAAGATGTTGCTGTAGCTTTGCACTTAAAGCCGTCCGACATTGAGTCCAACTGGGAGAAAATGAGTGGAGTTAAGGGCCTCCTTACAAGTTTTATGATGAAGAAACTTGGGTATTCCTAGACGCTATAAGTTACCATGCCTTTGAAGATGTTTTATCTCTTTTAATCTACGGGTTGGTTTTGTTCTCCAACTCATATCAGTTTGTAGATATCAGTGCCATCAACATCTTCCTTGCTCATAATCCAGTGCCTACATTGCTCGGGGATATTCTGCATTCACTCCATACCCATACCATGAAGAAGCGAGGGACTCTTATGTGTTGTATACCTCTACTCTATAGGTGGTTTATTTTGCACCTTCCTCGGTCAGTAATGAAGAATGAGTTAGGTTTAAGATGGAACCAAAGATCAATATCTCTTTCTCACTCTGATATCTATTGGTGCCCTCGCTCCTAAGAAGACATCTCTTTTATTGATCTCTGCGGAGAATTTCCCAATGTGCCACTCCTTGGAATTAAAGGAGGCATCACCTACAACCTCTCCTTAGCTTTACGCCAGTTCTGTTACACTCGGAGGGATGGTCCTCATGATATGCTCATTCAAGGTATTGTGTTAGACTATTCAAATGATCTGCAATGTTATCATCAGAGGTTCATCCGCGCTTGGGGAATGGTTAAGAAGACTGGTAGTAGGACTCTAGGGCACAAGAACTCCATCCCTTTGGAGCCATACCTCAAATGGGTGCGAGCTCGTGCTCAAAATCTTAAGATGCCGTATGCTGCTATCCTACCAGTGACTTCAGAGCCTATTGTTCAAGGGGTCGAGTCTCGCATCATTCTGCATCCTAATATGCCAACAAACTTCAAAGAGTTACAAAAATCTTGGATACAACTCAAGGAAGAACGAGATACCTTTAAGTCCCAATTCTATGCCTGTGAGAAAAAGGTGTTGGAACTGACAAAGCAGCTCCACGAAGAGCATAATCTCAATGCCTACATTAGCACCAAAAGGAAGCGTCCTTGGGATAATTAGGAATCTTAGAACTTTCTTATTTGTTGTTCCTTTGTAAACCTTGATTTCATTTGAACTTACTAATAAAAAGTCTTTTTTTAGTTTTGGTTATAAGAGTTTAAATCCTATGAGGCCCTTGAAAACATTGCATAAACATATCATGCATATCATTGCATAAATAGGTTGTCAGGACAGTTTTCTTATTATTTTCGTTATTCATTCCAGCAAAAGAAATGGCTCTCGAACAGACAGTGAAGGACCTCCAAGCTTAGAACGCTCAGTTTCAGAAAATGTTCCTGGCTCTGGCCCAGGGACACGAAGATCTGAAAGCTCTTATCATCAAAGAGAAGACCAAGAAGACAGAAACCAGCTGGTATAGTGAATTTTGGAAGAAGGATCAGAGGATCGGTTAAGCGAGCTATAGATTTCGCAACCCCGTCAAATGAGAGGGACAATCAAGAAGAGAAGACAGTGGAAGAAAACAACAATCCAGGGTCTGAGGAAGATGAACCTGACTATTCTGAGGTGCAATATCCTCCTGCTGATGATAAATACAAATAGTTGGAGGATCGGCTCAATGCTATGGAGATCCAGAGGATACTCGGGATGGACTTTGAGGAGCTAGGACTGATTTCAGGGGTGGTCATCCCACAAAAATTCAAAGTTCCTACATTTGCTAAGTACGACGGCGTCTCCTGTCCTAAGCTACATTTAAGGTCATATGTCAGGAAGATTCAACCCCACACTACTGACAGGAATCTGTGGGTCCATTTCTTCCAGGAGAGTTTGGCAAGGACTCAGCTAGAATGGTTCTATCAAATGAAAAGAACCAACGTTCGTAATTGGGAAGATTTGGTTGTTGCTTTCTACAAGCAGTATCAATATACTACTGACCTCGCCCGACTCGTACACAGTTGCAAAGTATGTATATGGGTTCCGACGAAGGTTTTAAAGATTATGCCTAAAAATGGAGAGACCTTGCGGGAAGAGTCCAGCCTCCGTTGTCTGATAGGGAGTTGGTGGACATGTTCTTGGGCACGTTATTCAGGTCTTTCTTTAACCATCTGATTGGAAGTTCTTCTATCGGGTTTACTGAATTAATCTTAACTGGTGAACATGTAGAGGCTGGCATCAAAAGCGGTAAGATCCAAAGAGATGCATCCTCTAGTACCGTAAAGAAACCTTTCACTGGAAAGAAGGAGGTCAGCGCTGCTTATGGCCAAAGAAATCATAACAAGACTGAGCGTTGTCCGACGGTAAGGGATGTTATGATTCCAATCCTACCTCAAACCAACAATAAAACAATCAGTGCAGACCAGATGCGCCTAGAAGACAGTTTACTCTAATCAACATGACCCTATCCCAGGTTTTGCCACACCTGCTGAAGTCCAATTTGGTAACTCTGAAGGAGGCCCCAAAGAATATTAATACTGCCTCTCCCCACTACAACCCAAATGCTCTATGTGCCTAAAATTCTGAGACTCCGAGGCATGATACAAACAACAATTGGGCTTTAAAGAATAAGGTACATGATCTCATTAAGGCGAAGGAGATTGAGTTTGACCTTCCCGAGACACCTAATGTAATAACAGTGCCAATGCCCAAACATGGCCGAGGTGTCAATGCTATTGATGATGACCGTTTTGTTTCTTCCGTGGATGAATTAACTACTCATATTTTGACTGTCAAAGAGAATCTATTACGAGCCGGTTTATTTCCGGGCTGTGGTGAAGGTTGCCACTCACATATTTCTCTACTAGATGGTTGTTTGTTACGGAAGATGGGCGTCCAGCGCCTGATGGTTAACAAAGAAAACATGTTCGAGAAAGTTCCTCTTGCCAGAAATTAATGTGAAGATGTTTCGATAATCACCATTTCTGACAATCCTCCCAGGGTCTCCACCAAAAGACCCGTCAGGATTACATATGTTCCAAAGTTTGCTCCCCTGATAATCATCATGCCCGGGCCAATACCATATTCCTCAGATAAAGATGTTCCCTGGATTTATGGGGCTGATGTTTATTACCATTGCGTCAAGCATGACCTCTATCAAAGACAAAGTTGCTTAAGGTACTAATCCTGACATCGACAATATCATTGGGACCAGTAAGATAACGAGAAGTGGAAGAGTTTTCTCTCCCGAGATCTCTCCAAAAACTGTTTCTACTCCTGTGATCATCCATGATGTTGCTCCTACTAGTACTCCCATTACTACTCCTATGATTATTCCTGCTGCTCCTCCTGTCAGTACTCCCATGGCTAGTCCCACTATTAGTCCTGTTGTTATCCCTGCTATCGAGTCAGCCGAGACTCAGGGCAAAGAGGTATTGGTTGAGCCTGTCCAGACGAAGGCGCATCTAGAAGTCATTTCCGAGGCTTCTAAAAAGGAGATGCTAGAGATTTTAAAGATAATCAAGAAGAGTGATTATAATTTCGTAGAGCAATTGGGGCAGTCCCATTCAAAAATCTCAATGCTGGCCCTACTTCTGTGCTCTGAAGCCCATGCTAAGGCTTTGGTAAAATTCCTGAAATCTGCCTATGTGCCTCAGGAGACCTCCACTAATCAATTCGAGAATTGCGTGGCTAGTTTGACAGCTGACAATGGCCTGGGGTTCTCTGATGTAGATTTAACTCCCAAGGGAAGGAAATACAATGATGCCCTGCATGTCTCCATTGAGTACATGGGCACAACATTAGCCCATGTTCTGGTGGATACAGGTTCGTCACAAAATGTCTTACCCAAAAATGCTCTTGAGAGGTTAGATTGCGAAGGACTCACGCTAAAGCCTAGTAACATTATGGTGAGAGCCTTCGACGGTTCTAAAATAATGGTGCACGGGGAGGTGGACATCCCTATCAAAGTGGGTACTTAGACTTTTAATTCCACTTTCTATGTGATGCACATCCGCCCATCTTACTCCTATTTATTGGGTCGACCTTGGATCCATGGGGTTGGTGCTGTTACTTCCACCCTGCATCAGATGTTGAAGTACCCAATCAATGGGAAAATTATTACAGTCCATGGCGAGGAGGAATACATGGTGAGCCACCTGAACTCTTTCAGGTATGTTGAAATGGACGACGAGTTCATCGAGACCCCCTTTCAGAACTTTGAGGAGGTTCCACAGACAGTTGTTATGACCAAGACTACTATCAATGTACCAAAAACTACCAGACCTCCACTGAAGATGGCTTCTCTGAAAGATGCCAAGGCAGTAGTTGAAGAAGGTGGGTCTATAATTTGGGGCCAACTTTCGGATATTCCCTATAAATCTGACAAGTTTGGTTTGGGTTTTACTTTAGGAGCCCAGAGAGTTGTTCGTCGTGCTCGCACCGGTGGACCACCTTTACGGATCAGCAACCATGAAGTCAATGCCCTGGAAGACAGTGATAGTCACTATGACCTGGACAAGTGGATCTTCCCAACCATCAACAGTGGACTCAGCAATTGAGAGGCTAAAAATTTTATGCCTATTACTTTTATTCAACAGTAATTTGTCTTTTTTTTTAAAGAAATGTAATATTTGAACAATTGAAACTTTAAAGCCTTGTGTCTTACACGAGGCACAATGGTCTATTTGTGGGGGTCATTGCTTCATTTTCATATGTCATCAATAAAACATTGGACGTTTCACATGCAAATTTTATGCTCTTTTCTTTTCTTCTTCTTTACTTTATCAAAAATATACAGCTATGCTCTTACACACATCCATATATCAAACTGCAGATCCACATTCATTCTGGATCCCATTGATAACAGTTCTGCTATTGCTCATTATGACTTTGAAAATACGATCTACCAAGCCGAGGACGAAGGTGAGGAAGATTGTGAAGTACCAGGAGAACTTGCCAGACTGTTACAACAAGAAGAAAGGGCAATACAGCCTCATGAAGAGTCGGTTGAGACAATTAACTTGGGTACTGACAAATACAAGAAAGAAGTCAAGATTGGTTCCGATCTGGAGCATAGTGTCAAGGAGAGGTTAATTCAAATGCTACATGACTATGTTGAGGTTTTTGCCTGGTGGTATAAAGACATGCTGGGACTTGACACCGATATTGTGGTTCATTGTGTACCTACAAAAGAGGACTGCCCTCCAGTGAAACAGAAGGTTCATCACATGCGTCCAGAGATGTCAGAAAAGATCAAGGCTGAAGTCATGAAATAGTTCAATGTTGGTTTCTTAGCCGTCACCTCTTATCCATAGTGGGTTGATAACGCGGTTCTAGTACCGAAGAAGGACGGTAAGGAACGTATGTGTGTGGATTACAGAGACCTGAATAGGGAAAGCCCCAAGGATGACTTTCCACTTCCCCATATCGATGTTCTGGTTGACAACACTGCACAATATAAGGTATTCTACCTCATGGATGGTTTCTCCGGGTATAATCAAATCCAAATGGCACCTGAAGACATGGAGAAGATGACCTTCATCACACAGTGGAGAACTTTCTATTACAAAGTGATTCTATTTGGGTTAAAGAATGTTAGGGCAACCTATCAGCGTGCCATGGTAGCTTTGTTTCAGGATATGATCCATCACGAGATATAGGTCTACGTGGATGATATGATAGTCAGGTCTCAGACTGAAGAAGAACACCTCGATCACCTACATAAGCTATTTGAAAGATTGAAAAAATACAAACTGAGGTTGAACCCGAATAAGTGCACTTTTGGAGTAAGATATGGTAAGCTCTTAGGCTTCGTTATCAGCAACAAAGGCATTTAAGTAGACCCTGCAAAGGTTAAAGCTATACAAGAAATGCCACTCCTCGCACTGAGAAGGAAGTTAGAGGATTCTTGGGACGCCTAAACTACATTTCCAGAGTCATTTCCCATCTGACCGCTACTTGTGATCCAATCTTCAAATTACTGAAGAAAGATCAAGCAGTGAAGTGGAATGACGACTGCCAGAACGCCTTTGACAAAATCAAGGAATATCTTCAAGAGCCTCCAATTTTGATGCCTCCAGTCGAAGGAAGACCCCCGATCATGTACTTAACGGTATTAGAGAACTCAATGGGGTGTGTGCCGGCGCAACATGACGAGTCTGGTCGAAAAGAGCATGCAATATACTACCTTAGAAAAAAGTTTACCGACTGTGAAAAAAGATACTCACTGCTCGAGAAAACTTGTTGTGCTTTGGCATGGGCTGCTCGTTGACTAAGACAATATATGTTGACTCACACTACTCTATTGATATCTAAAATGAACCCTATCAAGTACATCTTTGAGAAGCCCACTCTCTCCGGAAGAATAGCAAGATGGCAAATGATCCTGACTGAATACGACATTCAATACACAACCAAGAAAGCAATTAAGGGAAGTGTACTTGCTGATCATTTGGCTCATCAGGCGGTGGATGACTATCAATCCATGAATTTTGAGTTCTCGAACGAGAACATCATGTTAGTAACTGATTGTGAAGAACCTGGACTGGATGAAGGACCTAAAAAGGGATCCCTATGGACTTTGATTTTTGATGGAGCTTCCAACGCTCTTGGCAATGGCATCGGCGCTATGATCATATCTCCTGAAGACTATCATACTCCTTTCACTGCCAGATTGTGATTCAATTGTACCAACAATATGGATGAATATGAAGCATGCATAATGGGTCTCAAAGCTGCTATCGACTTGAGGATCAAATTGTTGAGCGTATTTGGAGACCCAGCTCTAGTAATCAGTCAGATCAAAGGAGAATGGGACACGAAACACCCTAATCTCATCCCTTACAAAGAACATGTGTTGACACTAATTCCATACTTTGAAGAAAAAACCTTTGAGCATTTTCCACGAGAGGAAAATCAACTAGCGGACGAGCTAGCTACATTGTCGTCCATGTTCAAGGTCAGGTGGGATAACGAAGCTCCTCAGATCACTATTGAAAGGATGGATGAACCAACATACTGTAATGAGATTGATAGTGAAGAAGTAGTAGACAAACCTTGGTTCCATGAAGTCAAAACATATCTCGAAGCCCAAGAGTATCCTGAGGGAGCTCCAGTCAATAATAAGAAGTTCCTAAGAAGGTTCTCTGCCAAGTTCTTCCTCAGTAATGGGATCCTCTACAAGCGAGTCACGATTCTACTTTGCTTCGGTGTATGGATAAGAGTGAAGTAGAGAAGATTATGGTTGATTTACATGAAGGCACCTTTGGCACCCATTCTAGTGGGCATACAATGGCTAAAAAGATCCTATGGGCAGGATATTACTGATCCACTATGGAAGCAGACTGTTATCAGCATTCGCGGACTTGTCACAAATTACAGATCCATGCTGATAAGGTGCATGTGCCTCCGGTTCCTCTAAACATCTTGACTGCTCCTTGGCCATTTGCAATGTGGGGCATCGATATGATTGGGGAAATAAGACCTACAACTTCTAATGGGCACCACTTCATCCTGGTTGCCATTGGTTACTTCACGAAGTGGGTCGAGGCAGCCTCATTTGCTTCTGTTACCAAGAACATGGTGGCTTGATTCATTAAACATAACATTATTTGTCGATATAGTATTCTAGAAAGAATCATCACGGATAATGGTACCAATCTTAATAACACTATGATCACCGAGCTTTGCACGCAATTCAAAATCCAACATCATAACTCTTCTCCTTACCGGCCGAAGATGAATGGCACTGTAGAAGCTGCTAATAAAAACATCAAGAAAATCATACAGAAAATGCCGGTGACATATTAAGACTGGCACGAGATGTTACCATTTTCTCTTCATGGTTACCGCACCATAATGCACACATCAACAAGGGAAACTCTTATCTCTTTGGTATACGATATAGAAGTTGTCCTGCCCATTGAGGTCCATATCCCTTCCTTGAGGATTGTGAAGGATGCAAGGTTGAGAAAAGTTGAATGGGTTCAGACTCGACTTGACCAACTAAATCTTATTGATGAGAAGAGGCTCGCGGCCGTCTTCCATGGTCAGATGTACCAAAAATGTATGATCAAAGCTTTTAACAAGAAGGTCGAACATCAAGTATATCAGACCGGTGATCTAGTAATCAAGCGCATCATACTACCACAAGGTGATCCCAGGGGCAAATGGAATCCCACATACGAAGGGCCATTTGTGATCAAGCACATATTTTCTGGTGGAGCCATGATCTTAACTACTATGGACGGTGACGACCTTCCGCACCCGGTAAACACAGACATAGTTAAAAGATATTATGCATGAACAAAAACCCGCTAGGTTGACTAGCCTAGGCAAAAATAAGGGCATCCTGGCGAACCAAAAGGGTTCGGGTAAAAATTAGGGATATACATAAAAAAAATATGTACACCCGGCAAGTCGAAAACCTGAAAAGGCAATTTGGGCAAAAAAGGGTATCCCGGTGGACTAAAAAACCAAAAGGGCGGTCCAGGAAAAAGTTAGGGATTTAAAGCGTATAACTATGTCCCGTTGGATCACCTTACAGCCAATCTTCAGTATCAACTATCGAGCTCAAGTGGTACTAATCAATCCAGTCAGCTTCGGACAAGCAGCGAAAGAGATGAGACGCTCAAAGATATAAAGGTAATAGCAGAATGGGAACCCAATGGGATTATTTCACATAGTTGTTTTTATTTGTATACTATTTTTGTATAATTTCCATTCTTACGACAATATTCTCTTACTAGGATGTTCGTCTCTTTGTACAAAAATGCTTCTTCAAGTTAATACAAAGTTATCTCTTTGAAAGTGCAAAACTTCTGTTTTTATTTTTCTGTTTTGTGTGTGAAAACGTACAGTGATTATTTTTGAACATATGCATTTAAATGTGATTAATGATTATAAATATATACCTAAAAATAGAAAGACAATTTCTAATGACTTTAAGAAACAGGACAATATCTAAGGGCCATCCACAAAATCCCCGCAGATATTTCCTCCAGCAGATACCTTCTCCAATAGATACAGAGGCTGAGACATCCTACTACAAGGTAACTGCCATATTCTCAGTATGCAACCTAATGGTGTCAGGTTCTCATATCCCTGGCAGAGCAAGAATCTCTAAATTACTGCTCCAACAAAAGATCCCCCAGTGAAGTTGCCAAGCTTCTCAGGATTCCCCAACAGGATTTCAACAAAATCCCCAAGCAGTTCACGAAGTTTACCTTCCCCAACAGAGTTTATTTCTCTAAACAAAGAAAGTTCATCTCCCAGCGTTTCAACTTCAACAAAATATGAAGACCTACATTCTTCACCACCAGCAACAGTCAGGGATTTATTTTCCCTAATTCAATAATACATCAATGGAATGACTGACACGTTCATACATTGCATTCATACATCATGTTACAAACATCATAGCATATGAAGCACAGACGCGTATATCATAATCTCATTTACATTGAGAGCATCATGCAATTCATACATCATGACATCACATGAAATTGATTTTACTTTTTCAGGTTAAATTAGAAGACAGACAAACATTATCAACTTATGCAGCAAGTCCAAGATTAATGCCCGAAACCCGACGGGGAAGCTAGTTACACGACCAAGTGTTATGAATTCCTGAAGCAAGACGGGTTTACCAACAAATACAGCAAGCCACAGATTAATACCCGAAACCAGACGGGGAAACTATCTATGTGCCCAACATTGCCAAGTACCAGATTAATACTTGTAACAAGCCAGGAGAACTATCTGTGGACGACCGACTACAGATTAATACCTGTAACAAGCCAGGAGAACTATCCACATGAGGAGATTGAAGATTAATACCTGTAACAAGCCAGGAAAACTATCTTTCTTTCTCAGGTCAGAGATTAATACCTAAAACTAGCCAGGCCAACTATCTCGATGACCAATAAAAACAAGTTCCAGATTAATACCTGTAACAAGCCAGGAAAACTATCTATGGACGACCAATTATAGATTAATACCTGTAACAAGCCAAGAAAACTATCTACATGAGGAGATTGAAGATTAAAACCTGTAACAAGCCAAGAAAACTATCTTTCTTTCTCAGGTCAAAGATTAATACCTGTAACAAGCTAGGAAAACTATCTTTCTTTCTCAGGTCAGAGAATAATACCTAAAACTAGACAGGACAACTGTCTCAACGACCAACAAAAAAACAAGTTCCAGATTAATACCTGTAACAAGCCAGGACAACTATCTGTGGACGACCGATTATAGATTAATACCTGTAACAAGCCAGGAAAACTATCTACATGAGGAGATTGGAGATTAATACCTTTAACAAGCCAGGAAAACTATCTTTCTTTCTTAGGTCAGAGAATAATACCTGTAACAAGACAGGACAACTATCTCAGCGATCGACGATTTTCAAGTTCCAGATTAATACCTGAAACCAGATAGGACAACTATCTGCGAACAACTGATTTGTAGATTAACATCTGAAACCAGACAAGAAAACTATCTACATGACTAGACGAAGCAATCTTACACGGGTTCCTTCTCATCATCCTGATGAAGTCTAACACTGACTCATCCCGAAGCAATCTTACACGGGTTCCTTCTCATCATCCAGATGCAGTCTAACACGGACTCATCCCGAAGCAATCTTACACGGGTTCCTTCTGATCATCCTGATGCAATCTAACACGGAGTCATCCTGAAGCAATCTTACATGGGTTCCTTCTCATCATCCAGATGCAGTCTAACACAGACTCATCCTGAAACAGCCCCACACAAGCTACTTCTCATATATCTCCGGATGCAGACTAACACAGACTCATCACGGAACAGCCCTACACAGGCTCTTTCTAATACATTTTCAGGTAATAGTTAATTCCATTATCCCTAGCAAGTTACTGTGAAACTTGGAATCCAACCAGAAAACAACAAACTCTCATCTCTCCAGTACAAAGATATCTCCTCAGTAGAGCCTTGGACAACTGAAGTTCCTAGATTCTATTCCCAACAGAGCTTTCCTCAAGTAGGAGAACAACAAAAAACCACATTCCCCAATGGACTCCTTCTCAGACAGCAGGAACAGGAACCCCCAAAGGGACCATTTATGAAATCAATATCTAATTTGGATGGCATCTTTAAGCCCATATCCGACGAATCTATGTCATCTTATTTAAATGGCATTTGTAAGCCCATTCCCGATATCATCAACCGTCAGTGTTACTTCATGCGAGTGCAAATTTCTGGGCACTCTAATGTTCAATCCTCTTCCACCTTCAGATTACGGAAGGCAGACAAGCCAATCTAAATCCCGAGGTTTAAGAAGATTGAACAGGGGCAACTGTTGTACCCCAAAATTTTCCCTCCCACTTTTACTCAAGGAATGCTCTTAGAGATTCTCAATTGCTCAAGGATGACCAAGAATTGACCAGACAAATTCTCCTCCTAAGCAATGAACCTCTAACTAGGGGTTCACTTTTCATCAAGATGTGTGAGCTCCAAAGGTCTCAAATGTTTTACATGGTCCTAATATGCCTTCAAGATTGTCCATGACAAATTTCATACCATACACTACAATTTTGCTCAGTCAATTGTTCAAGTGTTGGAAAATCAACTGTACTAGGTCAAAAGTCAACTGTGGCCTATATACAGTTAAACTTCAAGATTTTTGGTCAACAACAACATTTTGAAGTAACATCCATAATTTTATCAAGGGTTGATCATGATTCCTTAAGAAATTCTCATAATCTATCAAAAGTCAAGAATTGCTAAATTAGGGTTTCCATAGAAAAAGTCAACTGAACTTTGACCAGGCATGACTTTCACATACTTCATCCATTTTCCTCAACCAAAGCTCATTTTGAAGAGAATCTCATTCCCTACAACTTCTATTTTGTCCTCAAGATCAAGAGATGCACCATTTGAAAGATACAAGCTCATACATTACATGTCATTTTCAGAAAGTCAACAAAAGACACTTTTTGCTAAGACCTTTTACATCAAGATAAAGTCTTCAAATGCAAAATTGATCAAAAGAGAGATTGAAGTAGACATCTTGGACTTTCCAAAAAGTCCAAGATCATCATCAGGAGATCAAGATTGAGTAAGAGTTGTGAAAATTTTGGAAATTTCAAGAGTTGTGCATTTAGCAAAATTGAACTTTTAGGTCAATGGCCTAACTTCTTGAACTTGAAAGGTCTTTCTAACCTTGCAAAGGACCTCTAATCTCATTTTCACACGGCCCTGTCATTTGTATCTTTTTTGCTCATATTTATTTTTAATTTATTTCAAATAAATATAAAATAAAATGCATAAAATAAATAGAGACAGGCTTTGGCATTTGGGATGATGTTTTGGTTTGCTTAAAAGCCCACAAATTCGTGCAAGAAGTGACCAGGTTCGTTCCAATATGAAAAAGGCATGAAATATCCATTTTTGCATTTTTTCAAATTTTTATGATTTTGGTTTAAAAACAATGTTTATGGCTTGGATTCTTGCCAGGTTTCCTTGTTCCCTTCCTTTCCACTATAAATACATCATATATGCAAGCCAAACTCACGTAGAGATACAACCTAGGAGACCACACAAAAATTGCAAACAATTCTCAAAGTTGCGAAATTCAAAACCGAATTTCTAGCCAACATCCATCCAAACCAAGTGTGCCATCCTCTTCCTAAAGATCCCAGGATTCACTCCCAGCCCTCATTCAAGCCAACACACGCCAGAACTACCACTTTCAATCATCACCGTTTTGGTAAATTTCTAAAATTCAAATCCTTATTTTTGCATGTTTTTTAATGCTTTGACATGTATGTATGATTTGCTAGGCATCATTAGAATAGGTTAAGGGCCTACATGAAGTTCATGACGCATGAATCATGATGTGCCATTTTCAAATCGTGCCAGGGTTTTCTGTTCGTAACTCAAAACACATGAACTTTTAGGCCAAACTAAGGCCAGATTTAGACTCAGGAGGCAATTTTGTATAGAGTATGCCCTTTGGTTTTTCACGAATCTCTCTCTTTTGCAGGTACACGATTTTGCTTGGTCGAAGAAGATGACCGGAGGGCAGCTCCGGCATCCCTGAAAATCTCCGACTCTGGTCAAAGCTGGCATGGAATTTTTGTGTTACCTGATTAGCCCATTCAAATATATCTGGCGCGCGCGTTTGAAATTGGGGAATATAATTTAATTCTCTTTATATTATTTTTCTATTGTCATACTAACGAATGAACAGGATGACACAGTGGCAAGGCAGTGTTTGTTAAGGTGTTACTTATGCGAGAGGTCAGGAGTTCGACCCCTGCCTCTTGCATATTATTTTTCCACTTCTTCTTTGTAGATCCAGTGTAGCAAGGTTGTACACGCGCGCCATAGACCACCAGATCTACACCTTCCAATGACAATGTAGCCAGATCCAAACGCAACAAACACATGTCCTCATAATGGACATCCAAAAGATCCTCACACTGGATCCATATAGTCTTTGGGCCAGCTTAGTATGGGCCTAGCGAATTTTCAATCCTCACCCCCCTATTTGCTTCCCAGTCAGGCCCATTTTTTTATTTCTTCATTTATTTTATTTATTTGTTTATTAATTTCAAAAATCTCTTTTTTCTAATAATAAAAAGAATCAAAAATAATAATCATAGACTTAAGATTTTTCTAATTAATTTAATTTTCATTAATTTAATTAATTATTTATTTTAACTTCATTTTATCAATTTAAAATCAACTAGACTTAGGTTTATTTAATTCAAATATTTTTTTTAATAAAAACACAAAAATATTAGATTTAGGTTTAATTTAATTTAATTTTTATTTTCTTAATTAAATTTATTTTTCTTAATAAAAAATAAACAAAAACACCCAAAAAAGATTTTCTTGTTTACTTAGAAATTTTTAGGGTTTTAGATGTATCTTTCTCAATTCGCGCGCGTTTAATATTTCTTTTCTATTATTATATTCATATTTTTTGTATCTGCTGATGGTATGTAATAGATTGAAATAGAACTTTATCACTTTCTTTATTTTTCCCCCATTTGAACATGTAATTACCCCCTCCCCGAAGCACTGTAATAGCGTAGGATTTAACTTTCTGCATTTTAAATTTCTGCAATATATATTAACTGCATAGATGTATGACTAATAGGATTGCATGACAAGAGCCTAATAATAAAAAGTTAGCAAACTTAAATTCAAAGATAAATAAATTGAATTGAATCAATTTCACATATATACCTCTAGGGTATCCCACTTCGGTTGCCTTCGAAAAATAGCCACAATTCTCGAAACATGAGAGGTTTTAGTGGCTATCCTCTGGTTCAAAAAGATCATAAGTCGCTCGATGACCCGCTCGACGTTGCCTCGGTAAAAATATAATATTAGAACCTTAGGGTAGTTACTAAAGCTTCTTGCCCAGTTGCCTTTGTGACTATAAAAACGTCCCTTCGATTGTCCCTCAACATCCAACGATAGGGCTACCTACTCACTAATAGTAGGATAGCACTGTATAAAGGATAGGAGGAAAATAATGAACCTTTTCGAGTATAAGTAGATAGTTATTAGATGATATGCTCAAAATAAACCTTTTACACTTACACATTTCAAAAACAACTTTAAAAAACATTTGCTTTGTCAACACTCTTGAGGACTGATACAAGAGTTATCATGAAGCAAATTGCCGCCTAAGGCATTTCAAAATACTCTTCAAAAACACAAAGCACAAGGTATTTCAAAAATGAGCTAAGCATCTAAGAGCCCTTAGAAAACTACAGATGGAAAGGGTGCTAACACCTTCCCTTTCCATAACCTACCCTCTTACTCAGAAAATTCTCGAAAAGGTCTTTTTCTGTTCTTTTCACCCTTTCCTTAAATTGGATAAAAGAAAAGTTGGTGGCGACTCTTTCTTACCACAACAGTTGCGAATATAAATGCAAAACTAGTATAAACAGTTGGTTCTGCCACCGTATCACAAGAATGTTGATTTCTGCTTAAGGAATAGAGTTTAGGAACCTTGGTTGTCCATTTCTCTACTAGATAATTTAATTCTCATATACCCTGACTGGGGATAAAAGAGATGACTAAACTTCTGATTTGTATGGGGAGGATAAAGTTAACTGGTATCTGGTTGAATTTCAGGCTTTGCAGTAACTTTCTTAGGATAGTATCAACTTTATTGGAGAAGAGGAATTTTGTCCGTTGATTTGTAGTAGTTTGGGGAGTATACTCAAGTTGGGGAGATTGTAGTCTATTTGGAAAATAAACCCTTTTGAGGAAGGCATTCTGACGACCTTACTGGGGAAGAATTTTGCAAGGTTTTCTCTTTCGTTTTTGGAAAACTCGGCTGGGGAAGAGGATTTCTAGGAAATATGTTGATTGGAACCCTAGGAAGAGAATGTATGAATTCACTCTGTAGGAATAATCTTATTGAAGTGACTCTGTGGGGATATCCCAAATCCTTAAGCAAATGCTTGTTACTATTCGTGTGCGTACATTTGTTAGCAGTTAATCATGTTCATATGCATATGTTTATTTTAGTCATTGGACGTTTTTGCACTCAAAACAGAAAAAACAAAAAAGTTTGCACTTCAAAGTATATTTGTATTGATAATCTGCCTATAAACAGGCGTTTTTGTACAGGGAGACAGAAATCCTAATAATAGAGATTCGTTGAAAAAATGAAAAGAATACAAAGTGAAAACAAAAATTGTATAGCCATGTGGAAGTGATCTCATTGGGTTCCAACTCCGCTATTGTCTCTATGTCTTCGAACATCATCCCTTGTCGTTGAAAGAAGTTGATTGAATTAATCTTGTACCATTTGGACTTTTTATCTTGGTAATAAAGTTGACTGTAGTGATTCAATGGGACATAGTTGTACGCTTTAATCCTTAACTTTTTCCTGGACCGCCCTTTCAGGTTTTCAGTCCACCAGGATACCCTTTTTTTCCCAAGCCGCCCTTTCAGGTTTTCGACTTGTCGGGTGTACAATTTTTGTATATATTCCTATTTTTTCCTAGGTATGTCAACCTAGCGGGTCGTTCTTTATGCGTAGTATTTTTTGACTATGTCCGTGTTCACAGGATGCAGGAAATCTTCGCCATCCATAGTGGTTAACATCATAGCACCAACATAGAATACTTTCTTGACAACAAATGGCCCTTCGTAAGTGGGAGTCCATTTGCCCCTGGGATCGCCTTGCGGAAAAATGATGCGCTTTATTACCAAGTCACTAGCTTGGTATACTCGAGGTTTGAACTTTTTGTTGAATGCCTTGATCATATGCTTTTGATACATTTGACCATGACAGATAGCAGCCAGTCTCTTCTCGTCAATCAAATTCAATTGATCCAATCTTGTTTGAATCCATTCATCTTTGCCTAATCTGTTTCTTTCATAATCCTTAGAGAAGGAATTTGAACTTCGATAGGCAGGACTACTTCCATGCCATAGACTAAAGAGAATGGGGTTGCCCCAGTTGATGTTCGTGCCAAGGTACGGTAGCCATGAAGAGAGAATGGTAGCATATCATGCCAGTCTTTATAGGTCACCACCATCTTTTGCACAGTCTTCTTTACGTTCTTATTAGCAGCTTCCACTGCACCATTCATCTTAAGTATGTATGAGGAAGAGTTGTTATGCTTGATTTTGAATTGTGTGCAGAGTTCAGTAATCATGGCATTATTGAGGTTGGTTTTGTTGTTAGTGATGATCCTTTCAGGGATACTATAATGGCAGATGAAGTTATGCTTGATAAACCGGGCTACAACGTTCTTAGTAACTGAGGCAAATGAAGCAGCTTTGACCCATTTGGTGAAGTAATTTATGACGACGAGGATGAAACAATGTCCATTAAAGGCAGTGGGCTTGATTTCTCTAATCATGTCAAGGCCCCACATTGCAAATGGCTACGAAGATGTCGTGACGTTTAAAGGTATTGGAGGTACATGAACCTTATCGGCATAGATCTGACACTTATGGTAAGTCCTCGAGTGGTGGTGATAATTAGTTTCCATAGCCGACCAATAGTAACCATCCCTCATAATCTTATTGGAAATAGTGTGTCCACTAGAGTGAGTTTCGAAGATACCCTCATGCATATCTTCCATGATCTTCTCAGCCTCCTTCTTGTCTACATAGCGGAGCAGAGTTGAATCATGGCTGCGTTTGTACAGGATCTCGTTGCTTAGGAAGAATTTGGCTGAGAACCTCCACAAGAATTTCTTGTCATTGATTGAGGCTCCCTCAGGATACTCTTGTGCTTCAAGGTACCTCTTCATCTCATGGTACCAAGGCTTCTCCTTATTAGTATCGATCTCAAAACAGTGCACAGGTTCGTCAAATCTTTCGATGGTAATTCTGGGAGCTTTGTTGTCCCAATTGACCCTGAACATAGATGACATAGTTGCTAAAGCATCTGCCAACTGATTTTCTTCCATCAGGATATGTTTAAAGGTGACCTCCTCGAAGTATGGGATCAAGGTTAGCACAAGATCTTTATAAGGGATCAAGTTTAGATGCTTGGTATCCCACTCCCCTTTAACTTAACTTACCACCAGGGATGATTCTCCATATACACTCAAGAATTTGATTCTTAGGTCAATGGCATCCTTTAGGCCTAAGATGCATGCTTCATGCTTAACCATGTTAGTCGAAACACAGCCTGGCAGTGAAAGGAGATATGGCAGCTTTCCAGAGAAATGATCCCAACACCAATTATGTTACCTAAGGCATTGGAAGCTCCATCAAAAACCATAGTCCATCAGGATCCTTGTTCAGGTCCTTTATACGGTCCAGGCTTTTCACAATCATTTACAGCATTATATTCTCGTCCGAGAATTCAAAGTTCATAGATTGGTAGTCATCAACAGCTTGATGGGTCAAATGATCCGCCAATACACTTCCCTTGATTACTTTTTGTGTAGTGTACTGAATGTCATATTCAGTCAAAATCATTTGCCATCTAGCTATTCGTCCGGAAAGAGATAGCTTCTCGAAGATATACTTGATGGGATCCATCTTAGAAATCAATAAAGTGGTGTTAGTCAACATATACTATCTTAGTCAGTGAGCAGCCCATGCCAAAGCGCAAAAAGTTTTCTCGATTAGTGAATATCTTGTTTCACAGTGGATAAACGTTTTGCTAAGATAGTATATTCAATTCTCTTTTCGGCCAGACTCGTCATGTTGGCCCAACACACACCCCATTGAATTCTCTAATATAGTCAAGTATATAATTAGAGGTATTCCTTCAACTGGAGGCATCAGGATTGGAGGTTCTTGTAAGTACTCCTTAATCTTGTCAAAAGCTGCTTGGAAGTCGTTGTTCAACCTAATTAATTGATCCTTCTTCAACAGCTTGAAGATTGGCTCACAAGTAGCGATCAAGTGAGATATGAATCGAGCAATGTAGTTGAGCCTACCAAAGAAACCCATAACTTCTTTTTCAGTACAGGGAGCTGGCATTTCTTGTATGGCTTTGACTTTTACATGTTCAACTGCAATACCTTTTCCACTGATGATCAACCCTAGGAGTTTTCCAGACCTTACCCCGAAGGTGCATTTGTTGGGATTTAGCCTCAAGCTGTATTTTTTTAACCTTTCAAATAGCTTGTGTAAATGATCTAGGTGATCTTCCTCAGTTTGTGATCTTGAAATCATGTCATCAACATAGACTTCTATCTCATGATGAATCATGTCATGAAATAGAGCTGCCATAGCCCGTTGATAGGTTGCGCCTGCATTCTTTAGTCCAAACGGCATGACCTTATAGCAGAAGGTTCCCTATTGTGTAACAAAAGTGATTTTCTCCATGTCCTCATGCGCGATTTTGATTTGGTTGTAACCCGAGAAGCCATCCATGAAGGAGAACACTTTATGTTGAGTAGTGTTGTCAACCAAAACATCAATATGTCGTAGAGGAAAGTCGTATTTGGGGCTTGCCCTATTTAAATCTCTGTAATCCACACACATACTGACCTTTTTGTCTTTCTTCGACATTGGGACCATATTTGCAACCCATTGGGGATATGACGTCACTTCCAGGAAACCTGCATTGAACTATTTCATTACCTCAGCCGTTATTTTCTCAAACATATCTGGTCGCATGCGACAGACCTTTTGCTTGATCGGAGGGCAACCTTCCTTCATTGGCAGAAGATGAACTACGATATCAACATTGAGTCCTGACATATCTTCGTATGACCAAGCGAGCACCTTAACATAGTCGTGCAACATCTGGACCAATCCGCTCTTGACACAGTGTTCCAAGTTGGTGCTGATCTTGACTTCTCTCTTGTCTGCCTCAGTACCTAGGTTTATCACTTCAACTGGTTCCTCATGCGGTTGAATGGCCTTCTCCTCTTGTATCAGAAGTCTGGCGAGTTCCCCATGTATTTCACAATCTTCTTCACCTTCGTCTTCGGCTTGATGGATTGGATGTTCAAAGTCATAGATGGCAATATCATAATTGTTTTCAATGAGATCCATAGTGGATGTGGATATGTAAATGTGTGTGTGCATGTAAGGTCATATGGCTAATTTGAAAATGCAATAAAGCAAGAAAAATACAGAGAGCGCAAAATTTGAATGCAAAATAGTCCAATGTTTTTCATTAAAATGAGCATATGGCATATGAAAATGACAAACCCTTACAAATAGACCATTTTGCCCTAGCCAATGAACATGGCTTAAAGTCATTGTTTTAATGGAAATTACAGACAAAGTTCTCAAAGTAATAAAAACAGAAAATGGTAGTTACTCCTGGCTGAAAGAGATTGGGATGAAGTCCTTCGTCTTCCAGTTGTTGAGTCCTCCACCAGTAGTCAGGTGTATCCAATCATCAAAGTCACAATCAGCGTCAGAGTCTTCAAGGGCATTAATCTCATGGTTACTAATGCGGAGATGTGGTTTCCCTATACGAGCACGTCAAACCTCCTTTTGAGCCTTGGAAGTAAAGCCCAACCAAAATTTGTCTGACTTGAAAGGGATATCAGGGAGTTGTCCCCAAATGGTGCAACCTCCATCTTCAATAACAAAACGAGCATCTTTGGGAGAGGCCATCTTTGGTGTATCTTTAGTATATTTTGGAATGTTAGGAGTGGCTTTGGCAATAGCAACCATGGGAGAGACCACTTCAAAGGCTTGGGAAGGAGTCTCTATGAACTCGCCATCCATTTCAACATACTTGAATGAATTCAGATGAGTAATCATAAACTCTTCTTCTCTGCATACAGTGGAAACTTTCCCCCTGACTGGGTACTTCGGCTTTTGATGTAGTGTGGAGGTCACCGCACTTGCCCCATGTATCCATGGGCGTCCAAGCAGGCAAGAATAAGCAGGACGAATATCTATCACATATAATGTTAAGCTGAACACTTGAGAACCAACTTTGATAGGGAGTTCAACCTCTCCATGGACCATTCTCTTTGATCCATCAAAAGCTCTCACCACGATGTCACTTGGTTTCAGCACTAAACCTTCACATTCCAACCTATCTAGAGCACCCTTAGGTAAGGCATTAAGGGAGGACCCAATATCCACCAGTACATGGGCTAAAGTGGTGCCTTTACACTTGATGGAAACATGCAGAGCTTTGTTGTGATTTTCCTGGATGGAGTCAGATCCGCGTCCGAAAATCCCAAACCATTGTCTGCAGTCAAACTGGCTACACACTTTTCAAATTGGTCGGTCGTAGTTTCTTGAGGGACATGTGCATTTTTCAAGAATTTTATCAGTGCTTGAGCATGTGCCTTGGAGCATAGCAATAAAGACAACATAGAAATCTTCGAGGGTGTTTGCCCCAACTGTTCCACTATCTTATAGTCACTTTTTTGATAATTTTTAAAATCTCCTCCATCTCTTAGGTAGATGGTTCCTCAGTGGTAATATCTTTTACAGTCGTCTCCGTCAGGGCAGGCTCAGTCATTTTTTCCTTTCCTCTGCATCAACACTAGGTTTGACATCAGTAGTGCGAACGGATGTAGTTGTGGTTGTTGGAGGTTAAATATCTAGAGAGAATATCCTCCCCATCCTAGTAACTTTACTTGATCCAGCAATGTTTGTAATGTCAATAGTTTCATCTTCATCAATCCATGAATCTTGTTTAATACCATGGTAATTCACTTCCACTCCATAATTCCAGGGCACAACCTTATCAGAAGAGTAGGGGACTGGCCCCGGTGCGGGTGCAGTGATAATAGTGGAGCTATTCTTGGTTCAATGGGAATCCTAATAGGATCTTTAGAGGTGATCCTAATAGGTTTGTTTGATATAGTAATGATTGAAACGTCTTCAAACTCTTGGGATATACTTTGGGTCAAACTTTTCACAGATGAAGCTTTTTCAAATAGAATCTCATGGCTATCCATCAGGTGTTGGACACTTTTCTTAAGCCATTCATAACCATTAATTTGTAGAGCACAAGAACGACAATCTTCAAGGCAGCCAGGGAATATCCCAGCTTTTAACAAATTCTTTTTAATAGTCTTCAAAGGAGTGGTCAAATCTTTGACGGAGGAAACAAAAGAGGCATCTTCAATAACATTGACACCCTTACCATGATTTGGCATGGGTGCAGTGATCACATTTGGATTTGGTGGAGGGTTGAATTCAATTGTCTTGTTATCAATTAGGTCTTGAATTTTGTTCTTTAATGCCCAACATTTGTCAGTATCATGTCTGAGGTTGTTTGAGTGGTAGGCGCATCTTGCATTGTGATTGTATTTCAGTGAGGTTGTATTGGAATTTTGTGAAGGATCTCTTAGTGAAATGAGCTTAGATTTCAGTAAATGTTGTAGGGCTTGTGGTAAGGACATACCAACCTTGGTGTACTGTCTTAGTGAAGCATTTAACCTTTGTTGATTAGTTTGTTGTTGTGGTTGTTGAGTAGAAGTTGGATTGGAGATTAGACCTGCACTTACTGACTTAGAGCGGTCCTTCCTAGCATGACTCCTTGACTCATACACATCATTAGTCTCTTCTTTACCAATAAATTTCTTTTTCATAGCATTTGAGGTGGAGGCCATGGGTATCTTCCCACTTTTAATCCTGCTTTCAACCCTCTCACCGGTCAAGATCAATTCAGTGAATCCAGATGATAAAATTCCAATCAGTAAGTTGAAAAATGGTCCAGTCAGTGTTCCCATAAACATGTCTACTAACTTTCTATCAATCAAAGGTGGTTGCACCCTTCCATCCAGGTCTCTCCATTTTTGAGCGTATTCTTTGAAGCCCTCGTTGGAACCCATGGTCATTCCTCGTAATTGCACCCTAGTTGGCGTAAGATCAACATTATATTGATATTGGCGGTAAAAGGAAATGGCCAAATCCTCCCAAGTATGGATGTTAGTCCCTTCCAATTGGTAAAACCACTCCAATTGCGTCCCATATAGACTTTCTTGAAAAGTGCACCCACAGTTTCTTATCAGTGGTATGCGGTTGAATTTTGCGGACGTAAGATTTTAGGTGAAGCTCCGGACATGAGACACCATCGTACTTGGAAAAAACGAGGATCTTGAACTTGTGGGGAGTGGCTACCCTAGGAACCAAACCCAAGTCACCAAAGTCCAAGCCAGACACAGCTTTAATTTCTACAGCCTTTAGTCTTCCTTCTAGTTGTTTATATTTGTCGCCGGTCGGTGGATATTTCTCGTCAAAATAATCCTCGTCTTCAGAGATTTGATTGTTTCCACCCCCAGCACAGGTGCTCCTAGCATCTTCATCTTGATTCTCATCCTCTTCCGAGGAATCCTGTTAAATTTGAACTCGTCAGACGGGGCCCTTGAACTTCTTCCCCATGTTGATTACAACTTTCTTCTTGGTCTTCTTCTTCGTGATGAGAAGTGTCATCATTTCTTGCTGCCCCTTTGCTAAGTTGAGTAGCGTCTCTTGAAATTGAGAGTTTTGTGTCTGCAAGTCCTTGACAGTTTGCTCGAGATCCATCTTATACTGAAATAAACAGTAGAAAGATAAGGAAACCTATGTTAGAAAACCTGCTTATGATATGATGCATGTTATGCATATGCAATGTTTTCAAGGACCTTTAAGATTTAAATTTTCTTAAACAAAGAAGGAACAAAACATTAATTGTATTAATAAGTTCAAAAGTTACAAATTGCCTCTTGGGCATACAATGAAGTAAAAACGACAAAATGAAATTATACAACAAAGGAATCAGGTCTCCCATGGACGCTTCCTCTTTGGACTGATGTAGGCATTCAAGTTCCACTCCCCGTGAAGTTGCTTTATGAGCTCCAACACTTTCTTCTCGCTTGAGTAGAATTGGGCTTCAATGGTGTCTCGTTCTCCCTTGAGTTGAATCCATTTTCTTTGCAATTCCTCGAGAGTAGTAAGCATGTCAGGATTAAAAACGGTATAAGGAACATCCCCCTTGGTGATAGGCTCCATAATTATTGGTAAGATGGCCATATACGACATCATGAGGTTTTGAGCGCGAGCTCGCACCCACTTAAGATAAGGCTCCAAGGGATTGGAGTTCTTATTCCCCAAAGCTTTGCTATCAACCTTATTTACCATTCCCCTAGGCTCGTATAAATCTTTGACGATAACCTTGGACATCATTCTCATATTCAAATACAATACCTTGGATGAGCGCATCATGAGGACCATTTAATGACTCCCCAGCCTTTGTCAAGGATTTATTTTCCCAGACAAAGATACATTCAAATAACATCTCACCCTTCATGAATCATATTACGTACATGACAAGTGCACACAACAAAATCTCATTTAGTTTGAGAACATCATTGCACCATGCATTTCATGCATCATGACATTGCATACATCTAACATTTTACCTTTTTCAGGATAAGGTAAATCAACAAATGGCTATCATCAAAAAATTTCAAAAGGTCAGAGATTAATACCTGAAACAAGCCAGGATAATTATCTACATGACCAGCTAATGCAATCCTACACAGGCTCCTTCTCATACACTCTTTCAGATACAGTTCAGATACGCTCTAGATACGGATGCCATCCTGATACTAATTCAGATTCAGCTTTTAGATACGCTCCAGATACGGATGCCATCGTGATACTCATTTAGATTCAGCTTTCAGATACAGTTTAGATACGCTCCAGATATGGATGCCATCCTGATACTCATTCAGATTCAGCTTTCAGATACAGTTCAGATACGCTCTAGATACGGATGCCATCCTGATACTCATTCAGATCTAGCTTCTAGATATAGTTCAGATACACTCCAGATACGGATGCTATCCTGATACTCATTCAGATTTAGCTTCTAGATACAATTCAGATACGCTCCAGATGCGGATGCCATCCTGATACTCATTCAGATTCAGCTTTCAGATACATTTCAGATACGCTCCAGATACGGATGCCATCCTGATACTCATTTAGATCCAGCTTCTAGATACAATTCAGATACGCTCTAGATATGGATGCCATCCTGATACTCATTCAGATTCAGCTTTTAGATACAGTTCAGATATGCTCCAGATTTGGATGTCAGCCTGATACTCATTCAGATTTAGCTTTCATATACAATTCAGATACGCTCCAAATATAGATGCCATCCTGATACACATTCAGATTCAGCTTCCAGATACAGTTCAGATACGCTCCAGATATGGATGCCATATTGATACTCATTCAGATTCAACTTTCAGATACAGTTCAAATACGTTCCAGATACGGATACCATCCTGATACTCATTCAGACCCAGCTTTTAGATATAGTTCAAATACGCCCTAGATACGGATGCCATCCTGATACTCATTCAGATTCAGCTTTCAGATACAATTCAGATACACTCCAGATACGGATGCCATCCTGATGCTCATTCAGATTCAACTTTCAGATACAGTCCAGATATGCTCCAGATATGGATGCCATCCTGATACTCATTTAGATCCAGCTTTCAGATATAATTCAGATACGCTCCAGATACGGATGTCATCCTGATACTCATTCAGATTCAGCTTTCAGATACAGTTGAGATACGCTCCAGATACGGATGCCATCCTAATACTCATTCATATCCAGCTTTTAGATACCGTTCAAATACAATATAGATATGGCTGACATTATGATACTTACTTCATATTCCTTCAAATACAGTCCAAATACGATCCAAATTCGGATGTCATTCTATCACTCACTCAACGTACCTTTCAAATATAGTCCAAATACGATCCATATTTGGATGTCATTCTGTCACTCATTTAATATACCTTTCAAATACAGTTTAGATATGACCCAGATATGGATGTCATTTTGACGCTCACTCAGTACATCTCTCAGATATGAGTCAGACACAATTCATTTATGAATATTATTCTGATACTCATCCAAGACCTCTGCTGGTTCAATTTAAACCTCTCAACGCTTTAGTATGATTTTTTCCCGTAGACATTTTCTCTGGTTCAGATAAGTCGCTCCAAGATTTATTCTGATTCTTTTCAGTTAAAGAAAATTCAAGACCTCTACTGGTTCAGTTTAAATCTCTCAATGGTTTATCCTGATTCTTTCCCGTAGACAGTTTCTCTGGTTCAAGTAAGTCGCTCCAAGATTTATTCTGATTCTTTCCAATTAAAGAAAATTCAAGACCTCTACTGGTTCATTTTAAATCTCTCAACAGTTTATCCTGATTCTTTCTGGTAGACATTTCTTCTGGTTTAGATAAATCACTCCAAGATTTATTCTGATTCTTTTCCAGTTGAAGTCAAGTTTAGGCTTAGTCTAATTTCCGTCAACAATCACCTTCAAATGGCATCTATAAGCCCATCTCCAACAACTATCCATCATTTATCCAAATGGAATCTTTTAAGCCCATTCCCTACACAATGAACCACCACATCATCGAGTGCAAATTTTTGGGCACTCTAGTGTTCAATCATCTTCCACCTTCAAGTCACGAATGGCAAACTCGCCAATCTAACTCTTCAGGTTTAAGAAGATTGAACAGGAGCAGTTGTTGTACCCCAACATGTTCCCTCTCATTTCTCAAGACATTTCTCACAAAGAACTGCGAAAGCTCAAGCTTGCATCAGTATTGACTAGGTCAAGCCATTTCCTCAACACTGATACCTCAAGATTAGGGTTTGAATTTGCATAAGGACAATTGGACTTCTAATACTTCAAGTGACGTTCTTGGATCATTATGGACCTTCTAGAATGCTCATGTCAAGTTTCAAGTCTTCTCAGTCAATTGACCAAGAGACCAAAAATCAGATATACTGATGAAAAAGTCAACTGTAGCACCAAAAGTCAAACTTTGACTTTTTGGTCAACATTAAGTCTCAAAGATCAAAATTCATCAAGATATTCAAAAACATGAAACTTGATCATCAATAAATCAAGAAAGTCAAAAGTCAATGTGAAAATTCAAACTCTTCAAGACTTAGAAATTTTTCTAAGTGTTTTTTGTACACGATAATTTCATTTCTTTATGCCAACTTTTCACCATGATGTAAGATGATTCAAGGAAAATTTCCAACATGAAAGTTGTAGATCTCAATGAGATCTAAAACATTGTAGGGCAGGACTTTTTCTAAAAATGCTTGGATTTTGAGTTATATATTTATTAAGTCATGGCATTTTTAAATAAACACTTAGAGAAATTTTCAGCAGTTTTGGTCAGGATTTTATCCCAACTTCTTGGCATTTTTTCACATAGTTACAAGATGATTTTGTCAAAATGGCCAACATGAAAGTTATAGAGGGTGTTTCAAGATTTCCAAAACATCCAAGAGCATGAATTTACCATATTTGAGCTAGGAGATACAAGGATCTGAAGTTGGACATTCATTCTTGATTTATAAGGCAGATTTATGATGAACAAGGAACAAAAATCTTAGCCATGCTGCATAATCTTCACTTTGCAGGCCTCTTGACTTGAAAATATATCCATAATCAGATGTTTACACAATTGATTGAACCATTATCCAAGTGGTTCAAGTATTATCCATTGCATCTTTCCATTTTTGGCACAAAGGCACCATTGCCATTCTTACAAAGTTCACTTTAATCACAAAGTCAATTTCTTGAGCCTCTAACTTGTTGTTATAATCACACTCAACTTCTACAAGCCAGAACAAACATGTTTAAAGTGATAAACCACTTTTGATAGCTTGGTACAAGCATTGGAAACATGTTCTTCATGCTTGCTTCAAAAACAAGCAAGATAACCATAACATGTGATTCAAAATCTGAGTTGTTTGAAGTCTCAAACATTATCTATAAATAGAGAGGCCAATTGCAAGAGAAAAGGTTAGAAAAAAAGGGGAAACTAACACTCAAAATCATTCTTGCTGTCAAAACCAGAATTGCCCATAAAACCTCCATTTTTGAGCTTTGAAGTCCAAATCTTTGAATCTCATACCTTGCAAGTTTTCTCCAAACAAACCATCCAAACACCCCACATACATCATATAGAAGTTGTTTAAACACAAAAAGAACTTCTGTAACATCACTATCATCACTTCCCAAGCTCAACAACAACTCATACAACAGCTCAAGCTCAAAGCACAAATTTCAGTTTCAAGGTAAGTTTTCTTGACTTTGAACTCTTCATACAAGCATCATTAATGGTTCATTTGTGAAGATAAAATGTAGATATCATTGCCTTAAAGCTAACCATATGCTTGCTTTTCATTTTCACTAACCATGTATTGAGAACTAACTTTTTCATGTAGAAAAACGGTGATAAAAGCAAAAAACAGCAGTTACGCGTCGACACGAAATGCTATGAGTCGACACATACCATGTTCAAAACAGGTTATGAGTCGACACGAAATACGTATGCGTCGATACGAAATGGTTATGAGTCGATACGAAACCAGTATGCGTCGACTCATACCGAGTTGTTTTGACTTCCAGGAGCAAGAAGCACACATGAGCCGACACATGAGCCAATACGAAATTTGCATGAGCCAATACGAAATCTGCATGAGCCAATACATGAGCCGATACATAAGCTCATGTGTCAGCTCATAAAACTTTGTATTTTTTAATCTTTTTTTAATTTAATTTTTATTTTTTCTTTATACTTTTATTATTATTATTTTCATATAATAAATAAAAAATAAAAAATAAAAATATATTTTTTAAATATGTACGCATACACTTTTGTTTTATTCCTTTTTTCTAAACTAAAAAAGACAAAAACGTTTTCTTATTAAAATCAATTTCTTTTCTTAAAATTAATTTAATATTTAGACTTAGGTTTTATTTCAATTTGTTTATTTTGATTAAATTAATTTAGACATTAGGATTTTAATTAATTTCTTTTCAAATCAATTAGAACCTTCTTCATACAAAAAACATAAAAAATACTTTCTCTTCTCTTTATATTTCTTTATACATTTTATTATTTCGCACTATAATTATGTAATTGTCAAAGGCTTGTAATAGTAAATTATATTTATTTGCTTTCATCTCCCCATTTGTAAATTTTTGCACCCCTTCCCCTAATGATGTAATAACGTAGTAATTTTACTTTCCGCAATTTATCGCTTTAATATAAATGTTAGTAATTAGGGTTTGTATGGCAAGACTAAAATCAACAATTATTAAACCCTAATTTAAGATAAAAAAATGCATGTAAATCAAATACACTTGCACACTTGCACCCTTAGGGTAATTCCACTTTGTTGCCTTACAAAAATGGTCATGTTATGCATGTGGGATATCTTAGCAAAAATACAAGATCATAGTCCCTCGACGACTCTATCCATGTTGCCTTTAAAAATGATCTTAGTCCCTAAAAAAATGATAAGATACCTTGCAACATTGCTAATCATGGCTACACGATGAACCACGCTCGTCCCGTTTACATCGAAAAATAGGGTTACTTACCAAATCAATGGTAAGATAACAATGTCAATGGAAAAAGGAAATGAACATAAAAGACTTTTAAGTAGATAGATTGTTCCTAGTTACTTGCTCCATTTCAAAACAAAAACATCCTTTATATTTTCAAAACAAACACCAACACTTTCAAAAACATCTTTCAAACTTGAAAACATTTTCAAAAGATCAAACACTTTGTATACATTCTTACGAACGAGAATCATTATAAAGCTTGCCCAAACGATGGCGCCTTTTCAAAATAATTTCAAAAAACACACAAAGCAAATTTTCAAACAAAAGCAAGTGATCTAGCAAGTAACTAAGAGCCCATGGAAAACCATGGATGAAAAGGGTGCTAATACCATCCCTTTTCATAATTTACCCCCCGAACTCAAGAAACAATCTCAAAGGTCTTTCCTGTGCTTTTTCACCTTTACTTTTGAGTTAAATAAAAGTCGGTGGCGACTCTTGCTAACCGCAACATTTACGATAAAACGCAAAACACCCAAGTCAGTTCTCCCACCATATCACAGTCATTTTACACAAACGTGGGATACTTTAGCAAAACAAATCAAATACAAGATCATAGTCCCTTGATGACCCTTCAAATGTTTCCTTCATAAATGATCTTAGGCCCTTACAAAAATTGTTAAGGTATCCTATAATATTGCTTTCTATGATTATACGACCACCCACGCCTGTCCCTTCACATCCAATGATAGGGCTTCTTATCAATTAATGGTGAGATAACAATATCTAAAGGAGGAGGAAATGAAAAAAGAATCTTTGAGTAGGTAGAACATTCGTAGTTGCTTGCTCACAACCATTTTCAAAACATCTTTCAAACACACTAACACTTTCAAATAAAATATTTTCAAAAGTCAACACTTTGTATACATTCTTATAGAGACGAGAATTATTACAAAGTTCGCCTAAACGAAGGCACTTTTCAAAAATACTTTCAAAAATATCACAAAACACATTTCAAAGTGAGCTAGCAACTAAGAGCCCATAGATAACTACAGATAAAAAAAGTGCTAACACCTTCCCTTTTCATAACCTACCCCCTGAACTCAAGAAAATTCTCAAAAGGTCTTTCCTGTTCTTTTCACCCTTTCTTTTAGTGGATAAAAAAGTCGGTGACGACTCTTGCTATTCGCAATAATTGCGATAAAATGCAAAACACCCAAGTCAGTTCTCCCATCGTATCACACTAGCTCACTTTAAAATGCTTTGTAAATGTTTTTGTGTTTGGTGTGAGTTTGAAAATATTTTGAAAACGCCTTTGTTTTGACAAACTTTGTAATGATTCTCGTCTCTATAAGAATGTATACAAAGTGTTGGTTTTGAAAATAGTTCAAAGAGATGTTTGTTTTTGGAAAGATGTTTTGAAAGTGTGAGTGTGGAAATGGTTTTAGTTTGCGAGCAAGCAACTACGAGCGTTCTACCTACTAAAAAATTCTTAGTTCTTTTCCTCCTCCTTTAGATATTGTTATCTTACCATTAGTTAGTAAGCAACCATATCATTGGATGTGAGATACAGTCATAGAAGGCAACATTGTAGGATACCTTAGCAATTTGTTATAAGGGACTAAGACCATTTACCAAAGGCAATGTCGAAGGGTCATCGAGAGACTACGATCTTGTAATCGAGGGTCTTTGCTAAAGTATCCCAAGTTCGAGGGACATGACTGTTTATTCTAAGGAAACAAGTGTGAGTTAACCCTAGAGGTGCAAGTACGCAAAGTGTATTGTCTTCATGCATTTGTCTTGAATTATGGTTGCCTACTTGTTTGGTTTTAAGTCTTGCCATACAAAACCTAATTACTAGCAATAATATTGAAAGCGATAAATTACGGAAATTTAAAGTCCTATGTTATTACAACATTTTAGGAGATGGGGATACAAATTACAAATGGGAATGAAAGAAATTAAAACCTAATTATTATTACAACCATATTTAATAATGCAAAAATAAAATAAAATATGTAAGAACATAAAGATAATATAAAAGAAGAGAGAATTGTTTTTTGTGGTTTTGGATGGAAAAAGTTTTAACCTAACTAGTTAAACTAAATTAAATGGAGAGAAGTTAATCAATTAAATTCCTAAATTCTAAGTTAATTTAATTAAAAAGAGAAAATTAAACTTAAACCTAAGTCTAAATCTACTTTGATTAAATTAAAAAAAGAAAATGTTTTTGTTTTAAGGTTTTATGTTTGAAAGAAATTAAAGTAAAATGGAAATAAAATACTAAATTTACTCTAAGTATTTAATAATTTTTTTTGTATTTTTTAATTAGAAATAAATAATAATAATAACAATATTAAAATGAAATAAAATAAAATAAAATAAAAATAAAAATTGAAAGTCAGAGGGGTTAGAAAAGGAATGTTGGAGGTTAGAGAGTAAAAAATAGTTTTTGTTTGGTTTAGGCTCAAACTGATTTTTTATATAATTAGAAATAAAAAAAATAAAAATGTTATGTTGGGTTATGTATTGTTTAGCAATCATAGGGGAAGGAAAGTAAAAATTAATGGCCTAGTGGAGGGAGACCCAGGCGCGCCTGTTCAAACAAAAAAGAAACAAGTAAAAATATGAAAAATGCAAAAGGTCTCGTTGGGGCTCGAACCCAAGACCTTATAGAGGTATGCCTTACGCGCACGCTTGCTGCCACTGGGGTGGCCTGTACATCAGGTATAAAAACAAGTTGAAATAAATATAAGATAAAGCATTTCGATGACTGTACTTCATCTTCTTCCTCGTGCCAGCCATAACTCTGTAACTTTCTCAACTCTCAACCATTCTCAAAAGTATGAACATCAAACTTGTTAGAAATTTCACCATGATTTCAAATATGTAAATAACTTAAGTAATGGATCAAAGATGAGCACAAATTTTAAATGGTACCAAATTTAACCTAATTTTTTCAGAAGATTCAGGCTCAAAATTCTCACTACTTAGGCAAAATAAATGAATTCTAAGGACATGGTTAGTTTCAGGGTTATGATGTCTACATTTTATCTTTTAAAATGGAAGCCAAATGATGCTTGTATGAAGAGTTATACTTTCATAAAACTCACCTTGTAGATGGAGACCATGTTTTGAGTTTGAGCAACCTTCAAGGTGTTGTAATGATCTGGTTAGCTTCCTTGAACCCCCAGGAAGCTATTGCAATGCTTACTTTGGATTGAGGATGGCTAAAATGTTCTAGAGAAGTCAAAGTGCAAGCTTCAGATTTTGAAAATGAAGGATGATGAATATGGAGTTACAAAAGTGATTCAGGTGTTTGAGTCACTTACATATAATGTATAGATGATGTTTGAAGGGTTAAAATGAAAAATGCACGAGGGAATTTGAAGCTTGGATTTCAAAACCAGAAATGACAAGTTTTGAGGTATTTTGGTGGTTCTGTGTTTGAGGAAGTTTGAGGTAGTTTTCAGGCTAGCAAAATCGTGTCCTCGGCTTGCAAATGATGTCTCAATTTATAGGAAAGAGGTTTGGAGGAAAGAGAACATCAGATTTACAAGTTTCAAAGTTATGGCTGTGTTTCTTGGTTTTGAAGCAAGCTTGAAGAACATGGTTTCAAGGTGAAGTACCATGACCTCTAGGGTTGCTAGACACTTTAAACATATTTCTTCTGACTGTTTATTTTGAGTATGATCAAAACAAACAAGTTAGAGGCTCAAGAAATTGACTTTGTGATTAAAGTGAACATTTCCAAAATGGAAGTGTGACCTTTCTTCCCCAAATGGCAAGTCAACTTGGACAAAGCTTGAAACTCTTGGATAATTGATTAATCAGTTGTGCAAACATTAAATTAAAGAGTGATTTTCAAGTTAGAAGCCTGCAAAGCAAGATTTGTGCAACATGGTTAGATATTTGGTCAAGTGTTCATCACAAAAATGCATAGTAATTCAAGAATGAATGCCCAACTTCCTCTCTTTGATTATCTTAGCTCACAAATGATCTCTTCAAGTTCTTGATATTTTGGAAAGCTTGAAACATCCTCTACAACTTTCATGTTTCCCACTTTTGCAAAATCAAATTGGAACTATGTGAAAAATGACCAAGAAGTTGGAACAAAAATCTACCTAAGCTAGGTCAAAATTTTACTAAGTGTTTAAGAAAAAGTGCACAACTTCATGGGCTTATAACTCAAAATATAAGCATTTTTTGGACATGAGTCCTCAAATTCAAATTTGTAGATTTCATCAATATCTACAACTCTAATGTTGAAAGTTTTCCTTGAATCATCTTGCATCTTGGTGAAAAATTGGCATGAAGTAGGGAAATTATCATATACAAAAAATACTTAGAAAAATTTCTAAGTCTTGAAAAGTTTGACTTTTTAAATTGACTTTTTACTTTCTTGATTCCTTGATGACCAATTTTAATTTTTTTGAATGTCTTGATGAATTTTAATCTTTGAAACTCAAATTTGACCAAAAGGTCAAAATTTGACTTTTGGTGTATCAGTTGACTTTTTAGTAGTTGACCAAATTTCATCTATCAATCATTTGATCTTGAGGGATGAATTTAGTCATGAAATTAGGTAAAAATTATGTACTTGAATCCTTGAGATCATATTTCAAACCAATAATTCATGTATTAGCTCAAAATTAAAAAATTATTCATTCTAGTCAAAACCCTAATTTTGACCATTTCGCCCTTTTGATGATCTTCACACTTTTCTTGAGAAATTGTGATCCAAACTTGACCAATTGATGAAAATAACTTTCAAATGTTTATATTGGTCAACAATCTTGAAGTTTGACTGTAGGTTGTCCATAATTGACTTTTTACCCAATATAGTTGATTTTCAGTCATCTGATCAATTGACTGAGCAAAATTGTGATTCAAGACTTGAAACTTGATATGAGTATTCTTGGAGGTCTATAATGATCCATGAAAGTCACTTGAGGCATTAGAAGTCCAATTGTCCTTGTGAAAATCAAAACCCTAATTTGGGGCATCAGTGTTTAGGTGGTTTGACCTAGTCAACACTTGTGCAAATTTGAGCCATTGGAGATCTTGTGAGAAATGTCTTGAGAAAAGAGAGGGAAAATTTTGGGGTACAACATACACCATGGTTTAAAAGTAAAGGTGATCAAGACTTAGTCAATTAGATGATATCATTACATCATTCAAATCATTTATGATACCTTAGGACAAACTTATCATTAATTCAAAGTACCTTGAGTGATCAATTGATCACTTAGAGGTAGATTTGAAATTATCAAAGTTCATCAAGTATCAATCCAAATTCAATTCAATAAGATGAATCATCAATCATCCAATTGATAAAAAATAAGAAAGAGAAGAATAAGAAAGAGATGAATCAGAGATTACTTGAACAAGGACATAAATCAGAAACGGGATCAAAGTATTGATCAATTTATCATTAACATCATTCATTCATTTTGTTGGATTAGGGTTTTCACCACATCAACACCCAAGATCCAATGAATTTGATGAAACTTATGCTCAAGTTCACTATGCTCCAAGGCCAACCAGTCAACAAAAGCCAAACAAAATTAAAAATGCCATAAACATAAATAAAATGCATGGAAAAATATTTTTGAAATGATTTTTAAATGAAAATAAAAGGTAAAATATCAAATTATATTCAAAACATCAATCAATTTCAAATAAGACCATAGAAAATCAGAAGTGATCTCTAATATTTTTAGAATTTTTTTGATAACTTTTGGAAACATAAAACTAATTAAAATCAATCAAATAATCAAAAACCAATGAAAACTAGTAAAACTAAAAATCATATGAAAAAAAATCAGAGAGAATTTCAAAAATTATTTTGAGATTTTTTGGAGTTAAAATGAATTTTAAATCAATTTCTGAAGTTAAATCAATTCAAAACAAATTTTGTAAAATAAAATATAAAATCAAAATAAAACCCGAGGCGCAAGATCAACCAACCTCACTTAATCCAGGTGGACCATCTAATGGATCAAAGTTGTGCGCTCACCATGGAAATTAGTCAAATAAATGCATTAGATCTAAAAAATGTCTAATCATTCAAAACACTTCACTTTTCATGCTCTCATTGTTACATGGATTTAAAACAAAACACAATCATCTTCTTCTTCCTCCGGTCATCTTCCTCAACGAACTTCACTAGAGTTTTATAATTTTGCAACATAAGACACTGAAACCACCACCACTGTGGTCGTCTCTTCATCGTGATCTCAACCATATGCATTGTGAAAATTTATATTAACTGGGTAGAGAGAATTTGATGAAAACTTGTGAAACTTTTGAAAATTCAAATCAAAATTAAATGATGAAATAATATTGAAAATGAAATCTAAAAGAAGCATGAGCTTTAGAAATCTAAGGGCTACATCGTGATATAAAGTTTGAATCAAATGGAGGCATGTAACTACCTGAATGAAGCATGGTTGATTTGATATGAAACATGACTTGGTTAGCTTGATTAAGTGTCTTAGAAGTCTTTAGGATGATTGTGTTAGCTTCAGGAGATGTCAATGTAGCTGTATGGATCAAGAATTCTCTCTAAAATAACTTGTAGAAGTTTCACGATCTCACAAAATTTGGAAGAAACTTGAAGTTTTGGCAGAGGTTTATTGGCTCTCCAAAGCTTGGAAAATAATGGAGTGAGGTCTTATATTTATAGGATATGATGATGGAATTCTTAAGCGTGTGAAAAGATAAAAAATTCCTTCAATTCATGTGAACCTGCAAAGTGAGAAAAATGTGACTTCCACTCCCTCAAAATCAGCTCAAGCTTACGTTTTGTGTGCCATTTAATTTCTAGACACTTGATTAAACTTGTTTAGGTCCAAAAAGAGTTCTATTTTGGTGATTATAATGAGTTTTGATCAAGTGGAAATTTGACTTCAAGTTGAAATTTTAATTTCGGGTAGCCATTTTCAAGCTTGTGAGGCATCATGCATAAGGAACCTTTATGATTCATTATTTTTGCAATTTACTAACATCATCACAAATATCACAATATGACAATAAAGGTTGTATTTGGATACTTGTAGAAAAAGTTATGGAAATTGGAAGTTGGCATAAAATTCTAACAATGCAAGCCTTGAAAATTCTAAGTCCACAATGATCCAAAATGACCTATATTCTTTCAATAAATTTCATGGCCTTCCAAGCATTATTGGACCGTGACCATTGAAGAGAACTTGGAGAGGGCATAAAAATGATATTATTAATAAAGAATCAGCCTCAAATGATGACAATTGAAGAAGTTACGATTCTTGAAAGTTGGGAAAAATTCACTTGAAAATAGGTCAAAATTTTCTATGTCCATAAAATGACATATAATGTATCCAAACTTTTGAAGATCTTACAAACATAATTAGCTCTTGGATTGTAAAGATAAGTTGGAGAATATGTCAAGGAGAGTCATATTCCCAAAGGATCACTAAAAAATGTTAAATATTGAAGGAGTTATGATTTGTTAAACTTGAACTTGAAAATGTTGACTTTTTGTCAAACCCACTTTGAATCAACTTGCATACTTGATCTTTTCTGGAATTTTAAGGAACCTTGATACACATATGAACTTAGAATGATTAATACTTGGTTTAAATTTGATCAAACATGGCCAACCTTAATATTACTTAATGATGAAGGTATGGAAATAAACACTTGGACCTTTGACTTTTATTGAGAAATAAGTAACCAAACTCGAGGAATTCTTGATCAATTGAGATTGAATGATGTTTGAAGATGATATGGACTAATATTATAGGACAATATGCACAATCCCTTGAAAATTAATGTTGATCATACTTTGACTTTGACCAGATGAAAACCTAGTTGAGGGAACTTGTTTGATTCACTTGGTTCCCACTTGTCTTAGCAAAATAAACAAAGGAAAACAAGACATATTTTTGTATTTTGATTTGTAGTTAGTAAAACATAAAGCATATAGAAGCAAATGTACAAGATACACAATAGGGTTCTTGGTGATCCCAAAAAGGTAAGTGTAGTAACCGGTAAAAATAAAGAGTCGCCACCATTAATTTTTATCTTAAGGACGAGAATATAACGGGTAACCCTAATTCGTACATAGATTCTAAATTTGTAAGTCAATTAGACGAAGGGAAGGTGTTAGGCACCCTTCACCTTCCGTGTTCTCAAGGGACTCCACTTTTAGGTTTAAGGGTAAGATGAGTATTTAACATTTAGTGTTTATATACATTTGAGAAAAGAATTTTAGTTTTTTAGTTATGAACTCGCCTTGGTTTTAAGCGCATGCCTACGTATCTCCTTGCGAAGAATTAGAGTCCAATTTCGTAGTTTGAATGTGTTTGGTTAGTTTTTTTATGGATTGTGAAAATGCTTGGATTATCCTTGAACCTTGTATGGGTTTGAAAAATGGGTGATCGTAGACGCATTTTGCAGTTAATAAAAAGTATATCCACAATTTTTTTTTGAAAATAAAGTTGAATTTGAATTATGTTAGTAGAAAAAGTGTTAAATTTGATGGGTTAGCTATCTTAGAATGCATGATGAAGTTTTGAAGAATATAGTTTTAATGATAAAATAATAATTGATGAATTTATGGGAAAATGTTAGTATTTTAGAAAATAATTAATAAATAACTATTTTCTTGTTATTAAAAATATATTAAATATTTTTAAGAATAATCCAATATTTACTTATCAAAATAATTTTTGTGATAAAGGGAAAAAATATAATTTAATGCAAATTATAAAAAATGATAAGAGAAAATTTGAGAATTATTAATATGTAAATTAAATAAAACAAAACAAATAAATAAAATATTTAATTAAAATGCGGGGAGTGTATTTTTAGTTCTGTAGTAATTCCTGGGAGCTGTTATTAGCATGAGCTTAAGTCCAATATTTTGTTTCAGTCCAATTACGCAGGGTGTGTGATTCTATGTTGAAGTAGCAAACTGGAATGTGCAGGAAGCGCTAGGCTTGGCCCAAAATATGTTTGAGATCCACTGGCCATAATGCATGCTAGCGTAAGAAGTTATAGTGTGCTAGTAATTTTTAGCTCGTCTGATCTAGATTTTGTGGTCACCAAGAGTTAATCATGTCCCCTTGATCAAAAGTCCTACAATCGTTTAGTTGAGAATTAAAGTTGATCTGGGAGTACCATAAACATGGGTGTACAACTAAACAAAGGCCCTATATATTCATTTAACACTAATTGTTGCCATTTTTTTGCTTCAGTCTCTCTCTACCCCAAAACACAACAATCTTATTATATTTATAGAGAGGTGGGCTCTGACCCCTCTCAAGAAAACCACCACACAGGAAATTGCACCACCTCCTCCACCACTAAAGTTTCGCCATAAACCGCCACCAAAACCCGTTTTCTGGTTAAAGCTCAATCAAAAAACTTATACCTTCATCTAATTCCCAGAAAAACCTAAACCCTACATTCTGACCGTTAGGGCCGCCGTGTTAATGCAAGGCCGTCGGGGCCTTCATCCTGTTTTCCCAGCCAACCAAGAACCCTAACCCTATTTATGTGTTTAAACCCTAAACCTGATGAACTCTAAGCGTTATAAACCTAACCCCATGGGTCTTGTATGAACCCTAACCCTCATAAACCCAAAAAAATTGTAGTTATGAACCCTAACTATATTTTTCTAGAATCATAACCCTAAGAACAAGAACTTGTTGTACCCCAATTTTTTCCCCTAAGATCCCTTCATCATACCATGTTGATTCAATCACAATAAGATCACATTAGGGCTTTTGGTTCTCCTCCCTATCTTTAGCTTTGCTCTTTGAGGAATCACCAAGCACCTTGACTTGTTTTCTTTTGTGATCATGAATGTTTTGTCTTGATTTTACTTTTAATTAATAAAATACAATGTTGGTTTGTCTTACTTGTTAATAATGTAGGTAAAGGCAATGTGGCTTAGCAAGTTGATCCATGGGTTCATGAGTTTATTTCCATGCCCTAGTCAATAAAGCTTGAGAACTTCAAACCTCACCATTGAAGTTGTTTTGGAAGAAATGGCATGGCAAGGTTTATTTTGGTTCATCACATTTAAAAGTTATCAAATTGATTCAAAATAACAAGGGGTTGATGGAAGAAGTTGTCATGGTTGGACAAGGTCTTGTTCCCATTGATCACAAGTGTATATTTTTCTCAATTCTCAAGATATGGTAGTGGTTTTGGTGGCTATGAATTCTCATTATCATCCTCAACAACTTCTATCTACAAAGCAAGAGTGTTGGTACAAGAAGGTTTTCAAAATTGTCAAAGTTCCTCAAAGCATTTTCTTGATCTAGTAGCTAGGGTTTTGAACTTCAAAGAAGTATATCTTTCTCATCTTTTGATATTTTTGAGTGATTCCAAAAACATCCTTCTCTTTAAAGGGTTATTAACAAATCACTTCAAAAGTTTCAAGGAGTTTTCATGTGGAAGAAACTTGATGATGAAGAAAGATTACAAGTCCTCTAGATGAACCCCCAATTTCTCAGGTGTGACTTCAAATGATCATAACTTGGTCAATTTTTATCACCTTGAGCCAAATATTTCTCCACAATGATCTTGAGGATGTGAAATTTATTTCTTATTTTATGTGCAAAGTGAGAAAATGGATAGAAGATGCCCTAAGGATGCAAAAGATTATAGGTCATTTCATGATTTTTTTTCCAACTTCAACAATTCATAACTCTCTCAATTTTTGGATATTTTGAATGGTTCAAGTTTCAAAATGTCATTCAAGAGGTCTATTTCATGCCATATTTTTCGGTCAAGAGAAAATTCCAAGTGGAAGGCCATGTTTGGATGCATGACATTATAGGTCACTTTTGAAGAAATATTTGAAATATTTCTAAGTATGGAAAGTCAACTTTTTTCCCAACTTTGACTCAATGCAACTTTTAGCTCAAGCATCCATTTTATTCCATTCTTTTTCCATTGCAAAGCTTGTAACCTCATCTTTCTAAAGCATCAAGAATCAAGCCCAAAGACCCCTCGAGTTCAAAATGCCATTGTTTTGAAATTGGTAACTTGGAACTGAATTTCTCAGCAAGTCAAAATTTTGAAATCCATAATGTAGCCTCTAATCACAAGAGTTATGCACGTTTTTTATTTAAACTTGATTAATAAACTTGCCAGAAGTGTTTAGCACCTCAAAATGCAAAGATTGGATGAGTTTTGGTGAAAATGAGACCACACTTCACTCGTGCATCAAGTTCACATGAATTACCTTCAAAATGCATCATTCACTCTTCCTTTTGATCTCATTTGCCTCTCCTATAAATACATGAAATATCCTATTAATTTTCTCAAGCTTGAACAGCCAGAATCACCCTGCCAAACTTGCTCCATAACTCAATTTTCTGTAACTTCGAAATCAGTGTTCAAGCCTTTTTTGATCCAATTTTTCTATCAGTTCACCTTCCTTGATCTTCCCTGAAGCTAACCGTACAATTACCTTCAAGAATCTGCCCTATATTGCTCCATAGAAGTCCAGTTTCAGAGCTCTGCAACTCAACTTCAATAGGTAGATTTCTCCATCAATTCTCTAAAACTTTGATATCATTATGATGCTCTTATTTCCCTGGTTCTAGTCGTAACACTTGCTTTTATCTGGAAACACATTTTGACCATGAAATTTCAAATCCCTTTTCAAAACTTTCCTTCCAAATTGCTTGAGCTACAATTTATATAAATTTGTCGCGAAGGTGTGGTTGTCTTCATCTTGAAGAGACGAAGCGAATGACATATGTCTGAGCTTCTGCTTTTATTTTTTGAGAGACTTGCAATTCACGTTGGCTGGAGGTTGAAGATGACCAACATGTCATCTTCCAACCAATGAAGGCGCGTCACTTGTTTTTTAGAATTTTCTGATTTAATAAGTAATCCAGTGTTTTATTCAATAATGACCATGATATGTACAGCGCGTCAGATCCCTTGGATTTGATTACTAACGCGTTTTGACTCTCATCCATGGGTCCACATCTTTTTGGTTTTTATTTTATTTTCTGATTTTTATATTTAATTTTTTTAAACTTCAAAAAAATCATAGAAAATTCATTTTTAGTCCAAAAAATCTGAAAAAATTATAAGAAATTTTTGATTTTTTTTCTTTCTGATTTTTATTTTTTCACAATTTTATTTTGTGTTTTGATATTTTTTTTTATAAATTTTCACATTATTTGAATTGTTTTAAATGTTTAAAAATACTTTTATGCATTTTTAAATTATGAAAAAATCACTGAATGATCCAATGATATTGTGACAAATATTGGTGACCTCATTTATTTTTTATTTCTGACTTTGTTATTTTTTATCATTTTTGGTTTATTTTACCTATTTCTTTTAATTTTTAAAAATATTTTCTGACTTTAAAAAATTACCAAAAATTTTGTAAAAATATGTGAGTCCTTTTCTGATTTTTCCATAGTCTTACTTTTTATTTCTTGATTAATTTGAACATAGTTGATATTTTTATCTTTTATTTCTATTTTAAAACCTTTTTAATGTATATATTAAATGCAATATTATTTTGTGATTATTTTCTGGTTGATCTTGGGTTGAATTTTTGATTATGAACTTTGTTAACATCATTGGATCCATGGTGTTGAGTTTAACTCCATAAAAATGAATGAATGATTTTAATAATAGTTTAATTGAAATTTAATTCAAATTTGGTTTGTATTCTTTCCCACTCCTCTTCATCTCATCCCTTTCTCATTGCACTAAGTGTTGTTGGAGCATGATCTCTATATCATGTCTCAAAATAAATGGTGCATAGATTGCTATTGACTGGCCTCAAAATAGGTGCGACTTCTATATAAGTCCACTTACGATTGCTTAACATAACGCTAAATTTTGTCCCAATTCGAATAAATGATCCTTCGTGGCCCAAACCTATGTTTGCAAGCCCAAGTATGTTAATTTGATCTCTTTGATCCAATAACCTTGAGATTCATTGTGTGGAGGGTTTGGTTCTACCAATCCTCTAATGGATCTACATCACTTTTGGTCAACGCGGATCACCTAAACATTGTTGATCATTAAATGGTTCTTGTGAGGATTCCAAATGGATAATATACTTGACAAAAAGAAAATGCAACTTGTTGTGTGGAGGATTTGGTTCTACCAATCCTCTAATGAGTTCCAAATGCAAGTTTCAAGATGGTCATCCAACTAACCACTAATTACTAATAATTTATTTTATCTTGTGTTTTTATTATATGCCCTTTTATTTTATGCACCATTTAATTTTAGCATTTACATTTCATGCTATTTTCATCTTTGCTCATTTGAGCATTTACTTTCCTGTCATTTTTATTTTTTGCTCACTTTAGCTTGTCTTTCCTTTTTGAAGATACCTAATAATCAACATAAACTATAAAAAACTTTAATGATACTTGGACTATTTGGTTACTATCCTTGGCATTATGGAGTACTGAACTTCTTGGACTTAAGATTAGAAACCTTGGCCTATGTTGGAGACCTTGTGACCTTAATTAATATTTTGTCTGGAGTTCTTGAGGTTTACTTCAAGACATTAGATTGTTTATTTGTTTTGTGTGCAGGTTATTGTGATTGCATTCTTTGTTTGTAATTTGGAATTCACCCGTATACAGCCGTTACTCTGCCCAATTTTTGTGAAGACTTAATACACTTGAAGTTTGATTCTCTCAAGAGGTCTAGTATCTTTTCTTGTTTGATTTCAATCTAAAGAATGGGAATTATATCATGACTCGCAATTTCAAGTATTAGCTTCTTATTGGTTAGATGGTTCTTATCCCTAGCCTTTACCTTATGATTTAGGATAGTTTCTTCTTCTCCTTCGATCTTCTTTAATTTCAAATATCTTCTCTCTCCTTTTGAAAACCCTTTTTGTTTCTAAACTTGAACCACTTTCATAATAAACTTGGACTTATGTCCATGCATTTTCAAAACATCTTCATAACTAAACTTCAATCAACTTAATAATTCCTTGACATTTTTTTGTGAGAAGACTAAAAGTCAATTAATCTCATTTCAAGCTATTTTTCCACTTTGGCTTTTTATTTTAAAACCTTTCTCAAAAGGTTGGACTCTTGTCAATCCTTATAGTGATGCAAACAACTATACTTCTACAATATGTAGTGAAGAGATATATTTTCCACTTGGGTGTTGAGTGAGGCATTGTTGATTTTAAAATCCAAGCCATATCCTCCACTTGGAGATGATGCAAATTCTCCTTTCTCATGATTGTGGGTAGTAAGCATGTTTTCCATACGGACAATGACGATGATGTCTTATCTCATAAAATTAATCAACACACTTGTGTTTTAAAATTTTTCAAAAGGTTAACTACGTGTACCCTGATCCCCTATTGCACGAAAGGTGGTACGTAGGCACTAAAGGTTCGCAACCGCGGTGGGTGCAAAAATCATAAAAAATACTTCTTTTCTCACCTCCACCATATATTTTACACACAACATTTTATAGGCAAAATATACAGATTTTTACAAAGAGGTTCCTGCGGAGTACCGTAGATGTTTAGGGTGCTAATTCCTTCCCTTTACATAACTAACCCCATTACCTTGAATATTTCCCCCTCTTTTGGGTTACTCGCTCTTTTCCCATTCCTTTGGAAACAATAAAGCGCGGTGGCGATTTTTATTTTGATTTGTGTAAGTCTAGTCAATCCGATGGCCTAGTCTTAAACATTTCTACCGCTACAGAAAATGGAGACTTCACTGGGGAAAGATTGACCTTTTTCTGGTCCATTCCTAAGTGGTTTCAGCATATCTTTGTTTATATATGTATATGTGCTATTGTTGTTTATGTGCTATATGTTGTATATATGTTTGTTTGGATTTTCCTGGTTTTCAGGGTGCTTGGTGATTACTTATAAGTCATATACCCGGACTTGGGAAAACTTTAAGATAGGACGGGAGGTATAGTCATGTTAACTTTGAGGGAGTAATCCCAAAAAAGGAGGCATGAGATCCCCCACTCAGTGGAGGCCCATTTGACTGTAGTATCATTTATCGAGTAATCGGAAATATGTACTGCTTTTGACCTGGGAGCCTGCTGAAGCTAAGGACCGTAGAATACCTAACCCATCTTGTCCTTTTAGGTGTAGTGCAAAAGCTATGACGGAGTAATCCGAAAATAGTTGTCATGCGATACTATGCTCGGACGAGTTTTTCTTAAGAATATTACTAATTATCGAGTTAATCGAGAAGTTGGTAATATCCGAATGAAGGATGTAGACTCTGGGAACCTCTAGAAACTTGTTCGGCAGGTGATAAATTTTAGACCATACCTTATGGGTAGTACCTTCGACTTCATGCTCGTGATGTTGAACCTATGAACCCTATATGTGTGATCTTGTGTGTGATTGTTGCATCATGCATCCATGCACCCATAAGCATCTTTTGAAGTAATTTCATTTCAAGGGACTTAAAAAGTTGACCATTTGTGAATATCTCAGGTACTCTTTGGCCATGGATTCTGGAAAAGATAGACCGGAAAATTTAGTTTCAAAGATCCCAAGATAGAGGAGTTGATCAGTCTAATTCCCAAGATTGAGTGTTCTGCAGATTTCCAGAAGATGTATGGATCCATTATTCCTCTCATGAAGATTAGGATAAAGAAGGGTATTCTCTCAACCTTGGTCCAGTTCTATGAGCCAATGTATCAGTTGATGCCTACACTGAAGTAGTATTCTTATCTGTTGGGTTTACCTATTATTGATCGTGTTCCTTTCACCAGTTTGGAGGGTGAGCCAAAATCACATGGGATTGCTGCTTTGATTCATCTGGGGAAGTCTGAGGTTGAAGCCCATATGGCCACTAAAGGAGGGATTAGAGGATTACCAACTCAGTTCTTATTGGAGAAAGCTCGTTACTTTTCTAGGATGAAGAGTACATTCGCTTTTGAGACCATCTTTGCTCTACTTGCTTACGGGTTATTCTTATTTCCTAACGTGGACATGTTTGTTGACATTAATGATATCAAGGTCTTCATGATTGGAAACCCAGTTCCTACATTGTTGGGAGATGCTTATTACTTTATTCATCTTCAGAATTCTTATCATAGGGGGATGATTGTCTGTTGTACGCCTCTGTTGTACCGGTGGTTTATCTCTCATATGCCTCAGTCTGATGCTTTTTGGGATGTCAGGAAGGAACCCTATTGGGCTCTTAAGATCATGGAACTTACTCACTCGGATATTGATTGGTATCATCGATCTTACCAGGATGTAGAGATTGTTGACAGTTGTGGTAGTTTCCCCAATGTACCTCTTCTTGGTACAAAGGGAGGAATTAACTATAACCCTGTTCTTGCACGACGACAGATTGGTTACCCGATGAGGGATAAACCAAATAGTATTCATTTGAGTAGTTTCTTTCTGAAAGAGGTAGAAGACCATAAGGAAGCTAGGGAGTAGATTGCGAAGGCCTGGCGTCACATTCACAAGAAGAGTAGGAAAGATTTGGGACTGAGAGGGGTTGTTTATTTAGAGCCATATGTTCAGTGGGTTCAAGCAAGAGTTATTTAGTTGAAGATGTCGTATTCCCGAGAAGCACTTATGCGTGATTTGTTTATGAAGACCACTCCTCCCTTATTGGGTGATGTGGAAGAGCTACAACTTGCTTTAGTCAGGATGCAACAAGAAAAGGATGTTTGGAAGAATAAGTGCCAAACTTTAGAGATTTCCTATAGATCAGACTTGAAGGAGAAAGACGATTTGATTGAAATTATTGAGAGTCGGGTTGTAGAGATGATGGAGAGGCAAGGGGATTTATTTTCTCCTAAGCCTCAGTCATATTCTAGTTGTTCACTTCCTGATTTAGGTGATTGGAAGGAGGTTGCCACCAGATATGTGAAATAAAACCAGAGGTTGAAGACTCATATTGCCAAGCTTACATGGAAGCGCCAACGTATAGAGTGATCTTCATCAGCTTTGCTTCTTAGGGTTTTAGACTTTACTTTTATCTTGTACTTGGGATCATTGAAAGTTGTAATCCATTTTGAAGTTATTATAATAAAGTTTTTCAGTATCTCAAATGTGTTATTACTTTGATATTTGCAATGTGTCTATAAATCTTTAAGTCTCTTGAAATATTAAAAATAAATCATGTGCATTGAACATCACGCATCCTATTGCACATATTTCTTGCATTTGTTATGCATATCCAGGTGTCTTAGCAAGCTTTTTTAATTCGTTCGACAAGCTGTCTCACCACTACAACACTCGAGCTAATTTCAGAAGGAAGATGGATAACTTAGAACAGTAGAATCACGAGCTGCGCGAAGAGGTTTCTGCTTTGAAGACCGTCATGGCCAATCTTACTGCTCTGATGGAATCTTTGATGGCTGCTCGGAATCAGCCACCGAATGTTCAACCTCAACCAACAAGGGCTACTACTGAAGCTCTGGTTGTTCTTGTCTCTGCTACTCTAGTTGTTGTTTAGAATCGCATGCCTCAAGGTTATCCATGGGGAATGCCAGAGAAATTTGTGCCTGAAAGTTTCAATCTTGGTCCTCAAGAAGCTCTAATTGTTCAGACTACTGTTACTCCCGTACCTCCTATGATGCATGTTGCTCCTGCTGCACCTCCTTCGGTGAATATGGTTCCATTTGATGATATGTGTCGCCCTTTTCCTCCATGAAGTGAAGACTTGGGTCTTTATGACATAATGTATGATTTTCAAGAGCAGTTTGACAAGATGCAGAGAGAGATGAAGGCCTTCAAGGGAAAGGAATTATTCGGGAAGAATGTGAATGAATTATGCTTGGTCCCGAATGTTAAGATACCTGCGAAGTTTAAGGTACCAGAATTTGAAAAGTACAAGGGTAACTCTTGCCCTTGTGCTCATCTGGTGATGTATATAAGAAAAATGTCTACCCACACTGATGATCAACGTCTGCTGATTCACTTTTTTCAGGATAATTTGACTGGTGTTGCGCTAAAGTGGTATATGAGTTTGGAAAGCGTCAATATCCATACTTTCAATGACTTGGGAGAAGAATTTATCAGAAAATACAAATACAACATGGACATGGCGCCTGACCATGATCAACTCAGGGCCATGGTTCAGAAAGACAGGGAATCATTCAAAGAATATACACAGAGATGGCGTGAGTTAGCCGCCCAAGTGATTCCTCCCATGGAAGAGAAGGAGATGACTAAGATTTTCTTGAAGACTCTGGGTGCTTTATACTATGAGAGGATGTTAGAGGGTGCGCCAAGTGACTTTACTGAAATGGTAGGCATGGGTATCCAGTTAGAAGAGGCTGTAAGAGAGGGTCGTTTAACGAAGAGTGAAGGTTCTGGAAATACGAAGAAGCCATCCTATGGGTTTACCAAAAATAAGGAAGGAGATACAAGTGTTGTTATACAAGAGAGGAGAGTTAATCCTCTTAGAAGAAGTTATCAGCGTCATCAGCAAGTCGCCTTAGTTACTTCAGTTGTTGGTGTAGAACCAACCACCGTTTCTTATCAGAGACCATCCCAACAGGGAAATCAAGGGCATAATTAGAGAAGGGAGAGTTATGACCCTATCCCTATGAGTTATATAGAGTTACTCCCAACGTTAATTCAGAAGAAGTTGGTTCAAACCTGACCACCTCCCGCTGTACCATCAGCGTTGCCTTGGTACTACAAAGCAGACCAAACATGTGCTTTTCATCAGGGAGCACCAGGGCATAATGTTGAGAATTATTATCCTTTGAAGACTGAGGTGCAGAAATTGGTGAAGTCCGGTATTCTGTATTTCAAATATGTGGGCCCTAATGTGAAAGACAATCCTCTGCCCAAGCATGGAGGAGAAAATGCTGTGAATATGGTGGCCAGTTGTCCAGGCGACTTCCGAATTTTTGATATTAATCTGGTTAGAGGAGATTTGGTTAAAATGCATGCAGACCTCTGAATTTAGCTACTATACGCATGATCATGCCAGTTGTACTATCTGCAGTAGGGGCATACAGGGTTGTGACAAGATAAAGGTTGATTTGCAAGAGATGATGGATGAGGGACTCATCCATATACTCAGGCCTAGGGAAAAGTATGAAGAGGAAGTAAACATGGTTTTTGGATGTCCTGGAGAGTTCATAATTTTTTATGTGGAGTATATGAATGAGGATCTTGTACAATTGCATGCTACTTTCTGCCACATGGCTGGTCAGGTGGAACATCAGTATGGTTCTTGCCAAATTTGCTGTCGGGACTCCCGAGGATGTTCAATTGTGAGGAAAGGTGTTCAGTTGTTGTTAGAAAATGGAACCATGAAGGTTACAGGTCAAAGCGATAATTACCATAAAGTTGACGTGATTGAGGTTTGTTTGGCTGAAGAAGAGTCAGATAATGAGTATGCCTCTACAAACGAGTATTTCTCCTCAGATGAGGATTTGTTTTCCAGAAATGACTCCATAGTGAGTGATTATGTTGAAGAAGGGGTGAATGTTATTTTTCCCTGTTTTGGTACACCTGCCCATTTTGAAGTTGAGTATCATAGCAAGTCAGCTATTACTCCATTGGTAATTAGTTTGTCGGGTCCTGTCCCCTACAAGTCAGATAAGGTTGTACCCTACAAATATAATTCTACAATCTTAGAGGATAGTGTGGAAGTTCCCATCCAACCAATGCCTGATGTTGAAAATATTGTTAAGACTAGCAGAGTGACCCGCAATGGTCATGTATTTGCACCAATTGTTTGTGGGGATGTTAGTACTAGAAAGAAAATTGTTGAAAATGTTGAACCCAAGAAGGCAATGGGTGAATCTAGTGGAGCTACGCTAGAGAAGGAGGTGGATGATATTTTGAAGATAATCAAGATGAGCGACTAGAAAATTGTGGATCAGCTACTGCAGACTCCTTCAAAAATATCTATCTTGGCTTTATTGAAGAACTCCTCTGCTCACAGAGAATCTTTGATGAGGGTATTAGACCAAGCTTTTGTAGAAAGTGATATGCATGTAGACCAATTCAGCATCATAGTGGGGAACATTATGTCATATCACTTGGGCTTGCAAACATAAGTTTGGGCCACGAATGATCATTTATTCGAATCGGGACGAAATTTAGTGCTATGTTAAGCAATCGTAAGTGGACTTGTATAGAAGTCGCACCTATTTTGAGGCCGGTCAATAGCAATCTATGCACCACTTGTTTTGAGACATTATATAGAGATCATGCTCCAACAACATTTAGTGCAATAAGAAAGGGATGAGATGAAGAGGGGTGGGAGAGAAAATACAAACCACTTTTGAATTAAATTTAATCAAACTATTATTAAAATCATTCATCCATTTTTGTGAAGTTAAACTCAACACCATGGGTCCAATGATGTTAACAAAGTTCATGATCCAAAATTTAACCCAAGATCAGCCAAAAAATAGTCACAAAATAATATTACACTTTAATATATACAAAAAGGTTTAAAAATTATTGTTTAAAAATAGAAAATAAAGAGAAAAATATCAACTATGTTCAAATTAATCAAGAAATAAAAATAAGACTATAGAAAATTCAGAAAAGGGCTCAAATGATTTTATAATTTTTTTGGTAATTTTTTGAAGTCAGAAACTATTTTTAAAATTAAAATAAATAGGTAAAATAAACCAAAAATGATAAAAAAATAGCAAAGTCAGAAATAAAAATAAAATAAGGTTACCAATATTTGTCACAATACCATTGGATCATTCCATAATTTTGTTAGAATTTAAAAATATATAAAAGTATTTTTAAACATTTAAGACAATTCAAATAAAGTGTAAATTCATAAAAAAATACCAAAACACAAAATGAAATTGTGAAAAAAAAATCAGAAAGAGAATAATCAAAAATATTTTTCATAATTGTTTCAGATTTTTTGGACTTAAAATGAATTTTCTATCATTTTTTGAAATTTAAAACAATTAAAATATAAAAATCAGAAGAAAAAAAATAAAAGTAAAAATATGTGGACCATTGGATGAGAGTCAAAACGCGTTAGTAATCAAATCCAAGGGATCTGACGTGCTGTGCATATCATGGTAATTAGTGAATAAAGTACATAATCAAATATAAATCAGATTTTCAAAAATAACAAGTGTCATGCCATCATTGGTTGGAAAATGACACGTAGGTCATCTTCAACCTCCAGCCAATGTGACTTGCAGGTCTCTCAAACTGTAAAATCAGAAGCTCAGACCTATGCTAATCGCTTCGTCTCTTCAAGACGAAAACAACCACACCCTCGCGCCAAATTTATATAAACTGTAGCTCAAGCAATTTGGAAAGAAAGTTTTGAAAAGGGATTTGAAATTTCATGGTCAAAATGTGTTTCCACCAAAAGGTAAATATTGCGACTAGAACCAGGGAAATGAAAGCATCACAATGATATCATAGTTTTGAAGAGTTGATGAAGGAATCTACCTATTGAAGTTGAGTTGCAGAGCTCTGAAACTGGACTTCTATGGAGCAGTATATGGCACGATTATTAAATGTAATTATATGGTTAGCTTCAGGGAAGACCATGGAAGGTGAATTGATGGGAAAATTGGATTAAAAAAGGCTTGGGAATGGATTTTGAAGTTACTGAATTCTGAGTTATGGAACAAGTTTGGAAGGTTGATTCTGGCTATCCAAGCTTGAGAAAATGAATGGGGAATGACCCTCTATTTATAGGGAATCAAATGGAAATATTCAAGCGTGTGAAATGATGAAGTTTGGAGGGAAATCGTGTGAAGTTGCAAATAAGAAAAGTGTGACCTCAAACTTGATCGAAACTCATCTAAAACGCGTGTTTTGCTAAGCTAATCACTTCTGGAAGTTCACTAAACATGTTTAGAAGAAAAAACACGCAGAAACAAAGTGTTTAGAAGCCAAATCAAGGATTTCAAACTTCTGACTTGGTGAAAAATTCAGTTTCAAATGGCCAACTTCTGACCAATGGCATTCTCAGCTCAAGGGGTCTTAGAACATGATTCTTGATGCTTTAGAAAGATGAGGTTACAAGCTTTGCAATGGAAAAATAATGGAGTTAAATGGATGCTTGAGCTGAAAGTTGTGTTAAGTCAAAGTTGGAGAAAAAGAGTAGACTTTCCATACTTAGAAATATTTCAAGTTCTTCTTTAAAAATGACCTATAATGTCTTGCATCCAAACATGGTCTTCAACTTGGAATTTGCTCTTGACCAAAAAAGATGGAATGAATTAGATCTCTTGAATGGCATTTTGAAACTTGAACCGTTCAAAATCTCCAAAATTTGAGAGAGTTATGAATTGTTGAATTTGGCAAAAAATCATGAAGTAACCTCTAATCTTTTGCATTTTTAAGGCAACTTCCATCCATTTTATCATTTTGCACATAAAATAAGGCATAATGTTCACACCTTCAAGATCATTATGGAAAAAGAATGGGATCAAGGTGATAAAAATTGACCATGTTATGATCATTTGAAGTCACACATGGAAAATTGGGGATTCATCTGGAGGACTTGTAATCTTTCTCCCTCATTAAGCTTCTTCCTCATGAAAACTCCTTGAAACTTTTGAAGTGATTTATTGATAACCCTTTGAAGAGAATTATGTCTTTGGAATCACTCAAAAATACCCAAAGATGAGCAAGATACATTTCTTTTAAGTACGAAACCCTAGCTCCTTAGATCAAGAGAATGCTTTGAGGAACTTTGACAATTTTGAACAAACTTCTTGTACCAATACAAATGATTTGTAAATAGAAGTTGTTGAGGATGATAATGAAAACTCATATCCACCAAAAACACGTCCATATCTTGAAAATTGAGAGAAATATGCACTTGTGACCAATGGGAACAAAGCCTTGTCCAAGCATGACAACCTCTTCAATCAACCCCTTGTTTTTTTCAACAAAATTTGATAACCTTGAAATGTGGTGAACCAAAATAACCTTGCCATGCCATTTCTTCCAAACAAATCCAATGGTGAGGTTTTAACTCCTCAAGCTTTATTTACTAGGGCATGGAAATAAACTCATGAACCCATGAGGTAGCTTGTTAAATCTCATTGCCTTTACCTACATGGATAACAAGCAAGACAAACCAACATTGCATTTTATTAGTTAAAAGAAGAAATCAAGACAAAAAATATTCATGATCACAAAAGAACATAAGTCAAGGTGCTTGGTGTTTCCTCAAAAGGGCAAAGCTAAATATAGGGAGGGGAACCAAGAATCCTAGTATGATCTTGTTGTGAATGAATCAAAATGGTATGATGAAGGGATCTTAGGGGAAAAAATTGGGGTACAACAGCTTCCCTTATTTAAGTTTCTTATATTCTGAGATACGAAGGTTAAAAATCTTCGTGTCAACGCGATCGAAGATACTTAAATATAAAACAAACCCTATTTTTGGCCCTAAGATGCCATGCAAATGTTTATGATCATGAATGCATATGAACAAGACCAAAGAAACACAAAACACCATTGGCGATGTAACAATAATAAAGAAACAAGAGAGCGACCCCACTAGGAAAATAAATCACTGGTGGATCAAAAGACCTGAATCATAGAGGATGTTAGAATGGTCAAAGGATACACCAACTTCTACCGGAGGTAAAGCTACCGACGTTCACTGAAGGTAGAGAGAAAAATAAAAATAACACTAACGTTCACTGCCGATGTCTTACCGTCTTTCACTGAAGGTAGAGAAAAAAGAAAAATCATAACACCTCCATTCACTGATGATGAACTACCAACATTCACTGAGGGTAGCAAAAAGATAACAAACATCGACGTTCACTACCGATGTCCTACCAAATTTCACTGAAGGTAGAAAAAGAGTATATCATAGCACCTCCGTTCACTGATGATGAACTACCAACGTTCACTGAGGGTAGAAAAAAGATAACAAACATCGATGTTCACTCTCGATGTCCTACCAACTTTCACTAAAGGTAGAAAGAGAATATATCATAGCCGTCGTTCATTGACGATGAACTACCAACATTCACTGAGGGTAGAAAAAATATAATAAACATCGACGTTCACTGCTGATGTCCTACCAACTTTCACTGAAGGTAGAAAGAGAATATATCATAGCACCGCTGTTCACTGATGATGAACTACCAACATTCACTGAGGGTAGAAAAAAGATAACAAGTCTCCCTAAAATTCTGGCATTTTACCTAGAATGGGTCTCAACTTCTTCTGAATCAAAGCACGCTTTCTGGAAAGAGTAATATATAAGCTGTCTCAAATAAAGAGACTTCCATTGGCTGAGATTTCACAACGAGTTGTTTCTTGTGATATTGAAAGTCTTGCCATCCATTGGTGTAATTTGACGACAAACTGCAAACTATTCACTCATAGAGGAGATAGCAAAAAAAGTTACGTCGACTTTTACAGGGAAGCACAAGTTTCTCAAATAAAGAGACCTTCTACTTGTTGTCATGGAGGATTGTAAAAAGAAATGACTTTCTGGGGAAATAAATATGACTTCCTGGGGAAAGAAGTATGACTTCTTGGGGAGATGCCACGATATTCCTGCTGAGGAGATAAAGTCTTCCCGTGCAAAATAAATGCACCAACCAAAACTTGACATTTTCAGAAATCCAAAGTAAATAATATTGTCGTCGAACCACATATTCAAACCATAAATAAACTGGAATGAAACAGTCAACCAAAATACATCCCTTGAGAAATAAACTCAAGAGGGAAAACCAAATCCATCCAAACAAAGAGATGTACAGGAAGGCTAAAGCAAAAATCTTCCACGAGGGATAACTCAGTGGGGAAATTGAAAGAATATATGCTTTCAGCTTAAGGCCAACACTCTATTGAAGGGAAGACAACGTAACTCTGCAAAACAGGGTGATATGTCAACAAATATATTAACAAATGTCAATGAACAATGATTTGCCAATTTTAGCTATGCATGATGTATGTATGAATGTATGAGTGTTATCGTGTGTATGTTGACAAAACAGATATACAACACCAGGAGTAACCAGGCAAAACCACCTCGGGCACTAACAACACTCGGATAAACTTCATCCAAGATGATCATTCCATGAAAAAGTAAATGTCAATTGAGGAAACAAAACCTACTGGTTGCTTTAGTTTTACTGGGGAGCAACATAATCTGGAAGTAAACTAAACAAAGTGACAGAATGGTACAGATACAGGGATAGAAAATCCCTCTTCAGGCTTCACTGGGGAAACAAATGTTTTTAAAAGTAATATTTCTACTGGAGATTGCAAAACGAGTCTCAGGTGAAGCAGACTGACACCAAAACATCAAAACATTCACTAGGGAATTCAGGCCTACTTCAATGGTGAGGTTAACAGCACATCCACAAAGGGAAAACCACAACACGTCCTTCACTAGAGAAACCAGGGACTTGCGTTCTTCAAGAGTGATTATGGTACCAACCTCTCTGGAAAAAGAACTTCTATCTGACCGAACAAAAACTTCCCTGGAGAAAATGCGGGTTGAAACTTCACATCATGAAAACTCAGAAAAGAGGAGAAATGAATCCAAACTTGATCGAGGATACCAGAGTCATAAACCCAGTACGGCGAAAACATCCTGCATGAATCTTCCCGAGGGGAACAAAAACTTCTCAAAATGATTGGAGTTTGTCCATTCCTGGGATCACCATTTTGCTGCCGTTGCTTCATCACAAATCCCAAAGTAAAAGCAAATTGTAAATTCTTTTTTTGAAAAATAGATTTTTTTATTTAATATTTTGCTTTGAAAGTTATTATCAATAATAAATGGAGTCTTTGCAAGTCAAATAAAATAAGAAATACAAATAATTGGGTAAAAGCTTAAATTTCATTAATAGAATGGTAGTCTGCGAATGGCGAGACTCCATAGATGATTACAAAGTTCGGAAAATGGTAATATATAATGGAAAAGATACATTGAGATGCAATGACAACTATCCCCTCTCCCAACTTTTGAAATCCTGAGCAGCAGCTTCTACTGAAGTATGGTGAGGATCCGAGAAGATTGTTTCTTCAACGATCAAGTCTTGTCTGACGTAGTTACTTGCCAAGAAAGCCCTAATTTTTTACCTAGCTGCCCTTGCGGGTTTTCAACATAGCGGGAAATTTATTCTGTTTATGTCTCTAATTTTTTCCTAGACCGCCCTTTCGAGTTTTCGGCCTACCGAGACGCTCGTTTTTTTCCTAAGCCGCCCTTTCGGGTTTTCAACTTAGTGAGCTGTTCTTTTATTTCTTTAGGCGAAGTATTTCTTGAATGCGTCAACATTCATGGGACGTGGGAACTCCTCGCCATCCAGAGTTTCAAGAATTAATGCACCGCCAGAGAAGGCTTTCTTGAAAACATATGGGCCTTCAAAATTGGAAGTCCACTTGCCCCTAGAATCAACATTGAAAGACATGATCTTCCTGAGCACGAGGTCTCCTTCTATGAATTCATGAGGTTTAACCTTTTTATCAAAAGCTTTCTTCATTCTTCTCTGATATAACTGGCCATGACACAAAGTCGTCATTCCCTTCTCCTCAATCAAATTTAATTGGTCAAACCTGTTCTGGACCCATTCAGCCTCTATGAATTTGGTTTCCATTATCACACGTAAAGAGGGAATCTCCACCTCGATAGGGAGTATAGATTCCATTCCATACACCAGGGAGAACGGGGTTGCTCCTATTGAAGTGTGGATAGATGTTCGATATCCATGCAGAGCAAAAGGAAGCATTTCATGCCAAACCTTATAAGTAACAACCATTTTCTGGATAATTCTCTTGATATTCTTATTAGAGCTTCAACAACGCCATTCATCTTTGGCCTGTATGGAGATGAATTGTGATGGAAAATCTTGAATTCTTCACACAGTTCTATCACCATCTTGTTGTTCAAATTCGAGCCATTGTGAGTGATGATTCTGCTTAGCACACCATACCAACATATAAGGTTATTCTTAATGAAACGCAAAACCACCTGCTTAGTAACATTGGCATATGTAGCAGCCTCCACCCACTTGGTGAAGTAATAAATTTCTACCAAGATAAAATGGTGTCCGTTCGGAGATTTGGGTTCTATCATCCCAATCATGTCAATAACCCACATAGAGAAAGGCCACAGGGAGGAAATCACATTGAGAAGTGTCAGAGGTACATGGACCTTGTCCGCATAAACCTGGCATTTATGGCACTTCTTTGCAACTTTGTAACAATCATACTCCATTGTAAGCCAATAATAACCTACCCTTAGCATCTTTTTAGCCATCAAATATCCATTGGCATGAGTTCCAAATGAACCTTCATGAATCTCATGCATCAACATGTATGCTTCGTGTCTATCCACGCATCTGAGCAAGACCATGTCATAATTTCTCTTGTACAACACATTTTCACTGAGGAATAAACTACCTGCCAATCTTCTCAATGTCTTTCTATCTTTCTTGGACGCACCAATCAAGTATTCTTGAGTCTGAAGAAAATGCTTGATATCATAATACCAAGGTTTTTCATCTGCTACCTCCTCTGTTGTAAACACATAAGAGAGCCTATCCAAATGACAAACCATAATTCGGGGTATATCATTCCAAGTATTCACTTAGTAAATAGAAGCCAGAGTTTCCAGAGCATCCGCCATTTGATTTTCATCTCTAGGAATGTGATGGAGTTCGACTTTATTAAAGAAGGGTAATAATCTTCTAGCATATTCTTTGTAAGGGATCAAGCTGGGGTGACGAGTATCCCATTCTCCTTTAATCTGATTTATTACCAAAGGTGAATCACCATACACATCTAGAATTTTAATTCTGAGATCAATAGCTTCTTCGAGACCCATGATGAAAGCCTCGTATTCAGCCATATTATTAGTACAATCAAATGTTAACCTCGCGGTAAAAGGAATGTGCGATCCATGAAGAGTGACAATCACAACACCAATTCCTTTACCATAAGCATTCACAACTCCATCAAATATCATACTCCAATGAGATTCAGGGTCAGGATGTTCCTCAGGCAATGGTTCATCACAATAGTTCACTTTTAGGAACATCACATCCTCATCGGGGAATTCATATTCTACAGACTGGTGATCCTCCATTGGTTGGTGAGCAAGATAATCTGCCAACACGCTCCTTTTAATAGATTTTTGAGAGCGGTATTCGATATCATATTCAGATAAAAACATCTTCCAGCGGGAAATTCTCCCAGTAAGAGCATGCTTTTCAAAAATGTACTTGATTGGATCCATTTTGGAGATCAACCAAGTAGTGTGATTCAACATATATTGCCGCAAACGCTTTGCTGCCCAGGCCAAAGCACAATATGTCTTCTCCAACATGGAATACCGTAACTCAAAATTAGTGAATTTTTTACTGAGATAATAAATGGAGAACTCCTTCTTCCCTATTTCATCTCGTTGTCCCAGAATACAACCCATGGATTCATCTAACACTGTCAGATACATAATCAACGGTTTTCCTTCTACAGGAGGGAGCAAGATAGAAGGTTCAAGAAGATATTCTTTAATACTTTCAAATTCCCTTTGGCAGTCATCCATCCACACACAACCTTGATCTTTCTTTAACAACTTAAATATTGGTTCACATGTTGTAGTCATGTGGGAAATGAATCTGGAAATATAATTCAAACGCCCGAGGAAACCTCTGACTTACTTTTCAGTTCTTGGCGCTGGCATCTCTTGAATTGCCTTGACTTTATTAGGGTCAACTTTAATTCCTTTCTGGCTAAAAATGAAACCCAATAATTTTCCTAATCGAATCACCGAAGGTGCATTTATTTGGATTCAAGCGGAGACAGTACTTCCTCAAACGCTGAAACAACTTCAACAAATATTCTACATGCCCTTCTTCAGTATGGGATTTAGCAATCATATCATCAACATATACTTCAATTTCCTTATGCATCAGATCATGGAATAGGATTGTCATAGCCCTCTGGTACGTTGCACCAACGTTCTTCAACCCGAAGGGCATCACTTTGTAACAGAATGTTCCCCAGGGTGTGATAAACGTTGTTTTTTCCATGTCCTCTGGAGCCATTCTTATTTGATTATACCCGGAAAATCCGTCCATGAACGAGAATACTTTGAACTTTGTTGTGCTATCCACTAGCATATCAATGTGTGGCAATGGAAAATTATCTTTTGGACTAGCTTTATTTAGATCTCTGTAATCTATGCACATGTGGACTTTTCTGTATTTTTTCTGTACTGGGACAATATTGGCAATCCATTAAGGGTACACTGATGTCACAAGGAAACCAGCATTAATTTGCTTTAGAACTTCCTCTTTGATTTTTACTGCCATATATGGGTGAGTTCTTCTCAACTTTTGTTTTATTGGCGGACACTCTGGCTTCAAGGGCAAACGATGCTCTACAATATCTGTATCTAGACCAGGCATATTTTGATAAGACCAATAAAAAATATCTGCATACTCCCTTAACAGCTCAATCAACCTGCTCTTCACATCAGGATGCAGCAATGCTCCAATCTTGACTTCCTTCGGATCTTCTTCTGAACCCAAATTGATCACTTCCAAAGGCTCTTTATATGGCTGAATGGTATTTTCCTCATGCTTAAGCAACCGTGAGACCTCTTCTGGAATCTCATCATAATCTTCTTCATCAGCCCCATACACAGGACATTCAAAGTTGGGAGAGGGTGCATGGTCATTGTATTCAATGGGTTTTCTAATTAATCTGCACATATGATTTGTGATTGCATTTAGAAACTGATACATATAACAAGTGATCATGCATATTGAATTTCAGTTATTATTTATTTTGAAAGGTTTTTTATGATTACCATTTCCAAGAAAAGCAGAAAAAAAACACAATTTGGGAAACAAAGATAACTTTTATTATTGATTTTAAAAGTCGCAGCAAACAGATAAGCCCTACAACATTAATACTTCCACCTTGGGCAGAGTGAAAGCTTTTTCAAAAAGATCAACAAAATAAATTACTTTGAAACATGTATGCAAGAGGGAACATTAATGGTGATCCAGTTCTGAACCCTAACTCCGTGCGTCACATAATTCATCATTTCCTGCTCTGCCTCATCTTCTACAATGGCGTTAATCCTGGAAACAGTCGGATGAAGATAACCCCCGCTATGGAAGATGTCTTGATACCTGCCTGCAACAGACTTAGTTTGCATGCCCTTACCTTTTTCATTCTTCGAAGAGAACCCCAAGCTAGTTCTGTTCTTGTTCATAGGTGGATCCACAATTCGTCCCCAAGCGAAACCATGGAGTTCTCATTTCCTCTTATGTTGTCAATGGATAAGGCTTGGAACTGGGTTCCAACAGCAGATTCATCCGCCTCTACAATTCTGAAAGAGGACAAATGAGATATCAACAATGCATGTTCCCCATTTATGATCACTACTTTCCCTTCACGTACAAACTTTAGCTTCTGGTGTAAAGTTAAAGTGACAGCCCCTGCCTCATGTATCCACGGTCGTCCTAGCAAATAACTATAAGCGGGAACAATGTCCATGACTTAGAAAGTTATCTAAAATAAATGTGGTCCTATATGAATAGGCAAGTCCACTTCACCAATAACAAATTTCCTTGACCCATTAGACGCTTTCACAATGATGCCACTCAGGCGCATAGGCGCTCCTTGATATTTCAACTTTATAAGTGTACTCCTCGATATAACATTCAACGCGGATCCATTATCAATCAGCACATTGGAAACTGAATCATTCTTGCAGTTCATAGAGATGTGGAGGGCCAGGTTGTGATTCCTTCCTTCATCTGGTAATTCATCATTGCAAAAACTCAAGTTATTACATGACGTAATGTTTCCTATTACGATGCTGAATTGGTCTATTGGCATATCACTCTCCACAAAAGCTTGGTCCAGTACCCTCATCAAGGATTCTCTGTGAGCAGAGGAATTCATCAATAAAGCTAAGATAGATATTTTTGAAGGAGTCTGTAGTAGCTGATCTACAATTCTGTAGTCGCTCATCTTGATTATCTTCAAAATATCATCCACTTCTTTCTCTAACGTAGCTCCACTAGTCTCACCCATAGCCTTCTTAGGTTCATCATTTTCAGTAATTTTCTTTCCAGCACCAACATCTCTTCGAACAACTGGTGCAAACACACGACCGCTGCGGGTCACCCTTCTATTTTCAGCTATATTCCCAACATCAGGCATTGGCTAGATGGGAACTTCCACTACATCCTCTAAGATTGTAGCATTGTATTTGTAAGGCACATCCTTATCTAACTTGTAGGGGATAGGACCCGACAAACTAATCACCAATGGGGTAACAACTGGCTTGCTATAATACTCAACTTCAAAATGGGCGAGTGGACCAAAACAAGGCACGATGACGTTTACCCCTTCTTCAACACAATCAGTCATCAATAAGTCATTTCTGGAAAACAAATCTTCGTCTAAAGAGAAATACTCATCTGCGAAGGCATACTCTTCATCTGACTCTTCTTCAGCCAAACAAACCTCAATCATATCAACCTCATGGTAATCATCCCTCTGACTTGTGACCTTGATAGTTCCATTGTCTAACAAGAATTGAACACCCTTCCCCACGATTGAACATCCTCGGGGGTCTCGATAACAAACTCGGCAAGATCCATATTGGTGTTCCACCTGACCAACCGTATGGCAGAAGGTAGCATGCAACTGCACGAGGTCCTCATTCATATACTCTACATCAAAAAATATGAATTTTATAGGACATCCAGAAACCATATTCACTTCCTCTTCATACTCTGCCCTAGGCCTGATTATGTGGATGAGGCCCTCATCCATCATCTCTTGTAAATCAGCCTTTATCTTATCGCAACCCTGTATGTCTGTATTGCAAGTAGCACAACTGGCATGGTCATGCGTATAGTAGCTAAATTCACAAAGGTCTGTATGCATTTTCACCAAATCTCCTCTAACTAGATGAATATCAAAAATCTGGAAGTCGCGTGAACAACCAGCCACCATATTCACATCATTTTCTCCTCCGTGCTTGGGTAGAGGATTGTCTTTCACATTAGGACCCACATCCTTGAAAGATAGAATACTAGAGTTCACCAATTTCTGTACCTCAGTCTTCAAAGGATAACAATTCTCAACATTATGCCCTGGCGCTCCCTGATGAAAGGCACATGTTTGGTCTGCCTTGTAATACCAAGGCAATGGTGATGGTACGGCGGGAGGTGATCGGGTCTGAACCAACTTCTTCTGAATCAACTCCGGTAGTAACTCCATATAACTCATAGGAATAGGGTCATAACTCTCTCTTCTCTGATTATACCCTTGATTCCCTTGTGGGACGGTCTCTGATAAGCAACGGTAGTTGGAGCGACACTGATAACAGGAGTAACTGAGGCGACTTGCTGATGACGCTGATAATTCCTTTTAGGGGTATTTACCCTCCTCTCTTGTATAACAGCATTTGCATCTCCTTCTTTCTTCTTGGTAAACCCATAGGATGGCTTCTTCACACCTCTAAATCCTTCATTCTTTGTTAAACGACCTTCTCTTACAACCTCTTCTATGGGGGGAATCACCTGGGCGACTACCTCATGCCACCTCTGTGTATATTATTTGAATAATTCCCTGTCTTTCTGAACCATGGCCCTGAGTTGATCACGGTCAGGCACCATGTCCACATTGTACTTGTATTGTTTGATGAATGCTTCTCCCAAATCATTAAAAGTATGGATATTGGCACTGTCCAAACTCATATACAACTTCAGCGCAACACTGGTCAAACTATCCTGAAAAAAGTGAATCAATAGACGCTGATCATCAGTATGGGTAGACATTCTCATTACGTACATCACCAGATGAGCACGAGGGAAAGTGTTGCCCTTGTACTTCTCAAACTTCGGGACATTAAACTTAGAAGGTATCTTAACATTCGGGACCAAGCCTAACTCATTCACATTCTGCCCAAATAGCTCTTTTCGCTTGAGGGCCTTCATTTCTATCTGCATCTTATCAAACTGCCCTTGAAAATCATCCATTTTGTCATAAAGACCCAAGTCTTCACTCGGTGGATGGAAAGGACGACACACATCATCTTAACAAACGGAACCACATTCACCGAAGGAGGTGCAGCAGGAGCAGTATGCACCACAGGAGGTGCATGAGTAACAATAGTCTGAATAATTAGAGTATCTTGAGGACCAAGATTGAAACCTTCAGGTGTAAAATTCTCTGGCATTCCCCATGGATAACCTTGGGGCATGCGATTCTGAACAACAGCTGGAGTAGCAGATAAAGGAACAATCGGAGCTTCAGTAGTTGCCCTTGTTGGTTGGGGTTGAACACTTGGTGGCTGATTCTGAGCAGCCACCAGAGCTTCCATTAGAGTAGTTAGATTGGCCATGCTGGCCTTCAAAGCAAAAACTTCCTCGCGCAGCTCGTGATTTTCTTGTTCTAAGTTATCCATCTTTTTTCTGAAATTAGCCCGAGTGTTGTAGTGGTGAGTCAGCTTGCTGAACGAAATAAAAAATCTTGGTAAGACACCTGGATATGCATAACAAATGCAAGAAATACGTGGAATATGATGCATGATACGCAATGCACATGATTAATTCTATTTTGTTATTAATATTTCAAGGGATTTAAAGTTTATAGACATATTGCAAACATCAAAGTAATAACGCATTTGAAATACTGAAAATTTTTATTATGACAACTCCAAAATGGATTATAAGATTCAATGATCCTGAGTACAAGATGAAAATAAAATCTAAAACCCTAAGAAATAGAACTGATGGAGATCACTCTATACGCTGACGCTTCCCCGTGAGCCAGGCAATTTGAGCCTTCAACCTCTGGTTTTCTTCCGCATATCTGGTGGCAACCTCCTTCCAACCATCTGAATCAGGAAGTGAGTTATCAGCACCTGATTGAGGCTTAGGATAAAATAAATCCCCTTGCATCTCCATAGACTCTATCGCTCGACTCTCAAGGATCTCAATCAAATCGTCTCTCTCCTTCAAGTCTGCTCTATAGGAACTCTCTAAAGTTTGGAACTTGTTCTTCCAAGCATCCTTTTCCTGTTGCATCCTAACCAAAGCAAGTTTCAGCTCTTCTAGATCATCTAATAAGGGAGGAGTGGACTTCACAAATATATCAGGCATGGGTGTCTCCCGGGTATACGACATCTTTAACTGAATAGCTCTTAATCGGACCCACTGAAGATATGGCTCCAAAGACACAGCACCCCTGGGTCCCAAATCCTTCCTACTCCTCTTATGAATTTGACGCCAGGCCTTCGTAATCTGCTCCCTATCTTACCTATGGTCTTCTCCTTCCTTCAGAAAGAAACTACTCAAATGAATACTATTCGGTTTATCCCTCATCGGATAACCGAGCTGCCATCGTGCAAGAACAAGGTTATAGTTAATTCCTCCCTTTGTACCAAGAAGAGGTACATTGGGGAAACTACCACAACTGTCAATAATCTCTATATCCTGGTAAGCTCGATGATACCAATCAATATCCGAGTGAGTAAGTTCCATGATCTTAGGAGCCCAACGGGGTTCCTTCTTGACATCCCAAAAAGCATCAGACTAAGGCATATGAGAGATAAACCACCTGTACAACAGAGGCGCGCAACAGATAATCATCCCCTCATGATAAGAATTCCGAAGATGAGTAGAGTAATAAGCATCACCCAACAATGTAGGAACTGGGTTTCCAATTATGAATGTCCTGATAGCGTTAATGTCAACAAACTTGTCCATATTAGGAAATAAGAACAACCGTAAGCAAGTAGAGAAAAGATGGCCTCAAAAGCAATTGTACTCTTCATTCTGGAAAAGTAACGAGCTTTCTTCAATAAGAACTGAGCTGGTAATCCTCTAAGTCCTCCTTTAGTAGTCATATGGTCTTCCACATCAGATTTCCCCAGATGAATCAAAGCAACAATCCCATGTGGTTTTGGCTCACCCTCCAAACCAGTAAAAGGAACACGATCGGTAACTGGTAAGTCCAATAGATAAGAATACTCCTCCAGTGTGGGCATCAACTGATAGTCGGGAAAAGTATAGCAATGATACATCGGATCATAGAACTAGACCAAGGTCGAGAGAATACCCTCCTTCATCTTCAGCTTCTTGAGAGGAATAATGGATCCATACTTCTTCCAAAAGTCTGCAGAACACTCGATCTCGGGAATTAGACTAATCAACTCATCTATCTTGGGATCCTTGAAACTGTATTTCCTGGACTTTCTCTTTCCAGAATCCATGGTTAGAAAGTACCTGAGATATTTACAAATGGTCAACCTTTAAATCCCTTGAAATATGGTTTCTTCAAAAGATGCTTATGAGTGCATGGATGCATGATGCAGTAATCACACACAAGATCACACATATAAGGCTCATAGGTTCAACGTCAGGAGCATGAGGTCGAAGGTACTACCCATAAGGTGTTGGTCTAAAAGTTATCACCCGCCGAACAAGGTTCTAGAGGTTCCCAGAGTCTGCATCCTTCCTTCGGATATTACCAACTTCTCGATTAACTCGATAATTAGTAATATTCTCAAGAAAGACTCGTCCGAGCATAGTATCACTTGATAACCATTTCTGGATTACTCCATCATAGCTTCTGCACTACACCTAAAAGGCCAAGATGGGTTTGGTATTCTACGGTCCTCTGTTTCAGCAGGCTCCCAGGTCGAAAGCAGTACGTCTTCCCGATTACTCGGTAAATGACACTACAGTCAAAGGGGCCTTCACTATGTGGGGGATATCATGCCTCCTTTTTTGGGATTACTCCCTCAAAGTTAACATGACTATACTGCTCGTCCTATCTTAAAGTTTTCCCAAGTCCGGGTATAGGACTTATGAGTAATCACGAAGCACCCTGAAGACCAGGAAAATCTAGACAATCTTATATACAACATATAACACAAAAACCAATAATAACACATATACAAATATAAACAAAGATAGGCTCAACCCACTTAGGGATGGACCAGCAAGAGGTCAACCTTTCCCCAGTGAAGTCGCCATTTTTCTGTAGCGGTAGAAATGTTTTAATACTAAGCCATTGGATTGACTTGAGTTATCCAAATCAAAATAAAAATTGCCACCGCGCTTTATTGTTTCCAAAGGAATGGGAAAAGAGCGAATAACCTAAAAAGAGGGGGAAAGATTCAAGGTAAGGGGGGTGGTTATACAAAGGGAAGGTATTAGCACCCTAAACATCTAAGGTATTCAACAGGGACCTCTTTGTAAAATCTGTATATTTTGGCTATAAAAAATGTTGTATAAAAATGGATGGTGGAGGTGAGAAAAGAAATATATTTATTTTATGATTTTTTCACCTGTCGCGGTTGCGAACCTTTAGTGCCTACATACCAACTTTTCGTGCAATAGGGGATCAGGGTACACATAGTTCCTATTTTAAAAATTTAAAACACAAATGTGTTGGTTATTTTTATGAGATAAAACATCATCGTCATTGTCCGTGTGGAAAATATACCTACTACCCACAATCATGAGAAAGGAGAATTTGCATCATCTCAAAGTGGAAGATATGGCTCAGATTTTAAAATTAAAAATGCCTCACTCAACACCCAAGTGGAAAATATCTCTCTTCACTATATATTGTAGAAGTATAGTTGCATCACTACAAGGATTTACAAGAGTTCAATCTTTTGAGAAAAGTTTAAAGATAAAAGCCAAAGTGGCAAAATGGTTTGAAATGAGATTTGATTGACTTTTAGCCTTCTCACAAAAAATGTCAAAGTATTATTAAGTTTATTGAAGTTTATTTATGAAAATGTTTGAAAATGCATGGACATAAGTCCAAGTTTATTATCAAAGTGGTTCAAGTTTAAAATAAGAAGAGTTTTCAAAAGAAGGGAGATAATTTTTTAAATTAAAGAAGATGGGAGGAGAAGAAGAGGCTATCTAAAGCATAAGGTAAAAGCTAGGGATAGGAACCATCTAACCAACAAGAAGCCAATACTTGACATTATGAGCCAAGATAGAATTCCCATCCTTTGGATTGAAACCAAACAAGCAAAAATACTAGACCTCTTGGGAGAACCAAACTCCAAGTGTATTAAGTCTTCACAAAAATTGGGTAGAGTAACGGCTGTATACGGGTGGATTCCATATTACAAACAAAGGGTGTAATCACAATAACCTGCACACAAAACAAACAAACAACCCAATGTCTTGAGGTAAACCTCAAGAGCTCCAGACAAAATAATCAGATAAAAATCACAAGGTCTCCAATCATAGGCCAAGGTTTCTAATCCTAAGTCTAAAAAATCCAATGCTCCATAATGCCAAGGGTAGTAACCAAATAGTACAAGTACCATTAAAGATTTTTAGGGTTTATGTTGATTATTAAGTATCTTAAAAAGGAAAATAAAATGTCAAGTGAGCAAAGTAAAAATGACAAGAAATTAAATTCTCAAATGAGCAAAGATGAAAATGGCATGAGATATAAATGCTAAAAGTAAATGGTACATAAAGCTTAAAAAAAATAAAAGCATAAAGTAAAACAAGTAAATAATTAGTGGTTAGTTGGATGACCATCTTAAAGATTGCATTTGGAACTCATTAGAGGATTGGTAGAACCAAAGCCTCCACACAACAAGTTGCATTTGCTTTTTGTCAAGTATATCATCCATTTGGAATTCTCACAAGTGCCATTTAATGATCAACGATGTTTAAGTGATCCGCGTTGACCAAAGGTGTTGTAGATCCATTAGAGGATTGGTAAAACCAAAGCCTCCACACAATGAATCTCAAAGTTATTGGATCAAAGAGATCAAATTAACATACTTGGGCTTGCAAACATAAGTTTGGGCCACGAATGATCATTTATTCGAATCGGGATGAAATTTAGCGTTATGTTAAGCAATCGTAAGTGGACTTATATAGAAGTCACACCTATTTTGAGGCCGGTCAATAGCAATCTATGCACCACTTGTTTTGAGACATGATATAGAGATCGTGCTCCAACAACCTTTAGCGCAATAAGAAGGGGATGAGATGAAGAGGGGTGGGAGAGAAAATACAAACCACTTTTGAATTAAATTTAATCAAACTATTATTAAAATCATTCATCTATTTTTGTGGAGTTAAACTCAACACCATTGATCCAATGATGTTAACAAAGTCCATGATCCAAAATTTAACCCAAGATCAGCCAGAAAATAGTCACAAAATAATATTACACTTTAATATATACAAAAGGGTTTAAAAATTATTGTTTAAAAAATAGAAAATAAAGAGAAAAATATCAACTATGTTCAAATTAATCAAGAAATAAAAAGTAAGACCATAGAAAAATCAGAAAAGGGCTCAAATGATTTTATAAGTTTTTTGGTAATTTTTTGAAGTCAGAAACTATTTTTAAAAATAAAAGAAATATGTAAAATAAACTAAAAATGATAAAAAATAGAAAAGTCAGAAACAAAAATAAAATAAGGTCACCGATATTTGTCACAATATCATTGGATCATTCCATAATTTTTTTAGAATTTAAAAATGTATAAAAGTATTTTTAAACATTTAAAACAATTCAAATAAAGTGTAAATTTATAAATAAAAATACCAAAACACAAAATTAAATTGTGAAAAAATAAAAATCAGAAAGAGAATAATCAAAAATATTTTTCATAATTTTTCCATATTTTTTTGACTTAAAATGATTTTTCTATGATTTTTTGAAATTTAAAACAATTAAAATATAAAAATCAGAAAAGAAAATAAAAGTAAAAATATGTGGACCATTGGATGAGAGTCAAAACATGTTAGTAATCAAATCCAAGGGATCTGGCGCGCTGTGCATATCATGGTCATTAGTGAATAAAGTACATAATCAAATATAAATCAGATTTTCAAAAATAACAAGTGGCGTGCCATCATTGGTTGGAAGATGACACGTATGTCATCTTCAACCTCCAGCCAACGTGATTTATAGGTCTCTCAAACTGTAAAATCAGAAGCTCAGACCTATGCCAATCGCTTCGTCTCTTCAAGACGAAAATAACCACACCCTCGCGCCAAATTTATATAAACTGTAGCTCAAGCAATTTGGAAAGAAAGTTTTGAAAAGGGATTTGAAATTTCATGGTCAAAACGGGTTTCCAGCAAAAGGTAAATGCTGCGACTAGAACCAGGGCAATGACAGCATCACAATGATATCAAAGTTTTGAAGAATTGATGAAGGAATCTACCTATTGAAGTTGAGTTGCAGAGCTCTGGAAATGGACTTCTATGGAGCAGTATAGGGCATGATTCTTGAATGTAATTATATGGTTAGCTTCTGGGAAGATCAGGGAAGTTAAATTGATTGAAAAATTGGATTGAAAAAGGCTTGGGAATGGATTTTGAAGTTACTGAATTCTGAGTTGTAGAACAAGTATGACAAGGTGATTCTGGCTATCCAAGCTTGAGAAAATGAATGGGGAATGACCCTCTATTTATAGGGAATCAAATGGAATGTTCAAGCGTGTGAAATGATGAAGTTTGGAGGGAAATCCTGTGAAGTTGCAAACAAGAAAAGTGTGACCTCAAACTTGATCAAAACTCATCTAAAACACGCGTTTTACTATGCTAATCACTCTTGGAAGTTCACTAAACATGTTTAAAAGCAAAAACACGCAGAAACAAAGTATTTAGAAGCCAAATCAAGGATTTCAAACTTCTGACTTGGTGAAAAATTCAATTTCAAATGGCCAACTTCTGACCAATGCCATTCTCATCTCAAGGGGTCTTAGGACATGATTCTTGATGCTTTAGAAAGATGAGGTTACAAGCTTTGCAATGGAAAAAGAATGGAGTTAAATGGATGCTTGAGCTGAAAGTTGTGTTGAGTCAAATTTGGAGAAAAAAAGTTGACTTCCCATACATAGAAATATTTCAAGTTCTTCTTCAAAAATGACCTATAATGTCTTGCATCCAAACACGGTCTTCCACTTGGAATTTGCTCTTGACCAAAAAAGATGACATGAAGTAGATCTATTGAATGACATTTTGAAACTTGAACCATTAAAAATATCCAAAATTTGAGAGAGTTATGAATTGTTGAAGTTGGCAAAAATCATGAAATGACCTATAATATTTTGCATCTTTAAGGAAACTTCCATCCATTTTATCATTTTTCACATAAAAGAAGGCATGAAGTTCACACCTTCAAGATCATTATGGAAAAAGAATGGACTCAAGGTGATAAAAATTGACCAAGTTATGATCATTTGAAGTCACACATGGAAAATTGGGGATTCATCCGGAGGACTTGTAATCTTTCTCCCTCATTAAGCCTCTTCCTCATGGAAACTCCTTGAAACTTTTGAAGTGATTTATTGATAACCATTTGAGGAGAAGTATTTCTTTGGAATCACTCAAAAATACCAAAATATGAGCAAGATACATTTCTTTGAAGTTTAAAACCCTAGCTCCTTAGTACAAGAGAATGCTTTGAGGAACTTTGATAATTTTGAACAAACTTCTTGTGCCAATACAAATGATTTGTAAATAGAAGTTGTTGAGGATGATAATGATAACTCATAGCCACAAAAACCACTTCCATATCTTGAAAATTGAGAAAAATATGCACTTGTGACCAATGGGCACAAAGCCTTGTCCAAGCATGACAACCTCTTCAATCAACCCCTTGTACTTTTCAACCAAATTTGATAACCTTGAAATGTGGTGAACCAAAACAACCTTGCCATGCCATTTCTTCAAAACAAATCCAATGGTGAGGTTTGAACTCCTCAAGCTTTATTGACTAGGGCATGGAAATAAACTCATGAACCCATGGGGTATCTTGTTAAATCTCATTTCCTGTACCTACATGGATAACAAGAAAGACAAACCAACATTGCATTTTATTAGTTAAAAGAAGAAATCAAGACAAAAAATATTCATGATCACAAAAGAACATAAGTCAAGGTGCTTGGTGATTCCTCAAAAGGGCAAAGCTAAATATAGGGAGGGGAACCAAGAATCCTAGTATGATCTTGTTGTGAATGAATCAACATGGTATGATGAAAGGATCTTAGGGGCAAAAATTGGGGTACAACAGCTGCCCTTATTTAAGTTTCTTCTATACGGAGATACAAATGTTAAAAATCTTTGTGTCGACGCGATCGAAGATACATAAATATAAAACAAACCCTATTTTTGGTCCTAAGATGCCATGGAAATGTTTATGATCATGAATGCATATGAACAAGACCAAAGAGACGCAAAACACCACTGGAGATTTAACAATAATAAAGAAACAAGAGAGCAACCCCACCAGGAAAATAAATCACTGGTGGATCAAAAGACCTGAATCAAAGAGGATGGTAGAATGGTTAAAGGATACACCAACTTCTACCAGAGGTAAAGCTACCGACGTTCACTAAAGGTAGAGAGCAAAATAAAAATAACACCGACATTCACTGTCGATGTCCTACCGACTTTCACTGAAGGTAGAGAGAAAAGAAAAATCATAACACCACCGTTCACTAATGATGAACTACCAACGTTTACTGAGGGTGGAAAAAAGATAACAAACATCGACGTTCACTGCCGATGTCCTACCATCTTTCAGTGAAGGTAGAAAGAGAGTATATCATAGCACCGCTATTCATTGACAATGAACTACCAACGTTCACTGAGGGTAGCAAAAAGATTATAAACATCGACGTTCACTGCCGATGTCCTACTAACTTTTACTGAGGGTAGAAAAAGAATATATCATAGCACCTCCATTCACTGACGATGAACTACCAACGTTCACCGAGGGTAGCAAAAAGATAACAAACATCGACGTTCACTGCCGATGTCCTACCAACTTTCACTGAAGGTAGAAAGAGAACATATCATAGCACCGCCGTTCACTGACGATGAACTACCAACGTTCACTGAGGGTAGCAAAAAGATAACAAGTTTCCCTAAAATTTGGGCATTTCACCTAGAACGGGTCTCAACTTCTTTTGAATCAAAGCACTCTTCCTGAAAAGGGTAATATATAAGTTGTCTCAAATAAAGAGACTTCCACTGGCCGAGATTTCACAACGAGCTGTTTCTTGTGATATTGAAAGTCTTTCCATCCATTGGTGTAATTAGACGAAAAACTACAAACTATTCACTCATAGAGGAGATAGCAAAAAAAAGTTACGTTGACTTTTACAGGGAAGCACAAGTTGCTCAAATAAAGAGACCTGCTACTTGTTGTCATGGAGGATTGTAAAAAGAAATGACTTTATGGGAAAAGAAATATGACTTCCTGGGGAAAGAATTATGACTTCCTAGGGAGATGCCACGATATTCCTGCTGGGTAGATAAAGTCTTCCCCTGAAAAATAAATGCACCAACCAAAACTTGACGTTTTCAGAAATCCAAAGTAAATAATATTGTCGTGGAACCACAGATTCAAACCAGAAACAAACTGGAATGAAACAGTCAACCAAAATACATCCCTTGAGAAATAAACTCAAGAAGGAAAACCAAATCCATCCAAAAAAAGAGCTGTACAGGAAGGCTAAAGCAAAAATCTTCCATGAGAGACAACTCAGTGGGGAAATTGAAAGAATATACGCTTTCAGCTTAAATCCAACACTCTATTGAAGAGAGGACAACGTAACTCGGCAAAACAGTGTGATATGTCAACAAAAATATTAACAAATTTCAATGAACAATGATTTGCCAATTTTAGCTATGCATGATGTATGTATGAATGTATGAGTGTTATCCTGCGTATGTTTACAAAACAGATATACAACACCGGGAGTAACCAGGAAAAACCACCTCGGGAACTAACAACACTCGGCTAAACTTCATCCAAGATGATCACCTTGCGACCAGACTTCGGTATTGACTCTCAAGCTCGGACGGCACCAATCAATCTAGTTAACATTCGACCAAGTAGCAAAGTTATGAGACGCTCGAAGACATAAGGGCAATATCAACGTTGGAACTGAATGGGGTTGTTGCACATAACTGTTTTATTTTACACAAAATTGTATAGTTTCTATTTTTACAGCGGCGTTCTCTTACTAGAGTGTCAACCTCCTTGTACGAAAACGCCTATTACAGGCCAACTTCAAAAATCAATACAAAATCATTTTCACAAGAAACTTTGAATTTTTCTTTTTCTGTTTTATTTTGCAAGAATGTCCAATAATTTAATCTTGATATATGCATTTGAATATGATTGCTGCTCATAAATTTACATAACAAACAAAGAGACAATTACTCGTAATTCCAGAAACAGGGGCAAAAACAAGAAGTGTCAAACCCGACAGTTACTCTACCCAGCAGGTACTGGGACAGATACAGCTTTGGAGCATAATCATCAGTAAATACACTCCCCACAGAGTAAAAGTATTCAAAAACATTGATGTTGGCTCTCTTAAAACAGGAAGTAATCTCCCCATCCAGGGACATTCAGAAACCCGACAACTATATCCCCCAACCAAATTTCATAATCGCGAGCGGGCTAGTAAATTTTATCTCCCAAGCAGAGTTTATTTCTCTGGATGCAGAAGCTCAATCCCCGACAGAGCTCATTATTTCAGCTACGAAAATTCACTTTCCAGGTTTTTCCCTGCAGAGTTATTCTCAAACAAAATCTCTCCCTGACAGAATATTCATAAATAACAAAGAGTAGTTCTCCAGCATAGTCATTTCCGTTCACCATCCCCAGCGGAAGTAGAAGAACCACAATTCTCTATAACAGTCAGGAATGTTATACTCTCCAGCAGCAGTCAGGGATTTATTTTCCCAGACTCGGACATACCCTAATAGCATTTCATGTACATACATCATGGCATGCACATATGTAACACCCCAATTCTACCCCAAGCAATTATGCAAAATAAATCAGAGTTATGAAATTTCAATCATACAAATGAATCGGGACGTCACAAATTCTTCTAATAAATTCATTGCATTCATCATGGATATATAACACTTTTTCAAAACATCGGATGAACCATCAACATAACATCTTTCATTAAATAATTCAAGAACTACACAGCGGAATTCTTCAATAACATCTTTAAATAAACAACAACTTCGAAACATCTCATATTTAGTAAATAAACAATTTAAAGTTCAGCAACTAAAAATCAGAAAGCGTTCATCCCCCCGAGTGTTACATATCATAACAATGACACCGACTCGATCTATTGAAGGTATACGACCTTCACTCTTGATTACCTGCACGTTACCAACATAGGGGCAACATTCAAACAGAAGGGGTGAGATATCTAACAATATAATAAAGCGCATGATAATTAATATATTAAATTAGATCAATAATATCACCACTTCTCATCTCATAATCAACAATAATTACATCATATATGTTCATTCATCAACATCAAATACACTTCATTATTCAATCATATAATGCGACTCAAAACTATGCAAATGCATGTGGTACCATGGGAGCAAAACTCCCATCTCAAAAATCTGCCAATTAATAGAGGCATCAACAAGGCATAGCCTTCATCTCAAAATTTTCCATCCAGGCCATCTCAACGAGCATAAGCTCCATCTCAAAAATGCAATGTATGCGACTCTTCATGAATGTAATATCAACATCTCAATCATCTCAAAACACAACATCTCATAAACATCTCAAAACATCTCAATTACAGCATCTCATAAACATCGCAAAATAGCAACATCTCAATCATCACAAAACATCTCAATCACATCATCTCATAAACATCTCAAAATAATTTATTGAACAACATTTATTTATCAAACGTCATTTGTTCATCCTAATTGTCAAACACAACTTTAATAACCATATCTTACTAATAACTCAGTTGTATATTATTACTACAGTAATCCATACTGTTATTCTACAGTTCTACTTCGTTTCTGTCACTAATCCTAATGTCATAATTCTAACAGCAGCCTCTAAACTTCTCACATTCATCAATCTGTCCAAAAATCAGCACAACAGTCATCTACGGGAATTAATTCTAAATCTTAGATTGGTTACTAAGATTACACCTCTTCATCATCATCATCTAAATCATCTAGAATAGAGTTCATCGCATTATCTAATCAACGCTTCCAACGACATCTCAAACAACATCTTAAAACTCAAGTTACAGCACTAAAAAGCCAATTCTGTCAAAAATCAGACCTTATGCATCGACACAAAACTCTATGGATCGACTCATCCTGCTTCTCCTTTACAACATGGGTCGACGCAAAACCCTATGGATCGACTCATCCTGACTTCAAAACACAGCATGTATCGACACATGCATCTCACCGGTCGACTCATCCCGAGTCTCACACACTCATGTATCGACACATCCTCTCTTCGTGTCGACTCATACTGAGTCTCGCAACTAACATGTATCGACGCAAGCCCTGCATGCATCGACTCATCCTGATCTCAAACACAACATGTATTGACACATGCTTCCCACTGATCGACTCATCCTGAGTCTTGCAACTACCATGCATCGACACAAGCCCTTTTTGTATCGACTCATCTTCATTCTCACAACCTTCATGTATCGACACATCCAATTTGGGGTCAAAATATCCTGATACATTCTGCATAATTTTCTGCGCTCTCTGTTGTAATTCACTACGGGAATCTAATTACATCCCTACAAACCTTATTATAAACATAATAAATCATCACCTAACATTAAACTATAATACTACATCGATCAAACGATATCATAACGTCATTATTCATTCAAATGCATCAAATCTTCATCATACATCATCCAATTGAAGAACAAAAACAACAATCCTCTAACCCAACATATCAAACATCATGAACCCAATTATAAAGTCAGAATCCCACCCTTACCTTGGATTGAAGGTCGCTGTACAATTTCCGGGTTGAATTCTTTGTTCTTGCCGTTTTCCACTTTTTCCAGCAACTTCACGTTCTTCACAATCCTTATTTCTCTTCTTACTGCTTCCTCCTTCTTTTCTTCTCACAAATAATAAAATAACCTAATATTATTATATTATTCTTTATTGGGCTCACAACCTACACCCCCTTATTACTTCCACTCACACAATATAGGCCCACATTAAATAATATTAGATTCTAACATTATTTCACCACATAATAATAGTATACCTCTAATATTATTATTTCTCCACTTAATAAAATAAATCCAATTATAATAACACTTCTTCACAAATATTCCAAAAATAATTTAATTAAATAATTAATTAAATTACGGCGTTACAACTCTCCCCCACTTAGAATATTTTCGTCCTCGAAAATTTACCTCAATCAAACAATTCAGGATAGGAGTCTCGCATCTTGCTCTCCAACTCCAAAGTCATGCTTTCTACTGCAGCTCCTAGCCAAACCACTTTAACCAAGGCAATCTCCTTGCCCCTCAGAGTCTTCATTTCACGATCCGCGATCCGTACAGGCATCATCTCCACCGTAAGATTATCCCGTACCTGCACATCGTCCATATGAATCACATGAGATAGATCTGAAATATACTTCCAAAGTTGTGACACATGAAACACATCATGCAAATTCAAAAGATTAGGCGGTAAAGCCACTCTGTAAGCAACATTCCCCACTCTCTCTGAAATCTGATACGGTCCAATAAAACGAGAAGTGATCTTCTTAGACTTCAATGCTCGCCCAACACCAGCCACAGGTGTAACTCTCAAAAACACATGATCACCGGCTTGAAATTCTAAATCCTTCCTTCGCTTGTCATGATAACTCTTCTGTATACTTTGTGAAGCTTTCATCTTTTCTCGAATCAACTTCACCTTCTCGATAGTCTCACGAACAAGTTCAGGTCCAAGCACTACACTCTCACCAGATTCATGCTAACATAACAGAGTTCTACATCTTCAACCATAAAATGCTTCAAAAGGTATTATCCCAATATTAGAATGGTAACTGTTGTTATAAGAGAACTCTATCAACGGAAGATAAGTATCCCACGAACCTCCCTGCTCAAGAACACACGCCCTTAACAAGTCTTCCAACGATTGAATAGTCCGTTCAGTCTGACCATCTATCTGAGGATGATACGCTGAACTCAACCTCAACTTAGAACCCAACGCTTCTTGCAAACACTTCCAAAAATCAGAAGTAAATCTTGGATCTCTATATGACATAATGCACAAAGGAACACCATGCAGTTTCACAATCACACTAACATAAATCTCAGCCAACTTCGACACTGGAAAACCGATGTTAATAGGAATAAAATGAGCTAACTTCGTAAGCCTATCAACAATCACCTAAATCGAACCATGTCCTCTTAAAGTACTAGGCAACCCCGTCATAAAGTCCACTGAAATGCTATCTCATTTCCATTCAGGAACATCCAACGGTTGCATCAATCCTGCAGGCTTCTGATGTTCAACTTTCGACTTCTGACAAGTTAAACATGCATAAACAAACTGAGCCACATCACTCTTCATCCCAGGCCACCAAATCAAACCTTTAAAATCCTAATACATCTTTGTAGCTCCTGGATGAATACTCAACTTACTTCTATGACTCTCTTCAAGTATCACTTTCTTCATCTCAACATCATCAAGAATACAAATCCGATTATGAAACCTCAACACACCTTGCTCATCTAACTTAAAATCACTATTCTCAGATTGATCGATCCCAACCATCGAATCTACCAGTTTCACATCCAACTTCTGAGCTTCTCTGATACTGTCTAGAAATTCATTATTAATCTTCAACATACCCAACATAACACTCTGCGGAGTAACCTCACAAACTAAGCTCATATCTTTGAACTGATCAATCAATTCCAACTCTTTAATCATCATTGCCGACATATGTAAAGTCTTTTGACTCAACGCATCATCTACCACATTCGCCTTTCCTGGATGATAATTCAAACCGAAATCATAATCCTTTAACAATTCCAACCATCTTCGTTGTCTCATATTCAACTCCTTCTGATCAAATAAATACTTTAAGCTCTTATGGTCATTAAACACTTCAAATCTAGAACCATAAAGATAATGCCTCCAAATCTTCAACACAAAAACAACTGCAGCAAGTTCTAAATCATACGTAGGATAGTTCTTCTCATGAGTCCTCAACTGCCTCGACACATAAGAAACTACCTTACCATTCTGCATAAGCACTGTTGTACCCCAAAATTTTCCCTCTCATATTCCTCAAAACATTGCAAGAAACATCTCCAAGTTGCTCAAGTTGGCTCAAGAGTTGGTCAGACAAGCTATCTCCTAAGGCAGTCAACCCCAAATTAGGGTTTTGTGTTGCATCAAGATCCTTGAGTTCAAATGACCTCAAGTACTCCCCAATGTCCTAATATGCTCTCAAGATCATCCATGTCAAATTTCAAGCCTTGCAGAGGAAGTTCGCTCAGTCAATTACTCAAAGGGTCCAAAAATCGATTGTGCTAGGGCAAAAGTCAACTATGACCCAAATACAGTCAAACTTCAAGATTTTTTGTCAAAATTCTCATTTTGAAGGATATTTCATCATTTGATCAAGGGTTGATCATGATTCATCAAGGATTGCTCAAAATTCATCAAGATTCAAAAGTTGCTAAATTAGGGTTTTGCAGGAAAAGTCAACTCAACTTTGACCAAGCATAACTTTCTCATACTTTATGAGAAATGACCCATCCAAAGCTCATTTTGAAGTTGGACTTTTTGGAAAAATTTCCAAAAGTCAACTATCCCCAAAACTTCAAATTTTATCAAATGGGTCCATTCTTTTCCACTTAATTTGAGTTTTCATCATTGTCCACGTGCCCTAGATCCAGCCATGTGTCCATATATTATTTTTATTATTTAATTTGATTTTTATTTGAATTTATTCATTTTAAATCAAATTAAATCATATAAAATCAAAAAAATTGATAACCAAAGATTTTTTATTGGTTGTAGGCTTCAATGGACAGCTAGCATATCTCCAAACTCGTACCAAGGCAAATCATGTGCACAAAGATTGAATCAAATCAAAATTGGCATGTTTGTAAAGGGAGATAAAATCAAATATGCAAGCATTAATAGGAGAAGATTTGGATCAGTTTTGTTGACCTAATACAATGAGCATTACATAAGCAAGCCAGCGCATACGAAACAGGGGTTGCAAATTGTAGAGAGAGGCAGAACAAGATTGAAAAAATTCACTAAAAAGCTTGAGATCGAAATCATAGTTGGAGGCATTTTCAGAGGCCAAGACTTGTCCCAATCGCTTCCTGGGCATTCACTCAAGCTAAACCATTCCAAAGCAAGTTTTTTCAGACGTCCAAAGGCGCTGTAAGTGTCACGAAACCCAGCTATGTTCTTGAAATCGAAACTCTTCATTCTTGCATCTATAATGAAAATTAATTGCATATTTGTAATCCTCACAACATTTCCAAGATATTTGCATCATTTAATTTCGTTTATCTAACCTGTAATGCAAAACGCCATAGCTAGGGTTCTTGGAAGCGTTTTTGGGGTTTTCTATTTCAGGAATAATTAATCTACAAGAAGGGCATAGCTTTGATCAGGAGGCCATAACGAACCCAACCATGTTCTTGGAATGGATTTATATGGCCTAGAGAAGATTTTAGGACAGACCTGCGTTTTTAGCTGCGGATTCAAATCCACAGGTAATCTTTTACAGGTTTCAGAACAGGGACGATGATGTGTCCCCCATCCATTGGCCCTTTCAAATACTGTGCGCGTTCTTTTTAATTTTTATGGCCATTGACTTGTTTTATTATATTATACACTCTTTGAATTATACTAATAAACAGGCCAACATAGCGTAGTGGCAAGGCAAGCCTTCAAATCTCCTTCAAGACCTGGGTTCGAACCCCAGGTCCCCCACTTTCTCAATGTTTTTTCTCTTCAGGTACTCCTATGTGCCCTTAGGCTTGCAGAACACCATGCATCCTCATTCATCCAATGACCAGATGGCCAAAGGCCAAATCTAAGAGTCCAAGGCTGAGGGTCCACGATAGGCAAAGTCCAGGCGTGCACACCAGATCCAAAAAGTTAACAAAGGCCAGCTGCAATTGGACTTTAGAATTGCTACCAGCACCCTCATTCCAGGCCCAATAACCTTCTCTTTTCTATTTCATTTATTTTGTCTTTATTAATTATTTAATTTCTAACCAATCAAAATTCTTTTTCTCATAAAACAAAATTACAAAAATATTTTCAGTATTTAATTAAACTTTAAACTTTTATTTTTCTTAATAAACACTAATTAATTAATTTAGGTTTTTAATTCTAGAATAATTTTAACCTATTTTGTAAATAAATAATTAATTAGATTTAATTAGATACTAACCATTAATTTAATTAATTTCATTTTTCTTTCTTAAAATAACAAAAATAAAAAAATATGACATAATTCATTTTTTCATTTTATTAATTTATTAATTTAATTAAGTAATTAATTTAGGTTTAATTTCTTTCTTAAAATAAAAACCAAAAAAGATATTCTCTTTAACCAAAAAGGGTCAAAACCCTAATCTTGCGCTCGATTTAATTTCCCGCACGCGATTTACTTATTTTTGTCCAATAATGTACTTGCTTCTGGATTGTAATAGAAAATAGGACTTTTATTTATTTTTATTTCTTTATTTATTTTTTAAGGGTTTGTCTTTGGTGATGTAAATACCCGACGCCTAGTAATTTAAATTTCGCCTTTTAATTCCGCAAATTATAACTGTTAGATGTTTGATAATAGGATGACATGACATGACTGAATGTTAATCTTAAAATCAACTTAGATCACCCTTAACATGTACAAAGATAAAAATAAGTGAAAACGACACACTCGCACATGCGCACTCTTAGGGTACACCCCACTTGGTTGCCTTCGTACGCAGTCATTGAGTATAGGTTGTTTTAGAGGCTACCCTCTTGTCTAAAAGATCATAGTCGCCTCGAAATGGTTGCCTCGGATATTGTTGCCTCAAACAAATGATCTAAGACATTAGGGTTACCGCTAAGGCGTCCTAACATTGCTTTAGTGACCGCACGTCCCTCATTCGAATTGACCCTTAAACTCCAACGATGGTGCTACCTACTCATCAATAGTAGGATAGCATTATTTAAAGGAAATTAGCATAGAACGATTCCTTTTTTGAGTAGGTAGATGGTTCTTAGATACTTGCTTTTTTCAAAAACAAAAACTTTTCACACTTACACTTTTCAAACAAAGTTTTCAAAAATACTTCATACACTCATGAGGACAGAAGCAAGAGTTAAATCGAAGTTTCAAAACAAAAATTTTTTTCAAACCCACAAGCACAAAGAAATTTTTTTTGAAAACAATGAGCAAGTACCTAAGAGCTCGTGGATAACCACGGATAGAAAGGATGCTAACACCTTCCCTTTCTATAATCTACCCCTCGAACTCGAGATATGTCTCGAAAAAGAAATTTTTATGTGCTTTTTTTCCTTTCCTTGTTGGATAAAATAAAAGTCGGTGGCGACTCTTGCTTACCGCGACATTTTGCAAATACAAACGGAAAACATAAACCAACATTCCAAAAAAATAGTCAGTTCTTCCCACCGTATCACATAACTGGCGACCCTGCTGGGGAGACTTTATAAGTGGGGTGTACCTTAGGAATTGTTCATAATGTTTTCAATTGCTTGACTTGTATGCTTTATCTTTGTGGGCTTGAATCGGAGTTACTATAGATCCTAACTCGGGTCTGGGGGATACCCCTTAGGTAAGTAGCAATAAACTGTGAGGGAACTGTACGGCGTAGACCGATACGGTTGAAGTAGTAGCTACGTTTGTGTGGCACTTTAGTATGTACCGATATCCCTTGTGGCGCAATGAGGAGAATATGGGTCTGCTAAGGGGTCATTGAGCACCAACTGACCTTAGAACCTGTAAATTACCAACTTGGCCATAGAATAGTAGCAGTATGCTACACTCATTGAGACCAAGCTCTCGCAATGATTCTGACCGCAAGAAAAGGTTGCTAAACTGGAATTATGACCGATTGAGGGTGGTCAGTGATATTGAGATCCTCTAGAACCCGGTTACTATTTCTAGGACAGGTTTGAACCAACTGAACTGAAAGAGGGTAGTACCTAAGCTCCTTGCCAGCCTGAAATCTAAGGGCTATCTGTGTGACTTGTATGCCCTTACCATGTTTGCTATTTATGAATATTTGTGGTGTGTTTTCTATCATGACATCATGACATTGCATGCATCTTGCATTGGACTAACCTATTTCAAAGACAGGAGGGATTCATCTTTGTTCTGTTTTGTAGGTCATGGCACCCATTTGTAGAAACACCATTCGGATAAACTTTGTCCAGATTCCCACTCAACTTAAGGATTTAGTTGAAAAGGTTTCAGATACTACCTCCTTTATCAGAAGACATGGACACCTCCTTGGTTTTGTCACCTCCAAGATGGATGAACAGAAGATGAGTGTCTTAGTCCATTTCTTTGATCCACTGTACCATTGCTTTACTTTTCCAGACTACCAGTTGGTCCCTACCTTCGAAGAGTTCTCTGATCTGCTTGGTATCTCTATTCTGGAGCAGACCCCGTTCACAGGTTGGGAGAAAGTCCTTAGGCCAGAAGAGATTGCTTCATCCCTTCATCTTACAAAGGCTGAGGTAATGTCTAGTTGGGAGACTAGAAGTGGGACAAAGGGCTTTTTGACTAAGTTATTTGTTGGTAAAGCTAATCATTTTTTGGACAGTCCAGACTTCTAGGAATTTGAAGACATTCTGGCTCTGCTCATATATGGTTTGGTGCTGTTTCCCAACTCAGATTCTTTTGTCGACATAAACGCAGTGAAGATTTTCATGTCCGGTAATCATGTGCCCACTCTCTTGGGTGACATCATGCACTCTCTTTATGCATGTACTGCTCGGAAACGGGGAACCCTTATGTGCTGTGCGCCATTACTGGCGAGGTGGTTTATTTCTCACCTCCCCTAATCAGTTTTGAAGAACAAGGAAGGCATGGGCTGGGCCTATAGGATTATGTCTCTATCTCATAATGACATCATTTGGACTATCAAAGGCATGGAAGATGTGGCTATTATTGATCGTTGTGGGGAGTACCCCAATGTTCCACTGCTAGGAACCCATGGAGGGATCACTTATAATCCATGTTTGGCCTTATGTCAATTTGGGCGAGCTAGGAGGGAAGGGCCTCATGAGTTACTGATACCGAGCATTGTCTTTGACTTCTAAGGGGATAGTGACGAGCAACGCCGCAGGTTCATACGAGCTTGGGATAGGGTACACAGGTCTGATCCACACGAGCTAGGTGCGAAGACTTCTCTTCCGATGGAGCCATATCTCTGATGGGTTCGAATCCATGCCCAAAAGATGGGAATGTCGTACGAAGTCGTCTTTCCTATAATTGTTGAGGTTGCTGATGAAGAAGGGGTTCCTCCCACCATCCTCCATCCATACATGCCTACTGACATTGGGGCATTGAAGAGATCGTGGATGCAGCTGAGAGAAGAGCGGGATACTTATAGAGAAAAGTATCACGAGCAAGAGCAGAAGATTCAGAAGTTGACAAGGCAGCTGGAAAACGGGAGGATCCTCAATGACTATGTCTGCACCGACAAGAAACGACCATGGGAGCACTGATTGTCTTTTGATTATTTCTAGTTTTGATTTACTTTTCAGTTTTTCTTTCTTGTAACGCATTAAAGGCATCTGTTGCGCATATCATTTTTTACGAATTTGAATCCCTAAAGTCTTTGAAATCATATCATGCGCATATCATTCCCATGCACCTCATAACAGGTACCCTTACAGGTTTTTCTCATCCTCTTCGCTGTTTAATTCAGCATCATGTCTTCTGAACCATCAACTGAACAAGCAATCAAGGCTCTGCAAGCTCAAAATTCCCAATTCCAGGAATTGTTCATGAGTTTGGCTAAGGCTCAGCAAGATATGAAGACCCTTATCTTGAAAGAGAAGAAGAAGAAGAAGAAGATGATCCTATTTAATATGGGTCGCAGATTCGGAAACGATTTGCGAGAAGAGGTTGATTTGACCCACTCATCTGGAGGGGGAGATAATCAGGAAGAAAGGAGGGCTTCTAGCCCTATAGTTTCAGACAACGAGACCGACTTTTACGAAGACCAGTATCCTCCGGCTAAGGATATGTATAAACAACTGGAAGACCGGTTGAGCACGATGGAAGTTCAGAAAGTGCCTGGTCTGGACTTTGGAGACTTGGGTCTGTCATCTGGGGTGGTGATTCCTCACAAGTTTAAAGCACCAATCTTTTCTAAATACGACGGGGTTTCTTGCCCAAAACAGCACCTCTGTTTGTATGTTAGGAAGATTCAACCATACACCGCTGACAAGAACCTCTGGATCCACTTCTTTCAAGACAGTCTCTCGGGGACTCTGCTTGAATGGTTTTACCAGCTGGAAGGAGCTAGTATCCGCAGTTGGGAAGACTTGGCTGCTGCTTTCTACAGGCAGTACCAATACAATGCCGACCTCGCTCCCACGCGTACCCAACTCCAGGTTATGTCTATGGGTGCAGGTGAAGGTTTAAAAGATTATGCTCAGAAGTGGAAGGACCTTGCTGGAAGAGTGCAACCACCCTTGGCTGATAGGGAGCTAGTGGATATGTTTCTGGGGACCTTGTCTGGTTCATATTTTAACCATCTGATTGGAAGTTCTTCGTCCGGGATTACAGAGTTGATCATGACCGGGGAAAGAATTGAGGCTGGTATCAAATCTGGTAAAATACAGAAGGGTGCTTCGTCAGGCACCAAGAAGAAGCCTTTTAAGAAGGAGTCCAGTGTTGTTTACAGTTCAAAAAGCCATAATAGACCTGAACACCGCCAAGAAGTTAATGCGGTGGTTATATCAAGACCTGTTGTTGCTCCTCAGCGCAACAATCAGCCAAGGGCCAAGAGGCCACAAAGACAATTCACTCAGCTCAACATGACATTATCTCAGATTTTGCCGCAGTTATTAAAGACCAGTCTGGTGATTCCAAGGGAGGCCCTGAAGAATCCCAATACAACATCACCGATGTACAATCCGAATGCCCGTTGTGCTTTTCACTCTGATAGCCCGGGGCATGATATGGATAACTGTTGGATCTTGAAGAACAAAGTATATCACTTGATCGATGCGAAGGAGATTGAATTCGAAGCACCTGAAAGACCTAATTTTGTGACTGCTCCTATGCCCAAGCATGGAGTGAATGCTATAGATGAAGACTCGTTTGTGGTTTCTGTGAGATACATTGGTACTCCCTTGATGATTGTGAAAAAAAACCTTCTGTTAGCCGGTTTATTTCCGGGTTGTAATGAAGGTTGCCGTATGTGTTCTATCCTACCTACCGGTTGCCATCTTTTGAAGTCAGGTATCCAACGCCTGATGGATAATAAAGAAATTATGTTTGAGAAGACTTCTGTTCCTTTGGTTCCTACTGAAGAAGTTGATATAATCACCATTTTCGACAATTCTTCCAAGGCTTCCTCGAGAAATCTTGTTAGAATTACATATGTTCCAAGAATCGCACCCTTGATCATCACTGTTCCTGGGCCTATCCCCTATGCATCCAATAAAGTTGTCCCGTGGCATTATGGGGCTGACGTATATTATCATGGAGTTAAACAAGACTTGAGTGCCGAAGAGGCTGATACCGACGTCAGCAATATTGTTGGACCTGCTAAAGTCACCCGCAACGAAAGGCTTTTCTCCCCTGAGATATCTCCACCAACTGTCTGGAAGCCTGTTGTTATTATGCCTGTCAGTACACCTGCTACTGTCCCCGTTCAAGTTCCAATTCTTACCGATGTCGCCGAGTCATCTGACACTTGGGGCAAAGGGACCATTGGTGAGCCTGCCCAGACGGAGGCACCAAAGAAGATTACTGTTGAAGCCTCTAGACAAGAGATGGAGGAAATTTTGAAGATCATCAAAAAGAGCGACTACAATGTAGTCGAGCAGCTGGGGAAAACCCCATCCAAAATCTCTATGTTGTCACTGTTGCTATGCTCAGAAGCCCATGCCAAGGCTCTGATTTCTTTCCTGAAGACTGCACACGTACCACAAGAAACATCAGCTGATCAGTTTAAAGATTGCGTGGCTAGTCTGACTGCTGATAATGGGTTGGGTTTCTCCGACGCCGACTTAACTGTTAAGGGGAAGAATCACAACGATGCCCTGCATGTCTCCATTGAATGCAGGGCAACTACTCTTGCTCACGTATTGGTAGATACTGGATCTTCGTTGAATGTGTTACCCAAGAAAGCACTAGACCGGTTAGACTATGAAGGGTTGGAGTTGAAGCCGAGTAACATTATAGTCAGGGATTTTGATGGGTCCAAGAGGATGGTACACGGAGAAGCGGATATTCCGATTAAGGTTGGTTCTCAGGTTTTCGCATCTACATTCTATGTGATGGACATTCGGCCATCTTATTCTTGTTTGCTGGGTCGCCCGTGGATCCACAAAGCTGGGGCAGTAACCTCAACGCTCCACCAGAAGCTAAAGTACCCGGTGAAAGGGAAAATTGTGACAGTACAAGGAGAGGAGGAGTACATGGTGAGCAACCTCAACTCTTTCTGATATGTAGAGATGGATGGGGAGTTCATTGAGACCCCATTTCATCATTTTGAAGAGGTTCCCCAGACGCTGGCATCAACTGAGACCGTTGTTAAAGATCCTCCAATGAAGATGGCTTCCCTCAAGGATGCCCGGGCTGTTGTCGAGAAAGGTGGGTGTGCAAATTGGGGCCAACTCCCGGATTTTGCACATAAGACTAACAAGTTTGGTTTGGGTTTCACTGCAGAAGCTCAAAGGGCTGTTCGGAGTGCACGGGTTGGAAAACCTCCCCTGTTTATCAGTAATTCAGGAGTGAATTCCATTGAAGACGATGTGGAAGAGTTTGAGTTTGACAGTTGGATCTACCCTACTTCCAATGATGGATTAAGCAATTGGACGGCAAAGGACTTCGTCCAAATTTTTTTATTACCCAGTAATGAGACTTTTGTTTTGAATTTGTAACAGACAATGTTTTAAACTTTACGGTCCGGTGTCTTACCCGGGGCACTGTGGCTTCATTTGGGAGGGCTTTATGTGTGTCATATACATATATCATTAATAAAAGCATTGGACGTTTTTTTGCATTTCAAATTTTGCGCTCCTTGTTTTTCTTTTATTATATATTGCAAAACAGCTATTTTACACACACTCACATTTACAGGTCTACATTCACTCTGGATCTCATTGGTAACGACTCTGCTACTGCCAGTTATGACTTTGAAAGTCCGATCAACTTAGCTGAAGACGAAGTTGAAGATGATTGTGAAGTGCTTGGTGAACTTGCTAGACTGTTACTTCAGGAAGAGAGGGCCATACAGCCGCATGAAAAGCCAGTGGAAACAGTGAATCTGGGTACAGAGGTAGACAAGAAAGAGGTCAAGATCGGTGCAAATCTGGAAGCTAGTGTTAAACAACGGTTGATTCAGATGATGCATGACTATGTTGAGATCTTTGCCTGGTCTTATGAAGATATGCCTGGGTTGGATACCGATATTGTGGTTCACCGCCTGCCTACCAAGGAAGACTGTCCTCCAGTGAAACAGAAAGTCCGCTGAATGCGCCCGGATATGTCCGGGAAAATCAATGCTGAAGTGATGAAGCAGTTTGATGCCGGTTTTCTAGCAGTTACTTCTTACCCACAGTGGGTGGCTAATGTGGTTCCAGTGCCGAAGAAGGATGGTAAGGTTTGAATGTGTGTCGACTATAGGGATCTGAACAGGGCAAGCCCCAAGGATGATTTCCCTCTGCATCATATCGACGTTCTGGTTGACAACACCTCACAACATAAGGTCTTCTCCTTTATGGATGGTTTCTCCGATTATAATCAAATTAAAATGGCTCCCGAAGATATGGAGAAGACAAACTTTGTTACTCAGTGGGGCACCTTTTGCTACAAGGTCATGCCTTTTGGATTGAAGAATGCTAGGGCAATGTATCAGCGCGCCATGGCCGCCTTGTTCCATGACATGATCCATCATGAAATTGAGGTATACGTCAACGATATGATTGCAAGATCTCAAACTGAAGAAGAACATCTGGACCACCTTCAGAAGTTATTTGACAGGTTGAAGTTGTACAAGCTGAGGTTAAACCCGAACAAGTGCACCTTCGGGGTGAGATCTGGTAAGCTTCTAGGTTTCATTGTAAGTGACAAAAGTATTCAAGTGGATCCTGCAAAGGTGAAGTCTATACAGGAAATGCCAGCTCCCCGAATAGAAAAAGAGGTCAGAGGCTTTTTGGGACGTCTAAACTATATTGCCCGATTCATCTCGCACCTGACTGCTACTTGTGAGCCAATCTTCAAGCTACTGAAGAAAGATCAAGTGGTAAGATGGAACGATGAATTTCAGGCCGCTTTCGAAAGGATTAAAGAATATCTCCAAGAGCCACCCATTCTGATGCCTCCAGTCGAAGGGAGACCTTTGATCTTATACTTGACAGTACTCGACAACTCAATGGGGTGCGTGCTGGGGCAGCATGACGAGTCTGTCCAAAAAGAGAATGCTATTTATTACCTTAGCAAAAAGTTTACCGATTGCGAGACCCGATACTCGTTGCTTGAGAAAACTTGTTGTGCTTTGGCATGGGCTGCTCGCCGGCTGAGACAGTATATGCTGACTCACACTACTCTATTGATATCAAAGATGGATCCAATCAAGTATATCTTCGAGAAGCCTGCCTTGTCCGGAAGAATAGAAAGATGGAAGATGATCTTGACTGAGTATGACATCCAATACACAACCCAAAAATCAATCAAGGGAAGTGCGTTGGCCGACCATTTGGCACATCAGGTAGTGGATGATTACCAGTCTATGAACTTTGAATTCCCGGATGAGAATATCATGTTAGTAACCGACTGTGAAGAACCTGGACCAGATGAAGGACCTGAGGAAGGATTTTTATGGTCTATGTACTTTGACGGAGCTTCAAACGCTTTGGGTAATAGCATTGGCGCCGTGATCATATCTCCTAAAGGCTCTCATACTCTGTCCACCGCCCGACTATGTTTCAACTGCACCAACAACATGGCAGAGTATGAAGCATGCATTATAGGTCTTCGAGCAGCTATTGACCTAAGGATTAAGGTTCTAAGTGTTTTCGGAGATTCCGCTCTCGTGATCAGTCAGATCAAAGGCGAGTGAGATACGAAACACCAAATCTTATTCCTTACAAGGAGTATGTGTTAACATTGCTTCCCCACTTCGAGGAGATAACCTTTGAACACTTCCCAAGAGAGGAGAATCAGTTGGCGGGCGCGCTAGCTACGATGTCTTCTATGTTCAAAGTAAATTGGGACAACAAAGCTCCCCGAATTATCATGAAAGGTTAGATGAACCTGCACATTGTTGTGACATTGAGACTGAAGAGGTAACAGAAAAGCCCTGGTTTCATAAGGTGAAGAGGTATCTTGAAGCTCAGGAGTACCCCGAGGGTGCATCTGTTAATGACAAGAAGTTCCTGAGGAGGTTCACAACAAAGTTCTTCATCAGCAATGGTATCCTTTACAAGCGCAACCATGATTCAACCTTACTGCAATGTTTGGATAAGAATGAGGCAGAAAGGATCATGGCCGATTTACATGAAGGTACCTTCGGAACTCATTCCAGTGGACACACCATGACAAATAAATCCTTCGGGCATGATACTATTGGTCCACAATGGAAGCAGAATGTTATCAGCATTCTCGGACCTGTCACAAGTGCCAAGTTTATGCTGATAAGGTGCACATACCTCCAGTTCCTATGAATGTCTTGACGGCACCTTGGCCTTTTGTAATGTGGGGCATTGATATGATCGGCGAGATCAGACCTACAGTGTCCAACGTGTATCGTTTCATCTTGGTAGATATCGATTACTTTACGAAGTGGGTTGAAGCAGCTTCTTTTGCTACTGTAACCAAGAACATTGTGGCGCGGTTCATTCGGCACAATCTGATCTGTCGATATGGTGTACCAGAGAGGATCATTACAGACAATGGTACAAATCTCAATAATAAGATGATCACCGAGCTCTGCAAGAAGTTCAAGATACAACATCAGAACTCTTCTCCCTATCGGCCGAATATGAATGGGGCTGTTGAAGCGGCTAATAACAACATTAAGAAGATTGTGCAGAAAATGACGGTGACATACAAAGACTGGCACGAGATGTTGCCATTTGCTCTTCATGGGTACCGTACCTCAGCGCGGACATCAACAGGGGAAACACCCTATTCCTTGGTATATGGCATGGAGGCAGTCTTACCCATTGAAGTTCAGATACCCTCTCCTCGGAATATGAAGGATGCAGGTTTGAGCGAAGATGACTGGATCCAGACCCAGCTTGATCAGCTGAACTTAATCAACAAAAAGAGACTTACTGCTATTTGTCATGGTCAGACGTACCAAAAACGAATGATCAAGGCATTAACAAGAAAGTCAGATGACAAGAGTATCAAGTCGGGGAGCTGGTTATCAAGCGCATCATACTGCCACAAGGTGATCCCAGGGCCAAATGGAATCCTACCTACGAAGGACCATTTGCGGTTAAGAACATTTTCTCAAGAGGAGCTATGATTTTAACCACCATGCATGGTGACGACCTTCCTCACCCCGTCAATGCAGACATAGTGAAAAGATACTACGCATAATCAAAGACCCGCTAGGTCGACTGGCCTAGGCAAAAATAAGGGCTTCCCGGCGAACCAAAAGGGTTCGGGCAAAAATAAGGGATGAAAATGAAAAAATCTGTACACCCGGCGAGTCAAAAACCTGAAAAGGCGGCTTATGCAAAAAAGGGTATCCCGGTGGACTGAAAACCCGAAAGGGCAGTCCGGGAAAAAATTAGGGATCAAAGCGTAACACTATGTCTCATTGGATCACCTTGCAACCAGACTTCGGTATCGACTATCAAGCTCGGACGGTGCTAATCAATCTGATTTACCTTCAACCAAATAGCAAAGTGATGAGATGCTCGAGGACATAAAGGCAATAGCAGAGTTGGAACCCAGTGGGATTATTCACATATCTGTTTTGTTTAGTTTTTCACAAAATGTATAAACTATTTGTTCGGCGGGGTTCTCTTACTAGGACGTCAGCCTCTTGTACAAAAACGCCTAGTTACAGGCCAAACTTCAAAATTAATACAATTCATTTTCAGAGAAATTTCAAACTGTTTTTCCTTTTTCTGTTTTGTTTTGCAAAGAACGTCCAATGTTCATTTTTGATATATGCACTTGAAATTAATTGCTGCTCATAAATATTTACATGCGAAACAAAAGACGATTACTGGTAATATCAGAAACAGGGGCAATAAAATTGTCCAAACTGTACAGTTGCTCTTTCCACCAGGTACCAAGGTAGATTCAGTTGAAGAATATAGCCCAGTAACATCTACACTCCCCGCAGAGTAAGAAAAAGACAGTAATGTTAACTCTCCCCAGTTGAGACTTGCAGCTGCAAATGAATCGGTAATATCCTCCCCAAGAAAAGTTTATTTACCTTCAGCATCGAAAGGTATTAATATTCCCCAACAGAGTATAATAACATTCCCCGGAAAAATACAAAATGTCCCCAGTGGAGTTTGAAATTTTTCCCAGCGCAGTCTGAAAAAGCTTCCCCAGTGGAGTTTGGAGAATCATCCCCAATAGACTTTGGAAGATTGTCCCCAGTAGAGCTCAAAGGATTATCCCCATTAGAGTTTAAAGGGTTATCCTTAGTGAAGTCGCAACTGAAAGGTCATCCCCAACGAAGTTCTTCCCTTTCACAAACTAGAAGTCAATCCCCAACAGGATTCAGTATCGCCAGTAACGGTAATTCATCCCCATCTGAATTTATCAGTGGAATCCTCAACAGAACATCTCTTCCCCACAGAGTAATCTCCTCATCATTTTATTCCCCAACAGAGTCATCCTCTCCTGCAGGTTTATTCTCAAAATCCTCTTCATTCGCTATCCCCAGCAGAAACGAAGAATTCAACTCTTTTCTCCAGCAGCTATCCGAGATTTATTTTCCGCAGCTAAAAACATTACATTTTCATACATTATGATGCATGCATATACGCATCATATGACACAATCTCATTTATTTTGAGAACATCATTGCTTGACACATATCATGCATTACATATAACTAACCTTTACCTTTCAGTAAAGATGCGGCCAAAATATCATTCAAAGCTATGAAGCTTTTATCTCAGTCGAAGTACTGACCGGTTCTTAAATCTCAACTGAATTAGTCTCGGTTGAATTACAGATAAGGTTCTAAATCTCGACTATTTTCCTCGGTCGAAGTGTGGACAAGTTCTGAAATCTCAACTGAATTATCCTCCGCTGAAGTACAGATAGTTCCTAGATCTCGACGAAGATGTTTCCCTCAGTCGAAGTACTGACCGGTTCTTAAATCTCAACTGAATTAGTCTCGGTTGAATTACAGATAAGGTTCTAAATCTCGACAATTTTCCTCTGTCGAAGTGTGGACAAGTTCTTAAATCTCAACTGAATTATCCTCCATCGAAGTACAGACAGTTCCTAGATCTCGATGAAAGTGTGGACAAGTTCTTAAATATCAACTAAATTATCCTCTGTTGAAAGTACAGACAATTCCTAGATCTCGATGAAGATGTTTTCCTCAGACAAAGTACTGACTAGTTCTTAAATCTCCACTGAATTAGTCTCGGTTGAATTACAGATAAGGTTCTAAATCTCGGAAATTTTCCTTTGTCGAAGTGTGGACGAGTTCTTAAATCTCAACAGAATTATCCTCGGTTGAATTACAGACAAGTCCTAGATCTCGATGAAGATGTTTCCCTCAGTCGAAATACTGACCGGTTCTTAAATCTCAATTAAATTATCCTCGGTTGAATTACAGATAAGGTTCTAAATCTCGACAGAATTACCCCAATTAAATTACGGACAAGTTCTTAAAGCTCAGCAGAGATGTTCTCTCAGTTGAAGTACATGCAAGTCCCTAAATTTCAGCAAAGATCAGACTTCCCCAAGCGGAATCTTCCGCAACAACAGGTATACAAGCTCTCTCTAAGGAATCTCTTATGTGATTGAAACCCCTTCAGATGGCATCTTTAAGCCCATCCTCTCGGCAGCAATCTCCAAACGGCATCTGTAAACCCATTCCCAACATCACAAGGCTGATACCACTTCATGCGAGTGCAAATTTCTGGGCACTCTAGTGTTCAATCATCTTCCACCTTCAGATCACGAAAGGCACGAAAGCCAATCTACATCCTCAGGTTTAAGAAGATTGAACAGGGGAAGCTGTTGTACCCCAAAATTTTCCCTCTCATATTCCTCAAAACATTGCAATAAAAATCTCCAAGTTGCTCAAGTTTGCTCAAGAGTTGGACAGACAAGCTATCTCCTAAGGAAGTCAAACCCAAATTAGGGTTTTGTGTTGCATCAAGATCCTTGAGTTCAAATGACCTCATGTTCTCCTCAATTTTCTAATATTTTCTCAAGATCATCCATGTCAAATTTCAAGCCTTGCAGAGGATGTTTGCTCAGTCAATTGCTCAAAGGGTCCAAAAATCAACTGTGATAGGGCAAAAGTCAACTGTGACCCAAATATAGTCAAACTTCAAGATTTTTTGTCAACATTCTCATTTTTAAGGATATTTCATCATTTGATCAAGGGTTGATCATGATTTATCAAGGATTGCTCAAAATTCATCAAGATTCAAAAGTTGCTAAATTAGGGTTTTGTAGGAAAAGTCTACTCAACTTTGACCAAGAATAACTTTCTCTTAATTTATGAGAAATGACCCATCCAAAGCTCATTTTAAAGAGGATGAAATTTCCTATAATCCATATTCATACCCCAAGATCAAAAAATGCACTCACAAGAAGTTATAAATTTGGACATTATAGGTCATTTTTGAAAGTCAACAAAAACACCTTTTTTTCCAAAGCTTATAACTTGAGCATGGAATATCAAAATGATATGATACCAAAAGGGTTGGTTAGAGGACATATCAAGCTTTCTAAAAAGTCCCAGAACACCTCCAAAAGTTCAAAATTGAAGAAGTTATGCATTGTTGAAGTTGGACTTTTTTGCAAAATTGCCAAAAGTCAACTATCCCCAAAACTTCAAATTTTGTCAAATGGGCCCATTCTTTTCCACTTGATTTGAGTTTGAATCATTGTCCACGTGCCCTAGCTTCATCCATGTGTCCATATATCATTTTGATTATTTAATTTGATTTTTATTTGAATTTATTCATTTTAAATCAAATTAAATCATATAAAATCATATAAAATCAAAAAAATTGATAACCAGAGATTTTTTATTGATTGTAGGCTTCAATGGACAGCTAGCATATCGACAAACTCGTACCAAGGAAAATCATGTGCAAAAAGATTGAATTAAATCAAAATTGGCAAGTTTGTAAAGGGAGATAAAATAAAATATGCAAGCATTGATAGGAGACGATTTGGATCAGTTTTGTTGACCTAATACAATGAGCATTACATAAGCAAGCCAGGGCATACGAAACAAGGGTTGGAAATTGCAGAGAGAGGCAGAACAAGATTGGAAAAATTCACTAAAAAGCTTGAGATCGAAATTATAGTTGGAGGCATTTTCAGAGGCTAAGACCTGTCCCAATCGCTTCCTGGGCATTCACTCAAGCTAAACCAATCCAAAACAAGCTTTTTCAGACGTCCAAACGCGCTGTAAGTGTCACAAAACCCAGCTCTGTTCTTGAAATCGAAACTCTTCATTCTTGCATCTATAATGAAAATTAATTGCATATTTGTAATCCTCACAACATTTCCAAGCTATTTGCATTATTTAATTTAGTTTATCTAACCTGTAATGCAAAACGCCGTAGTTAGGGTTCTTGGAAGCATTTTTGGGGTTTTCTATTTTAGGAATAATTGATCCACAAGAAGGGAATAACTTTGATTAGGAGGCCATAACGAACCCAACCATGTTCTTGGAATGGATTTATATGGCCTAGAGAAGATTTTAGGACATGCATGCGTTTTTAGCTGCGGATTCAAATCCATGGGTAATCTTTTACAGGTTTTAGGACAGGGACGGTGATGTGTCCCCCATCCATTGGCCCTTTCAAATATTGCGCGCGTTCTTTTAAATTTTTCTGGCCATTGACTTGTTTTATTATATTATACACTCTTTGCATTATACTAACAAATAGACCAATATAGCATAGTGGCAAGGCAAGCGTTCAAATGTCCTTCAGGACCTGGGTTCGAACCCCAGGTCCCCCACTTTCTTAATTTTTTTTCTCTTCAGGTACTCCTATGTGCGCTTAGGCTTGCAGAACACCATGCATCCTCATTCATCCAATGGCCAGATGGCCAAAGGCCAAATCTGAGAGTCCAAGGCTGAGGGTCCACCATAGGCAAAGTCCAAGCATGCACACCAGATCCAAAAAGTCAACAAAGGCCAGCTGCAATTAGGCTTCAGAATTGCTACCAACACCCGCATTTCAGGCCCAATACCCTTCTCTTTTCTATTTCATTTATTTTGTCTTTATTAATTATTTAACTGTTTTATTTAATTTCTAACCAATCAAAATTCTTTTTCTCATAAAATAAAATCACAAAAATATTTTCTATATTTAATTAAACTTTAAACTTTTATTTTTCTTAATAAACACTAATTAATTAATTTAGGTTTTTAATTCTAGAATAATTTTAACCTATTTTGTAAATAAATAATTAATTATATACTAACCATTAATTTAATTAATTACATTTTTCTTTCTTAAAATAACAAAAATCAAAAAATGTGTCATAATTAATTTTTTCATTTAATTAATTTATTAATTTAATTAAGTAATTAATTTAGGTTTAATTTCTTTCTTAAAATAAAAACCAAAAAAGATATTCTCTTTAACCAAAAAGGGTCAAAACCCTAATCTTGCGCTCGATTTAATTTCCCGCACGCGATTTACTTATTTTTCTCCAATAATGTACTTGCTTCTGGATTGTAATAGAAAATAGGACTTTTATTTATTTTTATTGCTTTATTTATTTTTTAAGGGTTTGTCTTTGGCGATGTAAATACCCGACGCCTTGTAATTTAAATTCCGCCTTTTAATTCCGCAAATTATAACTGTTAGATGTTTGATAATAGGATGACATGACAAGACTGAATGTTAATCTTAAAATCAACTTAGATCACCCTTAACATGTACAAAGATAAAAATAACTTAAAATGACACACTCACACATGCGCACTCTTAGGGTACACCCCACTTGGTTGCCTTCGTACGCGGTCATTGAGTATAGGTTATTTTAGAGGCCGCCCTCTTGTCTAAAAGATCATAGTCGCCTCGAAATGGTTGCCTCAGATATTGTTGCCTCAAACAAATGATCTAAGACATTAGGGTTACCGCTAAGGCGTCCTAACATTGATTTAGTGACCGCACGTCCCTCATTCGAATTGACCCTTAAACTCCAACGATGGTGCTACCTACTCATCAATAGTAGGATAACATTGTTTAAAGGAAATTAGCATAGAACGATTCCTTTTACAAGTAGGTAGATGGTTCTTAGATACTTGTTTTTTTTCAAAAACAAAAACTTTTCACACTTACACTTTTCAAACAAAGTTTTCAAAAATACTTCATACGCTCTTGAGGACATAAGCAAGAGTTAAATTGAAGTTTCAAAACAAAAACTTTTTTCAAACCCACAAGCACAAAGAAAATAATTTTGAAAACAATGAGCAAGTACTTAAGAGCCTGTGGATAACCACAGATAGAAAGGATGCTAACACCTTCCCTTTCTATAATCTACCCCCCGAACCCGAGAAATGCCTCAAAAAAGGAATTTTTCTGTGCTTTTTTTCCTTTCCTTGTTGGATAAAATAAAAGTCGATGGCGACTCTTGCTTACCGCGACATTTTGCGAATACAAACGCAAAACATAAACCAGCATTCTAAAAAAATAGTCAGTTCTTCCCACCGTATCACAAGCACACCTCCTAAACCCATCTTAGAAACATCACAATTCACTACAAAAGGCTCTCCTGGATTAGGCAACGTCAAAATCGGAGCCGACGTCAACCTCTTCTTCAATTCTGTAAAACTTTCTTCACACTGAACATCCCAAACAAATGCTCTACCTTTACAAGTCAACTTAGTCAACGGAAGTGACAACTTAGAAAACCCTTCAATAAACCTTCTATAATAACCAGCTAATCCCAAGAAGTTTCTAATCTTAGTACCTGACTTTGGAGTTTTCCATTGCAACACAACATCAACCTTCGATGGATCTACAACAATGCCACTACCTGAAATCACATGACCAAGAAAACTAACCTCTTTCATCCAGAATTCACACTTGGACAGCTTTGCATACAACTACTTCTCTTTCAAAACTTGCAATACTACTCTTAAATGTTCAGCATGCTCTTCTTCTGACTTAGAGTAAATCAAAATATCATCAATGAACACCACTACGAACCAATCCAAATCAGTATGAAAGATACGATTCATATATTCCATGAATACTCCCGGTGCATTAGTAACACCGAAAGGCATCACCGAATACTCGTAATGTCCATAACGCATCCTAAAATCCGTCTTCTGAATATCTTCATCCTTCACTTTAATCTGATGGTAACCCGACCTCAAATCAATCTTACTAAACACACGAGCATCCACCAATTGGTCCATCAAGTCATCTATTCTTGGAAGCGAATACTTGTTCTTAATTGTCACCTTGTTCAATTGTCTATAATCAAAACAGAGCCTCATACTTCCATCTTTCTTCTTCACTAACAACACTGGAGCTCCCCACGGTGATACACTTGGTCTTACAAATCTCTTCTCAAGTAACTCTTCCAATTGCTTCTTCAACTCTGACAATTCAGATGTAGACATCATGTATGGTGCCATAGACACAGGTCTGGTACCAGGTACAAGATCAATTGCAAATTCAACTTCCCTCTCTGGCGGTACATCAGGGATCTCATCAGGGAAAACTTCAAGAAATTCACACACCACCTGTAATTCCTCAACTAAAGCTTGAGTCTCTACAAATAGCGACACCATCAATGAGAACATCTGAGCTTCCTCTTGCATCAACTTCCTTAACTGTCTAGCAAACAAAAAACCATCTTCCTCTTCTTCAGGAGTAGTGAACTTCACAGACTTGTCATAACAATTAATATGAGCGCAGTTATGCTATAACCAGTTCATACCTAAAATCACATCCAAACCTCTTAACAACAAACAAATCAAATCAACAACAAAGTCTCTGTCAAAGATCGACAAGGGACACTTAGCACACACAAAAGAAGTAATCACCGACCCCTTGGCTAGAGTATCGACGACCATTTCTCCATTCAAAGAAGACAACACAAGACCCAATCTTTCAACACAATCAGCAGCAATAAAACAATGCGTAGCACCAGTATCAATAATAGTGATTAAAGGAGTACTATTAATGAAACATGTACTTCTAATAAGTTCGTCCTCAGCAGCTGTCTGATCCTCAACCAAAGAAAACACTTTACCACTTGAATGAGCCTTCTTCGGTTTCGGACACTGGCTACCAATGTGCCCTTCTTACTTACAATTAAAACAAACCACATTCTTATGTTCACACTCAGATACAACATGTTCGTTCTTACCATAACGGTAACATCTCTTCACTTCAGTAGTGCACACATTACTCTTGTGCCCAAGCTTCCCACACTTAAAGCAAATCACACCAATAGGAGCATCCCCCCCACTAGTCCTCTGACCATGAGCAACTTTCTGCTTACCCTTACCAGCTGGGGCATCATAAGGCTTACCACGATTTTGTTGGTGCTTACCCCTCTTCTCACTAATAATCTTGTAATGAGCATTATTATCTTCCTTATTAATTCTACAGCCATCGACCAAATCAGCAAAGACACGGATCTTCTGATATCCAACTTCCTTCTTAATCTTCGGGCGCAACCCATTCTCAAACTTAATACACTTTGAAAACTCAGCATTTTCCTCAGTGTAATGCGGATAAAACTTGGCCAACTCAGCAAACTTGGCAGCATACTCAACAACTGACAGATTCCCTTGCTTCAGCTCAAGGAACTCAATTTCCTTCTTTCCACGGACATCTTCAGGAAAATACTTTCTCAGGATTTCCCTACAGAACACAGCCCAAGTTACATTCTCACCTGCAGCTTCTAACTTCTGGCAAGTCTCTAGCCACCATTCATCTACCTCGACTGCTAGCATATGAGTCCCATAACGAACCTTCTGCGCTGGAGTACAGTCCATCACGCGAAAGATTCTCTCTATCTCTTTCAACCATTCCAATGCTCCGTCAGGATCATATTTTCCCTTGAACGTAGGTGGATTCTCTCTCTGGATAGTCGGCAAGCTACGAGATCCACCATTCCCGTCAACATTCGGCTGATTTTCCATCGCATGAGCCATTGCTTCTAGAGCAGCAGCAAGAGCAACATCATTACTTCCAGCCATCTCAACTTCTCACTACAACACAAACAACAGTTAGAACTCAAAATAACAATACTCGATTGTTAGACAACTGCGACTCGACGACAAGGTCGGACCAACCTTTTGCTCTGATACCAACTTTGTAACACCCCAATTCTACCCTAAGCAATTATGCAAAATAAATTAGAGTTATGAAATTTCAATCATACAAATGAATCGGGACGTCACAAATTCTTCTAATAAATTCATTGCATTCATCATGGATATATAACACTTTTTCAAAACATTGGATGAACCATCAACATAACATCTTTCATTAAATAATTCAACAACTACGCAGCGGAATTCTTCAATAACATCTTTAAATAAACAGCAACTTCGAAACATCTCATATTTAGTAAATAAACAATTTAAAGTTCAGCAATTAAAAATCAGCAAGCGTTCATCCCCCTGAGTGTTACATATCAGAGCAATGACACCGACTCGATCTATTGAAGGTATACAACCTTCACTCTCGATTACCAGCACGTTACCAACATAGGGGCAACATTCAAATAGAAGGGGTGAGATATCTAACAATATAATAAAGCGCATGATAATTAATATATTAAATTAGATCAATAATATCACCACTTCTCATCTCATGATCAACAATAATTACGGCATTTATATTCATTCATCAACATCAAATACACTTCATTATTCAATCATATAATGCAACTCAAAACTATGCAAATGCATGTGGTACCATTGGAGAAAAACTCCCATCTCAAAAATATGCCAATTAATAGAGGCATCAACAAGGCATAGCCTTCATCTCAAAATTTGCCAATCCAGACCATCTCAATGAGCATAAGCTTCATCTCAAAAATTCAATGTATGCGACTCTTCATGAATGTAATATCAACATCTCAATCATCTCAAAACACAACATCTCATAAACATCTCAAAACATCTCAATTACAACATCTCATAAACATCACAAAATAGCAACATCTAAATCATCTCAAAACATCTCAATCACAGCATCTCATAAACATCTCAAAATAATTTATTGAACATCATTTATTTATCAAACGTCATTTGTTCATCATAATTGTCAAACACGACTTTAATAACCACATCTTACTAATAACTCAACTGTATATTATTACTACAGCAATCCATATTGTTAATCTGCAGTTCTACTTCGTTTCTGTCACTAATCCTATTGTCATAATTCTAACAGCAGCCTCTAAACTTCTCACATTCATCAATCTGTCCAAAAATTAGCACAACGGTAATCTACGGGAATTAATTCTAAATCTTCCTTTGGGTACTAGGATTACACCTCTTCATCATCATCTAAATCATCTAGAATAGAGTTCATCGTGTTAGCTAATCAACGCTTCAAACGACATCTCAAACAGCATCTTAAAACTCAAGTTACAGCATTAAAAAGCCAATTCTGTCAAAAATCAGACCTTATGCATCGACACAAAACTCTATGGATCAACTCATCCTGCTTGTCCTTAACAACATGGGTCGACGCAAAACCCTATGGATCGACTCATCCCGACTTCAAAATGAAGCATGTATCGACACATGCATCTCACCGGTCGACTCATCCTGAGTCTCACACACTCATGTATCGACACATCCTCTCTTCGTGTCGACTCATACTGAGTCTCGCAACTAACATGTATCGTCGCAAGCCCTGCATGCATCGACTCATCCTGATCTCAAACACAACATGTATCGGCACATGCTTCCCACCGATCGACTCATCCTGAGTCTTGCAACTACCATGCATCGAAACAAGCCCTTTTTGTATAGACTCATCTTCATTCTCACAGCCTTCATGTATCGACACATCCAATTTGGGGTCGACACATCTTGATACATTCTGCATAATTTTCTGCGTCCTTTGTTGTAATTCACTACGGGAATCTAATTACATCCCTACAAACCTTATTATAAACATAATAAATCATCACCTAACATTAACTTATAATACTACATCGATCAAACGATATCATAACGTCATTATTCATTCAAATGCATCAAATATTCATCATACATCATCCAATTCAAGAACAAAAACAAAAATCATCTAACCCCACATATCAAACATCATGAACCCAATTATAAAGTCAGAACCCCACCCTTACCTTGGATTGAAGGTCGCTTTACAATTTCTGGGTTGAATTCTTTATTCTTACCATTTTCCACTTTTTCCAGCAACTTCACGTTCTTCATAATCCTTATTTCTCTTCTTACTGCTTCCTCCTTCTATTCTTCTCACAAATAATAAAATAACCTAATATTATTATATTATTCTTTATTGGGCTCACAACCTACACCCCCTTATTACTTCCACGCACACAATATAGGCCCATATTAAATAATATTAACTTCTAACATTATTTCACCACATAATAATATTATACCTCTAATATTATTATTTCTCCACTTAATAAAATAAATCCAATTATAACAACACTTCTTCACAAATATTCCAAAAATAATTTAATTAAATAATTAATTAAATTACGGAGTTACAACATACATATCATATAATGCAGGATCTCATTTATTTTGAGAACATCATCTCACAAGGCATTTCATGCATTGCAGATAATTAACCCTGGTATCTTTTCAGGAAAGACAATTGTCTTCAACAAATCCAACAGTTATACAGGTCACGTATGCAGACGACTAATGGAAACTCAGTTCCCGAAACCAAATGGGTCAACTAATCTACACTATCACTTCGAAGAAACCCTATTATCCAGGTTCCTTCTCATAGCCCTACTTTCCAGGAACTCATCCCGAAGTAACCCTACTATCCAGGTTCCTTCTTATAGCCCTACTATCCAGGCTTTCATCCCGAAGTAACCCTTCTATCCAGGTTCCTTCCCATAAGCCATACTATCCAGGCTTTCATCCTGAAGTAACCCTACTATCCAGGTTCCTTCTCATAGACCTTCTATCCAGGCTTTCATCCCGAAGTAACCCTACTATCCAGGTTCCTTCCCATAAGCCCTACTGTGATACGATGGCAGAACCGACTGTTAATACTGGTTTGCGTTTTGCGTTTTTTGTTTGCAAAATGTCGCGGTAAGAAAGAGTCGCCACCGACTTTTATTTTATCCAATAATGGAAAGGGAAAAAGAACAGAAAAAACCTTTTTTCGAGATATTCTGAGTACGGGGGGTAGATTATAGAAAGGGAAGGTGTTAGCACCCTTTTTGTCCATGGTTTTCCATGGGCTCTTAGGTACTTGCTCATTTTTTAAAATTTCTTGTGTGTGTGCTTGTTTGTTCTTAAAAATGTTTTACTTCATGATGATCCTTGTATCGGTCCTCGAGAGGGTGACGAAGTTTGTTTTGAAAATTTGTTTTGAAAGGTGTCTGTGTGAAAAAATTTGTTGAGCAAGTACTTAAGATTCTACCTACTCAAAAAAGACTGTTTGTTCTCGTTTCCTTTAGACAACTCTATCCTACTATTAAGGAGTAGGTAGCACCATCATTGGAGTTTGTAAGGGACATTCGAAAGGGACAAGTACAATAACTAAAGCAACAGTTAGAAAACTTTAGTAGTAACCCTAGAGTCTTAAGATCTTTCCGAGGAAATATTTTTGAGGCAACATTTCCAAGGCAACATTTCTGAGGCACCATTCGAATGGGACATTTTGATCTTTTAGACTGGAGGGAAACCACTAAAACCTCCTATGCTTAATGACGGTTTTACCGAAGGCAACCGAAGTGAGGTAAACCCTAGGGGTGAATATGTGCATGTGAATTGTTTCAGTTAATTAGTCTTTGCACATTAGGTGATCTACCGTTTTAATTTCAAGTAATCTTCCCATACAATCCTATTAGCATACATCTAGACAGTTAAATATTTGCAGGAATTTAAAGTGCAAAAAATAAACCTAGCTATTACAAGGCTCTGACAGTTACATAATTATCTTGAAGGAAAATAAAAATGTGGAATCTTAAAACCCTAATTACTATTACAACCTCGAAACAATTACAATAATAATAAAACAAATTAAAATGCGCGCGGTAAATTAAATGCGAGAAAAATTGAGAACCCTAAAAATCTAATTGAAAAAATATTTAAATTATTTTTTGAGAAAAGACTTAATTAGGTTATGTACAATTAAAACCCTAATTTTAATCATTTTTTAATTATAAAAAGAAATTGAAATTAACCTAATTTAAACTAAATTAAATAATTCAAGAAAATAAAATATTTTGTAAAAAATATTTTATGTATTTTTTGTGGTTTTTATTTGAGAAAAACAATTTAATTACAAACTTTAAACCTAATTTCTAATTAGTTTTATTTACAAAAAAGAATTAAATTATCCTAGTTTCTAATTAAATTAATTAAAGAAATAAGTACTTCATGAGAAAAATATTTTTTATGTTTTTTGTGATTTTTGATTAAATAAAAAAAATATTTGGTGATTTTAATTAAAATAATTAAGGAAAATAATAAAAGAATTAAAAATAAGAAAAATAGAAAAAAAAGGAAGAAATGGGCCTGTGTTATGCTGAATGGGGGGGTGTATTTCTGGATTTTCAGGCCCAATAGCCCTTCAAGCCCGATCAGCGCTTGAGTTCCAGTGGCGTTGACTTGAGGGTGCATCATCATCCCTCACTGCTGGAGCGTACATCTGGCTGAATGATAGATCCACTGGTTGGCTACTGGAAACGCACAATAGGCCTTTGGATGAGAATTGCACACGATCTGGGAACAAAAAATAAGAAAATAGGCATTGCTGGGACCTGGGATCGAACCCAGGTCCCTATGCTTACCACTAAACGCCCTTTCCAGCTGCGCTATTATGACTTATTGTTAGCATAGTAAAAACAAAATATAATATAAATAAAACAAATAACTGAATCCCACGCGCGTGAATTTTCAAATGGGAGAATGGATGAATGCCACACCATCGTCTTCTCCAGGGACCCGTTGTGTTAGGCAAGTGACTTATACCTAAGGACATTGTTTGTAACTACAAGTCTATAAATTTCAAAAATTAACACAACGCAAGATAAATAAAATTAAAGACCATGGATCAACCGGATTTGGCCCTCTGATCATCATGGTGTCCTTCATTTAGGCTAATTGTTCATGTATTCAAAAACCCCAAAATACATGTGGAAACCCTAACAATGGAAAGTACATATATAGGCTTCAAAAATGCAATTAAAATATTCATTCAGCTTGCAAACATGATAAGGATCACAAATATGTCAATCAAATATGCTAACAATGCAGGAATTAATGTAATCGTTTTCAAAAAATAAGGCAAATGGTGGGAGTGATTGTGTGCGTTTCTGGGCGAGATAAGACTTGTAAATGATCTAGCTGGCTTTAGGGATGCTCCAGGGTACGATTGTTGGCTTTGAATTTCTCTGAAAGGCCCTGTGGAGTGAAAACCGTGTCACACTTTTTGTCCACTTTTTTGAGTTTATAAAATTGACTTGAATCTTTGCAATTATGGGAGATTTGATTTGATTTCCATGCTATATGTAAACTTTCTAATTTGAGCCAAATCATCCCTTTCTTGTACCAATTATGATTGACTCATTTTGGTCTTCATATCTCAGCATATTTTGATTGCCAACCTGTCCAAAAATCAAATCAAAAAATATCTTTGCTATTATTCACCAATTATTTGATTTAATTCAATTTTTAATTAATAAAAAAAATCAAAATAAATTGGAAAATGAAGAAAATATTGTGTGGGTGAATATTTGGGTCGTGGACCATATTATAAGTGAGGTGCAAGCATAAAAATTTAGGCCCATTTAGCAAAAAATGTAATTTTAAGCACATTTGACTTTTGGCAATTTTGCAAAAAGGGTCAACTTTGACAAGACATATCTCTTCCAATTTTAACCCTATAGAGGTGTTCTTTGACTTTTTAGAAATCTTAGGATGTCCCTTAAGCAACCTTTTTGGTCTCATCTCAATTGAGTCTTCCATGTTCATGTAAGAAGCTTTGCCCCAAAAGGTGTTTTTGTTGACTTTTCAAAAGGACCCATAATGTAGAAATTCATATCTTTTTGTGGGTGCATATTTTGAAATTGTGGGATGAAGATGAGTTGTAGGGAATAGCATCCTCTTAAAAATGAGCCTTGGATGGAAAATTTCTGATAAAGTATGAAGAAGTTATGCTTGGTCAAAGTTTGGTTGACTTTTCTTGTGAAACCCTAATTTAGTAACTTTTGGGTTTTGATGAATTTGAGGGCATTCTTTGAGGAATCATGATAAACCCTTGATCAAATTATGTATATATCTTAAAAATGTTGATGTTGACCAAAAATCTTAAAGTTTGACTGTATGTGGGCCACCATTGACTTTTGACCTAGTACAATAGATTTTCAGGCATCTGGGCAGTTGACTGAGCAAACTTCTTGTGCAAGGCATGAAACTAGACATGGAGGGTCTTGAGAACATATTAGGACCAAGGAGAGCATATGAGGCCTTTGTGGTTCACCCATCTTGATGAAAATGGAAACTCTAGTTTGAGACATACTGCCTTAGGAGAGAGTTTGGCTGGTCAACTCTTTGGCAAACTTGAGGATCTCTAGGAGTATGTATTGAGTAAAATGAGAGGGAAAATTTTGGGGTACAACACCTATTATCTAGGCCTTCATTCCAAAGTAACCTTGCTATCCAGGTTCCTTCTCATAGCCCTATTATCCAGGCTTACATCCCTAAGTAACCCTACTATCCAGGTTCCTTCTCATAGCCCTACTATCCAAGTTGTCATCCCGAAGTAACCCTACTATCCAGGTTCCTTCTCATAAGCCCTACTACCCAAGCTTTTATTCCGAAGTAACCCTACTATCCAGGTTCCTTCTGATAGCCTTACTATCCAGGCTTTCATCCCGAAGTAACCCTACTATCCAGGTTCCTTCTCATAAGCCCTACTATCTAGGCTTTCATTCTGAAGTCCCCCTACTATCCAGGTTCCTTCTCATAAGCCCTACTATCCAGACTTTCATTTCGAAGTAACCTTACTATCCAGGTTCCTTCTCATAGCCATACTATCCAGGCTTTCACCTCGAAGCAACCCTATTATCCAGGTTCCTTCTCTCTTATCTCCAGATAACAATTTACAACACTGTAAGACCTGGACCTAACCAGTTACGATCAAGTCCACCTTTCCCTAGTAAGTCACTGTGCAACCTGGACCTGGACTAGATATGCAGTTCGCTTCAACCTCCTCAATCAATAATTAACTCCCCAGTAGAGTAATGGACAACCGAAGCTCCTATACTCAATTTCCCAAGACATAAATCAACTTTCCTCGGTGAAGTCCTCCTCAGCGGCAGATACAGGATTTCTCACAAAGGAATCTCTTATGCAACCAATATCTTCTCTAGATGGCATCTTTAAGCCCATCTCTGATGGTTCTCTGTCACATTCTAAATGGCATCTGTAAGCCCATTCCGGATACTATCAATCGACATTCACTGCATGCGAGTGCAAATTTCTGGGCACTCTAGTGTTCAATCATCTTCCACCTTTAGATCACGAAAGGCAGACAAGCCAATCTACATCCTCAGGTTTAAGAATATTGAACAGGGGCAGATGTTGTTCCCCAAAATTTGTACCTTCCACTTTACTCAACATAAGTTCATTGAGATCCTTAACTTGCTCAAGGATGCCCAAGAGTTGACCAGACAAACTCTCTCCTAAAGCAATGAACCTCAAACTAGGGTTTCCATTTTCATCAAGATGGGTGAACTCCAAAGGCCTAAAATCATTTCCATGGTCCTAATATGTTTTCAAGATCATACATGTCAAATTTCATACCTTGCACAAGAAGTTTGCTCAGTCAACTGGTCAAATGCTTGAGAATTGACTGTATTAGGACAAAAGTCAATTGTGACCCACATACAATCAAACTTCAATATTTTTGGTAAATATAAACATTTTGAAGTGACATACATCATTTTATCAATGTTTGACCATGATTATCCAAGGAATGCTCCTAATTCATCAAAACTCAAAAGTTGCTAAATTAGGGTTTCTCAGGAAAAGTCAACCAAACTTTGACCAAGCATAACTTTCTTATACTTTATCATAAATTTCTCATTCAAGGCTCATTATGAAGGTAATTCAATTCCATACAATTCATCTTCATCCCTCAAGTTCAATATATGCACTCGTAAAAAGATATGGATTTCTACATTATAGGTCCTTTTAAAAAGTCAACAAAAACACCTTTTGGGTCAAAGCTTCTTACATGAACATGGAAGACCCCATTGAGATTAGACCAAAAGGGTTGTTTAGGGGACATCCTAAGATTTCCAAAAAGTCAAAGAACACCTCTCTAGGGTTAAAATTGGAAAAGATGTGCATTTTCAAAGTTGACCATTATTGGAAAATTGCCAAAAGGCAAATGTGCTCAAAAGTGCATTTTTTGTCAAATGGGCCTAGCATTTCAGGATTGTATCTTGTTAGGGACATGGTACACGACCCAAATCAACAGCCATATATTATTTTCTCTATTTATTGATTTTATTTTGATTTTTATTTATTAAAAGTCACAATAAATCAAATAAATAACAAAGAATAATAAAAAGTTGTTTTGATTTGATTTTGCATTAAAGGGCAATCCAAATATGCAGTATAATATCAAACAAAATCGTGCCAAATCATGAGAGGAAAGATATCGAAAATTGGAAATATTTGAAGCAAATTTGAATGACATTGATATCTTGATCTCTTGGAATTTTTGTTGACCTAAAGTGATTCAATATAAAAGCACAATGATCCCAACCCTAATGCACACGAGAAGGCTGCCTGAAAACCAAGAAAAAGTTTCAAAAATATTCAAGCTTGGTGCAATTGGAGATCCCACGATCCAACCATTCTCCATTGATTCTAAACCTCTAATTATACTCCTGTAGCGTCAAGGGACTCAACCTAACTCGTGAGCAATCCTATAACATCAAAAATCAGCAAATTCGTGCCTCACTTTTGGGTAAGATTTCTTGGGTCTTAAACTTGCACAACACCTAATTTAAATCCATATTGACTGCATACATATGTTTCTATGAATGATTGTGAGTGTTTGGATGTATAACATGTGAAGCTAACACCCATAAGCACCCTTTGCCATTAATGACCGTCGTTTCACGATTTTTCTTATAGCGTTGTTTGCAAGCTGTTTCAGGGCAAGAGGAGGTCACCATTGGATCCGCAGCCCTCGAATTAGGGGGGTAGGGTCCAATTGATAATTGTCCTTGCAGGTTTGCGTGAGTTGGATGAAGGAGATGACCGAAGCTAGGGCTCCGGCGAGTCAATGGTTGTAGGTTATTTGAATGCTTGCGTGGCTTGTTCTTATAACATGATTGGTCCATACTAGCTGGCGTGTGCATTTGTTGAATTGACTGGGTTTAACATTTGATTTTGTTTTTATTATTTGCGTTTGGATATATATACAAATGAAAAACACATCATAGATGGCAAGGGAAGGGGGCGTGTGAAACCAAAGACCTGGGTTCGACCCCAGGCGTGCACATTTTGTTATTTTCTTAACACCCTATGCAGGATCCCGTGCGCCTCATGAACAAATGTCCACCATGCATCTCCAAATTCAACCCCAAGATCCCATCATATCCATATCCAATATCCAAAACGTGCAGTCATACCGTGAACCATCAGAAGGAAGCTACACTAGATTGGGCGCAGGAGTGGGCTCATCCATATTGGGCCTGGACAAATTCTGAATGCCACCCCCCATCTGCTCATCATACAGGCCAAAATTCTTACTTTTTTAATTTTAATTCTTTTTCTTATTATTTATTAATTATGTTTTTTTTAATAACACCAAAAATAAAAAATCATATTTTTTATTTAATCAAAAAAACATAAAAACATCAAAAATCATTTTTTTCATAAAAATATTTTATTAATTAACTAGTTCAGTTAAATTAGGGTAATTTAATGTCTTTTTTATTATACTTCAAATTAATTAGAATTAGGGTTTAATTTTGTACATAACCTAATTTTTCCTTAAAAAAATAACATAAATATTTTCTCAAATTAGATTTTAGGTTTTCCAATTATTTCTCGCATTTAATTCGTTGCGCGCGCTTTTAATTTTCCTTTTTTGTTATTACTGTAACTGCTCCGAGTTTGTAATAACAATTACGGTTTTAAATTTCCACATTTTTTTCCAGTCAAAGATAATTATGTATCTGCCCAAAGCCATGTAATAATTAGGAATCTAACTTCTCGCATTTTAATTTCCGTAAACTATAAACTGCTTAGGTGTATATATAGGATTGTATGGAAAGACAAATTGCAATTAATACAGTAGAAAATCCTAAATGTGCAAAGATAATTAACTGAAAAAATACACTCGCACATGCTCACTCCTAGGGTTTACTCCACTTGGTTGCCTCGAAAATAATGGTCGTGTCCCTCGAACGTAGGGGTACCTTAGCAATGACCCACGATTCAAAATCGTCATAAAGATCATAGTCCCTACTTGTCCCTCGAGTTTCCCGCGAATTGATCTTATAACGATAGTCCCCTCGAAATGCTAAGGTATCCTTACTTATTGCCTTCAGAGACCATTTCATCCCTTCAAACGTCACTTTAAAATTCCAACGACGGTGCTACCTATTTCTTAATAATAGGATAGTGCTGTCTAAAAAAATGAACAAACTTTTTTTGAGTAGGTAGATTAGCTCCTAGGTACTTGCTCAAACAAAAATTTTCACACAAACACTTTTCAAAACAATTTTCAAAACAACTTCATCACACTCCTGATGACTGATACAAGGGTTATCACGAAGTAAAACTTTTTAAAAACAAGCACACACAAGCAATTTTAAAAATGAGCAAGTATCTAGCCCGTGGAAAACCACAGATAGAAATGGTGCTAACACCTTCCCTTTCTATAATCTACCCCCCGTACTCAGAAACATTTCTCGAAAAATGTTTTTTCTGTTCTTTTTCCTTTTCCTTAGTTGGATGAAATAAAAGTCGATGGTGACTCTTGCTTACCGTGACATTTACGAATACAAAATACAAACCAGTATAACAGTCGATTCTGCCACGGTATCACACTTGGTCTTACCAAGATATGCCTGGTCTAGATATAAATATTGTAGAGCACCATTTTCCGCTAAAGCCAGAGTGTCCGCCAATCAAACAGAAGTTGAGAAGAACTTACCCAGATATGGCAGTGAAGATCAAAAGAAGAAGTTCTAAAGCAGATTAATGTCGGTTTTATTGTGACATCAGTGTACCCTCAGTGGATTACCAATATTGTCCCAGTATCAAAGAAAGACGGAAAATTTCGCATGTGCGTAGATTACAAAGATCTAAATAAAGCTAGTCCAAAAGATGATTTTCCATTGCCACACATTGATATGTTAGTGGATAGCACAACAAAATTCGAAGTTTTCTCGTTAATCGACTGATTTTCCGGGTATAATCAAATAAGAATGGCACCTGGGGATATGGAAAAAACAACGTTTATCATACCATGGGGAACATTCTGTTACGGAGTGATGCCCTTCGGGTTGAAGAACGCTGGTGCAACGTACCAAAGGGCTATGACAACCCTATTCCATAATCTGATGCACAAGGAAATTGAGGTATATGTTGATGATATGATTGCTAAATCCCAAACTGAAGAAGGGCATGTAGAAGATTTGTTAAAGTTGTTTCAGCATTTGAGGAAGTATCGTCTCCGCTTGAATCCAAATAAATGTACCTTCGGTGTTTGGTCAGGGAAATTGTTGGGTTTCATTGTTATCCATAAAGGAATTGAAGTTGACCTTGATAAAGTCAAAGCAATTCAAGAAATGCCAGCACCGAGAACTGAAAAGCAAGTCAGAGGGATCCTCGGGCGTTTGAATTATATTTCCAGATTTATTTCCAACATGACTGCAACGTGTGAACCGATCTTTAAGTTGTTAAAAAAGGATCAAGGTTGTGTATAGACAGACGACTGCCAAAGGGAATTTTAAAGTATTAAAGAATATCTGCTTGAACCTTCTATCTTGCTCCCTCCTATTGAAGGAATACCATTAATTATGTATCTGACAGTGTTAGATAATTCCATGGGCTGTATTCTGGGACAACAAGATGAAACAACGAAGAAAAAGCATGCCATTTAGTATCTCAGTAAAAAGTTTACTGATTGTGAGTCACGGTATTCTATGTTGGAAAAGACATGTTGTGCTCTGTCCTGGGCGGCAAAACATTTGCGGCAATATATGTTGAACCACACTACTTGGTTGATCTCCAAAATGGATCCAATCAAGTACATTTTTGAAAAGCCTACTCTTACTGGGAGAATTTCCCACTGGCATATGTTGTTATCTGAATATGATATCGAATACCGTACTCAAAAAGCTATTAAAAGCAGCACGTTAGCAGATTATCTTGCTCACCAGCCAATTGATGATTATCAGTTTGTGAAGTATGATTTCCCCGATGAGGATGTGATGTTTCTGAAAGTCAAAGATTGTGATGAACCATTGCCTGGGGAAGGTCCTGATCTTGAGTCTCGCTGGAGTATGATATTTGATGGAGCTGTGAATGCTTATGGTAAAGGAATTGGTGTTGTGGTTTTCACTCCACATGGATCGCACATTCCTTTCACTGCAAGGTTGACGTTTGATTGTACTAATAATATGGCAGAATACAAGGCTTGCATCATGGGTCTCGAGGAAGCTATTGATCTCATAATTAAAATTCTAGATGTGTATGGCGATTCAACCTTGGTAATAAATCAGATTAAAGGAGAGTGGGATACTCGTCACCCTAGCTTGATCCTAAGAAATATTATGCTAGAAGATTGTTACCCTTCTTTAATAAAGTTGAATTCCATCACATTCCTAGAGATGAAAATCAAATGGCGGATGCTCTGGCAACTTTGGATTCTATGTATCAAGTAAATACTTGGAATGATATACCTCGAATTATAGTTTGGCGACTGGATAGGCCCGCTCATGTGTTTACAACAGAGGAGGTAGAAGATGAGAAACCTTGGTATTATGATATCAAGCATTTTCTTCAGACTCGGGAATACCCAATTGGTGCATCTGATAAAGATAAAAAGACATTGAGAAGATTGGCTGGCAGTTTCTTCCTTAGTGAAAATGTGTTGTACAAGAGAAATTATGACATGATCCTGCTCAGATGCGTGGATATACACGAAGTAGACATGTTGATTCATGAGGTTCATGAAGGCTCATTTGGCACTCACGCCAATGGACATTCGATGGCTAAAAAGATGTTAATGGAAGGTTACTATTGGCTGACAATGGAATCTGACTGTTACAAATTTGCAAAGAAGTGTCATAAATTCCAGATTTATTCAGACAAGGTTCATGTGCCTCTGACACTTCTCAATTTGATCTCTTGCCCATGGCCTTTCTCTATGTGGGGTATTGACACGATTGGGATGATAGAACCCAAAGCTTCGAATGGACATTGTTTCATCCTTGTAGCAATTGATTACTTCACCAAATGGGTGGAAGCTTCTTCATATTCTAACATTACCAAACAGGTGGTTGTGCGCTTCATTAAGAATAATCTTATATGTAGATATGGTGTGTCGAGTAGAATTATCACCGATAATGGCTCGAATCTGAACAACAAGATGTTGACAAAACTTTGTGAGGAATTCAAGATCATACATCATAAATCATCTCCGTACAGGCCAAAGATGAATGAGGCTGTTGAAGCTGCTAATAAGAATATCAAGAAGATCATCTAGAAGATTGTTGTTACTTATAAAGATTGGCATGAAATGCTCCCTTTTGCTTTGCATGGATATCAGACATCTGTCTGCACTTCAATAGGAGCAACCCCATTCTCCCTTGTGCATGGAATGGAAGCGGTACTCCCAATTAAGGTTGAGATTCCCTCTTTGCGTGTGATAATGGAAACCAAGTTGTCAGAGGCTGAATGGGTCCAGAACAGGTTTGACCAATTGAATTTGATCGAAGAGAAGAGAATGACGACTTTGTGTCATGGGAAGTTATATCCAAAGAGAATGAAGAAAGATTTTGATAAGAAGGTTAAACCTCGTGAGTTCAGAGAAGGCGACCTCGTGCTCAGGAAGATCATGTCTTTTAATGCTGATTCTAGGGGCAAGTGGACTCCCAATTTTGAAGGCCCATATGTTGTCAAGAAATCCTTCTCTGGCGGTGCATTAATTCTTGAGACTATGGATGGCGAGGAGTTCCCACGTCCCATGAATGCTGATGCAGTCAAGAAATACATCCCCTAAAGAAATAAAATAACAACTCGCTAAGTTCAAAACTCGAAAGGCTGGATTAGGCAAAAAAAGAGCGTCTCGGTAGGCCGAAAACTCAGAAGGGCGGTCTAGGCAAAAATTAGAGACATAAACAGAATAAAATTTCCCGCTAAGTTGAAAACCCGCAAGGGAATCTTAGGAAAAAGTTATGGACTTTCTTGGCAAGTAACTACATCAGACAAGACTTGACCATTGAAGCAACAATCTTCTTGGATCCTCATAATACTTCAGCGGAAGCTGCTACTCAGGATTTCAAAAGTTGTTAGAGGGGATAGTTGTCATTGTATCTCGATGTATCTTTTCCATTATATATTACCATTATCCGAACTTTGTAATCATCCATGGAGTCTAGCCATTCGTAGACTACCATTTTATCAATAAAATTTGAGCTTTTACCCAATTCTTAGTATTTCTTATTTTATTTAGCTTGCAAAGACTCCATTTATTATTGATAATAATTTTCAAAGAGAAAAGATTAAATAACAAAATTGTTTTTCAAAAAGAATTTACGATTTACTTTTACTTTATATTTTGTGATTCAAGAGGAAAAAAAAAGTGGTGATCCTAGGAATGGACGAACTCCAGTAGTTTTGAGAAGTTTTGTTTCCCCCGGGAAAGCTTTCTCAGGACATTTTCATTGTATTGGGTTTGTAACTCCAGCGTCCCCAGTCAAGTCTTGGTTCATTTTTCTTCTTATTTTTTTGAGTTTTCGTGATATGAAGACTAAATCCAAGATTCTCCAGTGAAGGCTTCGCTCATTTGATAGAATTCCTTTCTCCCCAAAGAAGTTGGTGCAATAATTACTCTCGAAGAGCACGTATCTCCGGTTTCCCCCAGTGAAAAACGTATATTGGTTTCCCCTCGATGATGTGGTGTTGATGTCCCTAATGAAGTCAGCACGAAGTACCCAGTAGATGTATCGATGATGAGGCATTATCTCCCTTAGTGAAGTATGTTTGTTTTTCCTCCTATAAAGTGGGCTTGAATTCCCTAGTGAATGTTTTGACGATTCGGTTTCCATCTGCCTTATTTGAAATCAGTTTTGGAAATCTCCAAGTAGAAGTGCCACACTTGAAAACATTTATTTCACCGTTGAAGTCTGAGTGCTATCTCCCTGGTGAAGCCTGGAGAAGGATGTTATATCCCTGTTTCTGTACTATTTCGTCGTTATATTATGTTTCTCCCCAGTAAAGTTAAGCCATATAGTAGGATTTTGTTTCCCTAGTTGGTGCTTATTTTCTTTTGGGATGATTGTCTTGGATGTGATTTAGCCGAGTGTTGTGGGCGCTCGAGTTGGTTTTGTTCATCCCCAGTATTATATGTCTGTTTTATCACCATATACATAATAACACTCATACATTCATACATACATCATACATAGTTAAATTTAGCAAATCATTGCTCATTCACATTCGTTAATATTTTGTTGACATATGACCCTATTTTGCAGAGTTGTGTTATCCTCTCCCCAATAGAGTGTCAGCCATAATCAGAAAGTGTATATTCTTTCAATTTCCCCACTGAGTAATCCCTCGTGGAAGATTTTTGCTTTAGCCTTCCTACACAGCTCTTTGTCTGGATGATTTGGGTTTCCCTCTTGAGTTTATTTCTCAGAGGATGTATTTTGGTAGACCGTTTTACTCCAGTTTATTTCTGGTTTGAATCTTTGTTTCCCAGCAATATTATTACTTTAGATTGTTGCAAGCTTCGAGTGTTGGTTTGAGAATGTGCATTTATTTTGCACGAGAAGACTTTATCCCCCCAGCAGGAATATGTTGGCATTTCCCCAGGAAGTCATATCTCTTTTCCCAGGAAGCCATATTGTTTTCCCCAGAGATTCATTTTACAATCCTTCCTATAACAGCAAATAACAGGTCTCTTTATTTGAGAAACTTTTACTTCCCCGTATATGTCGACGTAATTTTTTTTTGCTACCTTCTCTATGAGAGGATAGTTTGCAGTTCATTGACAAATTACTCCAGTGGATGGCAAGTCGTTCAATATCGCAGAGACAATTTTTAAGAAATCTTTATAAGTGGTAGTCTCTTTATTTGAGACAGCTTATACCTTACCCTTTCTAGGCCGAATGCCTTGGTTAAAGAAGAAGTTGAGAACCGTTCTAGGTGAAACGCCAGAATTTTGGAGAAAACTTAATATATTCTCTTTCTACCTTCATTGAAAGTTGGTAGGCCACCTTCAGTGAAAGTTGGTGTTGGTTATCTTTTTGCTACCTTCAGTGAATGTTGGTAGTTCATCGTCAATGAATGGCGATGCTATGATATATTCTCTTTCTACCTTCAGTGAAATTTGGTAGGTCACCTTCAGTGAAAGTTGGTGTTTGTTATATTTTTTCTACCTTCACTGAATGTTGGTAGTTCATCATCAATGAACGGCGATGCTATGATATATTCTCTTTCTACCTTCAGTGAAAGTTGGTAGGTCACCTTCAGTGAACGTCGGTGATTGTTAAATTTTTGCTACCCTCGGTGAATGTTGGTAGTTCATCGTCAGTGAACGGTGATGCTATGATATATTCTCTTTCTACCTTCAGTGAAAGTTGGTAGGTCACCATCAATGAACGTCGATGATTGTTCTCTTTTTTCTACCCTCAGTGAATGTTGGTAGTTCATCGTCAGTGAATGGTGGTGCTATGATATTTTTTTTCCTTCTACCTTCAGTAAACGTTGGTAGCTCACATTCAGTGAACGTCGGTTTTGTTATTTATTTCCTCTTTCTACCCTTAGTGAACATTGGTAGTTCCGACTTCAGTAAAATTTGGTGTATCCTTTGACTTTTTATCATCCTTTATGAGTCGGGTCTTTTGATCCACCAGTGATTTATTTTCCTAGTCGGGTTTCTCTTTTGTTTCTTTATTTCATTTGTTACATCCCCATTGGCGTTTTTCATCCCTTTGAAGTTTTTCATGTGCATTCATATTCATAAGCATTTCATGGTGTCTTAGGGCCAAAAGTAGGGTTTGTTGTATATTTAAGTATCTTCGATCGCGTCGACACGAAGATTTTTAACCTTCGTATCTCCGGATAGAAGAAACTTAAATAAGGGAAGTTGTTGTACCCCTATTTTTCCCCTAAGATCCCTTCATCATACCATGTTGATTCAATCACAACAAGATCACATTAGTCCTTTTGGTTCTCCTCCCTATCTTTAGCTTTGCTCTTTGAGGAATCAGAAAGCACCTTGACTTATTATCTTTTGTGATCATGAATGTTTTGTCTTGATTTTCCTTTTAATTAATAAAATACAATGTTGGTTTGTCTTACTTATTAATAATGTAGGTAAAGGCAATGTGGCTTAGCAAGTTGATCCATGGGTTCATGAGTTTATTTCCATGCCCTAGTCAATAAAGCTCTAGAACTTCAAAAACTCACCATTTAAGTTGTTTTGGAATAAATGGAATAGCAAGGTTTATTTTGGTTCATCACATTTCAAAGTTATCAAATTTATTCAAAAGAACAAGGGGTTGATGGAAGAAGTTGTCATGGTTGGACAAGGTCTTGTTCCCATTGATCACAAGTGCATATTTTTCTCAATTCTCAAGATATGGAAGTAGTTTTGGTGGCTATGAGTTCTCATTATCATCCTCAACAACTTCTATCTACAAAGCAAGAGTGTTGGTACAAGAAGGTTGTTCAAAAATTTCAAAGTTCATCAAAGCATTTTCTTGATCTAGGAGCTAGTGTTTTGAACTTCAAAGAAGTATATCTTGCTCATATTTTGGTATTTTTGAGTGATTACAAAAACATCGTTCTCTTTAAAGGGTTATTAACAAATCACTTCAAAAGTTTCAAGGAGTTTTCATGTGGAAGAAACTTGATGATGGAGAAAGATTACAAGTCCCCCAGATGAACCCCCAATTTCTCAAGTGTGACTTCAAATGATAATAACTTGGTCAATTTTTATAACCTTAATCCCAATATTTCTCCAAAATGATCTTGAGGTTGTGAACTTTATTCCTTCTTTTATGTGTAAAGTGAGAAAATGGATAGAAGATGCCCTAAGGATGCAAAAGATTATAGGTCATTTCATGATTTTTTTCAAACTTCAACAATTCATAACTCTCTCAATTTTTGGATATTTTGAATGGTTCAAGTTTCAAAATGTCATTCAAGAGGTCTATTTCATGCCATATTTTTTGGTCAAGAGCAAATTCCAAGTGGAAGGCCATGTTTAGATGCAAGACATTATATCCCCAGCTTTGACTCAATGTAACTTTCAGCTCAAGCATCCATTTGATTCCATTCTTTTTCCATTGCAAAGCTTGTAACCCCATCTTTCTAAATCACCAAGAATCAAGCCCAAAGACCCCTCGAGTTGAAAATGCCATTGTTTTGAAATTGGTAACTTGGAACTGAATATCTCAGCAAGTCAAAATTTTGAAATCCATAATATAGCCTCTAATCACAAGAGTTATGCGTGTTTTTGATTTAAACTTGATTAACAAACTTTCCAGAAGTGTTTAGCACCTCAAAACTCAAAGATTGGATGAGTTTTAGTGAAAATGAGACCACACTTCACTCGTGCATCAATTTCACACGAATTCCCTCCAAAATGCATCATTCACTCTTCCTTTTGATCCCATTTGCTTCTCCTATAAATACATGAACTATCCCATTCATTTTCTCAAGCTTGAATAGCCAGAATCACCATGCCAAACATGCTCCATAATTCAATTTTCTGTAACTTCGAAATCAGTGTTCAAGCCTTTTTTAATCCAATTTTTCTATCAATTCACCTTCCTTGATCTTCCCTGAAGCTAACCATACAATTACCTTCAAAAATTGTGCCCTATATTGCTCCATAGATGTCCAGTTTCAGAGCTTTGCAACTCAACTTCAATAGGTAGATTTCTCCATCAATTCTCCAAAACTTTGATATCATTGTGATGCTCTCATTGCCCTGGTTCTAGTCACAACACTTGCTTTTATCTGAAAACACGTTTTGGCCATGAAATTTCAAATCCCTTTTCAAAACTTTCCTTCCAAATTGCTTGACCTACAGTTTATATAAATTTGTCATGAAGGTGTGGTTGTCTTTGTCTTGAAGAGAAAAGCGAATGGCATAGGTTCGAGCTTCTGATTTTATAGTTTGAGAGACCTGCAATTCACGTTGGCTGGAGGTTGAAGATGACCAACCTGTCATCTTCCAACCAATGAAGGCGCGTCACTTGTTTTTTTTGAATTTTCTGATTTAATAAGTGATCCAATGTTTTATTTACTAATGACAACGATATGTACAACCTGCCAGATCCCTTGTATTTGATTACTAAGGCGTTTTGACTCTCATCCATTGGTCCACATCTTTTTGGTTTTTATTTTATTTTCTGATTTTTATATTTAATTGTTTTAAACTTCAAAAAAATCATAGAAAATTCATTTTTAGTCCAAAAAATCTGAAAAAATTATGAGAAATATTTTTGATTTTTTTTCTTTCGGATTTTTATTGTTTCACAATTTTATTTTTTGTTTTGATATTTTTTATAATTTTCACTTTATTTGAATTGTTTCAAATGTTTAAAAATACTTTTATGCATTTTTAAATTCTGAAAAAATTATGGAATGATCCAATGATATTGTGACAAATATCGGTGACCTTGTTTATTATTTATTTCTGACATTGTTATTTTTTATTATTTTTGGTTTATTTTACCTATTTATTTTAATTTTTAAAAATAGTTTTTGACTTTAAAAAGTTACCAAAAATTTTGTAAAAATATTTGAGTCCTTTTCTGATTTTTCTATGGTCTTACTTTTTATTTCTTGATTAATTTGAATATTGTTGATATTTTTCTCTTTTATTTCTATTTTAAAACATTTTAAAACCTTTTTAATGTTTATATTAAATGCAATATTATTTTGTGATTATTTTCTGGCTGATCTTGGGTTGAATTATGATTATGAACTTTGTTAACATCATTGGATCCATAGTGTTGAGTTTAATTCCATAAAAATGGATGAATTATTTTAATAATAGTTTAATTGAAATTTAATTTAAATGTGGTTTTTATTCTTTCCCACCCCTCTTCATCTCATCCCTTTCTCATTACACTAAGTGTTGTTGGAGCATGATCTCTATATCATGTCTCAAAATAAATGGTGCATATATTGCTATTTATCGACCTCAAAATAGGTGCGACTTCTATATAAGTCCACTTATGATTGCTTAACATAGCACTAAATTTTATCCTGATTCAAATAAATGATCATTCATGGCCCAAACCTATGTTTGCAAGCCCAAGTATGTTAATTTGATCTCTTTGATCCAATAACCTTGAGATTCATTGCGTGGAGGCTTTAGTTCTACCAATCCTTTAATGGATCTACATCACTTTTGGTCAACGCGGATCACTTAAACATCGTTGATCATTAAATGGTACTTGTGAGGATTCCAAATGGATGATATACTTGACAAAAAGCAAATGCAACTTGTTGTGTAGAGGCTTTGGTTCTACCAATCCTCTAATGAGTTCCAAATGCAAGTTTCAAGATGGCCATCCAACTAACCACTAATTACTAATAATTGACTTTATCTTATATTTTTATTATATGCCCTTTTATTTTATGCACCATTTACTTTTAGCATTTACATTTCATGCTATTTTCATCTTTGCTCATTTGAGCATTTACTTTCTTGTCATTTTTATTTTCTGCTCACTTGAGTTTGTCTTTCCTTTTTAAAGATACCTAATAATCAATATAAACCATACAAAACTTTAATGATACTTGGACTATTTGGTTACTATCTTTGGCATTATGGAGTACTGGACTTCTTGGACTTAGGATTAGAAACATTGGCTTATGTTGGAGACCTTGTGACCTTAATTGATATTTTGTCTGGAGTTCTTGAGGTTTACTTCAAGATATTGAGTTATTTATTTGTTTTGTGTGCATGTTATTGTGATTGCATTCTTTGTTTGTAATCTGGAATTCACCCGTATACAGCCGTTACTCTGCCCAATTTTTGTGAAGACTTAGTACACATGAAGTTTGGTTCTCTCAAGAGGTCTAGTATCTTTGCTTGTTTGATTTCAATCTAAAGAATGAGAATTATATCTTGACTCATAATGTCAAGTATTAGCTTATTATTGGTTAGATGGTTCTTATCCTAGCTTTTACCTTATGCTTTAGGATAGTCTCTTCTTCTCCTTCCATCTTCTTTAATTTCAAAAATCTTTTCCCTCCTTTTGAAAACCCTTCTTGTTTCTAAACTTGAACCACCTTTATAATAAACTTGTACTTATGTCCATGCATTTTCAAAACATCTACATAAATAAACTTCAGTCAACTTAATAATGCCTTGACATTTTTTTGTGAGAAGACTAAAAGTCAATAATTCTCATTTCAAACTATTTTGCCACTTTAGCCTTTTATTTTAAATCCTTTCTCAAAAGGTTGGACTCTTGTCAATCCGTGTAGTGATGCAAATAACTATACTTCTATAATATATAGTGAAGAGAAATATTTTCCACTTGGGTGTTGAGTGAGGCATTGTTGATTTTAAAATCCAAGCCATATCCTCCACTTGGAGATGATGAAAATTCTCCTTTCTCATGATTGTGGGTAGTAAGCATATTTTCCATACGGACAATGACGATGATGTCTTATCTCATAAAATTAATTAGCACACTTGTGTTTTAAAATTTTTCAAAAGGTGAACTACGTGTACCCTGATCCCCTGTTGCATGAAAGGTGGTACGTAGGCAATAAAGGTTCACAACCGCGGTGGGTGCAAAAATCATAAAAAGTACTTCTTTATCTCACCTCCAACATATATTTTACACATAACATTTTATAGCCAAAATATACATATATTTACAAAGAGGTGCCTGTGGAGTATCGTAGATGTTTAGGATGATAATACCTTCCCTTTGCATAACCAATACCCTTACCTTGAATCTTTCCCCCTCTTTTGGGTTACTCGCTCTTTTCCCATTCCTTTGGAAACAATAAAGTGCGGTGGCAATTTTTATTTTGATCTGTGTAAGTCTAGTCAATCCAATGGCTTAGTCTCAGACATTTCTACCGCTACAGAACCCTAACCCTATTTTTCCAGATTCAAAAAATTCAGTCAAATTAAAGATAAGTGTTACCTTCCTTGCAATGAATCTCATTGTATTTGTTAATTCATCTTCATCTGCTTTTTCTCCTTCTTCAGATCTCTTCTTTCTTTTTCTTCACATGTATAAATTGTAAGGAGGCTTAGCTCAAAGAAACCGGGTTCTAATGGTGAACCCTAATTCTCTATCAATGACGAGCTTTATTGGAGGGTTTAAGGATTTGTAGCAGTAATCCCAAGTCCCCTAAGGGTTTTTTTCGTTGTCCTTAATCCATTAGTTTAGATATCTATTTATAGGTTTAGAATTATATTCAATTAGGAAATAGTTAGTGATGATTTACAGTTATAGGTTGTAATTAAATCAATCTTAGAGATTAGATTAGATTTATATTTGATTTCTGTTACAAATCTGAGATCGATTGAAGATTGCAATTGATTTGTAAATTAGTTAGATTTGATTAAAAATTAGAGTTAGGGTTTCGTATTATAATGTATTAGGACGAGTTCCTATGTATATTCCTCAATCATCAATAAAATTAGCTTTAATCTTCATTTGATTTGATTGGATTCAATTCAAAAAATAATTAAGTTCTGGGCTTTAGTTGTTATCTTGGGGACAAAGGGTCCAAAACAAAAACACAACAAGGCAAAGGGTTTAAAAACCCTAAAGTTGATTCAGTCAACTTTTCTAAATAATAATAATAAAATTGAGTAATAATAATAATAATAATAATAATAATAATAATAATAATTCAATAAATATCATTAATCAAATAACAATACTGCAATATCAATTTAATAATAAAGGATAATATTAACAATGATAAGAATTTAAATAAAACCAAATAACTAGGAAGGTTGACTTCGGTCAACTCTAAATAAAATATAACACATAAGACTAAAAACTTAACTTACATGGGCCTCTTAACAAACTTATTGGGCCAATCAATGAGATTAGCAAATTAACTCCATTTTACTACACCCCCCTTTAGTGGACATCAACAAGAATTGCATGGGCCTTTTAGTTATATTTAGATGATGAGCCCATATGAAAATGATTATTGACTAACTAAATAAAACCACAAATAATACCCTATTGCCTTGGTTACACCTAGGATATTAAACATTAGCATACATAATATGATTCTAAACAAATGTAATGATTCAAAAAAATGAACATGACTTAATAACATAAATTGACAGTTAATCACCAATGCGAGCAAATTTGGGGTATGACTGTTGTCCCTATTTAATCACTCTTTGAATGAAGATGAATAGGAAAGGATGACGTAGTTAACCCACCAATGCCCGAGTAAAGTAATCGTTGATTCATTATTTACCATAACATATGAGGTAAATAACACCAGTTTGAAAATTAGCTTACTAACACTTCGAGACTAACATAGTAAGTTTTAACGTAGATTTTGTCTACTCATCACAACCTAGAGGATGAATAACACAAAATTTTATAACTCATTGTTGTTTAGAAACTAACACAATGAAATATATCACAAAAAATAAATAACTTATTATTTCTTTGAGACTAACGCAACGACTTATATTGCAGATTTCATATATCTACTACAACCTAGAGAGTAAATGATACGGGTTTAAAAATATCTTACCAATGTTTCAAGACTAACATAGTAAGGCATATTGTAGATTTGCATATTTATCACGACCTAGAGGATAAATACCAAAAGCTTGATATTTCATTGTTGCTTGGAGACTAATACAATGAATTATACCGCCATTTTTCGTATACCTACCACAACCTAGGGGGTATATAACACATGTTTGAAAAATTAATAACTTACTAAAGCTTCGAGACTGACATAGTAAGCTATATCGCAAATTTGCATATTTATCACAACCTAGGGGATAAATAATGCGGGTTTGATGTTTGAATTTATGTTTGATAATTGAATCTTAGATGACTAAACCAAAGATATAAATCATAGATATATCACCTAGTACAACCATGATCTACCGGTTGTGTCGGTTCTTGATCATAAAAATAGCAAGTTTACTATTTTGCCTTGCAGTAATAATAGAGAATTTCCCCGGATATCAATCTCGAGGACTGTGTATAGTGTCGAGTAAATGTGTGGTTCAATTAAACAAAAACTTAACTTTAGGTTTGGTTTTAGATTTAACCTTAACAATTATGAAAATAAACTGAATGTAAATTATGACCTTTTTTACTAGTATGAATACTATGCTAGGGTAAGTGTGTGCTTTCCCATGTGATGACTCTGAATATTGATCTCTTCAACTAGTTCATAACCTTCAACTACTGGATCTTTAGGTTGTTTTCCCCTAAGTCCTCAGTGGGAAAACATTTGGTCAAACATCCTAATACCTAAGTCCTTAGAAAATTATGATGCTACCAAGCATTCGACATTAACAATATTACACCGATAACTATATGGTAAACCTAGTCCTAGGTGATATATAATATAATTGAATCGTATAAAAAACCTTAACAATTGCGGTTCAACCCTAATTATTAATCATTGATTAATCCTAATTAGTCTGATCAGGAAAGCATTAGAAACGAACAATTAAATTGAAAGCAAACTACTGGATTAAAAATCAATAATTCAAAGTCATTACATTGCAAAATAGGTACACCCCTAGCATTGGGGAGTTTAGCCGCTCATAATATTTAAAGAAATTACAATAAGAAAGTTAGACATTACAAGTTAACTGGATTTCGTTGATCTTAAATCGCGATTGCTCTTGAAAAATCTTTGTTCTCCGAATCCCTTGAAAGCTCTAATTTTTATCGTAAAATTCTTCCTAATGTCAAAAGTCCCTTTATATTTTCCAAAAACAAGCCTAAATAGCCCCGATTCACTTAACAACTGTAGCAAATATCAAAAATACCCTCCATAGTCAATTAACATACAAATCCAAGAAAATCAGAAGTTGTAGCATCAAGACTAACACGAGTCTTGTCAAACAACACGACTGGTCATGTTGGCTTACTAATCGCCTGCATGGAAATCTCTGGTACCAACCATGCTGACACGGGCCGTGTCAACTCCCCTGACTTCCTCCAAATTTTCACATTTTAATCCTTTTCTGACACGGCTCGCGTCAGGTGACACTTGTGGTTGTGTTAGAACCACTGCACTCTTCAAAAACTCTTCGCAAATCTCTAGAATGTCCATTTTCTCATGCAAGTCCTTTTGGTCTTTTACCCTAGATTTGAGAACATAGAAAACTACCATAAAACGCATAAAATGCAACAAAATAACATAAACTAATAATAGTAGCAATGCGAGAATGAAAATGCGATAAGTAAAATTAAACTTGAAAAACAATAAAAAGATGAAACAAAATGTTATCAATTTCACAGATTCATGCTGAATAGGTGATAGAAAACTAGTAGAATTGGTGACCGGTCACAACCCCAAACTTATCTTATTGCTTGACCTCAAGTAATGCTCGATATATCATAAAGATCACCCCCGGACTGTTCAAAATTTTCTTACCATAATACCACTTAGATCTTTCTCGACTCTTTTTTCACTTTCCTTTCAACGTTTTCTTCTTCCCCGATTTTTGATATTCTTCCACACTTCCACATCCAAATATCTATTCACCTTTCATCTTTTCACACTCTCACTAAATCTCTTGGGTTAAAGTGTTTCACTTAATAATCATAGCATGCAAAGTCAACTTATAATCTTGAATAACATTTATCTTCATCTCATACACACACACCACACACACTTTTTGAGGGATTTTACGGTTGTAACAGGGATTAGGGACAAGGTGGGATAACAAAAAAAAGAGAAAACAAGTGGTTTTTGGCTCAGAGTCAGTGTTGTTACTTTCATCACTGTATTATTTGCACAGTTTACAATCACGAGTATCAGACACCTTTCTCTTAGGATTCTTTATTGCCTACTCAAGTGTTTCTTTGAGCATTGTTTTTTTTTCTTTTTATATTTTTTAGACTAAATCATCCTCTAAGTAAGTGCTTTATTCTACGACTCATTTCTTTTCTCTCTCTCTTTTTTTTTTCCAAAAATTTTCTCATCATATTTCAACTGCACTTACCTAGTTCTTACCAGTATCCCAACCCTAAACTTAAGATTTTTCATAGATCAGAAATCAACAACACTTATCTAAGCAGGGTGAGGGAGTGTTTGGGCTCAAGGTAAAATTATGTGGTTAATAAACAAACAAGAGCATAAAAGGCTCGAGTGGTGTTAGCGAAGGATAACATGAAATGGTTGGCTAGAAAGGCTCTGGGTTAAAAACAAACAAGTACCTCGGTGTGTATACGTGTGCATTAAAATTTCAACAAATACTTATGCAAACTAAGAGTGACAAAGACATATCTGAAGAACTCTCACGGTGATATTGTGTTTGGATTTTTATTATCCTCGCCATGTTTGGTATAACTCAGAGGTTCTAAAATTCCTTTAGTGTAATGTAGTTTCGTCTCTATCTGGATTTCACAGTACTCCTGTATCAGTCCAGTCTCGGAAAGTCGAATCCAATCATTCGCCTAAGCAGTACCAACTTTCGGGGTTTTCCTGGTGAGCAACCATGTGTTATGACTTTTCATCCACTGACTACAAGCCTCATCATTCATCCGACATAAATACCCTCGATCTGTAACACCCAAAATACAAAACACACCCATATCAAAGTGGAAAAATAACGGTATGAAAATGAATTAACAGAAACAAAAATACTGAAAGCAATACCTCCCACACACTTGAACCAAACATTGACCTCAATGTTTAAGTCCATGATAGAGAGGGGACTCACAAAGCCTCATTGCGGTGGAGGAGGAGGGTGTGGAAAGTGTAACATCAGACGTTGCATCATAGCATTCATCTCATCAATAGTAGTCCCTTGTCGGGTCTGCTCTACTCCTTGTTAAAATAGATCTTCACCTTGTCTGAAAAGCTCTACACCTTGTGTGGCTTGCTCTGTGCGGAGGTAACCCATCTCCTTCCGCACCCATCCTCATTGATCGTGAGACATTGAAGAGGACTCGGCACCCTATTGGGTCGAGTAATAGGGGGTAGATACAAACTGCTCCTGAGCTGTAGCATCTTCCTCCATATCATCACCTGCAAAAAAATCATCAGGAATATGGCGGTCCCTTTCTTCTAGGACATCACCCTCATATAACCAATTAGGACAGTCAGAAATGCGAATAAAATCAGGGGTAGGTAAAGCGAGAATATGTCTTTTATGAATAACAAGAGAGTAACAATCACGATGAACCTCAATCATACCTTGCTGAATTAAAGTAGCCATATCAAGCTTAGTCTTACCTGCTACCGGTGTCTCCTTAAATAATCAGCCGCAAAAACGACAACATTAACTGGTGCATTGTGAGCCATACAATACAAAAAGAACAATTCTCTCTATGTTTCCACCCCTGTGCTATCACCTCTACCAAACAGAGAATAATCCAACCCTTTTTGGGCATACCGAAAACAGGGGTTTTGAATACCGAAAGTCTTGGTGCCTTTTGCCATATAATCTGTCATCCCTATAATAGTTGTCTAGAAATCTCCCAAAACAAAGGTGTCTGGCACAATCTCAGGACCATACAATGGGAGTCGAAGGATGCTTCCCAACTCCAGAATAGATAATTCATGTTCATTGTTAAAAAGATGAAATATAAGGTTACCCTCATACACTCTTGTACTGCCATTCCAATTTCTTTCTTGGTGGAAATCTATAGTGCTAAAAAACTCAAGGGTAATGCGTTTGTAAGTCGGTGACTCTAGATGCATGAACTTTAGTTTCCCCAACAAATGGAACATCCGATCAATCTCAGTTTTTAAACCCAAATCAGATAAGGTTTTGTCCCAGATATACCTGGTCGAAGAGAGCCTACGCTTGACCATAATTGAATAAATTTGTTGGTGATTGAGTGCTTTAAAAACAATATTATGCACGTTGGGGGTGCGTCTAGCTCTCTACCGTGGCCTGGATGTCTCAGCCACTGCCTTTCCTCTATCTCTATGCGGGAGCATTTTGGGTACTTGAAAAATTGAACAAACACGAAATATGGAATTAGAAGAAACGATTACAGTCAAGTTGTAGAGGACGAAAAATGGGACAACTTTTGTGAAGGAAGTTCTTGAATCGGAGTGGGGATGATGAGAAAGGAGTGAGATTTTTGTTGGAGGTGGCTATGGAGCTAGGGTATTTTGAGAGAGAGAGAGAGAGATAGAGAGATAGAGAGGTTAAAGATGAAGAAGTTATAAACAAAATCATATGGGTCCCACAAAATCAAACAAATTCATAAAAAAATTGAACTCTGATTGGCCTAACACTTACCGTGTCTCCCGTCTGATATTTCTTTTCCCACATAATTTCTTCAGCACACCTGACAAGGGTTGTATTACCTGACAGTGAAGGTCGTGTCAGGGGTCTGATTTTTCATAATTTCCATCATAAATTTGTCCAGCTTCAGCATGCCGGACACGGGCCGTGTCAGGGGACACAGGAGGTCGTGTCAGGGGTCTGATTTTTGTGAAAATTCTTCTTCCTCTTTTTAAAATTTTTCCTATATCTCGGTAAAATCCCTTTAAGTGCTCTTGGTTCCTTTGCAAGACATTGTAATCACCTAAAAATATTAACAAACACACGGCAAAACAAAGAAAAATAGTTAGAATTAAAATGTGTGGGTTACCTCCCACAAAGCACTTCGTTTAACGTCGAATGGCTCAATGATCGTCCATCTTACATTGTAAGACAAACATTATCAACTAGACCACTCTCTTGGCCTTGATAGTAAGGTTTTAATCTTTATCAGTCCACCTTAAAGGTGTCCCTGTTTTCCTGATTCTTGAGCTCGATTGCTCCATGCGGGAACCCTTTGTGAACCACAAATGGGCCGAACCATCTTGACTTCCACTTTCTAGGGAACGAGTTCAACCTGAAATTAAACAATAGAACCAACTGGCCTTCCCAAAATTCCTTCTTCTGGATCCTTTGATCATGCTTTTTTTTATCCTTATAGATTTTAGCAATCTCATAACCCCGATTCTTAAACTCTTATAACTCATGGAGTTGAAGAATTCGGGATTCGTCGGCTTTCAAAAGATTACAGTTCAGGAATTTGGAGGCCTAAAATGCCTCATGCTCGAGTTCGAGTGGCAGATGGCATGTTTTACCATAAACCTATTGATATAGAGACCTGCCTATAGGGTTTTGAAAGCAGTTATGTATTCCCACAATGCATCATCCAGCTTTATAGACCAATCTTTTCGAGAAGCACTAATAGTTTTCTCATGGATCTGTTTTATCTACCTGTTAGAAACTTTAACGTGTCCACTTGTCTAAGGGTGATATGAGGTAGAAATATTGTGCTTCACATGATACTTCTTCAACAGATTCTCTATCAGTTTGTTTAGAAAGTGGGTACCCTCATCACTAATTAGAGCTCTTGGTACCCCAAACCTAGAGAAAATGTTGTTTATGGGGAAGTTAACCACCACTTTAGAATCATTGGTGGGAAATGCTACAACTTCCACCCACTTAGAGACATAGTCGACTGCGACCAAGATGTAATTCTTTCCAAATGAGGATGGAAACGATCCATGAAATCTATTCCCCATACATCAAACAGTTCTACTTCCAACATGGCATTTTGAGGCATCTGGTTCCCTTTTGAAATGTTACATGTCCTCTGACATCTGTCACATCCCTTCACAATGCCCTTAGCATCTTTGAACAATGTAGGCCAGTACAACCCAGACTAGAGGACTTTCGTAGTTGTTCAATCTCCACTAAAATGTCCACCATATTCTGAGTCATAACAAGCTTTTAGGACATATTTTTGTTCTTCTTCTGGTACACATCTTTGAACCAATCTGTTTATTCCCTTCTTATACGAGAATGATTCGTCCCACAAATAAAACATGCAATCATGTAAAAACTTTTTCTTTTTGTTAGAGCCAAAATCATCAGGTGATATTCCACCTACCAAGTAATTCACATCGTCTGCGAACCATGGGATACCAATCACAGCTAGGAATCATTCAACAAATTCATCCTTCATTGGGTGTTTCTCCTCTATTTCTTCTATCGAAGACATCCGAGATAAGTGATCAACAACAATATTTGAAGATCCCTTTTTGTCCCGGATTTCCATATCAAACTCTTGCAGGAGTAAGATCTGTTAGAACATAGTTTGATTCTACAACCCTCAATTAGAGTTTTGATGATAACAAAATACAAGAATAAATAGATTGTAAGATTTATATATATAAGACATATATGCTACTTAAAATTATGTTGTGTATTTACAAAAGTTCTGATGGAATCAGCATCAGAAGATCAGTATCAACAATCAGCATCAGAAGATATGTCAGCATCAAAAGATCAGTAACATGTGCTACACGCTGAAGTTACCAGATCATACGCTAAAGCTTGATGACCAGAATCTGCACATAAACATAAATACTCTGACTCTGATCAAAGATCGTTACCAAGTCATCAGCACTCAGAAGCGTCAGCATCAGCTAAAGCAAAGAACACTCTGATTATCATAAAGAAAGCTATGAAGCGTTACTAAGCATTCAAGACAGATTAATTGCCAACGGCTTTATTCAAAGACAAGATCTTCTCAAAAAGGAAAGAACGTTATTATCATTGAAAGTGATTTATGGATAACAACGTATCTTTTCCTTGGATATATAAACAAGTCTGTGTGAGAAAAGATGCACGCATGTACACGCCTACGAAAACGCACGTACTCATACATTTTGCTAAGCCTTCAAACCAAGCTTACTCAAAAGCATTAGCAATTCAGTTTTTATTCTAAGCTTAAATTTGTGTATTATCCCAGTTGTGATATATAGTTTTGTTAGAAAACATTAAACACAATCTTGTTCATTCTTTGTAAGAGATTTCCTTGAGACAAATCAGTCTGTGGTTATACTCAAGAAGGCTTTAACAGTTGTTAAAGTAGACTATTGTAATCCTATTGAATATAGTGGATTAAGACCTCGTTGGAGAGAGGCGAAATCACCTTGACGGGTGGACTGGAGTAGTTTGAGATAAAACGAACTAGGATAAAAATACAGTGTTGTCTGCTCATTTGATTTAAAGTTTTACAACTCAACCCCCCTTCTTGTGTTTTTCACATCTTCAATTGGCATCAGAGCGCATGGTTCTGAGCTTATAACACTTAACCGTTTCAGTACAAGATCCAGCGTCAGAAAAACACAATGGCAGGACCACATCACAACATCAACAATGACAACAATGAAGAAAGAAACAAATTCAGTGGCAAACCTCCAGTCTTTGATGGAGATAACTTTGACTACTGGAAAGACAAAATTGAAAGCTTCTTTCTGGCCCATGATGCTGATCTGTGGGACATGGTAACTGATGGATACACACACCCAGTGGATGGAAGTGGTCAGAAGATTGACAGGAAAGCAATGTCTGATCAGCAAAAGCGTGATTTCAGAAATCATCACAAGGCCAAAACAATTCTTCTCAGCGCCATCTCTTATTCAGAATATGAAAAGATATCAAACAGAGACACTGCAAAGAATATGTTTGACTCTCTGAGAATGACGCATGAAGGCAACATTCAAGTCAAAGAAACCAAAGCTCTTGCGCTCATTCAAAAGTATGAGGCATTCAAGATGGAAGAGAGTGAATCAATAGAGACTATGTTTTCAAGATTTCAAATTCTTGTTGCTGGTCTAAAAGTTCTTGACAAAGGGTATTCAACTGTTGATCATGTTAAGAAGATCATCAGAAGCTTGCCAAAACAGTGGAGGCCAATGGTCACAGCGCTTAAGCTAGCCAAGGATCTCAACAAAATCTCTCTGGAGGAACTTGTCAGCTCCCTCAAAAGTCACGAGATAGAGCTAGAAGCAGATGAACCTCAAAAGCAAGGTAAACCATTAGTTTTAAAATCTAACAGAAAATATGACTCCAAAGTTTTGCAGGCTGTAGAAGAAACCTCTGATGGGTCCTCATTAGAAGAAGATGAATTGTCTCTCCTCTCCGGAAGGGTGAACCAATTATGGAAGCAGAGGCAAAGGAAGTTCAAGAATCCCAGAAGATCAGAAAACCATAATGAATCTTTCTCCAGATACAGAAGGTCAGAATCCTCCTCTGGACACAGAAGATCTGAAGGTTCTTCAGGAAACAGAAAGCCAAACAACAAAGACATCATCTTCTATGAATGTAACAAGCAAGGGCACTACAAAAGTGATTGCCCAAAGCTTCAGAAGGAAAAGCCCAAAAAGAAGTTTGGCAAGGAAAAGAAGAAAAGTCTCATGGCTACATGGGATAATTCTGACACATCTGAAGCTGGCTCGGAATCAGATGATGAAAGAGCAAACATAGCTCTCATGGCAAACATAATAGAAGACAGTGAAGCTTCTGAGTCAGACTCTGAATCAGATACAGAAGAGGTATTCCCTGACTTTGATATAAAATTTACTAAGGCTGAACTAGCTGAAAGCCTTAATGAAATTCTAGAAAGATATCAGCAGATCAGAGTCAAATTCAGAAACCTGAAAAGGAATCTTGCTTCTGACTCTGATAAGACTGAGAGTATCAAATTGGAGAATTTTGAGTTAAAAGATAAAATTTCAAAATTAGAAAATCTATTGCAAAACTCTCAGAAGGAAACAATCCCTAAAACTCTCAGCAGTGCTGATGAGATCATCAAGGAGTATGATCACAGCTTTCAGAATTTTCTAGCTAAAAAGATAGATAGAAGCAAAGTGGCTTCAATGATCTATGGAGTTAGCAGAAATGGCAGAAAAGGAATAGGATACCAAGGTAAGGTACCTACACCAAAAAATGCCATGGATTTAGTTATAAAACGTACTCCACTTGATTCACACTTTATATATGGGCACACACATGACATCAAATATACAAGTAGTAATCATTCTGTCAAACCAAAATTCAACCAGAGTTTTGGTAAAACTAACAAATCAGGACCCAAGAAAATATGGGTACCTAAGGATAAAATAATACATGTGGCAGATATCTTTAGCAGCAAAGCAGAAACACCAGTTATGGTACCTGGACTCTGGCTGCTCACGACACATGACGGGAAGAAGGCATATGTTCCAAAGCCTGGAACTTAAGCCTGGAGGCTACGTAGGTTTTGGAGGCAATCAAAGAGGAAAAATCATTGGCTCTGGAACTGTAGGTAATGGAAATCTTCCCTCTATAAGTAATGTTTTATTAGTAGATGGATTAATGCATAACCTGTTATCCATAAGTCAATTAAGTGATAACGGTTATGATATAATCTTTAATCAAAATTCATGCAAAGCTGTTAGTCAGAAAGATGGGACTATCCTATTTAATGGAAAGAGGAGAAACAACATTTATAAAATAAAACTTTCTGAACTAAAAAGTCAGAATGTAAAGTGTCTTCTGTCTGTTAACAATGAGCAATGGATCTGGCATAAAAGATTGGGACATGTTAGTATGAGAAGAATATCTCAGATTAACAAACTCAATCTGGTCAGAGGACTTCCTAACCTGAAGTTCAATTCAGATGCTCTGTGTGAAGCATGTCAGAAAGGCAAGTTTGCAAAACCAGCTTTCAAATCTAAAAACGTTGTTTCCACCTCTAAGCCATTAGAACTTCTGCATATTGACTTATTTGGACCAGTTAAAACTGCTTCAGTCAGTGGCAAGAAGTATGGGTTAGTAATCGTAGATGACTATAGCAGATGGACATGGGTAAAGTTCTTAAGACACAAGGACGAGTCACACTCTGTGTTTGTCACCTTCTGCAACCAAGTTCAGAATGAAAAGAATCTTAGAATCGTCAAAGTCAAAAGTGATCATGGTGGAGAGTTTGAAAACAAAGATTTTGAATCATTTTTTAATGACAAAGGCATTCTGCATGATTTCTCTTGTCCTAGAACTCCTCAGCAAAATGGAGTTGTAGAACGAAAGAACAGAACATTGCAAGAAATGGCCAGAACCATGATCAACGAGACTAACGTTGCTAAGATCTTCTGGGCAGAGGCAATAAACACAACGTGTTACATTCAGAATAGAATCTCCATGAGACCTATTATGGAAAAGACTCCATATGAATTGTGGAAAAACAGAAAGCCCAACATTTCCTATTTTGATCCATTTGGATGTACTTGTTTTATTTTGAATACAAAAAATTATTTGAACAAGTTTGACTCTAAAGCACAAAAGTGTATTATGTTAGGATACTCTGAACGCTCAAGAGGGTGCAGAGTATACAATACAGAAGCACAAATTGTGGAAGAATCAATCAGTGTTCGTTTTGATGATAAGCTTGACTCTGAAAAGTCAAAGCAGAATGAATACCTTGCAGGTATGGTAGTTGAATTCACAGGTACTGAAGACAAGTCATCAGAAGCTCTTAACAAAGACACTCCCTCAACATCAGAAAGAGGCACTGCAAGCAATCCAGCACCTTCTGTTGATCAACTCCAGAAAAGACCATCCAGAAGCAGCATGGATCACCCAGAAGAAACAATCTTAGGAAGAAAGGAAGATCCAATCAGAACAAGAGCTAGCTTCAGAAACTCTGAAGAATCCCTCATGGGACTGGTTTCTCTAATTGAACCAACAACAATTGATGAAGCACTTCTGGACAATGACTGGATTCTAGCAATGCAAGAGGAGCTAAATCAATTCACAAGAAATGACGTATGGGATCTAGTTCCTAAACCAAAAGGATTCAACGTCATTAGAACAAAATGGGTGTTCAGAAACAAACTGAGTGAACAAGGTGAAGTCATAAGAAACAAAGAACGATTGGTAGCACAAGGTTATAGTCAGCAAGAGGGGATAGACTATACAAAAACCTTTGCTCCAGTCTCCAGGTTAGAATCTATCAGACTCTTAATTTCATTTGCTGTTAATAAAGGCATCACTCTGTATCAGATGGATGTTAAGGGTGCATTCTTAAATGGCTATATAGAATAAGAGGTATATGTGCACCAACCCCCTGGTTTTGAAAGTTCCAAAAATCCAGAATATGTTTTCAAACTAAAGAAGTCACTGTATGGTCTGAAACAAGCTCCGAGAGCTTCGTATGAAAGACTGAGTAACTTCCTGTTAGAAAAGGAATTCACCTGAGGGAAGGTGGACACAACCTTATTCTGTAAGACAGTTAAGAATGACATTTTAGTATGTCATATTTATGTTGGTGATATCATATTTGGATCTACTAAACCTTCTCTGGGAAGAAAGTTTGCTAAGTGTATGCAGGCAGAATTGAGATGAGCCTAATGGGGGAACTGAAATTCTTTCTGGGCATTCAGATCAATCAAACCCCAGAAGGAACTTACATTCATCAGAGAAAATATGTCAGAGAACTTCTGAAGAAATTTCATCTCTCAGAATGTAAGCCATCAAAGATTCCAATGCATCTCACGTGCATTTTGGAAAGAGAAGAGGTAAGTAAAAAGGTAGAACAGAAGGTCTACAGAGGTATGATTGGTTCTCTTCTATATCTGACGGCTTCAAGGCCTGACATTTTATTCAGTGTATGCATTTGTGCTAGATTCCAATCAGATCCTAGAGAATCTCACTTAACAGCAGTTAAGCGAATTTTCAAGTATCTGAAAGGTACTACTAATCTGGGTTTGTTTTATAGAAAATCAAGTGATTACAGCTTAGTAGGATACTGTGATGCTGATTTTGCTGGAGACAGAGTAGAGCGTAAAAGCACTTCTGGAAGCTGCCAGTTTCTGGGAGAAAATTTGATCTCATGGTCCAGCAAAAGACAATCCACAATTGCTCTATCAACAGCAGAAGCTGAATATATAGCAGCAGTTGGATGCAGCACACAAATGCTCTGGATGAAAAGTCAACTTGAGGACTTCCAGATATTTGAGAGTAACATTCCTATCCTCTGTGACAATACTTCTGCTATTTGTCTCAGCAAAAATCCAATTTTACATTCTAGGGCTAAGCGTATAGAAATAAAACATCATTTTATTAGGGACTATATTCAGAAAGGGATTTTAAACTTAAAATTTATTAACACAGACCATCAATGGGCTGATATTTTTACAAAACCACTTTCTGAAGATAGGTTCAACTTCATTCTGAAACATCTAAGCATGAAGCTCTGCCCAGAATGAAATTGTTTTGATTCTATATATTAACCTTCAGAACTTTGTTTATTTTTCTGTGAACTACTGATCAATCTTCTTTCAGAACTTTAGAAGTGCAGATTGTATCAAAATCTATCCATGAAGATCTGAGCGCTTCATTTCCAGGATAGAGATGTGCTATTCACTCAAGCAAACAAGTGTCATCCAGTCATCAGCTATTTTCTGAGGCTGAACACGCATTCACGTTTCTGAAAAGGCAAAAACACTGATTGGATGCATTGAGACACATGTCATGGGTAACCGTTCCAAATATCTTTCTGAATCCCCTAAAATCAGCTATCATTAAATGCTAATAATCATTATTAATTTCTCTTTCTTAACGTTTATGTTTTCAAAACCTTTTTAGAAATATATTTAAACACACTTCACACTATTTACACTCTTTTACCGTCACTTTCATTTTCTCTAAATATTTATGATTTCAGTGTTCTTACTTTCTCAAAAACCCTTTTAATCTTTTTCACAAAAACCTCGTGTGAACATGGCTTCTTCCAGCATTCCTTCTTCAGGTTCCCAGAAAACTGTTTCATCTTAACAATATGAAGAACCTTACAGAACTCTTCTAACACCAATCAAAAACCTAGAGGTTCTGTAAGAATTAATCGTGGATTTCAACAGACTTAAGGAGAATGGGTTTGATCTATCTGAAGAAATTAAAGCTCAAGGCTGGGAAAAGTATTTTGACAGACTGGTGGGTCCAACATTTCCTATTCTGGTAAAGGAATTTTGGATTCACGCTTCTTCTTCAAATCATCAAGTTACGTCTTACATCATGGAGAAGAAGATTGTTATCACTGAAGACCTCATTGCACGTTTAATAGGGTACAGTGGTGGTGGTGTTCGTTGCATTGATATGGCAGAAAGGTGTGTTGATGCTGCCCTAATTGCAAGGGAAATCTTCACTCTGGGGCTTCCCTCCAGTAAGATAAGGGATTTGAAAGACAAACACATAATTTGGGCTAAGATCATTTTGGGCTGCTTCAATCACAAGAAGCCTACCAGCTCTCCTGATTACATTAATATTGATCACCATTTTCTGATCTATTTCATCTCTCAGAAGGTCAAGATAAATCTAGCTCATCTTCTGTTCAACCATCTCAGAACAAGTGTCAAAGAAAAAAGAGAAGAGGAACGTACAAAAAGGGATTGGATAGCCTTAGGAAGACTGATATCAAATATTCTAACAGAGAATAAGCTGATTGATCATCTGACAGAGGCTCAAGAAATCAGCACTCTGGAAGCTACTGTTGGCAAACAGCTGAATGCCAAAAATCTGAAGAAAATGAAGTTGATAGAGAACATCAAGAAGGAGCCCAGCGTCACTCCTTTTGCTACAATCTCCAGCAGAAGAGTCCCTCTGGATGACTTCCCATTGTTCTCAGAAATTGACTCTAAACTTGAAATCATACTCAGATATCTGGATGCTTGCAAGGCTGATGGTACAACACCAAATCTGAATATTCAAGATCTTCAGCAGAAGGCTCCAGAGGTTGTTCTGAAGAAGACAAAGAAAAGAAAAGCTGCAGTAGAAGGATCATCTCAGCAAACTCCTAAGAAGAGAGGTAATCCTTCTTCTATAACTGTTTTAAATTCAATTGCTGTATCAACATCTATCCCAATACCCACTCCATCTGAAAACCCAACACCTCAAACTTTCGATGATTTTGACCTTGACTTTGATCCCTATGAATCACTAACTCTAAGAAGATCTCGCTCCCAACCTCAAAATCCAAATATTGTTGAAACCCAACAAGAACTTGAAAAAGTTCTTTCTGATATAGACCAACACACTTTTGCTCCCATACCAGATAATCCAAATCCTGAAACCCACACAGAAGCACAACCAGATATTTCCCTCTCACCAATACCAGAAACTCCACTCTCTCCAGAACCAGAAATCCCAGAACCTTCATCTCCTCAACCAGAAATTAATCCACCCTCTCCTTAACCTGAACATTCTCCACAACCTGAGATTCAAACTTCTGAGGCTCAACCCTCTGAATCCCCCGAACCACAACCTCTGGCCATTCAATTGCCCTTTGGCACCATTGTGAATATTCCTCAACTTCCCTCTTCACCAGAATTAACTCCACCAAATTCACCATCAAGTCCAATCATAATTCTTGACTCTCCCACTCCCTCACCAAAAGACAATTCAGATGACCACAGCAAGACTGTCATTAATTTAACAGTCCTTGAACGCCTTGCTGCAATAACCAATAAAACTGCTATCCCAAAACCAAAACATCCAGATGTTGGTCCCAACATATTGAACTTTGAAACAGAAGTACAGAAGTGGATCACTTCTCTGAAACAAGCAAGTCTAGAATTGGTTGATCCTGCTGCTTCTGACTACCTTTGGACAAAGTTCAGAAGATCGGTATGCTCTGAAACCTTTAAGCTGCAAGAACAGAGCTATGGACAAGCTCAACAGAACTTCAGCAATCTGCTGAAAGAAATTGAAAGTCCAGTTCTGAGCAAGCTGCTTAAGGAAGAAGTTCTCCCGCTGGACAATGCTCCTTGGTCTGAACATCGTCAACCAGAGTCAGAAGAACAAATGATTCCTACTGAAGAACAGGTACAAGAAGAAGTTATTGCAGAAAGCTCTGAGAAGCATCTTGTTTATGAAGATCCTCAAGCTTCCTCCCTTGACAGGTAGACTCTTGAAGACTTGAAAAGATCTGATATGCTGATGAATGAAAGAATGGATAAGCAGGACACCAAAATTGATGCAATAGCGAACATGTTAACTCAGCAACAGGAAACCAACACCCAAATCAAGAGCATGTTGGAGGCTTTGTTCACACGACTTTCTCCTCCTTCTTAGAAATTTACCTGTTGTTTTTATAACTTGTTTATCTGTAATATTTTTACATGTTCTGAACTTATCATTGCTTCTGTTTTTAAATATAAATGCATTTTTAGCTCTGATTATTTATGCTTTTTGATAACTGACAAAAAGGGGGAGAAAGAATGATATTTTTCAATAACGGATTACTGAGACATACGTCTCAAACATTCTAACATTCTGATCTATTTGAATTTCCTTCTTCTGAAAAGCTTGAACAGGTACAAAAATCTGACGAAAGAAACAGTAAAGTACAGTAAAGTCCAGATGCTTAAAGTCTCATGGAATTAAAGGGAAGTAATCAACTCAGGGGGAGTTTTTCTCTTCGTTGCTCTGATACCTTTTATTCCTTATCTTTAATCTCTGATACCTTTTATTTGTTCTTTTTTAATCTCTGATACCTTTTATTCTTTATTCTTAATTGAAAAAATCTGCTTTTTGTCATCATCAAAAAGGGGGAGATTGTTAGAACATAGTTTGATTCTACAACCCTCAATTAGAGTTTTGATGATAACAAAATACAAGAATAAATAGATTGTAAGATTTATATATATAAGACATATATGCTACTTAAGATTATGTTGTGTATTTACAGAAGTTCTGATGGAATCAACATCAGAAGATCAGTATCAACAATCAGCATCAGAAGATATATCAGCATCAGAAGATCAGTAACATGTGCTACACGCTGAAGTTACCAGATCATACGCTGAAGCTTGATGACCAGAATCTGCGCATATACATAAATACTCTGACTCTGATCAAAGATCGTTACCAAGTCATCAGCACTCAGAAGCGTCAGCATCAGCTAAAAAAAAGAACACTATGATTATCATAAAGAAAGCTCTGAAGCGTTACTAAGCATTCAAGACAGATTAATTGCCAACGGCTTTATTCAAAGACAAGATCTTCTCAAAAAGGAAAGAACGTTATTATCATTGAAAGTGATTTATGGACAACAACGTATCTTTGCCTTGGCTATATAAACAAGTCTGTGTGAGAAAAGATGCACGTATATACACGCCTACGAAAACGCACGTACTCATACATTTTGCTAAGCCTTCAAACCAAGCTTACTCAAAAGCATTAGCAATTCAGTTTTTATTCTAAGCTTAAATTTGTGTATTATCACAATTGTGATATATAGTTTTGTTAGAAAACATTAAACACAATCTTGTTCATTCTTTGTAAGAGATTTCCTTGAGACAAACCGGTCCGTGGTTATACTCAAGAAGGCTTTAACAGTTGTTAAAGTAGACTGTTGTAATCCTATTGAATATAGTGTATTAAGACCTCGTTGGAGAGAGGCGAAATCACCTTTACAGGTGGACTGGAGTAGTTTGAGATCAAACGAACCAGGATAAAAATATAGTGTTGTCTGCTCATTTAATTTAAAGTTTTACAATTCAAACCCCCTTCTTGTGTTTTTAACATCTTCAAGATCCACCTGAACAACCTTGGTTTTGATTCCTGTTTAGAGAAAAAGATATTTCAAAGCAGCATGGTCAGTATAAATAATTACCTTTGACCCCAACAGGTAGGACCTGAATTTGTCAAAAGCATATACCACTGCTAATAATTCTTTTTTAGTGGTTGCATAATTCATCCGAGCAGTATTCAACATATGGCTTACATAGTAGATCACATGCAAGATCTTTTCTCATCTTTTTCCTAACACTGCCCCTACTTCTATATCCATTGCATCACACATGATCTCAAACGATAGAGACCAATCAAGAGAAATTACTATAGGGCAAACACTAGTTTACTTTCCAAAGTTTCAAAGGACTCACCCCACTTTTTATCGAAAAGAAACGGTGTATCCTTCACAAGCAGATTAGTCAATGGTTTTGCAATATTAGAGAAGTCTCTTATGAACCTACGGTATAATCCTGTATGTCCTAAGAAACTTCTTATACCTTTCTCATTCACTGGTGTGGGTAAATTTTCTATCACCTCCACTTTGGCTTTGTCAACTTCAATTCCCTTATGGGAAATTTTGTGACCCAACACTATACCTTATCTCACCATAAAGTGACACTTCTCCCAATTGAGGATCAAATTCGTCTGTTGACACCTTTCTAAAACAAGAGACAAGTTAGTCAAACAATGATCAAATGAAGACCCAAACACAAAAATTCATCCATAAACACTTCCATATGTTTTTCAAGCATGTCAGGGAATATGGATGTTATACACCTCTAAAATTTCGTCGGTGCATTGCACAACCCAAATGGAATCCTTTTGTAGGAAAATATATCATATAAACATGTGAAAGTTATCTTCTATTGATCTTTAGGGGCTATCGCAATATGATTATACCCCGAGTATCCATCAAGAAAACAATAGTAATCATGACCAGCCATCCTTTCCAGCATTTGGTAAATGAAAGGTAAAGGAAAGTGGTCCTTTCTTGTAGCAGTGTTCAACCTTCTGTAGTCAATGCAAACTCTCCAACCAGTAACCGTTCTAGTAGGGATCAACTCTTTTTTTTCATTCATAATGATTGTTGTTCCTCCTTTCTTTGGTACCACATGAACATTACTTACCCATGAGATATCAGATATAGGGTAAATAATACCCGCATCCAACAACTTTATAAATTCTTTGCGCACAACTTATTTCATGGCTGGATTAAGTCTCTTTCAAGGTTGAACCACCAGTTTCTGGTTATTCCATCAATATCTTGTGCATGCAAATTGTGGGACTAATACCTTTCCAGTCTTCAATATCCCATCCAATATCACCCTTGTATTTATTGAGTACTTTGATGAGTTGGTCTTCTTGAAATTCTTTTAGGATAGAGTTGATGATAGTTGGACATTTCTCTTGAGTGTCGAGAAAAATGTATTTGAGATTTTCAAGCAGTTGTTTCAACTCTGTCCCCTTTTTGACTTCTTATTTCTCTTCAGGATATTGTGGTGGTCGTAAATCTTCCCACCAGTGTGGTTTTGATCTATTCCACAAAGTTTGTTCTTCAAACATGGCTAGCACTTCTGACTCTTTCTCATCTACTTCATCATTGTTTTCAGAAATTGACAAGCTAAGAACTCTTTCCAACGATAATTAAGGAATTTTGCTTTGAATTGACTGAATAAAAACTGTGTCTAACACTTAAATATTTTTATTGGTACCTTCCTCATCTTTAAATTTCATGGTGTCCCTCACATTAACTTTCAGCTTCTTATCATATACTTTGAGGGTAATGGTGCCTTCCTCAATATCTATCATGCATCTTCCTGTCTCTAGAAAAGGTCTCCCAAAATTAGCAGGATTTCCTTATCTTCTAGCATTTCCAGAACCACAAAATCAACAGGGAAAACAACTTGTCAATATTCACAAGAACATCAATTGCAATACCATAACGTCTTTTCATTGAATGATCTGCAAACTAAATTGTCATATGAGTGTCTTACACCTCACCTAATTCAAGCTTTTTATAAATCGAAAGTGGCACCAGGCTTACACTAGCTCCTAAATCAATATGGGTCTTCTTGAATGATCTATCTCCGATGGTGCAAGGAATAGTAACTACACCTCTATCTTTCTTCTTCACTGGAATTTTTAGACCCTACAAAATAACACTAAATCTTTCAGTTAGCATTACCAACTCAATGTCGATGGAACGCTTCTTAGATATGATGTCTTTCATGAATTTGGCATAGATCAACATCTATTCTAGAGCTTCAGCAAACGAAATGTTAATCTCAAGTTTCGTGAACAATTCCAAGAATTTCACAAAAAATTTCTCATTGAGATCTTTCTTCCTTGTTCTTGTAGGATAAGGGAGAATGATTTTTGGCTTATGATTTTTCTGCTTTTCCTTCTCAACAACTAGTTGTATAATCACTTCCTCAACTTTTTTCGGATCATCTCTTACTTCTAACTCCATATCTAACAAACCTTCCTCTTCTATTTCCTCTTTTTTGACATTTCCAGCTAACTTACCACTTCGGGTCACAACTGCATTGACAATGTGATTCTCTCTTAGATTTGTAACAGTTGCACCAGGCAGAGTGTCAGGGGCTTGAGTGTTTGCTAACTGTTGTGTTATTTGACCCATCTAAATCTCTAGATTTTTTATGGAAGTTGAAGTGTTCTTCTGATTATTTCTTGTTTCCTCTTGAAATTGAATATTGTGAGCTGCCATCTTTTCAATGGCTAATTCCCAATCTACTTTCTTCAAAACCTGTTGTTGTTGCTGATATTGGTTTTGATATTGTCCTTGGCTCTGTTGTTGAACATTAACTTTCTGATCCCTCCAAGCAAAGTTTGGATGATTCTTCCACCCTGGATTGTAGGTATTAGAATAAGGATTATTATGCTTCAAGAATTTGATGTCTTCAATTTGTTGTGGAGTTTCTAGAAAATGCACAATAATGTGCGGTCCACTACAAATTTCACAAATAGCTTGTTATGCCTGTTAAACTTGAGTTACCTGTAGAGTTCTTAGGTTCAATGCTTTAAGCTTTTTTTCAACTTCTGCACTAACTGTTTCTTCAATTCTAAGTTGTTTTTTAGTTTCTAGTTTCAAATCAATTATTCCCTCTGGTTTACTTGCAACCTTGTCATATAACTCCAAATGCTCATTAGCAACAATTGCTTCAATAATCTTCTTTGCACCAGTGGCTATTGAATAATTTGATGAGCCATCGGCTGCTGTGTCAATCAACTACTTTTTCTTAATTCTAAGACCATTCATGAACATTTTCATCTGCTAAGTCTGATCCAAATTGTGAGTAGGACAAGCCACCAGGAGTCTTTTGAATCTTTTATAGACATCCCATAGCGAATCACCCTCTTTCTGCTTGAAATCTAGGATCTCATATCTCTTTCTCTTTAATACCGATGTTGGGAAGTACTCATCCAAGAAATCCTTTTCCACTTCTTCCCAAGAAGTGATACTACCAGCCGGAAGGGAGAAAAACCACTCTTCAGCCTCATCAGCTAAAGTGAATGGCAATATCCATAACTCTTTTATTCCTCAGTATGACCATCTTTCTTCAAGGTGGTGCTCATGGTCAGAAATCTTTGTAAATACTTGTTAGCATCTTCATTCACCCTTCCAGATAACGATCTCCTCTTAAGTTGAGTGATAGTGCTAGGATGCAACTGAAAACTTCGTATATTTACAGACTGGTTCACAATTGTTAGTCGACCAGCCGATACATTTGTTCCGCTATAGTCACCAAGGAGTTTTTCATGTGCTGGTGGATTTTCACCCATAGTTTTGGGTTCTGATTCTGAGTTTGTCTCTTTATACTCTGAAAGGTGTTGTGACTCAGAATCTGAATAAATTGAAATAAGTTCCTCTTCGGAGGCCATTCTGGCTAATCTAGCCTGTATTCGCCTTGAGTGAAAGGTTATTTCGATCTCTACGTCACATGGAAATTCAGATGAGGCCTGACCTCGCATAAATAGGTTAGACAGAAAATTCGTGAAAATATAAAAATAACAGTAAAATAAACTTTAATTGAAGAGCAATAAAATTTCAGTTGAACTATATTTAAACTCTATATTTTTGTAGTCCCCGACAACGACGCCAAAAACTTGATCGGAAAAATAGCAAGTTTACTATTTTTCCTTGCAGTAATAATAGGGGATTTCCCCGGATATCGATCTCTAGGACTGTATATAGTACCGAGTTTAATGTGTGGTTCAATTAGACAAAAACTTAACGTTAAGTTTCGTTTTGGATTTAACCATAACAATTATGAAAATAAACCAAATGTAAATTATGACCTTTTTTTTACTAGTATGAAAATAATGAGTCAGAATATTGATCTCTTCAACTAGTTCATAACCTTCAACTACCATATCTTTCGATGGTTTTCCCCAAAGTCCTCAGTGGGAAAACCATTGGTCAAACATCCTAATACCTAAGTTCTTAGAAAATTATGATGCTACCAAGTCTTCAAGTTTATCAAGATTACATCGGTAACTATATGGTACCCCTAATCCTAGTGATATATAATATAGTTGAATCGTATCTAAAACCTTAATAATGGCAGTCCATCCCTAATTGTTAATCGTTGATCAATCCTAATTGGTCCGATCAGGAAAGTATTAGAAACATTAAACGATTAAATTGAAAGGAAACTACTAGATTAAAAAATTAATAATTCAAAGTCATTACACTGCAAAACAAGGACACCCCCTAGCATTGGGGGGTTTAGATGCTCATAATATTCAAAGAAATTACAATTAGAAATTTATACATTACAAGATAATTGGATTCCGTTGATCTTCAATCGCGATTACTCTTGAAAATTCTTTGTTCTCCGAATCCCTTGAATGCTCCAATTTTTATCGTAAAATTCTTCCTAATGTAAAAAGTCCCTCTATCTTCTCCAAAAACAAGCCTAAATAGCCCCAACTCACTTAACAGTTGTAGCAAATATCCAAAATACCCTCAGGAGTTAATTAACATACAAATCTAAGAAAATCAGAAGTTGTAACATCTAGGTCAACATGGGCCGTGTCAGACAACACAGTTGGTCGTGTTGGCTTACTAATCGCCTACGTGTAAATCTCCAGTACCAGCCATGCTGACTCAAGCCGTGTCAGTTGACATGGGCACCCGTGTTAGCTCCGATGACTTCCTCTAAATCTACACCTTTTAATCCTTTCCTAACACGACTCGTGTCAGGTGACACGGGTGGTCGTGTCAGGTGACACGGGTGGTCGTGTCAGGACAACTGCACTCTTCAAAAACTCTTTGCAAATCTCTGGAATATCCATTTTCTCGCACAAGTTCTTTTGGTCTTTTACCCTGGATATAAGAACATAAAAACTACCACGCATAAAATGCAATAAATTATCATAAACTAATAATAGTAACAATGCGAGAATGGAAATGCGACAAGTAAAATTAAACTTGAAAAACAATAAAAAGATGAAACAAAATGTTATCGATTTTGCAGATTCATACCGAATAAGTGATATAACGACTAACCACCATTAATTTTTATCCTATGGATGGGGAAATAACGGGTAACCTAATTCGTATAAAGATTCTAAATTTGTAAGTTTATTAGACGAAAGGATGGTGTTAGGCACCCTTCATCTCCATTTCTCTCAATGGGCTCCATTCTTAGGTCAAAGGGTAAAAGGGGTATTTTAGTAGTTAATGTTTCTATACGTTAAGAAAAGGATTTAGTTTTTTAGTTGGGGAACTCGCCTTTGTTTTTAAGCCGCGTGTCTACATATCCTCTTACTAGGAATCAGAGTCCCAATTTGTAGTTCGTAGGTATTTGGTTAGTTTTTTTTATAGATTATGGAAATATTTTGAATTCTCCTTGAACTTTATCTGGGTTTGAAAATAGCGTAGTTGTAGACCTAGTTAATAGTTAATATAAAATATATCCACAATCCTTTTTTTGGAAAATAAATTGAATTTGAAATTAAGTTAATAAAAAAATGTTAGTATGTGATGGGTTAGCTGTTTTAGATTTTATGATACAATATGCTTAAAAAGATTTAACTGACAAAAATATTTGATAATTAGGAATAAAATTTGCTTATTATTTTAACAAAACATTTAATAAATAACTATTTCTTATTATTTAAAATATATTAAATATTTTAAATATTAATCCACATTTATTTATTAAAATAATTTTATGAGAAATGCAAAAAAAATATTTAATGTAATATGCTAAAAAAACATGACAAAAATTAAATAATTAAAACAAAAAAATTAATCAAATAAATAAATAAATAATTTAATTTTAACAAAGGGGGGTATATTTTATTGAGTGTAGCAAAACAAGGGGTTTAGATATCAAGAGCCCAAGCCTAGGAGTTGAATTTGGTTCAATAACGCAAGGGGTGCAAGTTTGAACTGAGGAAATAATATTGGAGGTGTCTATAGAACAGACCTTGGCTCATATATTTGTTTGAGTCTAATAAGGCACAGAGGTGTTAATTATGCGAGGTGAGTAATTCAGGGTGTATGGAAAGGAAGGTCTTGAGCCCATATAACATGATAAGGTCCGTTAGCCAATACGCGGGGAGGGTTTATGGTATTATGACAGGCTCACATTCTAGAGCGTTTGATTCTAATCAAAGGGTCCACAATAAATCGATCATGGGGCGTTGATTAAAAGTATGCCAAACAACCAGTTAAGATCTAAGTCAGTCCGAAGGAGTATGTTATGCATGGAACATGGAGAGACAAAGGTATTATAAAATCATTCCTTCTTCATTTCCCTCACTTCTCTGCTTCTCTCTCTTCTCTCTCTTCTCTCTCTCTCTCTCTCTCTCTCTTCTCTCTCTTCTCTCTCTCTCTCTCTCTCTCTCTCTCTCTCTCTCTCTCTCTCTCTCTCTCTCTCTCTCTCTCTCTCTAACTCTAAAACAATAAAACTTTATAACAATTCTAGAGAGAGATGCTATTATTTCTCTCTAGAAAGGCGATCACTAGAAATTGCCCCGCCGACTGAAAATTGCTTCCGCCGACGGTTACCCTCTCTAGCTACCATAAGCTACCCTTCAGCCCAGATTTTCGATTAATGTTCAAACGGAAGCCTCAAACATCCATCCAAGCCGCTGTGGGGCAACCCAGAAACCACAATGATTCTTCATCCCAACCCTGATCTTGATGAAGATCTTCAACCAACCTTCAACAAAACTTAGAACCCTTATGATCTTCATCCAAACCTAACGAATCCTAACCTAACCCTTGCCCAATTATCAAACCCTAACATGTTTTACCTTAACCCCAAATCAAAACCCAGAAACCCTTAGAACCCTAAGCGATTAAAACCTTAACCCCGTGAATACCAACCCTAACCCTAACCCTACCTTTTGCCCAGAAATCCAAAATCAAATACAAATCACGGAGATTCAACAATTATAACCCTAAGATAAGTGAATCAGATTACCTCTCCTACAATGATTCTTCTTGTATTAGTCTTTTTATCGTTTTCTGATTCTCTCTTCTAATCTCATTCTTCTTCTTTTATAGGTATGTAAATTAGGGCTTAGCTCTGATAATATAGGGTTTCAGCTGTGAAGCCCTAGTCCTCATTGAATGAAGAGCTCTAGTGAGGGTATGTAATGTGCAACACAAGAATTATCCAAGCGTCCTCCTTTTTTTTTCATTTCATTAGTTTAGGCCCTAATTTAATAGGTTTTAGAATTAGATTAAATTAGAAAACATTGTTAGATTTGCAGTTACTTGTTAGAGATTGATTCTGATTGAATCAATTAGAGATTTGATTAGATTAAATTTGATTATGTTGTAATCTTAGAATTAGGTTTTTGATTTGTTGTAAATGTATCTGGATTATATCGCACTGTAAATTTGCTTTTAGTTAATAAAACAAATATTTCACCAGATTTGATTTACTCCACGTTTGATTCAAAAATAGTTTATGGGCTTTCTTCTATGCTTAAGGAAGAAGAAAAGGACCCTTGGGCGCAACTTGCATAAGGGTTTAAAACCCTGGTTGACTTGGTCAACTCTTATAATTTAATTAAAAATAAGAATAATATTAATAAACAAAGAAAAAGTAACAACTACAATTATAATGACAATAATAATAATTAGAACAATAAAAACAGTAATATCTAAACGAATAATAATAATAATAATAATAATTGAATAATAATGATAACTGAATAATAATAGTAATTGAAAAACAATAAAAGTCAGGAGTTGACTCCAGTTAACCTCAATGAAATCCTCATGGGACTTAAGACTCAATGGGTCATTCTGATTTAAAAACAAGGCAATGAGCCCTTAAAAACACACACAAACACACACACACACACTCCTTTTCTACTTTAACCCTATAACACCATAATATGACAATGTTAGTAAAAATATAATGACACTAAAACTAATATGAAATAAAAAGTAACCCACTAAGATAAATTGATTCTTGACATCAGAGGGGAAATTTTGGGGTACGACGGTGACCGATCAGTTCTCAACCAAGGTATTTGTTGAACAATACTAAGGTATGAACTTTTGATTCGCGTAGATAAGTTATCTTGTAATAGGCCCCCAAGATATTTTGCAGTATTCTTTACCAAAGAAATTTTCAAAATGCAATGTAAAATGTATATGTATAATGCCCAAATTGATATGATACCCAATGTATATGTTTTTGATACTTTTTCATTTTAAACCATTGAGTTTTATAAGTTTACAACTTCCCAATGTTTTTTGTTGTTTTGTTCTGGTGTCTCCAAGTTGATTTGAATTTGATATGTAGAGGTGAACAATGTCAATTTGATAATGGTGATTGTGTTGCAGGCACAAGAATATGCATGGATGCAGACGTGGATTTCTTTTGACATTTTTCTAACCAAAATACTTTTTGATGCTTTGTCAAAGGCTTTTATTTAATGTCAAATTCCCAAAATAATTGCAGTGCAGCATTCACAAGAAACAATTGTAGTATCTTGCAAACAAGTCGGGAAAAATAAAAACACAATTGAATAATATTTTTAAAAATGAGTTGTATTATAGAAATGCTTTTAAATAAGCGAGAGTACAAGATATAATTCCTAAAAGGAGGTAATTACATAAAGTTTAACAAATTTTGAAAATGGTAATGGAGATGATAATTGACACTGCTAATGTTAGAACATAGTTTGATTCTACAACCCTCATAAGAGTTTTGATGATAAAAAACATAAAGTACAAATATGCACTCTAAATTTGTGTTCTATGTTGAACATAAGTTTTGACTGAAACTACATCAGAAGTCAAGCCACAAAAGCACTCAAGCTGAGTAATCAGAATGTTCTGAAGTGTGATGATCAAAATTTGTGCTAAAGAGAAAGATATCCTAATTCTGAATGGAAGTCTAACACGCTAACAAAACCTTATGTTTCTGACTTCCCAAGTTCTGAAGCAAAGCAACATGCAAGATTCCTAAGCTCTGAAGCATTACTTTTCCATTAAGGCAATATCATTTACAACGACTACAATCATACAAGGATCTTCTCATTATGGAAAGAGCATTAAGTGTCCATTATCATGTTTCCATTTGGACAGACTGCCACGCCTATATAAACAAGCTCAAAGGCTAAATCGTTCACGATTTTTTTCACCACTGCTCCAAACAATCTCAAAAAGCTGCAAAATGTATATTCATACTATACTCCAAGTTCATGTAATACATCACAGTAGTGATACAGTTTTTGTAACGAAAAACATATAGTACACAATGAATTTCTTCTTTTGATTAAGTGAATTTCCTTGAGATAAACTGGGTTGTGGTTGTACTCAAGAAGACTTTGGCAGTTGTCAAAGTAGAATTGTAATCAGTTTGATTAGTGAATTAAGTCCTCGTTGGAGAGAGGCGAAATAACCTTGGCGGGTGGACTGGAGTAGTTTGAGATCAAGCGAACCAGGATAAAAATCATCGTGTTTATTGCTTTTGGTTTTTAAGTTTCAATTCAACCCCCCTTCTTGTGTTTTTCACTTCTTCAATTGGCATCAAAGCGCCTGGTTCTGAGTTCATACACTTAACCGTGTTAGTACAAGATCCAAGCTTTAGAAAAACACTATCGTGGGACCAAGTTAAAACATCAGCAATGACTATCATGATGACAAGGATAGAATCATCGGCAAACCTCCAGTCTTTGATGGAGAAAATTTTGACTACTGGAAAGATAGAATTGAGAGCTTCTTTCTGGATTATGATGCTGACTTATGGGATTTGGTAATTGATGGATACATGCATCCCGTAGATGAAAGTGGTCAGAAGATAGATAGAAAAAGAATTTCTGATGAACAAAAGCGTGACTTCAGAAACCATCATAAAGCCAGAAAAATTATTCTTAGTGCCATCTCATATTCAGAGTATGAGAAGATCTCAAACAGAGAGACAACCAAAAACATGTTTGACTCTCTAAGAATGATGCATGAAGGCAACATAGAAATTAAAGAAGCCAAGGCCCTTGCGATCATTCAGAAATACGAAGCCTTTAAGATGGAAGAAAGTGAATCCATAGAAGCAATGTTCTCAAGATTCCAGATTCTAGTTGCTGGGCTGAGAGTTCTTGACAAAGGGTATTCTACTGTTGATCATGTAAAGAAGATCATCAGAAGTTTACAAAAGCAATGGAGGCCAATGGTCACTGATCTCAAGCTAGCAAAAGATCACAATAAGATATCTCTGGAGGAACTTGTTAGCTCCCTCAGAAGTCATGAGATAGAGCTAGAAGATGACGAGCCTCAGAAGCAAGGTAAGACTTTAGCATTAAAACCTAACAAAAAACTTGATTCTAAAGTTTTACAGGCTATGGAAGAAACCTCTTATGGATCCTCATCAGAAGAAGATGAATTGTCTCTTCTCTCTAGAAAGGTCAATCAGCTGTGGAAGTAGAGGTAAAGAAAATTCAGAAACTCCAGAAGATCGGGGAATCAGAATGAATCCTCCTCCAGATACAGAAAGTCTGAGCCCTCCTCTGGACACAAAAGGTCTGAAGCTTCTTCTGGTCACAGAAAGTCAAACAACAAAGACATCATTTGCTATGAGTGAAATGAACAAGGGAACTACAAAAGTGATTGTCCAAGGCTTTAGAAGGAGAAGCCCAAAAAGAAGTTCTTCAAGGAGAAGAAGAAAAGTCTCATGGAAACATGGGATGATTCAGATACTTCTGACGCAGACACAGAGTCAGATGATGAAAGAGCTAACATTGCTCTTATGGAAAATGTGACAGAAGCCAGCGAAGCATCTGGGTCAGACTCAGAATCAAACACAGAATAGGTATTTCCTGACTTTACTATTAATTTTACCAAAGCTGAATTAGGAGAAAGTATGAGTGAAATTCTAGAAAGGTATCACCAACTTAGAGTCAAATTGAAGAACCTGAAAAAGGATCTTGTTTCTGACTCTGAAGAAACTGAGAGTCTTAGATTAGAAAGTTCTGAGTTAAAGGAAATAAATTCAAAACTAGAAATTAATTTACAAAACTCTCAGAAGGAAATAATCTCAAAGGCTCCCAGTAATGCTGATAAGATCATAAAAGAATATGATCACATCTTTCATAAGTTTCTGACTAAAACATAGATAGAAGCAAGATGGCTTCAATGATCTATAGAGTTAGAAGAAATGGCAGAAAAGGAATAGGATACTAAGGTAAGGTATCTCCACCTAAGAAAGTCATGGACCTAGTAATTGAACGCACACCACTAAAATCTCACTTCACTTATGGGCACACACATGATCTAAAATACACTAGTAATGATTATTCTGCCAAACCAAAATTCAAATAGAATTTTGGTAAAACTAACAAACCAGGATCCAAAAAGATATGGGTACCTAAGGACAAAATTACATATGTAGAAAATATCTTTAGCAGCAAGGCTAAAACACCAGTCATGGTACCTGGACTCTGGATGCTCTCGACACATGACGGGAATAAATCATATGTTCCAAATCCTAGAACTTAAAACTGAAGGCTACGTAGGTTTTGGAGGTAATCAAAGAGGGAAGATCACTAGCTCTGGAACAGTAGGTAATGGTAACCTTCCTAAAATTAATAATGAGCTATTAGTTGATGGATTGATGCATAACATGTTATCCATAGGTCAATCAAGTGATAATGGTTATGATATAATCTTTAATCAAAATTCATGCAAATCTGTTAGTCAGATAGATGGAACTATCATGTTTATTGGAAAGAGGAAAAACAACATTTATAAGATAAAACTTTCTGAACTAAAGAGTCAGAATGTAAAATGCTTTCTTTCTGTTAACGAAGAGCAATGGGTATAGCATAGAAGATTGGGGCATGTTAGTATGAGAAGAATATATTATATTAACAAACTCAATCTGGTCAGAGGACTTCCTAATCTGAAGTTCAGCTCAGATGCTCTGTGTGAATCATGTCAGAAAGGAAAATTTACAAAACCAGCTCAGATGCTCTGTGTGAATCATGTCTGTTAGTTGCAAGAAGTATGGGTTAGTGATCGTAGATGACTATAGCAGATGGACATGGGTAAAGTTCTTAAGACACAAGGACGAGTCACATTCTGTGTTCTTTGCTTTCTGTAACCAAGTTCATAATAAAAAGGATCTTAGAATTGTCAAAGTCAGAAGTGATCATGGTGGAGAGTTTGAAAACAAAAAATTTGAAATATTTTTCAATGAAAATGGCATGTTGCATGATTTCTCTTGTCCTAGAATTCCCCCAACAAAATGGAGTTGTAGAACAAAATAACAGAACATTGCAAGAAATAGCCAGAACCATGATCAATGAGACTAACATTGCTAAGATCTTCTGGGCAGAAGCAATTAACACAACGTGTTACATTCAGAATAGAATCTCTATAAGATCTATTCTGGAAAAGACTCCATATGAATTGTGGAAGAACAGAAAGCCCAACATTTCTTATTTCCATCCTTTTGGATGTACATGTTTTATTCTGAACACTAAAGAACATCTGAACAAGTTTGACTCTAAAGCACATAAGTGTATTATGTTAGGATACTCTGAACGCTCAAGAGGGTACAAAGTATACAATACATAAACACAAATTATTGAAGAGTCAATCAGTGTTAGATTTGATGATAAGAGTGACCCTTAAAAGTCAAAGCATAATGAATCTTTTGCAGATATAGAAGTTGAATTCACAGGTGCTGAAGGAAACTCATCATAAGTTCCCAACTGAGACGCTCCAACAACACCAGAAGGAAATGTCACAAGCACTCCAGCAACTTCTATTGAACGACTCCAGAAAAAGTTATCCAGAAACAGCATAGCTCACCCTGAAGATAATGTTCTGGGAAAGAATGATGATCCAATTAGAACAAGATCAACGTTCAGAAATTATGAAGAATCCCTCATGGGATTGGTATCTCTGATTGAACCAACAACAATTAATGAATCTCTTCTAGATAACGACTAGATTCTGGAAATGCCGGAGGAGATAAACTAATTCACCAAAAAGGATGTATGGGATCTGGTTCCCAAACCAAAAGGATTCAACGTCATTGGAACAAAGTGTGTGTTCAGAAACAAACTGAATGAGCAAGGAGAAGTCATCAGAAACAAGGCACAGCTGGTTGCACAAGGGTGTAGTCAGCAAGAGGGGATATACTATACAGAAACCTTTTCTTCAGTCGCCAGGTTAGAATCTATCAGACTCTTAATCTCTTTTGTTGTAAATAATGGCATCACTCTGTATCAGATGGATGTCAAAAGAACATTCCTAAATGGTTACATTGATGAAGAGGTATATGTCCACCAACCCCCTGGGTTTGAAAATTCCAAAAACCCAAAATATGTTTTCAAACTAAAGAAGTCACTTTATGGTCTGAAACAAGCTCCCAGAGCTTGGTATGAAAGACTAAGTAACTTTCTGTTAGAAAAGGAATTCACCAGAGGGAAAGTGCACACAACCTTATTCTGTAAGACATTTAAGAATGACATTTTAGTTTGTCAGATTTATGTAGATGATATTATATTTGGATCTACTAAACCTTCTCTGGGAAGATAATTTTCTAAGTGCATGCAGGCATAGTTTGAGATGAGCTTGATGGGTGTACTTAAATTCTTTCTGGGCATTCAGGTCAATCAGACTCCAGAAGGAACTTACATTCACCAGAGCAAATATGTCAGAGAACTTCTAAAGAAATTTGACCTCTCAGAATGTAAGCCATCAATGAATCCAATGCACCCCACGTGCATTCTGGAAAAGGAAGAGGTAAGTAAAAAGGTAGAGTAAAAGATCTACAGAGGTATGATTGGTTCTCTTCTTTATCTGACAGCTTCAAGGCCTGATATTTTATACAACGTTTATTTATGTGCTAGATTCCATTCAGATCCTAGAGAATCTCACTTAACAGCAGTTAAGTGAATTTTCAAGTATCTGAAAGGTACTACTAACCTGGGTTTGTTTTATAGAAAATCTAATGAATATAGTTTAGTAGGATACTGTGATGCTGATTTTGCTGGAGAGAGTAGAATGTAAAAGTACTTCTGGAAGCTGCCAATTTCTGGGAGACAATCGGATCTCATGGACCAGCAAGAGGCAGTCCACAATTGTGTTGTCAACAGCAGGAGCTGAATACATTGCAGCTGCTGGATGCAGCACACAGATGCTCTGGATGAAAAGTCAGCTTGAAGACTTTAACATATTTGAGAGTAACATCCCTATTTTCTGTGATAATACTTCTGTAATTTGTTTATCCAGAAATCCTATTTTACATTCTAGGGCTAAGCATATAGAAATAAAACATCATTTTATTAGGGACTATATTCACAAAGGAATTCTCACTTTAAAATTTATTGACACAGACCATCAATGGGCTGATGTTTTTATAAAACCCTTTTCTGAAGATAGATTTAATTTCATTCTGAAGCATCTCATCATGAAATTATGTCCAGAATAAGAAGTTGTATTTGCATATTCTGTAACCCTCAGAACTTTATTTTCTTTCCGTGAACATCTGATCAACGTGTCTTTAGAAGTTAGGAGTATAGTTGTTTCAGAATCTATCTATGAAGATCTGAAACTTTCATTTCAAAGATAGAGGCGTGCAGTTCACACCATCAAACACCTGTCATCCTCTCACAAGCTACCTTTTGAGGCTGAACACGCGTTCAAATTCTGAAGGGTCTAAGGCTCTGATTGGATGCATTGAGACACTTTTCAATGGTAACTGTTTAGTATCTACACGCAATCCCCCAATTTTCAGGTTTCATAAATTCATTATAATCATTACTTATTTTCTCTTTCTTACTGATTAAGTTTTCAAAAGTGTTTATAAATTTCAAATTCACTATTTCATTCACTTCTTACTGCATCCATTATTCTCTCTTTCTCTCGTTTTTCAAAAACCCTTTTCTCAGTTTTTTTCAAAACAAACCCGTGTGAATAATGGCATCCTCATCAAGCATCAAAAATCTCCACAGTGCTTCTGGTTCTTCTTCAACAGAACAGTATGAGGAACCCATAAGAATGTTGCTCACTCCGGTCGATAATCTTGAAGTGTTATGTGAGTTAATCATTGATTTTGAGAGCTTAAAGGAAAATGGTTTTGATTTGTATGAAGATGTAACGGCTCAAGGATGGAACAAATACTTCTAGGAATATTTATTTATGATATTTTGACGAAAAACAGACCGATAGAGCATCAGACAGAGGCGCAGGAGATCAGCACTCTGGAGGCAAGTGCTGGAAAACCACTAAATGCCAAGAATCTGAAGAAAATGAAGATTATTAAAAGTATTAAGAAGGAACCAATAGTTGCTTCTCATGAAGTCATCACATCTAGGAGAATCCCTCTGGAAGATTTTCTATTATTTTCTGAGATGGATGCTTCTCCAGAGATTGTGGTTAGATACCTTGAAGCTTGCAAGGAAGATGGAACTATTCCAGAACTCAACATTTGTGATCTGCACAAGCCAACCCCAAATGTTGTGCTGAAGAAATCCAGAAAGAGAAAGGCAGTAGGAGAAGGATCCTCTCAAAGGACACCCAAAGCTGCTAAAAAGAAAGGTAACACATCTTTTGTTTCTATTGTACAATCTATAGTTTTTCCAACATCTAAAACAGTTCCCCCTCAACCAGTAGAAGATCCCTCACCATAAACATTTGAGGATTTTGACATAGAGTTTGATCCTTCTGTAAATCTTGGCAACTTCCTAAATGAACATCAACCCCCTAATCCAAATCCAGAACAAAATCAACCAGAACTTGCAAGAGTTCTTTCTAATATTGAACTTTTTGATCAAGACTTTCATTCAGCAATCCCAGAAAATCCAAACCTCCATTCTCAATAAACAGAAAATCCCAACCTTCACTCTCCACAACAAGAACATCAAAACCTCCATTCTCCTCAACCAGAAAATGAAAACCCTCTCACTCCCCACAATGAAAATCCAAATTCTAAAACCCCTGAACCATAAAATCAACACGCTACCGCAAACCAATCAGAAGACTCTTTTACAGACTCTGATACCACTACCCCTATTCCTGGAATAATAAAACCTCTTATGGTTCGTCAACCTTTCTCCATAATTGATATTACAGAAATACCTTCACTATACCATTCCACACCACCAAACACTCCTCGCTCACCAATCCTAATTTTTTATTCTACCACTCCCTCTCCAATTAGCCGTCCAGCTGATCACCTCAGAACTGTCATTAATTTAGAAGCGCTGGACAATATAGCTTCAACCACAAATAAAATCTCTATTCCCAAACCTAAACCAACCTTAACCAAAACAGATGTTGGTAAGAACTTGCTGATTTTTGAAACATAAATATAGGAATGGGTTAATTCTTTGATGAAAGAAAGTCTAGAGAATTCTAATCCTCTGCTTCTGATTCTCTTTGGGATAGATTCAGAAAATTGTTCAAATCTGAATCCTAGAGGATGAAAGAATTGAGTTATGAAATAACTCAGCAGAACTTCAGTGATCAGCTGAAAGCCTTCAAAGACCAAGTTCTAAGTCACTTGGACAAGAAAGAAATTCTTCTGCTGGAAAATGCTCCCTAGAAAGAGCACCAACCTTCAGAAGCCACGAAACCATGTTCTGATAGTCACCCTCTGGCTACTGTTCAAGAAAAGGAAATTGCAACTGAAGAAGTAGTTGAATCAGAAGATGTTGCAGAGTGTTCTGAACGACTTGCAACCTCTGAGGAAACACCAACTACGTCTCTGGTCATGCAAACTCTGGAAGAGTTGAAGAAGGAGAATGTTATAATCCACACAAGATTGGATAAGCAAGAAGACACAAACAAAGAAATCTGGGATATATTGTATAAGCAAGAAGACACAAACAAATAAATTAAGGATATGCTGGGAAAGCAAGAAGAATCAAGCACTCAGATTAAGAGCTTGCTGGAAGAGTTGTTCACACGACTTCCCCCTCCATCTTAGATTTTTTAACTTGATTTCTCTATTCTTCATCTTATCTTCTCTATTTTTGAAAAATGTCATTGCAATCTATTTTTAATACAAATCATCTTTGACTCTGATAATTTATGGTTATATTGCTTTTTGATACCTAACAAAAAGGGGGAGAACATAAGATATTTTCAATAATAGTTTACCGGGACTAAGTCTCAAACATTCTGAATATCTTAACTTCTTATTTTTTTTCTAAAAGCATAAACATGAACAAATTCCGATAAAGATAGAAGGAGATGCATCAAAAGCTCTGATAAGAAGGAACTTCAGGAAAGTATTTCATCTCTATATGAGTACTCAACTCAGGGGGAGACTCTCTTAAGCTTTTTGTTCTGTATATTTTTACTCAAAAATACTAGTTTTTGTCATCATCAAAAAGGGGGAGATTGTTAGAACATAGTTTGATTCTACAACCCTCATAAGAGTTTTGATGATAACAAACACAAAGAACAAATATGCACTCTAAATTTGTGTTCTATGTTGTACAAAAGTTCTGACTGAAACTGCATCAGAAGTTAAGCCACAAAAGCACTCAAGCTAAGTAATCAGAATGTTCTGAAGTATGATGATCAGAATTTGCACTAAAGAGAAAGATATCCTAATTCTGAACGGAAGTCTAACACGCTAACAAAACCTTATGTTTCTGACTTCCCAAGTTCTGAAGCAAAGAAGCATGCAAGATTCCTAAGCTCTAAAGCGTTACTTTTCCATTAAGGCAGTATCATTTACAACGTCTACAATCAGACAAGGATATTCTCATTATGGAAAGAGAATTAAGTGTCCATTATCATGTTTCCATTTGGGGAGACTGCCACGCCTATATAAACAAGCTCAAAGGCTAAATCATTCACGATTTTTTTCACCACTGCTCCAAAGAATCTCAAAAAGCTGCAAAATTTATATTCATAATATACTGCAAATTCGTGTAATACATCATAGTAGTGATACTGTTTTTGTAACGAAAAACATATAGTACACAGTGAATTTCTTCTTTTGATTAAGTGAATTTCCTTGAGATAAACCAGGTTATGGTTGTACTCAAGAAGACTTTGGTAGTTGTCAAATTAGAATTATAATCAGTTTGATTAGTGAATTAAGTCCCCGTTGGAGAGAGGCGAAATCACCTTGGCGGGTGGACTGGATTAGTTTGTGATCAAGAGAACCAGGATAAAAATCATCGTGTCTATTGATTTTTATTTTTAAGTTTCAATTCAACCCCCCTTCTTGTGTTTTTCACTTCTTCACTAATTGTCCAATGTCCTTTGATAACTCCAATCATTTTTGCTTCCGAGTCAGATGATTTAGATTAATCCTCCCCCTTTGTGGTCATATTAGTGAATTCTCGAATCGCAATCTATTTATTCATTTTTGAATAAAATCCCTAAGTTTTGCTTGGATCGCCCTTTCGGGTTTTCAATCCATTAGGATGATGATTTTGTTTATATGTCCCTAATTTTTGTCTGGATTTCCCTTTAGGATTTTCAATCCACCAGGACACCCTTTTTTTCTCCCTAATTCGCCCATTTAGGGTTTCGACTTAACGGGCCTTTTATACATAGTATTTTTTATTGCTTCAAAATTCATCGAATATGGTAGTTCTTCCCCATCCATTGTTGTGAGGATAAGTCCTCTGCCTGGGAAAGTTGTTTTAACCATATATGGACCTTCACAGTTAGGTGTCTATTTACCACGTGAATCAGTGTGAGGTATCCAAATATTTTTAAGAACCAAATCTCCTTCTTTGAACACCCGAGAACATACCTTCTTATCAAATGCTTTCTTCATCCTCATTTGATACAACTTACCATGGCACAAAGTTGTTAAGCATTTATCTTCAATAAGGTTGAGCTGATCAATTTGTGTCTGAATCCATTTTGATTCTTCAAGCTTGGTTTTCATTAGAGTAGTGATGGAATCTCTACTTCAACATGGAGTATAACCTTCATGCCATAAACAAGAGAGAAAAGATATGTGCCTGTTGAAGTACGTATTGAGGTACAGTAGCCATGTAGCACAAAGTGAAGCATTTCATGCCAATATTTATAAGTCTTTACCATTTTCTGAATGATTTTCTTGATATTTCTATTGGAAGCTTCAATGGCCTCATTCATCTCGGGTCGATAAGGTGATGAGTTATGATGTTCAACCTTGGAATCATCGCATCACTCCTTCATCATTTTGTTGTTCATGTTTGACCCATTTTTTATAATAATTCTGCTAGGAACGCCATATCTTCATATGATATTCCGCTTGATAAACGGAGTGACCACTTGCTTGGTAACATTTTCATAAGACACAGCTTCTACCCATTTGGTAAATTAATCAATGGTGACTAGTATGAATCAATGTCTATTAGAAGCCTTTGGTTCGATCATTCCTATCATATCAATTCCCCACATTTAAAATAGCCATGGTGAACTTAGGACATTCAGAGGAGTTAGTGGTACATGCAAATTGTTAACATACATTTAGAACTTGTGGCATGCCTTTATATTATGGCAGCAGTCAGCTTCCGTTGTTAACCAATAGTAACCTGCTTTTAAGATTTTTCTAGCCATGGAATGTCTGTTCATATGAATCCTGAAGGTTCCTTCATGGATCTCTCTCATAAGTGTAGCTGCTTCATGCTTCTCTATGAACCTGAGTAACACCATATCATAGTTTCTTTTGTATAATACATCCCCATTAAGAAGAACTTTACAGCCAGCTTTCGTAGAGCTCGCTTGTCAATAATTGAAGCCCCTCTGGATATTCTTGCTTTTCTAGATACATTTTGATATCATAGAACCAAGGTTTATTTTCTTGCCCTTCTTCAACTCCGAGACAATGTGTTGGTTCTTCGAAATGTATGATCATGATTTGTGGTTAATGATTATGCCAAGTTACTTTGAACATGGATGATAAAGCGGCCAAGGTGTCTGCCATCTGATTTTCTTCTCGTGGAATATGAGTGAAGGTGATATTTGTAAATTTCGTAGCTAGTTCAAAAACATAATCCTAATATGGAATTAATTTAGGGTGCCGAGTATCCCATTCACCATTTACTTGGTATATGACTAATGCGGGATCTCCATATACTTTGAGGTATTTGATTCTTAGATCGATAAAAGCTTCTAGACCCAATATGCAAGCTTCGTATTCAACAACATTGTTGGTACAATCAAAATATAACCTTGCAGTATAAGGTTTATGAAAGTTCTTTGGAGAACTCAATACAGCCCTAGTACCATGTCCAAATACATTTGAAGCAAATTCAAACATGAGTGTCCATCGTGCCCCTGGTTCAGGTCCTTTGTCGGGTCCTGGTATTTCATAGTCACCTATAACCATGGTGTTTTCATCTGGAAAGTCGAACTTTATTGGTTGATATTCTCCCAATGGTTGATGAGCCAGGTGGTCATCTAGTACACTGCCCTTGATGGATTTTTGAGTAACATATTGGACGTCGTACTCGAATAACAACATTTTCCATCGAGCAATTCTTCTTGTAAGAGATGACTTTTTGAACACATACTTCAGAGGATCCATTCTTGCTATTAACCACGTGGTGTAAGTTAACATATACTACCTCAATCTCTTAGTAGGCCAAGCTAAAGCACAACACGTTTTCTCAAGGAGTGAGTATCGAGTTTCACAGTCCGTGAATTTCTTTCTTAGGTAGTAGATGACATGCTCTTTTCTACCTATTTCGTCTTGTTGCCCCAATACACATCCCATAGATCCCTCAAGTACTATTAAGTACATGATAAGTGGTCTTCTAGGAACTAGTTAAAGGTGTGAAAATATAAGAAAGGGGGGGGGGGGGTTAATTGGGTTTTAAAACAACAACTTTTCTTTAAAAATATTCCCCTTTAAGTTAAAATCCTTTTAATCTTCACTTTTGATAATAACAATAAGTAAGAACAGGAAGTAAAGAATAATATATATTTATACTAGTTCACTTGAAAATTATCAAGCTAGTCTAGTCCACCCGCCAAGGTGATTTTTCCTCACTCAATCGAGAATTAATTCACTATAACCAAACTAATTACAATTTTCACAAGCTACCCGCAACTGACTAACAACCTTTAAGACTCGCAAGTCAAAGACTTCTTAAGGCTACAGACCTACCTGGTCCCTTAAGGAATATCAAACAATAATTAACCTGATTATTACAATGCACAAGCTACCCATAAGTGACTAACAACTTCTAAAACTCGCAAGTCCTAGACTTCTTAAGAATACAGACCTACTCGGCCCCTTAAGGAATATCAAACAAACGTTTGAATACAAGTTTTATTTACAAGAATGTTGCTTCTAAAAAGCTGAATATGTAAACTATTTTATGAATAATGACTTAAGAATGTGAAAGCTATGAACATTGTTTGCGCGTGAATATTCAATGAATTGGAAACTTTCTCTCTTAGTCTTAAATCATTTATATACCCAATAAAACAATATATCCATTGAGGGGTACTATTGGGATTTCCAGAAACATTGGAAGCTTGAGCAGTAACGTGGGGGACAAGATCATGCGACGTGTCTGTCCTTTCATGGTAGTGGAATGAAACGTTGATTGTACCATGTACTATTTGTACCATGTTAACAATATCTTCTTTCCTTTTGCACTTCAGAGGCTTCTACGAGCATGAGTTTAGAAGCGAGAACATAACACAAGGTCATCAGAACTTGAAGTCTTCAGAGTCTTCAGAACTGAATCTTCAGAGTCTTCAACACTGGGTTGTGAGTACCTTTTCTTGGAACCATGGGTCTTTAGAACTTCAAGTATTTATAATCTTTAGAACTTCTGTCTTTAGAGTCTTCAACACTTGGTCTTCAGAACCCTTATCTTTAGAACCTTGTTATTTGAAACATAAGTCTTCAGCATCTCAGTAGAAACTTTGTCTTCAGATCTTCTAACTTTGTTTCTTTGGAACATGTTGTCTTTAGAAGCTTGAGTCTTTAGTATCTGGATGTAAGTAGAAACTTTTGTCTTCAGATCTTCTGACTAGTTTCTTTAGACAAATATCAGAGCTTACACTTTAGAGCTTCTGGAGTATCTTGCTATTGTTCCACAAAACTTATGTAGCATAAAAGCATAATTAATTCTCTTCTAATGTCTTGGCCACACCATCTATCAGAAGCAGGTCCTATTTATTAAGTACTCAACAATAACAATCGTTCGAGTATTAAAATTGTTCACACAAACATACTTATTTGTTATCATCAAAACTCAGAGATAATATTGTAGAACAAAATCTTGTTCTTATAATCTCCCCCTTTTTTATGATGACAAAACTATGTATTTTGATGACACAATTTTGTTCTTATAATCAGAAAAAGTAAAAATAGAAAGGTAAGGAATACTTATCTTTTTTATGATACTTCCTCTGAGTTAATGACTTAATGAAGATTGAATATCCCGACTCTGAATCCCACTGGTTCCAATAGATCATATATCGAGATCTTTAGAGTCTTGTCTCTTGATGCCAATGGAAAAATTGAGATCTTGATGCCAATTGAATCAGTTGAGAACTTGATTTCATAGAACTTATTCTTATTAAATCTTGACATTAGAATCCAATGAGAATGAAATAAAATTGAAATATTTGAAACTTTAATGTCACTAAGACAACTTCCAGACTCTCAATTTTGAAGTCTGATTCCAGATTTCACTTCTTGGAGTCTGATCATGAATTGAAAAACATCTTCAGAGTCTGAAGCCAATAGACGTCTGAACCCAATAGGTTAGACATAAGCCTTGAATAATACTTCAGATCTTTGTCTTTAATCAGATTTCTAATTTCTTGAAAAAGAAGAAACAATTCTAACAGAAACAAAAGTTTAACTGGGTTAGAATGAAACACTCAAATGACGTCACATACTGCTAAAAGAAGGAAATGAAGATAGAAGTAGATCAAATGTTAATACGAGAGAACAAGAAAGCATTTAATCATGACATGGAATGTTAGACATAGGCCTAGGGGTATAACATGAAACGATTGTTCCCGGGGAGTAGTTAAATAAATGTAATCATGATTAATCAATTTCAAGAAAAATAACTACTCGTGGATGATATAGGTAGAGTGTGATAGACACTAAGTCTATTTAGGTAATGCATTTGATATTCTCAGTGTATGGAAAATCACGAAGATTTTGATCTGATTAGGGACATTTCTGACCAAAACATCTTCTGATGATTGAGATGAAACAAATTAGAAGTCTTTTGATTAAGTCAGGATCTTATTCCTTCAGGACTACGACTAACACATGGTTGATTCTAATGACATCCTACTCTGGACATAAATCCATTTTTAGATTCTTTAAAATAAATAGAAATCTATCTTCTGCTAAGGGTTTTGTAAAAATATCAACCCATTGATGATATGCATCTATAATTTTTAAAGATAGAATCCCTTTCTAAACATAATCTCTAACAAAATGATGTTTGATTTCTATGTGTTTAGCCCTAGAGTGTAGGATAGGATTCTTACTCAAGTAAATATCGGTAGTATTATCACAGAAGATAGGAATTTTACTCTCATATATCTGGTAATCTTCTAGCTGATTCTTCATCCATAGCATCTGAGTGCTGCACAATTTTGCTTATATGTATTTTGCTTCTACTGTTAAAAGAGAAATTGTTGATTTCCTCTTGCTTGACCATGAGATTAGATTCTTGCCTAGAAGCTGAAAGTTTCCAGAAGTACATTTCCCCTCTAGTTGATCTCCAGTGTAGTCTGCATCACAAAAACCAGAACGAGAATACTTTGATGTTTTGTCATACATCAAGCCAAGGTTAGGGGTTCCTTTTAGATACCTTAGAATCCTTTTAACAACAGTCAAGTGGGATTCCCTAGGATTAGATTGGAATCTAGCGCAAATATGGGAACTGAATAAAATATCAGGTCTAGGTGTAGTCAGATACAGAAGAGCGCCTGTCATACCACGATAGAGCTTCTGACAAACCTTTCCAATTACCTCTTCTTTCTCCAAAATACATGTAGGATGCATTGGAGTCTTTGCTATAGTGCAGTCTGTCATGTTGAATTTCTTCAGAATTTATTTGGTGTACTTACTTTGATGTATGTAAGTAGCCTCTCATTTTTTATCAATCTGGATCCCCAAAAAGAACTTCAGTTCTCCCATCATGCTCATTTCAAACTCAGCCTGCATTAGCTTAGAGAATTCCTCGCAGAGAGATGGATTAGCATAACCAAAAATAATATCATCAACATAAATTTTAACAATTAGAATATAATTTTTGAATGTTTTTCAGAAGAGTGTAGTATCAACCTTTGCTCTGGTAAATTTATTTTCTAAAAGAAAATTGCTCAATTTGTCATACCAAGCTCTGAGAGCTTGTTTCAATCCATAAAGATATTTATTTAATTTAAAAACAAAATTTGATTTCTCAAATTTTTCAAAGCCAGGAGGTTGTTTGACATACACTTCTTATGAAATATAATCATTCAGAAATGCACTCTTAACATCCATCTGATAAAGGATAATATTATGATTTATAAAAAAGGAAACTAACAACCAAATAGCTTCTAACCCTACGATTGGTGCAAAGGTTTCTTTATAGTCTATACCTTCTTGTTGACTATAACCTTGTGCAACCAACCGAGCTTTGTTTTTGACAACTTCACCCTTCTCATTGAGCTTGTTTCTGAACACTCATCTGGTTCTAATGACGTGGACAAACACCTTTAGGTTTTTGAACAAGATCTCATACATCATTCTTTGAGAATTGGTTCAGTTCTTCTTCCATATCCAGAATCCAATACTTATCTAAAAGGGCTTCCTTAATAGATGTAGGTTTTATTAGAGAAACTAAACCTAGAAACACTTCATCAGAAGGTTTGAAAGTCGGTCTTTTTATGACTGGAGCATCTTTACTTCCAAGAATGAGATCTTCAGGATGAGAGGATAAGATTATGTTCTTTCTTGGTTGAGTTCGATTAAAGGGACTATCAACAACATCAGAAGAAGGAGCTTCTGATTCTTTATCTTTTTGAATATTCTCCTTTTTCAATGAATGTTATAGTCACATATGCAAGCTTTTCACACAACTTTGACTTTTCATGGTCAAGCTTATCGTCAAATCTAACATGGATTAATTCCTCCACAATTTGTGATTCTGCATTCTAGATTCTGAAGCCTTTAGAGCGTTCAGAGTATCCTAATAGCAGACACTTATGTGCCTTAGAATCAAACTTACCCAAATTCTCTTTAGTGTTTAACATATAACAAGTACATCCACATGGATGAAAATAGGAAATGTTGGGATTTATATTCTTCCAAAATTGATAAGGAGTCTTACTCAAAATAAGTCTTATGTAGATATTATTTTGAATATAAAAAGTTGTATCTGCTTCTGCCTAGAAGTGCTTAGCCATATGAGTTTCTTGAATCATGGTGCGAGCCATTTCTTGTAGTGTTCTATTTTTCCTTTCTACAACCCCATTTTGTTGTGGATTTCTAGGACACGAAAAATCATATACTATTCCATTTGAATCAAAAAGTTTTTCAAAATCCTTATTTTCAAATTCTCCACCATGATCACTTCAAACTCTAACTATTTTGCAATCTTTTTAATTTTTCACTTGGGAATAGAAGGAAGAAAATATATAGTATGACTCATCCTTGTGTTTCAAGAATTTTACCCATGTCCATCTACTATAATCATCAACGATGATACGTCCATATTTCTTACCATTGATAAAAGCAATTTTCACTGGTCCAAATAGGTCAATGTGAAGAAGTTTTAATGGCCTAGACGTAGAAATAAACTTTTTATCTTTGAAGGAGGTTTTTGAATATTTTCCTTTCTGACAAGCTTCACAAAAGACATCTGAAGTATATTTAGGATTGGGCAAGCCTCTGTCTAATCCAAGTTTATTTAGTTGAGAAATCTATCTCAAGCTAACATGACCCAAACATCGATGCCAGATCCATTGCTCTTCTTGAACAGTCAGAAGACATTTTACATTTTGAATTTTCAAATATGATAATCTTATTTTATAAGTATTGTTCTTCCTCTTGCCATTAAACAAAATTGAGCCATCCTTCTGACTAATAGCTTTACAAGATGTTTGATTAAAAATGACATCATAACCATTGTCTCTAAGTTGACCGATTGATAATAAGTTATGCATCAAACCTTCGACTAAAAGAACATTATTAATAAAAGGTAATTTACCATTACCAATTGTTTCAGAGCCAATGATCTTTCCTTTATGATTTCCTCCAAACCCAACAACGCCTCCCGACTTAAGTTCCAAATCTTAGAACATATGCCTTTCGCCCGTTATGTGTCGCGAGCATCCATTTTTCAGGTAGCATGACTGGTGTTTTTAATGGCGCCATAAAGGAAATCTACAATGTAGATTATCTGATCCTTTGGTACCCATTTACGGAGTCCTCTTTTGTTAGAAGTTCCAGAGGATCTGACACCTTTGGACTTTTGTGCAACATGATAATTATTTGAAATTTGTGCATGATACTTTGGTTTAAAAATTTTCTTCTGTGTTTGTGTTTGTGCTATGGTAGTATTAGCACCTTCTTATTCTGGACATTTCAAATCTGTGCCAACAAGCATGAAATGTTTAGATTGAGGTTTTGGTTTGACATTTAGAGTTTCATGATGGTCCTGAATATTCCAAGTCTCTGTTTGCATTTCTACTAACACCATAGATCATTGAAGCCATTTTGCTTCTATCTATGCTTTTAGCAAGGAAGTGTTGAACAACTCTATCATATATAATTACTTTGTTAGTAACATATGTGTTAGAGATAATCTCTTCTTCTAATCTAGACACTTTACTTTTCAGAGTAATGTTTGATTTTTGTAAAACAAATAGTTTTTCATTTAAGTCAGAAATAGTTTGCTCATCTATAATAGTTTTCTTAGAAGTAACTACAAAACTCTTTTTCCAGATATTGTGTTTACTTAGAAGAGATTGATACCTTTTTATTAATTTAGATAAACCAATTTCAAGTTCAAAACGAGATAAAGAAGAAAGTACCTCTTTATCGCCATCAGAGTCTGACTCATAGTTAATTTTCAGTTCATCTTCTGATGTTGCTTCTCCTTTGTTGGTCCTGGCCATGAATTCCAGTTTGCATGCTCTTCATCATAATCATCATCTTCTGATTGCAAATCATCCCATATTGCCATGAGACCCTACTTAGCTTTGTAAGCCTTTTTAGGCTTCTTGTCTTTCTTAAGCCTTGGGCAGTCATTTTTGTAATGTCCAGGCTCATTGCATTCAAAGCAAGTAACTTCTTTTCCATAAGCATTCCTATGATTGGAAGTGGATTCACCTCTTTCATATGTCCTTCATTGACCTCTGAACTTGCTTTGTCCGTGCTTCCAAATTTGACTTATTCGTCTAGATATAGAGAGAGTTCATCATCATCTGAATCTTATTTAGATTCTTTTGATTCTTCCTTAGCTTGATAACTGTTGGTTTTCCGAGAAGTAGACTTTAGAACAATTTTAAAGTAGTTACCATTGGTCTCCATTTGACAAGAAAACTTCTGATAATCTTTTAAACGTGATCTGCAGTAGAGTAACCTTTATTCAGAACCTTAAGTCCTGCCACAAGAGTCTAAAATCTTGAAAACATTTTTCCACAGATTCGTTGTCTTCCATCTTGAAGGCTTCATATTTTTAAATTAAGGCCAAAGCCTTTGTTTCTTTTACTTGTGCATTGCCTTCATGTGTCATCTGAAGAGAATCAAAGATAGACTTTGCAGTATCTCTATATGTGATTTTCTCATTTTTCATTATATGAAATAACACTTAGAAGAATGGTTCTTGCTTTGTAGTTGTTTCTACATATTTTCTTCTGTGCTTATGTCATTTCACTTCTTGCAATCTTATGACCTTTTCATCTACGGGGTGACTGTGGCCATCAACTACCAAATCCCATAGATCCAAGTCATATGCTAGAAAATAACTTTCTATTCTATCCTTCAATAGTAAAATTTCTCCCCATCAAACATAGGAGGTTTTGAACTATAGTGATCTCTATCATTATCCTTATTATTAATAGTGGAAGTAGATGTAGGCATTGGTTTTTCACACACACTGGATTGGTACTGGACACTATTAAGTGTTGATAAAAATTCAAACTTTTTATATCCTTAGAACCGGAGCTCTGATACCAATTGAAGGTGTGAAAAACACAAGAAAGGGGGGGGGGGGTTGAATTGGGTTTTAAAAAAAAGACTTTTCTTTAAAAATATCCCTTTTTAAGTTAAAATCCTTTTAGTCTTCCCTCTTGATAATAACAATAAGTAAGAACAGGAAGTAAATAATAATGTATGTTTATCCTAGTTCACTTGAAAATTATCAATCTAGTCTTGTCTATCCGCCAAGGTGATTTCGCCTCACTCAATTGAGGACTTAATTCACTATAACCAAACTGATTACAATTTGCACAAGCTACCCACAAGTGACTAACAACCTCTAAGACTCGCAAGTCAAAGACTTCTTAAGGCTACAGACCTACCCGGTCCCTTAAGGAATATCAAACAATAATAAACCTAATTATTACAATGCACAAGATACCCGCAAGTGACTAATAACTTCTAAAACTCACAAGTCCTAGACTTCTTAAGAATACAGACCTACATGGTCCCTTAAGGAATATTAAACAACCGTTTGAATACAAGTTTTGTTTATAAAAATGTTGCTTCTAAAAAGCTGAATATGTAAAGTATTTTATGAACAATGACTTAAGAATGTGAAATCTATGAACATCGTTTGCGCGTGAATATTTAGTGAATTGGCAGCTTTCTCTGTTAGTATTCAAGCCTTTATATAGCCAATAAAATAATATATTTATTGAGGGGTACTCTTGGGATTTCCAGAAACATTGGCAGCTTGAGCAGTAACGTTGGGGACAAGATCGTGCGACGTGTCCATCCTTTCATGGTAGTGGAATGAAACTTTGATTGTACCATGTACTATTTATACCACATTAACATTATATTTTTTCCTTCTACATTTCAGAGGCTTCTGCGAGCATGAGTTTAGAAGCGAGAACATAACACAAGGTCATCAGAACTTCAAGTCTTCAGAGTCTTCAGAACTGCGTCTTCAGTTGGTTGTGAATACCTTTTCTTGGAACCTTTGGTATTTATAACTTCAAGTCTTTAGAATCTTTAGAAATTATTTCTTTAGAATCTTCAGCACTTGGTCTTCAGAACCCTTATCTTTAGTACCTTGTTATTAGAAACACAAGTCTTCAGCATCTGGACTCCAATAGAGACTTTTTCTTTAGATTTTATAACTTTGTTTCTTTGGAACATGTTGCCTTTATAAGCTTGAGTCTTTAGCATCTGGACGTAATTAAACTTCTGTCTTCAGATCTTCTGACTGGTTTCTTTAGACAAATATCAAAGCTTACACTTCAGAGCATTCTAGAGTGTCTTACTATTGTTCTACTGAACTTGTGTAGCATAGAAAAGTGGAATTAATTCTCTTCTAATGTCTAGGCCACACCATCTATCAGAAGCAGAAACTGTTTGTTAAGTACTCAACAATAAAAAACATTAGAGTATTAAAATTGTTCATATAAACATACTCATTTGTTATCATCAAAACTCAGAGATAATATTGTAGAACCAAATCTTGTTCTTACACTGGTGGCATCAAGGTTGGTGGGTCTTGTAAATACTGTTTTATTATTTCAAAGGTTGTCTGTAAGTCTTCATTCCACTCCACTGATTGATCTTTTCTGAGTAGTTTGAATACAGGCTCGCACGTAGAAGTTAGGTGCGATATGAACCTTGAGATGTAATTCAATCGTCCTAAGAAACCACGAACCTATTTTTTCTATTCTTGGGGTTGGAATTTCTTGTATGGATTTCACCTTGTCGAGATCTACCTCAATACCTCACTGGCTTACAATAAAAAACCTAATAGATTGCCTGAACTAACACCAAATGTACATTTTTTCATGTTCAACCTTAGTCTGAATTTTCGTAGACATTCAAATAACTTTTGTAAGTGAAATATGTGATCCTCCTCTATGTGAGATTTGGAAATCATATGAGCCACATATACCTCTACTTCTTTGTGGATCATATGATGAAACAACGTGACCATTACTCGTGGATAAGTTGCTTTTGCATTCTTTAGACCGAAAGGCGTTACTTTATAGCACAAGGTTCCCCATGGAGTCATGAAATTAGTCTTTTCCATATTATCTGGTGCCATCTTGATCTGATAATATCTTGAGAAAACATCCATTAAAGAGAACACCAAAGCTTGAGTTGTATTATCCATCAAAACATCTATGTGAGGCAACAAGAAATCATCTTTAGGACTTACTTTGTTTAGATCCCGATAGTCTACACATATTCGTACCTTTCTGTCCTTCTTGGGTACTGGCATGCTGTTAGCTATCCAAGGTGGATAATCTACCACGACTAGGAACCCTGCATCAAATTGCTCGAGGACTTCTTCTCGAATATTATTAGACATGTCTGGACAGTTCTTCTGAGTTTTTGTTTAACCGGAGAATAACCTTCTTTGAGAGGTAGTTTATGTACCACGATATCTATATCCAAACCCGACATATCTCAATAAGACCAGGAAAATATATCCACATATTCATGTAGAAGTTTGATCAACCTTTCTTTAACACTTTCCTACAAGTTTGCACCTAGCTGGATTTCTTTCAGGTCCTTTTCAGTCCCAAGATTGATGGTCTCAATAGATTCCTGGTATGGTTGTATGTTATCTACTTTTTGCTCTAGTAACCTCGCCAATTCTTCAGAGAGTTCAAGATCTTCCTCATCTTCCTCTTCATCTTGGTTAATTGGTACATCAAAATCATATCATATTGTATTAATATCATTATCGATGATTTTAGATGTGGATATGCACATTATATCATTTTTTGGTGCTTTTTAGAATGCGAATTTGGAAAGTGCGTATGAAGGAAAAACATTTCCATTTTGAAAAATAAAAGAGAAATACAAGACAAAGACAAAGATCTTAATTGAATGCAAACACAACTTTTATTAATTGAAAATACTGTTTGAAAATAAATGGGGGCCCTTACAAGCTACCCCTATGCCTCGGGCGAGACATAGGTTTTTTTAAAAACACTTTTGAAATAAAAAGATCTCTGGAATCTCCATAATTGTCCAACTTTTGAGTTCTTTGCATGGGCACATTATTGGATGAGGTTAGATGCCTCTTTGTTGGATATCACTGACACCTGTCCACCATGCTCTACTCCTTTACTAACAAAGGTTTCCTGGATGGGAGGAATTTTCCCTTTTCCTTTCTTGGTTGTCTTCGACGGTTGATAACCCAAACTAAAGCGATATTTCTTCTAAGGTATCTCAACAAGTTTTCCACGGCCTTTAGATGTTCGATCCTTAATAACTGTTGGCAAATATCTCCATGATGCCACAGGGGTTCCAGGTTTTGAAACTTTCTCTATCGGGAGTGTAACCACTGTAGTTGCTTCCAAGACTTGGAATGACGTCTCCACATATTTTTCTCCTACACTGATATATCTGTATAAATCCAAGTGACTTATAAAGATGTCTTCTTCTACATCAATTATAACCAGTTTTCCTTTGACGAGGAATTTTAATTTTTTATGCAGGGTTGAGGTGACAGCTCCTGTAGCGTGAATCCAAGGTTGCATGAGCAAGCAAGTATATGTTGGTTCTATATCCATTACTTGAAAGGTAATGTAGAACATATGCATACCGATCTTTACATGGAGATCCACCTCTCTGAACATAATACTTTGAGAACCATTGAAAGCTTTTACCACCATAGAACTTGGTCTTATGACGATGCCATCCATTATTAGCTTCATAAAGTTAGCCTTTGGTATCACATTAAGGGAAGAACTAGTATCAGTGAGTACCCTAGATAGGCTAGTTGTTCCTATCTGGATTGAAATGTGTAACACCTTTTTGTAAGCTCTGCCATGTAGAGGTAACTCAGTATCATTGAAGCCTAAGCGTGTTCCTGATGTTAGATTAGCCACAACTCCATTAAATTGGTTTACTGTGATCTCCTTCGTAACATGCGCAGAACTTAGAATTTTCATCATAGATTCTCAGCGTTCCTCTGAATTAATCAGTAGTGAGAGTATAGAAATCTTGGAAGGGGTTTGTGTAGTTGGTCCACCACCCTATGGTCACTCTACTTAATCATTTTCAAGAATTCATCAGCCTCTTGATCAGTGAAAGTTTTTCCCTGAGGTTCTGGCTCTGGGCTAGCTTCAGCCATAACTTTTCCCTTATCTTGAACCACATTATTATCCTTCTTTTGTTTTTCGGGACCATATATCTGACCACTATGGGTCATGCCCTCTGTCCCTACTATATTTGTAACTACGGGTCCTTGGCTTGTTGATGGTTCACGTTTTGCTTTAAACTATTAACATAGATGGTAGTATATAACTCCATGATACAACTTTATCACTCTTATATGGGGTGGGAGACGGACCCCTGATCAACATCGTACTCTTCAGAAGCACTTGTATTGTTACTGGTACCTTTTTAAAGCTTGGCTCTCCACATGGAATGATAAGTGGTTTCTTTGCAGAACTTGTACCTTGACAAAGAATCACCAATGTTCTTCTTGTACTCCCATTGATTGCAATTGGATATCCTTCTTTAGGGTAATGCATGAATTGGACTTTCCTTGATCCACTAATTTCTCGAAAGTGTTTTTGAAGGTGTCATTATGTTCTAATAGAAAACCATATTCCAACATATATTCCTTCAGGATATCTATCGAAGGTTTTACTCATCGAGTCTCTCCAAGATTAGTGACTATCTCAATTGCCTTCATAGCTGGACCACCATGTTGAGGCACGGGGTTTGTCTTAATATTTGGTTTGTCAAAAGTGATATATTGGGAGTGCAACAAATCTTGAACCTTATGTCTTAAGGACCAATATTTATCTATAGTATGCCCTGGAGAATTGGCATGTTACTCGCACCTTGCATTTGCATCATATTTTGGTGGGAGTGCCCCAATTGGAGGAGCAAGAAGCTTTAGCTCTACCAAGAATGCCTTGAGTAACTGTTGTAGTAATTAACTGTGTGGCATAGGGAGAGGATCGAATCTTCTCAGAGGCCTTTCAAACCTATTTTACGGTTGTTGTTCTCGTGGGATCGCCAATGGTTGTTGTGCCCTTTGATGCGCTGCGACAATATTAGTTTCTCCTTTCCTCTTTTTTGAGTAGTTCAGAGTATGCTTCCTTGGATTATAAGGAGTACTGGATGATGCCCTCTGTATCTTGCCACTTTTCACACCTGCTTCAATTCTTTCACCCATTGTCACCAAATCAGAAAATCTAGAGGAGACGTTGTCTGCCATTTTATCATAATAGAGAACTTATAGCGTACCCATGAACATGTATACTAGCTCCTTTCCAAGGAGTGGTGGTTGTACTCATGCTGCTATTTCTCTCCATCGTTGAGCGTATTCTTTGAAAGATTCGTCCTTCCTTTGGGACAAATTCTGAAGCTGCATACATTTAGGAGAAATATCCAAGTTATACTTGTATTGTCTCAAGAAGGTGTTTGCAAGGTCTGCCCATGATTTGACATGCGCTCGCTCCAACTGCATATACCAATCTAAGGATGCCCCACTTGGGCTATCTTAGAAGCAGTGAATGATTAATTCCTGATTATGGGCATAAGCATGCATCTTCCTATAGTACACGCGTAAATGGTTCCTTGGGCATGTGAGTCCCTTATATTTCTCAAAGTCAGGCACTTTTAACTTTGGAGAAATTACTACATATGGAACTAGACCCATTTCAAGAGCATCAACGTTAAAAACGTCATAACGTTCTACAACTTTCAGTCTTTCTTCATGGGCTTTATACTGGTTGACTGCCACAGGATCTTCAATAGTCTTTGGTTGGGGTGCTTGAGCAATTCCCTCCAAATCATGGTCTCCATATTACAGGTCTATGTAGTTATCCACGATCTTGATTGAAATTTGCAAAGTGTGGGATTCCCCCACCTTCAGAGGAGGTGGAACAAAACCTTCAGTAATGATGGTCTCTTGTTAGGAAAAAATTGACTTTATAGGACCATATTAGGGATCATGTCTTGGTTGGTGGCCGCTTGATACATCAATGGTTTGGGCTACTTCTTTAAAGGTGTGATACGGTAGCAGAACCGACTATTTTATACTGGTTTGAGTTTTGTATTCACAAATGTGCGGTAAGTAAGAGTCGCCACCGACTTTTCTTTTATCCAACAAAGGAAAGGGTGAAAAGAACAGAAAAATACCTTTTCCGATATTTTCTTAGTAAGGGGGTAGATTATCGAAAAGGAATGTGTTAGCACCCTCTCCATCCGTAGTTATCTACGGGCTCTTAGGTACTTGCTCATTTTTGAAAACCGCTTTCGTGTTTGTATGTTTTGAAAAGGTTTTGTTTTTATGGTAACTATTATATCAGTCCTCAAGAGTGTGATAAAGCGTTTTTGAAAAGAGTTTTGAAAGTGTGGTGTGAAAATGAATTAGATTTGAGAAAGTACTTAATAGTTATCTACCTACTCGAAAAGGCGTTCTTTTCTGCCTTTCCTTTAGATAGTGCTATCCTACTATTAGTGAGTAGGTAGCCCTATCGTTGGATGTTTGAGGGACTATCGAAGGGACGTTTGTGATCATTGAAGGAAACATTGATCACAAATGTTGCAGTTTAGCAAGAGTCGCCACCGACTTTTCTTTTATCAAAAAAGGAAAGGTGAAAAATCACGGGAAAGACCATTGAGATTATTTCTTGAGTTTGGGGGGTAGATTATGAAAATGGAAGGTATTATCACCTTTTTCATCCATGGTTTTCCATGGGATCTTAGTTACTTGCTAGATCACTTGCTTTTGTTTGAAATTATGCTTTGTGTGGTTTTTGAAAGTATTTTATAAAGAAGCCATTGTTTATGCGATCTTTGTAATGATTCTTATCCGTAAGAATGTGTACAAATATGTTGATCTTTTGAAAATGTTTTCAAGTTTGTAAAATGTTTGAAAGTGTATGTGTTTGTTTTGAAAATAGAAATTATTTTTGTTTGAAATGGAGAAAGTAATTAGGAACATTCTACCTACTCAAAAGTCCTTTTTGTTTATTTTCTTTTCCTTTGCATTGTTGTCTTACCATTGATTTGGTAAACAACCCTATCTTTGGATGTAAACGGGATGAGTGTGAGTCATCGTATAACCAAGATTAGAAATGTTGTAAGGTATCTTAGCATTCTCTTTTAGGGACTAAGATCATTTGTAAGGAAACTTAGATAGCGTCATTGAGGGACTATGATCTTATATTTGCTTTGTTTTTGCTAAGATACCTCACATTTGTAATATGGCCATTTTGTATAAGACAAAAAGTGGAATTAAACCTAGGGGTGTTTGTGTGAAAGTTTATTATTTTCATGCTTGATTTTTTCTTAAATTAGGGTTTTCTAAGTATTGGTTTTAGTTTTTCCATACAAACCCTAATTACTAGCATTTGTATATAAAAGCGATAAATTGCGGAATTTAAAGTTACTATGCTATTACAACATTTGTGGGAGGGGGTGTACAAATCGAATGGGGATTGCAAGAATGTAAACCTAATTAATCTATTACAACCATATTGAATTGGTACAAATGTACAAGGAATTAAAATAATATACAAAAATGAACAAATGCACAAAAAATGCAAAATATAAAGAAAATGGATCCTTGTTTGTTTTTTATGAGAAAAGGGAATTTGTCTTAACCTAATTAATTAAAGAAAATAGTTAATTAAACTTAAATTTATTAAGAAAGGATTTTAAATAAGGCCCTAATTCTATTAATTGATAAAAAAAGAAATTAAGTTTGTAAGAAAAGTATTTTTTGGTATTTTTGTCTTGAAAATAATTTATATTATTATAAAATATTTTTGGTCTTTATTATATTAAAATAATATATTTTAATTGGTGTAAAAGAAAATAACTAATAACCTAGTTTTAATTAAATTTACAAGATAATTTGTAAAAAAATAAATAAAGTATGATTAATAAAAATATTTTTTGTGAGAAAAATAAAATAAACTAAGTTAAAATGAAAATCCAATTTTTTTGTATTTTTCATGATTTTTTAATATTAGGGAAAATATTGAAGAAAATAAATGGAATAAAAATAAGAAAATAAAATAAACTGGGTCAGGGGCGCAAATAGCTTGCAGGGGGTTAGAAAGAAAAAAACAAAATAAACAGGCCCAAGAAGGCCCAGCGTGTGCAAAAAAGAAAAAAAATCAGAAAACAAGAAAATGTGAAAAATCATAAGGGTACCACTAGGACTTCGAACCCAGGTCCCAAAGGTTAAAGGCGCGCGTTTCTACCACTGAGGTGGCTATACTTCCGTTAACATAATAAAATTAATAAATATATGATACAAAACGTGCCCTGGTGACTTCATCTTCAACCTCCAGCCAGACCAACTGTAACTTGTTCATTTCTCATCAAAAATGAAAACTGTAAACATGAAACTTGTAGCAAATTTCCTCACGGTTTCAAAAATTTAAAGCATTAAAACTATAGATCAAAGATAAGTATGAATTTTATTGGCCCTAAACTGAACCCTAAAAATCTCAGAAATTTTAGTCTCAAAATTCTCTAAGCTCAAGCAAAATTAATGGAAACTATGGACATGGTTAGCTTTAGGGCAATAATATCTACATGTTTTATTCACAAATTAATCATTGATGATGCATGTATGAAGAGTTTCAAAGTTAGAAAACTTACCTTGAAAGAGAGTATTAGGTTTGAAGTTTGAGCAACTTTCAAGGAGTTCCAATGGTTGGGTTGGCTTCCTCAAGTTCTCAGGAAACTAATGGAGTGCTTAGCTTGAGTTGAAAGGGCCTGAGGAGTTCTGGAGAAGTCCAAGTGCAAAGCTCTATTCTTGAAAATGGAGGATGGTGTTAATGGTGTTACAGTTTTGTAAAAGGGTGTGGGATCAGTTCTATATGATGTTTAGAAGCTTTAGAAACCAAAAGGCCAAGAAACGCACGAGTAGATTATGAGTTTCAAGTTTTTGGTCAGTTTGTGTGAAAATGAAAATATGAAATGTGTTTCTAAGTTATAGGTCTTTTCATGGCTTGAGCATTTTTGTATATGTGGCCAATGGTTTGTGTATATATAAACAAAAGTGTTTGAGAGCTTTGGACAATCAGAAGTACGAGTTTTTAGTTTTTGGCTAGGTTACTTGATTTTGAAGAAAAGTGGGAAACAAGTTTCAAGAGTGATGTACAAGCATGGGCTGGGTGATTGTAAGTGTCTAAACCATTTCTCATGAGTTATAGGACTTGTTTGATCAAAAGAGAACAAGTGCAAAGCTCAAGAACATGTTTTGTGCAAAAAGTCACTTTATCAAAATGGCAATGTAACCTTTCTTCCAAAAATTGATATAAAGCATGTCCATGCATTGAATACTTGAAGTGAGACCTCTAACAGCTGTGTAAACCATTAATTATGGAGTGCCTAACAAGTTTGAGGCCTGCAAATTAATGTTTATTCAGCATAGTTTGAATTTTGAACTTGGTTTATCACAAAATTCTTGTAATTCAAGTGATAAAACCTTAACTTCATCTCTTTGATTCTCCCTACTAAAGAATGATCTTAAGGAGTTCTTGGACATTTTGGAAATATTTCAATGTGATCTACAACCCATATTTGAATTGCTTTTGAATATTACCCTTGGAAATATATGAAAATGTGCCATGAAGTTGGGTCAAAATCCTGATCAAATTAGGGAAAAAGTTTCACTAAGTGTTTTGTTTCATGACCACATGTTCTTAAAATTATAACTTGAGATACAAGCACTTTTTAAAGGAGTTGTGTAAAGAAAATTTGTAGATTTCATGGATATCTACAACTTTCATGTTGGAAGTTTCTCTTGAATCCTCTTGCATCATGGTGAAAATTTTGATCAAAGTTGTAAAAAAACATGAAATTTCCAACACTTAGAAAAATTTCTAAGTTTAAAATTTTGAATTTTCAAAATGAAATCTTGAATTTTTGATTTCTTGATGAATAAGTTTCATATTTTTAATTTTTTTTATGAATTGTGATCTTTGGCATTTGATTTTGACCAAAAAGTCTAAGTTTGACTTTTTAGTATACAGTTGACTTTTGATTAGTTGACTGAAAATTCATCTGTCAATCCCTTGAACTTGAGCAATGTTTTGAGCCATGTTATTAGGTCAAAATGATGCAATTGGACTCTTGAGATAGTGCCTTAAACTAATTGATCATTTGCTAGGTCAAAAATCAGAAACTGCCCTTTTTCAGTCAAAACCCTAATTTTGACCATTTTGCCCTTTTGGAGATTTGATCAAATTTCTTGAGGAGTTGTGGTCCAAAATTGATAAAATGATACATATGAGTTTAAAATGTTGATGTGGATAAAAAATTATGAAGTTTGACTGTAAATTTGGCCATGGTTGATTTTTTCCCAATACAACTGATTTTTAGGTCAACTGCTCAATTGACTGAGCAAAAGTGTGATCCAAGGCTTGAAACTTGACATGAGTGATTTTGGGGATCCATAATGATCCATTAAAGTCATATGAAGCATTTAAAGTTCAAAACTCCTTGTGCAATCTCAAACCCTAATTTTGGTCATCAGTGCTTAAGGAGGTGTCTTGAGTTGATCAACCCTAGTGCAATCTTGAGCCCAAGGAGATCTTGTGAGAAAATTATTGATAAGTGAGAGGGAAAATTTTGGGGTACAACATCTGCCCCTGTTCAATCTTCTTAAACCTGAAGAGTTAGATTGGCGAGTTTTGCCATTCGTGACTCGAAGGTGGAAGATGATTGGACACTAGAGTGCCCAAAAATTTGCACTCGGTGATGTGATGGTCGATGGTTGGGGAATGGGCTTAAAGATGCCATTTGAAGAGATGATGGAAAGTTATTAAAGATGGACTTGTAGATGCCATCCAGAAATGATTGCTGAACAGTATTTGTAAGCTGAAACATAATGAGTGTCATAATGGCGTTCGTATATGAAGCGTATTTGAGCTGCGTCTGAATGAGTATCATGATGGCATCCGTGTCTAGAGGATATCCGAACTGTATCTGAAATTTGAATCTGAATGAGTATCAGAATGGCGTCTGTGTCTGGGGCGTATCTGAACTGTATCTAAAAGTTGAATCTGAATGATTATCATAATGGCATCCGTGTCTGGAGTGTATCTGAACTGTATTTGAAAGTTGAATCTGAATGAGTATCAGAATGGCATCCGTGTCTGGGGCGTATCTGAACTGTATATGAAAGTTGAATTTGAATGAGTATCAGAATGACGTCTGTGTCTGGAGCGTATCTGAAAGTTAAATCTGAATGAATATAAGAATGGTGGCCGTGTCTGGAGCGTATCTGAACTGTATCTGAAAGTTGAATCTGAATGAGTATCAGAATTGCATCTATGTCTGGATCGTATCTAAACTGTATCTGAAAACTTTGATCATTGTTAAATGATAGTTGTTGATTAATCTTATCCTGAAAAAGGTAAAATGTTAGCTAATATGCAATGTCATGTTGTATGAAATGCATAGTGTAATGTATTTGTGTTATCAATGTTTATAATATATGGATGCGATGTATGTGTATGTGAGCTAATCTGGTGCACTACTTTTGGATTGGGGAAAATAAATCCCTGATTACTGCTGAGGATATGGAGTGTATGTCTTCATGCTGTGAAGTTGAAGTGTTGATGAATTTCCTTCTAGATAAATAAACTCTGTTGTAAGGGAAATGTCGTGTACTGCTTAGAAAATCATGTTGGGGAATCTTGAGAAAATGGACGACTCCTACTGGGAATTGATAACTTGGAAGTTTTTATCTGCTGGAGATTAAACTGCACACTGCGGAGAATTTATAGAAATATCTTAGAGATATTTCCCTACCTTAAAGCCATCAGTGATTGTCTTTTTTTATTTTGTTTATTTGTAAACAATAATTATGTTCAAATGCATATGTTCAAGAATAAATCATTGGACGTTTTTGCAAACAAAACACAAGAGTAAAGAAAAACAGATAGTTTTTCACTTTCAAAGGGATATCTTTGTATTGACTTTGAGTAAGTATTTTTGTACAATGAGACAAACATTCTAGTAATAGAATGCTGTCGTAAAAAATGAAAATTTTGATACAAAGAAAAGATAGCTGTGATCGGTGGATCTGGAACTGACTGTTTTTAGCTGGTTTCGCGAAATGTCGCGGTAAGCAAGAGTCGCCACCGTCTTTTATTTTCTCCAAATGGAAAGGACAAAAGCACAGAAAAATTCCTTATAGAGATTGCTCTCGGTTCGGGAGGTAGATTATAGAAAGGGAAGGTGTTAGCACCCTTTCTATCCATGGTTATCCATGGGCTCTTAGATACTTGCTCATTGTGTTTTCAAAATGTTTGTTTGCTTTTCAAGGTGAGTGGGTTTTGAAAAAAAGTTTCGTTTGAAAAATCTCTAAGTAACTCTTGTATCTGTCCTCAAGAGTGTATAAAAAATTTGTTTGAAAACTTTTAGGAAGTGTAGGTGTGAAAAGTATTTTGTTTGTTTTTGAAAAGAGCAAGTATCTATGAGAATCTACCTACCCTAAGGAATTCGTCTGTGTAAATGTCCTTTAAAGTAGTGCCATCCCACCATTGAGAGGTAGGTAGCACCACCGTTGGAGGTGTTCGGGTCAATTCGAGGTTCGGGACATGGTGATCACCAGAGTAATGGGAAGACACCTTAGAAGCTACCCTCATGCCAGGTTCCCGGATCATGAGGACTTACTAAGACATCCTCTACTCGACGATCACCTTTCGAGGGGCAAGGCAACAGTGAGGCGTACCCTAGGGGTGGTGTGTGAATTGTATGTCATTTTCAGTTTATTGTTTGTCTTGTCATATATTGGTGATCTACGCTTTGATTTTATTTTTGGGCATTCATTCTTTCATGTTATTGTTTAACAGTTAAAGGTGCGGGAATTTAAAGTGCGGAAAAGATAAAGGTCCTACGCTATTACAAAGGCGCGGGTCTACAACGCCAAATTAATCCAGACCCGATTTAAAATAAAGTGCAGAAAATAAATGCCTAATTAACTATTACAGGGCTTTGGAACAAGTACATTATATTTACATCAAAGAAATAAATAAAACGCGCGAAAAGAGAATATAATCGAATGCGAGGGCGTTGAACCCTTTAAAGGAATTAAAATAAAATTAATAGAATAATTAAATTAAATAAAAAGAAAGAACTTATTTTTTATGTTTTTTTTGTATTTATGACATTAAGGAAAATTAAATTGGAATTAAAAGTCAAATAATTCTAGTTCTAACTATTTTTTTTATTTATTAAAGAAAATGCATTAAAGTTAAAACCTAGAATTAAAACTAATTAATTATAAAATTTATTTACAAAATTAATGGTTAATGATACTTATAATAAAAATAATTAATTAATTAAAAAAAGATAAAAAGTGCTAAAGGTCTATTTTTTGTTATTTTTGGTTATTGAGAAAAAGAATTAAATTAACAACTTAAAATAAGAACCAAATTTATTATTGGATTTATTTACAAAAGAAGTTATTGATGAATTAAATTAAAATGAAACATATTTTTGTCCTTTTATGATTTTCTGATTTTTTGGTGTTTTTTTATTATTATGTTAAGAAAATATTTATTTGAAAAATTAAATGGAATTTAAACAAACAAACAAGAATAAAAAAAAAAAAGGGAATAGGAGAGAGCAAACCAAGGGGGTGTAGACCCCAAATGAGGAGGTGAACTTGATGAACTCTGGCCCAATAGAAGGAGCCCTTTTGCTGACTTTTTGGATCACATGTGGAGCGTTGACTGGAGCATTCCATGGACCTCCCATTCTGACCTTCAGATGCTTCTTTCAAGACACTTGGCAAGCCTTTGTATTGGGTGTATGGTGAACCCTTGGAACATGCACTGCGTTGGAACAAGTTAAACAAAATAATAGAAGTGAAATGGGGGGACCTGGGATTCGAACCCAGGTCCCAATGATCATTGCCTATACGCCTTAACCAATGGAGCTGCGTGCGTTAGTTGTATATAATATAAGAAATAAATAATATAAAATAAAATGGTAGTTAGTGTTAAAAATAAAAAAAAAGCGCGCTGGATTCAAACCAGCCATTCACAGCGTGACACACAATCATCTTCCCCAATGCACCTGTAATGAAAATGAAATAGCGGGGGTTTTAAACCCCCCCAAAACTCAAGCTATTTGAAAATAGCGAATAGGCCATGCCTAAACATAAATTGAGCGCGACAAGCAAATTGGAATCCTCAGGTTGCCACGATTTCGTTCATGCTGGTGTCAAAGTCCAATTTTACCTCATAACCAAAGCCCTAATTCTGAGTTTCAAGAACCCTAGTTTTTGTTCATGGTGGAATCGGATTTAGACACCTATAATCCAATTGGATGCCACAAAAAGCTTAAGAGGACAATTGTTAGTTCAAATCAATCAATAAAAATCAATGGAAATGGATGATTCGTGCTATGCATTTCTGAAAAAAATATACAAACCGTGTAGCTTTGTGGGACTGATTCCTTGCACGTTTGAGTGTGGTTTTGATCGCTGGAGCTTTCTTGGGAACTCAGGAATATGTTTTGATCAAAATGGAGGCTCAACCAATGCTCCAAAGCAGTTTTCAGTTTTCAAAAAAAATGGCCAAAAATGTGAGTTTTCTTTTTGAGTGTTTATGCGCAGCCCCCTTCCAATTTCATTTTGTCTCACTTGTATAGGCATTAGGCAATGTGAATCAAGAGGAATTATGGCCTCTTAATGCAAAGCTTTCAATTTCAAGATCCTCCATAAACCTCCATAACCAAGCTTCCTTTTTTGACTCATTTTTGAATTCTTGCTTCAATTAGCCTTTTGCACGAATTTGGTAAGTTGCATAATGATAAGTCAAGGTTAGTTAAGGCCAAATATTCCATTTAATTAAGCTTTTTGATTTTCTTTTGATTTTAAAAGATTTAAAATTAATTAAATCCAATAAAATCAATTAAAAATGAAACAATTAATTAAAAAATATGAAATAAAAGGTGGGACACGTGGGAAGCATGGCCAAGTTAATTCAAGTGGAAAAAGTGGGCCCTTTTTGTCAAAAATGAAATTTCAAGGATAAATGATTTTGGCCATTTCACAAAAATTTCCCAACTTCTCCAATGCATATCTTGCTCAATTTTTAAGCTTTGATCATGTTCTTGGACATTTTAGAAAGGTCTTGAAGTCCTCTAAACAATGTCCTTGGTCCCATATCATTTTGATTTACCAATCTCAAGTTATGGTCTTTGACTTAAAGTCCCTTTTTTGTTGACTTTTGAAAATTACCTATAATGTTGAAATTGATAACTTTTTGTGAGAGCATTTCTTGGACTTGGAGTATGAAGATGAGTTGTAGGAAATGTCTTTCTATTCAAAATGAGCTTTGGATGGAATTTTTATGATAATCCATGTGAAAGTTATGCCCTGGTCAATTTACAGTTGACTTTTTCAGCTGTCCAAATAAGGAAACTTTTGCATCTTGATGATTTTTGAGCCAAGCTTTGAGAATCATGATCAAGCATTGATCAAATGATGTTTGTGGCTTCAAAATGAGATGTTGACCAAAAATTTGAACTTTTGACTGTCAAATGACCATTTTGCCCCTACAGTTGACTATAGTGCAATTAGGGTTTTTGACTGTGCAATTTTGTGCTGAAAGTCTTGAAACTTTGTATGAGGATGCTTGACCATATTTGTAGGCATGTGAGACTTGATTGGACCCTTGGAAACTTCATTTTCTTGATCAGAACCAAAACCCTAATCTTGACTTGTTTAGGAGGCCCTTGCATTGTGCAACCCTTGGGGAATTTTGCAGCTTGACTTGGCAATTTCTTGAAGAATATGGGAGGGCAAATTTTGGGGTACAACAGTTGCCCCTGTTCAATCTTTTTAGACCTGAGGATGCAGATTGGCTGACGTGCCTTTCGTAATCCGAGGGTAGAAGATGACTGAACACTAGAGTGCCCAGAAATTTGCGCTCACATAGTAGCAGTGTGATGGAAATGGGCTTATAGATGCCATTTAGAGATTGATGAATAGGATGATGGGCTTATAGATGCCATCGGGATGTTGATCGCGTAAGAGATTCATTAGCGAGAACCTGCGTACCTGCAAAAGAGAAAATGAGTACCTGTCATGTTGTAGGAGCTGGATTTCAGATGCTTGGTATGGATGTGTCCTGACTGGCTACAGGAGCTGGATCTGGATCTTCAAACGGTGATGAATGAACCAGGGGTGGTTACTACCTCAGCAGGAACGGTGAGAGAACCTTGGATGACTTTAACTTCAACAGCAATCGTTGCAAAAATCTTGGTGGGAATCACCATCTCTGCAGTATCGGGAGAGAGCCATAGGAAATTATAATCTCAAAAGCGGACGTTTGAGAAAAACCTGGAGTGGAATTATCGTCTCCGCAACATTGGGGAGAGAACCATAGGAAATTATAATCTCAACAGCGGACGTTTGAGAAAAACCTGGAATGGAATTATCGTCTCCGCAGCATTGGGGAGAGAACCATAGGAAATTATAATCTCAAAAGCGGGCGTTTGAGAAAAACCTGGGTTGGAATTATCATCTCCACAACATTGGGGAGAGAACCATAGGCAATTATAATCTCAAAAGCGGGCGTTTGAGAAAAACCTGGGTTGGAATTATCATCTCCACAACATTGGGGAGAGAACCATAGGCAATTATAATCTCAAAAGCGGGCGTTTGAGAAAAAACTGGGTTGGAATTATCATCTCCATAACATTGGGGAGAGAACCATAGGAAATTATAATCTCAAAAGCGGGCGTTTGAGAAAAACCTGGGTTGGAATTATCATCTCCACAACATTGGGGAGAGAACCATAGGCAATTATAATCTCAAAAGCGGGCGTTTGAGAAAAACCTGGGTTGGAATTATCATCTCCACAACATTGGGGAGAGAACCATAGGAAATTATAATCTCAAAAGCGGGCGTTTGAGAAAAACCTGGGTTGGAATTATCATCTCCACAACATTGGGGAGAGAACCAAAGGAAATTATAATCTCAAAAGCGGGCGTTTGAGAAAAACCTGGGTTGGAATTATCATCTCCACAACATTGGGGAGAGAACCATAGGCAATTATAATCTCAAAAGCGAGCGTTTGAGAAAAACCTGGGTTGGAATTATCATCTCCACAACATTGGGGAGAGAACCATAGGCAATTATAATCTCAAAAGCGGGCGTTTGAGAAAAACCTGGGTTGGAATTATCATCTCCACAACATTGGGGAGAGAACCATAGGAAATTATAATCTCAAAAGCGGGCGTTTGAGAAAAACCTGGGTTGGAATTATCATCTCCGCAGAATCGGGAGAGAACCATAGGAAATTATAATCTCAAAAGCGGATGTTTGAGAAAAACCTGGGATGGAATTATCATCTCCGCAACATTGGGGAGAGAACCATAGGAAATTATAATCTCAAAAGCGGACGTTTGAGAAAAACCTCTGATAACTTCTACTGAGTCTTCATCAGAAAAATCTGTTTGGGGTCGATTTAGCTGGACTAGAGAAGGCCTTGGACTGGATAAGAAATCTTTGGAGTCGATTAACTGAACCGGTCTAGGTCTTGAAATATGATTGAGAATTTAACTGAATCTTTCCTGAAAGGTAAAGGTCAGTCATATGTAATGCGTGATATGGATCAAGCAATGATGTTCTCAACCTAAATGAGATTTGTAAGATATAATGCGTACATGCATGCTATAATGATATATGTGATGTTTATGTATGTTTTCGTCTAGGAAAGTAAATCCTTGACGGGTGCCGGGAAGTCACTCCTGGGCTGATGTTTGGAGAATAGATTTTTGCTTCCGCTGGGGATGAGAGTTGCAAGAATACCGGTAGGAGAAGATAACTCCGTTGGGGAATAAACTTGGCGAATAGATAACTCTGCGGGGAGAAGAGTACTCTAACGATCTTGCTGGGAAGCAATACTCTGTGGGGAGAGAGATACTTTGCTGAGTGTTGATGATAACTTGTTGTGGATACCATCGTTATATTGGAAGTGTTAATGGACTTCACTGGGGATAAGAAAGAACTGTGTTGACGACGACCTTTCCGTGGCTTTTGGCTGAGGATAACCCAGTTATATCCTGGCGAGGAAATAACTCTTTGGATAAAGCCGGGCGACGCGTTCGTGCTTTGCGAGGGATAAGTTTCCAGAATCTACTGGGGATAGCTTACTGCTTGGGGAGATGGATTCCAACCTTCCTGGGGAACTGGATTGGACTCTCTTGGGGAAGTTTTGAGCTGCGGGGGAAGTGATTCCTTTGAATGTTGATATGCCTCCGGGGAACAATCTTTAGACCAAGATTGCCGGGGATGCTTGTTAAGAATATATATGCTGCCAGGGAATGTTGAGATCTGCTGGAGGATACCCAATTTCCTTAAGGCCTGATAATATAATTTGGAGACAGTGTACTGACTGCTTACTCTCTAGGGAATTAAGGTGTCTGGTTATGTTCTTCGGCTGAACCTACCTTGGTACCTTAGCGGATGGAGCCATTAGATCGCTTAGACCACTCATCATTGCCCCTGTTTCTGTGGGAGAAGGCACCTGTGGGGTGCTGATAATTGTTGATGGACAAACCTTCTTCTGGTAGGCAGGTGACAGGACGACAGGACATAGTCGTACGCTTTAATCCCTAACTTTTTCCTGGACCGCCCTTTCGGGTTTTCAGTCCATCGGGATACCCCTTTTTGCCCAAGCCGCCTTTTCAGGTTTTCGACTTGCCGGGTGTACAGATTTTTTCATTTCATCCCTTCATTTTGCCCGAACCCTTTTGGTTCGCCGGGAAGCCCTTATTTTTGCCTAGGTGTGTCAACCTAGCGGGTCTTTGATTGTGCGTAGTATTTTTTCGACTATGTCCACGCTTTCGGGATGTAGGGTGCTACCCCTGTTAGAAGTGCTTTGTCATGCCACCAGAAAGTGTTTGATCAGGCAAGATTCGTTGCTGGAGCGCCCCAAGTGACTCAGGCGGAGATTTGCCCCAGGCTGATAGGTTTTTTTTTTGGAGAGATTCTCCGAATCTTGACTTAACTGCCCCAGATGATGGACAATAGTCATGCCATGCCCCTTGATTGGAGATACTCTTGTTCATTAGACTTTCATTGTGCGAATTTCCCTGCTGTTCAAACAAAAAGTCATATGCAAACAAAGTTATGTTAAAAATGCAAATCCTATGTCTGTCTTGAAGATTTTTAAAATGCATTCTTTTTCATAAAACAAATGAATGTTTGTAAGACGTGATGTCAACTCGTTATTTTATTGCGATCCTTAAGGAGTCAGGATACCTTTCGTCACAGTATGCTTTCGAACTAACCCATGCTTCAGCTAGGACTTTTAAGGGTTATAACGTGGCCTGGTTCACGGTTTAAGAAACAAAAGATAAAGGCTCAAATTATTTGTACCCACCCACTCTTCGTGATGTTCTCTAAACCTAAACTCAGTTGATCGCGTTGGACCTTATTTGAGTCTTTGCTCTGATTTTCTGGTGATGATTCGGATGTTGATAACTTATTTTGAATAGGCAGTCATTTTGTTTTTGTCGAGGGTTTGTTAGACCTCTTTCTTGTCTAATTTTTGTTATCCCTTTCTTTTTTTGCCTGAACTGTTTCCTTTTTTGGAATTACAGTCAGCGGGATGCCCCAGTTTTGTAAGTCTCCTTCATAGGTTTTGACTTAATGGGTTTTTTATTTTTTGAGATAATGACTGCCTTTCTTTATGATTATTCGGAATCATCACTGTCTTCTTTTTTTTTGTAAGGACCTCCTTGGTGCCATTTGTCGTGCACCTGGATCAACTGAGAGAACTACCCTGCCCCAGGTTATGATTAAGGGTTTTAAATTTCGAAAAGAAAAACTCCTACTTCTTTGGCTCAGAGGGGTTGACGAGGGATTATCATCCTTATAACTCCAGTGTTTAGGGATTGAAACAATGCCTGTACCTCATTAGCGGGGTCTGTTCAAAAGCATACTGTAATGATCGCGGTATCGTTTTCGTCATCCTCCCTCAAGAGGCTTAGAATTTTAGATCAAGAACTGACATCAGAAAAAATATGAAAATAATTTGCATTTAGTGAATACGAATATATTGCTTCAAAACAGACATATGCGATGCATTAATGAAATAACAATGTTTAACATGAGTAAATGTTTGAACAAAAGAAAATTGCAATTTGAACAAAAGTTTTCCAGTCTCAGGATTTGTCACTTCAAATGGTGAGTCTTGCAGGGGTAGTAGAAGAATTCGGCCTGACCATCTTGGGTGAATTCCACTGCTCCTTTGTCAATCAGGTCCTGAATCTTGTTCTTCAGAGACCAACAGTCGTTTGTATTATGCCCCGGGCTGTCGGAATGATAAGCGCAACGGGCGTTGGGATTATACTTTGGTGACGCTGTATTCTGATTCTTAGGAGGGTCCCTTAATGTAGTCAGATTTAGTCTCAACAAGTGTTGTAGGGCATGAGACAGTGACGTGTTGAGCTGGGTAAATTGCCTCCTGGGCTTGTTTGGCTCACTCTGATCAACCCTTTGCTCCGGGCGAGTTTGTGGTTGGACCTGTGAAGTGGTAACAATTTGAAGAGGTCTATTTTTCCCCATACCCGACTATTTTCCTTTTGGAGGCTGATCACAGACTTGGCCCCTGGCTCGGACTGGTTGCTTCATGTTGGATCTGTCTTGGCGGAGTTGACTGATCATGGCCCCCAGTTCTCCTTGCTCCTGAGCTAAACCTTGAATGAGGGCCCTTTTCCCCAGCATCTGGGTTTTCAATGTGTCTACCTCAGCTTGTAGACGTTTCAGCTGTTCGTCCTTGTCATCTTCAGGACTCTTTCTGATCAGATTCCCCATGAGGAGTGTCCTCAACTCTTCCTGCCCCTTGGATAGGCTTAAGAAGGTCTCCCTGAACTGAGTCTCTTGAGCGAGAAGGTCCTGGTTATCTGGTTGGAAGGCCATTGCTGAAATAAACAGCGGGAAAGGTAAGTGACCTGCAACAAAGATACCTGTTATGCAATGATGAGTATGATATGCATGCAATGTTTTCAAGGACCTCGCAGGGTAAACAAGAAATTTGTTAAAATTTGAAACCGGTAGCTTGATTGAAGGAATTTCATATTTGTTGAGAGTCTCTCTTCCAAGGGTCAAAGGCTCACCATATCAAGTGGGTCATAGCCCATGACTCAAGTCATCAACCTTATTTTGCTTTCCAAACAACCTTGGCTGGGGGAACCTTCTTCAGGAGTCAAAGCTCACCATATCAAGTGGGTCATAGCCTCTGACAACCTTGGCTAGAGGAAAATAAATCCTCTTTGCCCCTTGCTAGGATAGTTGATTCACCGTGACCTGCATCACAAGCCCTTGAGATCCTTGAAATGGATTAGGATGTATGCAATGGTATGATGTCATGATGCATGGGGTAATATGGATAAGCCCTGTTATGAGCCCTTATTAAGGACTGCAAACCAAAACCTGCAAGAAACTTAGTACACTCTGTTATGAGTCCCAATTAAGGACTATAAACAAAACCTGCAAGAAATTCAGTAAACTTTGTTATGAGTCCCAATTAAGGACTATAAACAAAACCTGCAAGAAATTCAGTAAACTTTATTATGAGTCCCAATTAAGGACTATAAACAAAACCTGCAAGAAATTCAAGGGTCAGATAATAAGCATGCAAGTAGTTCAAGTATGAAGGCACACAAGTCACACAAAAGAACCCTTAGAGTTTAGGCCAGCATGAGGTCTAGGTGTTACCCTCTTTCAGTTGGTTGGTTCATACCTGTCCTATCAAAGTAACCGGGTTCTTAGAGGATCCCAATATCATTGACTACCCTCAATCGGTCATAACTCCAGCATCACAATCTTTTCTTGCAGCCAGAACCATCACGAGAGTTTAGCCTCAATGGGCGTAGCATACTGCTACTGTTCTAATGGCCAAGTTGTGTCATTTAAGGTTCTAAGGTCTGTTGGTGCTTAATGAATCCTTGGAAGACCCATATTCTCCCCGTTTCAACACGAGGGATATCGGTACAGACCAAGGCGCCACACCAACGTAGCCACTGCTTCACCCATGTCGGTATACGCCGGACAGGTCCCTCACAGCTTATGCTACCTAAACAGGGTATCCCCAGATCCGGGTTAGGATCTATGTAACTCCCATGCAACCCACAATAGTAAAGCAAGAAAGTCAATACAATTGAAAACACAGTTATGAACTAACCCTAAGGTACACCTCACTTTAAGTTAAATCCCCAGCAGAGTCGCCAGTTCTGTGATCGGTGGATCTGGAACTGACTGTTTTTAGCTGGTTTCGCGAAATGTCGCGGTAAGCAAGAGTCGCCACCGTCTTTTATTTTCTCCAAATGGAAAGGACAAAAGCACAGAAAAATTCCTTATAGAGATTGCTCTCGGTTCGGGAGGTAGATTATAGAAAGGGAAGGTGTTAGCACCCTTTATATCCATGGTTATCCATGGGCTCTTAGATACTTGCTCATTGTGTTTTCAAAATGTTTGTTTGCTTTTCAAGGTGAGTGGGTTTTGAAAAAAAGTTTCGTTTGAAAAATCTCTAAGTAACTCTTGTATCTGTCCTCAAGAGTGTATGAAAAATTTGTTTGAAAACTTTTAGGAAGTGTAGGTGTGAAAAGTATTTTGTTTGTTTTTGAAAAGAGCAAGTATCTATGAGAATCTACCTACCCTAAGGAATTCGTCTGTGTAAATGTCCTTTAAAGTAGTGCCATCCCACCATTGAGAGGTAGGTAGCACCACCGTTGGAGGTGTTCGGGTCAATTCGAGGTTCGGGACATGGTGATCACCAGAGTAATGGGAAGACACCTTAGAAGCTACCCTCATGCCAGGTTCCCGGATCATGAGGACTTACTAAGACATCCTCTACTCGACGATCACCTTTCGAGGGGCAAGGCAACAGTGAGGCGTACCCTAGGGGTGGTGTGTGAATTGTATGTCATTTTCAGTTTATTGTTTGTCTTGTCATATATTGGTGATCTACGCTTTGATTTTATTTTTGGGCATTCATTCTTTCATGTTATTGTTTAACAGTTAAAGGTGCGGGAATTTAAAGTGCGGAAAAGATAAAGGTCCTGCGCTATTACAAAGGCGCGGGTCTACAACGCCAAATTAATCCAGACCCGATTTAAAATAAAGTGCAGAAAATAAATGCCTAATTAACTATTACAGGGCTTTGGAACAAGTACATTATATTTACATCAAAGAAATAAATAAAACGCGCGAAAAGAGAATATAATCGAATGCGAGGGCGTTGAACCCTTTAAAGGAATTAAAATAAAATTAATAGAATAATTAAATTAAATAAAAAGAAAGAACTTATTTTTTATGTTTTTTTGTATTTATGACATTAAGGAAAATTAAATTGGAATTAAAAGTCAAATAATTCTAGTTCTAACTATTTTTTTTATTTATTAAAGAAAATGCATTAAAGTTAAAACCTAGAATTAAAACTAATTAATTATAAAATTTATTTACAAAATTAATGGTTAATGATACTTATAATAAAAATAATTAATTAATTAAAAAAAGATAAAAAGTGCTAAAGGTCTATTTTTTGTTATTTTTGGTTATTGAGAAAAAGAATTAAATTAACAACTTAAAATAAGAACCAAATTTATTATTGGATTTATTTACAAAAGAAGTTATTGATGAATTAAATTAAAATGAAACATATTTTTGTCCTTTTATGATTTTCTGATTTTTTGGTGTTTTTTTATTATGTTAAGAAAATATTTATTTGAAAAATTAAATGGAATTTAAACAAACAAACAAGAATAAAAAAAAATAAAAAAAAAGGGAATAGGAGAGAGCAAACCAAGGGGGTGTAGACCCCAAATGAGGAGGTGAACTTGATGAACTCTGGCCCAATAGAAGGAGCCCTTTTGCTGACTTTTTGGATCACATGTGGAGCGTTGACTGGAGCATTCCATGGACCTCCCATTCTGACCTTCAGATGCTTCTTTCAAGACACTTGGCAAGCCTTTGTATTGGGTGTATGGTGAACCCTTGGAACGTGCACTGCGTTGGAACAAGTTAAACAAAATAATAGAAGTGAAATGGGGGGACCTGGGATTCGAACCCAGGTCCCAATGATCATTGCCTATACGCCTTAACCAATGGAGCTGCGTGCGTTAGTTGTATATAATATAAGAAATAAATAATATAAAATAAAATTGTAGTTAGTGTTAAAAATAAAAAAAAAGCGCGCTGGATTCAAACCAGCCATTCACAGCGTGACACACAATCATCTTCCCCAATGCACCTGTAATGAAAATGAAATAGCGGGGGTTTTAAACCCCCCCAAAACTCAAGCTATTTGAAAATAGCGAATAGGCCATGCCTAAACATAAATTGAGCGCGACAAGCAAATTGGAATCCTCAGGTTGCCACGATTTCGTTCATGCTGGTGTCAAAGTCCAATTTTACCTCATAACCAAAGCCCTAATTCTGAGTTTCAAGAACCCTAGTTTTTGTTCATGGTGGAATCGGATTTAGACACCTATAATCCAATTGGATGCCACCAAAAGCTTTAGAGGACAATTGTTAGTTCAAATCAATCAATAAAAATCAATGGAAATGGATGATTCGTGCTATGCATTTCTGAAAAAAATATACAAACCGTGTAGCTTTGTGGGACTGATTCCTTGCACGTTTGAGTGTGGTTTTGATCGCTGGAGCTTTCTTGGGAACTCAGGAATATGTTTTGATCAAAATGGAGGCTCAACCAATGCTCCAAAGCAGTTTTCAGTTTTCAAAAAAAATGGCCAAAAATGTGAGTTTTCTTTTTGAGTGTTTATGCGCAGCCCCCTTCCAATTTCGTTTTGTCTCACTTGTATAGGCATTAGGCAATGTGAATCAAGAGGAATTATGGCCTCTTAATGCAAAGCTTTCAATTTCAAGATCCTCCATAAACCTCCATAACCAAGCTTCCTTTTTTGACTCATTTTTGAATTCTTGCTTCAATTAGCCTTTTGCACGAATTTGGTAAGTTGAATAATGATAAGTCAAGGTTAGTTAAGGCCAAATATTCCATTTAATTAAGCTTTTTGATTTTCTTTTGATTTTAAAAGATTTAAAATTAATTAAATCCAATAAAATCAATTAAAAATGAAAAAATTAATTAAAAAATATGAAATAAAAGGTGGGACACGTGGGAAGCATGGCCAAGTTAATTCAAGTGGAAAAAGTGGGCCCTTTTTGTCAAAAATGAAATTTCAAGGATAAATGATTTTGGCCATTTCACAAAAATTTCCCAACTTCTCCAATGCATATCTTGCTCAATTTTTAAGATTTGATCATGTTCTTGGACATTTTAGAAAGGTCTTGAAGTCCTCTAAACAATGTCCTTGGTCCCATGTTATTTTGATTTTCCAATCTCAAGTTATGGTCTTTGACTTAAAGTCCCTTTTTTGTTGATTTTTGAAAATGACCTATAATGTTGAAATTGATAACTTTTTGTGAGAGCATTTCTTGGACTTGGAGTATGAAGATGAGTTGTAGGAAATGTCTTTCTCTTCAAAATGAGCTTTGGATGGAATTTTTATGATAATCCATGTGAAAGTTATGCCCTGGTCAATTTACAGTTGACTTTTTCAACTGTCCAAATAAGGAAACTTTTGCATCTTGATGATTTTTGAGCCAAGCTTTGAGAATCATGATCAAGCATTGATCAAATGATGTTTGTGGCTTCAAAATGAGATGTTGACCAAAAATTTGAACTTTTGACTGTCAAATGACCATTTTGCCCCTACAGTTGACTGTAGTGCAATTAGGGTTTTTGACTGTGCAATTTTGTGCTGAAAGTCTTGAAACTTTGTATGAGGATGCTTGACCATATTTGTAGGCATGTGAGACTTGATTGGACCCTTGTAAACTTCATTTTCTTGATCAGAACCAAAACCCCAATCTTGACTTGTTTAGGAGGCCCTTGCATTGTGCAACCCTTGGGGAATTTTGCAGCTTGACTTGGCAATTTCTTGAAGAATATGGGAGGGCAAATTTTGGGGTACAACAATAGCTATGTGCAATAATCCCATGGGGTTCTCATTCTGCTATAGCCTTCGTATCTCTGAGAATCTTGTCTATTTGTTGCCTTGTACGAAGCTGATTGAATTGATCAGAACCGTCGAGTTTGTAAGTTGTCCGCAAGGTGATCCAACGGGACATAGTCATACGCTTTAAATCCCTAACTTTTTCCTGGACCCCCCTTTCGGGTTTTCGGTCCACCGGGATACCCTTTTTTGCCCAAGTCGCCCTTTCGGGTTTTCAACTTGCCAGGTGTACAAATTTTTGTGTTTTATCCCTAATTTTTGCCAGAAGCTTTTTGGTTCACCGGGATGCCCTTGTTTTACCTAGGCATGTCAACCTAGTGGGTATCCTATGCGTAGTATCTTTTGACTATGTCTATGTTCACAGGGTGTGGCAGGTTATCACCATCCATGGTGGTTAAGATCATTGCTCCACCAGAGAATATGCTTTTGATTGCAAATGGTCCTTCATATGTAGGAGTCCATTTGCCCCTGGGGTCACCTTGCAGAAGTATGATGTGTTTGATCACCAAATCCCCAACTTGATATACTTGGTGTCTGACCTTTTTATTGAAAGCCTTGTGTGATACGGTGGGAGAACTGACTTGAGGTTTGCGTTTGTATTCGCACTTGTTCGGTTTAGCAAGAGTCACCACCGACTTTTTATTTTATCCTAAGGAAAGGTTAAAAAGCACAGGAAAAACCTTTTGAGATGTTTCGTGGGTTCGGGGGTAGATTATGAAAAGGGAAGGTATTAGCACCCTTTTCATCCATGGTTATCCATGGGCTCTTAGTTACTTGTTTTATATCACTTGCCTTGATTTCAATTGCTTGAAATGGTGTGTGTGAGTGTGTTTTGAAAATGTTTTGAAAAAGAGGCCTTGTCTAGGCAACCCTTGTAATGACTCGTGTTTTAGTATATACGAAGGTGTGTATCTTTTCGAAAAGATGTTTCAAATGTTTTTGGAAGTTTGTTTTGAAAGTGTATTGTGGAGTGGATTTTGAAATGTAGGCAAGTGTGTTTGCAAGTTTGATCAAGTAACTAAGAGTTGCCTACCCCTAAATTTACTCAAAGGTTTTTCTCATGTTTTAACCCTTTTAACAATTTTGTTCCACCATTGTATTTGGTGGACAATCTTGTGTTAGGATGTTAACGTGATAGGCGCGGGTCATCGTATGGACCATGAATGCAATGGTGCCAAGTGTCTTTGGCAATTTGCTTGAAGGGACTTGATCATTTTGATAGGAAACTTTCGAAAGCGTCATCGAGGGACTTATGATCATTTGAATTGTTTTGCCAAAGAAACTCAACGTGCAAGCATGGCCCATTTTGGAAGGCAACAAGCGGGATTACCCTAGGGGTGTAAGTGTGAATGGTATATTGATTTCATGCATTTGTCTTTGTATTAGGTTATCTAGCGTTTGATTTTATTTACATGCAAACCCTAGGTCTAACCATGGTATAAGAAAAAGAAAATATTTTAAATTTTATGTATTAATGTTTTATGTTAGTATTTTTTATGTACAAGGATTTTAACTACAGAAAAGAAAATAAAATTGTTCAACTTTAAGAAAATTAATATTCATATCTTTTCTTTAAAATGTAATAATATAAAAAGGAAACAATTAAGAAAATTTGTGTAAAAAAAAAAGTGTTAATGTATTATTTATTTACAAAATTCAACTGTGTTATAAAAAAGAAAATAAAAGAGCTAATAAAATTTAATGTAAAAAAATTTTATTTAACAAAATAAAAAAAGATATGAGGTGATAAGAAAAAAAAAGTATTAGTTTTAAAATTAAATGGGCTAAGGGATTTATTTGAGCCCAATCAGAAAATGAACAGAAGCATGGGGGGGGGGGGGGTGCGTTAGGATTGGAAATGGGCTTTAGTGTTTTTAGAAAGGGCAAGGCCCAACATAAACATAACATTTTTTGTAGGGTTTCAGGGTTTGCTTCATTTGGGATTAGGGTTTGCCACACAGAGGCGCCGTTCACTTCGTTCTCATTCCTCTCTTCTTCCTCTCAAGCCATGGATTCTGAATGAAATCTCCGTCCCTGTGCCAGGCGCAATCCTTTCTCCTTTCCCCATGGTCATGTCTGGGCGATGTTTGCAAAGGTAATGAACTCATAGTTTATGTTTTAGGGTTTCCAATTCGTGCATGTTTTTTACTCTTTGATAAATTTCTAATCTCTGAACATTATTACTGTTATGTGAGGTGTGAAGGAAAAAGGTAGAAAAGTTATACCTTCGTTGTCTTTTGAAAATGGAGGAGAGAGCTGGAGGCGCCTAGGGTGGACAGGGCGGAGAGGCGCGTGATGTGCTGCGTTGGCTTGCTGGAAAACCTGGTACTCCTTATTTCGCCTTTTAGGTTTGATGATGATGACTGAAAACCTAGCTTTAACCACTTATTTTCTTCTTCTACTTCTTTGCCTCGCCTTTTGAATAGCTTGCTTGTATGCTTGTATGCTTATTTTCTTGGGTTCTGAGTTGTCTTGACGATGTTGGTATGATTCTGAATATGGTTGCCTCTGTATGTTGATTGATGAGTAAGGGTTTGTTATTGCTAGCCCAATGATGCGGTTGCTCTGAGGGCTTCTATTGCTTCAGTTGGTTATTTGGATGTTTCAGTGTTTGCCTTCTTTTCCTCTTCTTGCCCCTGAGATGCTCATTGGTATTGATCTTGAGTATTGCTTTTGTGATGTTTATGACCCAATGATGAAATCATTCTGAGGGTGTTGGATTTGAATGCTTCAAGGTTTGGTGAATGCTTCAAGGCTTGGTATGCTGTTTGTGTTTTAAACAGGTCTAATTTTTGGTATGAGCTTAAAGTGATTTTGACAGCATTTGTATGGCTTTAGCAAACTTCAGGCTACAAGGCTTGAGGTTACAGGCTTGCTGACTTCAGGCCTTTATGCAGTATCAGGTTTGAGCTGGTTTAAGCTTCTTCTGGTTTAGGCTTTTTGGCTTGACAGGTTGAAAGGCTTATGCTGGCTTTTGATGCAGTTTAGCAGGTGAAGGCTTTTGCTTGTATAGGCTTGTTATTTTTGTTTTGAGTTTACAGGTTTGGAAGCTTAGGGAAGGCTTGAAGCTTCAGGCCTTTGGTTGTTTGAAGCTTCAGGTTTTTTTTGAAGTGTTTTAATCTTATGGAGGCAGGCTGTCCTCTTGATACAGTTTGTGGCTTTTCTCTTTTGTATTTTTTTCTGCCCCCTCTACTGTTCTATTACATTTTTGTTTTTATATCCCTCAAGCCTAAAGCCTGTAAGCCTCTTTTTCTTTTTCTCTTCTCTCTCTCTCTACAGTTTTAAGCATTTTTTATTGCTTATGATGTACTATTCTGAAAAAGTAACTTGGCTGGAAAGTGATGATTTGAACCTTGCTTGCATTTGTCCCTTTCCTCTGCATACTTTCCATATTTCTTGCATGCTTTGTGTACTTTGTTGACAGCATTTTGTACTTCTTTGACAACTTTTGGATAGCCTTTTGTACTTATTGATGTTTTAATATCTTTTGATATCTTTGGATAGTTGCTTTGACAGCTTGTTGTCCAGTTTGGACTTTGGTTAGGCATGCTTTGCAATTCTGGACAGTTTAGTTTGCTATTCAGTTTGCCTTTTTGATTATGCAGCTTGTTGACAATGCAGTATGTTTGAAAATTTGAATTTGTGCATTTCACATTTTTGCAAGACATTCTATCCCTCTTTGTGAACCAAGAGCAATCTTGTGATTTGCAGAGAGGGGAAACTGATTCCGGCCAGTTACTTTTAATGATGAGTCCTTTTTTATCTGTCTGCTTTTTATTGTTTCATCTGCTTTTGACTTTTTCTTTTTCTTTGTTTTGTAGATAAAAATCAATGGAGCAAAAGAGGAGTAGCAGTAGAATATGAAGATTTAGGAAATTTAGGATTCAATTTTATTTCAATTTTAATCATTGTAACCATTATTATTATAAATACTTTGTAAATAAATACTGTATTTAAATAACAATTGTAACAAATAATTAAAGATGAATAAAATCCATTTTTGATCAGTTAATTCTTTTTCCAGCTGTCTATTTAATTACTTATAAATTCTTAAATTATAATAAATGGAAATAAATCCCAATTATCCTAACTTAGAATAAATAAACAACTAATAAACACTGTGATCAATTAATGATAAACCCGACGTTTCAAAAATCCAAAGCAATGCACAGTCAATCACAACAAATGCCCAAATGTCCTTTCCTTTTACTGATTAAATCCAAACACTGTAAATTCTCAATCAACAGCCTCAGTCCATATCTCAGAGTAAATTGAAAAGCACTGATAGAATTAATTCTTTTTCTGAGAAATATGCGCACAAAACCCTGATTCTTGTCTTAATTTACACAGAAACGCCTGCCTGATCAAGACCTGAGCCAACTCAACCAAACCTTAACAATCTGCTTGAACTGCTTTAAAATCAATGGAAACCCTAAATTTTGTCTGACTGACGAGAAAAGTCTGTTTGACCGATTCCTGAGTCAGTCTGAAAAATCAGGGAAAGCCCGAAGCTGTGATTTCTTGTGGAAAAAAAGGAGGGCAAATTTTGGGGTACAACAGTTGCCCCTGTTCAATCTTCTTGAACCTAAAGAGTTAGATTGGCAAGCTTGCCTTTCGCGACTCGAGGGTAAAAGGAGATTGGACACTAGAGTGCCCAAAAATTTGCACTTGGTGATGTGATGGTAGAGGGAATGGGCTTACAAATGCCATTTGGTGATGGGCTTAAAGATGCCATCTAGGGATGTGATAGAATCTTGTCGGGGGATGGGCTTAGAGATGCCATCTGGAAATGGGCTTAAAGATTCCATTTGGAAGTTGCTGGTAGGAGGATGGACTTAAAGATGCCATCTGAAGGTGATTGTTGAACTGTATGTCATTGGTGAGTGGACGAGTATCCATGTTTTGGAACATCTCTGAACTGGGGTTCTGAACAAGCGATAGATTGACATCCATGTTTGGATAATCCATAAACCGTTTTCAGGAGTTGAAGTTGAATAAGCAATAGATCAGCATCCATGTTGGGAGGCGTCCGTAAACTGTTTTCAAGAGTTGAGAAGAATCTGAACAAGCGATAGGTCAACATCCGTTACTTGGAGAACCCGTGAACTGTTTTCAGAAGTCTTGACGTTGAGAAGGAACCGGTGTAGGGTTTCCTGATGATGATTCTGTGTAAAACTGCATCTGGATGAATCTGGAATAAGTATCAGAATGTCGCCATGTCTGGGTCACATCTGAACTATCTCTGGGTGAATCTGAATAAGTATCAAAATGTCGCCATGTCCGGGTCACATCTGAACTATTTCTAGAAAGAATCTTGGAAGACGATGATCTTTGTCTGTCGACTAATCTTTCCTGAAAAGGTGAAGAGTTAGTTGTATGCAATGTCATGATGCATGATGCAATGTATGTTATATCAATTTTTATGATATGATTGTGATGAATGCGCATGTAAGCTGATGAGCTATCTTGCTGAGGATAGATGAATCCTGGATGGTTGGAGACAAAGAATCTTGACTGCTACCGGGGAAAATAATTCCTTGGCTGCTGCTGGGGAGGGCAAGAATCTTTTGATCATTGAAAATGAGAAGTCCTGGGACCACTGTTGGGGAACCAGGAGCTTGGGTTGTAGGTCAATCTACTGGGGAATTCCTGTCTTGAGGAGATCTTCACTGGAGAACATTCGAATATTCTGTAAGGTGCTGAGAACGAGAGTCTTCATTCTGCTTGGGGATTGATAGTTGGAAGTTTTAGCTCCGCTGGGGATTTTGAATCTTGACTCTGAGGGGAATTAGATTCTAGAAGGTTCTCTGGCTGGGGAAATCAGCTTTGAGAAAGCTCTTGTTCTGCTGAGGATCCTGAAGTTAAACTCTATTTGGGGAATTGAGAATTCAGGTTACATGCCACTTTGAGAATGAGAATCTTCATTCTATCGGGGGTCAGAAATTGGGAGTGTACCAATCTTCTGAGGTGATGAGAATCTTCATGCTATTAACGGTCGGAAACTGGGAGTATACCAATCTTCTGAGGTTTTCCGGATGAGAGTCTTCATTCTTGAGAGAAACAGATTTTTTAGTTGTCTGTTATCCTGTTGGTGGTTGTAATTTTCAGCAGGTGATGTGAAATTTTTTGATGATTAATACTTCACAAGATGAAGGAACCTTGACGATTACTACTTCAATATGAAGGAACCTTGATGATTACTACTTCAAGATGAAGGAACCTTGATGATTACTACTTCAAGATGAAGGAACCTTGATGATTACTACTTCAAGATGAAGGAACCATGATGATTACTACTTCAAGATGAAGGAACCTTGATGATTACTACTTCAAGATGAAGGAACCTTGATGATTACTACTTCAAGATGAAGGAACCTTGATGATTACTACTTCAAGATGAAGGAACCTTGATGATTACTACTTCAAGATGAAGGAACCTTGATGATTACTACTTCAAGATGAAGGAACCTTGATGATTACTACTTCAAGATGAAGGAACCTTGATGATTACTACTTCAAGATGAAGGAACCTTGATGATTACTACTTCAAGATGAAGGAACCTGTTGATCAGACTGCATATGTTATGAATGCCGTTGACAGGTAATTTGTTTTGGAGAATAAATCCTTGACAAATGTTGGGGAAATAAACCCATGACTGCAGGTCTGCTAGAGAGGTTTCATCACTGCCCCCAGTATCAGATGCATGTGATATTGCCAGGAAACTTGGTCTGTTCGTAACCCTTGAGATTGACATTTGAATGCCCCAAGTGATGGTGACGGAGACTTGCCCCAGGTTAATCTGCAATTGAGAGATTTTGTTGAAATCTTGACTGGACTGCCCCAGGTTAACTGAACTTTGAAAGATCTGTTGAAACCTTGACCGGACTGCCCCAGGTTAACTGAACTTTGGTAGATCTGTTGAAACCTTGACTGGACTGCCCCAGGCGTGCTGGATAGTGACATGTCAAGCCCCCTTGTTGATGGGAGATTTGTTAATGGAAGTGTCATCCTTTTTGAAGTGATTTTGTTCACTGAGAGAGTTTTCGTTCCTCCGAACATTCGCTGTATGAATTTCTTCGCTGTCAAACAAATAACCAAATGCAAACAGTGATATTCAAACAATGCAAAGTTTATGTTTGTCTCTAAGTTTTAAAAAATGTGTTTTTTAGCAGAAAACTTTTTTATAAGACAAATCAACACAAGATTTTAGAGCAAAGCCTTACAGGAGTCAGGATACCTTTTGTAACAGTATGCTTTCGAACTAACCCATGCTTCAATTAGGACTTTTGAAGGGTTGTAACGTGGCTTGGTTCACGGTTTAAGAAACAAAGGATAAAGGCTCAAAGTATATTTGTACCCACCCGCTCTTCGTGATGTTCTTCAATCCTAAGCTCAGTTAATTGTGCGTCGCACTCTATTCGAGTTTGGAACGACTTTTTGGGTGATGGTTCACCAATTGAATTGGGAGACAGTCATCATCTCCTTTTTTCTTTTGCAACATTTTTCATGTTGTCGAGGATTTGTAATGACCTCTCTACTTTGATTTTGATTTGTTATCCCTAACTTTTGCCTGACTGTTCCTGTTTTCAAGATTACAGTCAGCGGGATGCCCCAGCTTTCTTAAGCCTCCTTTACAGGTTTTGGCTCAGTGGGCTTTTCTCTTTTGAGAGATTGATTGCCTATGTGATAGGGAACCATCACTTCCTTTTGATTCAAGAGGAATGCTTTTTTTTTTTTGACGTCGTTCTTTGTGTTACGAACTGAGAGTTTGCAACTTCGATGCACACCTTTTTTGAATTAACTGAGAGACTACCCTGCCCCAGGTTTATATCAAAGGTTTTGATTGTTTAGAACAGAAAACTCCTACTTCTTTGGATCAAAGGGGTTGACTAGGGATTATCTTCCTTATAACTCCAGTGTTTGGGAATTGAAAGAAATGCCTGTACATCATCAGCAAGGTCTGTTCAAAAGCATACTGCATGAGATTATGGTATTGTTTCGTCATCCTCCCTCTAAAGGCTTGCAACTTTTTATCAAGAGTCAAATATCATAAAGAGAAGCATAAGAGTAGCGAAAACGAATGGATGAATTCAAGACAAACATATGCAATGCATTAATGAAACAAAGTTTGACATTAATAGATAATTGTTTGAATGACAAAGAGATTACAACTTGAAAATTCAAAGAAACAAAGACGCTCTCAACGATTTGGCATAGCAGCAGTGATCACATTTGGAGTCTCCGGAGGGTCAAAACTTGATCTCCTCGGCATCAATCAAGTCTTGAATCTGATTCTTCAAAGTCCAACAGCTGTCGGTATCATGCCCAGGACTGTCCGAATGGTAGGCACATCTCACACTCGGGTTGTACTTGGAAGAGGAAGTATCAATATCTTGAGGAGGATCCTTTAGCGTGATTAACCTCAACCTCAGCAAATGTTGTAATGCTTGAGACAAAGGCATGTTGATGTCTGTATACTGCCTCTCTTGGTATCTTACCCTACGCCTCTTGCCCCGTTTTTGTTGAACAGGCGTGGGATCAGAGATCAGGATTTCCCCAGCATGTTGATCAAGACGACTCCTTTGACCAGTCACTGCATTGGACTCTTTCTTTCCGTTGTAGGGAATTATTTGAGTATCCGAGGATGTAGCTCCTTGGATCTTTCCACTTTTGATGCCAGCCTCGACCCTCTCGCCGGTTAGTATCAGCTCGGTGAATCCAGCTGAAGAGCTTCCAATTAAGTGATTGAAGAAAGGCCCTGTCAAAGTCCCCATGAAGATGTCAATCAGCTCTCTGTCAGTTAAAGGAGGTTGTACCCTACCAGCCAAATCTCTCCACCTTTGAGCATATCCCTTGAAGCTCTCGTCAGAACCCATGGTCATGTTCTGCAATTGCACACGAGTTGGTGCGAGATCAGCATTTTACTAATATTGTTTGTAAAAAGCAGTAGCTAAGTCCCCCCATGTGTGGATGCGAGAACTCTCCAATTGATAGAACCACTCGAGTTGATCCCCTACCAGGCTTTCTTGGAAGAAATGGATCCAAAGCCTTGGATCAGTTGCGTATGGTTGAATCTTGCGGACATAAGACATTAGATGCATCTTAGGGCAAGAAACTCCATCGTACAGAGCAAAGGTAGGGACTTTGAACTTTGGCGGAATGGCCAATCCAGGAACTAAACCCAAGTCTCCTAAGTCCAAGCCAGGTACTTGTTGGACCTCCATGGCATTGAGGCAATCCTCCAACTGTTTGTACTTGCCATCAGCGAGAGGATATTGTTCTTCAGAGTAGTCAGCTTCCTCAATCCCCAAATTGTGGTCTTCTTCAAGACTGACCCCCTTGTCCTTGAGAAGGAGAGCTTTCAGATCTTCTTGCCCTTTACCCATAGCCAGAAGCATTTGTTGGAATTGAGCGTTTTGAGCTTGGAGATCTTTCACCGTTTGTTCCATATCCATCTTACTGAAATAAACAGTAGGAAGAATAAGGAAACCTGAAAAGGAGAAACCTGCTATGCAATGATATGTATGCTATATATGCAATGTTTTCAAGGATCCCTTGGGGTAAACACAAGAGAATGTTAGAGGTTGAACTTTGATCTTTGATTGGAGCACTTTGCACCGGTGGATGTCTTTCCACGAGAATCAAGCTCACCATGTCAAGTGGGTCATAGCCCCTGATTCAAGTTGTTGCACTTGATCTTTGATTGGAGAACTTTGCACCGGTGGATGTCTTTCCACGAGAATCAAGCTCACCATGTCAAGTGGGTCATAGCCCCTGATTCAAGTTGTTGCACTTGATCTTTGATGGCATTTGTTTAGAGGAGAAACCTCTTGCCCCTTGGTAGACGTCTGGTTCAACGTAACCCTGCATCAAAAGAACCCTCGAGATTCTTGAAATGGTTATTGAAAATGCTATGGTATGATGTTATGATGTTATGTACATGTATGCAAAAGCAAGTGAGAGTATATACAGGTAATCATATTCACACAAAGCAAACAAGTCCTTAGGTTTAGGCTTGCATGGGGTTTGTAGGTAAGTACCCTCTTGTAGTTAGTTGGCTCATCCTGTCCTAGAAATAGAAACCGGGTTCTAAGGAGCTTAATATCATTGGATTGTTTTCTGTGTTCATTGTTTTGGTTTAGCCACTTAACTGGCGACCAAAATATTCCAAGAAAACAACCCTCAATGAGTGTAGTATCGAGTATCTACCAACTTCGGACTGCACCAAATTCGGTCATCTCACTACCCCTAAAAAGGCTAAGATGGTCAATTAAGGTTCTAAGAGTTCGTTAGTGCTTCACGACATCACTCAGCGGCCCCGTACTCTCCTTGATTGAACTCAAGGGTTACCGGTACTCACAAATATGTCACACTAACATAGCTTACTGCTTCAACCATGTCGATATACCCCGCACAGTTCCCTCACAGTTTTTTTTGCTATTTACCTAAAAAGGTGCCCCAAATCCGGGTGTAGGATTTACAACAAACCCAAACAAGGACCCAAAAAAGTAAAGAAATCGAAGCAATCAAAGCAAGTATGTAAAGGTGATCTAAACCCTAAGGTAACCCCACTTTTGAATTTAGAATCCCCACCAGAGTCGCCAGTTCTGTGATACGGTGGGAGAACTGACTTGAGGTTTGCCTTTGTATTCGCACTTGTTCGGTTTAGCAAGAGTCGCCACTGACTTTTTATTTTATCCTAAGGAAAGGTTAAAAAGCACAGGAAAAACCTTTTGAGATGTTTCATGGGTTCGGGGGGTAGATTATGAAAAGGGAAGGTATTAGCACCCTTTTCATCCATGGTTATCCATGGGCTCTTAGTTACTTGTTTTAGATCACTTGCCTTGATTTCAATTGCTTGAAATGGTGTGTGTGTGTGTGTTTTGAAAATGTTTTGAAAAAGAGGCCTTGTCTAGGCAACCATTGTAATGACTCGTGTTTGAGTATATACAAAGGTGTGTATCTTTTCAAAAAGATGTTTCAAATGTTTTTGGAAGTTTGTTTTGAAAGTGTATTGTGGAGTGGATTTTGAAAAGTAGGAAAGTGTGTTTGCAAGTTTGATCAAGTAACTAAGAGTTGTCTACCCCTAAATTTACTCAAAGGTTTTTCTCATGTTTTAACCCTTTTAACAATTTTGTTCCACCATTGTATTTGGTGGACAATCTTGTGTTAGGATGTTAACGGGATAGGCGCGGGTCATCGTATGGACCATGAATGCAATGGTGCCAAGTGTCTTTGGCAATTTGCTTGAAGGGACTTGATCATTTTGATAGGCAACTTTCGAAAGCGTCATCGAGGGACTTATGATCATTTGAATTGTTTTGCCAAAGAAACTCAACGTGCAAGCATGGCCCATTTTGAAAAGCAACAAGCGGGATTACCCTAGGGGTGCAAGTGTGAATGGTGTATTGATTTCATGCATTTGTCTTTGTATTAGGTTATCTAGCGTTTGATTTTATTTACATGCAAACCCTAGGTCTAACCATGGTATATTTGGAAAGCGATAAATTGCGGGAATTTAAAGTCTACGCTATTACAAATAAGTATCCGAGAGTGGGGGTACAAATATTTACAAATGGGGATGAGACTTGAATAGGAGAGTAGTGTCCAAATAATTTAAAACCAAATCGAATCGATCGCAATGTAAAATGTAGCAATGTACAAAGAATAAAGACAATGTGAAATGTATCAATGTATTTGTATAAGTGTATGATTATTTACAAGTGAGAATGATGTGAACTTTAATGTATTATTAAATAAGTATTTATTCTTTTTTTGTATTCTTGTATTTTTATTAATATGTACAAACAAAGTTTTAATAAAAGAAAAAAAATGTTTTAAGTTTAAGAAAAAGAAAATATTTTAAATTTTATGTATTAATGTTTTATGTTAGTATTTTTTATGTACAAGGATTTTAACTAAAGAAAAGAAAATAAAATTGTTCAACTTTAAGAAAATTAATATTCATATCTTTTCTTTAAAATGTAATAATAAAAAAAGGAAACAATTAAGAAAATTTGTGTAAAAAAAAATGTGTTAATGTATTATTTATTTACAAAATTCAATTGTGTTATAAAAAAGAAAATAAAAGAGCTAATAAAATTTAATGTAAAAAAAATTTATTTAACAAAATAAAAAAAGATATGAGGTGATAAGAAAAAAAGTATTAGTTTCAAAATTAAATGGGCTAAGGGATTTATTTGAGCCCAATAAGAAAATGAACAGAAGCATGAGGGGGGGGGGGGGGTGCGTTAGGATTGGAAATGGGCTTTAGTGTTTTTAGAAAGGGCAAGGCCCAACGTAAACATAACATTTTTTGTAGGGTTTCAGGGTTTGCTTCATTTGGTATTAGGGTTTTCCACACAGAGGCGCCGTTCACTTCGTTCTCGTTCCTCTCTTCTTCCTCTCAAGCCATGGATTCTGAATGAAATCTCCGTCCCTGTGCCAGGCGCCATCCTCTCTCCTTTCCCCATGGTCATGTCTGGGCGATGTTTGCAAAGGTAATGAACTCACAGTTTATGTTTTAGGGTTTCCAATTCGTGCATGTTTTTTACTCTTTGATAAATTTCTAATCTCTGAACATTATTACTGTTATGTGAGGTGTGAAGGAAAAAGGTAGAAAAGTTATACCTTCGTTGTCTTTTGAAAATGGAGGAGAGAGCTGGAGGCGCCTAGGGTGGACAGGGCAGAGAGGCGCGTGATGTGCTGCGTTGGCTTGCTGGAAAACCTGGTACTCCGTATTTCACCTTTTAGGTTTGATGATGATGACTGAAAACCTAGCTTTAACCACTTCTTTTCTTCTTCTGCTTCTTTGCCTCGCCTTTTGAATAGCTTGCTTGTATGCTTATATGCGTATTTGCTTGGGTTCTGAGTTGTCTTGACGATGTTGGTATGATTCTGAATATGGTTGCCTCTGTATGTTGATTGATGAGTAAGGGTTTGTTATTGCTAGCCCAATGATGAGGTTGCTCTAAGGGCTTCTATTGCTTCAGTTGGTTATTTGGATGTTTCAGTGTTTGCCTTCTTTTCCTCTTCTTGCCCCTGAGATGCTCATTGGTATTGATCTTGAGTATTGCTTTTGTGATTTTTATGACCCAATGATGAAATCATTCTAAGGGTGTTGGATTTGAATGCTTCAAGGTTTGGTGAATGCTTCAAGGCTTGGTATGCTGTTTGTGTTTTAAACAGGTCTGATTTTTGGTATGAGCTTGAAGTGTTTTTGACAACATTTGTATGGCTTTAGCAAACTTCAGGCTACAAGGCTTGAGGTTACAGGCTTGCTGACTTCAGGCCTTTATACAGTATCAGGTTTGAGCTGGTTTAAGCTTCTTCTGGTTTAGGCTTTTTGGCTTAACAGGTTGAAAGGCTTATGCTGGCTTTTGATGCAGTTTAGCAGGTGAAGGCTTTTGCTTGTATAGGCTTGTGATTTTTGTTTGGAGTTTACAGGTTTGGAAGCTTAGGGCAGGCTTGAAGCTTCAGGCCTTTGGTTGTTTGAAGCTTCAGGTATTTTTGAAGTGTTTTAATCTTATGGAGGCAGGCTGTCCTCTTGATACAGTTTGTGGCTTTTCTCTTTTGTATTTTTTTCTGCCCCCTCTACTGTTCTATTACATTTTTGTTTTTATATCCCTCAAGCCTAAAGCCTGTAAGCCTCTTTTTCTTTTTCTCTTCTCTCTCTCTCTACAGTTTTAAGCATTTTTTATTGCTTATGATGTACTATTCTGAAAAAGTAACTTGGCTGGAAAGTGATGATTTGAACCTTGCTTGCATTTGTCCCTTTCCTCTGCATACTTTCCATATTTCTTGCATGCTTTGTGTACTTTGTTGACAGCATTTTGTACTTCTTTGACAGCTTTTGGATAGCCTTTTGTACTTGTTGATGTTTTGATATCTTTTGATATCTTTGGATAGTTGCTTTGACAGCTTGCTGTCTAGTTTGGACTTTGGTTAGGCATGCTTTGCAATTCTGGACAGTTTAGTTTGCTATTCAGTTTGCCTTTTTGATTATGCAGCTTGTTGACAATGCAGTATGTTTGAAAATTTGAATTTGTGCATTTCACATTTTTGCAAGACATTATATCCCTCTTTGTGAACCAAGAGCAATCTTGTGATTTGCAGAGAGGGGAAACTGATTCCGGCCAGTTACTTTTAATGATGAGTCCTTTTTTATCTGTCTGCTTTTTATCGTTTCATCTGCTTTTGACTTTTTCTTTTTCTTTGTTTTGCAGATAAAATTCAATGGAGCAAAAGAGGAGTATAAGTAGAAGATGAAGATTTAGGAAATTTAGGATTCAATTTTATTTCAATTTTAATCATTGTAACCATTATTATTATAAATACTTTGTAAATAAATACTGTATTTAAATAACAATTGTAACAAATAATTAAAGATGAATAAAATCCATTTTTGATCAGTTAATTTTTTTTCCAGCTGTCTATTTAATTACTTATAAATTCTTAAATTATAATAAATGGAAATAAATCCCAATTATCCTAACTTAGAATAAATAAACAACTAATAAACACTGTGGTCAATCAATGATAAACCCGGCGTTTCAAAAATCCAAAGCAATGCACAATCAATCACAACAAATGACCAAATGTCCTTTCCTTTTACTGATTAAATCCAAACACTGTAAATTCTCAATCAACAGCCTCAGTCCATATCTCAGAGTAAATTGAAAAACACTGATATAATTAATTCTTTTTCTGAGAAATATGCGCACAAAACCCTGATTCTTGTCTTAATTTTCACAGAAACGCCTGCCTGATCAAGACCTGAGCCAACTCAACCAAACCTTAACAATCTTCTTGAACTGCTTTAAAATCAATGGAAACCCTAAATTTTGTCTGACTGACGAGAAAAGTCTGTTTGACCGATTCCTGAGTCAGTCTGAAAAATCAGGGAAAGCCCGAAGATGTGATTTCTTGTGGAAAAATAGGAGGGCAAATTTTGGGGTACAACACCTTGACTATCCATCTTTGATACATTTGACCATGACATACAGCAGTAAGCCTTTTTCTCATCAACCAAGTTTAGTTGATCAAGTCAAGTTTCGATCCAATCTTCTTCATTCAGCCCTGCATCCTTCATGATTCTTAGCAAGGGGATCTGGACCTCAATAGGCAAGACAACCTCCATGCCATATACCAAAGAATAGGGTGTTGCCCCGGTTGACGTGCTTGTTGTGGTACGATACACATGGAGGGAGAATGGTAGAATCTCATTCCAGTCTTTGTATATGACTGTCATTTTCTGTATGATCTTTTTGATATTCTTATTTTCCGCTTCGACAACACCATTCATCTTCGGTCGGTAAGAGGAAGAATTATGATGTTGGATATTAAAATGCTCACACAGGGAAGCGATCATAGTATTATTTAGATTTGTACCATTGTCTGTAATGATCCTCTCTGGGATACCGTAACGACATATGAGATTTTGCTTGATGAACCGGGCGATAACATTCTTGGTGACAAAAGCGAAAGAGGCTGCCTCAACCCACTTTGTAAAATAGTCAATGACCTCTAATATGAAGCGGTGTCCATTGGAGGTTGTTGGCTTGATTTCCCCAATCATATCGATGCCCCACATAGCAAAGGGCCAAGGAGCCGTCAAGACATTCAGAGGAACCGGAGGTACATGCACTTTGTCAGCATAGATCTGACACTTATGGCAGGTTTGAGATTGTTGATAGCAATCTTCTTCCATGGTATACCAGTAATAGCCTGCCCGTAGGATTTTCTTCGATATCGTATGCCCACTGGAATGGGTGCCAAAAGTGCCCTCATGTAATTCAGCCATGATGTTTTCCGCCTCGACTTTGTCTATGCAGCAGAGCAACAAAGTCATGATTGCGTTTGTAAATAATGTCATTACTAAGGAAGAATTTAGCATAGAATCTCCTTAAAAACTTCTTATCATTGACTGAAGCTCATTCCGGATATTCTTGAGCTTCGAGATACCTCTTGACTTCGTGAAACCAAGGCTGGTCCACTATTTCTTCAGTATTAATCTTGTGACAGTGAGCTGGTTTATCCCTTCGTTTAATGGTGATCTGGGGAGCCTCATTATCCCATTTAAGTTTAAACATAGATGACATTGTGGCTAGTGCGTCTGCTAGCTAATTTTCTTCTCGCGGGAAATGCTCGAAGGTAATCTTCTCAAAATGTGGAAGCAATGTCAACACATGTTCTTTGTAGAGGATAAGGTTAGGGTGTTTGGTGTCCCATCCCCCTTTGATCTGGATTATAACCAAAGCTGAATCTCCGAATACATTCAAGGATTTGATCCCCAAATCTATAGCAACTTTGAGACCAAAAATGCATGCTTCGTACTCCGCCATGTTATTGGTATAATTGAAGCAAAGTCTTGCAGTAAAAGGAGTATGACAACCTTCAGGAGATATGAGTACAACACCAATACCATTTCCAAGTGTGTTGGATGCCCCATCAAAAACCAGGGTCCATTGGGATCCTTGTTCAGGTCCATCATATGGCCTGAATTTTTCACAGTTGTTTACCATCATGATGTCTTCATCTGGGAATTTGAACTTCATGGACTGGTAGTCTTCCACAGCTTGGTGATCAAGGTGATCACTAATACACTGCCCTTTATTGCTTTTTGGGTAGTATACTGTATGTCATGCTCTGTCAGGATCATCTTCCATCTCGCTATTCTCCCAGAGAGGGCAGGTTTCTCGAAGATGTATTTTATTGGATCCATTTTAGATATCAACAAGGTAGTATTGGTCAGCATATACTGTCTTAGCCGACGAGCAGCCTATGCCAGAGCGTAACAAGTTTTCTCGAGCAGTGAATATCTTGTTTCACAGTCGGTAAACTTTTTGCTCAGGTAATAAATAACATGCTCTTTTCGGCCAGACTCGTCATGCTTCCCTAGCACACACCCCATTGAGTTTTCCAAAACAGTTAGATACATGATCAATAATCTTCCCTCGATTGGTGGCATCAAAACAGGAGGCTCTTGCAGGTACTCTTTGATCTTGTCAAAAGCAGTTTGGCACTAATCATTCCACTTGATCACTTGATCTTTCTTCAATAATTTGAAGATCAGTTCACAAGTAGCTATCAGATGAGAAATGAATCTGGCAATGTAGTTTAAACATCATAGGAATCCTCTGACTTCCTTCTCAGTATGAGGAGCAGGCATTTATTGTATAGCTTTCACTTTGGCAGGGTCTACCTCAATACCTTTATTGTTGACGACAAAGCCTAGGAGTTTACCAGACCTTACCCCAAATGTGCACTTATTTGGGTTCAACCTCAGCTTGTACTTCTTTAGCCTCTCAAACAGTTTTTGTAAATGATCAAGATGCTCTTCTTCTGTTTGAGATCTAGCTATCATGTCGTCCACATAGACTTCTATTTCTTGATGTATCATGTCGTAAAATAGAGCTACCATGGCACGCTGATAGGTTTCCCCAACATTCTTCAGTCCGAATGGCATAACCTTGTAGCAGAATGTGCCCCACTGTGTGACAAAGGTTGTTTTCTCCATGTCTTCAGGCTCCATTTTGATTTGGTTGTAGCCTGAGAAATTGTCCATGAAGGAAAACACTTTATGTTGTGTCGTATTGTCAACTAGAACATCAATGTTGGGTAGTGGGAAATCATCCTTAGGGCTTGCCCTATTCAAATCACTATAGTCCATGCACATTCTCACTTTATTGTCCTTTTTGGGCACGTGAACAACATTGGCAACCCATTGTGGATAGGAGGTGACAGCCAAGAATCCGGCGTTGAATTATTTCATGACTTCTGCTTTGATCTTCTCTGACATGTCTGGTCGCATGGGACAGACCTTTCGTTTTAACAGTGGATAGTCTTCTTTTGTTGGTAGACGATGTACCACGATATCTACATCAAGTCCTGGCATGTCTTCATACGACCAGGAAAAAACCTCCACATACTCGTGCAACAACTGAATCATACGCTCTTTGAAACTGGGTTCCAGATTGGCACCCACCTTGACTTTTCTTTTATCTTCTTCAGTACCTAGGTTGATTGTATCCACTGGTTCCTCGTGGGGCTGAATGGTCATCTCTTCTAGTTGTAGCAACCTGGCGAGTTCCCCTAGCACTTCACAATCTTCCTCACCTTTGTCTTCGACTTGGTAGATTAGATTTTCAGAATCACAGAAGGCCATAGTAGAACCGTTACCCATGGGATCCTGAGTGGATGTAAACATGCATTGTGAGTGTAAGTGTGTGTAAGAGTATAGCTATCTTTGAAAGAAATAAAAATGTAAAAAAAAAACAATAAGCATAAAGTTTGTATGCAAAAACGTCCATGATTCATTGATGTCATATGGAAATGAGATAATAACCCTTACAAATGGACCATTGTGCCTCGGGTAAGACACAAGGCTTTAAGAGTCTGAATTATTTTAATATTACAAATCCAACAAAATGTATAGACAAATTACTGCGGGGTAAAAGTGATCGGGATGAAATCTCTAGCTTCCCAATTGCTGAGCCCTCCACTGACAGATGGAAAAATCCAGTCCTCCAGGTCATAGATGTCTTCATCATCTTCTACTGCATTGACTTCGCGATTGCTGATCTTCAAGGGTGATCCTCTTGTACGAGCGTGGCGTACAGCTTTCTGGGAACCTTCTTCTATCACTTCCTTGGCATCCTTTAAAGATGACATTTTGAGTGGAGGCCTTGTAATCTTGGGAACTTGAGACACACCCTTGGTCACTGCCACATCTTGCGGGACTTCTTCAAAGTGCTGGAATGGAGTTTCAATAAATTCACCATCTAGTTCCACATATCTGAAGGAATTTAGATGGCTGACAATATACTCTTATTCCCTATGAACGATGATGATCTTCCCTTGAATTGGATATTTCAACATTTGGTGAAACGTGGAGGTAACGACACCAGCATTGTGGATCCACGATCGTCCTAACAAGCAGGAATATGAAGGGTGGATATCCATTACATAAAAAGTTGAATCAAATGTTTAGGTTCCAACCTTTATAGGGATATCCACTTCCCCATGTACCATCCTTTTCGAGCCGTCAAAAGCCCTCACTACTATGTTGCTTGGTCTCAATGTCAATCCTTCACAGTCAAGCCTATCAAGAGCTTTTTTAGGAAACACATTCAGAGATGAAACGGTGCCAACCAAGACATGAGCAAAGGTTGTGACCCTGCATTCTACTAAGACATGCAATGCCTCATTATGCTTCCTTCCTCTTGGCGTTAAATCAGCATCTGAAAAACCTAAGCCATTATCTGCAGTCAAGCTGGCTACGCAGTCTTGGAACTGATCGACAGATGTTTCTTGGGGTACATGAGAAGTTTTGAGGAATTTTACCAAGGATTTTGCGTGAGCCTCGGAACATAGTAATAAAGCCAGCATGGAAATTTTTGATGGAGTTTTCCCCAGTTGCTCGACTACATTTTATTCGCTTCTTTTTATGATCTTTAAAATTTCCTCCATCTCTTTTCGGGAGGTCTCAGGGATAGCTATTGATTGTGTCTTCGTCCTGACAGACTCAACCAGAACACATTTTCCTCAAGTCTCAGTTAACTCGGCAGCAGGAATGTCAGTAGGGGTGATAACAGGGATTGTAACAGCTTTGTCAATAGGAGTATTAGCAGAGATGATTGTAGGACTGGGAATAACCTTTGGAGGAGCAACAACAACAAGAATGATTACGGGTCCAGAAACAACTTTTGGAGGAGCTATCTCTGGAGAGAAAACCCTTCCACTTCGAGTGATCTTACTAGTCCCTACAATATTACTGATATCATAATCAACTTTCTCAGAACTTGAATCTTCAGCAGCTGGCCAATCTTGCTTGATATCATGGTAGTAGACATCCCCTCCATAATTCCATGGTACGGTTTTGTTTGACGAATATGGGATTGGTCACGACATTATAATTACCAAAGGAGCTACTTTAGGAACTGATGTAATTCTAACGGGTCTTTTGGTGGAGACCCTGGAAGAATTGTCAGAAATGGTTACGATGGAAACATCATTATAAGAAATAGTTATAATTGAAGCCTTCTCAAACAAAATTTCCTTGATATCTATTAGGCATTGGACGCCTGTTTTAAACAAAGGACAGTTGGTTGGTTAGGATAAACAGAAATGACATCTTTCATCACAGCCTAGGAATAAACCAGCATTCAACAAGTTCTCTTTGATAGTCAGGAGTGGGGTCATAAGTTCATCAACTGAAATAACAAACATATCTTCCTCAACGACGTTGACATCACGACTGTGCTTGGGCATAGGGGCAGTAATGACATTAGGTTTTTCTGGCACGTCAAATTCAATCTCTTTGGCTTCAAGAATATCTTTTACTTTGTTCTTTAGAGCCCAACAGTTGTTAGTGTCATGGCCGGGACTCTCAGAATGATATGCATAGCAGGCATTAGGATGATAGTGAGGAGATGTTGTGTTAGGATTCTTTGGAGCTTCTTTCAAAATCATTAGGTTGGACCTTAACAAATGTGTTAATACTTGAGATAGGGTCATATTAGTTCTGGTGAATTGTCTGATTGGTCTCTCCATTCTTGGTTGGTTGTTTCTTGGCTGATCAGGCACAAGTTTAGGAATCATGACAGCCCCCACCATTGGACGGCGTTCAACCCTATCTTGATTTCTCTGAGGATATACGGAAACCACTTCTTTCTTTCCAATGAATGGCTTCTTTACAACAGCAGAGGATGCACCTTTTTGAATATTTACACTCTTTATCCCGCCTTCTACCCTTTCTCCGGTCAATATTAATTCAGTAAAACCTACTGATGAACTCCCAATTAAGTGATTAAAGAAAGGTCTAGACAAGGTGCCCAAGAACATATCAATGAACTCTCTTTCAGATAGACGAGGCTGGACTCTCCCTTCCAAGTCCCTCCATTTTTGTACGTAGTCTTTGAAGCCCTCACTTGAAACTATGTCCATACTCTAGAGTTGAGTACGGGTAGGTGCAAGATCAACGTTGTATTGGTATTGTTTGTAAAAGGTAGCAGCAATATCTTCCCAGTTGTGAACATTGGCTCTTTCTAACTGATAAAACTAATCCAGTTGAGTTCCAGACAGACTGTCTTGGAAGAAGTGTACCCATAAGTCCTTGTTAGCGGTATGGGGCTGGATTTTCCACACATAAGACCAGAAATGAATTTTGGGGCATGAAACTCCGTCATATTTGGCGAACATAGGTGCTTTGAATTTTGGAGGAATGACGATCCCCAATACTAAACCCAATTCCTCAAAGTCCAATCCAGGCAGTTTTTGGATTTCCATTGCACTTAACCGTTCTTCTAGATGCTTATACTTGTCATCAGCTGGAGGGTATTATTCTTCAGAATAATATTCTTCTTCCTCTTCCTCTTCTGACTCTGACTGGACCACTGTTTCTTTTCCCTTCCCATCTTGATTGTCTTTCTCACCGGATGTCGTTGCAAAGTTTAAGGCCCTTCTTGTTTTCCCTTGGAATCTTCTTCCCATGTTCAGAACTCCGATTATTTTCTTCGTCTTCTTCTTTTACTCTTCCACCAGCAAAGTCTCCAACTCTTCTTGTCCTTTGGCTAGAGTTAAGAACAAATATTGAAACTGTGCATTCTGAGCTCAGAGGTCCGTCACCGTTTGTTCGAGATCCATCTTACTGAAATAAACAGTAGAGAGATGAGGAGACTTGTTGCAAGAAACTTGCTTATGTTATGATGGATGGTAAATGCGTATGCAATGATTTCAAGGATTTTCAAGATTCAAATTTGTTTTAGACAAAAAGGAAACACATGTTATATTAATAAGTTAAAGCTTGAGTACATCAATGCCTCTTTGGACAAAACAAATACAAAAACTCTAAGATAAAAAAGTAGTACGCATCCTCTTTGGTGCAATGCGGGCATTCAAGTTCCTATCCTCATGAAGTTGCTTAGTGAGTTCCAAAACCTTCTTCTCGCTTGCGTAGAATTGGGCTTCGAAAGTATCTCGTTCCCCCTTGAGCTGCATCCAATCTCTTTGTAGGTCTTCAAGAGAGGTTGGCATGTCAGGATGTAGGATAGTGTATGGAACATCTCCTTCCATAACAGGCTCAATGATTACTGGGAGAATGGAGGGGTAAGGCATCATAAGACTCTGAGCACAAGTGCGTACCCATTTGAGGTAAGGCTCAAGTGGGATGGAATTCTTGTGCCCTAGTGTCTTGCTATCTACCTTGTTCAACATCCTCCAAGCTCGGATAAATCTCTGGCGAAGACCATGATTTTCGTTCTCGTAATCAAATACCAAACCTTGAATCAGCATCACATGTGGACCATCCCTTCGGGCGTAACCTAACTGTTTTAAGGCTAAGAAAGGGTTGTAGGTGATACCTCCTCTAATGCCAAGTAGGGGGACATTAGGAAACTCTCCACAATGATCGACGATGATAATATTCTCTATAGATCTGGAGCACCAATGGATGTCTAAATGTTTGAGCGTCATCTGTAATGCTCGTAATTTAATTAATTATTTAATTAAATTATTTTTGGAATATTTTATGAATATGTGTTATGATATTGGATTTAATTATCTTAGTAAGTGGTGAAATAATATTAGAAGTATAATATTATTTGATGTGGGCTTATTTTGAAGGAATAGAAGTAATAAATGGGGTGTATTAGTTTAAGCCCAATAAGGAATAAAGAATAATAGGTTATTTTATTATTGTTAGAAAGAATAGAAAGAAGGAGTAGTAGAAGAATAAGGATTAAGAAGAAGAACGTGAAGCTGCTGGAAAAAGAGGAAAAACGACAGAACGAGGTTTCGACCGGAAGATTATAGAGCAACCTTCAATCCAAGGTAAGGGTGGGGTTCTGACTCTATAATTGGTTTCATGATGATTGGTATGTGGGGTTAGGGATGATTGTTGTCTTGTTCATGAATTGACTGTATGTGATGTTGTATGATGAATTTGATAAATTATAGATGAATAATGATGTCCCAATGCGGTTTATTTGATGTGGAATTATAGGATAACTGTAAGTGATGATTATCCATGATTAGATTAAGTTTTTAGGGCTTAAATTATGGAACCCGTAGTGAAAACGCAGAGGAAATCGCAGAAATTATGCAGGATAGAGCAGTTTGCGTCGACCCCAAATGGTATGTGTCGATACAAGTTTAGAGACTCAAGATGAGTCGACACGAAGAGGTTTTACGTCGATACAGGGGAAATTTTAGACTCATGATGAGTCGATACGTAAGGGGAATGTGTCGATACATGTTGTATGTAAGAATCAGTATGAGTCGATCCAAGAGAGGATGCGTCGACTCATGTTGCAAATTCAGTGTAGTACACGTCGATCCAAGGAGTTATGCATCGACCCATGTTGTCTGGTTTTTGGCAGATTCAGTTTGAAAATGCTGTAACTTGAGTTTTCGGACTCCGTTTGAGGTGTCGTTCTAAGCGTTGAATAGCTAACGCGATGAGCTTTAATTCTTGAGGATTAAATGAAGAGCAAAAAGGATAACCCTAGTAATCCCAATTAGGACTAGAGTTAATTCCCGCGTTAATCATTATGTTGGTTTTTATGCAGAATGATGAGGATGATATGTTTATAGGCTATTGTTTGATTTGTAAGAATAGGAGTAATGATAGTAATGATGTAAGATTACAGAATAGCAGTATGAATTGTTGTCTTATTTATGTACACATGAGTTGTTTATGAGACGTTATTAATGATGTTGTGTTGATAATTTATGATGAGATGCTTTAAGATGTAGGCCTTTGGCCAACGATGAGGTTGTATTGAGATGTTGTTAATTATGGTGTTGTCATCACATTCATGATTGTGTCGCATACATTTCATTTTGAGATGGAGCTTATGCTCGTTGAGATGACCGGTATTGGCGAATATTGAGATGAAGGCTTATGCCTTGTTGATGCCTCTATTAATTGGCAAATTTTTGAGATGGGAGTTCTGCTCCAATGGTACCACATGCATTTGCATAGTATTGAGTCACATTATATGATTACATAAAGAAGTGTGTATTGATGTGGTGAATGTGTATTATTGTTGTGATTATGAGATGAGAAGTGGTGATGTTATGTGATCTAATTTAATATATTGATTATCACGCGCTTTATTATATTGTTAGATATCTCACCCCTTCTATTTGAATGTTACCCTCATGTTGGTAACGTGCAAGTAATCCAGAGTGAATGTTGTATACCTTCAGTAGTTCGAGTCGGTGTCATTGCTCTGATATGTAACACTCGGGGGGATGAATGCTTGTTGCTTTTGATTATTTATTATTCAGTTGTTGAACTTTAAGTTGATTATTATTAAGTATTTGTTAGTTTGAAGTTGATGTAATGATGATAAAGATATTATTAAGAATCCCGCTGCGTAATAATCAAGATTTTATGATGATGGTTCATCCGATGTTTTAAAAGTGTTATATATCCACGATGAATGCAATGTGTTTTGAAAGAAGAATTTGGGGCATCCCAATTCGTTGCATGATATGATTTTATAACTCTGATTTATTTATATAATTGTTGGGGTAGAATTGGGGTGTTACATCATCAACCTTTGTGACCACCTTGAACCTTGCTCGTTCTTCAATACAGATCGGGGAAGATGCGAAATAAACCATCTTGCCAAGAGAGGAGTGCAACACATAAGGACACCTATTTTCCTCATTTTGCGAGTGTGAAAAGAGTGTACGATGTCTCCTAGAAAAGTAGGCACCAGGTTGCGGGACATGAAGATTTTGACGGTGTTCACATCTATGAGTTGGTCAGGGTTTGGGAACAAAACCATCCCATAGATGAGGAGAGCCACAATTTCCTCAAAAGCTTGCAGATCCAAAGAGTTCCAACAGTTTTGGGCTTTCTCAAACAAGAACTTTTCTAGGAAACATTTGACACCACTCCTTGTTTCCCAATTAGTTGTGACATCAGATGAGTGCAAGTGTAGAGCTTGAGCAATCTCTTCTGGCTTTGGGTCTCTTTCCGTACTGCTGAAAGGTAGTTGATTGAGAATGGGAATCCTCAAGAGTTGGGAGAATTCTTCCAAAGTTGGCACAAGTTGATAATCAGGAAATGTGAAACAATGGTGTAAAGGATCAAAGAACTAAAAGAGAACCTTCATCATGTCTTCATCAGTGTTGGAAGTGACCAAGTTGAGTAGGAGACCATGTCTCTCGATGAATGGAGAATTCTCAGGAATCCTTGAAGCTAGCTCATTAAGTTGTGGAGGGATCCTTACAAGATTGACTTGAATGGTTTTCTTGCGAAGAGAATCCATATCCTACAAGACAGAACAAAGATAAATCCTAAGATCCTTGAAATGGTTATTGAATGAGTATAATGTTATGATGTTCATGATGTTATGTACAAGTATGTGTATACAAACAAAACAAACAATTCCTTAGGTTTAGGCTTGCATGGAGTCTTATAGGTAAGTACCCTCTTGAAGTTTAGTTGGCTCAAACCTGTCCTAGTAATAGTAACTGGGTTCTAAGGATCTCAATATCACCGTTTTGTTTCCTTGATCACTGTTTCAACACAAGCCTCTTTAATGGAGACCGAAATATTCCAAAAAACCAAACCTCAATGAGTGTAGTATCGAGTATCTACCAACTTCGGACTGCACCAAAGCCAGTTATCTCACTACGTCCTAATGTCCAAGTTGGTCAAGTAAAGGTTCTAAAAGTTCATTAGTGCTTCATGATATCACTCAGCGGCCCTGTATTCTCCTTGATTAACTCAAGGGCTACCGATACCCATAAAATGTCACACCAGCGTAGCTATTGCTTAGACCATGTCGGTATACCCCGCACAGTTTCCATAACGTATTGCTACTTACCTATAAGATATCCCAAATCCAGGTAGAGGATTCAAGCCCAAACAAAGAACCATAATGTAAAGCATACAAGTCAAACATTGAAAGCAAGTAAATATGATCTAACCCTAAGGTAACCCCACTTTTAGAATTTTCCCCAGTAGAGTCGCCAGTTCTGTGATACGGTGGGAGAACTGACTTGAAGGTTTTGCGTTTGATCGCAAATGTTGCGGTTTAGCAAGAGTCGCCACCGACTTTTCTTTTATCCAAAAAGGAAAGGTGAAAAAGCACAGGAAAGACCTATGAGATTATTTCTTGAGTTCGGGGGGTAGATTATGAAAAGGGAAGGTATTAGCACCCTTTTCATCCATGGTTTTCCATGGGCTCTTAGTTACTTGCTAGATCACTTGCTTTTGTTTGAAATTATGCTTTGTGTGGTTTTTGAAAGTATTTTGTAAAGAAGCCATTGTTTAGGCGATCTTTATAATGATTCTCGTTCGTAAGAATGTATACAAAGATGTTGATCTTTTGAAAATGTTTTCAAGTTTGTAAGATGTGTGAAAGTGTATGTGTTTGTTTTTAAAATAGCAAGGATGTTTGTTTGAAATGGAGAAAGTAATTAGGAGCATTCTACCTACTTAAAAGTCTTTTTTGTTCATTTTCTTTTCCTTTGACATTGTTGTCTTACCATTGATTTGGTAAACAACCCTATCTTTGGATGTAAACGGGACGGGCGTGGGTCATCGTATAACCATGATTAGCAATGTTGTAAGGTATCTTAGCATTCTCTTTAAGGCACTAAGATCATTTGCAAGGCAACTTAGATAGCGTCATCGAGGGACTATGATCTTATATTTGCTTTGTTTTTGCAATGATACCTCACATGCGTAATATGGCCATTTTGTATAAGACAAAGAGTGGAATTAACCCTAGGGGTGTTTGTGTGCAAGTGTATTATTTTCATGCTTGATTTTGTCTTGAATTAGGGTTTTCTAAGTATTGGTTTTAGTTTTTCCATACAAACCCTAATTACTAGCATTTGTATATAAAAGCGATAAATTGCGGAATTTAAAGTTACTACGCTATTACAACATTTGTCGGAGGGTGTACAAATTGAATGGGGATTGCAATAATGTAAACCTAATTAATCTATTACAACCATATTGAATTGGTACAAATGTACAACGAATTAAAATTATATACAAAAATGAATAAATGTACAAAAAATGAAAAATGTAAATAAAATGGATCCTTGTTTGTTTTTTATGAGAAAATGGAATTTGTCTTAACTTATTAATTAAAGAAAATAATTAATTAAACTTAAATTTATTAAGAAAGGATTTTAAATAAGACCCTAATTCTATTAATTGATAAAAAAGAAATTAAGTTTGTAAGAAAAGTATTTTTTGGTATTTTTATCTTGAAAATAATTTATATTATTATAAAATATTTTTGGTCTTTTTTATATTAAAATAATATATTTTAATTGGTGTAAAAGAAAATAACTAATAACCTAGTTTTAATTAAATTTACAAGATAATTTGTAAAAAAATAAATAAAGTATGATTAATAAAAATATTTTTTGTGAGAAAAATAAAATAAACTAAGTTAAAATGAAAATCTAATTTTTTTTTTTGTATTTTTCATGATTTTTTAATATTAGGAAAAATATTGAAGAAAAAAATGGAATAAAAATAAGAAAATAAAATAAACTAGGCCAGTGGCGCAAATAGCCTGCAGGGGGTTAAAAAGAAAAAAACAAAATAAACAGGACCAAGAAGGTCCATCGTGTGCAAAAAAGAAGAAAAAAAAAATCAGAAAACAAGAAAATGTGAAAAATAAAAAGGGTACCACTAGGGCTCGAACCCAAGTCCCAAAGGTTACAGGCGCGCGCTTCTACCACTGGGGTGGCTATACATCTGTTAACATAAGCAAACTAATAAATATATGATACAAAACGCACCCTGATGGCTTCATCTTCAACCTCCAGCCAGACCAACTGTAACTTGTTAGTTTTCATCAAAAATGAAAACTGTAAACATGAAACTTGTAGCAAATTTCCTCACGGTTTCAAAAATGTAAAGCATTAAAACTATATATCAAAGATAAGCATGGATTTTATTGGCCCTAAACTGAACCCTAAAAATCTCAGAAATTTCAGTCTCAAAATTCTCTAAGCTCAAGCAAAATTAATGGAAACTATGGGCATGGTTAGCTTTAGGGCAATGATATCTACATGTTTTGTTCATAAATAAATCATTGATGATGCATGTATGAAGAGTTTCAAAGTTAGAAAACTTACCTTCCAAGAGGGTATCGGGTTTAAGTTTGAGCAGCTTTCAAGGAGTTCCAATGGTTGGGTTAGCTTCCTCAAGTTCCCAGGAAGCTAATGGAGTGCTTAGCTTGAGCTGAAAGGGCCTGAGGAGTTCTGGAGAAGTCCATGTGCAAAGCTCTGTTTTTGAAAATGGAGGATGGTGTTACAGTTCTCTAACAGGGTGTGGGATCCGTTCTATATGATGTTTAGAAGCTTTAGAAACCAAAAGTCCAAGAAACGTACGAGTAGATTATGAGTTTCAAGTTTTTGGCCAGTTTGTGTGAAAATGGAAATATGAAATGTGTTTATGAGTTCTAGGTCTTTTTAGGGCTTGAGCAATTTTTTATATGTGGCCAATGGTTTGTGTATGTATAAACAAAAGTATTTGAGAGCTTTGGACAATCAGAAGTACAAGTTTTTAGCTTTTGGCTAGGTTACTTGATTTTGAAGAAAAGTGGGAAACAAGTTTCAAGAGTGAGGTACAAGCATGGGATGGGTGATTGTAAGTGTCTAAACTATTTCTCATGAGTAATAGGACTTGTTTAATAAAAATAGAACAAGTGCAAAGCTCAAGAACAAGTTTTGTGCAAAAAGTCATTTTATCAAAATGGCAATGTAACCTTTCTTCCAAAAATTGATATAAAACGTGTCCATGCATTAAATCCTTGAAGTGAAACCTCTAACAGCTGTGTAAACCATTAATTATGGAGTGTCTAACAAGTTTGAGGCCTGTAAAGTAGTGTTTATGCAGCATAGTTTGAATTTTGAACTTGGTTCATCACAAAATGACTTGTAATTCAAGTGATAAAACCCTAACTTCATCTCTTCGATTCTCCCTACTCAAGAATGATCTTAAGGAGTTCTTGGACATTTTGGAAAGCTTGAAATGTGATATATAACCCATCTTTGAACTTCTTTTGAATATTCCACTTGAAACTATATGAAAAAGTTCCATGAAGTTGGTTCAAAATCCTGACCAAATTAGGGCAAAAATTTCACTAAGTGTTTTGTTTCATGACCACATGTTCTTAAAATTATAATGAGATACAAGCACTTTTGGAAGGAGTTTTGTAAATAAAAGTTGTACATTTCATGGAGATATACAACTTTCATGTTGGAAGTTTCTCTTGAATCCTCTTGCATCATGGTGAAAATTTTGTTCAAAGTTGTAAAAAAACATGAAATTCCAACACTTAGAAAAATTTCTAAGTTTAGAAATTTTTACTTTTCAAAATGAAATCTTGAATTTTTGATTTCTTGATGAATAAGTTTCATATTATGACATGTTTTGATGAATTTTGATCTTTGGCATTTGATTTTAACCAAAAAGTCAAAGTTTGACTTTTCAGTATACAGTTGACTTTTGATTAGTTGACTGAAAATTCATCTGTCAATCCCTTGAACTTGAGCAATGTTTTGAGCCATGTTATTAGGTCAAAATGATGCAATTGGAATCTTAAGATCATGCCTTAAACCAATTGATCATTTTCTAGGTCAAAAATCAGAAATTGCCCTTTCTTAGTCAAAAGCCTAATTTTGACAATTTTGCCCTTTTGGAGATTTGATCAAATTTCTTGAGGAGTTGTGGTCAAAACTTGATCAAATGATACATATGAGTTTAAAATGTTGATGTGGATAAAAAATTATGAAGTTTGACTGTAAATTTGGATATGGTTTATTTTTTCCCAATACAATTGATTTTTAGGTCAACTGCTCAATTGACTGAGCAAAAGTGTGATCCATGGCTTGAAAGTTGACATGAATGATTTTGGGGATCCATAATGATCTGTTAAAGTCATATGAAGCATTGAAAGTTCAAAATTCCTTGTGCAATCTCAAACCATAATTTTGGTCATCAATGCTTAAGGAGGTGTCTTGAGTTGATCAACCCTAGTGCAATCTTGAGCCCAAGGAGATCTGGTGAGCAAATTCTTGATAAGTGAGAGGGAAAATTTTGGGGTACAAGAACTGTCATCATATATTCATAGGCAACATCGAGGGGAAAGATCATTTCTCGTAGGCAACTTGAGGGACGTTGAGGGACTATGATCTTTTTGATCACTTTAAATTGAGGTTCTTTTCTAAGAGTATCCATATGTTTGAGGGACACGACCACTTCCGAAGGCAACCAAAGTGGGAAATACCCTAGGGGTGAGAGTGTGCAATAGTGTGCTTTTTTCAGGTATTTTTATCTTGATGTTAGTGATCTAAGATTGATTGATTAGTTCTTTCCATGCACGCCTAATTTACTAGCAGTTTATATGCAGGCAAATAATATAGTGCGAAAAGTAAAACCTACAACTTATTACAAGGCTTCGGGGCAATTAAAATTATATCTGACTGAAATGTAAAGTGTGGAAATTAAAAACCCTAATTAGGCTATTACAAAACGGGCACAGTTACATAATTAAAAAATAATCGTATGAAAATTAACAACATGCAAAAATTAAAACGGGAATAAGTTTGAAACCCTAAAAATCTAATTGCTTATTAAAAATATTTTTTGGTATTTTATGAAAGAATTTGAGATTTAACCTAATTCCTAATTAATTTTAAATTAAAGAAAACCAGTTAAAATCAATTAAATTAAATTAATTTGCAAGAATTAATTTTAATTAAAAAAACCTAAACCTATTTTTTTTTGTGATTTTTTGTTGATTTTATGATAAAAAAATGAATTTAAAAAAATGTAAACTAATTAAAAAAAAGACTAAATAGAATTAAAAATATAAATAGGCCTAGAGTGAGAAAGAAAATTACGGGGTGTTGACTGAATTTTTGTTAGGGCCCAGATCCATTGGCCCACTCCTGCGTGTAATCCAACGTTGTTGCATCTGGAAGGTCCACCATGGAGTTGCACACTTGGATTCGCTGGATCCAAACCACTGGGATCTGATGGTGTGAGTTTGAGGACACATGGTGTGCATGCTGGAGCTTGAAGCACAAGATATGCATGTACAAATCAGAAAAAATAATATATAGGAGGCAAGGGTCGAACCCCTGACCTCCCACACAGATAATGCCTTAACAGCCTTTTTTCTTGCCACTGGATCATGTTGTTCATTCACTTATATAATCAAAACAAAACAATATAATATTAAATCAACATTATTATTGAGTTATCAACGCGCGCATCTTCATTGGGACTCTGGAGTTTGAATGAACCAATCAAGGGACACTGTCCAGCCACGCCAGCGCAGGGAGGGTCAAACCACCCCTCACGGTGGTTGACCACCATCGTCTCTGGTGCCTTCAAAACCCTAACCTGTAAAATAGCACATTTTCGACCCAGAAATTTGACCTACCCTCCCTAAATCATAGGCTGTGAATCCAGCGACGATGTTCGTTTGGTCTGAAAATCCCTGTACAGGGAGATACGAAGCTCTTCTGAAGCTTTTCCATAACAATGGAAAATCTTCATCCCTGCATCAAACTAACCATGCGATGGCTCTAAACATTCATAATCATCAGTGTAAACATGGATATGAACATAAAAACGATTTATATTAGAGTATGCAATATTTTTGAATTCAAGAAAAATACCAATCCAGTGATGTGTGGTCTGGGAATTTGGGAGTGTTACAAGCCTGGAGATTGACAGGGATGGACTCTTGTGACCTTCAGGAGTGTGATGGAGTGCTTAGTTTGCCTTGAAAGGGTTGAGATTGTTTGATACGATTTTCACTTTTTCTTTGAATTTTCGGAAAAGATTTCAGGGTTTATGGAGGCAGCTGCATGTATCCCTTAGGTCTGGAGTTGTTGTGTATATGTAATGAACCACATTAGGTTAACAAATGTGGAAAATATCCATGCTTTGATGAGAAAAAATCTTCTTTCAATTATGTGATTTTTTTGGATTTTTTAGAACAAATCCAATCTTTCTTTTCTCCACGAGCTTCCCTTGATATGCCAGCATATTTTGTCCATTATTTGATGAGAAAAAGATTCCAAATCATACCTTCCATTATTTCTTTTATTTATTTATTTAATGTTGCATTTTAATGGATAAAATATCAAAATAAATAGTATAAATAATAAAATAATGTATGAATGAGCTCTGAGGTCGTGGCCCATGTTAGAAACAAGTTTCAAGCATGAGAAGATGGGCCCATTTGGAAAAAATTCAAGTTTGGTCAATATTGGCTTCATGCACTTTTCCAAAAATTGGTCAACTTAAGCAATGCATATCTCTCTCATTTTTAACCCTAAAAGGGTGTTCTTGGACTTTTTAGAGAGCTTATTATGTCCTCTAAACAACCCTTTTGGTTTCATTTCAATTGGATCTTCCATGTTCATGTAAGGAGCTTTGACCCAAAAGGTGTTTTTGTTGACTTTTTGAAATGACCTATAATGTCTGAGGTTGTATCTTTTAACTAGAGCATTTCACGATCTTGAGGGATGAAGAGAAGTTGTAGGGAATTGGATTCTCTTCAAAATGAGCTTTGCTGGAAAAATTTTAATAAAGTATGAGAGAGTTATGCCTGGTCAACGTTTGGTTGACTTTTCCTATAGAAACCCTAATTTGCCATTTTTTACGTTTAATGAGTTAGGGGCATTTCTTGAGGAATCATGATCAACCCTTGATCAAATGATGGATGTCACTTCAAAATGTTGATGTTGACAAAAAAATTGCACTCGTCTAAAATAATAATTAACTGTGTAGATAGTATTGGGGATGGGCTTATAGATGCCATTTGGAGAAGATGACGGAAGATCGTCGGAGATGGGCTTAAAGATGCCATCCAGAAAATATGACGGAGAGTCATCGAAGATGGGCTTAAAGATGCCATCTAGAGAACAATGTTGAGTTCATGAGACATTCTTTTGTGGGGATTCCTATTCCTGTTGTTGAGGAGGACTCCGCTGAGGAATGCTGGTCTCTATTTTGGGAAATAAAGTTTAGGAGCTTCAGTTGTCCATTATTCTACTGGGGAGTCATCCCTTGATTGGAGAGACGGAAGTGAACTGCTACCTGGTCAGGATCTAGGCTTCACAGTTACTAGCTGAGGATAATAAGGCTGACTTCTATCTAGTTGTATTCCAGGCTTCACAACGACTTACTGGGGGAACATGAAATTAACTGATATCTGGTCGGAGTTTAGGCTTTGCAGTTTCTTTAACTAGGTAAAAATCAGAAAAATCTTAGTGTCAGTTTAACTTACCCAGAGAAAGGTCTTGAATTATCTTCATCTGGAATTGAAATCAGGAAAATCTTAGCATCAATTTAACTGAACCAGAGGAAGGTCTTGGGTTATCTTAAACTGTAATAGAAATCAGAAAAATCTTAGTGGCAATTAACTGAACCAGAGAAGGGTTTGGATTATCTTCGACTGGAATAGAAATCATAAAAAATATTAGTATCAATTTAACTGAACCGGAGGAAGGTCTTGAATCAACTTTAACTAGAGTGGAAATCATAAAAATCTTATTGTCGATTTAACTGAACCAGAAAAAGGTCTTGGATTAACTTCAACTAGAATAGAAATCAGAAAAATCTTAGTATCGATTTAACTGAACCAGAGGAAGGTCTTGAATCAACTTTTAACTGGAATAGAAATCAGGAAAATCTTAGTGTCGATTTAACTGAACCAGAAAAAGGTCTTTTGAGAATGATATTTCTAAGGAAGATGCTGAAGTAGCCATTCGTCAAACATAGCCTTTGAGAAGACTGCCAGGTCATATGAGTAGTCAACGGTGTTTGTTGATTTGATCCTTCCTGAAAAGGTAAAGAGTTAGTCGTATGCAATGTCATGATGTAAGAAATTCATTGTGTAATGATGTTCTCAAAGTAAATGAGATTATGTTGTATGCAATATATATGCACATACCATGATATGGGATGTTGTTGCAATATTTCCTAGTCTGGTAAAATAAATCCCTGACTGTTGCTGGAGAGTACTGGGAAGATGAATCCCAGACTACTGTTTGGTGGATGAGGAAAGTGATTCTTTCATTTTTGCTGGGGGATGATAAACAGAGATGATTTGCTGGGGATTTCCTCTTTCCGTTTGAGCTTGATAGTTGATACTGAAATCTGGTCTCAAGGTGATCTAATGGGACATATTTGTACGCTTTAAATCTCCAACTTTTTCCCGGACCTCCCTTTCGGGTTTTCAGTCCACCGAGATATCCTTTTTTTCCCAAGCTGCATTCTCATGTTTTCGACTTGCCGGATGTACACATTTTTTTTGTATTCATCCCTAATTTTTGCCCGAACCCTTTTGGTTCACCGGGATGCCCTTATTTTTTCCTAGGCCAGTCAACCTAGCAGATCTTTATTCATGCGTAGTATCTTTTCACTATGTCTTCATTCATAGGGTGAGGAAGGTCGTCACCATCCATGGTGGTCAGAATCATGGCTCCACCAGAAAATACGCTTTTGATTACAAATGGCCCTTCGTACGTGGGAATCCATTTTCCCCTGGGATCACCTTGTGGCAGGATGATGTTCTTGATTACTAGATCACCCACTTGATATACTTGACGTCTGACCTTTTTGTTGAAAGCTTTGATCATTCATTTTTGGTACATCTGACCATGACAGACAACAGTACACCTTTTCTCATCAATTAGATTCAGATGGTCAAGTCGAGTCTAGATCCAATCATCTTCGTTCAAACTCGCATCCTTCATGCTCCTCAAAGAAGGGATATGGACCTCAATAGGTAGGACAACCTCCATACCATACACCAGAGAATAAGGTGTTGCCCCTATTGACGTACGTGCTGAGGTGCGGTAACCATGAAGAGGAAATGGTAACATCTCATGCCAGTCTTTGTATGTCACCGTCATTTTCTGTATGATTTTCTTAATGTTCTTGTTACCATCCACAACGCCATTCATCTTCGGCCGATAAGGGGAAGAATTATGATGTTGGATCTTGAATTGCTTATAGAGTTCGGTGATTGTATTGTTGAGATTTGTACCATTATCTGTGATGATTCTTTCTGTAACACCATACCGACAGATAAGGTTGTGCTTGATGAACCACACCACAACATTTTTGGTAACAGAAGCAAATGAGGCACCCTCAACCCACTTTGTGAAGTAATCAATGGCCACTAGGATGAAGCGATGCCCATTGGAAGCGGTAGGTCTAATCTCTCTGATCATGTCAATTCCCCGCATTGCAAAGGGCCATGGAGCCATCAAGACATTCAAGGGAACCAGAGGTACATGTATTTTATCAGCATAGATCTGGAATTTGTGACAAATTCGGGAATGCTAATAACATTCTGCTTCCATAATGGACTAATATATCCTGCCCAGAGGATTTTTTAGCCATGGTGTGTCCACTAGAATGGGCACCAAAGGTACCTTCATGTAAATCTACCATAATCTTCTCTACTTCGCTCTTGTCTACACACTGAAGTAAAGTAGAGTCGTGGTTGCACTTGTAGAGGATTCCATTACTCAGGAAGAACTTTGCGGAGAACCTTCTCAGAAACTTCTTATCATTGATAGATGCTCTCTCAGGATATACTTGAGCCTTGAGATACCTTTTCACTTCATGGAACCATGGTTTGTCTGCTATTTCTTCAGCATCAATCTCATAACAGTATGCTGGTTCATCCAATCTCTTGATAGTGATCTGAGGCGCTTCGTTGTCCCATCTGACCTTGAACATACACGACATAGTAGCTAGCGCATCCTCTAACTGATTCTCTTCTCGTGGAAAATGTTCAAAGGTAACTTCTTCAAAGTGTGGAATCAATGTCAACACATGTTCTTTGTAAGGGATGAGATTAGGGTGATTCATGTCCCACTCTCCTTTGATTTGACTTATTACCAAGGCTGAATCCCCGAAAACACTCAAGAACTTAATCCTTAGGTCAATAGCAGCTTTGAGACCCATGATACATGCTTCATACTCAGCCATATTATTGGTACAGTTGAAACATAATCTGGAAGTTAAAGGAGTATGACAACCCTCAGGAGATATGATTACAACATAGATGCCATTGTCGAGTGTATTGGAGGATCCATCAAAAACCATAGTCCATTGGGATCCTTCCTCAGGTCCTTCACCCGGTCCAGGTTCTTCACAGTCAGTCACTAACATGATATTCTCATCCGGGAATTCAAAGTTCATGGATTGGTAGTCTTCCACAGCCCGATGAGCCAAATAATCAGCTAATACACTTCCCTTAAATTGCTTTCTGGGTTGTGTATTGGATATTGTATTCGGTCAAGATCATTTTCCATCTTGCTATTCTTCCAGAGAGAGCGGGCTTCTCAAAGACGTACTTGATCGGATCCATCTTAGATATCAACAAAGTAGTGTGGGTCAACATATATTGTCTCAGTCGGCGTGCAACCCATGCCAAAGCGTAGCAAGTTTTCTCGAGCAGTGAGTATCTTGTTTCACAGTCGGTAAACTTTTTTCTAAGGTAGTATATTGCATACTATTTTCGACCAGACTCGTCATGCTTCCCCAGGACACACCCCATTAAATTATCTAACACTGTTAGGTACATTATCAAAGGCCTTCCTTCAATCGGAAGCATCAGAATTGGAGGCTCTTGAAGGTATTCCTTGATTCTATCAAAGGCAGTCTGGAATTCGTCATTCCACTTTACCTCTTGATCTTTCTTTAGGAGTTTGAATATTAGATCACAAGTAGCTGTTAGATGGGAAATAAACTTAGCAATGTAATTTAGGCATCCCAAGAAACCTCTAACCTCTTTCTTAGTGCGAGGATCCGGCATATCTTGTATAGCTTTCACCTTTGCAGGGTCTACTTGAATGATTTTGTCATTGACAATGAAACCTAGGAGTTTACCAGACCTTACCCCAAAGGTGAACTTGTTCGGGTTTAACCTCAGCTTGTACGTCTTCAACCTATCAAACAACTTTTGTAGATGATCAAGGTGCTCTTCCTCAGTTTGAGACCTGGCTATCATGTCATCAACATAGACCTCTATCTCATGGTGAATCATGTCATGGAACAAAGCTACCATGGCTCGCTGATAGGTTTCCCCAGTGTTCTTCAATCTAAACAGCATCACTTTGTAACAGAAAGTGCCCCATTGTGTGACGAAGGTTGTCTTCTCCATGTCTTCGGGTGCCATCTTGATCTGATTGTAACCAAAGAAACTGTCCATGAAGGAAAATATCTTATACTGCACGGTGTTATCAACCAGGACGTCAATGTGGGGAAGCGGGAAGTCATCCTTAGGGCTTTCCCTATTCAAATCTCTATAGTCAACACACATCCGTACCTTTCCGTCCTTCTTAGGCACCGGGACTAAGTTAGAAACCCATTGCGGATAGGATGTGACAACTAAGAACCCAGCGTTGAACTACTTCATAACCTCTGGTTTGATTTTCTCTGACATTTCAGGGCGCATACAATGGACCTTCTGCTTTACTGGGGGGAAATCTTCTTTAGTTGGTAGACGATGAACCACAATATCAATGTCTAGCCCCGACATGTCTTCATATGACCAGGAAAAGATCTCAACATAATCATGCAACATCTATATCAACCGCTGTTTGACACTAAGCTCCAAATTTTCACCTATCTTGACTCCTTTTATGTCCTCTTATGTGCCCAAGTTCACTGTCTCAATTGGCTCTTCATGAGGCTGTATAGCCCTTTCTTCCTGCTGTAATAGTCTAACAAGTTCTTCGGGTACTTCACAATCTTCCTCATCTTCGTCCTCGACTTGGTTGATCATATTTTCAAAGTCATAACCGGCAATAGCAAAACCGTTATTAATGGGATCCAGAGTGGATATGGATCTGCAGTTTGATACGTGAGTGTGTGTAAGAGCATAACTGTATTGACAAAGTAAAAAGCAAAAAAGAAAAATAGAGAGCGCAAAATTTGTATGCAAAATGTCCAGTGCTTTATTAATGACATATGAGATTGAAACATGATAACCCTCACAAATAAACCATTGTTCCCCGGGTAAGGCACATGGCCATAGAGCTTATATTGTTTAATTATTACATATTCGAAAACAAGAAAGACAATTACTTCTGAACAAAAGTAATCGGACAAAGTCTTTAGCCGTCCAGTTACTAGGTCCACCGTTGGTAGTAGGAAAGATCCAGCTATCATTGTCATAGTCACCATCACTGTCTTATAAAGCATTGACCCCATAATTGTTGATGCGTAGGGGAGGTCCTCCCGCACGAGCATGACGAACAACCTTTTGAGCCCCCAAAGAGAAACCCAAACCAAACTTATCATATTTATATGGAATGTCAGGGAGTTGGCCCCAAATGGTACACCCACCTTCTTCAATAACTTCTTTGGTGTCCTTGAGAGAAGCCATTTTCAAGGGAGGTCTGGTGATCTTCGGCAGATTGGTAACAGTCTCGGTTGCAACCATGGTCTGGGGCACCTCTTCAAAGTTCTGACAAGGAGTCTCAATGAACTTGCCATCCATTTCCACGTACCTGAAAGAGTTCAGGTGACTTACCATGTACTCTTCTTCGCCATGTACCGTGATAATATTTCCTTTTACTGGGTACTTAATCATCTGATGTAGAGTGGACGTGACAGCTCCCGCCCCATGGATCCAAGGGTGACCCAACAAACAAGAATAAGATGGTCTGATATCCATCACGTAAAAGATGGAGTCAAAGGTCTGAGAACCAACTTTGATGGGAATGTCCACCTTCCAGTGCACCATTCTTTTCAAACCATCGAAAGCCCTTACTACAATGTTGCTGGGCTTCAGGGTCAAACCTTCACAGTCTAATCTGTCCAGAGCCTTCTTGGGCAGCATATTCAATGATGAACCAGTATCTACTAGAAGATGGGCCAAAGTAGTGCCCCTGCATTCGATGGAGACATGCAGCGCATCATTGTGTTTTCTTCTTTTGGGTGTCAGATCAACATCAGAAAAACCTAAACTGTTATCAGCCATCAAATTGGCCACACAATCTTCAAATTGGTCAGTGGAGGTTTCTTGTGGCACATGGGCAGTTTTTGAGGAATTTCACCAAAGCTTTTGCATGAGCTTCCGAGCATAATAATATGTTAAACATTGAAATCTTAGAAGGGGTCTTCCCTAACTGTTCGACCATATTGTAGTCTCTATTTTTAATTATCTTTAAGATTTCTTCCATTTCCTTCTTGGAAGCCTCTGGAATAGATCCCAAATGTGCCTTCGTATGGACAGGTTCAATCAATATGTCTTTGCCCCCGAGTCTCGGCCGACTCGGTGATAGGGGTGGCAACAGGGGTAATCACAGGAATTGCAGTGGTAGTATCAATAGGAACAACAATAGGAATGATCACAGGAATAGTAACAGATTTGGGAGGAGAAATCTCAGGGGAGAAAACTCTTCCACTTCTTGTTATTTTGCTTGTCCCAATGATGTTGCCAATCTCGGGATCAGAATTACTATAAACTTATTCTTCAGCAGCCAACAGGTCTTGCTTGACGCCATGGTAGTAGACGTCATCCTCATAGTTCCAGGGAACATCCTTGTCCAAGGAGTATGGGATTGGCCCTGGCATAAGGATGATCAGAGGAGCCAACCTCGGAGCAGATGTAATCCTGGCGGGTCTTTTGGTGGAGACCCTGGGAGGATTGGCAGAAATGGTTATAATCGAAGCATCCTTACAAGAAACAGTTATGACAGGAGTCTTCTCAAATAGGATTTCTTTATCATCTATCAAGCATTGAACACATGCCTTCAACAAATAACAACCAGTCGGTAGAGATAAACATAAGTGACAATCTTCACCACAACCCGAAAATAAATCGGCTTGCAATAAATTCCACTTAACCGTCATGAGAGGAGTAACAAGTTCCTCAACAGAAGTAACAAACATATCATTGTCAATAACATTAACACCATGATCGTGCTTGGGAATGGGAGCCGTTATAACATTGGGAATTTCAGGAGCTTCAAATTCAATCTCCTTCACCTCGATAAGGTTCTGCGCCTTGTTTTTCAAAGCCCAACAGTCGTTTGTATTGTGACCTGGACTTTCTTAATAGTAATCACAATGAGCATTTGGGTTGTAGAAAGGAGACACAGTGTTGGGATTCTTGGGAGCTTCCCTCAAGGTAACCAGATTGGATTTTAGTAGGTGAGGCAAAACTTGAGACAAAGTCATATTTATCCGGATGAATTGCCTTACAGGTGTTTCTGCTCTAGGCTGATTATTTCGTTGTTGAGTAGTTGCAGGCTTGGATATCATAACAGCCCCTACCGTTGGATGGTGCTCAGTTCTTCCCAGATTTCGTTGATTGTAAATAGCATTGACCTTTTTTCCCCACGAAAGCTCTCTTTCCTGCACTTGAAGAGGCATCCTTCTGAATCTTGCCACTTCTAATCCCAGCTTCCACTCTTTCTCCTGTCAAAATCAACTCAATAAAGCCAACCAAGGAGCTTCCAATCAGATGATTGAAAAACGGACCAGTTAGGGTACCCAAAAACATATCCACTAACTCCCTATCAAACAAGGGGGTTGGACTCTTCCTGCTAAGTCCCTCCACTTTTGAGCATAGTCTTTAATACCCTCACTCGAACCCATAGACATACTTTGGAGTTGTGTACGAGTGGGAGAAAGGTCTGCATTATACTGATACTGCTTGTAGAAAGCAGCGGCCAGGTCTTCCCAGTTATGAATATTGGTCCCATCCAGTTGGTAGAACCACTATAGTTGAGTCCCGGATAAACTGTCTTGAAAGAAGTGGACACATAAGTCCTTGTCTGCAGTATGAGGCTGAATCTTCCTCACATAAGACCAGAGATGCATTTTGGGACATGAGTCCCCATCATATTTAGAGAACACTGGAACCTTGAACTTTTGCGGGATAACAACCCCAGAAACCAAACCTAGCTCTTCAAAGTCCAGCCCCGGCACCTTCTGGATTTCCATTGCTTTCAGATGATCCTCCAGTTGTTTGTATTTTTCATCGGCCGGAGGATACTGCTCCTCATTATAGTCAGTCTCATTATAATATTCCCTTGGACTGGGGTCTTCCTCTCTTGTTTCCCCTTATTTATTGTCTCCTTCTTTTGACGAAGATGTTAGCTCTACAACTTACCTTACGGTCCTCTGAACCTCCTCCCTAAATTCACCACACCAGCTGTCTTCTTTGGCTTCTTGGTCTTCTCTTTAACAATCAGGGCTTTCAGTTCCTCTTGCCCCTTGGCTAGAGAGATGATCATTTGTTGAAACTGAGCATTTTAAGTTTTTAGATCCTTCACTCTTTGTTCGAGAGCCATTTCTTTACTGCTGAAATAAACAGCGAAGAAGATGAGAAACCTGCTTTGAAACCTGTGTATGCAATGATATGTATGATATATGTAGGAAATGTTTTCAAGGATTTCTAAGACTTAAAATTTCTTAAACAGAAAGAGAACAAACTTAAATTGCATTAAGAAGTTTTAACAATCACAATGATGCCTCTTGGGCTTACAAAGGAAGTAACAAAGCAAAAGTAAACTCCAAAAGCAAAGAAAAACTCAAGCTTCCCACAGGCGCGTCCTCTTTGGTGCAATGTAAGAATTTATACTCTTCTATTCGTGAAGTAACCTGGTAAGTTCTAAAACTTTCTTCTCGATGGCGTAGAATTGGGTTTCAAAGGTATCACGTTCTTCTTTGAGCTGGATCCAGGATTTCCGTAGCTCCTCAAAATCAGCTGGCATGTCAGGATGAAGAACAATGTAAGGAGTATCTCCCTCAACAATTGGCTCCATAATCACGGGTAAGATGGTGGGGTAAGGCATCATAATACTTTGAGCACGAGCTTGCACCCATTTGAGGTAAGGCTCAAGAGGGATGGAATTCTTATGCCCTAGTGTCTTGCTATCAACTATGTTTACCATGTGCCAAGCTCGAATGAATCTCTTGCGATAAACCTGAACATCATTCTCATAGTCAAAGATGATTCCTTGGAAGAGTGCATCATGAGGACCATCCCTTCTAGCATAACTAAGCTGTCACAATGCCAAACAAGGATTATAAGTGATTCCTCCCCTAGTTCCTAAGAGAGGGACATTAGGGAATTCCCCACAACAATCAATGATGGTAAGATTCTCCAAGGATCGAGAACACCAATGAATATCTGAATGCGTGAGGGACATAAACCTATCAGACCATCTCATACCCTGCTTATTCTTCAAAATAGACTGAGGTAGGTGCGAAATAAACCACCTAAACAATAGAGAAGTGCAACACAAAAGGGTCCCTCTTCTCTTTAGAGTGCGAGTATGCAGAGAGTGTAGAATATTCCCAAGTAAAGTAGGAACCGGATTATAAGACAGAAAAACCTTGACCGCATTCACATCTATGAGCTGGTCCGGGTTAGGGAATAGTACCATCCCATAGATGACAAGGGCCAACACTTCTTCAAAAGCTTGTAAATCCAGGGCATCCCAAAAATGGTGATCTTTCTCAAATAGAAACTTAGCTAGAAATCCCTTAATTCCTCTTCTGGTATCCTGATTTGCCAATACATCAGACCGTTGTAAAGATAGAGCTTGAGCAATCTCTTCAGGCTTTGGGTATCTTTCCATACTGTTGAATGGTAATTGTTTAAGGATAGGTATCCCTAATAACTGAGAAAACTCCTCCATAGTAGACACTAACTGGTAATCAGGAAAAGTGAAGCAATGATGTAAAGGGTCAAAGAACTGAAAGAGCACCTTTATCATTTCTTCATCAGGGTTTGAAGTGACCAGGTTAAGAAGTCGACCATGTATTTCAGTGAAGGGAGAGCTTTCAGGAATCCTTGACGCTAATTCCTTAAGTTGAGGAGGTACCCTCACAAGGTTGACTTGAATAGTGTTCCTGCGAGCGGATGCCATGTCCTACAAAACAAGACAAAGATAAGCCCTATAAAATCCTTGAAATGGTTAGTATGATATGCCATGTTATGGTGTCATGATTATGCTAAGAAATCACAGATATAGCAAGCACAAGCAAATCACACCAAGACCTTAGGTTTAAAGCTTGCATGGATTTTAAGGTTATACCCTCTTGAAGTTTGATTGGTTCAACCTGTCCTATAAATGGTAACCGGGTTCTAAGGGATCGCAATATCACTGATCTTTCCCACAAGTTTCGTTTTGATAGACAACTGACTGGCCACCAAACAAAACTCGGGAGTCAAATCTCAATGAGTGTAGCATCAAATATCAACCGACTTTGGGGATACACCAAAGACGGCTATCTCACTACGTCCTAATGGCCAAGTTGTTCAATTAAGGTTCTAAGGTCAGTTGACGCTTCATGACACCATGAAACAACCACATATTCTCCTTGATTAACTCAAGGACTACCGATACCCACCAAAGTGTCGCATCAATATAGCTATCGCTTTAACTGTGTTGGTATACCCTGCACAGTTTCCACGATCTATTGCTACTTACCTATAAGGTTTCCCTAGATCCGGGTGTAGGATCTATAACAACCTAAACAATACCCTTAAACGTAAAGAAATCTAAACAAACAAAGAAAACAGATTAGAAATGAACTATACCCTAAGGTAAACCCCACTTTTATTATTATCCCCAACAGAGTCTCCAGTTCTGTGATACGGTGGCAGAACTGACTGTTTTATACTGGTTTGTGTTTTGTATTCACAAATGTGCGATAAGCAAGAGTCGCCACCGACTTTTCTTTTATCCAACAAAGGAAAGGGTGAAAAGAATAGAAAAATACCTTTTCCGAGATTTTCTGAGTAAGGGGGGTAGATTATGGAAAGGGAAGGTGATAGAACCCTCTCCATCCGTAGTTATCTATGGGCTCTTAGGTACTTGCTCATTTTTGAAAACTGTTTTCATAATTGTGTGTTTTGAAAAAGTTTTGTTTTCTTTATGATAACTCTTGTATCAGTCCTCAAGTGTGTGATAAAGCGTTTTTTAAAAGAGTTTTGAAAGTGCGGTGTGAAAATGAATTAGATTTGAGCAAGTACTTAACAACTATCTACCTACTCAAAAAAGGCGTTATTTTCCTCCTTTCCTTTAGATAGTGCTATCCTACTATCAGTGAGTAGGTAGCCCTATCGTTGGATGTTTGAGGGACTATCGAAGGGGCATTTGTGGTCATTGAAGGCAACATGTAGAGATACCTTAACAGATCTAAGGGACTGTCATCATATATTTGTAGGCAACATCGAGGGACAAGATTATTTCTCGTAGGCAACTCGAGGGACGTTGAGGGACTATGATCTTTATGATGACTTTAAACTGAGGGTCTTTGCTAAGAGTATCCCTATATTCGAGGGAAATGACCATTTCTGAAGGCAACCAAAGTGGAAAATACCCTATGGGTGAGAGTGTGCAATAGTGTGCTTTTTTCAGGTATTTTTATCTTGATGTTAGTGATCTAAGATTAATTGATTAGTTCTTGCCATACACGCCTAATTTACTAGCAGTTTATATACATACATATAATATAATGCGGAAAGTAAAACTTATAGCTTATTACAAGGCTTCGGGGCAATTACAATTATATCTGACTGAAATGTAAAGTGCGGAAATTAAAAACCCTAATTAGGATATTACAAACCAGGCACAGTTACATAATTAAAAAAAATAATCGTACGAAAAATAACAACACGCAAAAATTAAAACGAAAATAAGTTTGAAACCCTAAAAATCTAATTGGTTATTAAAAATTTTTTTTTGGTATTTTATGAAAGAATTTGAGATTTAACCTAATTTCTAATTAATTTTAAATTAAAGAAAACCAGTAAAAATCAGTTAAATTAAATTAATTTGCAAGAATTAATTTTAATTAAAAAAACAAAAACCTTTTTTTTGTGATTTTTTGTTGATTTTATGATTAAAAAAATGAATTTAAAAAAATGTAAAGTATTCAAAAAAAAGACTAAAGAGAATTAAAAAAAGAAATGGGCCTGGAGTGTGAAACCAAATCGGGGGGTGTTGACTGAATTTTTGTTAGGGCCCAGATATGTTGGCCCACTCCTGCGTGTAATCCAGTGTTGTTGCATCTGGAAGGTCCACCATGGAGTTGCACGCTTGGAGGCGTAGGATCCAAACCACTAGGATCTGATGGTGTGAGTTTGAGGATACATGGTGTGTATGCTGGAGCTTGAAGCACTGTATCTGCATGCACAGTTCAGAAAAATAATATGCAGGAGGCAAGGGTCGAACCCCTGACCTCCCACACACATAATGCCTTAACACCCTTTGTTCTTGCCACTGGACCATGTTGTTCATTCGTTTATATAATAAAAACAAAACAATATAATATTAAATCAACATTATTGCTGAGTTGTCAATGCGTGCATCTTCAGTGGGACCCTGGAGTTTGAATGAACCAATCAAGGGATGTTGTCCAGCCACTCCAGTGCAGGGAGGTTCAAACCACCCCTTACGGTGGTTGACCACCATCATCTCCGGCGCCTTCAAAACCCTAACCTGCAAAATAGCACGTTTCCGATCCAGAAATTTGACATACCCCCCGTAAATCATAGGCTGTGAATCCAATGGTGGTGTTCGTTTGGTCTGAAAGTCCCTGTACAGGGAGATACAAGGCTCGTCTGAAGCTTTGCCCTAACAATGGCAAAGCTTCGTCCCTGCGTTAAACTAACCATGCGATGGCTCTAAACATTCACAATCATCAGTGCAAACATGAATATGAACATAAAAACGATTTATATTAGAGTATGAAATACTTTTGAATTCAAGAAAAATACCAATCTGGTGATATGTGGTCTGGGCGTTTGGGAGTGTTACAAGCCTGGAGATTGACAGGGATAGACTCCTGGGACCTTCGGGAGTGTGATGGAGTGCTTAGTTTTCCTTAATAAGGGTTGAGATTGTTTGATACGAGTTTCACTTTTTCTTTGAATTTTTGGAAAAATTTCAGGATTTGTGGAAGTAGTTGCGTGTATCCCTTAGGTTTGGAATTGTTGTGTATATGTAGTGAATCACATTAGGTTAACAAATGTGGAAAAGATCCATGCTTTGATGAGAAAAAATCTTCTTTCAATTATGTGATTTTTTTTGGCTTTTTCCGAACAAATCCAATCTTTCTTTTCTCCAGGAGCTTCCCTTGACATGCTAGCATAATTTGTCCATTATTTGATGAGAAAAAGATTCCAAATCATACCTTCCATTATTTCTTTTATTTTTTTATTTATTTAATTTTGAATTTTAATGGATAAAATATCAAAATAAATAGTATATATAATAAAATAATGTAGGAATGAGCTCAGAGTTCGTGGCCCATGTTAGAAACAAGTTTCAAGCATGAGAAGATGGGCCCATTTGGAAAAAAAATCAAGTTTGGTCAATATTGGCTACATGCACTTTTCCAAAAATTGGTCAACTTTAGCAATGTATATCTCTCTCATTTTTAAGCCTAAGAGGGTGTTCTTGGACTTTTTAGAGAGCTTATTATGCCATCTAAACAACCCTTTTAGTTTCATTTCAATTGGATCTTCCATGTTCATGTTAGGAGCTTTGACCCAAAAGGTCTTTTTGTTGACTTTTTGAAAGGACCTATAATGTCTGAGCTTGTATCTTTTAATTGGAGCATTTCTTGATCTTGAGGGATGAAGATAAGTTGTAGGGAATTGGATTCTCTTCAAAATGAGCTTTGGTGGAAAATTTCTGATAAAGTATGAGAGAGTTATGCCTGGTCAACGTTTGGTTGACTTTTCCTATAGAAACCCTAATTTGCCATTTTTTTATGTTTGATGAGTTAGGGGAATTTCTTGACGAATCATGATCAACCATTGATGAAATGATGGATGTCACTTCAAAATGTTGATGTTGACCAAAACTCTTGAAGTTTGACTGTATATAGGCCACAATTGACTTTTGACCTATTATAGTTTGATTTTCAGGCATTTGAGCAGTTGACTGAGCAAACTTGTTGTGTAGGGCATGAAATTTGGCATGGATTATCTTGAGTATATATTAGGGCCATGGAAAACATTTGAGACCCTTGGAGCTCAACCATCTTGATGAAAATTTAAACCCTAGTTTGAGGTTTATTGCCTTAGGAGGAGAATTTTTCTGGTCAATTCTTAGTCATCCTTGAGCAAGTTGGGGACCTCAACGGACATGTCTTGAGTAAAATGAGTGGAAAACTTTTGGGGTACAACAAAAGGCCACCTTGGGAATCTCTTCTTGTCTTGCTATGATATTTTTCAAGGCGATAAGAACTTGACTCATGTCTCATTTCATCGAGTCGATTCTTCCTTTCACTTGTTCTAAATCTTCTTGGAAGGCAGCTTGGTTCTCTTCGATTTTCTCCATTACTTTCTTTTTATGAGCTCTTGTTTGATATGGAGGTCGGGATGACAATATGGTTTTCCCAATGATTTAACTGGGGATGATGTGAAAACAATGAGTTTTTTGTATGAGGCATGAAATGCAATGCTTGTGCTTGGATGAATGTGTATGAGTATACTAAAAATTTATTCAAATTTCTTTTTCACTTGGATTCCCTTTTATTGTTCATTATTATTATTATTATTTTTTTTCAGGTTTTACTTTTTACCGGTGAGCACCTAAGGATAAATATGCAAGTGAAACACCGAAACAAAAGTACTTTGTTTAATAATAACTATCATCCTTGCAAAAGAGAAATACAATCTAAATACTTAAACAAACACTGAATGGGAAATACCGAAAGCGGGAAATCAAAAGCAAATGTCAAATATTGAAAGAAATAATAGAAGGAAAACCAAAATCACCTAAGCACGTTTTGGAATCTCTGCCCTAAAACCATTCACCAGCCCCTACAAAGTTTGAGGAAGTCTTCAACATCCTTTGGAAAAGGAACCGTCACGGCTTCCGAATCTCTCAAGCTTCTAGGAATGTCAACAATGAGATAGTTTGCTAGAAAGCGAGCTTTGCATGCTTGTCTTTGTACCTCAGATACTCCTTGTATAGTGTTGGGATTATGGTCTTGTTATCTTCTCCTGCTTGAACTATCTTTGCATATTTCTCTTCCCAATATCTCCTTTTTAACCCTCATCTCCTTGTAGAGTTACCTTTGTATAAGGAAATCCTTTCGGAGGCCTTCCAACTCTTGACAAGCTTGTTCATATTCCTCCACTTTTTGAGAGAGAATTTATTTTGCTCTCATTTTTCTAAGGTGTTCTCTCTCCCCTTCTTCTTGGCTTTATTGAAGGGTTGTGAGAAGGATTTGGATTTTCTCCTCCTAATCTAGAGCACCTTATGCTAATCCTTAAACTTGGGCTCTCAGATCTTCTTCCAATTCTCTTTTTTCTTGCAATGCCTTATCATACCATTTTTTCAGCCTTGCAATTTCCTTAGCAGCATCATCTAACTGTTGATTATGGGTATCTATATTGAAAGTAGCACTTATCAACCCCTCGGTTGAACACTTTCTCTTAGACCTTTATTTTTCAATCAATTCATGGTCATTTTGAATCTGTTGGTCTTTCAGCACAAGTTTTTGTTGTAACTCACTTTTCACCATAGCAAGGTCATAGAGGTCATGTTCCAAATTCTCCTTGTCTCTTTGAGCTTGCTCAAAAGCATTTTTTAGCGCTTCTATCTCTTCCACTGACATCGGAAGAGGATCTGGTACATGTGGTATGTATGTAGGATCAACATCAAATGGTAGTATTACAATTTGAACCCTCTCCAAAACTCCATTAAGTATAAGGCTCTCTTGCCACCTCATTATTCCTTCCAAATTCAACACCTTTTTGTGAACCTTACCCCAAGCTTAGATAATTCTTGTAAGTAACTCGGGGTTATTCTTACCCATATCATAAAGGACCAATTGTTGAAGTTGTTCGTCAGAAGGTTTATCTTCCAAAGAATACTCAAGTTAACGTAAAGCTAAAGTGGCGATGTAGTTAATGCATCCCCTCATTCCAATCAGAGGAAAATTTGGAAATTCTCCATAGCTAACGATAACATCACATATGTTCAACTTCCTAGCATACCACAAAACATAATCAACAGAAAGAACCCTCAACTTTTGGGACCATTTATTCCTTGTTAAGTCCTTAACCATGTAGTCCTATTTGTAGTGGTGAGAAATGATCCAAGAGTATAAGAGACAGATACAACAATTTAGCAGTCCCCTCTATTTTTCATAATGTGTATGCAGGGCATAGTAAACATCAACAATTAAAGTAGGAGTAGGATCCTCATTAAAAACTTTTACGGCCCAAAATACATTAATGTCCGCAGAATCAATATAGTCGATAGTATTTGGAAATAACACCAAACCAAAAATTAGCAGTGCTAAACAGTCCACACAAGCTTCCAATTTTTTCTTATCAGCAAAAGAAAGAGCCTTAGATTCTAGGTACTACCTTTTAATACCTTGAACTTCACCATCTTTTTATAATTGAGTAGTAGATTAGTGAAAGGTATCCCTAATTCCTTAGCCAAATTTCTGACACTGATAGTTTGTCCAATTCCTTTGTAAGCTTCATCTTTGACCCTAGATAAATCTAATATCTTATTAATTCTTTCAAGTAGGCGCTAGTTGAAAATTCTGGAAAGTGAAACATCTTTACGAAGGGTCATAGAATTCAGCTAGGGCAGTGATAACTTCCACTTGCACAATAATCTTGGTCAACTCAAGGATATCCCTATAGGGGAGAACAAACATCTTCACACCTTTCTCTGTTAATTTTCCTCTAATCAGTTTGATCTTCTTCATATCAGGAACCACAACGCTAACTCGACCAGTTTGTTTCTTATTGGTATTCATCTCTAGGATACTCACCAAAAACCTTTGATTATTTTGTTCTTAGGAATCCTGTGAATAAGATAAATAAATGCAAAAATGATGAATATTTGGAATGCAAAATGTATATTTATGCATGGTGATGCAATAGGTGGTGGTATTTGTGAAAGGTACCCTTAGTGGGTAGGTACATAGTTTTGTCCTACGGATATTCTACCCTCTCCATAAGGGTGGCTTCCTTAAGAGTACCATGGATAACACTAGAGGCAAATACACAATGTCCTCCCTTAAGAAGAGACTCTTTGTAGACTGAGGCTTTCATCTCTTAGGTTGTACAAGGTCTCACCATAAGATTTTGTTTTAGGGTTATACAAAGAGTCATTCGCCAAATCCTGATGTCCTACTTCCTAGAGAGTCTAGCCCTCTAAAATATATTCCTTGGAACTCAACCGACTCTAGGAGAAGTCGTCACAAAAACTCATAGGGATGTTAAACCCCCTTGGTCATTATATGATTCTTCTTCTAAGTTTTGATACATATATGAATTTAAATCCCACCCAGAGTAAAATAATATGATAACAATGATAATATGAATAAATAGATAAACAAATAAATAAACATATATAGAAACACAACATATCAAAAATAGAAAAAAAGAAGAACCCGAGAAACCCTGGACCTAAAAAGAGGGATATACTATAAACTCTTGGATTGTGTCCCCTGCAAAGTCGCCAAATGTCGTTACCAATAAAAAATAAAGAGTCGCCACCATTAATTTTCATATTAAGGATGTTGTTGTACCCCAAACTTTTCCCTCTCATTTTCTCAATACATTCTTTACAAGATCTTCAAAGGCTCGAGCTTGCACAAGGATTGATCAGGTCAAGCCAACCCCTCTACACTGATGCCTCAAATTAGGGTTTGAGTTTGCACAAGGAAAATTGGACTGTTAATACCTAAAAAGACTTTCATGGATCATTATGGACCTCCAATAATGCTCATGACGAGTTTCAAGCCCTGGATCACAAAATTTCTCAATCAATCGATCAGATGACCTAAAAACAATTGTACTGATGAAAAAGTCAATTGTAGCCCCAAAAGTCAAACTTTGACTTTTTGGTCAACATTAAGTTTCAAAGATCAAAATTCATCAAGGAATTCAAGAATATCAAGCTTGACCATCAAGAAGTCAAGAAAGTCAAAAGTCAAGATTTCCAAGACTTAGAAATTTTCTAAGTGTTTTTTACACATGATAATTTCATTACTTCATGCCAATTTTTCACCAAGATGTAAGATGATTCAAAGAAAACTTTCATCATGAAAGTTGTAGATCTTGACGAGATATACAACTTTGCTTTTCTGATTAAGTCCTAGAAGTGCTTGGATTTTGAGTTATAAATTCATGAAGTCATGACATTTTCATCTAACACTTAGAGAAATTTTCAACAGATTCTAGTCAGGATTTTATCCCAACTTCTTGGCATTTTTTCACATAGTTCCAAGATGATTTTGTAAATATGTTCAACATGAAAGTTATAGAGTATATTTCAAGCTTTCCAAAACATCCAAGAGTATAAATTTATCATACTTGAGCTAGGATATTCAAGGGCATGAAGTTGGCATCCATTCTTGAATTACATGTCATTTTATTAAAGAACACATAACAAAACCCTTATGCTATGTTGCATAATCTTGTATTGCAGGCCTTCTTGCTTGCAAATATCATCATAATTTAATGCTTACACCCACTCTTGAGCTATTACCCAAGTGTTTGAGCCATTGTACAAAAGATCTTTCCATTTATGGCATAAAGTTACCATTGCTATTCTTGAAAAGCAAACTTTTTGGTACAAACTTGTCTTGAGCCCATAATTTGTTTGCTTCTGATTTTGCTCCACCATAAATCATGGAAAGTAGCTCCTCTAAACTAGTAACTTTGGTACTTCATCTTGGGACCATGACATAACTTGATATTTGCAATCTAACCTAGCCATAATTCCATAGTTTTGTAAACCAAATCAGCTTGTTCACAAACCTCTTGCCTATAAATAGAAGAAGCATTTGCGAGAGAAAGAGGTCAGAAGAAATAGAGAAAAAATATAGGAGTTTTTGTTTTGTAGACAAGCCCTCAAAATATCAGACTTCTAAAAATCCATAATTGTCCTCAAAACCTCCATTCTTGAGCTTTAAAGTCCAAATCTTTGGAACTCTCACACCTTGCAAGCTCTATTCAAACAAACTATCCAAACACTCCACATACATCATATAGTAGTTGTTCAAACTCAAGAACAAGCTTCTGTAACACCTCTATTTTTCCAAGTTCAAGAACAGTCAAGACAACAACTCAAACTCAAAGCATAAATTCCAGCTTCAAGGTAAGTCTTCCTGACTTTAAATCCTTCATTTCGAGCATCATTAATGATTCATCTTTGAAGATAAGATGTAGTAACCATTTCCCTTGAAGCTAAACTTTTGTTTGTCTTCCATTCTTGTCAATTATATGTTAAGAACTTACTTGTACAGGCCATAAAACAATGTTGGAGTGAAAAAATTGCAGCATAAGTCGACACAAAGCCTTATGCGTCGACACATACTGCTATACAGGCCCAAAACAGAAGGAAAAAAGGGTGTATGAGTTGACACAAAGCACGAATGTGTCGATAATGCAAGGTATGAGTCGACACATACCATTATGCATCGACTCATACTGAGTTGATTTGGTATTATAGGGGCAAGGGAAGGTTATGTGTCGATGCATATAAGCATGTGTCGACACATAATGTTAAAAAATTGATTTTTTTTCTCTCTTTTACACAGTTTTTACATATTTCACATATTTTCTTCATAGTTATTCAATGTGGTTGTAATATTTAAGCTCATATTTCATCCCCATTTGTAAATTATACCCCCATCCCCTTAACGATGTAATAGTGTAGGATTTTAATTTCTGCAAATTTATCGTTTTAATATAATTGTTAGTAATTAGGGTGTGTATCGCAAGATAAAATCAATCTTAGACAACCCTAATCCAAGACAAAACAATGCATGAAAAATAAACACTTGCACACTTGGCACCTCTAGGGTTAACTCCACTTGTTGCCTTGAGAATAAATGGTTATGTTATACATGTGAGACGCCTTAGTAAATACAATAAAAATATAAGATCATAGTCCCTCGATGACGCTTCAAATGTTGCTTTATAAATGATCTTAGACCCTCAAGAGAAATGTTAAGGTATCTCACAACATTGCATTTTATGACTATACGATGACCCACGCACGTCCCTTCACATCTAAAGATAGAGTTATTTACCAATCAAAGGTGAGATAACAATATCAAAGGAAGAGAGAAATGAACAAAATACTTTTTAGTAGGTAGAACGTTCTTAGTTGCTTTCTCACAATCCATCTTCAAAAACAAAACATCTTTTCAAACACACCAAACACTTTCTAAACATGAAATATTTTCAAAAAAAAAGTCCAACACTTTGTATGCATTCTTATAGAGACGAAAACCATTACAAAGTTTGCCTAAATGAAGGAATTTTTCAAAAATACTTTCAAAACCCACCACAAACACATTTCAAACAATGCAATTTCAAAAGTGATGTAGCAAGCAACTAAGAGCCCATAGATAACTATGTATGAAAAGGGTGCTAACACCTTCCCTTTTCATAACCTACCCCCCGAACTCAAGAAATATGTCAAAGGTCTTTCCTGTTCTTTTCACCCTTTCCTTATTGGATAAAATAAAAGTCAGTGGCAACTCTTGCTATCCGCAACAATTGCGATAAAACACAAAACACCCAAGTCAGTTCTCCCACCGTATCACATACGAGAATATAACCGGTAACCCTAATTCATATAGAGATTCTAAATTCATAATTCAATTAGACGAAAGGAAGATGTTAGGCACCCTTTATCTCCCTTGTTCTCAAGGGGCTCCACTTTTAGGTTTAAGGGTGAGATGGGTATTTAACAGTTAGTGTTTCTATATATTTGAGAAAAAAATAGTTTTTTAGTTATGAACTCGCCAATATTGGTTCACAATCAATAACATCTTCACCATCTAGAGTAATAATAATACGAAGAACACCATGCATCGATGGGTGTTGAGGCCCCATATTTACTATCACGAGGTCTTTTCTTGTAGTTGGGATATTCATAGGTTTTTCCTCGATTCATTCTTCCATGAATCGTTCAAAAACAATTCATCAAAATTAAGTATCTAATAAATCGAATAATTAAAAATGATTCTTTAAATTACCTAATTTGTGAATCCTGAATACCCAACCGATTTATTACATTTTTATACGTAAACCTCTTTGAGATAAATCGTCTTTTGGGTGTAATTCAAAATGTGAAGTAAGTCTTCGTATCTTATTAGTGAAGTTGAATACTTGAAATTCAACCGATCTCGGGTTTTCTTCTTCTTCTTTTTTTGTGAAAATACAGGTATAAATGAATTTTTTTATCATAAAATGAAAGTTTTTCTTTCCCCCTCCTTTTTGGTAGATATTTGTATTGATCAATAATAGTAATGACACTCATTTTGAATTTTTTATATCAAATTTTACCTTAATTTATTTAACAATTTTAACAATTTTGATTTTTTTTTCAAATTCATTATTAAGGAATGTAATTCAAATAGAGAATAAATACTATATTTATGTATTCAAAAAATAAAAAATTCTATTGTCTTGTATTTAAAAAATAAAAAAATAAATTTTTTATTCATTTATTCCTTTTTCTATTGATTTATTTCTATCTAATGGAGACATCATTGAATTCGTATCAATCCCACAATGCGTGTGCGCGCTTATTTTATTTATTGCAATTATCAATTATATATATATATATATATATATATATATATATATATATATATATATATATATATATATATATATATATATATATATATATATATATATATATATATATATATATATATATGTTCACGTATCAGATATCACATAGATATCTGAAATATTATGATAATGATAAATAGAACAAAAATCTAGATTTTCAATCAAATTTTCAATCGAGGATACATATGTATTCTTAATATAGTGAAACGACTTACATTATTTGTATCAAACCAATAGCAGTTCATACAAGCTAAATCTTCGAATCGATAATTTGGCCAAAGAAAGAATTTTAAAGTCATTAGTTTTTTTTGTATCGATATTAATATCTTCATTTTGAGTCAAAACTTCAGAAGAATTATTTCGTTTTTTCTCATTGTCATTTATTGTGTTTCTATGCACAATATTTCTATTATGTGGGTTCAAACAAATTATAATTCTCAATTCTCTACGGCGTCTAGTGGACAAAAGATTTCCAAGAACAAGTAAATCATAGTTTCTTTTCAAAATTTTACATTTGTGCCTCAATGATATGCTTATGGTTTGATATATAAAAAAGTGTTCATAGTTTTTTTATAGAAATACAAATAGGTTCAATAAAAACATTAGGTTGTCCCTCAATTCCTCGGTGTCCCTACATTCTGTATAACAAGTGTCCTTCATCTGCAGACGCGCCATAATTTCAAAATCGAGGTTTGCCTTTTTTATAGACATTATGAAAAATTGTCTTAGATTTTTCAATCTAACCAGGAGACAATATAAGTTGATATTATCCATTATTGTTTCTTGGACGAGAATCTTACGGTGAAAATAAAAACCAAAATATTTATGTAGTAATACATTTCGTTCTCCATTTAGATCCTTCCTGTATTTATTTATACTATAATGAGTGTCCCTATAATAGTTTGAGAGATATGATTTTAGATCTTCTTGTTTCCCGTATTCTTTTTTTCTAACTTTAACTTGGTTACATCAGTAATATTTTTGTTTCCATAAAACTACACAAAAAAAGAAATTTATTGGTAAGATCCAAGGATTTTTCTTATATGCACTTAATTTTGAAAAGAACCTAAATCTCAGAGTCAATAATTTCTGATTCGTTTTGGAATTCTTTTTTCTTTTTCCCATCCAATTTAGATACTTTCTATTCAGATTTTTTCCATTGTTTCCATATCCATATCTATAATACCATCTTCTGCTATATAATTTTGGATAAAGCTATCGCTCATTATATCAAATAATTTTTATTTATTTTTAGGTGTGTTGTAATTAATCATTTAGTTTTTGTTTGCTTGCAATGGTGATTTATATGCATAAATAGAGGATTTTTTCTTATCTGGATAATTTATATATTGATAGGAGAAAAGATCATATCCATATTGTTTTTTTTCTAATAAATCTACTTGTTGTTGTTTTTTTGTTTTTTGTAAAAAATTAATTGGTTTTTTTCAGATGAATCATATTCAACTAAATCTTTCTTTTGAGCCACGTGATGTTCATGGATTCTCTTCCTCCACTTTTGTGGTACTAATTTTGACCATCCGCTCTGAGGTAAAGCATATTGATAATGAAGCTTTAACCAATTTATCCATTGATTCATTATAGAATCGGGGCGGTTCTTATGTCTTAATTTGTAATTTAATCTTCCTTCTTGTATTCTAAAAAAAAATCTTTTATTTCATTCTTAAGAAACAAAGATCTTCCATGAGATTCAAAAATAGATCTTAACTTATATTTATATCCATTACTAACTTGTGATAATTTAAAAAATACATAGGCTTGTGACAAAGAAGATGCATCACAATAATTATGTGAATTCATATATGTAATATTCCAATATTTGTCTATAATCGACATAAATGGAATTATACTTTCATTTGTTTTATGAACTCTTTGTTAATTTTTTTAATGTAAATGGAAATAAATATGTTTACAATTTTGTCTGTTAATTCAATAATATTAAGAAAATGTTGTCCAGACATCATAATAATACAACTGATAGAGAAAACGATTTCTATGTATATCCTTCCCATTAAAATTTGAAAAAAAATAGGATTTACGGATTAATCGAACGGTTCTTGTTTTTAATATTTGCAAACTATTTTTTTAGTAATTCTAATCTTTTAGCATCATAAGTAGTTCTGGTCGAATTCAAATTAATCTCTAAAGTTATAACCCCCTCTTTTTTTCTTCTGTCATTTTTTCTAGTTGTTTTAAGATTGTCTTTGTTTTAACATTAAGATCTTTTATCCTTTTTTCTTTGAAATTTGTCCAATTCATAGATTGAATTATAACATGTGATTCCTCAATCATTGGATTACTCTTACCGATTATTGAATTTTTTTTGCTTTCACTCAATTCATCTCTTTTTTTGAACCTATTTTCTATTTCTTCTAACACGATTCGAGACCCCTTTTTTCTTTCATTAAAAACTATTAGAACTAGAAAAAAAAAACTATTTTTCAAATCTTTTTTCAATTTTTTTTTCTATTTTTTTTTAAATGAGACCCAAAAATAAAAAAGGGTTTGGGACATGATCATCAAGGTACGATTCGACTTGTGTTCCATAACCTGTTAAAAATCAGAAGTTTTTTCTTAGTGGATATTTTTTTTTCAGTAGATTTTTTTCCCAGTTGGTCATACCTTATTGTGCCATGGTTTCATAACAAAAGGGGATAAGATCCTTATCTGAATTTAGATGCTTTATATTCGGATTTTTTCCTATTATTTCCATATCCATATCTATAATACCATCTTCTGCTATATAACTTTGGATAAAGCTATCGCCCATTATATCAAATAATTATTTTTTATTTTTAGGTGTGTTGTAATAATCGTTGCGAAGAATTAGATTCCAATTTCGTAGTTCGAATGTGTTTGGTTAGTTTTTTTAATAGATTATAGAAATGCTTGGAATTATCCTTGAACCTTGTTTGGGTTTGAAAAATAGGTGATCATAGACACGGTTAATAGAAATATATCCACAATCCTTTTTTGAAAATAAAGTTGAATTGGAATTATGTTAATAGAAAAAGTATTAAACTTGATGGGTTAGTTGTCTTAGAATGCATGATGAAGTTTTGAAGAATAGAATTTGAATGATAAAACAATATTTGATAAATTTATGGGGAAAGATTAGTATTTTAGAAAATAATTAATAAATAATTATTTTCTTGTTATTAAAAATATATTAAATATTTCTAATAATATCCTAGTACTTACTTATCAAAATAATTTTTGTGATAAAGGGAAAAATATAATTTTATGCAAATGATAAAAGAAAATTTGAGAATTTTTTTTGGAGAAGCGAAAATATATTAATAAAAAAAATCAGATGCGATACAATGCTGATCCGAAGATCCTGGCCCAAAGCAACCACAAAGAATAAAAGGCTAACAACCTACGCTAAAAGAAAAACAAAAAACTCTAATTTCTATTTCTATACTTCTCCATGCACATATTGACTCTATCCCTTATCTTCCGTATACGCAAGTACTCTTTAGTATTATTTTGGAATATCATCATATTTTGTGTAGTCCATATACCTTAAAAATTTCTGCAAATATCACTTTGATCTTTCTACACTTCATAGTTTTTCCTTTTGTCATACTGATAACCCATTCCATATCCAACTCTCAATTCTTGGACCTAATATGAATCTCAATCCAATCATACATTTGACTCCAAATATTTTTCACAAACTCACATTCAAAACAAAGGTGTTGAACATTTTCTTGCTTGCCACAGTACATGCAAACACCATCAGTTTGAACCCCAAGTCTATTAAGTCTATCCTTGGTAGGCAACCTCCCCAGGCATGCCATCCAAGCTACAAAGATGGACCTAGGGCATGCAAGGTTCCCCAAAATAAGCCTTCTCAAACTAACTTTAGGCTTGTCCCTCCTAAACATCGTATATATATCTCTAGTACTATAGCAGCTCCTGTTAAGAAAATTATACCAGACAACAAAATCTATCATTTCTACCTTATGTTTGAAAATGGCTTTCAAGGTCCAAGAGGCATGAATATGAAGTTGGTATGTATTGCAGTCTTCTACCTTCATATAGTAGTGGTGAATCCAAGAGATCCACATCGTGTCTTTCTTCACATTCAAATCCCATAACATCTTCCCAATGTGAGCTTTATTCCACTCACATAACGGAATCATGTTGAGGCATCCCTCCACCTTCGGCCTGCAGATTTAGACCTAGGCAACTAGAGCTTTCCTACTATTAGAGTCACTTCCAGTCCATAGAAAATTTCTACATAATCCTTCAATATGTTGAATATTATTTTTTGGAAGGGGGGAAATATGCATCTGATAGTTAGCAATAGAAAACAACACACTTTTCTCAAGGAGGAACCTGCCAGCATAAGACAGGAGCTTAGTACTCTAATGGTTTATCCTCCCAAGCATCCTATCAATAAGCGGCTTACAATTCAATATGGATAACTTTTTCCAATCCAGGGAACTCCCATATATTTGAAAGGGAGCTTACCCCTTTCAAAACCAGTAGAAAGTTGAATAGCATGTATATTCTCTTCCTCAATCCCCCCACAATACACTTTACTCTTAGGAACACTGATATTCAGACCTTTAGCATCAAATCTCACTCTGACATTTTGCATCAAGATCTTAATGGATTCCACATCTCCTCTGGTGGACATTAAAATGTCATCCGCAAAGCAAAGGTTTATAATTTACATCTGCTCACACTTGGGATGAAAGTTAAAATTGTGATTAAAATTCAACTCTTGAAGCACTCTATACAAATACTCCAATATAATCACGAATAAAATAGGGGAGATAGGATCTCCTTGTCTCAGCCCTCGTTGAGCTTTCACCATAGAAGATGGAGAATAATTAATAACAAATTTATATGAAACAATAGTAATGCAAACCCGCATCCAACCGACAAAAATCAGTGGGAATCCCAACTCTCTCATAATCTGGAACACGGTCGTCCACTCCACTGTGTCATATGCCTTCTGAATTTCCATTTGGATCATACATATAAATATTTTTAATATTAGAGCCTCTAACCATCTCCTAAGCAATCATGATGTTGTCTTGAATTCTCCTACCATGAATGAAGGAAGACTAGCTCTCATCTATAATAGAATCAATCACCATACCCAATCTACTAGCCAGGATCTTGGATATAATTTTGTAGAACATACTGCAGCAAGAAATGGGTCTCATATCTCTAATGGTCTTGGCATCAGATGACTTTGGAATAAGAGTCACAAGGGAACAATTGAAAGGTCTGTACTGAAGAATGGAAAAACACAAGAAAGGGGGGGGGGGGTTGAATTGTGGTTTTAAAACTTAAATACAAAAGACACGTTGGTTATCCTGGTTCATTTGAACTCAAACTACTCAAGTCCACCCGCCAAGGTGATTTCACCTCTCTCAACGAGGTCTTAATCCACTAATCAAACTTAATTACACATATACGATGACAACCGTCAAAGTCTTCTTGAGTTTAAACCACAACACAATTTTCTCAAGGTATTACACAATACAATATTTGAAAGCGTGTACAAGATGTGTTTTCTAACAAAATAGTATCACATAAGTGATATATTACACAAATGAAATTCAATATATTGAAGGTGATAATATTTCTCGTTTGTTGTGCACAGCAAAAATCATAAACGATTTTTCCTTCAAGTCTTATTTATATAGGCAACACATGTGAGATGCTTTTGGATTGTTGATAAATAGTAATTGAAGAACCGTCTAAACATAGAGATTCTTGTCCTCTTTCAGCCGTTACTTTTGAATATTCATGAATGAAATGTAACACTTCAGAACATGCTTTCTAAAGATTACATCAGAAGATGAATGTCACCATTGTGACTCCTTTACTTCTTTCCAGAATTGTACGAAACAGAATAACAGAGTTCTTGTTTGCAGCGTTTAGTGCACTCAGAAGTTGTAGCTTTAGAACTTCTTTATATAAGCGTGTTATGCAGATTTTTCTTTCTATATAAGATGTGTTGAATCAGAGTTTAAACAACAATCTAACTCATCTTTTGTGCTTCTTTCATCATAACTTCCATGCAAAACAAAATACTTATTTAGGGAGCATAATTATTCTTTGAGTGTTTGTTATCATCAAGACTCTTACAACGGTTGTAGAAACTATGTTCTAACAATCTCCCCCTTTTTGATGATGACAAAAACTTGGATATTTTGATCAAATACATAAAGAATATAAAGCATTAAAGTCTCCCCCTGAGTTGGATACTCAGATACAGAAGAAATACTTCACTGAAGATTGGTCTGATCAGAGTTTTTGAGAAAAAGATTTTTGATGCGTCCACATCTGTCCTCGATAGAGTTTGTTCCTGTTTTTCTTTCAGATAAAAAACAATAGAAGTTATGATATTCAAAGTGTTTGAGACTGAGTCTCGATACTGTTATATTCGAAATATCTTATGTTCTCCCCCTTTTTTGTCAAGAATCAAAAAGCAATAAAAACACTTTAGACAATAAAAGGAATTTGTATTAAAAAAGATTCAAGGAAACAAATAAAAAACACAATGAAGAAAAATAAATTTCAGAACTAAGTTTGAGGTGGTGGAAGTCGTGTGAACAAGGCTTCCAATAAATTCTTGATCTGCTTGTTTGATTCCTCTTGTTTTCTAAGCACCCCCTTAATTTCATTGCAAGTTTCATCCAGCTTGTTTAGCCTTTCCTTAAACACAACATTTTCTTTCTTCAACTCCTCCAGAGTTTGCAGCACAATAGCAGAAGAGGGTATTTCAGCTGAAGGGACCACTTTTTCAGAGCAAGCTGCGACCGATTCTGAATCAGGAGCTTCTTCAACTTCCTTACCTTGGTTTTGAAACATGACCAGAGGAAGAGGATTAGAGGATGGTTCATTACATTCTGATGGCTGATGATCTTCCCAAGGGGTATTGCCAACAGAAGGAGTGGCTTCTTTTCCTAGTGTCGTAGAACTTGATGAAGAAGTTAAAAACACAAGAAGGGGGGTTGAATTGTAAAACTTGAAATCAAATGCAGATAACACGATATTTTTATCCTGGTTCGTTTGATCTCAAACTACTCCAGTCCACCCGTCAAGGTTATTTCGCCTCTCTCCAACGAGGTCTTAATCCACTATATTCAACTGAATATTACAACTGCTTTAACAACTGCTAAAGCCTTCTTGAGTCTAAACCACAGACCGGTTTCTCAAGGAAATTCTTTCTTACAGATAAATGAATACTAAGTGTGTTGAATGTTTTCTACAAAAACTTTATATCACAACTTTGATAATACACAATTTAAGCTTATTTGAAACTAGGATGCTATAACTATAGAGTAAGCAATTTGAGAGATATAGCAAGCTGTATGAGTTAAGAAGAAGATGATTAGATTTTGGCATGTAAAGAGTTGTAGAGCATTAGCCAATTCATTTATCACTAACTTGTTTATAAAGCCTTGGAAGAGATACGCTGTAGTCAATTATTCCATTTCAATGCCCATTACGTTCTTTCCATATTGAGAAGATCTTTGTCTTGGAATACAGTCGTTGGTAATAAAGTGTCTTGAATGCACAGTACCATTGTCAATTAAGCGTGTTATTGGCTTTGGCTTATTCTGACGCTTCTAGGTGCTGATGATATTGTTTTGGTCTTGATCAGAGTTTAGAGTATGTTAAGCGCAGATCTGTTCATCAAGCTTCAGCGTAAGCACATGCTTTGATCTTCTGATGCTGGCATATGATATTTTATCTTCTGATGCTGGCATATGATATTTCATCTTCTGATGCTGGCATATGATATTTCATCTTCTGATGCTGATGTTGACATTCTTATGCTGATATCCATTAGAGTTTCTGTAAATGCACAATATAATTTTTAGGTAGCATATATGTCTCATATGAATTATACAATTTATTTAATCTAGCATTTTGTTATCATCAAAACTTTAACTTAGGGTAGTAGATTCAAACTTTGTTCTAACACTTGATCCTTGAAGATATTCAGGCGATCGCAGAAGTTCTATTGAGCTATTTCATAACTAAGCTCCTTTAACTTCAGAGATTCAGAGTTGAACCATTTTCTGAACTAGTTCCAATGAGAATCAAAAGCAACTGGATTGAGATTCTCTAAGCAAGCTAGCTTTAGAGAGTTAACCCATTCTTGTATTTCTGTTTCAAAAACCAGCAAAGATTTACGAACATCTGCTTTGGATATTTTTTGTTTTGGTTTTGGAACGACAATTTTCGGAGAGCTTGTGACGAGATTTTCCAAAGCTTCTAAGTCTATAACAGTTCTAATAGGATCTTCTGGGTGGTTATTTGGAGAGGGAGAGTCAGAAAGAATAATGGGTGAATTTGGTGAGCTTGGTGCAGTGGACTGATAAGGAGATGTAATATCTGGAATGGAGAGTTTCTGTGAAGACGTTGATGGATTTATATGTGGTTGAGAGACCATGAGATGGCAGGTGATTCCATGGATGGATGTTGTGGTATCAGAGTTAAGATTTGGATTTTTTGTGTGGGGAGCTTCAAGCAGCGGATTATATTGATCAATATCAGAGAGAACTTGTTGAAGTTCTGGCTGATTTTGGTCAAGATGGGTAGAAGGTGGGTTGTTAAGAAGGTTGTCTAGAGGAAATGATGTGTCAAAGTCTATGTTAAAATCATCAAAGGTTTGAGGAGAGGGATCTTATATGGGCTTTGGAGATGAAGGGTTTTCAATTGTTGATAACAGTACTGATTCAATAACATAAACAAAAGAAGGGTTACCTTTCTTTTTGGCAGCTTTGGGAGTCTTCTGAGAAGTTCCTTCTACAACTGCTTTCCTTTTCCTTGATTTTCTGGGAGCAACTTCCAGAGGTTGTTGTCTCAGATCAAAGATGTTCACATCTGGATTTGTCCCGTCCCTCTTGCAAGCATCCAAATACATGAAAATAATATATGGAGAAGCATATGTTTGAGTGAAGAGAGGAAAATCCTTCAGAAGTACTCTTTTAGTGGTAATGACTTCCTTGGTGGTGATTGTTGGGTCCTTCTTAATAGTTTCAATAATCTTCATCTTCTTCAGATTTTTGGCGTTGAGAGGTTTACCAGCACAAGCTTCTAGAGTGCTAGTTTGTTGAGCCTCAGTAAGATGTTCTATCAGTTTGTTTTCTATTTTAATATTTGAAATGAGTATGCCCATAGGGATCCAATCTCTCTTTGTTCTTTCTTCTTCTCTTGTCTCTTTGACGTTGGTCTTCAGATTATTGAACAAAAGATATGGAAGCTTAACCTTTTCTTTGATGTCTATGAAGTACAGAAGATACTGCTGATCAATATTGATATAATCTGGAGAACTTATAGGCTTCATGTGATTGATGCAACCTAAAATGATTTTAGACCAAATTCTGAGGTAATCCTTCAGATCTTTGATTTTGTTGGATGGTTGGCCAGAAGTAAAGATTTCCTTTGAGATCTTGGTTAGGTCAGAGTCTTTGTCAGCCATATCACTGCAACAAATACAGCTGCCGTCATGACCTATTAGTTGCCCAATGAGATCTTTAGAGATGACGATTTTCTTTCCCATAACGAAAGAAGTAACCTGGGGATTTGAAGTTGAAGCGTGAATCCGTAATTCTTTAACAAGTCTTAGAAAAACTGGACCTAGGAGGCGATAAAAGTACTTAGTCCATCCTTGGAACTCAACATTAGGGGTTAAATCTTATTTGTTTTCCTTCATGCTGACGAAATCTACAATGAGATCACACAGAACTTCCAATGAATCAATGGGTGTGAGGAGAGTTCTTCAGGGTTCTTCGTACCTTTCTGCTGTTGAGGAAGAAGAGCCAGGAATGCTTTGAGAACCTTGAGCAAGTTATTGAGAGGAAGCCATTTGTTCGCACAGACTCTTTAAGGGTTTTTGAAAGATTTAAAAAATTTAAGAGAGAAAAAAGGAATTGAGAGTGGAAGTGTGATAGTGAATGTGAACAAAGTAAATATATATAAGAAAATAGAAGACTTAATTAACAAGAAAAAGGTTAGAAAAATGATTACATGCATTGATGATTCCTGAAAAGAGGGATAGCGTAAAGATATGAAACAATTATCGATATGACACGAGCCTTAATGCATCAACTCAATGTTTCAGTCTCTTCAGAATTTGAACACGTGTTCAGCCTTAGCGGAAAACCTTGCGTAGAATTGATAAATGTTGATATTGTGAACTGCATGCTTCTACCTTTGAAATGAATCGTTTGGAGAACGTTTAGATCTTCTTATATAGATCCTAATACAACTTTCCTTCTTACTTCTAAAGAACTATTGATCAGATGTTCACACAAAAAGATAAAGGCATAAAATCCTAAGGGTTAAAGTATACATAATCAAAACTATCATTCTAGGCATAATTTCATGCTGAGATGTTTCATAATGAAGTTAAACCTGTCTTCGGTAAGGGGTTTAGTGAAAACATCAGCCCATTGATGGTCTGTGTCTATAAATTTTAATGAAAGGATTCCTTTCTGAATATAGTCCCTAATAAAATGATGTTTAATTTCTATATGCTTAGCCCTAGAATGTAAAATTGGATTATTTGAAAGACATATAGAAGAAGTATTGTCACAGAGAATAGGAATGTTACTCTCATATATGTTGAAGTCTTCAAGTTGGCTTTCAATTTAGAGTATTTGTGTGCTGCATCCAGCTGCTGCTATATATTCAGCTTCAGCAGTTGACAATGCAATTGTGGATTGCATCTTGTTGGACCACGAGATTAGATTGTCTCCAAGAAATTGGCAGCTTCCATAAGTACTTTTTATTTCTATTCTGTCTCCAGCAAAGTCAGCATCACAGTACCCTACTAATTTGTATTCTTTGGTTTTTATATAACAAAGACCAAGATTAGTAGTACCTTTCAGATACTTGAAAAATCGCTTAACAACTGTTAAGTGAGATTCTCTAGGATCTGATTGGAATCTAGCACACAAACAGACTCTATACAGAATATTAGGTCTTGAAGTTGTTAAATATAAGAGAGAACCAAACATACCTATGTAGAGCTTCTGTTCTACCTTCTTAATTACCTCTTCCTTTTCCAAAATTCATGTGAGATGCATAGGAGTTTTGGATGACTTACATTTTGAAAATTCAAATTTCTCCAGAAGTTCTTTGACATACTTGCTTTGATGTATGTAGGTTTCTTCTGGAGTTTGATTAATTTGGATACCCAGAAAGAACTTGAGTTCTCCCATCCAGCTCATTTCAAACTCTGCCTGCATAGACTTATCAAATTCTCTTCCCAAAGAGGCTTTAGTAGATCCAAAAATAATATCATCTACGTAAATTTGACAAACCAGAATGTCATTTTTAAATAGTTTACAGAATAAATTAGTGTCCACCTTTCCTCTGGTAAAATTAATTTCTAACAGAAAATTATTTAGTCTTTCATACCTAGTTCTGGGAGCTTGTTTCAAACCATATAGTGATTTCTTAAGTTTATAGACATAATCTGGATGTTTTGAATTTTCAAAACCAGGGGGTTGGTGCATATAAACTTCTTCATCAATGTAACCATTTAAAACACACTTTACCATCCATCTGATAAAGAGTGATGCCATTATTTAATGCAAAAGAAATTAAAAGTCTAATAGATTTTAACCTGACGATTGGAGAAAAGGTTTTTGTATAGTCTATCCTTTCTTGCTGACTATAACCTTGTCCTAACAGTCGTGCTTTATTTCTGATGACTTCTCCTTGTTCATTTAGCTTGTTTCTCAAGGCCCATTTGGTTCCAATGATGTTAAATCCTTTTGGTTTAGGAACTAGATCCCACACATCTTTTCTGATGAACTAATTTTATTCTTACTGCATTGCAAGTATCCAGTCATTGTCCAGAAGGGCTTAATCAATGAAAGTTGGCTCAATCTGAGACACTAATCCCATGAGAGATTCTTCGAAATTTCTGAATGTAGATCTTGTTCTGATTGGGTCTTCTTTCTTTCCCAGAATTTTGTTTTTCGGGTGAGCTAAACTGCTTTTGGATTGTCTTTTCTGGATTGGCTCTTCAGATGTTACTATAATGTTTGTGACATCTTCTTCTTATGGATTTGACTGTGATTCTTTGTGTGGAACTTCTGATGCAGTGTCTTCAGTACCTGTAAATTGAACTTCTATATCTGCAAAAATTTTACCATCCTTTGACTTTTGAGATCCAATCTTATCATCAAATCTGACACTGATGGACTCTTCCACAATCTATGTTTGTGTTATATACTATATAACCTTTTGAGCGTTCAGAGTATCCTAACATGAGACACTTTTGTGTTTTAGAGTCAAACTTGTTCATATACTCACCAAAAAACTTTAATTATTTTGTTCTTAGGAATCCTGTGAATAAGATAAATAAATGCAAAAATGATGAATATTTGGAATGCAAAATGTATATTTATGCATGGTGATGCAATAGGTGGTGGGATTTGTGAAAGGTACCCTTAGTGGGTAGGTACCTAGTTTTGTCCTACGGATATTCTACCCTCCCGATAAGGGTGGCTTCCTTAAGAGTATCATGGATAACACTAGAGCGAAAGATACAATGGCCTCCCTTAAGCAGAGCCTCTTTGTAGACTGAGGCTTTCGTCTCTTAGGTTGTACAAGGTCTCACCATGAGATTTTGTTTTAGGCTTATACAAAGAGTCATTAGCCAAATCCTGATGTCCTACCTCCTAGAGAGTCTAGCCCTCTAAAATATATTCCTTTGAACTCAACCGACTCTAGGTGAAGTCGTCACAAAAACTCATAGGGATGTTAAACCCCCTTGGTCAATAGACGGTTCTTCTTCTAAGTTTTGATATATATATGAATTTAAATCCCACCCACGTAAAATAATATGATAACAATGATAATATGAATAAATAAATAAATATATGTAGAAACACAACATATCAAAAATAGAAAAAGGAAGAACCCGAGAAACCCTAGACCTAAAAAGAGGGATAAACTCTAAACTCTTAGATTGTATCCCTTGCAAAGTCGCCAAATGTCGTTACCGGTAAAAAATAAAGAGTCACCACCATTAATTTTTATCTTAAGGACGGGAATATATCCGGTAACCCTAATTCGCACAGAGATTCTAAATTCATAAGTCAATTAGACGAAAGAAAGATGTTAGGCACCCTTCATCTTACTTGTTCTGAAGGGGCTCCACTTTTAGGTTTAAGGGGAAGATGGGTATTTAACAGTTAGTGTTTCTATATATTTGAGAAAAAAAGTAGTTTTTTAGTTATGAACCCGCCTTGGTTTTAAACGTGTGCTTACGTGTCTCCTTGTGAAGAATCAGAGTCCAATTTCGTAGTTTGAATGTGTTTGGTTAGTTTTTTAATGGATTATGGAAATGCTTAGAATTATCCTTGAACCTTGTTTGGTTTTGAAAAATGGGTGATCATAGATGCAGTTAGTAGAAATATATCCATAATACATTTTTGAAAATAAAGTTGAATTTGAATTATGTTAATAGAAAAAGTATTAAACTTGATGGGTTAGCTGTCTTAGAATGCATGATGAAGTTTTGAAGAATAGAGTTTGAATGATAAAACAATATTTGATGAATTTATGGGAAAAGGTTAGTATTTTAGAAAATAATTAATAAATAACAATTTTCTTGTTATTAAAAATATATTAAATATTTTTAATAATAATCTAATATTTACTTATCAAAATATTTTTTGTTATAAAGGGAAAAATAATGCAAATGATAAGAGAAAATTTGAGAATTTTTTTTGGAGAAACGAAAATATATTAATCCAAAAAATCAGATGTGATACAATGCTAATCTGAAGATCCCGGCCCAAAGCAACCACATACAATAAAAAGGCTAACAACCTACGCTAAAAGAAAAACAAACAGATCTAATTTATATTTCTATACTTCTCCATGCACATATTGACTCTATCCCTTATCTCCCTAATATGCAAGTACTTTCTAGTATTATTTTGGAATTTCATCATATTTCGTGTAGTCCATATACTTTATAAAATTTCCGCAAATATCACTTTGATCTTTCTACACTTCATAGTTTTTCCTTTTGTCATACTGATAACCCATTCTATATCCAACTCACAATTCTTGGACCTAATACGAATCTCAATCCAATCATACATTTGACTCCAAATATTTTTCACAAACTCACATTCAAAACAGAGGTGTTAAACGTTTTCTTGCTTGCCACATTACACGTAAACACCATCAGTTTGAACTCTAAGTCTGTTAAGTCTATCCTTGGTAGGCAACCTCCCCAGGTAGGCCATCCAAGCTACAAAGATGGCCCTAGGGCGTGCAAGGTTCCCCAAAATAAGCCTTCTCAAACTAACTTTAGGCTTGTCCCTCCTAAGCATCTTATACATATCTCTAGTACTATACCAGCCTCTGTTAAGAAAATCATACCAGACAACAGAATACATCATGTCTACCTTATATTTAAAAAAGGCTTTCAAGTTCCAAGAGGCATGAATAGGAGGTTGGTAGGTATTGGAGTCTGCTCCCTTCATATAATAGTGGTGAATCCAAGAGATCCACATCATGTCTTTCTTTGCACTCAAATCCCACAACATCTTCCCAATGTAAGCTTTATTCCATTCACATAACGAAATCATGTTGAGGCCTCCCTCCACCTTCGGCCTACAGATTTGGCCCCAGTCAACCAGTGCCTTCCTACTATTAGAGTCACTTCCCATCCAAAGAAAATTTCTACATAAGCCTTCAATAAGTTGAATAATCTTTTTTGGAAGGGGGTAAATATGAATCCAATAGTTAGAAATAGAAAATAACACACTTTTCAAAAGGAGGAACCTGCCAGCATAAGACAGGAGCTTAGTACTCCAATGGTTTATCCGCCCTAGCATCCTATCAATAAGCGACTAACAATTCAAGACGGGCAACTTTTTGCAATCCAGATAACTCCCAGATATTTGAAAGGGAGCTTACCCCTCTCAAAACTACTAGAAATTTGAATAGCCTATATATTCTCTTCCTAAATACCCCCATAGTACAATTTGCTCTTAGGCACACTGATATTCAGACCTTTTGCATCAAATCTCACTCTGACTCTTTGCATCAGGATCTTAGTGGAATCCACATCTCCTCTGGTGAACATTAAAATGTCATCTGCAAAGCAAAGGTTTATAATTTGCATCTTCTCACACTTGGGATAGAAGTTAAAATTGTGACTAAAACTCAACTCTCAAAGCACTCTATACAAATAATCCATTATAATCTCGAATAAAATAGGGGAGATAGGATCTCCTTGTCTCAGCCCTCGTTGAGCTTTCACCATAGCAGACGGAGAACCATTAATAACAAATTTATATGAAACATTAGTAATACAAACTTGCATCCAACCAATAAAAATCTGTGGGAATCCCAACTCTCTCATAATCTGGGACATGGTCGTCCACTCTCTTGTGTCATACGCCTTCTGAATATCCATTTAGATCATACATCTAAGGGAAATATTTTTAATATTACAGCCTCTAACCAGCTCATGAGAAATCATGATGTTGTCTTGAATTCTCCTACCATGAATGAAGGCAGATTGGCTCTCATTTATAATATAATCAATCACCATACCCAATCTACTAGCCAGGATCTTGGATATAATTTTGTAGAACATACTGCAGCAAGAAATGGGTGTCATATCTCTAATGGTCTTGGCATCAGATGACTATGGAATAAGAGTTACAAGGGAACAATTGAAAGGTATGTACTGAAGAATGGAAAAACACAAGAAAGGGGCGGGGGCTTGAATTGGGTTTTTTAAAACTTAAATACAAAAGACACATTGGTTATCCTACTTCGTTTGAACTCAAACTAATCCAGTCCACCCTCCAAGGTAATTTCTCCTCTCTTAACAAGGTCTTAATCCACTAAGCAAACTTGATTACACAGATACAATGACAACCGTCAAAGTCTTCTTGAGTTTAAACCACAACTTGTTTTTCTCAAGGTATTACACAATACAATATTTGAAAGCGTGTACAATATGTGTTTTCTAACAAAACAGTATCACACAAGTGATGTATTACACAAATGAAATTCAATAGATTGAAGGTGATGATATTTATTGTTTGTTGTGCCCAATAAAAATCGTAAACGATTTCTCCTTCAAGTCTTGTTTATATAGGCAACGCATGTGAGGTGCTTTTGGAATGCTGATAAATAGTAATTAAAGAACTTTTCAAACATAGAGATTCTTGTCCTATTTCTTTCGTTACTTTTGAATAGTCATGAATGAAATCTAACGCTTCATAACATGCTTTCTAAAGATTACATCAGAAGATGAATGTTAATGTTGGGACTCCTTTACTTCTTTCCAGAACTACACGAAACAGAATAAAGGAATTCTTGTTCACAGCGTTTAGTGCACTCAAAAGTTGTAGCTTAAGAACTTCTTCATATAAGCGTGTTATACGGATTTTTCTTTCTATATAAGATGTGTTGCATCAGAGTTTAAACAACGATCTAACTCATATTTTATGCTTCTTTCATCAGAACTTCCCTGCAAAACAAAATACTTATTTAAGGAGCATAATTGTTCTTTGAGTGTTTGTTATCATCAAAACTCTTACAAGGGTTGTAGAATCAAACTATGTTCTAACATGTACAAGGCAGAAGTCTCAAAAAATTCATTGATGGCCTTACAAAACATCACCACCAATAACTTGCCAAGCTGACTTGAAGAACACAACATTATAACCATCACCGCCAGGAGCTTTATTATTCCCAATTCTATTCAAAGCACGCTTAATCTCTTCCTCATTAACAGACTGAATCAAATTTAAACCATCTTCTCAACTAATGTTTTTTCCATTTCTAACAGCCAAAATATTAATACCAGCTAACATATGATTTTCACTTCCAACTAGCTTATTATAGAAGTTCACAATCTCTTGCTCAATGTCTACATGGTTGGACAAAAATCTACCATCAAGAGCCTACAAAGTGTAGATAATGTTGTACCCCAAAATTTGCCCTCCCATATTTCTAAATACATGTCAAGTGAGGTCCTCAAATTGCTCAAGGAAATTCAAGAGTTGACCAGACAAACTCTCTCCTAAGGCAGTCTACCTCAAATTAGGGTTTCATTTTTCATTAGGATATATGAACCACAAAAGACTCAAATGCTCACCATTGTCCTAATATGTTCTCAAGATCATCCATGTCAAGTTTCAAGCCTTGCAGAAGAAGTTTGCTCAGTCAATTGCTCAAAGGCCTGAAAATCGACTATGTTAGGACAAAAGTCAACTATGGCCCACATACTGCCAAACTTCAAGATTTTTGGTAAACATCATCATTTTGAAGTATCATTCATCATTTTACCAAGGGTTAATCATGATTCATCAAGGCTTGTTCACAATTCATCAAAACCCAAAAGTTGCTAAATTAGGGTTTTGTAGGAAAAGTCTACTCAACATTGACCAAGTATAACTTTCTCATACTTTATCAAAAATGACCCATCCAAAGCTCATTTTGAATAGGATGCAATTCCCTACAATTAATATTTATCTCCCAAGTTCAAAATATGCACTCACAAAAAGATATAAATTCTGACATTATAGGTCATTTTGAAAAGTCAACAAAAACACCTTTTGGGTCAAAGCTTCATACATGAACACGGAAGACTCAATTGATATGAGACTAAAAGGGTTGCTTATAGGACATCCTAAGATTTCTAAAAAGTCAAAGAACACCCTCCTAGGGTCAAAATTGAGAGAGATGTGCATTGTCAAAATTGGCAATTTTTGGGAAATTGTCAAAAGTCAACATTGATCAAATTTGCATTTTTTTCCAAAGGGGTCCATGTTTTCTTGTTTGAAACATGTTTCTAATAAGGCCCACAACCCCTGAGATTTTCCACCTATTATTTTATTATTTTTATCATTTATTTTGATTTTTTATTCATTTTAATCAAAATAAATCAAATTAAATGGTAAAATAGTAAAATCAAATCAAATCTTGGATTTTTTTTTGCATCTTTTGAGTCTATGTACAACTAGCAAGATGGTCAATTCATGCAAGATTGATTTGGATTGGAAAAGATTGGATTGAAGCAAAGTTGGAAAGATATCATAAGCCATGAAAGACCAAATCAAATCTTCATAATGGGAACGATTCAATTCGTTTTTGTTGACCTAATATGTTGCATTACATATACAAAAGGTATCCAAGGCAAGGCAGGGGTTAAGCAGTCGTGAAAGAGGCGGAACAAACTTAAAATTTTCAAAGAAAAAGTGCATATCAAATTCCAAGATACTAGCCATCTCAAGCCATCCTAACATTACCAATCGATTGCTAGACGTCTTAGGAACGTGTTCCAATCACTTGCAAGCCTCCTCGTTCCCAAAATCGACCCATAGCAGTCACACGGTTTGCCTAAAAAACTCGTTTTCATTTTCATGGATTTATACATCGTTTGCCCGTTTTTAATATATATTCTTGTTCATCTTTGAGTTTGCAAGTTAATCATTCTATTCAATTGCATTTTTGATGACTGTATGTAAAACTGCCATGGCTAGGGTTTCTTGTTTAGTTTTAGGGCTTTGTAGTACATGTTAAATTGGACATTGATTTTGGTACCATGATACTTGTGAGGATGAGACGAGTTTATTGGTACCAGTCATGGTCATTTATCTTGCTTGTGGACAATTTTTGAGATGCACAGGTCTGTACCTACAATGGAACGTCTGTAGGTAAAAGTTTGTTCACCTAAAATGACGGTTTGGTGAAGAAGATGATGCGTGGCACTCCCTAGTTGGGTGATTTGAATTTTAGCGCATTTTTCCATTAACCATTATTTTTCATATATTATATTTTGTATTCATTATATATACAAACAAGTCAAGCAGCACAGATGGCAAGCGTGCATTGGAAATATGCATAAGGACTTGGGTTCGATCCCCAGGTCCTAACCTTTGTTCATATTATTTTTTTTCAATAGGTAATCCAGCATGCTGCATATCAGGAGGTCCACCGTACGCCATCAACATCTGGCCATTAAACGCCTCTCCATCTAGATCCAATGCCATTCCATTGAAGGCCCACCATACGCCCAGGTCAACGCACACACTAAATCAGGCAAAGTCAAAACAGGCTAAGATTCATTTGGGCCCAAAATTCCAATAGTATACCCCCAGCATTGCTATTAGGCCCATCTCTAACCTTTTTCTATTTATTTCTTTTCTTTTAATTCTTTTATTTTCTTTTAATCATTTTAATTGACAAATTAATTATTTTTCATAAAAAATCATAAAATCAATAATTCACCAAAAAAAAATTAAGATTAGTTTTTTTATCATTATTATCAAAATTAATTTAATTTAGTTTAATTTAGGAAAATTGTAATTTGTTTTCATAAATAAAATCAAAATAGAAATTAGGTTAAAACTCTTTTTAATTTTATTTTCTCTTTTTCTCAAATAGATAAAAATACAAAAAAAAGGTTTTTAGGACAAATTTATTTATTTTTTCTTAATTTAAAATTAATTAGATTTAGGATTTTATTGTTAATTTAATGATTTCTTTATTTCCTTAAACAACAAAACATGACAAAAACATTTTCTTAATCGATCGCGATTAGGTTTAGACAAGGGACAAAACCCTAATTATCTCGTATTTGGTTAATCGCGCGTGTGTTATTTATTTTTGCCAATATTATTTGTAAATGTTCATGGTTTGTAAATAGTTTAATCTAGGGCTCTTTACTTGTCGCTTTTTTCCCGGGTTTTTGGCTATGTAATTAACCCCCCTCTTCGAAGCCTTGTAATAGCATAGATTTACTTTCTCGCATTTTAATTCCCGTATATGTTTGACTGTTTAGATGTATGCTAATAGGATTGAATGAGAAGAATGCATGACAAATTTAATACAGTTAGAAAACCCTAATATGCAAAGACAAATAACTGAAAACAGATCACTCGCACATATCACTCTTAGGGTATACTCACACTTCGGTTGCCTTCGGTAAATGATCATTAAGTATAGGGTGTCTTAGTGGTTGTCCTCCTGTCTAAAAAAGATCAATTGTCCCGTTCAAATGTTGCCTCGGAAATATTGCCTCGGAAATGTTACCTCGAACATGATCTTAAGACTCTAGGGTTATTACTAAGGTATTCTAACATTGCTTTAGTGATCGTACGTCCCTTTTGAATTGACCCTTACAACTACAACGAAGGTGCTACCTATTTCTCAATAGTGGGATAACGCTGTCTAAAGGAAACAAGAATAGAAACGATCTTTTTTTCGAGTAGGTAGATGCTAATAGGTACTTGCTCAAATCAAAACTTTTCACACTTACACATTTCGAAACAATTTTCAAAACAACTTCGTCACACCTTTGATGATTGATACAAGGGTTATCACAAAGTCAAACTTTTCAAAACAAAGCACATACATAAGCAATTTAAAAAAAGATGAGCAAGTACCTAAGAGCCCATGGAAAACCATGGATAGAAAGGGTGCTAACACTTTCCCTTTCTATAATCTACCCCCCGTACTCAAAATATCTCGAAAAAGGATTTTTTTTCTATACTTTTTTCCTTTCCAATTGGATGAAATAAAAGTCGGTGGTAACTCTTACTTACCGCGACATTTTGCAAACAAAAATGCAAAAGGTAAACCAGTATTAAACAGTCGGTTCTACCACCGTATCACAGAACTTGCGACTCTGCTGGGGAGAGTTAAGTGGGGTATACCTTAAGATCTAGTTCATCATAATTGCTTCTATTGATTGTTGTGTTTGCTTTACTTTTAAGGGTTTTGCTTGGGGTTCCTATAGATCCTAACCTGGATCTGGGGGATACCTTTTAGTTAAGTAGCAATAGACTGTGAGGGAACTATACGACCTAGACCGATACGGTTGAAGTAGTGGCTACATTGGTGTGGCACTTTGGTTAGTACCGGTATCCCTTGTGGAGAAACGAGGAGAATACGGGGCCGCTGCGTGGTGTCGTTAAGCATAAATTGACCTTAGAACCTTTAATCTTTCAACTTGGCCATTATAAAGTAGTGAGATAGTCGGCCTCGATCTAAAGCTGAGAACTGGTTGATACTCGATGCTACACTCATTGAGACCATACTCTCAGAATATTTTCGGCCGCAAGAAAAGATTGCGTGAGCTGAAACCATGACCGATGGAGGATTGTCAGTGATATTGAGATCCTCTAGAACCCGGTTACTTTTCTAGGATAGGTTGAAACCAACTTAACTTCAAGAGGGTATTACCTTTGACCTTATGCAAGCCTTAAACCTAAGAGCTTTATGTGACTTCTTTGTCTTTGCAATATCTGTTATTTTCTATACCTATGTTTTATCATGACATCATGCATCATAACATAGCATTCATGCTTCATTCCACTAACCATTTCAAAGACCAAAGGAATTTATCTTTGTTCTGTTTTGTAGATCATGGCTTCTGTACGTAGAAAGACTATCCGAATCAACTTTGTCGAGATACCATCCTAACTCAAAGATCTAGTGTCAAGAATTTCTGAAACTTCTATGTTCATTAAGAGACATGGTCAACTTCTCAGCCTGGTTACTTCAAACCCTGATGAACAGATGATGAGCATACTTTTTTAGTTCTTCGATCCCGAGCATCACTGTTTCACCTTTCCAGATTATCAGTTGGTACCCACCTTGGAGGAATTCTCTCATCTATTGGGAATATCCATTCTTGAACAGGTACCCTTCACATGTATGGAAGAAGTTCCTAAGCCAGAAGTCAATGCCTCGGGTTTGCATTTGAAACGGGACGATGTGGTATCCAATTGAGAAACTCGAAGTGGAGTCGAGGGTTTTCTAGCCAAATTTCTGATAGACCAGGCTCAGCTATTCTGGGATGATTTAGATTTCCAGGCTTTTGAAAATGTCTTGGCTCTTCTTATCTACGGTTTGGTTCTCTTCCCTAATCTGGATTCCTTTGTAGATGTGAATGCTGTCAAGATCTTCCTTTCTCGCAACCCTGTGCCTACTCTGCTTGGAGATATCTTGCACGCTCTCTATACTCGTACCACGAGGAGAAGAGGGACTCTTATGTGCTGCATGCCGTTGTTTTCGAGGTGGTTTATTTTTCACCTCCCTAAGTCTGTGCTGAAGAACGAAGAAGGTTTGGGTTGGTCGCACAGAATAATGTCACTTGCTCATATGGATATTCTTTGGTGTTCCCGGGCTATGGAAGACATTGTTGTTATTGACCGTTGTAGGGGGTATCCTAATGTCCCATTACTTGGTATCAGAGGAGGTATAACTTACAATCCTTGTCTAGCTTTGTGACAATTTGGTCATGCTCTAAGAGATGGTCCCCATAGGTTACTTCTCGAGGATATTGCATTCGACTATGAGGATGATGTTAAGGGGAATCGCCGGAGGTTCATACGAGCTTGGGGCATGGTAAATAGATCTGACCCCTATGAGTTGGGACCAAAGACTTCCCTTCCTATGCAGCCTTACCTACAATGGGTCCGAGCTCGTGCCCAGAAGCTTGTGATGCCTCATGCGGCAGTATTACCAATGATTATGGAACCCACTACCGAAGACAACATTCCTTACACGGTTCTCTATCCTTACATGCGCGCTGATCTTGGGGAGCTAAAGAGGTCTTGGATTCAACTGAAGAATGAGCGAGATACTTACAAGGATCAGTTCCATGAGCAAGAGAGGAAGGTTTTGAAGCTCACCAAGCAGCTCGAGGAGGATGGAGTGCTCAATGATTACATTAGCACAAAGAGAAAGCGTCCATGGGACTTTTGATTTTGCTCTTCTAGTTTTAGATTTGTTTTATTTACTTCTTTGTAACGCCTTAAGCGCATTGTTGAACCTTTCAAAGTTAAGCTAATAAAGTTTTGTTTATTTTTGGTTTGAAAATTTAAATCTCCCAAAGTCTTTGAAATCATTACATGAGCATCCCATTATTTTTGGTGCCACTACAAGTTTCTTATCTTCATCGCTGTTTATTTCAGTAAAAATGTCTTCCGATCAAGCCATCAAAGATATTCAGGCACAGAACGCCCAGTTCCAACAGATGTTCATCAGTCTAGCAAAGGGGCAAGAGAATCTGAAAGCCCTCATTCTGAAAAAGGAAAAGAAGAAGAAGAAGGTCGGTATTCTGAATATGGGCAGAAGGTTTGGAGAAAGGTTGAAGCATAAAACTGATCTGACCTCTTCATCCAAGGAAGGGGAAAACTAAGAAGAGGAAAAGGACCCTAGTCGTGCAATCTCTAATAATGATACTGATTTTGATGATGAGCAATATCCTCCTGCCGAGGATAAGTACAAGCAGCTAGAAGACCGTCTGAGTGCTATGGAAGTTCAGAAGATACCTGGTTTGGATTTCGGAGAATTGGGACTGGTATCGAGAGTGGTCATCCCTCAGAAGTTCAAGGCTCCAATTTTTGCTAAGTATGATGGAGTGTCTTTCCCAAAACTCCATCTCCGCTCTTATGTCATGAAAATTCAACCCCACACAGCTGATAGAAATTTATGGGTGCATTTCTTTCAAGATAGTCTATCAACGACTCAGCTTGAATGGTTCTACCAGTTAGAAGGGGCCAACATCCGAAACTGGGAAGATCTTGCTGCTGCTTTCTACAAGCAGTATCAGTACAATGCCAACCTTGCTCCCACTCGTACTCAACTCCAGAGTATGTCCATGGTTGCAGGCAAAGGTTTCAAAGATTACGCTAAAAAATGGAGAGATTTGGCTGGCACAGTTGAACCCCCTTTGTCTGATAGGGATTTGGCGATATGTTCCTGGGGACGCTGTCTGGTCCATTTTTCAACCACTTGATTGGAAGCTCGTCGTCTGGTTTCATCGAGTTGATTTTAACTGGAGAGAGAGTGGAGGCTGGAATTCGAAGTGGTAAAATACAGAAAGATGCCTCTTCGAGTTCGATAAAGAAACCTTTTACTGGTAAGAAGGAAGCCAGTGCCGTTTATAGCCCGAGGGGCCAAAACAGATCTGAACATCGTCCAACAGTAAATGTTGTAGTGATACCAAGACCCTCAGTTGCTCCATAATGCAACAATCAACAATGGGTGGAAAGACCACAGCGACAGTTTACCCGCATTAGCATGACATTGGCTGAAGTGTTACCTCATCTGCTGAGATCCAACTTGACCACATTGAGGGAGGCTCCCAAAATTCCAAACACTACCTCTCCTAGATACAATCCCAACGCGCGGTGCGCCTACCATTCTGAGAGTCCTGGCCACGATACCAATGATTGTTGGGCTTTGAGAAACAAAGTACAAGATTTGTTGGAAGCTAAGGAGATAGAGTTCGATGCTCCAGAAAAGCCGAATGTAATAACTGCTCCTATGCCCAAACATGGTCGTGGGGTTAATGCTGTTGACAATGATTTGTTTGTGACCTCTGTTGAAGAAATTTCTACTCCTCTTATGATTGTTAAGAGGAATTTCTATGGGCCAGTTTATTTACGGTTTTTGATGAAGGTTGTCACATGTGCTCGATTCTACCTTCCGGTTGCTACTTGTTGAAGTCAGGTGTTCAGAGCCAGATGGATAATAAAGAGATTCTGTTCGAGAAGACTATGATTCCTATTTTTACCAATGAATGTGTCGCCATCATAACCATTTCCTCCAATCCTTCCAAGGTTTCCTCGAGAAAACCTGTTAGGATTACACTTGTTCAAAGAATTGCTCCTCTAATAATCACCATTCCCGGTCCCATCCCGTACACTTCAGACAAGTGTGTCCCATGGCACTATAGTGTTGATGTGTATTATCATGGAATTAAGCAAGAGTTGAAGAATGAAGAAGATGATACTGATGTCAGTAATATTGTCAGGGCTAGTGAGGTTACCAGAAGTGGAAGACTCTTCTCTCCCGAGATTTCCCCTTTGACTGTCCACAAACCTATTGTCATTCCATCTGCTAGTACATCAACTACTGTTCCAATTCTTACTCCAGTTATCACCCCTGTTGTACCCCAAAATTTTCCCTCTCATTTATCAAGACTTTTCTCACAAGATTTCTTTGACTCAAGACTAGATTAGGGTTTGGTCAGCTCAAGACATCTCATCATGCACTGATGACCCAAAATTAGGGTTTGATATTGCACAAGGATTTTTGGACTATCAATGCTTCATGTGACTTTCAAACATCATTATGGATCCCTAAGATTTCTCATGACAAGTTTCAAACCTTGAACCACATTTTTTATCAATCAATTGGACAGTTGACCTAAAAATCAGCTGTATTGGAGGAAAAGTCAACCATGGCCAATTTACAGTCAAACTTCATAATTTTTGATCCACATCAAAATTTTAGACTCATATGTATCATTTGATCAAGTTTGGATTACAATTCCTCAAGAAATTTGATCAAATCATCAAAAGGGCAAAATGGTCAAAATTAGGGTTTTGATTGAGGAAGGGCAATTTCTGATTTTTAACCTAGCAAATGAATAATTTAGTTTAAGCATGATTTCAAGGATTTGATGGAATCATCTTGACCTAATTAAATGGCTCAAAACACTTCAATTTCATTGGATTGACATATGAAATTTGCAGTCAACTGATCAAAAGTCAACTGTACACTGAAAAGTCAAACTTTGACTTTTTGGTCAAAATCAAGTGCCAAGGGTCATAATTCATTAAAACATGTCAAAATGTGAAACTTTTTCATCAAGAAATCCATGTTTGAAGATTAGGGTTTGAATTTGAAATTTTTCTTAACTTAGAAAATTTTCTATAGAAAATTTCTTATTTTTTCTCAACTTTAGGCTATTTTTTCACCATGATGCATAATGATTCAAAGAAAGTTCCCAACATGAAAGTTGTAGACCTCCAAGAAATATACAACGTTTCTTCACACAATTTTCCCTAAAGATGCTTGGATCTCAAGATATAAATTTATGAATACATGCTCATGAACTAAATAACTTAGTGAAATTTTGCCCTAATTTAGGCAGGTTTTGGACCCAACTTTATGGAAATTTTGCACCTAGTTCCAAGAGATATCTCAAAATGAATTTCAAAGATGAGTTATAGATCACATTGCAAGCTTTAAAAAATGTCCAAGAACTCCTCAAGATCATTTTTGAGTAGGGAGAATAGAAGAGATGAAGTTGGCATTTTCTCACTTTTTGTCCAAGCCATTTCATGAAGAACAATTTTCCAAGTACCTATGCTGCCTAATCCATGCTTTACAGGTCCCAAACTTGTTCCTCAATCCTTAATTTAACACTTAATCAGTTGACAAAGCTTTAATCCATGCCCTAGAGCCATTATCCAAGTGGTAATTCCATTTATGGCAAAAAGTGACCATTGCCATTTTGGAAAAGCTCCACTTTTGCAAACTTTACAATCTTGAGCATTGAACCTGTCCCCTTTGCACATACAACTACCAAAGACCTAAAGCAACTTATATAGAACAAATACCAACCCTAAGAAAACTAGTACAAGCATGTAAAGCTTTGTCTTGTCACTTTGCTTCAAAAGCAAAAAAGGTTGCAAAAACGTGAGAATTGGCACATCTGTTGGAGGGTTAACATGAAACCAATTATATACTAATATAAAAACATAACACAACATATAACACGATTGAAAGAAGCCTGAAACCCTCCCAAGCTTAAAAACACCAAAAAACTGTCCAAAGTTGCAGTCTTGGAATAAGGACACCAATCTCTCATTTGGCTCGTGTGTTTCCAGTTTTTATCATCAAAACACCTTGCCTACTTGATATCTAACCAATCCAGACCCTAATCCCTGTACTGGAACCCCTTCTCCATCATCTTCCATTTTTGTTTTCAAAGCTTGCAGGTTGACTTGATCAAAGAGTTTCAGACACTTTCAAGGCAAGGCAAGGGTTGGAATACATTCAGGGAAGTTCAAGGAAGCTCAAGCAAACATCAGGCCTCCATCAAACTCACTCCAGTCTCATCCATGATTTCAACTGAAGGAGGTAAAAATCTCAACTTCTATCTCCTTTTACAGGCAACCATTGGCCACGATTTGTGAATAAAAAATGTAGTTCTCATTACAACGAAACTGTACATATCATTATCTTGCATTTATTTGACCTAGGCTGAGAGAATTTAGAGCTTGAAGTTTCTGAAAAAAATTAGGTTTAAATTTAGGGCTTTTAAAATTCTCTTTGATCTTTGATTGTTATTTTATATAACTTGTATGGTTAGATTTGTGAGATCAAATACTACAACTTTCATGTTATGAGTTTTCATTTTCATGGAAGAATGAGAGAGTTACAGGACATCCGGCCAGCTTGAGGAAGAAGATGAAGTACAGGGCAAGGACTTGTTTCATGTTATGTTATTTTCGTTTTACATTAGACAATGACTGTACAGCCACCCTAATGGTAAAGTAGCGCACTGGTAAGACCCATGTCCTGGGTTCGAACCTGGGCGCGCTACTTTTTTTTTTCACATTTTTCTTCTTTCCATTTTTTCCTATTTTTGCAGGTTTGGGCTTAGCAATTTTTGCTAACACATTGCTGCCAGTTTTGCTACATCACCCCCTGGCCCAACTTTTTCCATACATTTTTATTTATTTATTTTTGTTTTCATTTTTTTATTAATATTTTCTTTAATGTATAAAAATCCAAAAAAATAGAAATTTCATAATATTGCATTTTAGTTTATTTTTCACATAAAATATATTTTTATTTTACTATATATCATATATTCTCTTAATAAATTTGTAAAAAATATAGTTAAAATATACTTAGTTTAATTTATTTATTTATTTTCATTTCATACTTATAAATATTTATTTTTTGCATGTATAAAAACTTCATATTTTTATACAATATTATTTATTATTCCAATACAAAAAATACAATAATAATATGTATAAGAACTTTATTTTCTTTCAAAATAGAAATTAGGGTTAAAACTTTTTAAGAATTAATTTCTTTTCCTTATTTTTCTAGGATTAGGTTAAAATTCTCTTTTACATAAAAACAAAAAAAAAAATCTTTTCTTGCATATACATATTATTCCACATTTAAATATTGTATTTTATTTATTCTAATATTCGTACAAATTCGATTTGGTTGTAATAATTTATTTATGTATACATTCTTGCAAATCCCCATTCAAATTTGTATTTCCCCCTCCCATTAAATTGTTGTAATAGCTTAGTAATATTTACATTACGCAATTTATCGCTTTACATGCCATGATTAGTAATTAGGGTTTGTATGATAAGATCTAAACAAAGCAAAATAGAAAATCCTAAATACAAGATAAAACCAAAGCATGAAAAATAACACACTTGCACACAAGCACCCTTAGGGTTTCTCCACTTGGTTGCCTTATATAAAAATAGCCATATTACGCATGTGAAGTGTCTTGGAAAAATAAACAAATATAAGATCATAGTCCCTCGATGACGCTATTCAAGGTTGCCTTACAAAAAATGATCTTGGTCCCTCAAAATGCTAAGATACTTTGTAAACATTGCTAATCATGGTTATACGATGACCCACGCCCGTCCCGTTTACCTCAAAAGATAAGGTTGCTTACCAAATCAATGGTAAGACAACAATGTCAAAGGAATAGAAAATACACAAGAAAGACATTTGAGTAGGTAGATTACTTCTAGTTACTTGCTCTATTTTCAAAACAACTATCCTTGCGATTTTCAAAACAAACACACACATTTCCAAACATCTTACAAACATTGAAAACATTTTCAAACAAGACAAACATCTTTGTATACATTCTTACAAACGAGAATCATTATAAAGATTGCCTAAATGAATGGCCTCTTTTACAAAATACTTTTAAAACCACACCAAACACATTTTCAATTAACAAAAGAAAGTGATCTAGCAAGTAACTAAGAGCCCATGGAAAAACATGGATGAAAAGGGTGCTAACACCTTCCCTTTTCAAAATCTACCCCCCGAACTCAAGAAATCATCTCAAAGGTCTTTCCTGTGCTTTTTCACCTTTCCTTTTGGATAAAAGAAAAGTCGGTGGTGAGTCTTGCTAAACCGCAACATTTGCGATAAAACGCAAAAACCCTCAAGTCAGTTCTCCCACCGTATCACAGAACTGGCGACTCTGCTGGGGAAATTTTAAAAGTGGGGTTACCTTAGGGCTAGATCATATTTATTTGCTTACATTGTTTGATTTGTTTGCTTTACATTATGGTTCTTTGTTTGGGTTTGAATCCTCCACCCGGATTTGGGAAACATTATAGGTAAATAGAATTACGTTGTGGAAACTGTACAGGGTATACCGACATGGTCTAAGCAATAGCTATGTTAGTGTGACATATTTGTGGGTACCGGTAGCCTTTGAGTCAATCAAAGAGAATACAGAACCGCTGGGTGATGTCATGAAGCACTAATGAACTTCTAAAACCCTTTACTTGACCAACTTGGCCTTTTTAGGATGTAGTGAGATGACCGGATTTGGTGCAGTACGAAGTTGGTAGATACTCGATACTACACTCATTGAGGGTTGGTTTCTTGGGATATTTCGGTTGCCATTAAAGAGGCTTGAATTGAAACAATGAACATGGAAACAATCCAGTGATATTGAGCTCCTTAGAACCCGGTTACTATTATTAGGACAGGTTGAGCCAACTAAACTTCAAGAGGGTACTTACCTATAAAACCCCATGCAAGCCTAAACTAAGAACTTGTTTGATTTGTTTGTATATACATACTTCTAAATAACATCATGGACATCATGAACATCATATGCATCCACTAACAATTTCAAGGTTTGGAGATTCATCTTTGTTCTTGTTTTGTAGGATATGGATTCACTTCGCAGGAAAACTATCCAAGTCAACCTTGTAAGAATTCCTCCACAACTCAAGGAGCTAGCTTCAAGGATCCATGAGAACTCTCTGTTCACCGAGAGGCATGGTCGTCTACTCAACTTGGTCACCTCCAACACAGAGGAAGATATCATAAAGGTGCTCTTCCAATTCTTTGATCCTTTGCATCATTCCTTCACATTTCCTGACTATCAACTTGTGCCCAGTTTGGAAGAATTCTCTCTACTCTTGAGGATTCCCATCCTCAATCAACTACCTTTCAACCGTACGGAAAGAGATCCAAAGCCAGAAGAGATTGCTCAAGCTCTACACTTGCACTCATCCGATGTCACAACCCATTGGGAAACTAGGAGTGGTGTCAAAGGCTTCTTAGCAAAGTTCTTGTTTGAGAAGGCCCAAACTGTTGGAATTCCTTAGACTTGCAAGCATTTGAGGAAATTGTGGCTCTTCTTATCTATGGGATGGTCTTGTTCCTCAATCCTTACCAACTCATAGATGTGAGTGCCGTCAAAATCTTCATGTCACGCAATCCGGTGCCTACATTGCTTGGAGATATCTTACACTCTTTTCACACTCGTACAATGAGGAAAAGAGGTGTCCTTATGTGTTGCACTCCTCTCCTGGAAAGATGGTTTATTTCTTATCTTCCCCAATCAGTCTTAAAGAATGAGCAAGGTTTGAGGTGGTCACAAAGGTTAATGACGCTAAAACATTCAGATATTCATTGGTGCTCTCGATCCAAAGAGAATGTTATCATTGTTGACCGTTGTGGGGGATTCCCTAATGTCCCTCTACTTGGCATTAGGGGAGGCATCACCTATAACCCATGCTTGGCTTTAAGACAGTTTGGTTATGCCCGAAGGGATGGCCCACATGAGATGCTAATTCAAGGCTTGGTATTCGACTACGACAACGACGATCAAGGTCTTCGCCAGAGATTCATCCGAGCATGGAGGATGCTAAACAAGGTGGATAGCAAGAGTTTGGGACACAATAATTCCATCTCTCTTGAGCCTTACCTCAAGTGGGTACGAACCCGCGCTCAAAGTCTTATGATGCCTTATCCTTCCATTCTCCCAGTGATTATTGAGCCTGTTAAGGAGGGAGAAGTTCCATACACTATCCTACATCCTGACATGCCCACATCTCTTGAAGACCTACAAAGGGATTGGATACAACTCAAAGGAGAGAGAGATACTTTTGAAGCCCAATTCTACGCAAGCGAGAAGAAGGTTTTGGAACTCACTAGGCTACTTCATGAGGAGCAGACTCTAAATGCCTACATTGCACCAAAGAGGATGCGCACTACTTTTTATCTTAGAGTATTGTATTATTTCGCCCAAGGGGCATTGATGTACTCAAACTCTATCTTATTAATATAATGTGTGTTTCTCTTTTGTTTGAAACGAACTTGAATCTTTTAAAATCCTTGAAAACATTACATATGCACATATCATTCATCATAACATAAACAGGTCTTTTGCAACAAGTTTCCTCATCTCTCTACTGTTTATTTCAGTAAGATGGATCTCGAACAGACATTCAAAGATCTTCAAGCTCAAAACATATAGTTTCAACAGTTACTCACAGCCTTGGCCAAAGGGAAAGAGGAGCTGAATACTTTATTGGAAAAAGAGAAGAAGAAGAAAGAGAAGAAACCAACCGGTGTTGTAATCATGGGGAGAAGGTTTCAAGGACAGGCTAGAAGAACCTTGAATTTTTCAGCAATATCTGATGAAGGAGAAGGAAAAGGAAAAGAAAAAGTCGTTCCGCCAGAATATGAAGAGGAGGAAGAAGAGGAAGATTACTCTGAGGAACAATATCCTCCAGCAGATGATAAGTACAGACATCTTGAAGAGCGTCTGAATGATATGGAAATACAGAAGGTACCAGGTCTAGACTTTGAAGAATTGGAGCTAGTATCGGGAATTGTGATCCCACCAAAGTTCAAAGTGCCATTATTTGCAAAATATAATGGGGTGTCATGTCCTAAAATGCACCTCCGATCATATGTGGGAAAGATCCAGCCACACTCCGTCGATAAAGACTTGTGGGTCCCTTTTTTCCAAGATAGTTTATTCGGAACACAACTCGATTGGTTTTACCAATTGGAAAGGGCCGACGTCCACAACTGGGAAGATCTTGCCGCACCTTTCTATAAGCAATACCAGTATAATGCAGATTTGTCGCCCACCCGTACTCAGCTTCAGAGTATGGCTATGGCTTCAAATAAGGGTTTCAAAGATTACGCGCAGAAATGGAGGGATCTAGCTGGAAGAGTGCAACCCCCTCTGTCTGAAAGGGAGTTGGTGGATATGTTCTTGGGCACTCTATCGGGCCCTTTCTTCAACCATTTGATCGGGAGCTCATCTGCTGGGTTTACTGAGTTAATATTAATCGGAGAGAGGGTGGAAGCTGGTATAAAAAGTGGAAAGATTCAGAAGGATCCGTCTGCCTCTATAGTTGTGAGAAAGCCTTTCACTGGGAAGAAGGAGGTATCTGCTGTTTATCCACAAAGGAATCAAGGGAGAGCTGAACGCCAACCAATGGTAGGGGCCGTTATGATCCCAAAGCCTACATCTAATCAACCAAGAAGTAACCAACCGAGGGTGGAAAGGCCAGTCCGGCAATTCACCAGAATTAATATGACTCTAGCCCAGGTTTTACCACATCTTCTGAAATTTAATCTGGCAACCTTAAAGGAAGCTCCAAAGAATCCCAACACTGCGTCCCCTCATTATCACCCAAATGCCAGATGCGCATACCGTTCTGAAAGTACGGGTCACGACAATAACAATTGTTGGGCCTTGAAAAACAAAATTCAAGACCTTATAGATGCAAAAGAAGTTGAGTTTGATGCACCTGAGAAACCAAATGTCATTTCCGCTCCTATGCCTAAGCATGGCCACAATACCAATGTTATCGAAGAAGATTTATTTGTTACCACAGTTGATGAACTATTGACTCCGCTCCCAATCATTAAGATAAACTTGTTGAAAGCTGGTATATTCCCAGGTTGTAATGAAGATTGCCATCTTTGCTCATCCTCACCAACTGTTTGCCCTCTGTTGAAGACAGGCATTCAACGCTTGATAGACAACCAAGAGATTCTGTTTGAAAATACTCCTGCTTCACCTATTCCTGTTGAAGACGTTTCAATCATAACCATCTCCGCAAATCCTTCCAGGGTCCCCAAAAGACCCATTAGGATTACATCGTTTCAAAAAACTACTCCTCTTAAAATCACAATGCCCGGGCCGGTCCCGTATGAATCAGATAAAACAGTATCGTGGAATTACGGTGGAGACATCTACTACCATGGTATCAAACAAGATGGGTTGGCCATCGAAGAAGTGAGCTCCGAAGAAGAAGACTCTGACATTAGCAATATTGCCGGAACCAGTAAGATTACCCGTAGCGGTAGAATATTCTCTCCAGAAATTGCCCCTCCAATGGCAGTTTTTGGTCCCGTGGATGTTCCAAAGGTTACCTCCATACCAATAATCATATCTGCAAGTGCTCCTACTGGAAAAAACGACACAACCCCTGCTGTTATCCCCACCAATACTTCTACTGTTGATGTTCGAGGAAAAGGTATTCAAGAAGAGCCTGTCTGGAAGAAGGCTCAACCACTGACCATCCCCGAAACTTCCAAGAAGGAAATGGAGGAGATCCTTAGAATAATAAAGAAGAGTGACTATGACGTGGTTGAACAGTTGGGGAAAACTCCCTCCAGGATCTCCATGCTGGCATTGTTGGTGTGTTCTGAGGCACATGCGAAAGCTCTGGTAAAGTTTCTGAAGACAGCCCATATGCCACAAGAGACGTTTGCTGACCAATTCCAAGATTGTGTGGCCAGCTTGACAGCTGATAACGGCCTAGGCTTCTCTGATGCTGACCTGACACCGAGAGGGAGAAAACACAACTAGGCATTATATGTCTCTGTGGAATGTAGAGGAACAACTCTGGCCCATGTCTTGGTAGACACTGGCTCATCTTTGAACATTTTACCGAAGAAAGCTCTCGACAGATTGGATTGCGAAGGACTGACATTGAAACCCAGTAACATAGTCGTGAGAGCATTTGATGGTTCAAAGAGATGGTCCACGGGGACGTGGACATCCCCAGAAAGGTGAGAACTCAGACTTTCAACTCAACTTTCTATGTAATGGACATTTGCCCCTCTTACTCATGTCTGTTAGGATGGCCGTGGATCCATAATGCTGGTGCTGCCACCTCTACACTACACCATATGCTGAAGTACCCGATCCATGGAAAGATTATCACTGTCCACAGAGAGGAAGAGTACATGATTAGCCATCTAAATTATTTCCGGTATGTGGAGTTGGATGGCGAGTTCATTGAAACCCCTTTTCAACATTTTGAAGAAGTCTCTCAAGAGGTAGCAGTAACCAAGACGGTATCCTCGATCCTCAAGATCACAAGACCTCCACTTCAGATTTCATCTCTAAAAGACGCCAAGGCAATAGTAGAAGAGGGTAGATGCACCATTTGGGGGCAGCTTCCAGACATTCCGTATAAATCTGACAAGTTTGGCTTAGGGTTTACTTCAATTGCTCAGAACGCTATGCACCGTGTCTGTGCTGGAGGGCCACCTCTGAAGATTAGCAACCAAGAGGTCAACACAGTAGAAGACAATGAAGAAGATAGAAGCTTGGAGGATTGGATATTTCCTACTGTCAACGGATGACTTCGCAATTGGGAAGCCAGAGACTTTGTCCCAATAACTTTCATCTCTCAGTAATTTATCTTTTACATTTCTGTTGGACTTGTAATATTCACAAACAATTCGTACATTTTCAACCTTGTGTCTTACCCGAGGCGCAATGGTCCATTTGTAAGGGTTTTTATTTCATCTTCATATGACATTCAATGAATCATGGATGTTTTTCACATACAAACTTTTTGTGCTCATTGTCTTTCTTTTACATTTTTATTGTTTAAAGATGGCTATACCCTTACTCACATCCACACTCACAAATGCAGGTACCCCTCCATTCCGGATCCCATGGGTAATGATACTGCTATGGCCTTTAGTAACTCTGAAGATCCAATCTACCAAGCCGAAGACTAAGGTGAGGAAGATTGTGAAGTACCAGGGGAATTGGCTAGACTACTATAACAAGAGGAAAGAGCTATTCAACCTCATGAGGAACCGTTGGATATGATCAACTTGGGTACCGAGGAAGATAAAAAGGAAATTAAGGTGGGTGCCAATCTATAGCTGAGTGTCAAGGGGCGTCTAATTCAGCTATTGCATGATTATGTTGAGATCTTTGCCTGGTCATATGAAGACATGCCAGGACTTGATACAGACATCGTGGTACATCGTCTGCCGACAAGAGAAGACTGTCCACCAGTGAAACAAAAAGTCCACCGCATGAGACTTGACATGTCAGAGAAGATCAAAGCGGAGGTCATGAAACAATTCAATGTTGGGTTCTTGGCTGTCACTTCCTATCCTCAATGGGTTGCCAACATTGTTCTCGTGCCTAAAAAGGACGGAAAAGTACGAATGTGCGTGGATTATAGAGATTTAAACAGGGCCAGCCCTAAAGATGACTTTCCACTTCCCCACATTGAAATCCTGGTTGACAATACCGCATAACACAAAGTATTTTCCTTCATGGACGAATTCTCAGGTTATAACCAAATCAAAATGGCACCTGAGGACATGGAGAAAACTACATTTGTCACAAAGTGGGGCACATTCTATTACAAAGTGATGCCATTCGGACAAAAGAATGCTGGGGCAACCTATCAACGCGCCATGGTAGCTTTATTTCGTGATATGATACATCATGAGATAGAGGTCTATGTAGATGACATGATAGCCCAATCCCAAACTAAAGAGGAGCACCTTGATCATTTGCAAAAGTTGTTTGAGAGGTTGAAGGAGTATAAACTAAGGTTAAATCCAAACAAGTGCACATTCGGAGTACGGTCCGGTAAACTCCTAAGTTTTGTTGTCAGCAACAAAGTCATCGAGGTTGATCCTGCCAAGGTTAAAGCGATACAAGAAATGCCTGCTCCTCGTACTGAGAAGGAAGTCAGAGGATTCTTGGGACGCCTGAACTATATTGCAAGATTCATTTCTCAGCTGACAACTACTTGTGAGCCAATCTTCAAATTATTGAAGAAAGATCAAGTAGTCAGATGGAATGATGAATGTCAGATTGCTTTTGACAAGATCAAAGAGTACTTACAAGAGCCTCCTGTTTTGATAACGCCAGTCGAGGGAAGACCACTAATCATGTATCTGACCGTTTTAGAGAACTCGATGGGGTGTGTATTGGGGCAGCATGACGAGTCTGGTCGAAAAGAGCACGCTATTTACTACCTGAGAAAAAAGTTTATCGACTGTGAAACCAGATATTCACTGCTCGAGAAAACTTGCTGCACTCTGGCATGGGCTGCTCGGCGGCTAAGAAAGTATATGTTGACTCATACCACTTTGTTGATATCTAAGATGGATCCGATAAAGTACATCTTCGAAAATCCTGCTCTGTCTGGGAGGATAGTAGATGGAAGATGATCCTAATAGAATATGACATACAATACACTACCCAGAAAGCTATAAAGGGCAGTGTGCTAGCTGATCATCTTGCTCATCAAGCTATAGAAGATTATCCGTCCTTGAAATTTGAATTCCCGGATTAAGACATCATGACGTTAGACAACTGTGAAGAAATCAGACCATATGACGGACCTGAACAAGGATCCTGATGGACCCTATTATTTGATGGAGCATCCAATGCACTTGGTAATGGTATCGGCGATGTACTCATATCTCCGGAAGGGTGTCAGACTCCTTTTACTGCCAGACTTTGCTTCAACTGTACGAACAACATGTCGGAATACAAAGCATGCATCTTTGGTCTCAAGGCTGCCATAGACTTGGGAATCAAGTCTTTAGACGTGTTCGGAGATTCAACTTTGGTCGTCAGTCAGATCAAAGGAGAATGGGACACTAAGCATCCAAACCTTATCCCATACAAAGAACATGTTTTGACATTGTTACCACATTTTGAAAAGATTACCTTCGAGCATTTACCGCGAGAAGAAAATCAGCTAGCAGATGCTCTAGCTACAATGTCATCTATGTTTAAACTTAATTGGGATAACGAGGCTCCTCAGATCACCATCGAATGAATGGATGAACCAGCATACTGTCACGAGATTAATACTGAAGAGGTAGTGGACCAGCCTTGGTTTCATGAAGTCAAGAGGTATCTTGAGACTCAAGATTATCCAGAAGGAGCTTCAATCAATGATAAAAAGTTCTTAAGGAGATTCGCTGCTAAGTTATTCCTGAGTAATGGCATCCTGTACAAAGGCAATCATGACTCCATTATGCTCCGGTGTGTGGATAAGATTGAAGCTGAAAAGATCATGGATGAATTACACGAAAGTACTTTTGGCACCCACTCCAGTGGGCATACGATGTCAAAGAAAATCCTACATGCAGGCTATTATTGGTCTACCATGGAAGCGGATTGCTATCAGCACTCTCGGATCTGTCATAAGTGTCAAATTTATGCTGACAAGGTGCACGTACCTCCGGTTCCTCTGAATGTCTTGACGGCTCCTTGGCCCTTTGCTATGTGGGGAATCGACATGATTGGAGAGATCAAGCCTACAACTTCAAATGGACACCGCTTCATTCTAGTGGCCATTGACTATTTTACAAAATGTGTCGAAGCAGCTTCCTTCGCATCCGTTACTAAGAATGTTATTGCCCGCTTCATCAAATAGAATATCATTTTCCGGTACGGTATCCTAGAAAGGATCATCACTGATAATGGTACCAACCTTAACAATACTGTGATCACCGCCTTGTGCGAGCAGTTCAAGATTCAGCATCACAATTCATCCCCCTATCGCCCGAAGATGAATGGTGTCATCGAAGCTGCAAATAAAAACATTAAAAAGATCATACAAAAAATGTTTGTCACTTACAAAGACTGGCATGAAATGTTATCATTCGCTCTCCACGGGTATCGCACCACAGATCGCACATCAACTGGGGAAACACCCTATTCTTTGGTTTATGGCATGGAGGTTGTCTTGCCTATTGAGGTTCAGATCCCCTCTTTGAGGATTATGAAGGATGCATGTTTGAATGAGGACGATTAGATCCAGACTCGACTTGATCAACTAAACTTAATTGATGAAAAAAGACTTAATACTATTTTCCATGGTCAGATGTATCAAAAACGGATGATCAATGCTTTCAACAAGAAAGTCAGACGCCAAGTATACTAAGTTGGAGATCTAGTGATCAAGGGCATCATCTTTCAGCAAAGTGATCTCAGGGGCAAATGGACTCCTACCTATGAAGGTCCATTTGTAATCAAGAACATATTCTCCGGTGGGGAAATGATCTTAACCACCATGGACGGTGACAACCTGCCACACCCTGCGAACGCGGACATAGTCAAAAGATACTACGCATAAGAGACCCGCTAGGTTAACGCACGTAGGAAAAATAAGGGCATACCGGCAAACCAAAAAGGTTCGGGCAAAAATTAGGGATAAAATAAAAAATCTGTACACCCAGAAAGTTGAAACCCCAAAAGGGCGAATTGGGCAAAACGGGGTTTCCCGGTGGACTGAAAACCCGAAAGGGCGATCCAGGCAAAAATTAGGGAATTAAAGCGTATGACTATGTCCCGTCGGATCACTTTAGGGACAACCTCTTGACTTCCACTGACAAACTCATAGTTTCTGATCAAGTCAATCATCTTCAGAAGAAGCAACAAATAGACAAGATATTAGGAGATACGAAGGCTATAGCAGAATGGAAACCCCATGGGATTATTACACATAACTATCTTTATTTGTATAAAGTTTTTATTGCTTTTTTACGGCATCATCCTCTTATTATAATGATTGTCTCTTCTGTACAAAATACTTATTCGAAGTCAATATGAAGATATCTCGTTGAAAGTACAAAAAACTATTTGCATTTTTCTTTACACTTGTGTTTTTATTTGCAAAAACGTCCAATGATTCATTAATGAACATATGCATTTGAACATAATTACTGTTTACAAATAAACAAAATGAGAAAGATAATTACTGATAAGTTGAAAGAGCCGGAAAAACGTCTCTAGGCTATTCCATAAGAAATCCCCACAATACGTCATTTAGATCCCCAGCGGAACTAAAACTTCAAATTATCGTCAATTTTCTCAGGATTCCTCAAAACAATATATGGCATTGCTTTCACAACAGAACACAGTCAGTACTTCAGCTTCCAGACATGAAAGTTCATCATGGCCCCGACAGTTTTCAGGGATTTATTTTCCTCAATCAAACAGCAATACAGCAAGTCAGCTTACATACGCATACATTACATCCATATATCATAAACATTGATAAAACAAATAAATTACATCATACATTTCATGCAACATAACTCTATGTTTCAGCTAACATTTTACTCTTTTCAGGATAAGATTAACAGCTACCATTAACAATATGCAATCATGATACAATTTGGATATGCTCCAGACACGGAAGCCATTCTGATACTCATTCAGATTTCAAATTCAGATACAGTTCAGATTTGCTCCAGACACGGAAGTCATTCTGATACTCATTCAGATTTCATATTCAGATACAGTTCGGATACGCCCCAGACACGAAAGCCATTATGATAGTCATTCAGATTTCAAATTCAGATACAGTTTGGATATGCTCCAGACACGGAAGCCATTCTAATACTCATTCAGATTTAAGATTCAGATACAGTTCGGATACGCCCCAGACACGGAAGCCATTCTATTACTCATTCAGATTCAGACTTTAGATACAGTTCAGATACGTTCCAGGCACGGAAGCCGTTCTGTTACTCATTCAGATTCAGACTTCAGATACAGTTCAAATACGCTCCAGGCACGAAAGCCATTCTGTTACTCATTCAGATTCAGACTTCAGATACAGTTTAGATACACTCCAGGCACGGATGCCATTATGTTACTCATCCAGATTCAGATATAGCACAGATACGCTCCAGGCACGGAAGCCATTTTGTTACTCATTCAGATTCAGACTTCAGATACAGTTCAGATACGCTCTAGGCACGGATGCCATTCTGTTACTCATCTAGATTCAGATACATCACAGATACGCTCCAGACATGGATGCCATTCTGGTACTAATTCTTTCAACTTACAACTCACGATTCAACAAATTTTTTGGATGGCATCTACAAGCCCATCTCCAACAAGATTCTATCACTTCTCCAAATGGCATCTTTAAGCCCATTCCCTCAACTGCGCATTGCAAATTTATGGGCACTCTAGTGTCCAATCATCTTTTACCTTCGAGTCACGAACGACAAAGCTTGCCAATCTAACTCTTCAGGTTCAAGAAGATTTAACAGGGGCAACTGTTGTACCCCAAAATTTTCCCTCTCATTTATCAAGACTTTTCTCACAAGATTTATTTGACTCAAGACTGGATTAGGGTTTGGTCAGCTCAAGACATCTCATCATGCATTGATTACCCAAAATTAGGGTTTGATATTGAACAAGGATTTTTGGACTATCAATGCTTCATCGGACTTTCAAACATAATTATGGATCCCTAAGATTTCTCATGACAAGTTTCAAACATTGAACCACATTTTTGATCAGTCAATTGGACAGTTGACCTAAAAATCAGCTATATTGGGGAAAAAGTCAACCATGGCCAATTTATAGTCAAACTTCATAATTTTTTATCCACATCAACATTTTAGACTCATATGTATCATTTGATCAAGTTTGGATTACAATTCCTCAAGAAATTTAATCAAATCATCAAAAGGGCAAAAAGGTCAAAATTAGGGTTTTGACTGAGGAAGGGCAATTTCTGAGTTTTAAACTAGAAAATGAATAATTGAGTTAAAGCATGATTTCAAGGATTCAATGGCATCATATTGACCTAATTACATGTCTCAAAACACTTCAATTTCATTGGATTGACAGATGAAATTTGCAGTCAACTAATCAAAAGTCAACTGTACACTGAAAAGTCAAACTTTGACTTTTTGGTCAAAATCAAGTGCCAAGGGTCATAATTCATCAAAACATGTCAAAATGTGAAACTTTTTCATCAATAAATCCAAGTTTGAAGATTAGGGTTTGAATTTTAAATTTTTCTTAACTTAGAAAATTTTCAAAGTATAGAAAATTTCTTATTTTTTCTCAACTTTAGGCCATTTTTTCACCATGATGCATAATGATTCAAAGAAAGTTCCCAACATGAATGTTGTAGACCTCCATGAAGTCTAAAAGTTTTCTTAACACACTTTTCCCTAAAGATGCTTGGATCTCAATATATAAATTTATGAATACATGCTCATGAACTAAATAACTTAGTGAAAATTTGCCCTAATTTAGGTAGGTTTTGGACCCAACTTCATGGAAAATTTTCACCTAGTTCCAAGAGGTATCTCAAAATTCATTTCAAAGATGAGTTATAGAGCACATTGCAATATTCAAAAAATGTCCATGAACTCCTCAAGATCATTTTTGAGTAGGGAGAATCGAAGAGATGAAGTTGGCATTTTCTCACTTTTTATCCAAGCCATTTCATGAAGAACAATTTTCCAATCAGTACCTATGCTGCCTAATCGATGATTTACAGGTCCCAAACTTGTTCCTCACTCCTTAATTTAATGCTTACTCAATTGACAAAACTTTGATCCATGCCCTAGAGCCATTATCTAAGTGGTAATTCCATTTATGGCAAAAAGTGACCATTGCCATTTTGGAAAAGCTCCACTTTTGCAAACTTTACAATCTTGAGCATTAAACATGTCCCCTTTGCACATACAAGTACCACAGACCTAAGGCAACTTGTATAGAACAAATACCAACCCTAAGCAAACCAGTACAAGCATGTAAAGCTTTGTCTTGTCACTTTGCTTCAAAAGCAAGAAAGGTTGCAAAAAGGTGAGAACTGGCACATCTGTTGAAGGGTTGACATGAAACCAATTCTATACTAATATACAAACATAACACAACACATAACATAATTGAAAGAAGAATGAAACCCTCCCAAGCTCAAAAACACCATAAAACTGTCCAAAGTTGCAGTCTTGGCATAAGGACACCAATCTCTCACTTGGCTCGTGCGTTTCCAATTTTTATCATCAAAACACCTTGCCTACTTGATATCTAACCAATCCAGACGCTCATCCCTGTATTGGAACCCCTTCTCCATCATCTTCCATTTTTGTTTTCAAAGCTTGCAGGTTGACTTGACCAAAGAGTTTCAGACACTTTCAAGGCAAGGCAAGGGTTAGAATACATTCAGGGAAGTTCAAGGAAGCTCAAGCAAACATCAGGCCTCCATCAAACTCACTCCAGTCTCATCCATGATTTCAACTGAAGGAGGTAAAAATCTCAACTTCTATCTCCTTGTACAGGCAACCATTAGCCACGATTTGTGAATAAAAATGTAGTTCTCATTACAACGAAACTGTACATATCATTATCTTGCATTTATTTGACCTAGGCTGAGAGAATTTAGAGCTTGAAGTTTCTGAAAAAAATTAGGTTTAAATTTAGGGATTTTAAAATTCCCTTTGATCTTTGATTGTTAGTTTACATAACTTGTATGGTTAGATTCGTGAGATCAAATACTACAACTTTCATGTTATGAGTTTTCATTTTCATGGATGAATGAGAGAGTTTCAGGGCATCCGGCCAACTTGAGGAAGAAGATGAACTACAGGGCAATGACTTATTTCATGTTATGTTATTTTTGTTTTACATTAGACAATGGATGTACAGACACCCCAGTGGTAAAGTAGCGCGCTGGTAAGACCCATGTCCTGGGTTCGAACCTAGGCGCACTACTTTTGTTTTTTCACATTTTTCTTCTTTCCATTTTGTCCTATTTTTGCAGGTTTGGGCTTAGTCTTTGGGCTTAGCAATTTTTGCTAACAAATTGCTGCCAGTTTTGCTACATCACCCCCTGGCCCAACTTTTTCCATACATTTTTATTTATTTATTTTTGTTTTCATTTTTTTATTAATATTTTCTTTAATGTATAAAAATCCAAAAAAATAGAAATTTCATAATATTTCCTTTTAGTTTATTTTTCACATAAAATATATTTTTATTTTACTATATATCATATATTCTCTTAATAAATTTGTAAAAAATATAGTTAAAATATATTTAGTTTTATTTATTTATTTGTTTTCATTTCATACTTATAAATATTTATTTTTTTCATATATAAAAACTTCATATTTATGTACAATATTATTTATTATTCCAATACAAAAAATACAATAATAATATGTATAAGAACTTTATTTTCTTTCAAAATAGAAATTAGGGTTAAACCTTTTTAAGAATTAATTTCTTTTCCTTATTTTTCTAGGATTAGGTTAAAATTCTCTTTTACATAAAAACAAGACAAAAAGTCTTTTCTTGCATATACATATTATTGCACATTTAAATATTGTATTTTATTTATTCTAATATTCGTACAAATTCGTTTTGGTTGTAATAATTTATTTATGTCTACATTCTTGCAAATCCCCATTCAAATTTGTATTCCCCCCTCCCATAAAATTGTTGTAATAGCTTAGTAATATTTACATTACGCAATTTGTCGCTTTACATGCCATGATTAGTAATTAGGGTTTATATAATAAGATCTAAACAAAGCAAAATAGAAAACCCTAAATACAAGATAAAACCTGTAGGTGTTTAGGCATTGGCTTGCATTTTTGGTAAATTCCAAGTGTATGTGTGAATGTCATGACTAATGTCATAACATTCTAGTTCAGGTTGTACTAACTCTTTAGGTACATGTGCAGAAAAATATTGTAACTCAAATACTGATGTTTATAAGTGTGTATCTGAGCATGTTTGCAAAATGATCACATTTTGCTAAATCAGTAGACAGGTTTTCTCAGATGTCATAACAGATGTTATGACATCCTGTTCTGAACTAGCAGGATTACAGGATTGGATAAGTCTGAGTTTTTTCAGGAAATAACTCAGTCCTTCCTAAACAGAATCCTGCGTTTTCTGAGGAGTAACCTAGCTCAATCCTAACCTGATCAATAAAGTACTGTGACCTGGTCTTTAGGTCAAACGGAATCAACCCTAGGTTTTTGGAAACCCTAACTGAAGTTGCAGCTGCTATATATTCAACAGAGCTGCGGTTTTTGAAGTCATCCCTGCTGATTGAGTAGAAGATCAATTTTGTAATCTGTATAGATTTGTTTATTGTACTCCAAGCAATTATCATTGTGATAAGTGCCTTGGAATAGGTTTCAATTGTAAGGTTTGTGTAGCACTCAAAGCTTTGAAGCAAGAGTGTTTAAATGTTACTTGACTAAAGCTGTGAAGCAGAGTCAAGTTAGTTGTGTACAACACTCAAAGCTGTGAAGCACGAGTGATTATGTTACTTGATTAAAAAGCTGTGAAGCTTAATCAAGTGTGTATTTTTGAAGAGTGTCTTCATTAATTCTTAAGTCAAATTGGTTTATGTATCACTGCTGTGATTGAGGGGGAGTGAGTAGGAACTCAGGTTTAAGTTGTACTTAGATTAGAATTGCATTGGGTAGGTCTTAAGTGAAGGAGATAAACTGGTTGGTTTATTCCTGAATTAACATCTCTTATAGTGGATTCTCTCCCTGGCTTGGTAGCCCCCAGAGTAGGTGTTGTTGCACACTGAACTGGGTAAACAATTGACTGTGTTATTTACTGCTTTTATATTTACTGTCATATAGTAAGTCAGATACGGTGTCATAACATTGGACGTGACATTGAGTATCTGTAGCCAGAATTTCAATTGGCATCAGAGCAGGCACCCTGCCTGTATTACTGGGTGAGATCTAGGGATATCACTTTCTGGCACTATGGACAAAGAAGGAGTTTTTGGAAATAGACCACCCATTCTGGATGGAACTAATTATGACTACTGGAAACCTCGTATGATTGCCTTCCTAAAATCTCTGGACAAAAAGGCTTGGAGAGCTGCTGACAAAGGATGGATTCATCCCACCATAACTGAGGAAGATGGGACAATCAGTCTGAAGCCTGAGGAAGATTGGAGTAAAGAAGAAGATGAGCTAGCCCTGGGAAATTCTAAAGCTCTAAATGCATTGTTCAATGGAATTGATAGAAATATTTTCAGATTAGTTCATCAATATGAACTGGCCAAGGAAGTTTGGGACACTCTCAAAACTACTCATGAGGGAACTTCCAAAGTAAAAATGTCAAGGCTTCAGATGTTGACCACTAAGTTTGAGAATCTAAAAATGATGGAAGATGAAACCATTCATGAGTTTCACATGAACATCTTGGAGATTGCCAACACCTCAGGAGCACTGGGAGAAAAAATGTCAGAAGAAAAACTGGTGAGGAAGATTCTCAGATCCTTGCCTAAAAGATTTGCAATGAAGGTGACTGCCATAGAGGAAGCCCAGGACATTAGCAAGTTGAAAGTGGATGAACTTATTGGGTCTCTTCAAACTTTTGAGATGGGAATCACTAATGATGATGTCAAAAAGAACAAGAGCATAGCACTTATGTCCAACACTGATGTTGAAGAAAACATTTCAGAAGCTATAGCCATGCTAGGAAGACAGTTCAACAAACTCATCAAAATAATAGATCCAAAGTCAAGGTCTAATGTTCATAACATTTCCTCTGACATTGACAGTTCCAGCAGAAGACCAAGGTCAGATGAGAAGGGAGTTCAAGGCAGAGGAATTCAATGCCATGGTTGTGAAGGATATGGGCATATTCGAGCTGAATGTCCTACCTTTCTTAAGAAACAAAAAGGAATGACAGTTACTTGGTCTGACTGTGATTCAGAAAGTAATTCTGAAGAAGAGACTGCCAAACGAGTTACTGCTTTAACTGGTGTTTGTACCTCTGAAAGTGACATCAGTGATGAAGAGGTGACTTTTGAAGAACTGGCTGAAACGTACAAGGAATTGTGTATCAGAAGTACTGAAGTCTGTGTGCAGAATAAGAAACAATCAAAACTCATCATAAAGATGGAGGCTGAAAAACGGGCAAACCTTGAAACTATAAGTCTTCTAGAAGGAGAAGTTCAATTGCTGAACTCACAACTGAATCAAATGACCAAATCTGTCAAGATGTTGACAAATGGAACTGACAAATTGGAAGAGATCCTACAGATTGGACAAAATGTGGGAAATAAATCTGGTCTAGGATTTATGAAAGCAACGAAATCTGGTTCTGGTAGGCAAATGTCAAAACAGATGTCTCAACACAACTCTCGACATCAGGAACAGAAACATATGAGGAAAAGGTACCAAAGATGGAAATGTCATCATTGTGGTAGATATGGCCACATAAAGCGTTTCTGCTTCAGATTACATGGATACCCTAATCAGAATTCAGGTGTCAAACCTAAGTCTAAAAAGGTACCACATGCTCCTCAATGGAAGAAAAATGCTACTGCACTGATAGCTCACACTTCCCTGAGGGTCTCTGCAAAGGAAGACTGGTACTTTGACAGTGGATGTTCCAGACATATGACTGGAATCAAGAACCTCCTCAATAATGTTAAGCCACACACCACCATTTTTGTGACCTTTGGAGATGGGGCTAAAGGTGAAATCAAAGGAGTTGGTGATTTGAACTGCCCTGGAGTTCCAAGTCTAAATGAAGTACTGCTGGTGAAAGGACTGACCGCTAATCTCATTAGTATCAGTCAACTGTGTGATCTAGGATTCAAGGTCAATTTCTCAAAATCTGAATGCCTTGTAATCAATGACAAACAAGAGATAGTAATGAAAGGAGTCAGATCCAAAGACAACTGTTACTTATGGGAGGCTGAGAACACTAAATTCTCATCTGTGTGTTGCATTGCAAAAGAAGAAAAAGAGGTGAAACTGTGGCACCAAAAACTTGGCCATCTTCACCTAAGGGGTATGAAGAGGATTATCTCCTTGGAGGCAGTCAGAGGGATTCCAAAACTGCTAATTGATGAAGGAAGAGTTTGTGGTGAATGTCAGGTGGGTAAGCAGACGAGGATGTCACATCCAAAGTCAAGACATCTGACCACCACTAAGGTTCTAGAACTCCTCCATATGGATCTGATGGGACCAATGCAAGTAGAGAGCCTTGGTGGTAAAAGATATGCCTATGTGGTTGTGGATGATTTTTCCAGATTCACCTGGATTAATTTCATTAGAGAAAAATCAGATGCATTTGAAGTCTTTAGAGAACTGTGCAAAAGAATTCAAAGAGAGAAGGAAGGATGTATTGTCAGAATCAGAAGTGATCATGGCAAGGAATTTGAAAACAGCAAGTTTGATGACTTCTGTGCTTCAGAAGGAATCAGTCATGAGTTTTCTTCTCCCATAACACCTCAGCAAAATGGAGTTGTGGAAAGAAAAAACAGGACCATACAAGAATCTGCCAGAGCAATGTTACATGCCAAAAGACTTCCTATGTATTTTTGGGCTGAAGCTATGAATACAGCTTGCTATGTTCATAACAGGGTCACCTTGAGAAAGGGAACCTCATCCACCATATATGAACTCTGGAAAGGAAGAAAACCAACTGTGAAGTACTTCCATGTGTTTGGCAGCAAATGCTATATCCTGTCTGATCGTGAACAGAGAAGAAAACTGGACTCCAAAAGTGATGAAGGCATATTTCTAGGATACTCCTCAAACAGCAGAGCTTATAGAGTATTCAACTCCAGAACCAAAACCATGATGGAATCAATAAATGTCATAATTGATGACTATCATGAAGAAACAGATGTTCCTTGTACTGTTGAGACATTCTTTGAGACTTCAACCCAACAGGATGATCTACCCAACTCCACCACAACAGAATCAGAATCAAAGGAAGCTAGCAAGACTCCTTCCATCAGAATTCAGAAGGATCATCCAAAAGAGCTCATCATAGGAGATCCTAATAGTGGAGTCATCACAAGATCTAGAGAAATCATCTCAAATTCTTGTTTTGTGTCCAAAATAGAACCAAGAAATGTCAAGGAAGCCTTAACTGATGAATATTGGATTGGTGCAATGCAAGATGAACTGAACCAATTCAAGCAACATGAAGTTTGGGAACTGGTTCCTAGACCTGAAGGAACTAACATCATTGGGACAAAATGGATATTCAAGAACAAGTCAGATGCTGAAGGAGTTGTCACCAGAAATAAGGCGAGACTTGTTGCTCAAGGATACACCCAGGTTGAAGGGGTTGACTTTGATGAAACCTTTGCACCTGTAGCCAGGTTGGAATCAATCAGACTCTTGTTGTCAATTGCTTGTCTTCTGAAGTTCAAGTTATTTCAGATGGATGTGAAAAGTGCCTTTCTAAATGGGTACTTAAATGAGGAAGCTTATGTGGAACAACCTAAAGGTTTTGTGGATCCAACCCATCCTGATCATGTCTACAAATTGAGAAAAGCTCTATATGGGCTGAAACAAGCTCCTAGAGCATGGTATGACAGGTTAACAAAGTTTCTCTCAGACAAAGGCTACTGAAAAGGAGGCTTGGACAAAACTCTATTTGTCAAAACTGAAGGAGGGAAGTTGATGGTTGCCCAAATATATGTTGATGACATAGTGTTTGGCGGAATGTCAGAACATATGGTTAAACACTTTGCTGACCAGATGCAGGCTGAATTTGAAATGAGTCTCATGGGAGAACTAACTTATTTTCTTGGACTACAAGTCTCACAGATGGAGGACTCAATCTTCTTATCTCAAAGCAAGTATGCTAAGAATATTGTAAAGAAGTTTGGTATGGAGAATGCAAGTCACAAAAGGACTCCTGCTCCTACTCATCTAAAGCTCTCCAAAGATTCAAGTGGAGTTAAGGTGAATCAAAGTCTGTACAGAAGCATGATAGGAAGCTTGTTGTACTTAACTGCCAGCAGACCTGATATTGCCTTTGCAGTTGGAGTTTGTGCTAGATACCAAGCTGATCCCAAAGTCAGTCATATCAATCAAGTGAAGAGAATTTTGAAGTATGTAAGTGGTACTTACAACTATGGATTGTTGTATACTCATGGCTGTGAACCGACTCTGACTGGTTACTGTGATGCTGATTGGGCTGGTAGTGCTGATGATAGAAAAAGCACCTCTGGAGGATGTTTCTTTTTGGGAAGTAATCTGGTTTCCTGGTTCAGCAAGAAACATAATTGTGTGTCTCTTTCCACCGCTGAAGCTGAATATATTGCAGCTGGTAGTAGCTGCTCTCAAATGTTATGGATGAAACAGATGCTCACCGAGTATAATGTCACACAAGATGTTATGACATTGTACTGTGACAATCTGAGTACAATCAACATATCCAAGAATCCCATTCAGCATAGCAGGACCAAACATATTGACATACGACATCACTTTATTAGAGACCTTGTAGAAGAGAAGACCATCAAATTGGAACATGTTGCCACTGAGCTACAGCTGGCTGACATTTTTACTAAGGCTTTGGATGCAAACCAATTTGAAAACTTAAGGGGTAAGCTGGGTATTTGCCAACATGAGGAATTGTAGCAATTAATTTTGCTTAAAACAAAGACCAAAGGACTTATGCCTGTTCTGATTGGTTTAAAATTGTATTTTCTCATTTCCTACAACTCTTTTAAGAAGTTGAATAGGCACTCCTTTGCTTCGTTCCTCTCTCGTCTTCTCATCAATCAGGAATTTCTTCTCATTTGCTGTTGGTCCTTCAAAACTGACAAAATGTCTCAAACGCCATCATCATCCAATACGACCATCTCAACCTCTTCATCTGATCAAGATTCTGGGACAATCTCTTCCTGTCTGGACTCTGATGTTCTGGAGATCTGTTCTCATAGAACTAACCCCACCAAGGCCAAAGAGTTGAGAACAAGACATACAGGTAATCCATCTCATCCTTCCTCTTCAGTTCCCCCTGAAATTGCAAATAGGGAAGGGACAACCTATGTTAATCAAGCAATAGCAAAAATTGTTTCCCGAATTCTGAACGAGAACCACTCAGTTCCTGGCATTTCTGTTCCTCTGAACCAAGAAAACTCAAATGCTGAAACAAATCCAAATGTCTCTAAGAATGTTGAGACATCAAACAAAGAGAAAAATGCTGACATTGCTCACAAGAAAAGAAAGAAGCCTGAATTCTCTGGATCTGATGACAGTACTTGAAGGATGTTTGCTACTTGGTGGTGTTGCTGGTGGAGTTTGGAAGTATGTTCTGCTGTTGTCTGCTGCTGATCTCATTATTTTGTCTTGGATAACTGTATAACTTTATAAACATGTAATCTTTGGCCCATTTGTGGCTAAAGTGGGGGAGAATATTTTGGCACTGCTTAATTAGTACTTGACACTATATTTTTCTGCTGTCACTTCCTTCTGCTGCTATCTATCTATCTCTGATTGTTTAGGAACTTTAGCCAAAAATCTGCCAAAGGGGGAGTTTGTAGGTGTTTAGGTATTGGCTTGCATTTTTGGTAAATTCCAAGTGTATGTGTGAATGTCATGACTAATGTCATAACATTCTAGTTCAGGTTGTACTAACTCTTTAGGTACATGTGCAGAAAAATATTGTAACTCAAATACTGATGTTTATAAGTGTGTATCTGAGCATGTTTGCAAAATGATCACATTTTGCTAAATCAGTAGACAGGTTTTCTCAGATGTCATAACAGATGTTATGACATCCTGTTCTGAACTAGCAGGATTACAGGATTGGATAAGTCTGAGTTTTTTCAGGAAATAACTCAGTCCTTCCTAAACAGAATCCTGCGTTTTCTGAGGAGTAACCTAGCTCAATCCTAACCTGATCAATAAAGTACTGTGACCTGGTCTTTAGGTCAAACGGAATCAACCCTAGGTTTTTGGAAACCCTAACTGAAGTTGCAGCTGCTATATATTCAACAGAGCTGCGGTTTTTGAAGTCATCCCTGCTGATTGAGTAGAAGATCAATTTTGTAATCTGTATAGATTTGTTTATTGTACTCCAAGCAATTATCATTGTGATAAGTGCCTTGGAATAGGTTTCAATTGTAAGGGTTGTGTAGCACTCAAAGCTTTGAAGCAAGAGTGTTTGAATGTTACTTGACTAAAGCTGTGAAGCAGAGTCAAGTTAGTTGTGTACAACACTCAAAGCTGTGAAGCACGAGTGATTGTGTTACTTGATTAAAAAGCTGTGAAGCTTAATCAAGTGTGTATTTTTGAAGAGTGTCTTCATTAATTCTTAAGTCAAATTGGTTTATGTATCACTGCTGTGATTGAGGGGGAGTGAGTAGGAACTCAGGTTTAAGTTGTACTTAGATTAGAATTGCATTGGGTAGTTCTTAAGTCAAGGAGATAAACTGGTTGGTTTATTCCTGAATTAACATCTCTTATAGTGGATTCTCTCCCTGGCTTGGTAGCCCCCAGAGTAGGTGTTGTTGCACACTGAACTGGGTAAACAATTGACTGTGTTATTTACTGCTTTTATATTTACTGTCATATAGTAAGTCAGATACGGTGTCATAACATTGGACGTGACATTGAGTATCTGTAGCCAGAATTTCAAAACCAAAGCATGAAAAATAACACACTTGCACATAAGCACCCTTAGGGTTTCTCAACTTGGTTGCCTTATATAAAAATAGCCATATTAAGCATGCGAAGTATCTTGGCAAAACAAACAAATATAAGATCATAGTCCCTCGATGACGCTATTCAAGGTTGCCTTACAAAAAATGATCTTGGTCCCTCAAAATGCTAAGATACTTTGCAAACATTGCTAATCATGGTTATACCATGACCCACGCCTGTCCCGTTTACATCCAAAGATAAGGTTGCTTACCAAATCAATGGTAAGACAACAATGTCAAAGGAATAGAAAATACACAAGAAAGACATTTGAGTAGGTAGATTACTTCTAGTTACTATCTATATTTTCAAAACAACTATCCTTGCTATTTTCAAAACAAACACACACATTTCCAAACATCTTACAAACATTGAAAACATTTTCAAAAAAGACAAACATCTTTGTATACATTCTTACGAACGAGAATCATTACAAAGATTGCCTAAATGAATGGCCTCTTTTACAAAATACTTTTAAAACCACAACAAACACATTTTCAAACAACAAAAGCAAGTGATTTAACAAGTAACTAAGATCCCATGGAAAACCATGGATGAAAAGGGTTCTAACACCTTTCCTTTTCATAATTTATCCCCCAAACTCAAGAAAACATCTCAAATGTCTTTCTTGTGGTTTTTCACCTTTCCTTTTGGATAAAAGAAAAGTCAGTGGCGACTCTTGCTAAACCGCAACATTTGCGATAAAATGCAAAAACCCTCAAGTCAGTTCTCCCACCGTATCACAACCTCTATCGCCGAGCCATCTAGGACTCGGGGCAAAGAAATCATAGGTGAGCCTGCCCGAACGGAGGCGCCTAGAAAAATTATTGTGGAAGCCTCTAAACAAGAAATAGAGGAAATACTAAAAATTATCAAGAAAAGCGACTACAATATGGTCGAACAGCTGGGGCAGACCCCGTCAAAGATCTCCATGTTGTCTCTGCTATTGTGTTCTGAAGCCCATGTGAAAGCTTTGATTGCATTTCTCAAGACTGCACATGTGTCGCAGGAAACTTCTGCAGATCAGTTCAAATATTGTGTGGCTAGCTTGACTGCTGACAATGGGCTAGGATTTTCAAATGCGGATCTGACCACTAAGAAGAGGAATCATAATGATGCTCTGCATGCCTCGATTGAGTGCAGGGGAACCACTATAGATCATGTGCTAGTGGATACCAGGTCTTCGCTGAATGTTCTGCCAAAGAAAGCATTGAACCGTTTGGACTGTGAGGGTTTAACTTTAAAGCCGAGTAACATTGTGTTAAGGGCTTTTGACGGATCAAAAAGGATGGTGCACAGGGAGGTATACATCCATGTCAAGGTGGGTTCTCAGACCTTTGGGTCCACCTTTTATGTAATGGACATCAGACCATTGTATTCTTGCTTGCTGGGTCATCCGTGGATCCATAGGGCTGTGGCGGTTACCTCTACACACCATCAAATGCTGAAGTATCCAGTGCAGGGGGAAATTGTCACGGTGCCAGGTGAAGAAGAGTACATGGTGAGTCATCTCAATTCCTTCCGTTATATGGAGATGGATGGGGAGTTCATAGAAACTCCTTGTCAGAACTTCAAAGAGGTCCCTCAGACATTGGCGTCAACTGAAGTTACTACCAACAAACCTCCGCTGAAGATGGCTTCTCTCAAGAATGCCAGGGCTGTTGTTGAAGAAGATGGGTGTACCAATTAGGTTCGGCTCTCTGATTTCACTCACAAAACTAACAAATTTGTTTTGGGATTTACTACAGGGGCTCAAAGGGCTATTAGGTGTGCGCGGATTGGAAGACCTCCTCTACACATCAGCAATCGGGGAGTTAATGCAATTGAAGACAGTGAAGAAGATTCAGACATCGACAGCTGGATCTACCCAACAATCAACGATGGACTGAATAACTGGACGACGAAGGATTTCATACCTGTTTCTTTTATTCCGCAGTAATTGACTTTTGTTTTAAGATTTGTAATAAACAGTTTGAAACTTTACGGCCCGGTGCCTTGCCCAAGGCACCTTGGCTTTGCTTGTGAGGGCTTATTATTTTTCATTTTCATATATCATTAATAAAACATTGGACGTTTCTTGCATTACAAATTTTGCGCTCCTTGTTTTTCTTTTCTGTCTCCCACTTTATCAAAACAGTTATTCTCTTACACACACTCACATATCATGCTGTAGATCCATATCCACTCTGGATCCCATTGATAACAGCTCTTCTACTTCCAGTTATGACTTCGAAAATTCGATCAACCAAGCCGAGGACGAAGGTGAGGATGATTGTGAGATGCCTGGAGAACTTGCTAGACTATTACAGCAGGAAGAAAGGGCAATACAGCCTCATGAAGATCCAGTTGAGTCGGTAAATTTGGGTACAGAGGAAGACAAGAAGGAGGTTAAAGTAGGTGTGAATCTAGAGCCTAGTGTAAAACAACGACTAATACAAATGTTGCACGACTATGTTGAGATCTTCGCCTGGTCCTATGAAGATATGCCTAGTTTGGACACTGATATTGTGGTACATCGCCTGCCGACTAAAGAAGACTGCCCTCCGGTAAAGCAGAAGGTCCGCTGTATACACCCTGAAATGTCATAGAAAATTAAGGTAGAGGTCATGAAGCACTTCGACATAGGATTCTTAGCCGTCACTTCTTATCCGCAGTGGGTTGCCAACGTCGTTCCGGTACCTAAGAAGGATGGTAAGGTACGGATGTGTGTGGACTACCAAGATCTGAACAGGGCAAGCCCCAAGGATGACTTCCCACTTCCTCACATTGATGTTCTAGTCGACAACACTGTGCATCACAAGATCTTCTCCTTCATGGATGGTTTTTTTGGCTACAACCAGATCAAGATGGCTCCTGAGGACTTGGAGAAGAAAACCTTCATTACACAATGGGGCACCTTCTGTTACAAGGTAATGCCTTTTGGGTTGAAAAATGTTGGGGCAACTTATCAGTGCGCCATGGTCTCTTTGTTCCACGATATGATTCACCATGAGATCGAGTTTTATGTTGATGACATGATAGTCAGCTCCCAGACTGAGGAAGAACATCTTGATCATCTCCAGAAACTGTTTGACAGGTTGAAGACGTACAAGCTGAGGTTGAATCCGAACAAGTGTATGTTCGGGGTAAGGTCTGGAAAGCTTCTGGGTTTCGTTTTCAGTGACAGAGGTATCCAGGTGGACCCGACAAAGGTAAAAGGTGTGAGTGTTTGGTTGTTGGCATGTTTTTTAGTAAAACCAGTTATGTGAATGTCATGACTGATGTCATAACATTCTGGGACACAAGGTACATTCTGCAGAAAAAGAATGTCATACAGGAGCTGCTCAATATGAGTGTTTAGCTGATCATTATGCGATGATCATATTTATTGCATTCTACCAAAATCAGTAAACAGGATTCTTGTTGTCATAACCAATGTTAAGACATCCTGTACTGAACTAACATTTGTGCAGATCTATTATTTCTGAGAATTTTCAGGAATCTGGTTTATTCAGTCCAGATCAGTTTTCTCACGTGGACTTAGGTTACTTTTCTTAACCCTAATCTGGTTGTTAAAGTCCTATGACCAAGTCTTGAGGTTAACCCTAATTAACCCTAGCTATTTTCGTGGAAGCCCTAACAGAAGAATAACTGGCTATATATTCATCATGAAGACTGTTGGTGAAAGATACTTTTGCCAGAAGATCAATAAGGGACTGTATAGTTGTAACTACTGTAATCCAAGCAATTATCATTGTGATAAGTGACTTGGAGTAGGATTTGATTGTAAGGGTTGTGTATCACTCAAAGCTTTGAAGCACGAGTGTTTGTGTCACTTGATTAAAGCTTTCAAGCAAAGTCAAGTTAGGGTTGCGTATCACTCAAAGCTTTGAAGCATGAGTGTTTGTGTTACTTGATTAAAATCCGTGAAGCAAAATCAAGTGTATGTTATGAAGAGTGTCTTCATAATTTCATTAGTCAATTGTTTAGTATCACTGCTGTGATTGAGGGGGAGTGAGTAGGAACTCAGGTTTAAGTTGAACTTAGATTGAAGTTGCATTGGGTAGGTCTTAAGTGAAGGAGATAAACTGGTTGGTTTATTCCTGAATTAATATCTCTTATAGTGAATTTCCTCCCTGGCTTGGTAGCCCCCAGAGTAGGTGTTGTTACACACTGAACTGGGTAAACAATTGACTGTGTTCTTTAATGCTTTTAGATTTACTATCTTGAATAAAGTTAGATACGGTGTCATAACATTCACTGTGACATTAAGTATCTGCTTCCAAAATTTAAATTGGCATCAGAGCAGGCACCCTGCCTGTCTTACTGGGTGAGATCTAGGGATATTATTTTCTGGCGCTATGGACAAAGAAGGATGTTTTGGAAACAGACCATCCATTATGGATGGATCAAATTATGACTACTGGAAACCTCGTATGATTGCCTTCTTAAAATCACTGGACAAAAAGTCTTGGAGTGTTGCTGACAAAGGATGGAACCATCCCACCATAACTGGGAAAGATGGGTCAACCAGTCTGAAACCTGAGGAAGAAAGGAGCAAAGAAGAAGATGAGTTAGCCCTTGGTAACTCCAAAGCATTAAATGCCTTGTTCAATGGAATTGATAGAAACATATTCAGACTAGTACATCAATGTGAACTGTCCAAGGAGGTTTGGGACACTCTCAAAACTACCCATGAGGGCACATCCAAAGTAAAAATGTCAAGGCTTCAGATGCTGACTACCAAATTTGAGAACCTAAGGATGATGGAAGATGAGACCATTCATGAGTTTCACATGAACATCTTGGAAATTGCCAACACCTCAGGAGCATTGGGAGAAAACATGTCAGAAGAAAAGCTGGTGAGAAAGATTCTCAGATCCTTGCCTAAAAGATTTGCAATTAAGGTGACTACTATAGAGGAAGCACATGATATCTGCAACTTGAAGGTGGATGAACTCATTGGGTCTCTTCAGACCTTTGAGATGGGGATCAGTGACAATGTTGACAAGAAAAACAAGAGCATAGCACTTGTACCTAATAATGAAGATGAAAACAAGGAGGATGAAGAAGAAAATATTTCAAAAGCTATAGCCATGCTTGGAAGACATATCAACAAACTCATCAAGAGAACGGACCCAAAGTCAAGGTCAAATGTTAAGAACATTCCTTCTGACATTAACAGATCCTATGACTCCAGCAGAAGACCAAAGTCTGAAGAGAAGGGAAATCAAAGCAAAGGAATTCAATGCCATGGATGTGAAGGATATGGGCACATTCGAGCTGAATGTCCAACCTTTCTTAAGAAACAAAAGAAAGGAATGTCCGTTACTTGGTCTGACTGTGACTCAGAAAGTAATTCTGAAGAAGAATCTGCCAAACTAGTTACTGCGCTAACTGGTATTTGTGACTCTGATAGTGACTCTAGTGATGAGGAAGTGACATTTGAAGAACTGGCTGACTCCTACAAGAAGTTATGTATCAGAAGTGTTAAAGTCTGTCAGCAAAATGAGAGACAAACAAAACTCATAGTAAAGCTAGAGGCTGAGAAGAAGGCATGCATTGATACTATAAGTCATCTAGAAGGGGAAGTTCAAATGCTAAACTCAAAACTTGACCAGATGACCAAATCTGTCAAGATGCTGACAAATGGAACTGACAAATTAGAAGAAATCCTTCAGGTTGGACAAAATGTGGGAAACAAGTCTGGTCTAGGATTTGTGGCAGCAAAGAAATATATTGTAGACAAGAAGAAGATCAGGCTTGATAAACAAATGTCAAAGCAGATGTCACAACACAGGACTCAACATCGAGAACAGAGAAATATGAAGAAAAAGTATCAAAGATGGAGATGTCATCATTGTGGGAGATTTGGTCACATAAAGCCATTCTGCTTCAGATTATATGGATATCCTAATCAGACCCCAGTTGTCAAACCTAAGTCTAACAAGGCACCATATACTCAACAGTGGAAGAAAAAGGATACTGCCCTGATAGCTCACACCTCCCTTAGAGTCCCTGCAAAGGAAGACTGGTACTTTGACAGTGGATGCTCTAAACACATGACTGGAATCAAGAATCTTCTCAATAATGTTAAACCTCACACTACTAGCTATGTGACTTTTGGAGATGGTGCTAGAGGAGAAATCAAAGGAGTTGGAAACTTGGACTGCCTTGGAGTTCCAAACCTAAATGAAGTATTGCTGGTAAAAGGCTTGACTACTAATCTTATAAGTATCAGTCAATTATGTGATCTAGGATTCAAGGTCAACTTCACCAAGTCTGAATGTCTTGTAACTAATGAAAAACAAGAAGTTGTAATGAGAGGAGTCAGATCTAAAGACAACTGCTACTTATGGGAGTCTGAGAACACTAATTATTCTTCTGTGTCCTCTATTTCCAAAGAAGAAAAAGAAGTGAAATTGTGGCACCAAAAACTTGGTCATTTACATCTAAGAGGAATGAAAAGGATTATATTCATGGAAGCAGTCAGAGGGATTCCAAGGCTGCAAATTGATGAAGGGAGAGTCTGTGGTGAATGTCAGGTTGGAAAGCAGACTACAATGTCACATCCAAAGTCAAGACATCTGACCACCTCTAAGGTGTTAGAACTTCTACATATGGATCTGATGGGACCAATGCAGGTAGAAAGTCTTGGTGGAAAAAGATATGCCTATATTGTTGTGGATGATTTTTCCATATTCACCTGGATTAACTTCATTAAAGAAAAGTCTGATGTATTTGAAGTATTTAAGGAACTATGCAAAAGAATTCAAAGAGAACAAGAAGGATGCATTGTCAGAATCAGAAGTGATCATGGAAAGGAATTTGAAAACAGTAAGTTTGATGAGTTCTTCTCCTCAGAAGGAATTAATCATGAATTCTCTTCACCCATAACTCCTCAACAAAATGGAGTTGTGGAAAGGAAAAACAGGACTATACAGGAATCTGCCAGAGCAATGATACATGCCAAAAGACTTCCTATTCATTTTTGGGCTGAAGTTATGAATACAGCCTGTTATGTCCATAACAGGGTCACCTTGAGAAAGGGAACATCATCCACCATTTATGAACTTTGGAAAGGAAGAAATCCTACAGTGAAGTACTTCCATGTATTTGGAAGCAAATGCTATATTCTGACAGATCGTGAACAAAGGAGAAAGATGGACCCTAAAAGTGATGAAGGAATATTCCTAGGATACTCTACCAACAACAGAGCTTATAGGGTATTCAATTCCAGGACCAAAGTTATGATGGAATCTATAAATGTCATAGTTGATGATTACCATGAGGAAACAAATGTCCCATATGATGTTGAGACATTCTTTGAGACTTCAACTCAAAAGGATGATATTCCTAAAACTACTTCATCAGAATCTGAATCAAAGGAAGCTAACAAAGACCCTTCTATCAGAATTCAGAAAGATCATCCTAAGGAACTCATCATAGGAGATCCTAACAGTGGAATCATTACAAGATCTAGAGAAATCATCTCAAACTCTTGCTTTGTATCTAAAATTGAACCAAGAAATGTTAAGGAGGCTTTAACTGATGAATAATGGATTGGAGCAATGCAAGATGAATTGAACCAATTCAAGCAACATAAAGTATGGGAGTTAGTTCCTAGACCAGAAGGAACAAACATCATTGGCACAAAATGGATATACAAGAACAAATCAGATGCTGAAGGAGTTGTCACCAGGAATAAGGCAAGACTTGTTGCTCAAGAATACACTCAAGTTGAAGGGGTTGATTTTGATGACACTTTTTCTCCTGTAGCCAGACTAGAATCAATCAGACTCCTATTGGGAATTTCTTGTCTCCTTAAGTTCAAGTTATTTCAGATGGATGTAAAAAGTGTCTTCCTAAATGGGTACTTAAATGAGGAAGTTTATGTGGAACAGCCTAAAGGATTTGTGGATCCAAACTACCCTGATCATGTCTACAAATTGAGGAAAGCTTTATACGGCCTGAAACAAGCTCCTAGAGCATGGTATGACAGGTTGACAAAATTCCTCTCTGACAAAGGATACAGGAAAGGAGGCTTGGATACAACTCTTTTTGTCAAAAATGAAGGAGGAAAGATAATGGTAGCTCAAATCTATGTTGATGACATAGTGTTTGGGGTAATGTCAGATAAAATGGTTAAACATTTTGCTGACCAGATGCAAGCTGAATTTGAAATGAGCCTCATGGGAGAATTGACCTACTTTCTTGGATTGCAAGTCACACAGATGGAAGCCTCAATTTTTCTGTCTCAAAGCAAGTATGCAAAGAACATTGTCAAGAAGTTTGGGATGGAGAATGCCAGTTACAAAAGGACTCCTGCACCTACTCACTTAAAGTTGTCCAAAGATTTAAGTGGAGTCAAGGTGGACCAAAGCTTATACAGAAGCATGATATGAAGTCTGCTATACTTAACAGCCAGCAGACCTGACATTGCTTTTGCAGTTGGAGTATGTGCAAGATACTAGGCTGAACCCAAAGTAAGTCATATCAACCAAGTGAAGAGAATTCTGAAGTATGTGAGTGGAACCCACAACTATGGCTTGCTGTACTCTCATGGATGTTAACCAACTCTGACTGGTTACTGTGATGCTGATTGGGCTGGAAGTGCTGATGATATAAAGAGCACCTCTGGAGGATGTTTCTTCTTAGGAAATAATCTTGTCTCCTGGTTCAGCAAGAAACAGAACTGTGTGTCTCTATCCACTGCTGAAGCTGAATACATAGCAGCTGGTAGTAGCTATTCTCAAATGATCTGGATGAAACAGATGCTTAATGAATATAATGTCACACAAGATGTTATGACATTTTACTGTGACAATCTGATCACTATCAACATTTCCAAGAATCCTATTCAGCATAGCAGGACCAAGCATATTGACATTAGACATCACTTCATCAGAGATCTTGTAGAGGAGAAGACGATTAAACTGGAACATGTTGCCACAGAACTACAACTGGCTGACATTTTTACCAAGACACTTGATGCAAATCAATTTGAAAATTTGAGGGGCAAGCTGGGTATTTGCCAACATGAAGATATGTAGCAATTAAATTTGCTTAAAACAAGGGATGAGAGAGATTTTTTTGTTAAGTCGACTCTGATTGGGCTAATCATCTACTTCGCTATTTCTTTCCAAGATTTTAAGAAGTTGAATAGACATTCATATATCTCACTCCTCTCGCATTTCTGCAACAATCTTCAATCTCTCAAACGAAGATTGCACTATTACTGCTACCTGTTTTCTAAAACTCTCAAAATGTCTCAACTATCCATGACATCATCCTCTTCAAAGGAGACTGCTTCTTCTGCATCCTATGATCGAGAACCTAGGGCAATCACAAACTGCATGGATTCTGATGTTCTGGAGATAACTCCTCTTCGTGAACTGACAGCTGACCCCACTAAGGTTAAGAAGCTGCGGACCAGACGTGCAGAAGTTCACAAGCTTCTTCATCTGGTAAACCCTCTCAACCATCATCTTCTGTTCCTTCAGAAATAGAAAATAGGGAAGGCTCAGTTTATGTTCATCAAGATATAGCTAGACTTGTCACTAGGATTCTAAATGAGAATCACTCTGTACCTGGCATTTCTGTACCTTTGAATCAAGAATCTGCTAGTCCAAATGTTGAAATGAATCCAGATGTCACTCAGAATGTTGAGACACCGGATGACAACATTAGGAAATCTTCTGAAAATCTTGATGATCACCAGAACCCTACTGAGAAGGATGTTGAACCCCCGGTTATTGATGTAGATGAAGAATACTCTGACAATGACTTAATTGCAAATATCAACCCTAGCATAGCTAGAAGGATGATGAACAGAAAAGGAAAGCAGGATGTTGCCAAAAGCCTCTCCAAAGAGAAGACTGCTGATGTTGTTCATAAGAAAACCAGGTCTGAGAACAAGACTGGAGTAGAAACTGTGAAGGCTGGATTGTCAAAAGGGAAGGTGAAAACTCAAGTACCTGCTGGTAGTCTCTCAAATCTTGTGAGACAACCAATAGCAAAGAAAAGGAAAGATCCTGAACCCTTTGAATCTGATGAGGAATCAGAATTTGAATTTGATGTTGAAGACATTCCTCTCAAAAGGAAACTCTCCTCAAGAAAAATGCCTAAAGTCCCTGAAGTCCCCACTGACAACATTTCCTTTCACCATCCCGAGAATGCAAACAGGTGGAAGTATGTATGTTTGAAAAGGATAGCCTTGGAAAGAGAACTGAACAAAAGTGCCATGGAATGTAAGGAGATCATAGATCTAATCAAAACTGCTGGTCTAATAAATACTGTGGTAAAGTTTACCAACTGCTATGAAGTTCTTGTCAAAGAATTCATAGTGAATTTATCTGATGGGTGTGCTGATGGAAACTCAGCTGATTTTAAATGTGTATATGTGAGAGGAAGGAAGGTAAATTTCTCTCCCTCTGAAATAAACAAATTCCTAGGAAGACCAGATGATGCTTGCCCTGAGCTAGAGGTTACTGACAACCAAGTGTGCCAAACCATCACTGCAAATCAAGTTAAGAGCTGGCCCTTAAAAGGGAAGCTGAATGCAAGCAAGCTGAGCATGAAATTTGCCATTCTGCACAAAATTGGTGCAGCTAACTGGGTTCCCACCAACCATCTCCACAGGCTTGGGAAGATTCCTTTATGCTGTTGGAACCAGGACAAAGTTTGACTATGGCAAGTATATCTTTGATCAAACATTAAAACATGCTGGAAGCTATGCTATTAAAGGCCCTATTGCCTTTCCCTCTCTCCTATGTGGTATAGTCCTTGCTCAGTATCCTGACATTCTAGTTGAAAAAGATATTGTATGCAAAATAGCCCCTGCTCTTGGGTTGCACTATAAGTTATTTCAGGGAACACATGTTCCTGACATTGTCATGACATCAGCTGAGACATCAACTGTCAAACCTCGTTCTACGAAAACTGATGTTATAGTTGTGCCGAAGGAAATCTACAAAGAGCTTGATACAAGGAAAAGGACTCTTGAGGACCTGATTGCTAGACTAGAACAGGAGGAGATTGAAGGATAAAGAAGGGAAGAGGAAGCTGCTAAAGATAGTGCCTCCTCTAAAGATGACAGTGCTTGAAGATCAGTGCAGTTGAAAAGTTTGTTGCTGGTACCTGATGCTGCAAATGATTTTTGTTTTTTTTTTGTGTTTTTATTATTCCTTTTGGATGACTGTATAACCTAAAAGTACAATGATCTTTGGCCTATTTATGGCTAAAGAGGGGGAGAAGATTTTGTGATAATTTTGGTAGAATTAGACTTGGTAGATATTATTAATTCTGCTGCTTTCTAATCTCTGATTGTTTAGGGGTTTTAGCCAAAAATTTGCCAAAAGGGGAGTTTGTGAGTGTTTGGTTGTTGGCATGTTTTTTGGTAAAACCAGTTATGTGAATGTCATGACCGATGTCATAACATTCTGGGACACAAGGTACATTCTGCAGAAAAAGAATGTCATACAGGAGCTGCTCAATATGAGTGTTTAGCTGATCATTATGAAATGATCATATTTATTGCATTCTACCAAAATCAGTAAACAAGATTCTTGTTGTCATAACCAATGTTAAGACATCCTGTACTGAACTAACATTTGTGCAGATCTATTATTTCTGAGAATTTTCAGGAATCTGGTTTATTCAGTCTAGATCAGATTCTCACGTGGACTTAGGTTAACTTTGCTTAAACCTAATATGGTTGTTAAAGTCCTATGACCAAGTCTTGAGGTTAACCCTAATTAACCCTAGCTATTTTCGTGGAAGCCCTAACAGAAGAATAGCTGGCTATATATTCATCATGAAGACTGTTGGTGAAAGATACTTTTGACAAAAGATCAATAAGGGACTGTATAGTTGTAACTACTGTAATCCAAGCAATTATCATTGTGATAAGTAACTTGGAGTAGGATTTGATTGTAAGGGTTGTGTATCACTCAAAGCTTTGAAGCACGAGTGTTTGTGTCACTTGATTAAAGCTTTGAAGCAAAGTCAAGTTAGGGTTGTGTATCACCCAAAGCTTTGAAGCACGATGTGTTACTTGATTAAAAGTTGTGAAGCAAAATCAAGTGTATGTTCTGAAGAGTGTCTTCATAATTTCATTAGTCAATTGTTTAGTATCACTGCTGTGATTGAGGGGGAGTGAGTAGGAACTCAGGTTTAAGTTGAACTTAGATTGAAGTTGCATTGGGTAGGTCTTAAGTGAAGGAGATAAACTGGTTGGTTTATTCCTGAATTAATATCTCTTATAGTGAATTTCCTCCCTGGCTTGGTAGCCCCCAGAGTAGGTGTTGTTACACATTGAACTGGGTAAACAATTGACTGTTTTCTTTTCTGCTTTTAGATTTACTGTCTTGAAGAAAGTCAGATACGGTGTCATAACATTCACTGTGACATTAAGTATCTGCTGCCAGAATTTCAAAAGCCATACAAGAGATGTCGGCTCCATGCACAGAAAAATAAGTTAGAGGTTTCTTGGGACGTCCGAATTACATTGCCAGGTTCATTTTACATTTGACTGCTACTTGTGAGCCAATCTTCAAGCTGTTGAAGAAAGATCAAGTGGTAAAGTGGAATGACGAATGCCAAGCTGCTTTCGAGAGAATCAAGGAATACCTTCAAGAACCACGAATTCTGATGCCTCCAGTTGAAGGAAGACCTTTGATAATATACTTGACAGTGCTAGATAACTCAATATGTTGTGTGTTGGGGCAGCATGACGAATCTTGTCGAAAAGAGCACGCCATTTATTACCTTAGCAAAAATTTTACCAACTGTGAGATCCGATACTCATTGCTCAATAAAACTTGATGCGCTTTGGCATGGGCTGCTCGCCGACTGAGACAGTATATGCTGACTCACACTACTTTATTGATATCAAAGATGGGTCCAATCAAGTATATTTTCGAGAAGACCGCCTTATCCGGAAGGATAGCAAGATGGCAGATGATCTTAACCGAGTACGATATCCAATACACAATCCAAAAAGCAATCAAGGGGAGTGTATTGGCGGATCATTTGGCGCATCAGGTTGTGGATGACTACCAGTCCATGAATTTTGAGTTCCTGGATGAGAATATCATGTTGGTAACCGACTGCAAAGAACCTGGACCAGATGAAGGACCCAAGGAGGGATCCCGATGGTCTATGTATTTTGATGGAGCCTCGAACACATTGGGTAATGGCATTGGCGCTGTAATTATATCTCCCGAGGGCTGTCATACTCCATTCACCGCCCGACTATGTTTTAACTGCACCAACAATATGGCGGAGTATAAAGCGTGTATCATGGGTCTTTGAGCTGCTATTGACCTGAGATTAAGTTCTTGACTGTATTCGGAGATTCTGCTCTGGTAACAAGTGGGATACGAAGCACCCGAATCATATTCCTTACAAAGAATATATATTGACATTGCTTCCGCACTTTGAGGAGATAACTTTTGAACATTTCCCACGAGAGGCGAATCAGTTAGCGGACACGCTAGCTACCATGTCTTCTATGTTCAATGTCAGGTGGGATAATGAAGCTCCCCAGATTACCATTAAGAGGTCGGACGAACCCGCACATTGCTGTGACATTGAGGATGAAGAGGTAGTAGATAAACCCTGGTTTCACGAGGTAAAAAGGTATCCTGAGGCTCAAGAATACCCCGAGGGGGCATCTGTTAATGATAAAAAGTTTCTGAGAAGAATCGTTGCGAAGTTCTTCATTAGTAATGGAATCCTCTATAAGCGTAACCATGATTCAACCTTATTGCGGTGTGTAGACAAGAGCGAGACAAAAATGATCATGGCACAGTTACATGAAGGTACCTTCGGAACTCATTCCAGTGGACATACCATGGCGAAGAAAATCCTACGGGCAGGATATTATTGGTCCACCATGGAAGCCAATTTTTATCAGCACTCTCGAACCTGTCATAAGTGCCAAGTCTATGCTGATAAGGTGCATGTACCTCCGGTTCCCTTGAATGTTTTGACAGCTCCTTGGCCCTTTGCAATGTGGGGCATCAACATGATCGGCGAGATCAAACCTACTGCGTCTAACGGGAATCGTTTCATTCTGGTAGCAATTGATTACTTCACGAAGTGGGTTGAGGCAGCTTCCTTTGCTATAGTAACCAAGAATGTTGTGGCATGGTTCATCCGACATAATCTGATCTTTCAATACAGTGTCCCAGAGAGGATTATTACTAACAATGGTACAAATCTCAATAATACGATGATCATTGAGCTCTGCAAACAGTTCAAGATTCAGCATCATAACTCTTCTCCCTACCGGCCGAAGATGAATGGCGTTGTTGAAGCAGCTAACAAGAACATCAAGAAAATTGTGCAGAAGATGACGGTGACATACAAAGACTGGCACGAGATGTTACCATTTGCTCTTCATGGGTACAGTACCTCAGCACAGACATTGACAGGGGAAACACCCTACTCTCTGGTATATGACATGGAGGCAGTCCTACCCATCAAGGTCCAGATACCCTCTCTCAAGATTATGAAGGATACGGGTTTGAACGAAGACGACTGGATCCAAACCCGACTTGATCAGCTGAATCTAATCGATGAGAAGAGACTTACTGCTATCTGTCATGGTCAGACATATCAAAAGCGAATGATCAATGTTTTTAACAAGAAAGTCAGACGTCAGGAATATCAAGCCGGGGATCTAGTGATCAAACGCATCATACTACCGCAGGGTGATCCCAGGGGCAAATGGACCCCCACATACGAAGGGCCATTGGTGGTTAAGAATATTTTCTCAGGAGGACCTATGATTCTGACCACCATGGATAGTGACGACCTTCCTCACCCCGTCAATGCAGACATAGTGAAAAGATACTACGCATAACTAAAGACCCACTAGGTTGACTGGCCTAGGCAAAAATAAGGGCTTCCTGGCGAACCAAAAGGGTTCGGGCAAAAATAAGGGATGAAAATGAAAAAACTGTACACCCGGCAAGTCGAAAACCTGAAAAGGCGACTTGGGCAAAAAAGGGTATCCCGGTGGACTGAAAACCCAAAAGGGCGGTCCAGGAAAAAGTTAGGGATTGAAGCGTAACACTATGTCTGATTGGATCTTCTTGCAACCAGACCTCGGTATCAACTATCAAGCTCGGACGGCGCCAATCAATCTGATCTACCTTCGGCCAAGCAACAAAGTGATGAGATTCTTGAAGATATAAAGGCAATAGCAGAGTTGGAACCCAACGGGGTTCATTTCACATAGCTGTTTTTATTTCTTAAAACACAAATTGTAATTTCTATCTTTCGGCGGTGTTCTCTTTCTAGAGCGTCATCCTCCTTGTAGAAAACGCCTATTACAGGACAACTTCAAAATCAATACAAGTTGTTTCCACAAAGCTTTGATTTATTTTCTTTTTCCTATTTTGTTTTGCAAGAACGTCCAATGATTCATTTTGATATATGCATTTGAAAATAATGGTTGCTCATAAATATTTACATGAAAAACAAAAGATAATTACTCGTAATTCAAGGAGCAGGGAAAACAAGAAGTGCCCAAACCCTACAGTTACTTTGACCATCAGGTACTGGAATAGAATCAGCCTGAGAACATGAGTAATGGTACATTACACTCCCCACAGAGTAAAAAGTATCCAAAGACGGTGATGTCAGCTTCCCTGAGCAGTACATGACTCTCCCCAATTGAGATTCACAATCGCGAGTGAGTCATTAAATTCTTCCCAAAGCAGAGTTTATTTCTCTCACAGGTAGAAATTCAACAAGATTCATTACCACCGGCAACGGAAATTCATCCCTAGCTGAGTTTATTTCTCCAAATTAGCGATCTACCAACAGAGTATCTCCTCTCCAACAGATTTTGTTCCCCGTAGAGTTATCCATAAACAAGGAGCAAATCTCCACCACAGTCGTCTCTGTTCACCATCCCCAACGGAAGTAGAGGAACTATGATTTTTACAGCAGTCAGGGAATTATTTTCCCGGACTCGGATTATCACGTCAGCATTTCATGTTCGTACATCATTACATGTGCATACATTACATATAACATAGTCTCATTTATTTTAAGAACCTCATCATGATACATCTCATGCATCGCACATAACTAACCATGTATTTCCTTCAGGAAAGATAGTTATTATCAACAAGTCCCAGCAGGTACATGATCAATACTCGAAGCTAAGCAGAGTAATCATCGGTGACAAATGCAACCTTATCCAGGTTCCTTCTCACAGCCCTACTATCCAGGCTTTCATCTCGAAGTAACCCTACCATCCAGGTTCCTTCTCACAGCCCAAACTATCCAGGCTTTCATCTCAAATGCAACCTTATCCAGGTTCCTTCTCACTTCCCTACTATCCAGGATTTCATCTCGAAGTAACCCTACCATCCAGGTTCCTTCTCACAGCCCTACTATCCAGGCTTTCATCTCGAAGTAACCCTATCATCCATGTTCCTTCTCACAGCCCTACTATCCAGGATTTCATCTCGAAGTTACCCTACCATCCAGGTTCCTTTCACATCCCTACTATCTAGGCTTTCATCTCGAAGTAACCCTACCATCCAGGTTCCTTTTCACAGCCCTACTATCCAGGCTTTCATCTCAAATGCAACCTTATCCAGGTTCCTTCTCACAGCCCTACTATCCAGGCTTTCATATCGAAGTAACCCTACTATCCAGGTTCCTTCTCACAGCCCTACTATCTAGGCTTTCAAATCAAAGTAACCCTACTATCCAGGTTCCTTCTCAGCAGCCCTACTATCCAGGCTTTCATATCAAAGTAACCCTACTATCCAGGTTCCTTCTCACAGCCCTACTATCCAGGCTTTTCATCTTGAAGTAACCCTACCATCCAGGTTCCTTGTTATAATCTTACCATCCAGGTTTCTTTTCTCTTATCTACAGACAACAGTCCACAACACTGTAAGACCTGGACCTGATCAAACACGATTGGTTTCGCATTTCCCTAGTAAGTCGCGGTGCAGCTTATACCCCGAGTAGACACGCAATTCACTTCCTCTTCCCAAAACCATAGTTGTTCCCCAATTGAGTAATGGATAATTGAAGCTCCTAAAAACATTATTCCTCCCAAGACGGAGACCAACATCCCCCAGTGAAGTCCTCCTCAACAACAGGTAAACGGGTTCTCGCAAAAGAATCTCTTGTGCGATCGACACTTCTTCAGATGGCATCTTTAAGCCCATCTGTGATAGTTCCCTAGAAACTACCAAATGGAATCTATAAGCCCATTCCTAATATCGCGAATCAAGTGTCACTTCATGTGAGTGCAAATTTTTGGGCACTCTATGTCCAATCATCTTCTACCTTCAGATCATGAAAGACAGACAAGCCAATCTACATCATCAGGTTTAAGAAGATTGAACAGGGGCAGCTGTTGTACCCAAAAATTTTCCCTCCCATATTACTTAATACATGATAAGTGAGGTCCTCAAATTGCTCAAGGAAATTCAAGAGTTAACCAGACAAACTCTCTCCTAAGGCAGTCTACCTCAAATTAGGGTTTCATTTTTCATCAGGATATATGAACCACAAAGGACTCAAATGGTCACAATTGTCCTAATATGTTCTCAAGATCATCCATGTCAAGTTTCAAGCCTTGCAGAAGAAGTTTGCTCAGTCAATTGCTTAAAGGCCTGAAAATGGACTGTGCTAGGACAAAACTCAACTGTGGCCCACATACAACCAAACTTCAATAGTTTTGGTCAACATCCTCATTTTGAAGAATCATTCATCATTTTATCAAGGGTTGATCATTATTCATAAAGGATTTCTCACAATTCATCAAAACCCAAAAGTTGCTAAATTAGGGTTTTGTAGGAAAAGTCAACTCAACTTTGACCAAGCATAAATTTCCATTACTTTATCAAAAATGACCCATCCAAAGCTAATTTTTAAGAGGATTAAATTCCCTACAATTCATATTCAGCTCCCAAGTTCAAAATATGCACTCACAAAAAGATATAAATTTTGACATTATAGGTCATTTTGAAAAGTCAACAAAAACACCTTTTGGGTCAAAGCTTGATACATGAACATGGAAGACTCAATTGAGATGAGACTAAAAGGGTTGCTTAGAGGACATCCTAATCTTTCTAAAAAGTCAAAGAACACCCTCCTAGGGTCAAAATTGAGAGAGATATGCATTGTCAAAGTTGGCAATTTTTGGGAAATTGTCAAAAGTCAACATTGATCAAATTTGCATTTTTTCCAAAGGGGCTCATGTTTTCTTGTTAGAAACATGTTTCTAATAAGGCCCACGACCCCTGAGATTTTCCACCTATTATATTATTATTTTTATCATTTATTTTGATTTTTTATTCATTTTAATCAAAATAAATCAAATTAAATGGTAAAATAATAAAATCAAATCAAATCTTGGATTTTTTGTGCATCTTTTTAGTCTATGTACAACTAGCAAGATGACCAATTCATGCAAGATTGAATTGGGTTGGAAAAGATTAGATTGAAGCAAATTTGGAAAGATATCATATGCCATGAAAGACCAATTCAAATCTTCATAATGGGCAAGATTCAATTCGTTTTTGTTGACCTAATATGTTGCATTACATATACAGAAGGTATCCAAGGAAAGGAAGGGGTTGAGCAGTCGTGAAAGAGGAAGAACAAACTTCAAAATTTCAAAGAAAAAGTGCAGATCAAATTCCAAGATACAGGCCATCTCAAGCCATCCTAACATTTCCAATTGATTGTTGGACGTCTCAGGAACATGTTCCAATCACTTGCAAGTCTCCTCGTTCCCATAATCGACCCATAGCAGCCACACGGTTTGCCTAAAAAACTTGTTTTCATTTTCATGGATTTATACATTGTTTGCACGTTTTGATTATATATTCTTGTTCATCATTGAGTTTGCAAGCTAATCATTTTATTCAATTGCATTTTTGATGACAGTATGTAAAACTGTCATGGCTAGGGTTTCTTGTTTAGTTTTAGGGCTTTGCAGTACATGTTAAATGGGACGTTGATTCTGATACCATGATACTCGTGAGGATGAGATGAGTTGATTGGCACCAGCCATGTTCATTTATCTTGCTTGTGGACAATTTTTGAGATGCACAAGTCTGTACCTACAATGGAATGTCCGTACGTAAAAGTTTGTTCACCTAAAACGACGGTTTAGTGAAGAAGACGATGCGTGGCACTCCCTGGTTGGGTGATTTGAATTTTAGCGTGTTTTTCCATTAACCATTATTTTTCATATATTATATTTTGTTTTCATTATATATACAAACAAGTCAAGAAGCACAGATGGCAAGCGTGGATTGGAAATATGCATAAGGACCTGGGTTCGATCCCCAGGTCCCAACCTTTATTCATATATTTTTTTTCAATAGGTAATCCAGCACGCTGCATATCAGGAGGTCCACCGTATGCCATCAACATCTAGCCATCAAACGCCTCTCCAGCCAGATCCAATGCCATTCCACTGAAGGCCCACCATACGCCCCAGGCCAAAGCATGCACTGAATCAGGCAAAGTCAAAACGGGCTGAGATTCATTTGGGTCAAGAATTCCAATAGTATACCCCCAACATTGCTATTAGGCCCATCTCTAACCTTTTTCTATTTATTTCTTTTCTTTTAATTCTTTTTATTTTCTTTTAATCTTTTAAATTGACAAATTAATTATTTTTCATAAAAAAATCATAAAATCAATAATTCACCAAAAAAAATTAAGATTAGTTTTTTTTAATCATTATTATAAAAATTAATTTAATTTAGTTTAACATAGGAAAATTGTAATTTGTTTTCATAAATAAATTCAAAATAGAAATTAGGTTAAAACTCTTTTTAATTTTATTTTCTCTTTTTCTCAAATAGATAAAAATACAAAAAAAATAGGTTTTTAGGATAAATTAATTTATTTTTTCTTAATTTAAAATTAATTAGAATAAGGATTTTATTGTTAATTTAATGATTTCTTTATTTCCTTAGACAACAAAACGTGACAAAAACATTTTCTTAATCGGTCGCAATTAGGTTTAGACAAGGGTCAAAACCCTAATTATCTCGTATTTGATTAATCGCGCGCATGTTATTTATTTTTGCCAATATTATTTGTAACTGTTCATGGTTTGTAAATAGTTTAATCTAGGGCTCTTTACTTATCTCTTTTTTCCCGGGTTTTTGGCTATGTAATTAATCCCCCTCCCCGAAGCCTTGTAATAGCGTAGATTTACTTTCTCGTATTTTAATTTCCGTAAATATTTGACTGTTTAGATGTATGCTAATAAGATTGAATGACAAGAATGCATGATAAATTTAATACAGTTAGAAAACCCTAATGTGCAAAGACAAATAACTGAAAACAGATCACTCGCACATATCACTCTTAGGGTATACTCACACTTCGGTTGCCTTCGGTAAACGATCATTAAGTATAGGGTACCTTAGTGGTTTCCCTCCTATCTAAAAAAGATCAAGTGTCCCGTTCAAATGTTGCCTCTGAAATATTACCTCGGAAATGTTACCTCGAATATGATCTTAAGACTCTAGGGTTATTACTAAGGTGTCCTAACATTGCTTTAGTGATCGTACATCCCTTTCGAATTGACCCTTACAACTCCAACAACGGTGCTACCTATTTCTCAATAGTGGGATAGCACTGTCTAAAGGAAACAAGAATAGAAACGATCTTTTTTTCGAGTAGGTAGATGCTAGTAGGTACTTGTTAAAATCAAAACATTTCACACTTACACATTTCGAAACAATTTTCAAAACAACTTCGTCACACCTTTGAGGATTGATACAAGGGTTATCACGAAGTCAAACTTTTCAAAACAAAGCACATACACAAGAAATTTAAAAAAGATGAGCAAGTACTTAAGAGCCCATGGAAAACCATGGATAAAAAGGGTACTAACACCTTCCCTTTATATAATCTACCCCCCGTACTCAGAATATCTCGAAATAGGATTTTTATGTACTTTTTTCCTTTCTGATTGAATGAAATAAAAGTCGGTGGAGACTCTTGCTTACCGCGATATTTTGCGAACAAAAACGCAAAACGCAAACCAGTATTAAACAGTCGGTTCTGCCACCGTATCACAGATACCATTCTGACTATTCTTATCTTTAATTACATCACGAAAGTATGAATTATTATTATCTCCCATTCTCAACCAATCAACCTTGGCTTTCTGCATCAAAATCGATTCTTCCATTTGGTTTAGGTGGATGACCTGCTCAATTTTCCTCTTGATCTCTTCAATATCATTTTTATCCCACATGTTCAGACTATGCTTCTCTTGGGCTTCCTTCAGGTCTTGTCTAGCTTTCACAATTTGGACTTGAATGTCAAAACATTTTCTGATCAATGGCCAAGGTTATATAATAAATTTAAGAATTATTAATATATAAATTAAATAAAACAGAAGAAATAAATTAAATATTTAATTAAAACAAGGGGGGTTATATTTTTAGTTTCGTAGTGTGATAACCGGCTGAAAATTATAGAGTCGCCACCACTACTTTTTATCTTAACGACGAGTGAATAATGGAATAACCCTAAGTGTATAGAGATTCTAGGGTTTAGGTTTAAGGTTTATGGTTTTAATTTTAATTAGGGGAACTCGCCACGATTTTAACTCGTATGCCTACATATCCTCTTATGAGGAATCAGAGCCCCAATTCGTAGTTCTTAGTTGTTTGGTTGGTTTTTTTATGGATTACAAAAATATCTCGAATTCTCCTTAAACCAAGTCTGGGTGTGTGAATAGCAGAATTTATAGACGAAGTTCGGAGTATATGAAAGAAGTTTTCATAATCCTTTATTGAAAATAAATATATTTGAATTATGTTAGTAAAAATTAGTTAGTAATTGATTGATTAGAATTTTAAATATGCTATACGATATGAGAAAGTAATTTTGCATGAATGAGAAAAATGTATAACGTAATAAAAAGGGTTATTATTTAGAAAATAATTTAATTAATAAATAACTATTTTTTAATTATTAAAAATATAATAAATATTTTTAATAAAATTCTAATAATTATTCATTAATAACTATACAAAAATTATTCTTAATGAAAATGCTAAAAACATATGATATGCAAATTAAATAAAGAAAATAAAATAGATTAACTAAATAATATAATAAAAATTAGTTATTTAAGCTTAGGGGGTGCAGAAATTAGGGTCTGGGAGTGTACTAGAAATTTAGGCCCAAAAGAAAATCTAAGCCCAAATAGCAGGGGAATGTGAATTGGCGTTGGGTAGTAAAAACCAAGGGTGTGAAGATCAGGACCCAAATCCAGATATTGAATTTAGCTCAGAATGCATGGGGGTGTGGGTTTGAACTGAGGAAGTAATTATGGGGGGGGGGGGGTTTGCACAGTAATGGGCTTGAGCCTAATAGTCTCTTTTTTGATCCAAACGTGGGGGTGTATGTTGCAATTGAGTAGTAAAGAGAAGGTGTGCTAATAGTACTTAGTGTAACACCCTAATTCTACTCGACAATTATATATGCAAATCAGAGTCATAAAATTCATGCAACTAAATCAGGATGCCACAAATTCAATTTTAAAAACACATTGCAATCAATGTGGATACATAACACTCTAAAACTTCGGATGAACTATCAGCATAATAATTTAATCTCTTAAACCAACAATTTAAACATCTACGCAGCGGAATTCTTAATAACATCTTTATCCATCGTTACAACAACTTCAAAACAACACATACTTAGTATCAATCAAATTAAATTTCAACAACTGAAATAATCAATAATTAAAAGCAACAAGCGTTCACCCCCCCCCCCCCCCCCCGAGTGTTACGTATCAGAGCAATGACACTGACTCGAACTACTGAAGGTATACGGCCTTCACTCTGGATTACCTGCACGTTACCAACGTAAGGGTAACATTCAAACAGAAGGGGTGAGATATCTAACAATATAATAAAACGTATGATAAATAATATATTAAATTAGATCACATAACACCACCACTTCTCATCTTATAAACAACAATAATCGCAACAGAAATACCAACAATATACACATTCACTGCATCAATACACAACTTCTTTATGCAATCATATAATGCGACTAAATACTATGTAAATTCATGTGGTACCATTGGAGCAGAACTCCCATCTCAAATAATTGCCAATAAGTAGAGGCATCAACAAGGCATAAGCGTTCATCTTAATATTCGACAATACAAGCCATCTTAACGAGCATCAGCTCCATCTTGAAAATGCAATGTATGCGACACAGCCTACATCTTAATAGCTTCCAATTATTAGAGGCATGTCAACATCATTCATCAACATCATTTATCAACATCATTCATCAAACATAATTTCATCAACAACTCAGCCATACAACAATACAACAGTAACTTGTCAATCTCGCAACTTTGGCCATAGGCCTACAACATGACATTGCCTATAATTAATTAATCATCTAAGGCTTACTTCTAAATTACCAAACCTCTACATATTATTTATTCTGTAATACTACATTATTATCCTCATTAATCTTGTTGTTACGAATCAAACAGTAATCTATAATCATCTCATCCTAATCATTCTTCACAAAAATCAACATAGTGATTAACGCGGGAACTAACTCTAGTCCTAATTTGGATACTAGGATTATCCTTCCTATTCTTCATTTTGATCCTTAAGAATTAATTTCATCGCGTTAGCTATTCAACGCTTCGAACGACACCTCAAACGGAGTCCTAAAACTCAAGTTACAGCCTTTTCAAAATGATTCTGTCAAAAACCAGACTACATGGATTGACCCGTAACGTCTTGAGTCAACGCATACTGGACTTATCACGCTACATGAGTCGACGCTTACTCCCTTCTTATCGACTCATACTGAGTCTACAACACTGCATGTACCGATACATGCTCCTTCGTATCGACTCATCCTGAGTCTAAAAGCCTTCATGTATCGACGCATGACTCCTTCGTATCGACTCATCTCGAGTCTAAAAGCCTTCATGCATCGACGCATGGCTTTTGGGGTTGACACATACTGTTCTGTCACGAATATTTTCTGCGATTTCACTGCATTTTCACTACGGTTTCCATACTTTAGGCCCTAAAAACATCCTTTAATCATAGATAATCATCAATTATAATTATCCTATAATTCTACATCAAATATACATCATTAGGGCATCATTATTCATCTTTCAATCATCGATTCTCATCAAACAACAATGTATATAATTCAATCATAAACCAAATAATCTTTCACATCTAATCCCACATACGAATCATCATAAACCCTATTATAGAGTCAGAACCCCACTCTTACTTTAGATTGAAGGTTGCTCTATAACTTTTCCAGTTGATTTTCGTTCTTCCTCTCTTTCTCCTTTCCAACAACTTGTAAGTTTAAGATTGTGCCTAAGAGGGGGGGTGAATTAGGTGGTGGTCGATTTTTGACTTATTTTATACTTTCTGGTTTGATTTAGTGCTTTGGAAAACTGTAAAGTGCTGAAAGTAAAGAGACACAGAGATTTATCCTGGTTCCTTCCACACCCCGGAAGTACGTCCAGTCCCCTTGCAAACACGCAAGAGATTTTACTATTTTGTTAGAACTTTTACAAGACTCTTCCTAGTCTTATCAACTAAAGAACCTAACAAATACCAAGAACACCCTCTTGGATTTCCAATAAGTCTAATGAGAACAATCCTCTCAAAAGATACCTCTTGTTTCCAACAATGGACAACAAGGAAAAAAAGTAATCTAATACTTAATTCCAACAATCCTGGAAATAAGTTACACTTTGTATAATTTTATGAAGTATGATTTCTTGAAAGATGTTGATCACATAGAGTGACTTCTTTAAAGTTTCTTCTTTCTTCTCTTGTAAGCAATTCAAACTGTAACACAATGGTTAGATAATGCTCAAAGATTTCTGTTGTTTATATGTGTGAAAGTGCAGAAAATCTTTGTTCTTAAAAGTTAAGAAATATGAAGTTTGAATATTTTACAAAGTTCAGAATTATTGCATAAGAGAAGAGTTGTTTATGATTTGAAAGATTTTGTATTTAAAGTAATCAAGATACCTTTCCAAATGGATACTTTTCTGTTTGAAAAACTTGAGAGGATGCAATGTATGACCATGCATCTATTGGAGAAAAGGTGTGAAGGATATCTTGAAACCAGTTCAGATTTTTCAAAATTTACAATGTGTAAATCGATTAACATAAGATGTAAATCGATTGCACGGGTTTGTAACGTTCATGTTTTCAAAAAAATTGAAGTGTAAATCGACTAGCATGTTGTGTAAATCGATTTACAAGAGTTAAAAATTCAGTTTATTCTGTGATCAATCGATTTACACTTCATGTAAATCGATTGCTGGCAGAGACAATCAGTTTTTGAAAAAGCATGTGTAAATCGATTTACACAAGATATTAATCGATTTACAACAGAGAAAAACGTAGAATTTGTTTTGAAATTTAAGTGAAGTGTTGTGGCAAGTGTGTATATCATTTTTGAGCATTTCTAATCAATGTAGTTCAAATGAGAATTGATATACTTAATTGCTTGCCATGATCTTTGAAGCTTTGAGTTAATGATGCTTTAAGTTAATTTCCACTTCTTTTCCTTCTTGCCATAGAGTTTGTTTGCCTTTCATCAAACTAGCTTGTTTGTCTTTCATCAAAACTAAAGTTGAGTTGAGGCTTGAGATTACATTCTCCCCCTTTTTGATGATGACAAAGCATCTTTCTTTATGAGTTGTTCATAATTGGAGCAAAAAGTGTTTTCTCCCCCTGAGAAGATTTCGCCCCCTATGGAGAAAAAGATTTGAAAGCTTGCCCTGTAAAGACAATTAAAAACAAACAACCATAAAGTGCTATCACATTCTTCTCCCCCTTTGACATTATCAAAAAGAAGGGAAAGATGGAACAAGAAATGATAACAGAATAAAACATATATGAACATGAACGAAAATAAAAACTTCTAAAATTATCGAACAAAGTTCAAGTACGCAATACACAAACTAACACTTGAAATACAACAAGACAAAAACATAATGATACTTATAATAAGATTTTAATAATATTGATCAGGAACACATTAGAAGGGTCCTTGATATGGAAATTGTTGTTGTATAGGTGGTTCAGTGTATTGAGGAGGCGGAGGTGCTGGATTGTTTGGGTCGTATGGAGGGATATGAAGATGTGAATAGAGGTATGAAAAATGTTGGTTCACATCATTGTGAAAAGCATATATACGAGAGGAGGTAGAGTCATTTAACTCAGTCCATCGAGCATTGATGTTAGAATTGAGAGAAGCAAACTTTTGCGTCATGTAATCCATAACATCTTGAGTGGTTGGACCATAAGAGGCAGCAGGTGAAGGAACTTCATTGTCTTCTTCATCTGCATTATTGCCTTCATCACCTACAACATCCTCTCCAATGTATGTGATGGTCTTTGCTTCAGCATTGAAATGAACACCCATCCTAGAATCAACATTTTTGATGGAGATCCTAGTGGTGATTGGATCCATTTCAATCCGCTCAAATCCAGTAAAATCTATATCAAATGCTGCCAGGATCCTTGTAATGAAGTATGCATATGGTATAAAGGTGTCCCTTGCGGCAACTTTGAGCATATGCACCACAATCAATTTTGCCCAGTTTACCGGAATTCCATTTTTCCTCGCATAGATAATTTGCAGTTCTAGGTCGGTCACAGTACAATGATTCCCTGCTCTAGGAAACAGAATATACACCAGAAAATAGTGAAACAATCTATCATCAATATGAAAATTACCAGCACTCCATGTGTCCCGAGCTGGAATAACACCGCCAAGACTTCGAATCTGCTTTGCACGGTATTCAGATTCTGATAACCTTCCAATGTTGTAGAAGAATTCTCGCTTCTGATAATTTTCCCAAGCAGCATCCTCTGGATCATAGAGTGTACTTCCAGAATATGGAATGTTCAAAATTATGCCAATAGTTTTGGAATGCAGAGGAATTCTTTTTCCGAGCACATATGTATAACATTTGTTGTTATCATAGCACATATTGCTGTAGAAGATTCTAACTAGATCCGGGTAATAGAAACCATGTGATGATATTAATGGTTATAAACCATAAGCAATTAAATCCCTTTAAAACGAGAAGCATTCATTTGGAAAGGTAGATAACATACCAAATTTTGGAGCTGAGATAATTTTCTTTTGAAAATGCTTGATAAATCTGTCACGCTGTGGATCCGAGAGGTATTTGAGCACAAAGTTTTTAGATGTTGAAGCAGTTTGCTTCTTTCCTTTCTCTGAGGCAGATGCTTTTCTTTTGGGAGCCATGGATATGGTTAGGGTTTTGAGAAGAAAGATATAGAGTTTTTTGTGTTGTTATGAGAGAGAGAGAGAGAGAGAGAGTGTTGGTGTTATGAGATAGTTTTGGTGAGTTTAAATAATAGAGAGAGTAAGTGAGGTCTTTATGAGGTTTTAATTGGGTGATTTGGTCAAGGTTTCATGATTGGTAAATAATAAGGTGGGAGGTTGAGAGACAATGAAAGTTTGACCAATATATTAAAAGCTCATACAAGTATCACCTGCAAAAAAAAATTAATTGCATAGAAAAAGTACACAGAAAATGCTTCAGATTCTGTGGTAAATCGATTTGCCCCTTGGTTAAATCGATTTACACAGAAAAATTTTATGAAAAATAATTTCCGTTCAGTGGTAAATCGATTTACATATTGTGTAAATCGATTTACACAAAAGATTTAATTAAAAAAATGATTTGCTTCAGTGGTAAATCGATTGACATATTGTGTAAATCGATTTACACAAAAGATTTTATTAAAAAAAATGTTTGGCTTCAGTGGTAAATCGATTTACTTAAAGGAAAAATTTTAAAAACAGTATTTTTAACATTTGAAACAATGTCTAAACACATATATATATGTACAGTAAAGTATAGTTAAGGATAGAGTGCACCTTATATATCTTGTTCTTAATGGACCAAAAATATCCATGTGCAACAATTGAAGTGGTCTTGTTGTTGAAACCATATTCTTTGGTTTGAAAGTTGATTTGGTATGTTTGCCCTTTTGGCATGCACTACATAATTTGTCTTTGATGAACTTCATCTTTGGTAGACCAATAACTAAGTCATGCTTAACCAATTTGTTCAAGTGCTCCATGTGTATGTGAGCAATCCTCTTGTGCCATAACCAAGCGTCATTGTTTTATACCATAAGACATTGTACCTTCATAGACAAATCATCTAGAGTAATCATAAAAATATTGTTAGATCTTATACCTTTGAGTTTTACCTCATTGGTTTCCTCATGCATAATAAGGCATTCTTCTTTGTTGAATTTGATCTTGAACCCTCTATCGCAAAGTTGACTTATGCTAAGAAGGTTGTGTTTTAATCCTTCAACATAGAGAACATCCTCAATTTGAATGGATAGAGGTGTGCCAACTATACCAACGTCAAGAATCTTTCCTTTGGTGTTGTCTCAATAGGTGACATACCCTTTGGCTTTATGTACTAGATATGAAAATTGTTGTACATCTCCTGTCATATGCTTTGAACATCCACTGTCAAGATACCAACGATTTGATATGGATTTCAAGCATACCTACAAAAATAAATTATTTCTTGTTAGGTACCCAAGTTGCCTTGGGTCCTTCATAGTTAGTTCCCTTTTTCACCCATGCATAATGTCAACTAGCCATACTGAAATTTCTAATATAGCATGCATTGGGTGTGTGTCCAATAATACCACAGTAAAAACAGTTTGGAACAAATTTGCTCTTGTATCTAGGAATTTGTTTTCTTTTAGATACATTAGCCTTTTTCTTTTGATGATTATGAACAACTTGCTTCTTTTCTACTTTCTTGGGATTGGAACTATTACTAGCCTTTACAAAAATAGTGGGATTGTTACTTGGTTTCTTAGTATTCACATAACCAAGACCTCTTTTATCATTTGGATAACGTTGTTAGCTTAGTAATCCTTCCAATCCTATTTGTCCTTTTTCATATCGTTCAATGACTCTTTCCAATTAAACAATTTGAAAGACATTTGACTCACACTTGGAGCATGCAAAGTTTTCCTTTTCTTTTATAAAATTCTATTTTTGAAGATCAAAATCTTTAGTCATGGTGTCAATTTTTTCTAGACAAATTAGAAGTTATTTTTCTTGGTTTGACACCTTTTTGTATAAACTTTTGCATTCTTTCAAGAGTTCATCAATTTCACCTTGAACATCATCATCAAAAAGATTAAATTCATTACTAACCTCTTCTTCGTCGTCGGAGTGATGCGATGCCATTAAGGCTAAATTTGCACATTCGTCGCTTTCCGATTCCGATGTACTGCTCATATCATTATCTTCCCATGCTATATAGGCTTTCTTTTGTTTTGAGTCCTTTCCTTTGAATCCGTTTTTCTTTGGGAGATTTGGACAGTTTGGCTTGATATGTCCTTGCTTTCCACATTCATAGCATGAAACATCTTGTGTTGATGTGGAGGCTTCTCTTTTCTTTAAGTGCTTTCTCTTATGTGCATGAGATTCACCTTTGTCATTTCTGCCAAAAAACTTCCCAAGTCTTTTCACAAGAAGCATGAAATTTTCATCTTTTTCCGGATTGTCTTCTTTTACAACTTCCTTTGAATCAATTTTTAAAGCAATGTTTTTGGACTTCTTTTCTAGATTCTCATGTTTTTCAAGTCTACCGAGTTCCGTTTCGTATTCTTGAAGTTTTCCAAATAATGTAGCGCAAGTCATTGCGGAGAGACTCTTCTTTTCTGAGATTGCCGTTACCTTTGGTTGCCATTCCCTAGTCAATGATATAAGAACTTTCAAGTTGAGTTCATCATTTGTCAAGGTTTTACCAAGAGCACTTAAGTGATTTGTCAAATGCACAAATCTCTTTTGTAAGTCAAGAATGGATTCTCCGGGCTGCATTCGAAATAGTTCATATTCTTGACTTAAGGTATTTAGCCTTGATCTTTTTACTTAAGTTGTTCCTTCATGAGTTTGAACCAAGGTATCCCAAATTTCCTTTGTTATTCTGCATGTCGAGACACGGAAAAATTCATCCATACTGAGTGCACCTTGAAGAAGGTTTATTGCCTTTTTGTCATAGAGAACTTTCTTTTTATCATCGTCGTCCCATGCAGTTTTAGGCTTTAAAGAGCCAACGCCATTGATTACCGTTACTGGGATAAATGGACCATTTTCAACAGCATCCCATACTTCCTCTCCTTGTGCTTCTAAATGCGCCTTCATGCGTATTTTCCAGAAGTCAAAATATTCACCACAGAATAGAGGAGGCTTGTTGTTACTACCACCATCTTTGAAAACGAGTTGATGATTTGCGGAAGCCATTCTGGATCTCTAGGAGCAGGTTACCTATAACCTGCTCTGATACCAATTTTAAGTTTAAGATTGCGCCTAAGAGGGGGGGGGTGAATTAGGTGGTGGTCGATTTTTGACTTATTTTATACTTTCTGGTTTGATTTAGTGCTTTGGAAAACTGTAAAGTGCAAAAAGTAAAGAGACACGGAGATTTATCCTGGTTCCTTCCACACCCCGGAAGTACGTCCAGTCCCCTTGCAAACACGCAAGAGATTTTACTATTTTGTTAGAACTTTTACAAGACTCTTCCTAGTCTTATCAACTAAAGAACCTAACAAATACCAAGAACACCCTCTTGGATTTCCAACAAGTCTAATGAGAACAATCCTCTCAAAAGATACCTCTTGTTTCCAACAATGGACAACAAGGAACAAAAGTAATCTAATACTTAATTCCAACAATCCTGGAAATAAGTTACACTTTGTATAATTTTATGAAGTATGATTTCTTGAAAGATGTTGATCACATAGAGTGACTTCTTTGAAGTTTCTTCTTTCTTCTCTTGTAAGCAATTCAAACTATAACACAATGGTTAGATAATGCTCAAAGATTTCTGTTCTTTATATGTGTGAAAGTGCAGAAAATCTTTGTTCTTAAAAGTTAAGAAATATGAAGTTTGAATATTTTATAAAGTTCAGAATTATTGCATAAGAGAAGAGTTATTTATGATTTGAAAGATTTTGTATTTAAAGTAATCAAGATACCTTTCCAAATGGATACTTTTCTGTTTGAAAAACTTGAGAGGATGCAATGTATGACCATGCATCTATTGGAGAAAAGGTGTGAAGGATATCTTGAAACCAGTTCAGATTTTTCAAAATTTACAATGTGTAAATCGATTAACATAAGATGTAAATCGATTGCACGAGTTTGTAACGTTCATGTTTTCAAAAAATTTGAAGTGTAAATCGATAAGCATGTTGTGTAAATCGATTTACAAGAGTTAAAAATTCAGTTTGTTCTGTGATCAATCGATTTACACTTCATGTAAATCAATTGCTGGCAGAGACAATAAGTTTTTTAAAAAGCATGTGTAAATCGATTTACACAAGATGTTAATCGATTTACAGCAGAGAAAAACTTAGAATTTGTTTTGAAATTTAAGTGAAGTGTTGTGGCAAGTGTGTATATCATTTTTGAGCCTTTCTAATCAATGTAGTTCAAATGAGAATTGATATACTTGATTGCTTGCCATGATCTTTGAAGCTTTGAGTTAATGATGCTTTAAGTTAATTTCCACTTCTTTTCCTTCTTTCCATAGAGTTTGTTTGTCTTTCATCAAACTAGCTTGTTTGTCTTTCATCAAAACTAAAGTTGAGTTGAGGCTTGAGATTACACAACTTTCACGTTCTCTTCTTCCAACCCTTATTTCTTTATCTCTTACTGCTTCTTCTTTTCTTATTATTTCTAACAATAATAAAATAATCCTATAATTCTCAAAATACCTTAATGGGCTTAAGACTATTACACCCCTTTTTTACTACTTCTATTCCTTTAAAACAAGCTCACATTAAATAATATTATCATTCTAATATTATTCCACAACTTAATAAAATAAATAAATCCAACTAATCACAACACAATATCTAACATAACAACACAACTTCACAAATATTCCAAAAATAATTTAATTAAATAATGAATTAAATTACGACCGTTACACTTAGGCTGGCCCAAAATTCATTTGTGGTTTAACGGGGGGGGGGGGGGGGGGGGGGTGTCCAACTTAGTAAGTAAAAACAAAAAGACAAGTGGGGTGAGGTTATAAATTAGGCTTGACCCAATATGAAATTATTGAGGTCCATTTCATTCGTGCATGAGGGAGTCTATGGTAATACGATGGGCTAGCGCAAGGGACGATGCTTGACCGTGATCAAAGGGACGTGATTGAGGGTACATGGTAAGGGTGCATGGTAAGAGGCGTGGAGGCACAAAGGATCACATGGCTAGATGTTGGCCACGTGTCCCCATCATTCAATGGATGGAGGGAAAGTATATCTCTCGTTTTTTTTTTCATTTTTCGTTCATTTTCTTTCTTTCTTATATCTCGTTATTTCTCTCTCTCTGTCTCTCTCCAACACCACAAAACAACAATACCCTACAACCTGAAAACCCTAGCGGAGGCAGTGCAATTAGTTGCCCCCTAACAACAAAACACTAAAACAACCCCACCTAACCCCTAACTATCAACAACAACCCGCGACTGTAGAAAAGAAAATAAAGCTAAGTGTCGATTACCTCCATGCGATTTCGTGTTTGTTTCTAGTTTCCTTCTTAGCTTTCTGATCTTTTCTATTTCTATGATTTGCAATTATGAAGAGTGACAATGATGGAGTGGCAGCGATCTGCGGAAGATCTTAGGGTTTTTGTTCAGAAACCCTAGATCTATATGAAAAAGGGGTTGACTTTGACTTCACCTTATTCTCCTCTTCTTCTTCCTTTTCCGATTCGATCCCCTAGCTCTTAGAAATTTAGGGTATTTATATATTTATAATTAGATATTTTTTTAGGAAATTTTATGTTGATTAACAGTTATAGATGTTGATTGAAGATTATATTGATGAATTAGGGTTATGATTTGTAAATTATTGATTGTAATTGATTAATTTTTGTAAATATTTAATCTTGTTACAATTTTATTTGTTTTGTTTTATTGAAGAATGATTGTAAATATTTGATACGATTTTGTTTTTTCTTAATTTGTGTGTTTTTTGCGTTTTTGGTTAACTTAAGGGATAGGAGATGAACAAGGTGAAGAACAGCGCCACTGCATATTGAGAATTAGGGTTTGAAACCCTAATTTCTATTTTTGGCTTAAGTCAAACATATCTCAATAAAATAATAATAATATTTAAAAATAATATTTGTTTTAACAAAAGATATAATAATTATAGTAATAATAGTATTTATAATAAAATAACATTAATAATAGATAATTATTATTGAAATAGATAAATAAATATTTATTTTGGAAAGTTGACTTGGTCAACCCTTGACCCAAATGGACCAAAAAAATAACAGAAAGGCTACCATTCAAAAAGATTAGTTTGTCCTTAAAGAATGATATGTTCCAATTTTGATCAACATTTTAGAACATAGTTTGGTTCTACATCCCTGTAAGAGTTTTGATGATAACAAACACATGTTATTTATAAAGAACAAATATGCTCTCTAATAATGTATTTTAATATGCAGGGAAACTCCGATGAAAGAATCATAGAAGATGAGAGAGTTACGCTTATGAAGCTCAGGTTCAACACATCATACTTAGCAGCAAATCGGTGACACGCTTAAAATGAAGAAGTTATAAAGCTACAACTTCTGATTGCACCAAACACTGCGAGCCAAACTCTGATACGCTGATATAGTAAAGTTGTAGAAGAACAAAAATAAATCTCAACAGTAACATTCATCTTCTGATATGATTCAAAGAAAGGAATGTTCTGAAGCGTTACAATCATTCATTACAAATCAAAAGTAATGGATAAATTAAGACAAGATCTCTACTTTTGGAAAGATTAACTACACATTATCAACCTTCCAAAAGCATCTTCTCATGTTTATTATGCATCTCATATATAAAGAGGACTTGAAAGAGAAATCACAACATTACTGCACACTCAAAAAGAGAAATCTCATTTCCTTTCTATCTTGTGCTTTTCAATTGTGTAATAAATCACTGTAGTCATATTGTTTTATCTAGAAAACATCTTTATACACACTTTCAATTATATTATTGTGTAATACCTTGAGAAATATGAGTTGTGGTTTAATCTTAAGAAGACTTTGACAGTTGTCATTGTATCCGTGTAATCAAGTTTGATTAGTGGATTAAGACCTCATTTGAGAGGGGAAATCACCTTGGTGGGTGGACTGGAGTAGTTTGAGTTCAAAAAAACTAGGATACCCAACGTGTCTATTGCTTTATTCTTAAAAAACCCCAATTCAACCCCCCCCCCCTTTCTTGTGTTTTTACATTCTTCAATTGGCATCAGAGCACCTGGTTCTGGGTGCAAACACTTAACCATGTCATGAAAAGATCCAAGCAAGAAAAACACTACGGTGGGACCAAGTCAGATCATCAGCAATGATAATCATGATGAGAAAGAAAGAATTATCAGAATACCTCCAATCTTTGATGGTGAGAACTTCGATTACTGGAAAGACAGAATAAAAAGTTTCTTTCTAGCTCATGACGCTGATCTCTGAGATATGGTGACTGATGGATAAATACATCCAGTTGACGAAAGCAGTCAGAAGATTGACAGAAAGAGAATGACAAACGAAAAAAAGAAAGAATTAAGAAATCATCACAAAGCCAGAATAATCCTCTTGAGTGTTATATCGTACACCGAGTATGAGAAGATCACAAACAGAGAATCAACCAAAAACATGTTTAACTCCTTAAGAATGACGCATGAAGGCAACACGCAAGTCAAAGAAACCAAAACTCTTGCTCTCATTCAGAAGTATGAGGCTTTTAAAATGGAAGAATATGAAACAGTGGAAACAATGTTCTCAAGGTTTCAAATTCTGGTTGTTGGGCTAAAAGTTCTAGAAAAAGAGTACTAAATAGCAGATCATGTAAAGAAAATCATCAGAAGCTTACCCAAGAAATGGAGACCCATGGTTATAACCTTATAACTAGCCAATGATCTGAACAAGATATCTATTGAAGAACTGATCAGCTCCTTGAGAAGTCATGAGATAGAACTAGAAGAAGATGAGCCCTAGAAGCAAGGTAAGTCTCTCGCTTTCAAATCTAATAAAAAATATGAACCTAAAGTTTTTCAGGCAAAAGAAGAAAACACTAGTGGACCCTCGTCAGAAGAAGATGAACTATCTCTTCTCTCCCGAAGAGTCAATCAACTATGGAATCAAAGGCAGAGGAAGTTTAGAACTCCCAAAAGAATAGGGAATCATTCTGAATCATCTTCTGGATACAGAAAATCTAGTAAAAAAGATATTGTTTGCTACGAATACAATGAACAAGGTGATTACAAAAGAGAAAGTTCAAATCTTCAAAAAGAAAAACCTAAAAAGATATTCTTTAAAGAAAAGAACAAAAGTCTTATGGAAACATGGGATGACTCGGAATCTTCTGAAGCTGAAACAAAATCAAAAGATGAACGAGCCAACATAGCCTTTATGGCTAATGTATATGACACTAGATCATCTGGATCAGAGTCTGACTCAGAGGTAGAAGAGGTATTCTCTAGCTTTTCTAGATCTCAATTAGAAGAAATCCTGTTATAAATTCTTGAAACATGTGAGTAACTTCGAGTCAAAAACAAGAACCTGAAAAAGAATCTAGTATCTGACTCTGAAGAAACTAAGAAACTAAAAACTGAAAACTGAAAACTGTAAGCTAAAAGAAACTATTTATAAACTCGAAAATTAAAATTATGTTATTAAAAATGAATTACAAAAAGCTCAGAAAGAAACTGTTTCAGAAGTTTCTAATAGTTCTGATAAAATCATAAAAGAATATGATCATAGCTTTCAAAATTTTCTAGCTAAAAACATAGATAGGAGCAAGATGGCTTCAATGATCTATAGAGTTAGCAGAAATGGCAGAAAATGTATAGGATATAAGGGAAAATAATCTCAACCAAAGAAAGTTAATGATATAGTCATAATACACACACCTATATATTCACACTTCACATATGACATACACATGACATAAAGTATACTAGTAATGCTTTTTCTGCTAAACCAAAATTCAAACAAAATTTTGGTAACTCTAACAAACAAGGACCCAAAAAGATGTGGGTATCTAAGGACAAAATTGTCTATGTTGCATATGTCTTTAATAGCAAAGTTGAAACACCAATCTTTTTACCTGGACTCTGGATGCTCTCGACACATGACGGGAAGAAAGCATATGTTCTAAAGTCTGGAGCTTAAATATGGAGGCTCTGTAGGTTTCAGAGGCAATCAGAAAGGAAAGATTATTGGCTCTGGAACTATTGGTACCAATACACTTCCTTTTATAACTAATGTTCTGTTACTAGATGGATTAATACATAACCTGTTATCCATAAGTCAATTAAGTGATAACGGTTATGATATAATCTTTAATCAAAAGTCTTGTAAAGCAGTCAGTCAGAAAGATGTGTCTATCCTTTTTAATGGAAAGAGAAAGAACAACATTAACAAATTAAAACTTTTTGAACTAAAAAGTCATAACGTAAAATGCATAATGTTTGTTAACAACGAGCAATGGGTCTGGAACAAAAGATTGGGGCATGTTATTATGAGAAGAATATCTTAGATTAACAAACTCAATCTGGTTAGAGGACTTCCTAACTTGAAGTTCAGCTCAGATGCTCTGTGTAAAGCAAGTCAAAAAGGAAAGTTTTCAAAACCTTCTTTCAAATCAAAAATGTTGTTTCTACCTCTAGACCATTAGAACTTCTTCATATAGATCTGTTTGGACAAGTGAAAATTGCATCCATCAGTGGCAAGAAGTATGAGTTAGTGATCGTAGATGACTATAGCAGATGGACATGGGTAAAGTTCGTAAGACACAAGGACGATTCACACTTTGTGTTCATTACCTTCTGTAACCAAGTTCAAAATAAAAAAGATTTTAGAATTGTTAAAGTCAGAAGTGATCTCGATGGGGAATTTCAAAATAAAAAATTTGAAATTTTTTTTAATGAGAATGGCATCTCTCATGATTTCTCTTGTCCTAGAACTCCTCATCAAAATGGAGTTGTAGAACGAAAGAATAGAACTTTACAAGAAATGGCCAGAACCATGATCAATAAGACTAACATTGCTATGAACTTCTGGGCAGAAGCAATTAACACAACGTGTTATATTCATAATAGAATATCCATAAGACCTATTCTAGATAAGACTCCATATGAACTGTGGAAGAACAAAAAGCCCAACATCTCTTATTTCCACCCGTTTGGATGTACTTGTTTTATTCTAAACACTAAAGAACATCTGAACATGTTTGATTCTAAAGCACAAAAGTATCTCATGTTAGGATACTCTGAACACTCAAAAGGTTACATAGTATATAAATCAGAAACACGAATTGTGGAAGAATGTATCAGTGTCAGATTTGATGATAAGCTTGGCTCTTAAAAGTCAAAGCAGGATGATTTTTTTGCAAATATAGAAGTTCAATTTAAGGTACTGAAGACAGAGCGTCATAAGGTCTTAATAAAGAATCACATCCAAATAATGAAGAAGATGTCTCAAATATTACAACAACCTCTGAAGACCCCATCTAGAAAAGACAATCTAGAAGCATCTTAGCACATCCGAAAAACTCGATTCTGGGAAAGAAGGATGACCCAATCAAAACAAGGTCTATATTCAAAATTTCTGAAGAATCTCTCATGGGATTAATGTCTTTGATTGAACCAATTTCCATCGAAGAAGCTCTTCTGGACAATGACTAGATCCTTGAAATGCAGGAAGAACTAAATCAATTTACCAAAAATGATGTGCGGGATCTAGTTCCTAAACCAAAAGGCTTTAACATCTTTGGAACCAAATGGGTCTTCAGAAACAAGCTAAATGAACAAGGAGAAGTCATCAGAAACAAAGCACGACTGGTGGCACAAGGTTATAGTCAACAACAAGGGATAGACTATACAGAAACCTTTGCTCTAGTCGCTAGGTTATAATCTATCACACTTTTAATTTCTGTTGCGGTAAATAAGGGCATCACTCTTTATCAGATGGATGTTAAAAGTGCTTTTTTAAATGGTTACTGTGATACGGTGGAAGAACCGACTGTTTTTACTGGTTCGCGTTTTTTGTTTGCAAATGTTGCGGTAAGAAAGAGTCGCCACCAAATTTTATTTCATCCAATCGGAAAGGAAAAAGTACAGAAAAAATCCTTTTTCGAGATATTCTGAGCACGGGGATAGATTATAGAAAGGGAAGGTGTTAGAACCCTTTCTATCCATGGTTTTCCATGGGCTCTTAGGTACTTGCTCATCTTTTTAAAATTGCTTGTGTGTGTGCTTTGTTTTTGGAAATGTTTTACTTCATGATAACCCTTGTATCATTCCTCAAGGATGTGACGAAGTTGTTTTGAAAATTTGTTTGAAAAGTGTAAGTGTGAAAAGTTTTGATTTGAGCAAGTACCTACTAGCATCTACCTACTCGAAAAAAGATCGTTTCTATTCTTGTTTCCTTTAGACAACACTATCCCACTATTGAGAAATAGGTAGCACCGTCGTTGGAATTTTTAAGGGTCAATTCGAAAGGGACGTACAGTCACTAAAGCAATATTTAGGACACCTTAGTAGTAACCCTAGAGTCTTAGATCTTTTTGAGGCAAAATTTCCGAGGCAACATTCAAAGGGGACACTTGTCTTTTTACACAGGAGGGAAACCACTAAGACACCCTATGCTTAATGATCGTTTACCGAAGGCAACCGAAGTGAGAGTATACCCTAAGAGTGATATGTGCGAGTAATTTGTTTTAGTTATTTAGCTTTGCACATTAGGGTTTTCTAAATGTGTTAATTTGTCATGCATTCTTGCCATACAATCCTATTAGCATACATCTAAATAGGTAAATATTTGCAGAAATTAAAAATGCGGGAAAATAAACCTACGCTATTACAAGGCTTCGGGGAGGGGAATTAATTACATAGCCAAAAAAACCCGCGGATTTAAACACAAATAAAAACTTAAATTAACTATTACAAACCATGAACAGTTACAAAGTATTGGCCAAAATAAATAATAAGAGCGCGGCGAATTAAATGCGAGGCGATTAGGGTTTTGACCCTTTGACTAATCCTACTTGCGATTGATTAAAATAATGTTTTTGTCATGTTTTTGTTATTTGAGAAAATAGTGAATAATTGAATTAAAAAAGAAAATTCTAAGTTCTAATTAATTTTAAATTAAGACAAATAAATTAATTCATTCTAAAAACCTATTTTTGTATTTTATTTATTTGAGGAAAAATAAAAGAATTAAATAAAAAATTTAACCTAATTTCTATTTGGTTTTATTTGTGAAAATAAATTAAAATTCCCCTAAGTTAAACTAAACTAAATTAAATTAAATTTGATAAAAAAAACTAATTCTAATTTTTTGTGAATTCTTGATTTTATGATTTTATAAAAAAAATGATTAATTTGTTAATTAAAATGATTAAAATAAATATTAAAAGAATTAAAAATAAGAAGAAAAAAAAAGTGGGCCTGATAGCATTTAGCAATTCTAGGGGTTGGAGACTGAATTTTCTGGGCCTAACAAGGCTAAAGCCTGTTTGACTACGCCTGATCTGGTGCATGTGTTGACTTGAGGTACACGGTAATCCTTCAATGATGGCATGTTGAATCTTGGCTGTAGATGCGTTTGATGGCCAGATCATTGAGTTGCATGGTGGATTCTTGGACATGTGGTGTACCTGATCACAAGAAACAAAATAATACAAACAAAGGTTAGGACCTGGGGATCGAACCCAGGTTCTCATGCTCGCTCCCAGTGCCTGCTTGCCATGTGCTACGCGCTTTTGTTGTTCAAATAATAGAGGTAAAACAATATAATCAAAACAAATAATGTTTTCAAAAAAATGCGCGAAAATTCAAATGGACGAGTCACACGTTGCCACACAAGCTTCTTCTTCCCCTGACCGTTGTTTTAGGCAACAGAACTTTTACCTACAGACATCTTGTTGTAACTACAAACCTGTGATATTCAAAAATCTATACAAGCCATATAAATGAAAGGTGAGGGTACCAATAAACTCGTCTCATCCTCACGAGCATCATGGTACCAGAATCCATGCCTAATTTTGCTTATACTGCAAACCCCTAAAACGAGCCAAGGAACCCTAACAATGGCATATCATGATTCCTGCACTGTAAATGAAATTAAGAGGTACCAATAGCTTGCAAACTCAATGATGAACAAGAATATATAATTAAAACATGCTTATGATGAGTAAATCAATGAAATCGAAATCAAGTTTTTAGGAAAACCGTGGCCCCTGTAACTTATGATTCCGGACGTGAAAATTCTTGCAATTGATTGGGATTCCTTTTGGAGAAGTCCAGGAGTCTATTGATGACCTTAGAATGGCTTGAATCACTCTCTAAGTCCAGGAATGATAACCCACTTTCTTTAAAAAAAATTAGTTTTCTTTTGGTGTTTTCACGACTGCTAACCTCTTTTTCTTGCCTTGGCTGCATTCTCTATATGTACTAGAGTGAATTAGGGTTGTAAAAACCACTAGTATATTTACCAATTTTGAAGATTTGATTTGGTTTTCATGGTGTATGATATCCTTCCAAATTTGTCCTAATCATGCTCTTTTTGTACCAATTGCCATTGATTTGAATTGATCTTGCAAGCTCAACATATCTTGGTTTCTAACCTGTCAAAAAACAAATCAAATCATATCTTTGATAATTTTCATCATTTATTTGATTTAATTCACTTTTTAATTAATGAAAAATCAAAATAAATTGAAAAATGACGCAAATAATTTGTGGATAGGTATTTGAGTCGTGGACCACATTATAATTGGGGTGCAAGCATAAAAAGTAGGGCCCATTTAGCAAAAAATGCAAATTTGAGCATATTTAACTTTTGGCAATTTTAAAAAATTGGTCAACTTGGCCAATGCATAACTCTCTCAATTTTGACCCTAGAGAGGTTTTCTAGGACTTTTTAGAAATCTTAGGATGTCTTATAATCAACCCTTTTGGTCTCATCTCAATTGAGTCTTCCATGTTCATGTATGAAGCTTTGACCCAAAAGGTGTTTTTGTTGACTTTTCAAAATGACTTATAATGTCAAAATTCATATCTTTTTGTGAGTGCATATTCTGAACTTGGGAGCTGAAGATGAATTGTATAGAATTTCATCCCCTTCAAAATGAGATTTGGATGGGTTATTTCTGATAAGGTATGAGAAAGTTATGCTTGGTTAAAGTTGAGTTGACTTTTCCTACAAAACCCTAATTTAGCAACTTTTGGGTTTTGATGAATTATGAGCAATCCTTGAGGAATCATGATCAACCCTTAATCAAATGATGAATAATACTTAAAAATGAGGATGTTGACCAAAAATCTTGAAGTTTGACTGTATGTGGGCCACAGTTGACTTTTGACCTAGTACAGTTGATTTTCAGGAATTTGAGCAATTGACTGAGCAAACTTCTTCTGCAAGGCTTGAAACTTGATATGGATGATCTTGAGAACATATTAGGTCAATGGTGAGCATTTGAGTCCTTTTTGGTTCACACATCTTGATGAAAATAGAAACCCTAATTTGAGATAGGTTATCTTAGGAGAGAGTTTGTCTGGTCAACTCTTGAACTTCCTTGAGCAATTTGGGGGCCTTACTTGCCATGTGTTGAGCAATATGGGATGGAAAATTTTAGGGTACAATAGCTGCCCCTATTAAATCTTCTTAAACCTGAAGATGTAGATTGGGTACTCTGTCTTTCGTGATCTGAAGGTGGAAGATGATTGAACACTAGAGTGCCCAGAAATTTGCACTTGTATGAAGTGATACTCGATTTGTGATATCAAGAATGGGCTTACAGGTGCCATTCGGTATTTGCTAGAGAATTGTCGGAGATGGGCTTAAAGATGCCATCCGAAGAGATGTCAATCACATAAGAGATTCCTTTGCGAGAACCTGTGTACCTGTTGTTGAGGAGGACTTTGTTGGGGAATGCTGGTCTCTGTCTTGAGAGAAATAGAGTTCTAGGGGTTTCGGTTGTCCGTTAGTCTACTGGGGGTTTGGGGGAGCGGAAATGAACTGCGTGTTTGGTCGGGGTATATGCGGCACTGCGACTTTTTATGGAAATGTGAAATCAATTGTGTTTGGTCAGGTATCGGTCTTACAGTGTTGTGGACTGCTGTCTGGGGATAGTAGAGGCAGAACCTGGATAGTAAGGTTATGTGAAGGAACCTGGATAGTAGGGTTACCTCGATATGAAAGCCTGGATAGTAGGGCTGTGAGAAAGAACCTGGATAGTAGGGTTACTTTGATTTGAAAGCCTGGATAATAGGGCTGCAAGAAGGAACCTGGATAGTAGGGTTACTTCGAGATGAAAGCCTGGATAGTAGGGCTTGAGAAGGAACCTGGATAATAGGGCTACTTCCAGATGAAAGCCTGGATAGTAGGGCTTTAGGAGGAACCTGGATAGTAGGGTTACTTCGAGATGAAATACTGGATAGTAGGGCTTGAGAAGGAACCTTGAGATGAAAGCCTGGATAATAGGGCTTGTGTTGTGCTAGGTTTATGTAGGACTTCTGTGAGGAACCTGCGTAAGGTTGCATTTGTCGCACCGATGATTACTCTATTTAGCTTCGAGTGTTGATCATGGACCTGTTGGAAATTGTTAATAATAATTGTCTTTCCTGAAAGAAATACAGGGTTGGTTATGTGTGATGCATGAGATGCATTGTTATGAGGTTATCAAAATAACTAAGATTATGTTATATGTAATGTATGCACATGTCATGATGTATGGATATGAAATGCTGACATAATAATCTGAGTCCGGGAAAATAAATCCCTGACTGCTATTTGGAGAGTATGAGAAATGGTATTCTTAACTGCTGTAAAAAATCATAGTTCCTCTACTTCTGTTGGGATGGTAAACAAAGATGACTAGCTGGGGATTCACATTCATTCGGCTGGTGAATATTCTGCCGGAAGAGACCCTGTCTAAGGATAACTCTGTGGGGAATAACTCTGTTGGAGAGGAGATACTCTGTTGATAGATCTGCCGATTTGGAGAAATAAACTCAACTGAGGATGAATTTTCGTTGCTGGTGATAATGAATTTTGTTGGAGATTGAATTTCTACTTGTGAGAGAAATAAACTCTGCTTGGGGAAAAATTTACTGAGTCGCTCGCGATTGTGAACCTCATATGGGGAGAGTTATGTCATGTTCGGGAAAGCTAACATCAGTGTCTTTGGATACTTTTTACTTTGTGTGGAGTGTATGTACCACTACTCATGTTCTCAAGCTGGCTCTATCCCGATACTTGATAGGCAGAGTAACTGTAAGGTTTGGGAACTTCTTGCTTTTCCCTGTTCTTGGAATTATGAGTAATTGTGTTTTGTTTTTGATGTAAATGTTTATGAGCAACAATTATTTTCAAATGCATATATCAAAATGAATCATTGGACATTCTTTCAAAACAAAACAGAAAAACAACAAATGGAAATTTCTTGCGAAAATGAATTGTATTAATTTTTGAAGTCGGCCCGTAATAGGCGTTTTGTACAAAGAGGCTAACGCTCTAGTAAGAGAATGCCTCCGAAAGATATTACAATTTGTGTTAAAGAAAGAAAAACAGCTATGTGAAACAATCCCATCGGGTTCCAAATCTGTTATTTCCTTTATATCTTCAAGCGTCTCATCACCTTGTTACTTGGCCGAAGACTGATCAGATTGATTGGCGTTGTCCGAGCTTAATAGTTGATACCGAAGTATGGTTGCGGGATGATCCCATGATACATAGTGTTACGCTTGGATCCCTAATTTTTTCCTGGACCACCCTTTCGGGTTTTCAGTCCACCGGGATACCCTTTTTTTCCCGAACCCTTTCGGTTCGTCGGGAAGGCCTTATTTTTGCCTAGGCCAGTCAACCTAGCGGGTCTTTGATTAAGCGTAGTATCTTTTCACTATGTCTGCATTGGCGGGGTGAGGAAGGTCATCACCATCCATGGTGGTTAGAATCATAGCTCCTCCCGAGAAAATGTTCTTAACCATAAACGACCCTTCGTATGTGGGGGTCCACTTGCCCCTGGGATCACCTTATGGTAGTATGATGCGTTTGATCACCAGATCCCCGACTTGATATTCTTGACATCTGACTTTCTTGTTAAAAGCCTTGATCATTCGCTTTTGATACGCCTGACCATGACAGATAGCAGTAAGTCTCTTTTCATCGATTAGATTCAGCTGATCAAGTCAGGTTTGGATCCAGTCATCTTCGTTCAAACCCGCATCCTTCATAATTCTGAGAGAGGGTATTTTGACTTTGATGGGTAGGACTGCCTCCATGCCATACACCAAAGAGTAGGGTGTTGCCGATGTCGACGTCCGTGCTGAGTTACGATACCAATGAAGAGCGAATGGTAACATCTCGTGCCAGTCTTTATTTGTCACCGTCATCTTCTGTACAATCTTCTTGATGTTCTTGTTAGCTGCTCCAACAGCACCATTCATCTTCGGCCAGTAGGGAGAAGAATTATGATGTTGAATCTTGAACTGTTTATAGAGCTCGGTGATCATTGTGTTATTGAGATTTGTACCATTGTCGGTAATAATCCTCTCTTGTACACCGTATTGACAGATCAGATTGTGTCGGATGAACCGCGCCACGATGTTCTTGGTTACTGTAGCAAAGGAAGCTGCCTCAACCCACTTTGTAAAGTAATTAATTGCTACCAGAATGAAACGATGCCCGTTAGACACAGTAGGTCTGATCTTGCCTATCATGTCGATGCCCCACATTGCAAAGGGCCAAGGAGCTGTCAAGACATTCAGGGGAACCGGAGGTACATGCATCTTATCAGCATAGACTTGGCACTTGTGACAGGTTCGAGAATTCCGATAACAATCGGCTTCCATAGTGGACCAGTAATACCTTGCCCGTAGGATTTTCTTCGCCATGGTATATCCACTGGAATGAGTTTCGAAGGTACCTTCATGTAATTTTTCCATGATCCTTTCTGCCTTGCTCTTGTCTACGCACCGTAGTAAGGTTGAATCATGGTTACACTTATAGAGGATTCCATTACTGATGAAGAACTTCACAGCGAACCTTCTCAGAAACTTCTTATCATTAGCAGATGCCCCTTTGGGGTATTCTTGAGCCTCAAGATACCTCGTTACCTTGTGAAACCAGGGTTTATCTGCTACCTCTTTTCTCTCAATGTCACAGCAATATGCGGGTTTGTCCAACCTCTTGATGGTAATCTGGGGAGCTTCATTGTCCCACCTGACTTTGAACATAGAATACATGGTAGAAAAGTGTGGGAGCAAAGTTAGTACATATTCTTTGTAAGGAATAAGATTCGGGTGCTTCGTATCCCACTCGCCTTTAATCTGACTTATTACCAGAGCGGAATCTCCGAATACACTCAAGAACTTAATCCTCATGTCAATAGCAGCTCGAAGACCCATATACACGCTTCGTACTCCGCCATATTATTGGTGCAGTTAAAACATAATCAGGCAGTGAACGGAGTATGACAGCCCTCAAGAGATATAATTACAGCGCCAATGCCATTACCCAATGCGTTCGAGGTTCCGTCAAAATACATAGACCATCGGGATCCCTCCTCGGGTCCTTCATCCAGTACAGGTTCTTCGCAGTCAGTTACCAACATGATATTCTCATCCGGGAACTCGAAATTCATGGATTGGTAGTCATCCACGGCCTGATGCGCTAAATGATCCGCCAATACACTCCCCTTGATTGCTTTTTAGGTTATGTATTGGATGTCATACTCGGTTAGGATCATCTGCCATCTTTCTATTCTTCCAGATAAGGCGGGCTTATCGATAATATATTTGATCGGATCCATATTTGATATCAACAAGGTAGTGTGACTCAGCATATACTGTCTTAGTCGGCGAGCAGCCCATGCCAAAGCGCAACAAGTTTTCTCGAGTAATTAGTATCGGGTCTCACAGTTGGTAAACTTTTTGCTAAGGTAATAAATGGCGTGCTCTTTTCGACCGGACTCGTCATGCTGCCCGAGCACACACCCCATTGAACTGTCTAGCACTATCAGGTATAATATCAAAGGTCTTCCTTCAACTGGAGGCATCAAAATTGGTGGTTCTTGAAGGTATTACTTGATTCTTTCGAAAGCAGTCTGGCATTCATCATTCCATTTTACCACTTGATCTTTCTTCAGGAAATTGAAGATCGGCTCACAAGTAGCAGTCAGATGTGAAATGAACTTGACGATGTAATTCAGACATCCCAAGAAACCTCTAACTTCCTTTTCCGTGCGGGGAGCCAGAATCTCTTGTATGGCTTTTACCTTTGTAGGATACACCTGAATACCATTGTCACTGACAATAAAACCCAGAAGCTTACTAGACCTTAATCTGAAGGTACACTTGTCCGGATTCAACCTCAGCTTGTACGTCTTCAATCTGTCAAACAGTTTCTGGAGATGATCAAGGTGCTCTTCCTCAGTCTGGGACCTGGCTATCATGTCATCAACATAAACCTCGATCTCGTGGTGAATCATATCATGGAACAAAGCGACCATGGCGCACTGATAAGTTGCCCCAGCATTCTTCAACCCAAAAGGCATTACTTTGTAGCAGAAGGTTCCCCACTGTGTAACGGAGGTTGTCTTCTCCATGTCCTCTAGAGCCATCTTGATCTGGTTGTAGCCAGAAAAACCATCCATGAAGGAGAAGATCTTGTGTTGCACGATGTTGTCGACTAGAACATCAATGTGAGGAAGTGGGAAGTCATCCTTGGGGCTTTCCCTGTTCAGATCTCTGTAGTCCACACACATCCGTACCTTACCGTCCTTCTTAGGTACCGGAACAACGTTGGCAACCCACTGCGGATAAGAAGTGACAACTAAGAATCCTACATCGAATTGTTTCATGACCTCTGCTTTGATTTTCTCTGACATTTTAGGGCGCATACGATGGACCTTCTGCTTTACTGGAGGGCAGTTTTCTTTAGTCGGCAGACAATGTACCACAATATCAGTATCCAAACCAGGCATGTCTTCATAGGACCAGGAGAAGATCTTAACATAGTCGTGTAGCATCTGTACTAACCGTTGTTTAATGCTAGGCTCCAGATTCACACCTATTTTGACCTCTTTCATGTATTCCTCTATACCCAAATTCACTGATTCAACTGGCTCTTCATGAGGCTGTATGGCCCTCTCTTCCTGCTGCAATAATCTAGCAAGTTCTCCAGGAACCTCACAATCATCCTCACCTTCGTCCTCAGCTTGGTTAATCATATTTTTGAACTCATAACTGGCAGTAGCAGAGCTGTTATCCGTGGGATCCAGAGTGGATATGGATCTGCAGTATGATAAGTGAGTGTGTGTAAGAGAATAGTGGTTTTGATAAAGTGGGAGACAGAAAAGAAAAACAAGGAGCACAAAATTTGTAATGCAAGAAACGTCCCATGCTTTATTAATGATATATGAAATTACAAATAATAAGCCCTCACAAGCAAAGCCAAGATGCCTCGGGCAAGGCACCGGGCCGTAAAGTTTCAAACTGTTTATTACAAATCTTAAAACAAAAGTCAATTACTACGGAATAAAAGAAACAGGTATGGAGTCCCTAGTCGTCCAGTTATTCAGTCCATCGTTGGTTGTTGGGTAGATCCAGCTGTCGATGTCTTAATCCTCTTCACCGTCCTCAATTGCATTAACTCCCCGATTGCTGATGTGTAGAGGAGGTCTTCCAATCCGTGCGTGCCTAACAACCCTTTGAGCCCCTATAGTAAATCCCAAACCAAAATTTTCAGTTTTGTGAGTGAAATTAGGGACCCGACCCCAATTTGTACACCTACCTTCTTCAACTATAGCCCTGGCGTTCTTGAGAAAATCCATCTTCAGTGGAGGTTTGTTGGTAGTAACTTCAGTTGATGCCAAAGTCCGAGGGACCTCTTCGAAGTTCTGACAAGGAGTTTCTACGAACTCCCCGTCCATATCTACATAACGGAAGGAATTGAGATGACTCACCATATACTCTCCTTCACCTCGCACTATGACAATCTTCCCCTTCACCGGATACTTCAGCATTTGATGAAGTGTGGAAGTAACTGCCCCAGCCCTATGGATCCAAGGATGACCCAGCAAGCAAGAATATGATGGCCTGATATCCATTACGTAGAAGGTGGACCCAAAGGTCTGAGAACCCACTTTGACAGGGATGTCCACCTCTCCGTGCACCATTCTCTTTGATCCTTCAAAAGCCCTTACCACAATGTTACTAGGCTTTAAAGTCAAACCCTCACAATCCAAACGGTCCAACGCTTTCTTGGGCAGAACATTCAATGACGACCCGATATCTACTAGAACATGAGCCATAGTGGTGCCCCAGCACTCGATTGAGACATTTAGAGCATCATTATGATTCCTCCCCTTAGGGGTCAGATCTGCATCTGAAAAACCTAGCCCATTGTCAGCAGTCAGGCTGGCCACACAATCTTTGAACTGATATGCTGAAGTTTCCTGCGGCACATGCGCAATCTTGAGAAATGCAATCAAAGCCTTCACATGGGCTTCAGAACACAATAGCAGAGACAACATGGAGATCTTTGATGGGGTCTTCCCCAGCTGTTCGACCATATTGTAGTCGCTTTTCTTAATAATTTTCAGTATTTCCTATATTTCTTGTTTAGAGGCTTCCACAATAATTTTTCTAGGCGCCTCCATCTGGGCAGGCTCACCTATAATTTCTTTGCCCCGAGTCCCAGATGGCTCGGCGACAGGGGTGATAACTGGAGTAAGAACTGGACTTGTAGTTGGCGTATTAGAGGGAACATCAGATGGAATGACAATAGGTTTGTTGACAGTCAGAGGGGAAATCTCGGGAGAGAAGATCCTTCCGCTTCTAGTAACCTTACTAGCCCTGAAAATATTACTGACATCAGCATCAGCTTCTTCATTCTTCAAATCTTGCTTAATGCCATGATAATACACATCAACACCATAGTGCCATGGGACAGCCTTGTTTGAAGTGTATGGGATGGGACCAGGAACAATGATTATTAGCAGAGCAATTCTTTGAACAGGTGTAATTCTAACAGGTATCTCGAGGAAACCTTGGAAGGATTGGCGGAAATGGTTATAATGGCAACATCTTCATTTGGCACAACAGGAATCATAGTCTTCTCAAACAAAATTTCTTTATTATCCATCAGGCGCTGAACACCTGACTTCAACAAACGACAACCAGAAGGTAAAATCGAGCACATGTGGCAACCTTCACCACAACCCGGAAATGAACCGGCCAATAGAAAATTCCTCTTAACAGTCATAAGAGGAATAAAAATTTCTTCAACAGAGGTCACAAACAAATCAGTGTCAACAGCATTGACCCCACGACCATGTTTGGGCATGGGAGCAGTTATAACATTCGGCTTTTCTGGAGCATCGAACTCTATCTCCTTGGCTTCAAGCAAGTCTTGTACTTTGTTTCTCAAAGCCAAGTAGTCATTGGTATCATGGCCAGGACTCTCAAAAGGGTAGGCGCACCATGCATTGGGATTGTATATGGGAGAGGTAATGTTTGGATTCTTGGGAGCCTCTTTCAAGGTTGCCAAGTTGGACCTCAGGAGATGAGGTAGCACTTCAGCCAATGTCATGCTAATGCGGGTAAACTGCCGCTGTGGTCTTTCCACCCTTTGTTGATTGTTGCATTGTGGAGAAACTGTGGGCCTTGGTATCACTACAGCATTTATTGTTTGACGATGGTCAGATCTGTTTTGTCCCCTTGGGCTATAAACTGCACTGGCTTCCTTCTTACCAGTAAAAGGTTTCTATACCGAACTCGAAGAGGCATCCTTTTGTATTTTGCCACTTCAAATTCCAGCCTCTACTCTTTCTCCAGTTAAAATCAACTCGGGGAAACCAGATGACGAGCTGCCGATTAAGTGATTGAAGAATGGACCAGATAACGTCCCCAAAAACATATCAACCAACTCCCTATCAGACAAAGGAGGTTGAACTCTGTCAGCCAAATCTCTCCATTTTTTAGCATAATCTTTGAAACCTTCACCTGCACCCATGGACATACTCTGGAGCTGAGTACGAGTGGGAGCAAGGTCGGCATTATACTGATACTGCTTGTAGAAAGCAGCAGCAAGATCTTCCCAGTTTCGGACACTGGCTCCCTCCAACTGGTAGAACCATTCAAGATGAGTCCCTGATAGACTATCTTGAAAGAAGTGTACCCACAAATTTCTATCAGTGGTGTGAGGTTGGATTTTCCTGACATAAGAGCGGAGATGGAGTTTTGGGCAGGACACTCCATCATACTTAGCAAAAACTGTATCTTTGAACTTTTTAGGTATCTTCTGAACTTCCATAGCACTCAGAAGGTCTTCTATCTGCTTGTATCTATCCTCAGCAGGAGGATATTTCTCATCATCAAAATCAGTATCATTATCAGAGACTGCAAGACTAGGGTCCTTTTCCTCTTCTTGGTTCTCCCCGTCTTTGGATGAAGAGGTCAGATCAGTTTGATGCTTCAACCTTTCTCTAAACCTTCTGCCCATATTCAGAATACCGACCTTCTTCTTCTTCTTCTCTTTCAGAATGAGGGCTTTCAAATCCTCTTGCCCCTTTGCCAGACTAATGAACATCTGTTGGAACTGGGCGTTTTGTGCCTGAAGATCTTTGCTGACTTGATCGGAAGACATTTGCTGAAATAAACAGCAAAGAAGATGAAAAACTTGTACTGGTACCTGTAATGATGTGTATGATAATGGGATGCGCATGTAATGATTTCAAAGACTTTGGGAGATTTAAATTTGCAAACTAAAATAAACAAAACTTTATTAGCTCAAATTTGAAAGGTTCAACATGCCTTTAAGGCGTTACAAATAAGTAATTAAAACAAATCTAAAACTAGATAAGCAAAATCAAAAGTCCCATGGACACTTTCTCTTTGTGCTGATATAGTCATTGAGCACTCTTTCCTCCTTGAGCTGCCTGGTGAGCTTTAAAACCTTCCTCTCCTGCTCATGGAACTGCTCCCTGTAAGTATCCTGCTCATTCTACAGCTGAATCCAAGACCTTTGTAATTCCCCAAGATCAGTAGGCATGTAAGGATAGAGAACTGTGTAAGGAATGCCATCTTCAGTAGTGGGTTCCACAATCACTGGTAATACTGCCGCATAGGGCATCATAAGCTTCTGGGCACGAGCTCAGACCCATTGGAGGTAGGGATGCATAGGAAGGGAAGTCTTTGGTCCCAACTCCTGGGGGTCAGATCTGTTTACCATGCCCCAAGCTCGTATGATCCTCCTGCGATGCCCCTTAACATCATCCTCATAGTCAAATACAATATCCTCGAGAAGAAACTCATGGGGACCATCTCTTCGAGCATGACCAAATTGTCGCAAAGCTATACAAGGATTGAAAGTTATATCCCTTCTGATACCAAGTAATGGGACATTAGGGTACCCCCCACAGCGGTCAATAATAACAGTGTCTTCCATAGCTCAGGAACACCAAAGAATATCTGTATGAGCGAGTGACATTATTCTGTGCGACCAACCTAAACCTTCTTCGTTCTTCAGTATAGACATAGGGAGGTGATAAATAAACCACCTCGATAACAACGGTATGCAGCACATAAGAGTCCCCCTTCTCCTCGTGGTACGAGTATAGAGAGCGTGCAAAATATCTCCAAGCAAGGTAGGCACAGGTTTGTGAGAAAGGAAAATATTGATAGCATTCACATCTACGAAAGAGTCCGGGTTAGGGAAGAGAACTAAACCGTAGATAAGAAGAGCCAAGACATCCTCAAAAGCCTGAAACTCCATATCATCCCAAAATAGTTGAGCCTGGTCTATCAGAAATTTGGCTAGAAAACCCTCGACTCCGCTTCGAGTTTCCCAATTGGGATCGAAGAACTGAAAAAGCACGCTCATCATCTGTTCATTAGGCTTTGAAGTAACCAGGCTGAGAAGTTGACCATGTCTCTTAATTAACATGGAAGTTTCATAAATTCTTGATATTAGCTCTTTGAGTTGGGAAGGTATCTCCACAAATTTGATTCGGATAGTATTTCTACGCATAGAAGCCATGATCTGCAAAATAGAACAAAGATAAATTCCCTTGGTCTTTGAAATGGTTAGTGTAATGAAGCATGTATGCCATGTTATGATGCATGATGTCATGATAAAACACAGGTATAGCAAACAACAGGTATTGGAAACACAGTCAAATCACACAAAGTCCTTAGGTTTAAGGCTTGCATAAGGTCAAAGGTAATACCCTCTTGAAGTTAAGTTTGTTTCAACCTGTCCTAGAAAAGTAATCGGGTTCTAGAGGATCTCAATATCACTGACCATCCTCCATCGGTCATGGTTTCAGCTCACGCAATCTTTTCCTGGGGCCGAAATTATTACGAGAGTATGGTCTCAATGAGTGTAGCATCGAGTATCAACCAGTTCTCAGCTCTACACCGAGGCCGGCTATCTCACTACTTTCTAATGGCCAAGTTGGGTGATTAAAGGTTCTAAGATCAGTTGATGCTTAACGACACCATGCAGCGGCCCCGTATTCTCCTCGTTTCTCCACAAGGGATACCGGTACCAACCAAAGTGTCACACCAATGTAGCTAATGCTTCAACCATATCGGTCTACGTTGTACAGTTCCCTCACAGTCTATTGCTACTTACCTAAAAGGTATTCCCCAGATCCGGGTGTAGGATCTATAGTAACCCTAAACAAAACCCTTTAAAGTAAAGCAAACAAAGCAATCAAGAGAAGCAATTATGATGAACTAGATCCTAAGGTATACCCCACTTATAATTTCCCAAGCAGAGTCTCCAGTTCTGTGATACAGTGGCAGAACCGACTGTTTTTACTTGTTTGCGTTTTTTGTTCGCAAATGTTGCGGTAAGCAAGAGTCGCCACCGACTTTTATTTCATCCAATCGGAAAGGAAAAAAGTACATAAAAAATCCTTTTTCGAGATATTCTGAGCACGGGGGGTAGATTATAGAAAGGGAAGGTGTTAGCACCCTTTCTATCCATGGTTTTCCATGGGCTCTTAGGTAATTGCTCATCTTTTTAAAATTGCTTGTGTGTGTGCTTTGTTTTTGGAAATGTTTTACTTCGTGATAACCCTTGTATCAGTCCTCAAGGATGTGATGAAGTTGTTTTGAAAATTTGTTTGAAAAGTGTAAGTGTGAAAAGTTTTGATTTGAGCAAGTACCTACTAGCATCTACCTACTCGAAAAAGATCGTTTCTATTCTTGTTTCCTTTAGACAGTGTTATCCCACTATTGATAAATACGTAGCACCGTTATTGGAATTTGTAAGGGTCAATTCGAAAGGGACGTACGGTCACTAAAGCAATATTTAGGACACCTTAGTAGTAACCCTAGAGTCTTAAGATCTTTTCGAGGCAACATTTCCGAGGCAACATTCGAAGGGGACACTTGATCTTTTTAGGCAGGAGGGCAACCACTAAGACACCCTATACTTAATGATCGTTTACCGAAGGCAACCAAAGTGAGAGTATACCCTAAGAGTGATATGTGCGAGTGATTTGTTTCAGTTATTTATCTTTGCATATTATGGTTTTCTAACTGTGTTAATTTTTCATGCATTCTTGCCATACAATCCTATTAGCATACATCTAAACAGTTAAATGTTTGCAGAAATTAAAAATGCGAGAAAATAAACCTACGCTATTACAATGCTTCGGGGAGGGGAATTAATTACATATCCAAAAAAACCCGGGTATTTAAACAGCAAATAAAACCCTAAATTAACTATTACAAACCATGAGCAGTTACAAAATAAATAATAAGCGCGCGGAAAATTAAATGCGAGGCAATTAGGGTTTTGACCCTTTGACTAATCCTACTTGCGATTGATTAAAAGAATGTTTTTGTCATGTTTTTGTTATTTGAGAAAATAGTGAATAATTGAATTAAAAAAGAAAATCCTAAGTTCTAATTAATTTTAAATTAAGAAAAATAAATTAATTCATTCTAAAAACCTATTTTTGTATTTTATTTATTTGATGAAAAATAAAAGAATTAAATCAAGAATTTAACCTAATTTCTATTTGGTTTTATTTGTGAATAAATTAAAATTTCCCTAAGTTAAACTAAACTAAATTAAATTAAATTTGATAAAAAAAACTAATTCTAATTTTTTGTGAATTCTTGATTTTATGATTTTTATAAAAAAATGATTAATTTGTTAATTAAAATGATTAAAAGAAATATTAAAAGAATTAAAAATAAGAAGAAAAAAAAGTGGGCGTGATAGCATTTAGCAATTCTGGGGGTTGGAGACTGAGTTTTTTGGGCCCAACAAGGCTAAGGCTTGTTTTACTACGCCTGATCTGGTGCATGTGTTGACTTGAGGTACATGTTGATCCTTCAATGATGGCATGTTGGATCTTGGCTGGAGATGCATTTGATGGCCAGATCATTGAGTTGCATGGTGGATGCTTGGACATGTGGTGTACCTGATCACAAGAAACAAAATAATACAAATAAAGGTTGGGACCTGGGGATCGAACCCAGGTCCTCATGCTCGCTCCCAGTGTCTACTTTCCATCTGTGCTACACGCTTTTGTTGTTCACATAATAGAGGTAAAACAATATAATTAAAACAAATAATGTATTCAAAAAATGCATGAAAATTCAAATGGACGAGTCACACGCTGCCACGCAAGCTTCTTCTTCCCTAGACCGTCGTTTTAGGCAACAAAACTTTTACCTACGGACATCTTGCTTTAACTACAAACCTGTGATATTCAAAAATCCTATACAAGCGATATAAATGAAAGGTGATGGTACCCATCAACTCATCTCATCCTTAAGAGCATCATCGTATCAGAATCCATGCCTAATTTTTCCTATACTGCAAACCCCTAAAACGAGCCAAGGAACCCTAACAATGGCATATCATGATTCTTGCACTATAAATGTAATTAAGTGGTACCAATATCTTGCAAACTCAATGATGAACAAGAATATATAGTTAAAACATGCTTATGATGAGTAAATCAATGAAATCGAAATCAAGTTTTTAGGCAAACTGTGGCCCCTGTAACTTACGATTCCGGACATGAAAATGCTTGCAATTGATTGGGATTCCTTCTGGAGACGTCCAAGAGTCTATTGATGACCTTATAATGGCTTGAATCACTCTCTAAGTCAAAGAATGATCACCCACTTTCTTGCAAATTTTTTAGTTTTCTTTTGGTGTTTTCACGACTGCTAACCTCTTTTTCTTTCCTTGGATGCGTTCTCTATATGTATTAGAGTGAATTAGGGTTGTAAAAACCACTAGTATCTTTACCAATTTTGAAGATTTGATTTGATTTTCATGGTGTATGATATCCTTCCAAATTTGGCCTAACCATGCTCTTTTTGTACCAATTGCCATTGATTTGAATTGATCTTGCAAGCTCAGCATATCTTGGTTGCTAACCTGTCAAAAAACAAGTCAAATCATATCTTTGATAATTTTCATCATTTATTTGATTTAATTCACTTTTTAATTAATGAAAAATCAAAATAAATTTAAAAATGAAGAAAATAATTTGTGGGTAGGTATTTGAGTCGTGTACCACATTATAATTGGCGTGCAAGCATAAAAAATTGGGCCCATTTAGCAAAAAATGCAAATTGGAGCATATTTTACTTTTGGCAATTTTGCAAAATTGGTCAACTTGGCCAATCCATAACTCTCTCAATTTTGACCCTAGAGAGGTGTTCTTGGACTTTTTAGAAATCTTAGGATGTCCTCTAAGCAACCCTTTTAGTCTCATCTCAATTGAGTCTTCCATGTTCATGTATGAAGCTTTGACCCAAAAGGTGTTTTTGTTGACTTTTCAAAATGACCTATAATGTCAAAATTCATATCTTTTTGTAAGTGAATATTCTGAACTTGGGAGATGAACATGAATTAGAGGGAATTTCATCCTCTTCAAACTGAGCTTTGGATGGGTCATTTATGATAAAGTATGAGAATGTTATGCTTGGTCAAAGTTGAGTTGACTTTTCCTACAAAACCCTAATTTAGCAACTTTTGGGTTTTGATGAATTGTGAGCAATCCTTGAGGAATCATGATCAACCCTTGATAAAATGTTTAATAATAATTCAAAATTAGGATGTTGACCAAAAATCTTGAAGTTAGACTGTATGTGGGCCACAATTGACTTTTGACCTAGTATAGTTGATTTTCAAGCATTTGAGCAATTGACTGAGCAAACTTCTTCTGCAAGGCTTGAAACTTCACATGGATGATCTTCTGAACATATTAGGACAATGGTGAGCATTTGAGTCCTTTGTGGTTCACATATCTTGATGAAAATAGAAACCCTAATTTGAGATAGGCTGTCTTAGGAGAGAGTTTGTCTGGCAAACTCTTGAACTTCCTTGAGCAATTTGGGGGCCTTACTTGCCATGTGTTGAGCAATATGGGAGGGAAAATTTTGGGGTACAACAGTTACATTGATGAAGAAGTTTATGTGCACCAACCCCCTAACTTTGAAAATACAAAACATCCAAGATATGTTTATAAACTTAAGAAATCATTATATGGTCTGAAACAAGCTCCTAGAGCTTGGTATGAAAGACTAAGTAATTTTCTGCTAGAAAATAATTTTACCAGAGGGAAGGTGGACACTGCTAAAAAATAGTTTGATTCTACAAACCTTATAAGAGTTTTGATGATAAAAAACACTTAAAGAACAATTATGCTCCATAAATAAGTATTTTGTTTTGCAGAAAAGTTCTGATGGAAGAAGAACAATATGATATGGTGGGAGAACTGACTTGGTATTTTTACGTTTGATCGCAAATGTTGCGGATAGCAAGAGTCACCGCCGACTTTTCTTTTATCCAAAAGGAAAGGCTGAAAAGAACATGAAAGACCTTTAGAGATGTTTTCTTGAGTTCGGGGGGTAGATTATGAAAAGGGAAGGTATTAGCATCCTTTTCATCCATAGTTATCTACGGTCTCTTAGTTGTTTTTTAGATCACTTGTTTTTGTTTGAATGTGTGCGTGTGGTGTGGGTTTTGAAAGTATTTTGAAAATGTATTTATAATGGTTCTCGTTTCTATAAGAACGCGTACAAAGTGTTTTTTTTGAAAATAGTTTAAAGAGGTGTTTGTGGAATGTGGTTTTTTGAAAGAGATTTTGAAAAGGTGTCTTCTTTGTAATGGCTATCATTTCTATAAGAATGCGTACAAAGTATTATCTTTTGAAAATGTTTCAAAGAGGTGTTGGTGTATAAAATGTTTTTGTTGCGAGCAAGCGAGCAACTAGGAGAAAATCTACCTACTCAAAAGGTATTAAATATTCTTTTCCTCCTCCTTTAGATGTTGCTATCTTACCATTATTTTGGTAAGAAGCCCCATCGTTGGATGTGAAGGGACGAGCGCGAGACGTTTTGTATAGTCATAGAAGGTAAACTATGGGACGTTTTAGCAATGTCGTTTAGGGACTAGATCGTTTACCAAAGGCAACATCGAGGGTCATCGAGGAACTACGATCTTTTATCGAGGGTCTTTGCTAAAATGCTCATGTTCGAGGGACATGACTATTTTTCCGAGGCAACAAGTGTGATTACCCTAAGGGTGCACGTGTGAATAGTGTGTTTGATTTGCATGCATTTAGTCTTTGATTTTTAGAAAACCTACTTGTTGATTTTAATCTTGCCATACATCCTAATTACTAATATTTATATGAAAGCAATAAATTGCGGAAAGTGAAGATTCTACGCTATTACAATCATTAGGGGGATGGGGTGTACTGTAAGTGTTTGGTTGTTGGCATTTTTTTTGGTAAAACCAGTTGTGTGAATGTCATGACTGATGTCATAACATTCTGGGATACAAGGTACATTCTGCAGAAAAAGAATGTCATACAGGAGCTACTCAATATGAGTGTTTAGCCGATCATTAAGCAATGATCATATTTATTGCATTCTACCAAAAACAGTAAACAGGATTCTTGTTGTCATAACCAATGTTAAGACATCCTGTACTGATCTAACATTTGTGCAAATTTGTTATTCTTGAGAATTTTCAGGAATCTGGTTTATACAGTCCAGATCAAATTCTCACGTGGACATTAGGTTAACTCTGCTTAACCCTAATCTGGTTGTTAAAGACCTATGACCAAGTCTTGAGGTTAACCCTAATTAACCCTAGCTATTTTCGTGGAAGCCCTAACTGAAGAATAGCTGCCTATATATTCCTCATGAAGACTGTTGGTGAAGGACACTTTTTGACAGAAGATCAATAAGGGACTGTATAGTTGTAACTACTGTGAGCCAATCAATTATCATTGTGATAAGTGATTTGGAGTAGGATTTGATTGTAAGGGTTGTGTATCACAAAGCTTTGAAGCATGAGTGTTTGTGTTACTTGGTTAAAGCTTTGAAGCAAAGTCAAGTTAGGGTTGTGTATCACTCAAAGCTTTAAAGCACGAGTGATTGTCACTTGATTAAAGTTGTGAAGAAAAATCAAGTGTATGTACTGAAGAGTGTCTTCATAATTTCATTAATCAATTGTTTAGTATCACTGCTGTGATTGAGGGGGAGTGAGTAGGAACTCAGGTTTAATTTGAACTTAGATTGAAGTTGCATTGGGTAGGTCTTAAGTGAAGGAGATAAACTGGTTGGTTTATTCCTGAATTAATATCTCTTATAGTGAATTTTCTCCCTGGCTTGGTAGCCCCCAGAGTAGGTGTTGTTACACACTGAACTGGGTAAACAATTGACTGTGTTCTTTACTGCTTTTAAATTTACTGTCTTGAAGTGTGTCAGATACGGTGTCATAACATTCACTGTGACATTAAGTATCTGCTGCCAGAATTTCATGTACAAATTTAAAAATGGGGATTTCAAGAAATTAAAATCCTAATTATCTATTACAACCATATTGAAACAATGTACAAGAATTGAAATGGACTTGTTTTGTTTTTGTTAAGAAAATAAATAAATTGGCTTAAGAAAATATTTTTGATCTTTTGGTTTAAAAAGAGATAAAATAAAGTATGTAAATATAAAAAAATGTTTTTTGGTGTTTTTGGTTATTTAAAAGCTAAAATAAGATAAATAAGAGAAAAAGGAGTCAGAATCAGTACATTGCTGAAATGAGAAGGAACAGAAGTTCTGACTCTGATACGCTGCAAGAGAGAAAATGTTAGTAGGAAAGGAGAGGGTCAGAAGCTCTGGGCCTTGGTACACCAAGTTCTTAGGTTGCTGGGAATAAAGGTAAATCTAGAAGTTCTGATTGTTGGAGGGGTTCAGAAGCTATAGTGTAGCTGGGAACCTAGAAGTTCATACATCACTTGCAAGTCAGAAGTTATGGCTATTTGAGAGAGTGAGGTGATAATGTTGTTGGGTAAGGTTGTCTAGAAGTTCTGATTTAGGAATATTGTTTGATAGATAAATGGGTGAAAATGTCACAAAATGAACCTAAAAATATGCTTCTGGGGTTAGAACCCAGGACCCCTAGTACTAATGTCTTATGTGCATGCTGCCTACCACTGGGGTGGCTGTACATCCGGTATCAGAAGAAAAAACGTAAATATGTATGACAAAGTAAACTCTGATGATAAATTCCATCTCTTTCTTCATGCTAATCAGAACATCTTCAACTTAGTCGTATCTTAACAGAATAGAAAACACATCCATAGCAATTATGGCAGGTTTCCATCATAGTTTCAGAAACATAAAAAGTCAAGACTATAAATCAGAAACCAACATGTATCTGCTAAACCTAGTTTCCTTAAGAAGTTATGAACTGATGTTCTCCCTACTTAGGCAGACAAATACATGAAACCTCAGAATTCGTACATCATCAGAGTCAAGATATCTACATTGTATTTTGAAAATGCAAATATAACAATGCCTAAGTAATATGATGAGAGTCAACAGAAGCTTACCTTGCAGCTGGAAGAGGTCCTGTGAACTTGAGCTTGGTTTTTACTGCTTGTAATGTTCTTATCAGCTTCCTCACGTGCTCAGTAGACGAGAACAACCTTTAACTTGGGTTATGAATGGTGTATGGATGATTTGGTCAAGAAACACTTGAGGGAAATTGGAGTTTGAATGAAAGAATTAAAAACTAACAGGTTTTGTATTTGTGTTTGCAGTTTTGGATTCCTGGAATTTTTTGCAAGGTTTCAAAGCTTTTTCTTTTCAAATTTTCCACCCCCGCTCACAATTGCAAATGAAGTTCAATTTATAGGCAAGAATTTTGTAGCTTGGCGAAGTCTAAAGTACCACCATCATGCTAGCATGCTGGCTTGTTCTTGAAGTAAGTTAAACAAGTATGGTGGTTAGTCGCTTTTAGTCATGCCTAAGCTGGATTTGTAAGCATGAATTAAGGAAAAGTACCCTCAAAAGAAAAAGCAAAGCATGGGCCTAACATACTCTTGTACAACAGTTTGCTTTTTCAAGGCCGGCAATGTACTTTTATGCCACACATGAGGAAATCCTTTGGATAAAAACTCAAAAGTGGTTGTGAGCATTAAATGATGATGATATTTATCAAACCATAAATCTCGCGCTATGATATTATGCATCATAGCTTAATTTCGGGTCAGAAGTTCAGCATCAGCGCAACTTAGAACAAACACCCAACTTCTGATCCTTGAATCTCTTTGCTCCAGTATGTTTTGAGCGAGTTCTCAGACTTTCCAGATAACTTATGACATGCTTTGTAAGCCCTCTTTGAGTTACTTTTGCAACTTCTGACTGAACCTATGTGAAAACTGGCCCAGACGTTGTAAACAAATTCTGATTTGAAAATGCTCTGAATTTATTAAGTGTTTAAGTTTCAGGGACGTGACTTTGAGGATGTATAACTTGAAATCCCAACATTTCTAGAAGAAGTTATGTTCTACAATGTTTTAGGTCTTGTTCGGATCTAAAACTCTTGAGTTATAAGTTCTTCCAGAATCAGCTTGCATCATGGTGAAAATCTGGCCAGAAGTTCTGAGCTTGTCATATTTTTTAAACACTTAGAAAAATTCTAGTATTTAGAATTTTGACTTTTCCAAAGTAATTTTGACTTTTGAATTTCTTGATGAAACAAACTTCATATTTCAACATGTCTTGATGAAATATGATTCTTGAAACTTGATTTTTGATCCAAAAGTCAAAGTTTGACTTTTCAGTGTACAAATGACCATTTTGCCCTTGTGAATGACTTTCTTGGGAAATTTATTATTCAAGGCTTGGAATTGGATAGAAGAAAACCTCAGGGTCCAGGATGATCCTTTGAGAAATGAGACGGAAAATTTTGGGGTACAACAGCTGCCCCTGTTCAATCTTCTTACGCTTGAAGAGTTAGATTGGCAAATCTGCCATTCGTGACTTGAAGGTGAAAGATGATTGAACACTAGAGTTCCCTGAAATTTGCACTTGATGATGTCATGATTGATTGTGTAGGGAATGGGCTTAAAAGATGCCATCTGAAGGTGATTGTTGATGGAAATTATACTAAGTCTAAACTTGGCTTCAACTGGAAAAGAATCAGAATAAATCTATGAGTGATTTATCTGAACCAGAAGAAATGTCTACCAGAAAGAATTAGGATAAACTATTGAGAGATTTAAATTGAACCAGTAGAGGTCTGGAGAAGAATCAGAATAAATCTTGGAACGACTTATTTGAACCAGGGAAAGATGTCTGCGGGAAAGAATCAAGATAAACAATTGAGAGATTTAAACTGAACCAGCAGTGGTCTTGGGTGAGAATCCGAATAAATCTTGGAGCGATTTATCTGAACCAAGAAAGATGTCTGCGGGAAAGAATCAGGATAAACCGTTGAGAGATTTAAACTGAACCAGCAGAAGTCTGGAAAAGAATCAGGATAAATGTTGGAGCGACTTATCTGAACCAGAGAAAGTGTCTTATTTGGAAATAATCAGTATAAACCGTTGAGAGGTTTGAACTGAACCAAAAGAGGTCTTAGGTAAGAATCAGAATAAATCTTGGAGCAATTCATTAGAACCAAGAAAGATTTTTGTGGGAAAGAATCAAGATTAACCGTTGAGAGATTTAAACTGAACCAGCAGAAGTTTGAAAGGAGTATTTGTCATGTAGATAATCACCCCGGCTTGTTTCAGGAATCTACAATTGATTTGTTCATAGATGTTTGCCTAGTTTTGTTGGCAATAACTTTCTGTTGGTTTGGTCTTACCTGAAAAAGGTGAAGGATTAGTTGTATGTAATGCTATGATGTATGAAATGCATAATGCAATGAGATTGTGATATATGCATTTGTGCCATTGATACTCATGATGCTTGGATGTGATGTATGCGCATGCAAGCTATTCTGCTGCAATGTTGTCGGATTGGGGAAAATAAATCCCTGGCTGCTGCTGAGGATGAGAAGTGTGAGTCTTCATGTCCCATTTGAAGTTGAAGTGTTGATGGATGGGTTTCCATAACCATAGAAATAAACTCTGTCGAGGAAGAGAAATGTCGTGTATTGATTGTAAGCCTTATGAAATCCTGCTGAGAAATCCTGAGAAATTGAATAACTTTTGCTGGGGAATCTTTGAGGTGGCAACTGGAAGTTTCGTCCCCTCGGGGATATGATAAAGATCCTGTAACAGGATGTTTGTGCTTCTACCTCTTCTGGAGAAAGTACCTGCGAGAATTTCATGTAATGGCCCATAAATGTTATCCTATTTCTTAAAGTCATTAATAATTGTCTTTCTGGTTTAGTTTCCGTTTTTTACGAGTTCATTTATGAATAGTAATTGCATTTAAATGCACATGCTCAGAAATAAATGCTGGACGTTTTCGTAAACAAAACAAGAACATTAGAAGAAGAAACAAATAGCTTTTCACTTTCAAAAGAGTATCTTTGTATTAACTTGAATAAGTGTTTGTACAAAGAGACAAACATCCTAGTAAGAGAATGTCCTCGTAAAAAAATGAAAATTGATACAAAGGAAAAAGCAACTATGTGAAATAATCCCATGGGGTTCCCATTCTGCTATAGCCTTCATGTCTCTGAGCGTCTCGTCCATTTACTGCTTTGTACAAAGCTGATTGGATTGATTAGTACCGTTTGAGTTTGACGATTGATGATGGAGATTGGTTGTAAGGTAATCTAAAGGGACATAGTCATACGCTTTGAATCCATAACTTTTTCCTGGACCGCCCTTTCGGGTTTTCAGTCCACCGGGATACCCTTTTTTTCCCAAGTCGCCCTTTCAGGTTTTCAACTTGCCGGGTGTACAGATCTTTTGTATTTTATCCCTAATTTTTTCCCAAAACCTTTTGGTTCGCCGGGATGCCCTAATTTTTCCTAGGCCAGTCGACCTAACGGGACTTTGTTCATGCGTAGTATATTTTAACTACGTTCGCGTTTACAGGGTTTGGAAGATCATCGCCTTCCATAGTGGTTAAGATCATCGCCCCACTGGAAAATATGCTCTTGATCACAAATGGTCCTTCGTATGTAGGAGTTCATTTTCCCCTGGGATCACCTTGTGGCAATATGATACGCTTGATTACCAAGTCACCAACCCAATATACCTGACGTCTGACCTTTTTGTTAAAAGCTTTGATCATACGTTTTTGGTACATCTTGCCATGACAGACAACCGTAAGCCTCTTCTCATCAATCAAGTTTAGCTGGTCAAACCATGTTCGAATCCATTCATCTTCGTTCATCCCTACATATTTTATGATTCTCAGAGAAAGTATTTGGACTTCAATTGGTAGGACAGCTTCCATAATATATACCAAAGAGAAAGGGGTTGCCACTATCGATGTGTGTGTCGTGGCATGGTAGCCGTGGAGAGCGAATGGTAACATCTCATGCCAGTCCTTGTATGTTACTGTCACTTTCTGTATGATATTCTTGATGTTTTTATTAGCGGCTTCTACATCACCATTCATCTTCGGCAGGTAAGGGGAAGAGTTATGATGTTTGATATTGAATTGCGCGCATAGTGCAGTGATCATAGTATTGTTGAGATTTGTACCATTATCTGTGATGATTCTTTCCAGAATACCGTATCAACAGATAAGATTCTGCTTGATGAATCGAGCCACAACATTCTTGGTGACAGAAGTAAAGGATGTTGCCTCAACCCATTTCGTGAAGTAGTCAATGGAAACCAAGATGAAGCGGTATCCATTAGAAGCTGTAGGTTTGACTTCTCCAATCATGTCAATGCCCCACATCGCGAATGTCCAAGGAGCAGTAAGGACATTTAGAGGAACTGAAGGCACATGTACTTTGTCAGCATAGATCTGACACTTGTGACAAGTTCGTGAATGCTGATGACAATCTGCTTCCATGGTAGACCAGTAGTACCCTGCCCGTAGGATCTTTTTAGCCACCGTGTGCCCACTAGAATGGGTGCCAAAAGTTACTTCATGTAGATCAGCCATGATCTTGTCTGCCTCACACTTGTCTACACAACGGAGCAAAGTTGATTCGTGGTTGCGCTTGTAGAGAGTGCCATTATTGAGGAAAAACATAGCAGAGAATCTTCTCAGGAATTTCTTGTCGTTGACTGAAGCTCCCTCCAGATATTCTTGTGCCTCGAGATACCTCTTAATTTCATGGAACCAAGGCTTGTCCACTACTTCATCAGTATCGACCTCGTGACAGTAAGGTGGTTCGTTCATTCTCTCGATGGTGATCTGAGGAGTCTCCTTATCCAAATTAATTTTAAGCATGGATAACAAAGTTCCCAGTGCGTCTGCTAGTTGATTTTCCTCTCGTGGAAAATGTTCAAAGGTAATTTCTTCAAAATGTGGGATCAGTGTCAACACATGTTCTTTATAGGGGATGAGATTAGGGTGCCTCATGTCCCATTCTCCTTTGATCTGACTGATGACTAAGGCCGAATATCCAAATACACTTAAGGACTTGATTCCAAAATCTATGGCAGCTTTGAGACCCATAATAGACGCTTCATATTCTGCCATATTATTGGTACAATTGAAACACAACCTAGTGGTGAAGGGAGTATGACATCCTTCAGGAGATATGATCACGGTGCCTATGCCATTTCCGAGTGCATTTGAAGCTCCGTAAAAAACCAAGGTCCATCAGGATCCTTGTTCAGGTCCATCATATGGTTTTAGTTCTTTACAATCGTCTACCAACATGATGTCTTCATCTGGGAACTCAAACTTCATGGACTGATAGTCATCCACAACCTGATGAGCAAGGTGATCGGCTAATACACTTCTCTTTATGGCTTTCTGGGTAGTGTATTGAATATCGTATTCGGTCAGGACCATCTGCCATCTTTCTATCCTCCCAGAGAGGGCAGGCTTCTCAAATATATATTTAATTGGATCCATCTTGGATATTAATAAGGTAGTATGGGTCAACATATATTGTCTTAGCTGACGAGCAACCCATGCCAGAGTGCAGCAGGTTTTCTCGAGCAGTGAATATCTGGTTTCACAGTCGGTAAACTTTTTGCTCAGGTAGTATATTGCATGCTCTTTTTGTCCAGACTCGTCATGCTGCCCCAACACACACCCCATTGAATTTTCCAAGATAGTTAGATACATGATCAAAGGTCTTCCCTTGACTGGAGGCATCAAAACGGGAGGCTCTTGAAGATAACCGTTGATCCTGTCGAAGGCAGCCTGGCAGTCGTCGTTCCATTCCACCACTTGATCTTTCTTCAATAATTTGAAGATTGGTTCATAAGTAGCGGTTATATGGGAAATGAACCGGGAGATATAGTTCAATCTTCCTAAGAATCCCCTAACTTCCTTCTCAGTGCAAGGAGCAGGCACTTCTTGTATTGCCTTTACCTTTTCAAGGATGCATTTATTTGGATTCAGCCTTATCTTGTATTTCTTCAATCTTTCAAACAGTTTCTGCAGATGTTCCAGAAGCTCCTCTTCAGTTTGAGATCTGGCTATCATGTCATCCATATAGACCTCTATTTCGTGATGGATCATGTCGTGAAATAGAGCTACCATGGCATGCTGATAGGTTTCCTCAGTGTTCTTCAACCCGAATGGCATAACCTTGTAACAGAAAGTACCCCAATATGTGACGAAGGTCATTTTTTTCCATTTCCTCAGGTGCCATATTGATCTGGTTATATCCAGAGAAACCGTCAATGAAAGAAAAAACTTTATGTTGTGCGGTGTTGTCAACTAGAATATCGATGTGGGGAAGCGAGAAGTCATCCTTGGGGCTTGCCCTATTCAAGTCTTTGTAGTCCATACACATACGTACCATTCCGTCCTTTTTAGGCACCAGAAGAACATTGGTGACCCATTGTGGATAGGAGGTGACATCTAAGAATCCGATGTTGAACTGCTTCATGACTTCAGTCTTAATCTTCTCTGACATTTCTGGCCTCATGCGGCGGACTTTCTGTTTTACCGGAGGGCAGTCTTCTTTTGTCGGCAGACGATGGACCACGATGTCAGTGTCGAGCCTTGGCATGTCTTCATATGACCAAGCAAAAACCTCAACATAGTCATGTAGTAACCGAGTTAATCACTTCTTGATGCTAGGTTGTAGGTTGGCACCTACCTTGACCTCTTTCTTGTCCTCTTCAATACCTAAATTAACTGTTTCCACTAGCTCTTCATGGGGCTGTATGGTCCTTTCTTCTTGTTGCAATAACTTGGCTAATTCCCCTGGTACCTCACAATCTTCCTCACCTTCGTCTTTGGCATGGTATATTGTATTTTAAAAGTCATGATAGGTCATAGCAGAATCGTTATCCATGGGATCCTGAGTGGAGGTGGATCCACATTTTGATATGTGAGTGTGTGTAAGAGCATAGCTATCTTTGAAAAAATTGCATGCAAAAACGTCCATGATTTATTGATGACATATGAAGATGAAGTAACAACCCTCACAAATGGACCGTTGTGCCTCGGGTAAGACACAAGGTTTTAAAAGTCTAAATTGTTTAATTATTACAAATCTAACGAAAATTGAAAGATAATTACTCTTGAAGACAAGTAATAGGGACAAAATCTTTGGCTTCCCAGTTGTTGAGTCCTCCACTGACGGTTGGGGAGATCCACTCGTCTAGGTCGCAGTTACTGTCACCGTCTTCCACCGTGTAGGCTCCTTGGTTGCTAATATGCAAAGGTGGCCACCTGGTGCGAGTTCGTCGGACAGCCCTTTGTGCCTCTGAGGTGAAGCCCAAACCAAATTTATCGGACTTGTAAGGAATATCCGGGAGCTAAACCCAGATAGTGCATTCACCTTCTTCAATTGCTACTCTAGCATCCTTCAACGAGGCCATTTTCAATGGTGGTCCGGTAGCTTTTGGAAACTTGGTAGCAGTATTGGCTGTTGCAACTGTTTGTGAGACCTCCTCGAAATGCTGACATGGAGTTTCGATGAATTCACCATCTATTTCCACGTACTTGAAAGAGTTCAGGTGACTGACCATATATTCCTCCTCCCCGTGAACAGTGATGATCTTCCCCTTGATCGGGTATTTCAACATCTGATGTAACATAGTGGTGACAGCACCAGTGCCATGGATCCAAGGTCGGCCTAACAAACAGGAATAAGAAGGGCAGATATCCATTACGTATAAAGTTGAATCAAAGGTATGAGAACCAATTTTGATGGGGATGTCCACCTCCCCGTGCACCATTCTCTTCAAACCATCAAAGGCCCTTACCACTATGTTGCTGGGTTTTAAGGTCAAACCTTCACAGTCTAGTCTATCTAGAGCCTTCTTAGGAAGCACATTCAATGATGAACCAGTATCTACCAGGACATGGGCCAAAGTAGTGCCCCTGCATTTGACGGAAACATGTAGTGCATCATTATGTTTTCTTCCTCTGGACGTTAGATCAGCATCAGAAAAGCCCAAACCGTCATCCACTGTCATTCTAGCCACACAATCTTTGAATTGATCAGCAGAGGTTTTTGTGGCACATGGGCGGTTTTAAGAAATTTCACCAAAGCCTTCGCGTGAGCTTCGGAGCACAACAGTAAAGCTATCATAGAAATCTTTGAAGGGGTCTACCCTAGCTGTTCGACTACATTATAGTCGCTTCTCTTTATAATTTTCAAAATTTCTTCCATCTCCTTCTTGGAAGCCTCCGGGATAGATACTGGTTGTGCTTTCATCCGGACAGGCTCAACCAAAATGTCTTTGCCCCGAGTCTCCACCAACTCGATGATAGAGGTGTCAGCAGGGATAATCACAGGAAATGTAGTAGTAGTATCAGCAGGAATAAAAGTAGGAATGATCACAGGACCAGTGACAACTTTCGGAGGATAAATCTCAGGGGAGAACACTCTTCCACTTCTGGTTATTTTGTTGGTTCCCACGATGTTGTCAATGTCGGGGTCAGCCTTCTCAAAAATTGAGTCTTCATCATCCAGCCACTCTTGCTTGACGTCGTGGTAGTAGACGTCACCCCCATAGTTCCAGGGGACAGTTTTATCTGAAGAGTATGGGATTGGCCCTGGCATAGTAATTATTAGTGGAGTCACCTTCGGAACAGATGTAATTCTTATTGGTCTTTTGGTGGAGACCCTGGGAGGATTGGCGGAAATGGTAATTATTGAAACATCCTTGTAAGAAATGGTTGGAACGGGAGTCTTTTCAAACAAAATCTCTTTGTCATCCATCAGGCGCTGGACACCTGCCTTCAATAAATGAAAAATAGTCGGTAGAGATAAATAGAGGTGGCAACCTTTGCCACAGCCCGGAAATAAACCGGCCTTCAACAGGATCCTCTTGACGGTCAGGAGAGGAGTAACAAGCTCATCAACAACAGTAACAAACATATCATTTTCAACAGCATTAATACCACAATCGTGCTTGGGCATATGAGCAGTGATCACATTTGGGATCTCGGGGGCGTCAAATTTAATTTCCTTTTCTTGGAGAAGGTCTTGCACCTTGTTTTTCAAAGTCCAGCAGTTGTTTGTGTCATGACATAGACTTTCTGAATGGTAAGCGCAACGAGCATTTGGGTTGTAACAAGGAGAGGAAGTGTTTGGATTCTTCAGAGCTTCCCGCGAGGTTACCAGATTAGATCTAAATAAATGTGGCAAGACTTGAGACAGTGCCATATTTATACGGGTAAACTGTCTTACCGGTCTTTCTGTTCTTGGCTGATTATTCCTTTGTTGAGTAGGGGCTGGCTTAGAGATCATGACAGCCCCTACTGCTGGACGGCGTTCAGTTCTGCCCTGATTCCTTTGATGGTACACAATACCAACCTCTTTCTTCCCAGCAAATGGTTTCTTCAAAGCGCCCGAGGATGCATCTTTTTGAATTTTCCCACTTCTTATACCTGCCTCTACTCGTTTGCCAGTCATGATTAACTCAGTAAATCCAGTCGAGGAGCTTCCGATCAGGTGTTTGAAGAAAGGGCCATATAGCGTTCCTAAGAACATATCCACTAATTCCCTGTCAGATAGAGGGGGTTGGACTCTTCCCGCGAGATCCCGCCATTTTTGGGCATAGGTTTTGAAACCTTCACCTGTACCCATGGACATGCCTTGCAATTGTTTCCGAGTTGGAGCTAAATCAGCATTATACTGGTATTGTTTGTAAAAGGCAGCAGCCAAGTCCTCCCAATTACGAACATTGGTTCCTTCCAACTGATAGAACCAATCCAACTGTGTCCTTGCTAAGCTTTCTTGGAAGCAATGTACCCATAGGTCCTATCGGCAGTATGGGGTTGAATTTTCCTGACGTATCACCTTAAATGTAGCTTTGGACAAGAGACACCGTCATATTTAGAGAAAGTAGGGACCTTTAATTTTTGTGGTATGACAACCCCTGAGAAAAGTCCTAACTCCTCAAAATCCAATCCTGGTACCCTCTGGATCTCCATAGCATTTAGGCGGTCTTCCAACTGTTTGTATTTGTTGTCAGCTGGAGGATACTTCTCTTTAGAGTAATCAACCTCTTCTTCCTCTTCAGATTCTGGATGGTCAGTCACTTCCTTGTTTTTCCCTTCTTGATTGTCCCATTCACCTGATGATGTTGCGAAGTCTAGAGTCCGTTTGGCTGGTCCTTAGAACCTTCTTCCCAGATTCAAAACACCGACGGATTTCTTTGCTTTCTTCTTCTTTTCTTTACTCAACAGAGTTTTCAACTCCTCTTGTCCTTTTTCTAGAGTAAAGAACATTTGTTGAAACTGAGTGTTCTGCACCTGAAGATCTTTTACTGTCTGTTCAATATCCATTTCACTGAAATAAATAGTAGAAAGATAAGGAGACCTGTTGTAAGAAACATGATTATGTTTATGATGAATGAAGATGCATATGAAAATTGTAACACCCCGATTTGATTAAATAATATTTATATTATTAATTTCCAAAATTATAAAATTATATCTATTTTGAGAAATATATTCATTTGATATCGATTAAAATATTAATTCGATTATATGAAATAAATATATTTATATTGTTGAAATATTATTTTGAATAAGATTAATTTGGTGTGTAATAATATTTGGCTTTGTTTGATTAATTGGTATAATTGAATTAATATGACTAATTGATATTTATTACTATCTTGAGCTATAATTTGAATTAATTATGTTGGGGCCAAATTAGAATTATAGAAAGTTGGAGGGATAGAAGTTAGTAGTAGAAAAGTTTGTTTTATAAAATAGAGAAAGAATAGTTGGTAAGAGATAGAAAGAAAGAAAAGAGGAAAAGAGAGAAGAAGAAGAGAAAGAGAAGGAGAGCCTTGGAGAAGAGGAAGAAACAAGAACATCAAAGGCTAGGGTTTGGATTGGGTAAAAGATCATGAAGCTTTGCAAGAACACTTTGAGGTAAGGGGTTTGGTCATTCTTTTACTATGAATAAAGTTGTGATATATTCTATATGAGTTAGGGTTTGTAGGGATGATGGATTCTTGATGCCATGGTTGTTGTGATGATGAAACATGAATGAGTATTAGTTAGGATGAAATAAGAACCATGAAATGTGGGTTTTGGTGGAAACCCCATTTGTGCCCTATTTTGCAAAACCATAGGAATGAGGAAATGATGGCATGAGATGAATGGAATTGATTGGTGTTTTGATGTGGTATTGATCCTATTGTATGCCTTAGATCATTGCTATATGGTAGGAATTCGATTTAGATGGTTTTAGGATGTTTGGGGATGATTAGGAATGGATTGGGGTGATTTTGGGAAGCATAAAAACGTGAAAAATGGTGTTGCAGAGTCATCAACACGGGCCGTGTTGATGCACACGGGCACCCGTGTTGATGCTCGGGTAGGTTTTCCCCAAAAATCGTTTCGGCCATAACTTTTGAACCGTAACTCCGATTTAGGCGTCGTTTGATGCGTTGGAAAGCTAGTGAAATTTTCTATATGATTATGAGGAATTAGGTAGCTTTAAGAGCTTATTTTAATAAGTGATTATTGGAGAAAGTGTTTATGTTTATAGGTGAATTTGATTGTTATGTATTTTAGTGAAGTGTTTGGTGATGTTTGGTGTACTAAATGAATGATCTTGTGAGTTATACATCAAATGCAAAATGCATTATGTTTGGATATGGTTTGAATGATTGGGTATGACAACATGTATGCTTATGTTTAATATGCATGTTTGTATGAAAATGATGATGCTACATGATGATATGGGAGGCTTGTGATGAATTGTTCATGACTAAATGATTTTTGTTGATAATGATGATATATGTCCTTGTACATGATGATGTGATGATCATATTGATATTGTCGATATATACTTTCCGATTTGGAATTGTTGATAGTTGATGGTTTATGTTTTGGTTGAGTAAGTAATCTTGTTTGTATACATTTTACTTGACGTTGAGATTGATAAATTATATGTATGCATGCATGTACAATAGTTGATGTTCCATTGGTTGGATTTGATGGCATGTGTATGTTAAGATCATTGTGAGTCTTAATTGCATGCATTGGTTATATTGTACATTGCATGGCATGGTGGTCTTGAAACAGAGACGGTGGAACTTTGGGTCCACATTATCTAGACGGTGACCCTATTATGGGAAAAGACATAGGGACCTTGATCCGGAAGGGAAACATAGGTGGTGGAACTTTGGGTCCACAATATCTAGACGGTGACCCTATTGTGGGAAAAGACGTAGTGACCTTGATCCGGAAGGGAAACATAGGTGGTGGAACTTTGGGTCCACGAGTCGGTACCGCATTCGCATACGTTGAGTCGTGTTGTGAGTCACATGTATATTTGTGCATGTTATGCATGTGTGTTGATGTGTTTGATTATGTGCCAATATTGTTGTTGTTTGAATTATGGTTATGTGCCAAGGATGTGAGTATTCGGATAATCAGTTTACATGGTTAATGTGTAAGAAATGGATTCCTTGAGTAAGGATATTACAAGTGATAAAATGAACATGATCATTATGTATTGCTTTAATTATTGCCATTTCATTTACTTAAAATTATATGTTATATGATTATTGGAATTCTTATCCTTTTGTTGGCCAATGCTTTTGATGGCATTGTGCAGGTACCGAGGACGGTAGCGCGAGGCGCTAGCTAACGGATGCATTGAATTGCAATCTATTTTATTTGATTAGAGTCGAGTCGATGCTCTGGTAGTAACACATGGGGGGGGGGGGAAATTTATTAGTGTCGAACTCGATTATTTTGTATTTGGATTATGATGTATATAATCCTTATTCGTGTATATGATGTTTTGTATATGTGAGACTTGATAACATATGCTTATGTGAATTATGATGGCTTGATGCCTTGAATTATGTTTTGATTCCTCCATAAATGGAGATGATGTGAAATTATGAAACTCCGTTGCGTTTGCACGAGAGAATGAAGTAAATATTTATAGTATGTTTGTTTTGTGTTGGAATGCTTATACTTTCAAACATACCCTGTCTGTTTTTCCTTAAAAACTTTGGAATGTGATGTGTGTTGTGGCATCCCTTCCGTGCAATTTTATTTCTCTGATTTTAATCTTTACCTTTAATTTGGGTATTTAGAAGGGGTGTTACAAAAATGATTTCAAGGTAATTAGGGATTTAAATTTGCTTTAGACAAAAAGGAACACACGTTATATTAATAAATCCAAGTTTGAATACATCATGCCTCTTTGGGCTTACAATGAAAGAAATAAAAAAAAACTCCTAAGACAAAAAATTTGAGCGCATCCTCTTTGGTGCAACATAGGCGTTCAGACTCCGCTCTTTATGAAGCTGCTTCGTGAGTTCTAAAACCTTCTTCTCACTGGCGTAGAATCGAGCCTCAAAAGTGTGTTATTCTTCCTAAGATGAATCCAATCTCTTTGTAAGTCTTCGAGAGAGGTAGGCATGTTGGGATGAAGGACAGTGTACGGGACATCTCCTTCAACAACGGGCTCTATGATAACAGGGAGGATACAGGGGTAAGGCATTACGAGACTCTGAGCACGAGCTCGCAGCCACCTAAGCTAAGGTTCAAGGGGAATGGAATTTTTGTGTCCCAAAGTCCTACTATCCACCTTGTTTACCATCCTCCAAGCTTGTATAAACCTCTGACGGTAGCCTTGATCGTCGCTTTCATAGTCGAACACCAAACCTTGGATGAGCATCTCATGAGGACCATCTCTTCGGGCATACCTAAACTGTCGTAAAGCTAAGCAAGGGTTATAAGTGATACCTCCCCTAACGCCAAGCAGAGGGACATTAGGGAATTCCCCAAAACGGTCAATGATAGAAGTATCATCCAAGGATCTTGAACACTAGTGAATATCAGAGTGGGTGAGGGACATCATCCTTTGAGACCATGTCAATCTTTTCTTGTTCTTCAATGTTGATCAAGGAAGGTGTGAAGTGAACCACTTGGCGAGTAGGGGAATACAACACAAAAGAGTACCTCTTTTCTACATGGTGCGGGTATGGATGTAATGTAAGAGGTCTCCCAACAAGGTAGTTATAGGATTACGATAGAGAAAGACTTTGATGGCATTTACATCTATGAATTAGTTTGAGTCGGGGAAAAGAACCAGACCATAGATGAGAAGAGCCGGGACGTCTTCAAAGGCTTGAAAATCCAAATCTTCCCAAAATGAATGAGCCTTCTCTAATATAAATTTAGCTAGGAACCCTTTGGCTCCGCTTCTAGTCTCCCAATTTGCTATGATGTCGGCTCTCTTCAAATGCAGAGCTTCGGCCATGACCTCAGGTTTCAGAATCCCTTCTAGACTGGTGAACGGTATATGATCAAGCACATGCACTCCTAATAGCAGAGATAACTCTTATAGTGTAGGTACCAACTGATAGTCAGGAAAGGTAAAGCAATGATGTATGGGATCAAAGAATTGGAAGAGCACACACATCATCTCCTCTTGGAAATTGGAGGTAGCTAAACTGAGGAGTCGTCCATATTTCTTGGTAAAAGGAGAATCCCCGACCACCCTTGATGCTAACTCTTGGAGCTGAGGGTGTGCTTTCACAAAGCTGATTCGGATGGTGTTTCTTCAGACAAAGTTCATGTCCTACAAAACAAAAACAAAGGTAAATTCCTAAATCCTTGAAATGGTTAGTAAGAATGTGTATGATGTTATGATGTTTATGATGTTATGTACAAGTAAGCATATACACACAAGGAAAAAACAAGTCTTTAGGCTTAGGCTTTCATGGAGTTTGTAGGTAACTACCCTCTTGGAGTTTAGTTGGCTCAACCTGTCCTATAAAGTAACCGGGTTCTAAAGGGTCTCAATATCACCGACCTTTCTTTTAGGCATTGTCTCAGCACAATCAATCTTTTCTTGCAGTCGAGATATCCCAAAATTCTAGTCTCAATGAGTGTAGTATCGAGTATCAACCAATTTTCAGCCTTCCACTGAAACCCGTTATCTCACTATGTCCTAATGGCCAAGTTTGTTCAATTAAGGTTTTAAATTCAGTTAGTGCTTTATGACGCCACTCAACGGCCCAATATTCTCTTTGATTCAACACAAGGGATATCGGTACCCACAAATACGTCACACTAACGTAGCCATTGTTTCAACCATATCGGTCTACGCCATACAGTTTTCACAATCTATTGCTACTTACTTAAAAAGGTCTCCCAAATCCGGGTGAAGGATCAAAGCAAGCCCAAACAAGGAACCAAAAATGTGAAACAAGCAAATCAAACAAGGAAAGCAAGTAAATATGATCTAACCCTAAGGTAACCCATCTTTTAAGTATATTCCCCAGCAGAGTCGCTAGTTCTGTGATACGGTAGGAGAACTTACTTGGTATTTTTGTGTTTGATTGCAAATGTTGCGGATAGCAAGAGTCGCCACTGACTTTTCTTTTATCCAAAAGAAAAGGCTGAAAATAACAGGAAAGACCTTTAAAGATGTTTTCTTGAGTTTGGGGGTAGATTATGAAAAGGGAAGGTATTGGCACCCTTTTCATCTGTAGTTATCTACGGGATCTTAGTTTCTTTCTAGATCACATGATTTTGTTTGAATGTGTGTGTGTGGTGTGGGTTTTGAAAGTATTTTGAAAATGTCTTTGTAATGGTTCTCGTTTCTATAAGAATGCGTACAAAGTGTTATTTCGAAAAATAGTTCAAAGAGGTGTTTGTGGAATGTGTTTTTTTCAAAGAGATTTGGAAAAGTTGTCTTCTTTGTAATGGCTCTCGCTTTTATAAGAACACGTAAAAAGTATTATCTTTTGAATATGTTTCAAAGAGGTGTTAGTGTATAAAATGTTTTTGTTGTGAGCAAGCGAGCAACTAGGAGCGAATCTACCTACTCAAAAGGTCTTAAATGTTCTTTTCCTCCTCCTTTAGATGTTTCTATCTTACCATTGTTTTTGTAAGAAGTCCCATCGTTGGATTTGAAGGGACGAGCGCATGACGTTTTGTATAATCATAGAAGGCAACTTATAGGACGTTTTAGCAATGTCATTTAGGGACTAGATCATTTACCGAAGGCAACATCAAGGGTCATCGAGGGACTACGATATTTTATCGAGGGTCTTTGCTAAAATGCCCATGTTTGAGGGACATGACTATTTTTCCGAGGCAACAAGTGTGATTTCCCTAAGGGTGTATGTGTGAATAGTGTGTCTGATTTGCATGCATTTAGTCTTTGATTTTTAGGTTGTCTACTTGTTGATTTTTATTTTGCCATACATCTTAATTACTAACATTTATATGAATGCGATAAATTGCGGAAATTAAAGATCTACGCTATTACAACCAATAGGGGGATGGGGTATACAAATTTACAAATGGGGATTGCAAGAAATTAAAGTCCTAATTATCTATTACAACCATATTGAAATAATGTACAAGAATTGAAATGGACTTGTTTTGTTTTTGTTAAGAAAAGAAATAAATTGGCTTAAGAAAATATTTTTGATCTTTTGGTTTAAAAAGAGATAAAATAAAGTATGTAAATATAAAAATTTTTTTTTGGTGTTTTTGGTTATTTAAAAGCTAAATTAAGATAAATAAGAGAAAAATGAGTCAGAATCAGCACATTGCTGAAACGAGAAGGAACAGAAGTTCTGACTCTGATACGTTGCAAGAGAGAAAATGTTAGTTGGAAAGTAGAGGGAATGGGCTTACAGATGCCATTTGGAAGGCGATGGAGAATCGTCGGAGATGGGCTTAAAGATGCCATCCAGAAAAGATCGGTTGCATAAGAGATTCCTTGGCGAGAACTCCTGTACCTGCTGTTGAGGAGGACTTTTCTAGGGAATTAACTCTTGATTGAGGATGTGAAAGTAGAATGCATATCTAGTTAGGGTCCAAGTTGTATAGCGACTTACTGGGGAAATGTGAAATCGATCGCATCTGGTCGGGTCCGGGCCTTACAGTGTTATAAACTGTTGTCTGGAGATAAGGGAGAAGGAACCTGGATAGTAAGGTTACTTTGAGATGAAAGCTTGGATAGTAGGGTTATGAAAAGGAACCTGGATAGTAGGGTTACTTCAAAATGAAAGCCTGGATAGTAGGGCTTATGGGAAGGAACCTGGGTAGTAGGGTTACTTCGGGATGAAAGCCTGGATAGTAGGGCTATGAAAAGGAACCTGGATAGTAGGGTTATTTCAAAATGAAAACTTGGATAGTAGGGCTTATGGGAAGGAACCTAGCTAGTAGGGTTACTTCTGGATGAAAGCTTGGATAGTAGGGCTTAGGGGAAAATGAAATCCTGGATAGTAGAGCTTATGGGAAGGAACCTAGGTAGTAGGGTTACTTCGGGATGAAAGCCTGGATAGTAGGGCTTAGGGGAAGGAAACTTGATAGTAGGTTTACTTCAAAATGAAAGCCTGGATATTAGGGCTTATGGGAAGGAACCTGGATAGTAGGGTTACTTCAAAATGAAAGCCTGGATAGTAGGGCTTATGGGAAGGAACCTGGATAGTAGGGTTACTTCGCTTGATCATGAAGATTAGTTGACCCGTTTTGTTTCAGGAATTGATTTTTTCATTAGCTGTCTACAGATATGACATGTATAACTGCTGGAATTGTTGGTGATAATTGTATTTCCTGAAAAGATAATAGGGTTAATCATATGGGATGCATGAAATGCGTTATGAGTTGATGTTCTCAAAATAAAGGAGATTATGTTGTATGTGATACGTATGCTCATGTCATGATATATGAGCATGAGATGTTATTTGTGACATATCCGAGTTTGGGAAAATAAGTCTCTGACTGCTGCTGGAGAGTACAACATTCTCGACTGTTGTAGAGGATTGTTGTTCTTCTACTTCCGTTAGGGATGGTGAACGAAAATGACTATGCCAGAGATTTGCTCTTCGTTGTTTGTGAATACTTTGCCAGGGAGAGACTCTGTACGAGAATAGCTCTGTAGGGAAATGACTCTATTGGGAGGTGGACTTCCATAGCTGAAATAATAAGCTTTGTTGGGGATTGAGTTTTTGTAACCAGAGAAATAAACTCTGCTTGGGGATATAAAAATTTATGATGATCCACTCGCGATTACGAAATTCGGCTGGGGGATATAGATGTCAGGTTTCTGGACGACCCTGGCTAGGGAGGTTACTTCCTGTTCTGAGAGAACTGATATCAATGCTTTGATTGCCATTACTCTGGGGGGAATACATATGTTACAAGGTCGTATGTGCTGATGATTATGTTTCAAAGTTGTCTATGCCCTGGTACCGGCTGGACAAAGTAACTATTGGATTTTGACATTTCTCATTTTTGCCCCTATTTCTTAAGCCCCGAGCAATTGTCTTTCCATTTCTTATATGAACATTTGTGAGTAGCAATCATATTTAAATGCATATGTCAATAATAAACCATTGGACGTTCTTGCAAAACAGAACAGAAAAGGAAAAACACATAGTTTCTTTTTTGTGAAAATGATTTGTATTAATTTTCGAAGTTGGCCTATAACAGGCGTTTTCGTACAAGGAAAATGACACTCTAGTAATAGAACGCCGCTGTAAAAATAGAAGTTATACAATATTGTTTGAAAAGAAAACAACTATGTGCAACAATCCCATGGGGTTCCAACTCTGCTATTGCCCCAATGTCTTCGAGCGTCTCATCACTTTGCTGCTTGTCCGAAGCTGATTAGGTTGATCGATGTAGTTCGAGCTTGATAGTTGATACTGAGGTCTGGTCGCAAGATGATCCAATGGGACATAGTGATACGCTTTACAATCCCTAATTATTTCTTGGACCGCCCTTTCGGGTTTTCAGTCCACCGGGATACCCTTTTCTGCCCAAGCCGCCTTTTCAGGTTTTCAGCTTTCCAGGTGTACAAATTTTTTCGTTTTCATCCCTTATTTTTGTCCGAACCCTTTTGGTTCTCTGGAAAGCCCTTATTTCTGTCTAGGCCAGTCAACCTAGAGATTCCTTTATCATGCATAGTGTGATCGGTGGATCTGGAACTGACTGTTTAACGCTGGTTCGCGAAATGTCGCGGAAGCAAGAGTCGCCACCGTCTTTTATTTTCTCCAAATGGAAAGGACAAAAGCACAGAAAAATTCCTTATAGAGATTGCTCTCGGTTCGGGAGGTAGGTTATAGAAAGGGAAGGTGTTAGCACCCTTTCTATCCATGGTTATCCATGGGCTCTTAGATACTTGCTCAATGTGTTTTCAAAATTGTTTGTTTGCTTTTCAATGTGGGTTTAAAAAGTTTCTTTGAAAAATTTCAGATCGACTCATACGTCAGAGTGTTTGAAAAATTTGCTTTGAAAGCTTTTGAAAAGTGTCAGTGTGAAAAGTCTTTTTTGAGTTTGAAATTAGAGCAAGTATCCTTGAGAACCTACCTACCCTAAGGAATTCGTCTGTGTAAATGTCCTTAAAAGTAGTGCCATCCCACCATTGAGAGGTAGGTAGCACCACCGTTGGAGGTATTCGGGTCAATTCGATGTTCGGGACATGGTGATCACCAGAGCAATGGGAAGACACCTTAGAAGCTACCCTCATGCCAGGTTCCCGGATCATGAGGACTTACTAAGACATCCTCTACTCGACGATCACCTTTCGAAAGGCAACAGTGAGGCGTACCCTAGGGGTGGTGTGTGCGAATCGTGTGTCATGTTTCAGTTATTTGTCTTGTCATGTTATGGTGATCTATGCGTTTGATTTTAATTAGGGCCATTCATTCTTGCATGCATATTTGTTAACAGTTAATATTTGCGAGGAAAATAAATCTAAGGCTATTACAAAGGCGCGGGTCCACATCGCCAAAATTAAACCGGACCCGATTTAGCGGAAAATAAATAATGCGAAGTAATAAAAGTGCGAAAAGTAAATGTACATGGCCTTGGGAGAGATACAGAATTATAATATGCGATAAAGTAAATGCGCAAAAGAAAATAATTAAACAAAACTAGGGCGTTGGACCCTTTTTTACAAAAATTAAATTACAAGAGTTAATTAATTAGAATTAAATAGGGAATTAGAATTAAAATTCAAAAAGAAAATGTTTTTTTAGATTTTTATGTTTTTTATTTATTATGAAAGAATTAAATTAAGATCTAAATTAAACCTAAAATTTATTATGTACAATTTTGATTATAAAAATAAATAAATAAATAATAATTATTATTGTGGAAAAAAGGAAAAAATTAAAAGAAAAATAAAAAAAAAAGGATATTAAACCTAAATTCTATTTTTGGTGTTTTTTATTAAAAAAGATTAAAACTATAACCTAATTAAACTAAATATTTACATATATTAATTTATTGATGAAAATAATTACAATAAAATAAATATCATATTTTTTTGTATTTTCTGGATTTTTATGATGTTTTTTATATTTTGGTAAAAAAAGAGAAAATTAATTAATTAAAGCAATAAAAATAAATCACACAATAATTAAAATAATAAAAAAGATAAGGAAAGCAAACCAGAGTGGGGTGTTGCCCCAAATAAGGAGGTTCAGGCCTGGAAGTTCTGGCCCAACAAGAGTTGATTCATTGACTTCTCCAATTTGGTGTACCAACGCGTTGACCTAGGCTCAGTGGACCTTCAATCTCAACCCTTGATCTATATCCATTGGGCATGTGTACGCTTGGAGGAGGGTAGAATATGGTGTACACCACTATGAGCGCTGCATGGAATAACGTATTGAAAAATAACATTGAGATTTTGCCAGACCTGGGACTTGAACCCAGGTCTTTGAAGTTACCAGCATAACACATGACCACTGCACCAAGCGCGTTTCAATTAACATATAATAAACAATAAACAATATAATAAGAACGCGTTAGTGCTTTTGGAAATTCGCGCGAAATTCAAAATAGCCAATGGCTGATGGACACGCACTCGTCTTCTTCCCCACCCTGTAAAACAAAGCAAATAGGCGACGGTTTTTGAAACGTTGCTTTGGGGCCTCTATCAGAAAATAGCGAATAGCCCCTCGTTGCTCATAAATTGAGCGCGAGGGGGCCATCCTTTTCGTCTTCAACCCCTGAATCCATTGGTGGTCATCTGGGGCTCTAATTTTGCATTATCATGAAAGCCCCAAATCTAAGAACCTGCAACCCTAATTTTTGACAATGGTGAAAACGCATATATGGCACAAAAAAGCAATTGAATGTAATGGTTAGCTCAGAAACATCATTGTAAGCAATAATCCATAAAGAAAAATGCAAAAGAATGCTTAATTCATGCTATGCGATTTCAAGATTTTCTTGGTACGGTTTGAGTTCTTGATACCAATTCAGGATGTTTTTGCTGTTGTTAATGATTGGAATGTGCCCAAGGATGTCTCAGGATGCTAATGGGATGAAGATTGAAGCTTGGAACGACCTAAAACCTTGATTTCAGATTTGAGTTTTTTATGAAAAATTTCAATGTGCAAAAGGGTTCTTGGGCGCAGCTTGCAGTCTCATGGCCTTAGGTCTTTGATTCTGATCATATAGCCAAGCTTTTAGGTTAAGAATATTACACAAAATCCATGGCAATAATTGTTTTCAATCTTTGATTTTGGAAGATCTTTTTTGAATCTTTTTCTCATGGTTTTTGTGTTCAATCAGCTCAAATCTTATCAAAACTTGCCATAATCAATCAAGCACGAAATATTGAGATGATTAGAATGTGCATAAAAAGATTTTTTTAGGTTAGGTTTATATTTTTCATGTATTAAAATGATTTAAATGAATATAAATTAATATAAATTCAAATAAATAATTAAAAAATATGAAAATACTTCCCTTTGGGCCTAGTGGTCGTGCATAGGCTTGGCATGAAGAAACTTGGAAGAAAAATGGGCCCATTTGCATTTTTAGGCCTTTTGCATCAATGTTGACTTTTCAAAATTCCCAAAAATTTCCCAACTTACACAAGGCATAACTTGGTCAATTTTTAAGCTTTTCACATGTTCTTGGACATTTTGGAAAGGTCTTTGAGTCCTTTAACCAATGCCTTTGGTCCCATGTCATTTTGATTTACCAATCTCAAGTTATGGCCTTTGACTTAAAGTCACTTTTTGTTGACTTTTGAAAATGACCTATAATGTTGAAATTGATAACTTTTTGTGAGAGCATTTCTTGGACTTGGAACATGAAGATGAATTGTAGGAAATGTCTTTCTCTTCAAAATGAGCTTTGGATGGAATTTTTCTGATAATCCATGTGAAAGTTATGCCCTGGTCAATTTCAGTTGACTTTTTCAGCTGTCCAAATATAGCAACTTTTGCATCTTTGATGATTTCTGAGCCAAATTTTGAGAATCATGATCAAGCATTGATCAAATGATGTTTGTGGCTTCAAAATGATATGTTGACCAAAAATTTGAACTTTTGACTGTCAAATGACCATTTTGCCCCTACAGTTGACTGTAGTGCAATTTAGGGTTTTGACTGTGCAATTTTGAGCTGATTGCCTTGAAACTTGACATGAGGATGCTTGACCCTCTTTGTAGGCATATGAGACTTGATTGGGCCTTTGAAAAGTTCATTTGCTTGACCAGAACTCAAACCCTAGTTTTGACTGTATAGGAGACAGTTGATCTTCACAACCCTGGGGAATTTTGTGACCTTGACTTGGCAATTCTTGATGAATATGGGAGGGCAAATTTTGGGGTACAACAGTTGCCCCTGTTCAATCTTCTTAGACCTGAGGATGCAGATTGGCTGACGCGCCTTTCGTAATCCGAGGGTAGAAGATGATTGGACACTAGAGTGCCCAGAAATTTGCGCTCACATAGTAGCAGTGTGATGGGGGGATGGGCTTATAGATGCCATTTGGTGATTGCTGAATAGGATGATGGGCTTATAGATGCCATCTGGATGTTGATTGCGTAAGAGATTCCTTAGCGAGAACCTGCATACCTGCAAAACAGAAAAATGAGTACCTGACACGTTGCAGGAGCTGATTTTAGATGCTTGATATAGATATGTCCTGACTGGTTACAGGAGCTGGGTCTGGAGCTTCAAACGCTGATGAATGAACCAGGGACGGTTACTGCCTTAGCATGGATGGTAAGAGAATCCTGAATGATTTCAACCTCAACAACGCTCGTTGAGAAAATCTTGGTGAGAATTACCATCTTCGTAGTGTCAGGAAGAGAACCAAAGGACATTATAATCTCAAAGGGAGTCACTTCACTCACCGTTGGAGAGGGAACTATAGGAAATTATAATCTGGAAGGAAATATCACCTCACTCGCCGTTGGAGAGGGAAACATCTTGAAAGGGAATTACCACCTCACTCGCCGTTGGAGAGGGGACCATAAGAGAATATCACCTCACGCTCATGCCGGAGAGGGGAACATCTGAAGAAGGAATTACCACCTCACACGCCGTTGGAGAGGGGACCATAAGAGAATTATCACCTCACGCTCATGCCGGAGAGGGGAACATCTGAAGAAGGAATTACCACCTCACACGCCGTTGGAGAGGGGACCATAAGAGAATATCACCTCACGCTCATGCCGGAGAGGGGAACATCTGAAAAAGGAATTACCACCTCACACGCCGTTGGAGAGGGGACCATAAGAGAATATCACCTCACGCTCATGCCGGAGAGGGGAACATCTGAAAAAGGAATTACCACCTCACACGCCGTTGGAGAGGGGACCATAAGAGAATATCACCTCACGCTCATGCCGGAGAGGGGAACATCTGAAGAAGGAATTACCACCTCACACGCCGTTGGAGAGGGGACCATAAGAGAATATCACCTCACGCTCATGCCGGAGAGGGGAACATCTGAAGAAGGAATTACCACCTCACACGCCGTTGGAGAGGGGACCATAAGAGAATATCACCTCACGCTCATGCCGGAGAGGGAAACATCTGAAGAAGGAATTACCACCTCACACGCCGTTGGAGAGGGGACCATAAGAGAATATCACCTCACGCTCATGCCGGAGAGGGAAACATCTGAAGAAGGAATTACCACCTCACACGCCGTTGGAGAGGGGACCATAAGAGAACTTCTACTGAGTCTTTATCAGAAAAATCTGTTTGGAGTCGATTTAACTGGACTAGAGAAGTCCTTAAAATATGTTTGAGAATCTCAACTGCATCTTTCCTGAAAGGTAAAGGTTAGTTATATGCAATGCATGATATGGATCAAGCAATGATGTTCTCAATATGGATGCGATTTATATGATATGATGCGTACGTGCATGCTATAATGATGTATGTGATGATTCATGTATGTTTTTGTCTAGGAAAATAAATCCTTGACGGGTGCCGGGAAGTCATATCCTGGGCTGATGTTGAGGAAGAGATTTTGCTTCCGCTGTGGATGATTCGTTGCAAGAATACCGGTTGGAGAGGATAACTCCGTTGAGGAATAAACTTGGCAAACGAAATAATTCTGCGGGAGAAAAGATACTCTAGCGATCATGCTGGGGAGTGCTACTCTGTGGGGATAGCGATGCTTTGCTGGGTTGATGAAGATAACTCCGCTGGGTTGATGAAGATAACTCCGCTGGGGATACCGTTGATGAGTTATGCTGGGAGATTTGATGAATTCCGCTGGGGATATCCTTGTTGTGCTGGAAGATTTGATGAATTCCGCTGGGGATATCCTTGTTGTGCTGGAAGTGTTGATAGACTTCGCTGGGGGTAGGAAGATACTTTGCCGAGGACGCTCTTTCCGTGGCTTTTGGCTGAGGATAACCCAGTTATATCCTGTTACGGAAATAACTCTTTAAATCAAGCCGGGACGACGCGTTCGTGCTCTGCGAGGGATAAGCTTCCAGAATCTACTGGGGATGAGCTTACTGCTTGGGGATACGATTTCCAACTTTCCTGGAGGAAACCGGATTGGACTCTTCTGGGGAGGTTTGAACTGCTGGAGGATGATCCCTTAGAATGTTGATATACTGCCGGGGAACAATCTTTTAGACCAAGACTGCCGGGGATACTTGTTAAGAATATATGTATTGCTGCTGAGGAATGTTTGAGATCGGCTGAAGGATACTCAATTCCCTTGATATTTGACAATTTTGCTTGGAGAGAGATGTACTGTTTTGCTGAACTACTCTCTGGGGAATTAAGATCCTCGGTCATGTTCTTTGGTTGAACCTATCTTGGTACCTTGGAGGACAGAACAATTGGATTGCTCAGACAACTCTTTATTGCCCCTGTTTCCAAGGTGGGAGAGGAAGACCTGTGAGGCGCTGATAGTTGTTGGCGGACAAACCTTCTTCTGGTAGACAGATGATAAGATGACGGGACATAGTCGTACGCTTTGATCCCTAACTTTTGCCTGGACCGCCCTTTCGGGTTTTCAGTCCACCGGGATACCCATTTTTGCCCAAGCTGCCTTTTCAGGTTTTCGACTTGCCGGGTGTACAATTTTTTCATTTCATCCCTTCATTTTGCCCGAACCCTTTTGGTTCGACGGGAAGCCCTTATTTTTGCCTAGGTGTGTCAACCTAGCGGGTCTTTGATTGTGCGCAGTATTTTTTCGACTATGTCCGCGCTCTTAGAATGCAGGTAGGTGCCCCTGGCTGCTTGTGTTGCCATATTACCAGAAGGTGTCTGATCGTGCAAGATTCGTTGCTGGAGTGCCCCAAGTGACTCAGGCAGAGATTTGCCCCAGGCTTTTGGCCTTTTGAGAGATTCTCCGAATCTTGATTGGATTGCCCCAGATGATGGACAATGATCTTGTCTGCCCCTTGATTGGAAGTACTTTTGTCCACTAGGTATTCATCGTGCGAATTTCCCTGCTGTTCAAACAAAAAGTCATATGTAAACAAAGTTATGTTAAAAATGCAAAGCTTATGTCTGTCTCGAAGATTTTGAAAATGCATTCTTTTCGTACAACATGTGAATGTTTGTAAAACATGATGTCAACTCGTTATTTTACCGTAGGCCTTCAGGAGTCAGGATACCTTCGTAACAATATGCTTTCGAACTAACCCATGCTTCAGCTAGGACTTTTAAGGGTTATGACGTGGCCTGGTTCACGGTTTAAGAAACAAAGGATAAAGGCTCAAATTATTTGTACCCACCCGCTCTTCGTGATGTTCTCCAAACCTAAACTCAGTTGATCATACGTTAGACCTTGTTTGAGTCTTTGCTCTGATTTTCCGGTGATGATTCGGATGTTGATAACTTATTTTGAATAGGCAGTCATTTCTTTTTGTTGAGGGTTTGTAGGACCTTTTTCTTTTTTGTTATCCCCTTTTTTTTTTGCCTGAACTGTTTCTTTTTGGAATTACAGTCAGCGGGGTGCCCCAGTTTCATAAGTTCCTTTTTATAGGTTTTGACTTCTTGGGCTTTTCGTTTATGATTTTTGATAATGACTGCCTGTCCTTTTGATTGTTTTGAACCGTCACTGTCTTTGTTCGTTTTGTAAAGATCTCTTCGGTGCCATTCGTTGTGCACTTGGATCAACTGAGAGACTACCCTGCCCCAGGTTAGGATTAAGGGTTTTGATTTTCGAAAATAAAAACTCCTACTTCTTTGGCTCTGATGGGTTGACGAGGGATTATCATCCTTATAACTCCAGTGTTTAGGGGTTGAAACAATGCCTGTACCTCATCAGCGGGGTTTGTTCAAAAGCATACTGTAATGATCGCGGTATCGTTTTCGTCATCCTCCCTCAAGAGGCTTAGAATTATTGATTGGGAGTTGACATCAGAAAAAAATATGAAAATAATTTACGTATAGTGAATACGAATATATTGATTCAAAATAGACATAAGCGATGCATTAATGAAATAACAATGTTTAACATGAATAAATGTTTGAACAGAAGAAAATTGCAACTTGAACATTCGAATGAACAAAAATTTCCTAATTTGAACTAGTCATCTCAAGTGGAAGATTCTTAGCAGAAGATTTTTATTTGGCCACCCGGCATGAACTCCAACACCCTTCCGTCGATCAAGTCCTGGATCTTGTTCTTCAAGCTCCAACAGTCGTCGGTGTCATGTCCAGGACTGTCAGAATGGTAGGCGCATCTTTCATCAGGGTTGTAAGTGGGAGCAGAGGTGTCAGGATTCTGGGGAGGACCCTTTAAGGTAATCAGATTGACCTCCAACAAGCGTTTCAGCATTAGAGATGATGGTATACCAGTCTCAGAGAAATGTCTTCCAGGTGTATATCGCTTACGCCGATTACCCCGTTGATGCTGGGTTTGTGAAGTAGTAACAACTTGGGGAGGTCCATTCTTCACCATACCAGACTGTTGTCCTCTTGGTAGCTGATCAAAGACTTGGTCCTTGACTTGGACTGGTAGCTTCGTGTTGGATTTGCCTTGGTGGAGTTGACTGATCATGGTCCTCAGCTCTCCTTGCTCCTGAGCTAAACCTTGAATGAGGGCCCTTTGCCCCAGCATCTGGGTTTTCAATGTGTCTACTTCAGCTTGTAGACATTTCAGCTGTTCGTCCTTGTCATCTTCGGGACTTTTTCTGATCATATTCCCCATGAGGAGGGTCCTCAGCTCTTCTTGCCCCTTGGATAGACCTAGGAAGATTTCCCTGAACTGAGTCTCTTGAGCCTGAAGACCCTGGTTATCTGGTTGGAAGGCCATTGCTGAAATAAACAGCGAGAAAGGTAAGTGACCTGCAAAAGGGGTACCTGTAATGCAATGATGAGTATGACATGTATGCAATGTTTTCAAGGACCTCGCGGGGTAAACAAGAAAATTTGTTAGCATTGGAATTTATAGCTGGATTGAAGGACACCCTTGTTGTTGAGAATTCTTCTTCAAGGGTCAAAGGCTCACCATATCCAGTGGGTCATAGCCCCTGACCTTAGTCATCAGGTCTAATTTTGATTTCCCAGCAACCTGGGTTAAGGGAACCTTCTTCGGGAGTCAGAGCTCACCATATCAAGTGGGTCATAGCCCCTGACAACCTTGGCTAGAGGAAAATAAATCCTCTTTGCCCCTTGCTGGGATAATTGATTCACCATGACCTGCATCACAAGCCCTTGAGATCCTTGAAATGGGTTAGGATGTATGCAATGGTATGACGTCATGCTATGCATGGGGTGATGTAGGTAAACCCTGTTATGAGTCCCAATTAAGGACTATAAACAGACCCTGCAAGAAATTCAGTATACTTTGTTATGAGTCCCAATTAAGGGCTATACACAAAACCTGCAAGAGATCTAGTAAACCCTGTCATGAGTCCTAGTTAAGGACTATAAACAAAACCTGCAAGAAATTTGATAAACCCTGTCATGAGTCCTAGTTAAGGACTATAAACAAAACCTGCAAGTAGTTCATGTGTCAGCTAACAAGCATGCAAGTAGGCAAGTACAAAGGCACACAAGTCACACAAGAGAACCCTTAGGGTTCAGGCCAGTATGAGGTCTAGGTATTACCCTCTTGAAGTTGGTGGGTTCAACCTGTCCTAATCAAAGTAACCGGGTTCTAAGGTTCCCAATATCACGGGATTGCTTTCATTGTTCATCGTTTCGATTTAGCCACTGAACTGGCGACCGAAATATTCCAGGAAAGCAACCCTCAATTGAGTGTAGTATCGAGTATCAACCAACCTCGGACTGCACCAAAGTCAGTTATCTCACTACCCTAAAGAGGCCAAGATAGTTCAATTAAGGTTCCTAAGGTCAGTTGATGCTTCACGACACCACGCGGAGGCCCCGTACTCTCCTTGACTGAACTCAAGGGTTACCGGTACACACCAAAGTGCCACATCAACGTAGCAGACTGTTTCAACCATGTCGGTATACCCCGCACAGTTCCCTCACAGCCTTGTTGCTACTTTCTAAGAAGGTATCCCCCAGATCCGGGTTAGGATCTATAGAACTCCCAAGCAACCCACAATAATAAAGCAAGCAAAGAAGACAATTGAAAACACAGTGATCTTAATCCTAAGGTACACCCCACTTTAAGTTTTGTCCCCAGCAGAGTCGCCAGTTCTGTGATCGGTGGATCTGGAACTGACTGTTTAACGCTGGTTCGCGAAATGTCGCGGAAGCAAGAGTCGCCACCGTCTTTTATTTTCTCCAAATGGAAAGGACAAAAGCACAGAAAAATTCCTTATAGAGATTGCTCTCGGTTCGGGAGGTAGGTTATAGAAAGGGAAGGTGTTAGCACCCTTTCTATCCATGGTTATCCATGGGCTCTTAGATACTTGCTCAATGTGTTTTCAAAATTGTTTGTTTGCTTTTCAATGTGGGTTTAAAAAGTTTCTTTGAAAAATTTCAGATCGACTCATACGTCAGAGTGTTTGAAAAATTTGCTTTGAAAGCTTTTGAAAAGTGTCAGTGTGAAAAGTCTTTTTTGAGTTTGAAATTAGAGCAAGTATCCTTGAGAACCTACCTACCCTAAGGAATTCGTCTGTGTAAATGTCCTTAAAAGTAGTGCCATCCCACCATTGAGAGGTAGGTAGCACCACCGTTGGAGGTATTCGGGTCAATTCGATGTTCGGGACATGGTGATCACCAGAGCAATGGGAAGACACCTTAGAAGCTACCCTCATGCCAGGTTCCCGGATCATGAGGACTTACTAAGACATCCTCTACTCGACGATCACCTTTCGAAAGGCAACAGTGAGGCGTACCCTAGGGGTGGTGTGTGCGAATCGTGTGTCATGTTTCAGTTATTTGTCTTGTCATGTTATGGTGATCTATGCGTTTGATTTTAATTAGGGCCATTCATTCTTGCATGCATATTTGTTAACAGTTAATATTTGCGAGGAAAATAAATCTAAGGCTATTACAAAGGCGCGGGTCCACATCGCCAAAATTAAACCGGACCCGATTTAGCGGAAAATAAATAATGCGAAGTAATAAAAGTGCGAAAAGTAAATGTACATGGCCTTGGGAGAGATACAGAATTATAATATGCGATAAAGTAAATGCGCAAAAGAAAATAATTAAACAAAACTAGGGCGTTGGACCCTTTTTTACAAAAATTAAATTACAAGAGTTAATTAATTAGAATTAAATAGGGAATTAGAATTAAAATTCAAAAAGAAAATGTTTTTTTAGATTTTTATGTTTTTTATTTATTATGAAAGAATTAAATTAAGATCTAAATTAAACCTAAAATTTATTATGTACAATTTTGATTATAAAAATAAATAAATAAATAATAATTATTATTGTGGAAAAAAGGAAAAAATTAAAAGAAAAATAAAAAAAAAAGGATATTAAACCTAAATTCTATTTTTGGTGTTTTTTATTAAAAAAGATTAAAACTATAACCTAATTAAACTAAATATTTACATATATTAATTTATTGATGAAAATAATTACAATAAAATAAATATCATATTTTTTTGTATTTTCTGGATTTTTATGATGTTTTTTATATTTTGGTAAAAAAAGAGAAAATTAATTAATTAAAGCAATAAAAATAAATCACACAATAATTAAAATAATAAAAAAGATAAGGAAAGCAAACCAGAGTGGGGTGTTGCCCCAAATAAGGAGGTTCAGGCCTGGAAGTTCTGGCCCAACAAGAGTTGATTCATTGACTTCTCCAATTTGGTGTACCAACGCGTTGACCTAGGCTCAGTGGACCTTCAATCTCAACCCTTGATCTATATCCATTGGGCATGTGTACGCTTGGAGGAGGGTAGAATATGGTGTACACCACTATGAGCGCTGCATGGAATAACGTATTGAAAAATAACATTGAGATTTTGCCAGACCTGGGACTTGAACCCAGGTCTTTGAAGTTACCAGCATAACACATGACCACTGCACCAAGCGCGTTTCAATTAACATATAATAAACAATAAACAATATAATAAGAACGCGTTAGTGCTTTTGGAAATTCGCGCGAAATTCAAAATAGCCAATGGCTGATGGACACGCACTCGTCTTCTTCCCCACCCTGTAAAACAAAGCAAATAGGCGACGGTTTTTGAAACGTTGCTTTGGGGCCTCTATCAGAAAATAGCGAATAGCCCCTCGTTGCTCATAAATTGAGCGCGAGGGGGCCATCCTTTTCGTCTTCAACCCCTGAATCCATTGGTGGTCATCTGGGGCTCTAATTTTGCATTATCATGAAAGCCCCAAATCTAAGAACCTGCAACCCTAATTTTTGACAATGGTGAAAACGCATATATGGCACAAAAAAGCAATTGAATGTAATGGTTAGCTCAGAAACATCATTGTAAGCAATAATCCATAAAGAAAAATGCAAAAGAATGCTTAATTCATGCTATGCGATTTCAAGATTTTCTTGGTACGGTTTGAGTTCTTGATACCAATTCAGGATGTTTTTGCTGTTGTTAATGATTGGAATGTGCCCAAGGATGTCTCAGGATGCTAATGGGATGAAGATTGAAGCTTGGAACGACCTAAAACCTTGATTTCAGATTTGAGTTTTTTATGAAAAATTTTAATGTGCAAAAGGGTTCTTGGGCGCAGCTTGCAGTCTCATGGCCTTAGGTCTTTGATTCTGATCATATAGCCAAGCTTTTAGGTTAAGAATATTACACAAAATCCATGGCAATAATTGTTTTCAATCTTTGATTTTGGAAGATCTTTTTTGAATCTTTTTCTCATGGTTTTTGTGTTCAATCAGCTCAAATCTTATCAAAACTTGCCATAATCAATCAAGCACGAAATATTGAGATGATTAGAATGTGCATAAAAAGATTTTTTTAGGTTAGGTTTATATTTTTCATGTATTAAAATGATTTAAATGAATATAAATTAATATAAATTCAAATAAATAATTAAAAAATATGAAAATACTTCCCTTTGGGCCTAGTGGTCGTGCATAGGCTTGGCATGAAGAAACTTGGAAGAAAAATGGGCCCATTTGCATTTTTAGGCCTTTTGCATCAATGTTGACTTTTCAAAATTCCCAAAAATTTCCCAACTTACACAAGGCATAACTTGGTCAATTTTTAAGATTTTCACATGTACTTGGACATTTTGAAAAGGTATTTGAGTCCTTTAACCAATGCCTTTGGTCCCATGTCATTTTGATTTACCAATCTCAAGTTATGGCCTTTGACTTAAAGTCACTTTTTGTTGACTTTTGAAAATGACCTATAATGTTGAAATTGATAACTTTTTGTGAGAGCATTTCTTGGACTTGGAACATGAAGATGAATTGTAGGAAATGTATTTCTCTTCAAAATGAGCTTTGGATGGAATTTTTCTGATAATCCATGTGAAAGTTATGCCCTGGTCAATTTCAGTTGACTTTTTCAGCTGTCCAAATATAGCAACTTTTGCATCTTTGATGATTTCTGAGCCAAATTTTGAGAATCATGATCAAGCATTGATCAAATGATGTTTGTGGCTTCAAAATGATATGTTGACCAAAAATTTGAACTTTTGACTGTCAAATGACCATTTTGCCCCTACAGTTGACTGTAGTGCAATTTAGGGTTTTGACTGTGCAATTTTGAGCTGATTGCCTTGAAACTTGACATGAGGATGCTTGACCCTCTTTGTAGGCATATGAGACTTGATTGGGCCTTTGAAAAGTTCATTTGCTTGACCAGAACTCAAACCCTAGTTTTGACTGTATAGGAGACAGTTGATCTTCACAACCCTGGGGAATTTTGTGACCTTGACTTGGCAATTCTTGATGAATATGGGAGGGCAAATTTTGGGGTACAACACATAGTATCTTTTCACTATGTCTGTATTGACAGGGTGAGGGAGGTCATCACCGTCCATGGTGGTTAGAATCATGGCTCCACCAGAGAAAATATTTTTGATCATAAATGGCCCTTCGTATGTGGGAGTCCATTTTCCTCTGGGATCACCTTGCGGCAGTATAATGCGCTTGATCACTAGATCCCTGACTTGATACTCTTGGCGTCTTAATTTTTTGTTGAAAGCCTTGATCATCTGTTTTTGATACGTTTGACCATGATAGACAGCAGTAAGTCTCTTCTCATCGATCAAATTCGGTTGATCAAGTTGAGTCTGGATCCAATCGTCTTCTTCCAAACCCGCATCTTTCAAAATCCTTAGAGAAGGAATCTGGACCTTAATGGGTAGGACTGCATTCATGTCGTATACCAGAGAGTAGGGGGTTGCCCCTATCAATGTCTGTGCTGAGGTATGGTACCCGTGAAGAGCGAATGGTAGCATCTCATGCTAGTATTTGTATGTCACCGTCATCTTCTGTATAATCTTCTTGATGTTCTTGTTAGCTGCTTCAACAGCGCCATTCATCTTCGGCCAGTAGGGAGAAGAGTTAGGATGTTGTATCTTGAACTGCTTACAGAGTTCGGTGATCATCGCATTATTGAGATTCATACCATTGTCGGTGATAAAACTCTCTGGAACACCATACCAACAGACCAGGTTATGCCTGATAAACTGCACCACCATGTTCTTGGTCACAGTGCAAAAGAGGCAGCTTCAACCCACTTTGTGAAGTAATCGATGGCTAGCAGGATGAAGCGATGCCCATTGGAAGCGGTAAGCCTAATTTCTCCGATCATGTCAATGTCCCACATTGCAAAGGGCCACGGAGCTATCAAGACATTCAAAGGAACCGGAGGCACATGCACCTTATCAGCATAGATTTCGCACTTATGACAGGTTCGGGAATACTGATAACAATCTGCTTCCATAGTGGACCAGTAATATCCTGCCCGTAGGATCTTTTTAGCCATGGTATGTCCACTGGAATGGGTTCCGAAGGTACCTTCATGTAGATATGTCATAATCCTCTCTGCTTCGCTCTTGTCTACACACCGCAGTAAGGTAGAGTCATGGTTGCTCTTGTAGAGGATTCCATTACTGAGAAATAATTTTGCAGCGAACCTTCTCAGAAACTTCTTATCGTTGACAAATGCCCCTTCGGGATATTCTTGAGCCTCGAGATACCTTTTTACTTCGTGAAACTAGGGTTTATCTACTACCTCTTCGGTATCAATCTCACAGTAGTGCGCTGGTTCATCCAACCTCTCAATGGTGATTCGGGGATCTTCCTTTTCCCACCTGACCTTGAACATAGAAGACATGGTAGCTAGCGCGTCCGCTAACTGATTCTCCTCTCGTGGGAAATGTTCAAAGGTTACCTCCTCAAAGTGTGGGAGCAATGTCAACACGTGCTCTTTGTATGGGATGAGATTCAGATGTTTCGCATCCCATTCGCCTTTGATCTGACTTATCACTAAAGCTAAATCCCCTAAGACATTTAGGAACTTGATCCTAAGGTCGATATCAACTTTGAGACCCATGATGCAGGCTTCATACTCTGCCATTTTGTTAGTGTAGTTGAAACATAGTCAGGTAGTGAAAGGAGTGTGACAGCCCTCATGAGATATGATGACGGTGCCAATGCCATTACCGAGTGCGTTCGAAGCTTCGTCAAAAACGATAGTCCATCGGGATCCCTCCTCGGGTCCTTCATCTGGTCCAGGTTCTTCATAATCAGTTACTAGCATAATATTTTCGTCCGGGAACTCAAAATTCATGGACTAGTAGTCACCCACGGCCTGATGAGCCAAATTATCAGCCAATACACTCCCCTTGATTGCTTTTTGGGTTGTGTATTGTATATCATATTCAGTTTAGATCATCTTCCATCTCGCTATTCTTCTGGAGAGAGCAGGCATCTCGAAGATGTATTTAATTGGATCCATCTTAGATATCAACAAAGTAGTGTGGGTCAGGACATACTATCTTAGTCGGAGAGCAGCCCATTCCAAAGCACAACAAGTTTTCTCGAGCAGTGAGTATCTTGTCTCACAGTCGGTAATCTTTTTGCTAAGGTAGTATATTGCGTGCTCTTTTCGACCGAACTCGTCATGCTGCCCTAGCACCCCCCCCCCCCATTGAATTGTCTAGCACTATTAAGTACAATGTCAAAGGTCTTTCTTCAACCGGAGGCATCAGAATTGGAGGTCTTTGAAGGTATTCCTTGATTCTTTCGAAGGCAGTCTGGCATTCATCATTCCATTTTACCACTTGATCTTTCTTCAGAAGCTTGAAGATGGGCTCCCAAGTAGCGGTTAGATGTGAGATGAACCTGGCGATGTAATTTAGGTGTCCCAAGAAACCTCTAACCTCCTTCTCAGTACGGGGAGCCGGCATCTCTTGTATGGCCATTACCTTTGTGGGGTCTACCTGAATACCTTTGCCACTGACGATGAAACCCAGAAGCTTACCGGACCTTACCTCAAAGGTGCACTTGTTTGGATTCAACCTCAGCTTATATGTCTTCAACCTGTTGAAAAACTTTTGTAGATGATCAAGATGTTCCTCTTTGGTTTGAGACCTTGCTATCATGTCATCAATATAAACCTCGATCTCATAGTGAATCATATCATGGAACAAAGTGACCATGGCTCGCTGATAAGTTTCCCCAACATTCTTCAACCCCAAAGGCATCACCTTGTAACAGAAAGTTCCCCACTGTGTGACGAAGGTTGTCTTCTCCGTGTCTTCAGGAGCCATCTTGATCTGGTTGTAGCTAAAGAAACCATCCATGAAGGAGAAGATTTTTTGTTGTGCAGTGTTGTCGACCAGAACATCAATTTGAGGAACCGGGAAGTCATCCTTGGGGCTCTCCCTATTCAGATCTCTGTAATCCACACACTTTTGTACCTTGCCGTCCTTCTTAGGTACCAGAACGATGTTAGAAACCCACTGTGGATAGGAGGTGACAGCTAAGAACCCTGCGTCGAACTGCTTCATGACCTCTGCCTTGATCTTCTCTAACATTTCAGGGTGCATACGGAGGACCTTCTGTTTAACCAGAGGACAATCCTATTTAGTCGGTAGGCGGTGTACCACGATGTCAGTGTCTAAACCAGGCATGTCTTCATATGACCAGGCGAAGATCTCAATGTAGACGTGTAACATTTGTATCAACCACTGTTTGATCTTATCTTCCGGATTTTCACCAATCTTGACTTCTTTTATGTCCATCTCCGTGCCCAAGTTTATTGTCTCAACTGGCTCTTCATGAGGCTGTATAGCCTTCTCTTCCTGTTGTAATAGTCTAGCAAGTTCTCCAAGAACCTCACAATCGTCCTCACCTTCGTCCTTGGCTTGGTTGATCATACTTTCGAAGTCATAACTAGCAATAGCAGAACTGTTATCAATGCGATCCAGAGTGGATATGGATCTACAGTTTGATACATGAGTGTGTGTAAGCGCATAGCTGTATTGATAAAGTAAAGGCAGAAAAGAAAAATAGAGAGCGCAAAATTTGTATTCAAAGAAAGGTCCAATGCTTCATTGATGATATATGAAATGACATATAATAACCCTTATAGATAGAACCATTGTGCCTCGGGTAAGACAAAAGGCCAAAAAAGTTTAAATTGTTTATTACAAATTCAGAAAACAAGACAATTACTGTGGAATAAAAGAAGCTGGTATAAAATCTTTGGTTGTCCAATTACTCGGTCCACCGTTGGTAGTCGGGTAAATCCAACTGTCAATATCAAAGTCTTCCTCACTGTCTTCAATAGCGTTGACCCCACGATTGCTGATGCGTATGGGAGGTCCTCCAGCCCGAGCGTGTCGAACAACCTTTTGAGCCCCTGAAGTAAAGCCCAAACCAAATTTGTTAGTTTTGTGAGTAAAATCAGAGAGTTGTCCCCAATTGGTACACCCACCTTCTACAACTACTGCTCTGGCGTCCTTGAGAGAAGCCATCTTCAGAGGACGCTTGGTGTCGGTAGTGGTCTCAGTTGACACCAAAATTTGGGGAACCTATTCAAAGTTCTGACAAGGATTCTCTATGAATTCTCCGTCCATCTCTACATACATGAAGGATTTCAGGTGACTCACCATATACTCCTCTTCGCCATGCACATAGACAATCTTCCCCTTTACCGAATATTTCAGCATTTGGTGTAGTGTAGAAGTAATAACCCCAACTTCATGGATCCAAGGATGACCCAGCAAACAGGAGTATGATGGCCTAATTACCACCATGTAGAAGGTGGACTCAAAGGTATGAGAGCCCACCTTGACAGGGATGTCCACCTCCCCATACAATATTCTCTTTGACCCGTCAAAAGCCCTTACCACAATGTTACTGGGCTTTAGGGTCAAGCCTCACAATCTAGTCGATCGAGAGCCTTCTTAGGCAGGACATTCAGTAAAGACCCATTATCCGCCAGCACATGAGCCATAGTTGTGCCCCTGCATTCGATCGAGACATGCAAAGCATAATTATGCTTCCTCCCTTTTGGCGTTAAGTCGACATCTGAAAAGCCCAGCCCATTGTCAGCAGTCAAGCTGGCCACACAATCTTTGAATTGATCAGCTGAGGTTTCTTGCGGCACATGCACAGTCTTGAGGAATGTAATTAAAGCCTTCGCATGGGCCTCAGAACATAACAGCAAAGACAACATCGATATCTTCGAAGGAGTCTGCCCTAACTGCTCGACCACATTGTAGTCGCTCTTTTTGATTATTTTTAAGACTTCCTCTATCTCTTGCTTAGAGGATTCCATAATAACTTTTCTAGATGCTTCCGTCCGGGCGGGCTAACCTACATCTTCTTTTCCTCGAGTCCCAGATGACTCATCGGCAAGGGTAACAAATGGAGTAAGAACGGGAGTAGTAGCTGAAGTATTAGCATGAACAACATATGGGATAACAACAGGCTTATTGACAGTCTTTGGGGAAATCTTGGGAGATAAAAACCTTCCACTTATGGTAATCTTGCTGGTCCCGACAATGTTACTGACATCGGGATCAACCTCTATATTCTTCAAATCCTGTTTAACGCCATGATAGTAAATCTCGGCACCGTAATGCCAAGGGACAACTTTATCTGAGCTGTATGGGACAGGACTAGGACAAGTGATTATTAACAGAGCGACTCTCAGAGTGGGTGTAATCCTAACAGGTCTTCTCGAGGATGCCTTGGAAGGATTTGCGGAAATGGTTATAATAGCAATATCTTTACACAGAACAGTTGGAATCAAAGTCTTTTCGAACAAAATTTCTCTGTTATCCTTCAGGCGTTGGACACCTGTTTTTAGCAAATAGCAACCAGAAGGCAGAGATGAACACATGTGGCAATCTTCACCACAACCCAGAAATAAACCGGCCAAAAATAAATTCTTCTTAACAGTCATAAGAGGAATAGAAACTTCATCCACTGAGGTCACGAACAGATCGGTATCAACGGTGTTAACTCCATGGTTGTGCTTAGGCATGGGAGCAGTTATGACATTGGGCTTCTCCAGAGCATCGAAATCAATCTCCTTGTCTTCAATCATATCTTGTACTTTGTTTCTTAGAGCCCAGCAGTCATTTGTATCATGACCAGGACTCTTAGAATGATAGGCACACCAGGCGTTTGGATTGTACCAAGGAGACATGGTATTAGGATTCTTGGGAGCCTCCTTCAAGGTTGCCAAGTATGATCTCAGCAAATGGGGTATAACTTCTGTCAATGTCATGTTAATCCGGGTAAACTACCTTTGTCGTCTTTCTACCCTTTGCTGATTGTTTCATTGTGGGGTCGCCGCAGGCCTAGGTATCACCATAACACCTACTGTTGAACGGTAGTCAGTTCAGCTTTTACCTCTTGGGCCATAAACGACACTGACCTCCTTCTTATCCGTGAAGGGCTTCTTTGCTGAACTTGACGAGGTATCCTTCTTTATTTTACCGCTCCGGATCCCAGCTTCTACCCTCTCTCCAGTTAATATCAGCTCAGTGAAACCAACTGACGAGCTGCCAATCAAATGGTTGAAGAATGGACCAGACAGTGTCCCAAGAAACATGTCAACCAACTCCTTGTCAGATAAAGGGGGTTGAACTCTCCCAGCCAAGTCTCTCCACTTCTACGTATAGTCCTTAAAGCCTTCACCTGCACCCATGGACATATTCTGGAGTTGAGTACGAGTAGGGGCCAGGTCGGCATTGTATTGATACTGCTTGTAAAAAGCAGCAGCCAAATCCTCCCAGTTTCAGACATTGGTTCCCTCCAATTGGTAGAACCATTCAAGCTGAGTCCCTGACAGGCTGTCTTGAAAGAAGTGAACCCACAAGTTTCTATCAGCAGTGTGGGGCTGGATCTTCCTTACATAGGAACGAAGATGGAGCTTTGGGAAAGACACCTCATCATATTTTGCAAAAACTGGAGCCTTAAATTTCTGCGGGATGACCACTCCCGACACCAATCCCAGTTCTTCGAAGTCCAACCCAGGTATTCTCTGGACTTCCATAGCGCTTATGCGATCCTTTAACTGCTTGTATCTATCCTCAATGGGAGGATATTGCTCATCATTGTAGTCGGTATCATTATCAGAAACTTCAGGACTGGGGTCCTCTTCCCTTGTCTGCCTCTCTTGATTCTCCCCTTCTTTGGACGAGGAGGTCAGATTGACTGATTGCTTTAGTGGCCCCCTGAATCTTCTGCCCATATTAAGGATACCAACGGGTTTCTTCTTCTTCTTCTTCTTCTTCTTCTTCTTCTTCTTCTCTTTCAGGATAAGGTCCTTCAGATCCTCCTGTCCTTTTTCCAGAGTTATGAACATTTGTTGAAATTGGGAATTTTGTGCCTGAAGATCTTTGATGCTTTGTTCAGAAGACATTTTTTCTGAAATAAACAGCGAAGGAGATGAGAAACCTGTAATGGTACTTGCTTATGCAATGTTATGGATGATATGCGTATGCAATGACTTCAAGGAAATTAGAGATTCAAATTTGCTTTAGACAAAAAGGAAACACACGTTATATTAATAAATTAAAGCCTGAGTACATCATGACTCTTTGGGTTTACAAAGAAATACAAAAACTTTAAGATAAAAAGGTTGTGCGCATCCTTTTTGGTGCGATGTAGGCGTTTAGAGTCCGCTCCTCATGAAGCTGTTTGGTGAGCTCCAGATTCTTCTTCTCACTGGCGTAGAATTGGGCCTTTGAAGTGTCTCGTTCCCCCTTAAGATGTATCCAATCCCTTTGTAAGTCTTCAAGAGAGGTGGGTATGTCAGGATGCAGGATAGTGTATGGAACGTCTCCTTCCACAACAGGCTCTACGATTATCGGGAGGATGGAGGGGTAAGGCATCATAAGAATTTGAGCACGAGCTCGCACCCATTTGAGGTAAGGCTCAAGAGGGATAGAATTCTTGTGTCCCAATGTCTTTCTATCTACCTTGTTCAACATCCTCCAGGCTCGGATAAACCTCTAGCGATGACCTTGATTGTCACTATCGTAGTCAAATACTAACCCTTGAATCAGCATCTCATGGGGATCATCCCTTCGGGCATAACCGAACTGTCTTAAAGCTAAGTAGAGGTTATAGGTGATACCTCCCATAATTCCAAGTAAGGGGAGATTAGGGAATTCTCAACAACGAATGACGATGATAACATTCTCTTTAGATCGGCAACACCAATGGATGTCTGAATGTTTGAGCTTCACCAACTTTTATGACCACCTTGAGCCTTGTTCGTTCTTCAATACAAATTGGGGAAGATGCGAAATAAACCATCTTTCCAAGAGAGGGGTGCAACACATAAGGATACCTCTTTTCCTCATAGTGCGAGTGTGAAAGGAATGTAAGATGTCTCCTAGCAAAGTAGGCACCGGGTTGTGAGACATGAAGATTTTGACGGTGTTCACATCTATGAGTTGGTCAAGGTTTGGAAACAGAACCATCCCATAGATGAGGAGAGCCACAATTTCCTAAAAATCTTGCAAATCCAAAGAGTTCCAACAATTTTTGGCTTTCTCAAACAAGAACTTTGCTAGGAAACCCTTGACACCACTCCTTGTCTCCCAATTAGTTATGATATCAGATGGTTTCAAGTGTAGAGCTTGAGTCGTCTCTTCGGGATTTGGATCTCTTTCTGTACCATTGAAAGGTAGTTGATTAAGGATGGGAATCCTCAAGAGTTGGGAGAATTCTTCCAAAGTTGGCACAAGTTGGTAATCAGGAAATGTGAAGCAATGGTGTAAAGGATCAAAGAACTGAAAGAGCACCTTCATCATGTCTTCATTAGTGTTGGAAGTGACCAAGCTTAGTAGGTGACCATGTCTTTCGGTGAATGGAGAATTTTCAGGAATCTTTGAAGCTAGCTCTTTGAGTTGAGGAGGAATCCTTACGAGATTGACTTGAATAGTTTTCCTGCGAATAGAATCCATGTCCTTCAAAACAGAACAAAGATAAATCCCAAAATCCTTGAAATGGTTAGTGAATAAGTATGATGTTATGATGTTCATGATATTATGCACAAGTATATATACACAAACAAAGCAAACAAGTCCTTAAGTTTAGGCTTGCATGGAGTCTCATAGGTAAGTACCATCTTGAAGTTTTAGTTGGCTCAAACCTGTCCTAGCAATAGTAACTGGGTTCTAAGGAGCTTAATATCACTGATTTGTTTTCTTGGTCATTTTTTTAGCACAAGCCTCTTTAATATCGACCGAAATATCCCAAAAAACCAAACCTCAATGAGTGTAGTATCGAGTATCTACCAACTTTAGACTGCACCAAAGTCAGTCATCTCACTACGTCCTAATGGCCAAGTTGGTCACGTAAAGGTTCTAAAAGTTCATTAGTGCTTCATGACATCACTCAGCGGCCCTGTATTCTCCTTGATTAACTCAAGGGCTACCGGTACCCACAAATATGTCGCACTAAAGTAGCTATTGCTTAGACCATGTCGGTATACCCCGCACAGTTTCCACAATGTATTGCTACTTACCTATAAGGTATCCCAAATCTGGGTAGAGGATTCAATCCCAAACAAAGAACCATAATGTAAAGCATACAAGTCAAACAATAAAAGCAAGTAAATGTGATCTAACCCTAAGGTAACCCCACATTTAGAATACTCCCCAGCAGAGTCGCCAGTTTTGTGGTACGGTGGGAGAACTGACTTGGTCGTTTTGCGTTTGTATTCGCAAATGTTGCGGTTTAGCAAGAGTCACCACTGACTTTTCTTTTATCCAAAAGGAAAGGTGCAAAGCACAGGAAATACCTTTAGAGATGTTTTCTTGAGTTCGGGGGGTAGATTATGAAAAGGGAAGGTGTTAGCACCACTTTCATCCATGGTTTTCCATGGGCTCTTAGTTGCTTTCTAGATCACTTGCTTTGTTCGAAAGTTATGCTTTTGCATTGTAAGTTTTGAAAGTATTTTGAAAAACCGTCTTTTTAATGGTTCTCGTCTCTATAAGAACGCGTACAAAGTGTTGTATTTTGAAAATGTTTCAAAATGAGAGTGTTGGTGTATAAAATGTTTTTGTTGTGAGCAAGCGAGCAACTAGGAGTGAATCTACCTACTCAAAAGGTCTTAGATGTTCTTTTCCTCCTCCTTTAGATGTTGCTATCTTACGATTGATTTGGTAAGAAGCCCCATCGTTGGATGTGAAGGGACGAGCGTGGGACGTTTTTATAGTCATAGAAGGAAACCTATGGGACGTTTTAGCAATGTCATTTTAGGGACTAGATCGTTTATCGAAGGCAACATCGAGGGTCATCGAGGGTCTACGATCTTTTATCGAGGGTCTTTTGCTAAAACGCCCATGTTCGAGGGACAAGACTACTTTTACGATAGGCCACAAGGTGGGATTACCCTAAGGGTGCTAGTGTGCAAGTGTGTTTGATTGCATGCATTTTAGTCTTGATTAGGGTTATCTATTTGTTGATTTCATATTTTGCCATACACATCCTAATTACTAGAATTTTATATTTGAAATGCGATAAATTGCAGAAATATAAAAGTCCTACGCTATTACAATATTTTAGGGATGGGGGGTTGTAAGAATTTAAATCCTATTTAACTATTACAACCATATTAAAATGTACAACGCAAGAAAGAAAAAAGACTTTGTTTAGAAAATGGTTTTTTTGTCTTAATAGATTTTAAAAAAAGGAAATAAATTAGTTAGTAAAAAGAAAATATTTTTATGTCTTTTTTATATTGATAAAAAGAGTATTAATATTGAAAATGATAAAAAGGAAAATAAATGAAAGATAGAAACAGCGTGCTGCTGCAAGCAAAACAACAAGGATCAGAAGTTCTGAAGTCAGGCGCGTTGTGACTCAGAAAGGAATGTCAGTGGGAATCAGAAGTTCTAGATTGATACACTCTGAGATCCTGCAAGAAACATTAGAGGGAAAGGAACTAGAGGTTCTTGGTGGTATTCAGAAAGTGAGCCAAAATCAGAAGTTTTGTGTTGTGCTAAAACAGTGAGTGAACACCAGAAGTTATGTGTGTTAAAACAGTAAGAAAACCTAGAAGTTATGTGTGTGTTAAAACAGTAAGAAAGCCTAGAAGTTTTGTGTGTTTAACGTGTTGGGAGAACTCAGAAATTCTGTGCTATGCTAAAATAGTGAGTGAAAAACAGGGGTTCTGTGACACATTTCAACTCCTTCTTCATATTAATCAGTACATCAGCAATTTATTCAGTATTTAACAAACAACAGATCAGAAGGATAAAAGCACAATAGTTTATAGAAGTACAAATCCCTAATCTGAGCCTAGCCCTAATCAAGAAGTTCTGATCCACAGTTTTCCTACTTATGCAATGATATGGACAATACTAATATTGTAATATTTACATATTTTAATGATGTTCTGAATGAAAAGATGCAAAGTTAGAAATATTACCTTGAACCTGAAACGTGGGCTTGGAACTTGAACTGCTGCCTTTAGATGTTATAGAATAAGCAAGAGCAACGGAAGAGAATATGCCAAGTTCTTTGACTCAAAGGGAAGAACAAAGGTTTTGGTTTTCTGTTTGGGAATTCTGGATTTTTATGAAGGTTTCACGGTTTTCTTTTCTCTCTTTTGACAATTTTCTCTCTCCAAAAGCCAGCCCCTTTAACGTGTGATGGAGCCAATTATTTATAGATGGGTTTTCTGTGGTTTTGGGGGGGGGGGGGGACAGATGGGATTTAAACCCTTTTGGTATATTGTACCATTTCTTTTTTGTCACAGTTTTTGTATGCTAATTTGGTGCAAATATAGGGTTTGAGAAAAATGCAGGCATGGACTAGATCAGCAGCAATTTGGAGTGTTGTGGCAGTTGGTTGCAGGACTGTGCTATAACAGTGCAGTAGGCTGTTCAAACAAGGTTTTGGGGCTTTGTGATATTCTGATCGAAGAATATGCTGAAGGGTCATGTTCTGATTGAAGAACTATGTTCTAAACCATGTTTGCAACTTCTGACTGCACTTGCGTGGAGGCTGGCTCAAAAGTTATGAAGTATCATATTCTCTTAACACTTAGAAAATTTTCTAAATGTTTAGAAACTTGATTTTTTCAAAGTAATTTCTGACTTCTGATTTTTGATGAACCAATTTCATGTCTTGATGAAATATAATTGTTGGAACTTGATTTTTGATCTAAAAGTCAAAGTTTGACTTTTCAGTGTGCTTTTGACCATTTTACCCTTGTGAATGATTTTCTTGAAAAGTTATAATTCAATAGTTGAGACTTGATAGAAGCAAACATGAGGGTCCAGGATGATCCTTTGAGAAATGAGAGGGAAAATTTTGTGGTACAATAGACGGGAACAACCTTTAACTTTGGTTTTGAATGGTGTATGGATGATTTGGTCAAGAAACACTTGAGGGAAATTGGAGTTTGAATGCAAGAATCAGAAACTAACGGGTTTTGTATTTGTGTTTGAAGTTTCGGATTCCTGGAATTTTTAGCAAGGTTTCAAAGCTTTTTCTTTTCAAATTTTCCACCCCCGCTCACAATTGCAAATGAAGTTCAATTTATAGGCAAGAATTTTGTAGCTTGGCAAAGTCCAAAGTACCATCATCATGCTAGCGTGCTGGCTTGTTCTTGAAGCAAGTTAAACAAGTATGGTGGTTAGTCGCTTTTAGTCGTGCCTAAGCTGGATTTGTAAGCATGAATTAAGGAAAAGCACCCTCAAAAGCAAAAGCAAAGCATGGGCCTAGCATACTCTTGTACAACAATTTTCTTTTTCAAGGACAACAATGTACTTTTATGCCACGCGTGGGGAAATCCTTTGGATAAAAACTCAAAAGTAGTTGTGAGCATTAAATGATTATGATATTTATTAAACCAGAAATCATGTGCTATGAGATTATGCATCATAGCTTAATTCTGGGTCAGAAGTTCAGCATCAACGCAACTTAGAATAAACATCCAATTTCTGATCCTTGAATCTCTTTGCTCCAGTATGTTCTGAGCGAGTTCTCAGACTTTCCAGATAACTTATGGCATGCTTTGTAAGCCCTCTTTAAGTTACTTTTTCAACTTCTAACTAAACCTATGTAAAAATTGGCCCAAATGTTGTAAACAAATTCTGATTTGAAAATGCTCAAAATTTACTAAGTGTTTAAGTTTCAAGGGCGTGACTTTGAGGATGTATAACTTGAAATCCCAGCATTTCTAGAAGAAGTTTTATTCTGCAATGTTTTAGGTCTCATTGGGATCTAAAACTCTTGAGTTATAAGTTCTTCCAAAATCAGCTTGCATCATGGTGAAAATCTGGCCAGAAGTTCTGAGCTTGTCATATTTTTTAAACACTTAAAAAAATTCTTTGTATTTAGAATTTTGACTTTTCCAAAGTAATTTTGACTTTTGAATTTCTTGATGAAACAAAATTCATATTTCAACATGTCTTGATGAAATATGATTCTTGAAACTTGATTTTTGATCCAAAAGTCAAAGTTTGACTTTTTAGTATGCAAATGACCATTTTGCCCTTGTGAATGACTTTTTTGGAAAATTTGTGATTCAAGACTTGGAATTGGATGGAAGCAAACCTGAGGGTCCAGGATGATCCTTTGAGAAATGAGAGGGAAAATTTTGGGGTACAACACACAGGAGAAGAGTTAGATCGTTGTTTACACTCTAATTCAACATATCTTATATAGAAAGAAATCTTCATAACACGCTTATTTAGAGAAGTTCTCAAGATACAACTTCTGAGTGCACTAAATGCTGCGAATAGGAACTCCGTTATTCTGATTCATATAGTTCTGGAAATAAGTAAAGGAGTCCCAACGGTAACATACATCTTCTGAAGCGTTTTGAAGCAAGCATGTTCTGAAGCGTTATATTTCATTTATGGCTATTCAAAACTAACGGCTGAAAGAGGATAAGAATCTCTATGTTTGGAAAGTTCTTTAATTACTATTTATCAACATTCCAAAAGCTCCTCAAATATGTTGCCTATATATACAAGACTTAAAGGAGAAGTCATTTACGATTTGGCTGCATATAACAAACGAAATATTTTCATCACCTTCATCTTATAAAAATTCATTTGTGTAAAACATCACTTGTGTGATACTATTTTACTAGAAAACACATATTGTACACTCTTTCAAATATTGTATTGTGTAATACCTTGAGAAAATCGGGTTGTGGTTTAAACTCAAGAAGAAGTTGATGGTTGTCATTGTATCTGTGTAATCAAGTTTGATTAGTGGATTAAGACCTCGTTGAGAGAGGCAAAATCAACTTGGCGGGTGGACTGAAGTAGTTTGAGTTCAAATGAACCAGGATAACCAATGTGTCTTTTACTTTAAGTTTTAAAAACCCCAATTCAACCCCCCTTCTTGTGTTTTTCCATTCTTCAATTGGTATTAGAGCGCCTGGTTCAGAGTAAAAACACTTAACCGTGTTAGAAAAAGATCCAAGCAAGAAATACACTATGGTGGGACCAAGTCAGAACATCAGCAATAGTTATCATAATGAGAAAGACAGAATCAGTAGCAAACCTACAATATTTGATGGTGAAAACCTCGATTACTGGAAAGACAAATTCAAGAGTTTCTTTCTAGCTCATGATGCTGATCTCTGGGATATGGCAACTGATGGGTACATTCATCCAATTGACGAAAGCGGTCAGAAGATTGACATCAAAAGAATGAGAGATCATCAAAAGAGGGAATTCAGAAATCATCACAAGGCCAGAACAATTCTCTTGAGTGTTATCTCGTATACAAAGTATGAGAAAATCACAAATAGAGAATCAGCAAAACACATATTTGACTCCTTGAGAATGATGCATGAAGGAAATACGCAAGTCAAAGAAACCAAATCTCTTGCACTCATTCAGAAGTATGAAGCCTTCAAAATGGAAGAAGATGAAACCTTTGAAACAATGTTCTCAAGATTTCAGATTTTGGTTGCTAGGCTAAGAGTTATGGATAAAGGGTACTCAACTACATATCATGTAAAGAAAATCATCAGAAGTTTACCCTAGAAATGGAGACCCATGGTCGCAGCTCTTAGACTGCCCAAAGATCTGAACAAAATCTCTCTTGAAGAACTTGTCATCTCCCTGAGAAGTCATGAGATAGAGTTAGAAGAAGATGATCCATAGAAGAACGGTAAATCTTTAGCTCTTAAATCTAACAAAAAATATGAACCGGAAGTTTTGCAGGAAAAAGAAGAAACTCTGGTGGATCCTCATCAGAAGAAGACAAACTGTCTCTTCTCTCTAGAAGAGTCAATCAGCTATGCAAGCACATGTAGAGGAAGTTCAGAACTTCCAGAAGAACGGGAAATCATTCTGATTCATCTTCTAGATACAGAATATCAAGTAATAGAGACATTGTATGCTACGAATGCAATGAACAAGGGCAATACAAGAGAGAATGTCTAAATCATCAAAAATAGAAACCTAAAAAGAAGTTATTCAAGGAAAAGAAGAAAAGCCTCATGGAAACATGGGATGACTCAGATTCTTCTGAAGCTGAAACAGAATCAGAAGATGAAAGAGCCAACATAGACCTAATGGCCAACGTATCAGATGACACTAGATCATCTGGATCAGAATCAGACTCAGAGGCAGAAGAGGTATTCTCTAACATTTCTAGATCTCAATTAGAAGAACGTCTGTCAGAAATTCTTGAAAGATATCAGCAGCTTCGAGTCATAAACAAGAACCTGAAAAAGGATCTAGTTTCTGACTCTGAAGAAACTAAGAAACCAAGATCAGAAAACTTTGAGCTTAAAGAAACAACTTCTAAACTATAAAATAAATTACAAAAGGCTCAGAAAGAAACTGTCTCAGAAGTTCCTAGTAACTCTGATAAGATCATAAAGGAATATGATCATAGCTATTAAAAAATTCTTGCTAAAAACATGGATAGAAGCAAGATGGCTTCAATGATCTATGGAGTCAGCTGAAATGGCAGAAAAGGAATAGGATACAAGGGTAAAGTATCTCAACCTAATAAAGTTAAGGATATGGTCTTAAAACATACACCTCTTTATTCTCACTTCACCTATGGGCACACACATGACATAAAGTATACTAGTGATGCTTTTTCTGCTAAACCAAAATTCAAATAGAATTTTGGTAACTCTAACAAACAAGGACCCAAAATGATATGGGTACCTAAGGAAAAAATTATTTATGATGCAGATGTCTTTAACAAAAACATTGAAACACCAATCTTGGTACCTAGACTCTAGATTCTCACGACACATGACGGGAAGAAAGCATTTTCTCCAAATCCCGAAGCTTAAATCTAGAGGCTACGTAGGTTTCGGAGGCAATCAGAAAGGAAAGATTATTGGCTCTGGAACTATTGGTAATGATACACTTCCTTCTATAACTAATGTTTTGTTAGTAGATGGATTAATGCATAACCTGTTATCCATAAGTCAATTAAGTGATAATGGTTATGATATAATCTTCAATCAAAAGTCTTGTAAAGCAGATAGTCAGAAAGATGGATATGTCCTCTTTAATGGAAAGAGAAAGAACAACATTTACAAAATAACACTTCCTGAACTAAAAATTCAGAATGTAAAATGCCTATTGTAGGTTAACGATGAGCAATGAGTCTGGCACAGAATATTGGGGCATGTTAGTATGAGAAGGATATCTCATATTAATAAACTCAATCTGGTCAGAGGACTTCCTAACCTGAAGTTCAGCTCAGATGCTCTATGTGAAGCATGTAAAAAAGGCAAGTTTGCAAAACCTTCTTTCAAAACAAAAAATGTTATTTCTACCTCTAGACCATTAGAACTTCTGCATATAGATCTATTTGGACCAGTGAAAACTGCATCCATTAGTGGCAAGAAGTATGGATTAGTGATTGTAGATGAGTATAGAAGATGGACATGGGTAAATTTCTTAAGACACAAGGACGAGTCACATTCTGTGTTCTTTGCTTTCTGTAGCCAAGTTCAAAATGAAAAAGATCTTAGAATTTTTAAAGTCAGAAGTGATCATGGTGGGGAATTTGAAAACAAAAAATTTTAATTATCTTTTAATGAGAATGGCATCTCTCATGATTTATCTTGTCCTAGAACTCATCAACAAAATGGAGTTGTAGAGCGAAAGAATAAAACTTTACAAGAAATGGCCAGAACCATGATCAACGAGACTAACATTGCTAAGAACTTCTGGGTATAAGAAATTAACACAACATATTATATTCAGAATAGAATCTCCATAAGACCTATTCTGGATAAGACTCCATATGAACTGTGGAAGAACATAAAGCCCACCGTTTCTTATTTTCATCCATTCGGATGTACTTGTTTCATCCTAAACACTAAAGAACATTTGAACAAGTTTGACTCTAAAGCACAAAAGTGTCTCATATTAGGATACTCTGAATGTTCAAGAGGTTATAGAGTATATAACACAGAAACACGAATTGTGGAAGAGTCTATCAGTGTCAGATTTGATGATAAGCTTGGCTCTCAAAAGTCAAAGCAGGGTAATTTTTTTGCAGATATAGAAGTTCAACTTACAGGTACTGAAGACACTGCATCAGAAGTTGCTCACAAAAATCATAGTCAACTCCAGAAGAAGCTGTCACAAACATTATAGCAACATCTGAAGAGCCTCTCCAGAAAAGACAATCCAGAAGCAGTTTAGCTCATCCAGAAAACAAGATTCTGGGAAAGAAAGAAGATCCAATCAAAACAAGATCTACATTCATAAATTCTGAAGAATCTCTCATGGGATTAGTGTCGCTGATTGAGCTAACTTCCATTGACGGATCCCTTCTGGATTATGATTGGATACATGCAATGGAGGAAGAATTTAGCCAGTTCACCAGAAACTATGTGTGGGATCTAGTTCCTAAACCAAAAGGGTTTAACATCATTGGAACTAAATGGGTATTCAGGAAAAAACTAAATGAACAAGGAGACATCGTCAGTAACAAAGCACGACTGGTGGCATAAGGTTATAGTGAGCAATAGGGGATAACATATATAGAAACCTTTGCTCTAGTCTCCAGGTTAGAATCTATCATACTTTTAATTTCTTTTGCAGTAAATAACGACATAACTCTTTATCAGATGAATGTTAAAAGTTCATTTTTAAATGGTTACATTGATGAAGAAGTTTATATGCAGCAACCCCCTGGTTTTGAAAATTCAAAACATCCAGATTATGTCTATAAACTTAAGAAATCATTATATGGTCAGAAACAAGCTCCCGGAGCTTGGTATGAAAGACTAAGTAACTTTATCTTAGAAAATAATTTTACCAGAGGGAAGGTAGACACTTCTTTATTCTGTAAACTATTTAAAAATGACATTTTTTTCAAATTTACGTAGATGATATTATTTTTGGATATACTAAAGCCTCTCTAGGAAGAGAATTTGCTAAATCTATGCAGGCAGAATTTGAAATGAGATTGATGGGAGAACTCAAGTTCTTTCTGGGTATCCAAATCAATAAAACTCCAGAAGGGACCTACATACATCAAAGAAAGTATGTCAAAGAACTTCTGAAGAAATTTTACTTGTCAGAATGTAAGCCATCCAAAGCTCCTATGCATCCCACATGCGTTCTATAAAAGGAAGAAGTAAGTAAGAAGGTAGAACAAAAGATCTACAGAGGTATGATTTGTTCTCTCTTATATTTAACAACTTCAAGACATGATATTTTGTATAGTGTCTGTCTATGTTCTAGATTCCAATCAGATCCTAGAGAATATCACTTAACAGCTGTTAAGCGAATTTTAAAGTATCTGAAAGGTACTACTAATCTTGGTCTTTGTTATAGAAAAATCAAAGAATACAAATTAGTAGGGTACTGTGACGCTGACTTCGCTGGAGACAGAATAAAAAGGAAAAGTAATTCTAGAAGCTGCCAATTTCTGGGAAACAATCTAATCTTGTGGTCCAGCAAGAGGCAATCCACCATTACATTATCAACTGCTAAAGCTGAATATATAACAACAGCTGGATACAACACACAAATGCTCTAGATGAAAAGCCAACTTGAAGACTTCAACATATATGAGAGTAACATACCAATTCTCTGTGACAATACTTCTGCTATATGTCTTTCAAAAAATCCCATTATACATTCTAGGGCTAAGCATATAGAAATTAAACATCATTTTATTAGGGTATATATTCAAAAAGGAATTCTTTCATTAAAATTCATAGACACATACCATCAATGGGCTGATGTTTTCACTAAACCCCTTTCTGAAGATAGGTTTAATTTCATTCTAAAACATCTCAGCATGAAATTCCCAGAATGATAGTTTTGTTTATGCATAACGTTAACCCTCAAAAATTTATGCCTTTATTTTTTTTTTGTGAACATCTGATCAATAGTTCTTCAAAAGTAAGAAGGAAAGTTGTATCAGGATCTACCTAAGAAGATATGAACATTCTCCAAATGGTTCATTTCAAAGATAGAAGCTTGCAGTTCACAATATCAACATTTGTCAGCTCAACGCAAGGTTTTCCTCTAAGGATGAACAAGTGTTTAAATTCTGAAGAGACTTAAATGTTGATTGGATGCATTGACACTCGTGTCATATCGGTAATTGTTTCATATTTTTACGCTATCCCTCTTTCTCAGTAATCATTAACGCTAGTAACATTCTCTTTAAACCCTTTTCTTGTTAATTAAGTCTCCTATTTTCCTATATATACGTTGCTCACTTTCACTATTACTTTTCCACTTTCAATTTGTTTTTCTCTCTTAATTCTGTTCAATCTTTTAAAAACCCTAAAGAGTCTGTGTGAATAATGGCTTCCTCCCAAAAACTTTCTCAAAGCTCTCAAAGCATTCTTGGCTCTTCTTCTTCAACAACCGAAAGGTACGAAGAATCCTCAAGAACTCTCCTTACTCCCATTGATTCGCTGGAAGTTCTGTGTGAGCTCATTGTAGACTTCGCCAGTATGAAGGAAAACAAATATGATTTAACCGCTGATGTTGAGTTCTAAGGATGGAACAAGTACTTTGATCGCCTATTGGGTCCAGTTTTTCCAAGACTTGTTAAAGAATTCTGGATCCACGCTACAACAATTTCAAAAGGAATTTTTACTTCTAGCCAACCATCCAACAAAATCAAAGATCTGGAAGATTACCTCAGAATTTGGTCAAAAATCATTTTGGGTTGCATCAATCACAGAAAACCCACAAGTTCTCCAGACTATATCAACATTGATCAACAATATCTTCTGTACTTCATAGCCACCAAAGAAAAGGTTAATCTCCCACATCTTATATTCAATCATCTGAAGACCAGCATCAAAGAGACAAGAGAAGAAGAAAGAACAAAGAGAGATTGGATCCCTTTGGGCAGACTCATTTCAGATATTCTGACAGAAAACAAACTGATAGAACATCTGACTGAAGCTCAATAAGTTAGCACTCTGGGAGCTTGTGTTGGTAAACCTCTCAACACCAAGAATCTGAAGAAGATGATGATTATTAAAACAATCAAGAAGGATCCAACAATAACAACCAAGGAAGTCATTACCACTAGAGGAGTACATCTAAAAGATTTTCCTCTCTTCTCTCAAACAGATGCTTCTCCAGATATTATTCTCAAATATCTGGATGCTTGCCAAAGGGACGAGACAAATCCAGAAGTGAACATCCGTGATCTGAGACAACAACCTCTGGAAGTTGCTCTCAAAAAATCAAGGAAAAGGAAAGTTGCTGGAGAAGGAACTTCTCAGAAGACTCCCAAAGCTGCTAAAAAGAAAGGTAATCCATCTTTTATTTCTGTTGTTGAATCAATACTATTACCAACATCTGAAAACCCTCCTTCTCCAAAACCCACAAAAGATCCATCGCCTCTAACCTTTGATTACTTTGACATTGACTTTGACACCTCACTATATCTAGATAACCTTCTGAACAATCCACTTACTACCCATCTTGACCAAAATCAGCCTGAACTTGCTCAAGTTCTTTCTGATATTGATCAATTTGAGGCGCTGTTTGAAGCTCCCCACACAGAAAATCCAAACTTTGACTCTGATACCACAACATCCATTCCTGGAATCACCTTCCCTCTCATGGTCTGTCAACCACCCATAATTCCCTTAACTTCCTCACAAAACCTCTCCATCCCAAATATTCTATCTCCCTATCAATCCACTCCACCAAACTCACCAAATTCACCCATTGCTATTTCTGACTCTCCCTCTCCCAATAACAACCCAGAAAAATCCCTTTCGAATAGTTATAGACTTAGAAGCCCTGGACAATCTCGTCACAAGTTCTCAAAAAATCATCATTCCAAAACCAAAACCAAATATTTCCAAAGCAGGTGTTGGTAAATCTCTGCTGATTTTTGAAACAGAAATACGGGAATGGGTTAACTCTATGAAGCTAGCTTGCATAGAGAATCTTAATCCAGTTGCTTCTGATTCTCATTAGAACCAGTTCAGAAAATGGTTTTACTCTAAATCCCTGAAACTCAAGGAGCTAAGTTCTGAAATTATTCAATATTACTTCTGTGATCATCTGAATATCTTCAAGGATCAAGTTCTACGTCACTGGGAAAAGAAGCCACTCCTTCTGCTAGACAATGTCCCTTGGGAAGATCATCAGCCAACAGAATGTGGCAATCCATCCTCTAATCCTCTTCCTCTGGTTAGGTTTCAAGACAAAGGCAAGGAAGTTGAAAAAGCTCCTGAGTCAGAATCATCTGCAGCTTGTTCTGAAAAAGTGATTTCTTCTGCTGATATACCATTTTCATCTCTTGTGCTGCAAACTCTGGAGGAGTTGAAGAAAGAGAATTTTGTGTTTAAGGAAAGGCTAGACAAGAAGGATGATACGTGAAAGGAAATCAAGGGGATTCTTGGAATACAAGAGGAATCAAACAGTCAGATCAATAGTTTATTGGAAGCCTTGTTCACACGACTTCCACCACCTCAAACTTAGTTCTGAAATTTTTTTCTTCATTTTTGTATTTGTTTCCTTCATAGTGTGTTTTTATTGGAATCTTTTTGAATACAACATGCCTTTTATTGTCTAACGTGTTTTTATTGCTTTTTGATTCTTGACAAAAAAGGGGGAGAACATAAGATATTTTAAATATAACAATATCGAGACTCGGTCTCAAACATTTTGAATATCATAACTTCCATTGTTTTTTTCTGAAAGCAAAACAAGAACAAACTCTATTGAGGACAGAAGTGGACACATCAAAAATCTTTTTCTCCAAAACACTGATCAGAACAATCTTCGAGGAAGTACTTCTTCTCTATCGGAGTATCCAACTCGGGGGGAGACTTTAAATGCTTTATGTTCTTTAAGTTTATATCAAAATATCCAAGTTTTTGTCATCGTCAAAAATGGGGAGATTGTTAGAACATAGTTTGATTCTACAACCCTTGTAAGAGTTTTGATGATAACAAACACTCAAAGAACAATTATGCTCTCTAAATAAGTATTTTGTTTTGCAGAGAAGTTCTGATGGAAGAAGCACATAAGATGAGTTAGATCGTTGTTTAATATCTAACTAAACACATCTTATATAGAAAGAAATCTGCATAACATGCTTATATAGAGAAGTTCTCAAGCTACAACTTCTGAGTGCACTAAATGTTGATGTTGTACCCCAAAATTTGCCCTCTTATTTTTCCACAAGAAATCACAGCTTCGGGCTTTTCTTGATTTTTCAGAAGGGCTCAAGAATTGGTCAAACAGACTTTTCTTGTCATTCAGACAAAATTTAGGGTTGTCATTGATTTTAAAACAGTTCAAGCAGATTGCTTAGGATTTGGTGGAGTTGGCTCAAGTTTTGATCAGGCGGAAGCTTCTCTAACATTATGTCAAGAATTAGGGTTTTTGCGCGCGCAGAAAGAATTAAGTCTACAGTGCTTTTCAATTTACTCTGGAATATGGACTGATGTTTCTGATTGAGAATTTACAGTGTTTGATTGAATCATTAAAAGAAAAGGCATGTGGACGTTTTGTTTGATTAACTGTGCATTGCTTTGGATAATTGGAGCGCCGGGTTTATTATTGATTGATGCTAAGACCACAATGTTTATCAATTGTTTATTTATTTTAAGTTAGAATAATTGGAATTTATTTCCATTTTATTATAATTTAAGAATTATAAACAATTAGATAAACATTTGAAGAAGAATTAAAAATGAATGTCAATAAAAAGACTTTTTTTATTTATCTTTAGTTATTTGTACAATTGTTATTTAAATACAGTAATTGTTTACAAAGTATTTACAATAATAATGTTACAATGATTAAAAGGAAAATAAAACTATGTCCTAAAATTCCTAAGTCTTCATCTTCTATCCAATGCTCCCTTGTTACTCAATTATTTTTAATCTGCAAAACAAAGAAAAAGAAAAAGTCAAAAGCAGATGAAATGAAATTAAAAGCAGATAAAAATTGGATTCATCATTATTAGCAACTGGCCGGAATCAGTTTTCCCTCTCTGCAAATCACGAGATTGCTCTCGGTTCACAAAAAGGGATAGAATGTCTTGCAAAAATGTGAAATGCACAAATTCAAATTTTCAAGCATACTGCATAAATCCAAAAATTGTCAACCAAGTTTCCAAACAGCATGTACAAGTATAAAGGCAAACTGAATCACAATTTCAAACTAAGCCAAAAGATGTCAAAAATTGTCCAAGGATGCCAAAAGATATCAAACTCCAAAAAGCTGTCAATAAAGTACACAAAGTATGCAAGAAATATGGAAAATATGCAGAGGAAAGGGACAAAGGCATACAATGTTCATGTACATCATCTTCCTAGGCCAATTTCTTTTTCAGAAAAGACAAAATTAAGCAATAAAAATGCTTTCTTTAATCTGGAGAGAGAAGGAGAGAAAAAAAGCAGCTTACAATACAGTAGGCTAGAGGCTAAACAAAAGATATAAACAGGATGTATCAGAACACATGGAGAGAGGAGGCAGAAGGCATACAGCAGAAGAAATCATAAAGAGTGAAAACCTCAAGCCTTGCAAACCTGTCCAAGCATTGACCAAGTTCAAAAAGAACGAATATACAAAAAATATAACAGCTCGTGCCTTTCAAAGACCACAAGGCCAAGACCCTGGAAGATATAAAACAAAAAGCCATCAACCTACATAAGATATATCTCAGAAGCCACACAAAGCCTAATAGCCTCCAAGTTCATCAAGCCTAAAAAACCAGAAACAAAAGCCACAAACTGTATCAAATATCAAAAAGCCTGAAGCCTTTCAAAGCTCCAAGCCTAAACCTGCACCATTAAACCTGTAAATTGTCATCAAGCCTGAAGCCTCAACAAAAGCCATAACCTCAAGGCCCTCAAGCCTATAACCTGTTTTCAAGCATACAAAGCCTGTAACCCCAAACCAGAACTACAAGCTCAACCTTCAAAGCCCTTTCCAAAACCAGAATCAATCCAACACAACATACCAAATATCTCAGCATATCAATATATAAGCATACTGAAGCAACCAAGCCCTCAGAACTGTGATTCATCACTGGGCAAAAATCATCAAAGCCAGCATACAGAAGCGAGGAAGAGAAATATTCAAATCAATATCAGCATTTCATCAAGCAAGCATATCAGAAGGGCTAGCATACAAGCATCTCAGGGGCAAGTAAAAGAGAGGAAAAGGAGTGAAACAGATGAAGCCAAGCAACTCATATTCAATCAAGCCAAACGAGCTCTCAGAACTGTAAAGTTGATCCTCAAGCAATGAAACCAACATTTCAACTAGCATACGAAGCAAACAGAAGAGAGAAAGAAGTGTCAAAGCTAGGGTTTTCAGTACCTTCATCATCAAACCAAAAAGCAAATACAAAATAGCGGGAAGAGCAAGCTCGCGCATCACGTTCCTCCGCCTGGCCGTCCAAAGTACCTCCAAACCATCGTCCTCCTCCGTCTCCAACAAAGGTAGCATTTCTTCTCCCTCCTTCCACCTCTCATATGAACAAAAAGACCTAAAATCAGAATCCATAATAAAACATGCGATAGAATTTCGAAAACCCAAAGAACGAAATCATTACCTGTGTACAACATCACTGAACAATCCATGGAGGGAAGAGGAAGTAGCGATGGCGCTTGGCGTCCAGGGATGGAGAGGAGTTCAGGACTTGGCTCAAAGGGACGATGAAGGAGAACGAAGACGAAGTGAACGGCACCGCGTTGTAGCTTGCTGTAACACTTATGTCCCAAATGAACAAACACTCTGAAACCCTAAAACATAATCTGGTGAAGTGTCATGGGCCTTGCCCTTTTCGTTTGCCTTAAGCCCATTTCAATTGGCACCCCCCTTGTCTCAGCCTTTTGCGTTTTGATTGGACCATAAACCCCCCATAAGGCCCATCTAACCCTTTAGCTTTTTTATTCTTCAAACTAACTAATTCTTTTTTTACATACCATATTTTTTGTTGTGTTAAATAAACTAACACCCTTTTTTTTTACATCACATTTTATTAACTCTTTGATTTTCTTTTTATAACATAACTCAATTTTGTTCATAAATTAAATAATACATTGACTCCTTTTTATATAAAACCTGTTTAATTACTTTTTTATTTTAGTTAGTTAAAAACACATAAGAATTGAATTTAGAATTAGATAACCTTTTTTTTTTGTATATAAAACATTAATTCATAAAAAATAGAACTTAAAACATTTTTTTTCTTTTAAATCTTTTGTTTTGTACATATTAATAAAAATACAAAAGATAACCATACAAAATAAATAAGCAATACTTAATTCTTCATTAAGTTAAACATCATACTCACTTGTAAATAAATCACATACACATTTACAATACACATTTTATCTTTCTTATACATTGATACATTTGCTCGTCCCTTTTTACATTGCTATTACTTTACATTTGAGATTGTGATTGATTCGATTTGGTTGTAAATATTTGTCTCATCCCCATTTGTAAATATTTGTACCCCCATTTCCAGATACCCATTTGTAATAGCGTAGACTTTAAATTCCCGCAATTTATCGCTTTCAAATATACCATGGTTAGACCTAGGGTTTGTATGTAAATAAAATCAAACGCTAGATAACCTAATACAAAGATAAATGCATGACAATCAATACACAATCACACTTGCACCCCTAGGGTAATCCCGCTTGTTGCCTTCCAAAATGGGCCATGCTTGCACGTTGAGTATCTTTGGCAAAACAATTCAAATGATCACAAGTCCCTCGATGACGCTTTCGAAAGTTGCCTAATCAAAATTATCATAGTCCCTTCAAGCAAATTGCCAAAGACACTTGGCACCATTGCATTCATGGTCCATATGATGACCCGCGCCTGTCCCGTTAAACATCCTAAACGCAAGATTGCCCACCAAATACAATGGTGGAACAAAATTGTTAAAAGGGTTAAAACATGGGGCATAAAACCTTTGAGTACAATAGGGTAGACAAACTCTTAGTTACTTGATCAAACTTGCAAACACACTTGCCTACTTTTCAAAACCCACTTCACAATACACTTTCAAAAACAACTTTCAAAAACATTTGAAACATCTTTCGAAAAGATACACACCTTTGTATATACTCAAACACGAGTCATTACAATGGTTGCCTAGACAAGGCCTCTTTTTCAAAGCATTTTCAACACACACACACACCATTTCAAACAATTGAAAATCAAAGGCAAGTGATCTAAAACAAGTAACTAAGAGCCCATGGATAACCATGGATGAAAAGGGTGCTAATACCTTCCCTTTTCATAATCTACCCCCCGAACCCACGAAACATCTCAAAAGGTTTTTCCTGTGCTTTTTAACGTTTCCTTAGGATAAAATAAAAAGTCGGTGGCGACTCTTGCTAAACCGAACAAGTGTGAATACAAACGCAAAACTCAAGTAAGTTCTCCCACCGTATCACAGAACTGGCGACTCTGCTAGGGAATTACTTAAAAGTGGGGTTACCTTAGGGTTTTAGATCACCCTCTTGCATGATTAATTGTTTGCTTTGATTGCTTTACCTTTGTGGTTCTATTGTTTGGGCTTGAAATCCTACACCCGGATTTGGGAAACATTCATAGATAGCAATACATTGTGGAAACTGTGCGGGGTATACCGACACGGTTGAAGCAATAGCTATATTAGTGCGACATATTTGTGAGTACCGGTAACCCTTGAGTTCAATCAAGGAGAGTACGAGGCCGCTGAGTGATGTCACTAAGCACTAATGACCTAGAACCTTACTTGACCATCTTGGCCTTTTATTAGGGGTAGTGAGATGACCGCCTTTGGTGCAGTCCGAAGTTGGTAGATACTCGATACTACACTCATTGAGGGTTGTTTTCTTGGAATATTTTGGTCGCTAGTTAAGTGGCTAAACCAAAACAATGAACATGGAAAACAATCCAATGATATTGAGCTCCTTAGAACCCGGTTACTATTTATAGGACAGGTTTTTAAGCCAACTACACTGAAGAGGGTACTTACCTATGAAACCCCAGGCAAGCCTGAAACTAGGGTTTTGTGTGAATTGCTTGTACATGTGTTTTTGCATACATCATAAACATCATAAAGCATCATATGCATCCGCTAACCATTTCAAGGGTTTGGATCTTCACTTTTGTTCTTGTTTTGTAGGTCATGGAAATTCCTCGCAGGAAAACTATCCAAGTCAACCTTGTGAGGATCCCTCCTCAACTCAAGGAGCTCACATCCAGAATTCCCGAAAGCTCTCCCTTCAGTGAAAGACATGGTAGACTGCTCAACCTAGTCAACACCAGCATTGAAGAGGACATGATAAAGGTTTTGTTCCAGTTCTTTGACCCCCTTCACCACTGCTTCACATTCCCCGACTACCAATTGGTGCCCACTTTGGAGGAATTTTCTCAACTCCTGAGAATTCCTATTCTTAATCAACTACCTTTCAACGGTACGGAAAAGGAACCAAAGCCTAAAGATGTTGCTAAAGCACTACACTTGCAACCATCCGACATCAAGGGGCATTGGGAAACTAGAAGCGGTGTCAAAGGCTTCTTGGAAAAATTCTTGTTTGAGAAGGCACAAGAGTGTTGGAATTCCTTGGATCTACAAGCCTTTGAAGAAATTGTGGCACTCCTCATTTATGGGTTGGTCTTGTTCCCAAATCCTGACCAGCTTATAGATGTCAACACCGTCAAGATCTTCTTATCCAGGAATCCAATACCAACATTGCTTGGGGACATCCTCCACTCATTTTACACACGAACAATGAGAAAGAGATGTGTTCTCATGTGCTGTACTCCTCTCCTTGCAAGGTGGTTTATTTCGCACCTTCCACAATCTGTTTTGAAGAATGACCAAGGCCTAAGGTGGTCACAACGATTGATGACCCTCACACACTCTGATGTACATTGGTGCTCTCGGTCCAGAGAAAATGTCATCATCGTCGATCGTTGTGGAGAGTTCCCTAATGTTCCATTGCTTGGCATTAGATGGGGCATTACCTACAACCCTTGTCTGGCTTTGAGACAGTTTGGATATGCACGGAGGGATGGCCCTCATGACATGTTGATTCCTGACATAGTTTTTGACTTCGACAACGATGCGCAAGGACTTCGCCAAAGATTCATCAGAGCTTGGAGGATGCCTAACAAGGTAGACAGCAAGACACTGGGGCACAAGAATTCCATCCCTCTTGAGCCTTATCTCAAGTGGGTCTGAACCCAAGCCCAGAGTCTAATGATGACTTACCCTCATATTCTCCATGTGATTAAACAGCCCATTAAGGAAGGTGAGGTTCCCTACACCATCTTATATCCTGACATGCCAACATCATGGGAGGAGATGCAGAAGAGTTGGATCCAACTCAAGGAGGAACAGAATACTTTTGAAGCCAACTTCTATGCCAGTGAGAAGAAGGGTTTGGAGCTTACCCGCCGACTCCATGAGGAAGAGACCTTCAATACCTACATCGCGCCAAAAAGGATGCGCAACGTCTTTTTACCATGAGAAGCTTTTGTAATATTTGGCCCATGGGGCATTTATGTACTAACAAAATTTCTTCTTATTAATATGATGTGTGTTCTTTTTGTCTGCAACAATTGTGAATTTCTAAATCCTTGAATGCATTTCATAAATAAACATATCATTCATCATGTGCATAAGCATGTCTCCACACCAGGTTTCCTTATCTTTCTGCTGTTTATTTCAGTAAGATGGATCTCGAACAGACGGTCAAAGATTTGCAGTCTCAAAACTCACAGTTTCAACATCTCTTGATGACCTTGGCAAAGGGTCAGGAGGATATAAAAGCCCTGCTTGGGAACAAAGAGCAAGTGAAAAAGAAGAAGAAAAGAGTCGGGGTGGCTACCCTGGGAAGAAGGTTTGAGGGTGAAGCCAGAAGAGTTCTTGAATTTCCCCCTACATCTGAAGAAAGAACCAGTAAAGGAAAAGGGGCTGCGGTACCGTCTGAATCCGAAGCTGAAGAGGAAGAGGCTGAAGAAGATGAAGACTACTAAGAATAATAATACCCGCCGACCGATGACAAATACAAGAGTTTGGAGGATAGGTTAGCAGCTATGGAGCTGCAGAGAGTTTCCGGCTTAGATTTCGAAGATTTGAGATTAATTGCTGGAATTGTGATCTCTCCAAAGTTTAAGGTGCCAGTTTTTGCAAGATATGATGGGCTGTCTTGCCTGAAGATGCACCTAAGGTCGTATGTCCGAAGAATCCAACCTCACACATCTGACAGAAACCTTCGTGTACATTTCTTTCAGGATAGCCTGTCTGGCACACAGCTGGATTGGTTCTACAATCTTGAGAGATCAAAGGTACATAGTTCGGAGGATCTGGCAGCTGCTTTTTATCTCCAATATCAGTATAACTCTGACCTGGCACCAACCCGTACTCAGCTACAGAGTATGGGGATGGCCTCAGGTGAGGGATTCAAGGAATATGCCCAGAAGTGGCGCGATCTGGCCGGGAGAGTGCAGCCACCTCTTTCTGATAGAGAGCTTATTGATATGTTCCTGGGGACCCTGTCTGGTCCATTCTTTAACCATCTGATCGGTAGCTCTTCCGTAGGGGTTACCGAATTAATTCTGACTGGCGAGCGGGTTGAAGCCGGTATCAAGAATGGGAATTTTCAGAAGGATGCCTCTGCATCTACGACTGTTAAGAAATCATTTCCGGCGAAGAAGGAAACGACTGTTGTGTATTCTCAGAGAGGAGTAGGAAGAAGTGAGCGCCGATCGACTGTGGGGGCCGTGATGATCCAGAATCCATCAAATGATCAGCCTCGCAATAACCAATCCAGACCTAAACAGCAATGGGGAGAACGGCCACCACGGCAGTTTACCCGCATCAATATGACACCTGTGCAGGTTCTTCCACATTTGTTGAATTTGAATCTCACCAAGATTAGGGAAGCACCGAAAATTGTAAATACTGCTTCACCGCACTATCATCCCAATGCTAAATGCGCCTACCATTCCGATAGCGTCGGACATGACACAAACAATTATTGGGCGCTAAAAAATAAAATTCAAGACTTGATAGATGAAAAAGAGGTGGAGTTCGATCCTCCAGAGAAGCCAAACGTGATATCTGCTCCGATGCCGAAGCATGGTCGAAATGTCCATGCTATTGAGGAAGACTTGTATGTTTCTGATGTCAATGACCTGATAACTCCGCTGTTAACCATCAAGTTAAATCTGCTAAGAGCCGGGATTTTCCCGGGATGCAAAGAAGACTGCTACTGTTGTTACTCTCTGCCATTTGACTGCCCATTATTGAAGAAAGGCATCCAAGGCCTGATGGACAGTCAACAAATTCTGTTTGAAAAGGTTCTTGTTATTCCAACCCCTACTGAAGATGTTTCAATTATCACCATTTCCGCCAATCTTTCCAAGGCCGTCAGAAAGCCTGTTAAGATTATATCAGCTACAAAGATTGTTCCTTTGAAAATAACTATGCCTGGGCCTGTCCCCTACAGTTCTGACAAGTCAATACCATGGAATTACGGTGGAGAGATCTACTACCATGGTGTTAAACAAGTTGAAGTAACCGAAGGAAGCTCTGATGAAGAAGAGGCCAACATTGGAAACATTGCTGGTACAAGCAAGATCACTCGAAGTGGGAGAATATTTTCTCCAGAGATTGCCCCCCAAAGGCAATCTTTGGACCCTCAGCTGCTGCCAAAGTTAATCCTGCACCAATAAAACTTTCCACCGAAACTCCGTTGATTGAAGAAACTGCTATTCCCGTTGTTGTCCCTCCTACTTCTGCTGATAAAGGTAAGGGGACCCAGGATGAGCTCGTCAGGACGAGGGCTCAACCTTTGGCCATCCCGGAGACCTCTAAGAAAGAGATGGTAGAGATCCTGAAGATAATTAAAAAGAGTTATTATGACGTGGTAGAGCAACTGGGGCAAACCCCCTCGAAGATCTCCATGTTAGCATTACTGCTTTGCTCTGAGGCGCACGCCAAAGCATTGATAAAATTCCTGAAAACAGCCCATGTGCCCCAGAAAACCTCTGCAGACCAATTCCAAGATTGCGTGGCCAGCCTTACCGCAGACAACGGTTTAGGGTTCTCTGATGCTGACCTGACCTCAAAAGGAAGAAAGCATAATGACGCATTACATGTGTCAGTGGAATGCCAAGGAACTACTCTGGCCCATGTTCTGGTCGACATTGGTTCTTCTCTGAACGTGCTGCCTAAGAAGGCTCTCGACCGATTAGACTGTGAAGGCTTGGAGTTAAGACCAAGTAATATCATTGTAAGGGCATTTGACGGGTCAAAGAGAATGGTACACGGGGAGGTAGACATTCCCATTAAGGTTGGCACAGAAGTGTTCCCCTCAACTTTCTATGTGATGGACATCCGTCCGTCATACTCTTGCTTACTGGGGAGGCCATGGATACATAACGCTGGGGCGGTTACCTCCTCCTTACATCAAATGTTCAAGTACCCTGTCAAAGGAAAGATCATAACCGTGCACGGTGAAGAGGAATATATGATCAGCCACTTGAACTCCTTTCGGTATGTAGAGGTGGAAGGAGAATTCGTTGAAACACCGTTCCAGCACTTCGAGGAAGTCTCTCCTGAAGTGGCAGTGGCAAAAGTGGTAGCTGAGGTACCAAAGCAGATGCCCAGGATGGCATCTCTAAAAGACACGAAAGCTGCAATGAAGGAAGGGAAGAGCTCAACATGGGGTCAGTGGCCCGATATTCCACACAAAACAGACAAGTTTGGATTAGGTTTCACTGCTGCGGGACAGAAAGCTATACGCCGCTCAAAGGTTGAAGGAACGCCCGTCAAGATTTCTCCTTTTGGAATCAACGCTTTGGAGGGTGAAGACAAAGAGGCCAACATTGAAGATTGGATCTACCCAACCATCGAAGGAGGACTACGCAACTGGGAGGCAAAAGACTTTGTCCCCATTACTTTTATTAATCAGTAATTATCTGTCAAATATTTCCTGTTGGTTTGTAATAATTACTTTTGAACAATCCGTACACTAATTTTTCACCTCATGCCTGGCCCGGGGCATGTAGGTCCATTTGTAAGGGTTTTGATTATCTTCATATCCATATGCCATGTTTAATGATTCATTGGACGTTTTTCATTGATAAACTGCTGTGTTCATTTTCTTTCATTTTTGCATTTTGTTTGTTTAAGGATGGCCATCCCTTACACACACCCACACTCACAAATGCAGGTACCCATCCACTCTGGATTCTATGGGTGACTATTCTGCTATGTCCTTCAATAACTCTGAATATCTGGTCAATCAGGCTAAGTATGAAGATGACGAAGATTGTGAAGTACCGGGAGAGCTAGCGAGACTTCTACAACAAGAAGAAAGGGCCATCTTGCCTCACGAAGAGTTGTTGGAAACTGTCAACTTAGGAACAGAGGAAGACCGGAAGGAAGTACAAGTGGGTACCAATCTAGAGCCAAGTGTCAAGGAACGCTTGATACAGCTGTTAAATGAATACGTTGAAATCTTCGCCTGGTCTTATGAAGACATGCCGGGTTTAGACACAGATATAGTGGTTCACCGTCTCCCTACAAGAGAGGATTGTCCACCTATCAAGCAAAAGGTCCACCGAATGAGGCCCGACATGTCTGAGAAGATTAAAGCAGAAGTAATGAAACAATTCAACGCGGGCTTTCTGGCTGTTACATCCTATCCACAATGGGTTGCCAACATTGTGCCAGTTCCTAAAAAAGATGGCAAGGTCAGAATGTGTGTGGACTACCGGGATTTGAATAGGGCTAGCCCTAAAGATGATTTTCCGCTACCCCATATCGACATTTTGATTGACAACATAGCTCAGCACAAAGTGTTCTCCTTCATGGATGGCTTCTCGGGCTACAACCAAATTAAAATGGCCCCCGAGGACATGGAGAAAACAACCTTCGTTACCCAATGGGGTACTTTCTGTTACAAGGTGATGTCATTCGGACTGAAGAACGCAGGGGAAACTTATCAACGCGCCATGGTAGCTTTATTTCATGATATGATACATCATGAGATCGAAGTTTATGTAGACGACATGATAGCTCGATCACAAACAGAGGAGGAACACCTTGAGCATTTGCAGAAGCTGTTTGCCAGGTTGAAAGAATACAAACTCAGACTGAATCCAAGTAAGTGTACTTTTGGAGTTAGGTCTGGTAAACTTCTAGGGTTTATTGTCAGCAACAAAGGCATTAAAGTCGATCCAGCAAAAGTGAAAGCAATACAAGAGATGCCTGCTCCCCGTACTGAAAAGGAGGTTAGAGGATTCTTGAGGCGCTTGAACTATATTTCTAGATTCATCTCTCATCTGACTTCTACCTGTGAGCCGATTTTCAAACTATTAAAGAAAGATCAGGTAGTCGAATGGAACGACGATTGCCAAGCTGCTTTTGATAAGATCAAGGAGTATTTACTAGAACCTCCTATTCTGATGCCACCCGTCGAGGGAAGACCATTGATCATGTATCTGACCGTCTTGGATAACTCAATAGGGTGTGTTTTGGGCTAGCACGACGAGTCTGGTCGAAAAGAGCATGCTATTTATTACCTTAGCAAAAAGTTTACCGACTGTGAGACTCGCTACTCACTGCTCGAGAAAACTTGTTGCGCTTTGGTATGGGCTGCTCGCCGACAAAGACAGTATATGTTGACTCATACCACTCTGTTGATTTCCAAAATGGATCCTATCAAGTATATCTTCGAAAAGCCTGCTTTATCTGGAAGAATCGCTAGATGGAAAATGATCCTAACTGAGTATGACATCCAGTACACCACCCAAAAAGCTATAAAAGGGAGTGTACTAGCTGACCATCTAGCTCATCAAGCTATCGAAGATTATCAATCCATGAGATTTGACTTCCCAGACGAGGACATCATGAATTTGGACAACATTGAAGGTAACGGACCGTATGACGGACCTGAAAAGGGATCCCGATGGACCCTGTACTTTGATGGTGCTTCAAATGCACTTGGAAACTGTATCGGTGTGGTACTAATTTCCCCGGAAGGTTGCCACACACCTTTCACGGCCCGACTTTGCTTCAGCTGTACCAACAACATGGCTGAATATGAAGCTTGCATTTTTGGTCTCAAGGCTGCTATAGACTTGGGGATCAAATCTTTGATCGTATTTGGGGACTCGGCTTTGGTTATTAGTCAAATCAAAGGAGAGTGGGATACCAAACATCCTAATCTCATCCCATACAAAGAACATGTCTTGACATTGTTGCCTCATTTCGAGCAAATCATCTTCGAGCATTTCCCGTGAGAAGAGAATCAGCTAGCAGATGCTCTGGCTACAATGTCTTCCATGTTTAAACTCAATTGGGATAATGAGGCTCCTCGGATAACCATCGAGCGAATGGATGAACCTGCGCATTGTCACGAGATTAATACCGAAGAAGTAGTGGAACAACCCTGGTTTCATGAAATCAAAAGGTATCTCCAGACTAGAGAATATCCCGAAGGAGCTTCAGTAAATGACAAGAAGTTCCTAAGGAAGTTTGCTGCCAAGTTCTTCCTGAGCAATGACATCCTCTATAAATGCAGCCATGATTGTGTTTTACTCTGATGTGTGGATAAAGCTGAGGCAGAGTTGATCATGACTGAGATACACAGCGGTGCGTTCGACACCCATTTGAGCGGACACACGATGGCTAAGAAGATTCTAAGGGCAGGCTATTACTGGTCTACCATGGAAGCTGATTGATATCAACACTCCCGTACCTGCCATAAATGCCAAATCTACACCGATAAGGTGCACATTCCTCTAGTTCCTCTCAACATGCTGACAGCTCCTTGGCCATTTGCAATGTGGGGCATTGACATGATTGGAGAGATCAATCCCACTGCATCCAATGGACATCGCTTCATCCTGGTTGCCATTGACTATTTCACCAAATGGGTCGAAGCGGCTTCCTTCGCCTCTGTTACAAAAAATGTGGTTGCCCGCTTCATCAAGCAAAACCTCATATGTCGGTACGGTGTCCCTGACAGGATCATCACAGACAACGGAACCAATCTGAATAATACTATGATCACAGCTCTATGCGAACAGTTCAAGATTTATCATCACAATTCATCTCCCTATCGGCCGAAGATGAACGGTGCTGTTGAAGCTGCGAACAAAAACATTAAGAAGATCATTCAGAAAATGACAGTCACTTACAAGGACTAGCATGAGATGTTACCGTTTGCTCTGCACGGATACCGTACCACAACACGTACTTCAACCGGAGCAACCCCATTTTCCTTGGTATACGGCATGGAAGCTGTCCTGCCCATGGAAGTTCAGATTCCTTCCTTAAGGATTATGAAAGACGCAGGTTTGAATGAAGATGATTGGATTCAGACCCGACTTGATCAACTTAATTTGATCGACGAGAAGTGACTCGCTGCTGTTTGCCATGGTCAGACGTACCAAAAACGGATGATCAAGGCTTTCAACAAGAAAGTCAGACGTCAAGTATATCAAGTCGGAGATCTCGTGATCAAGCGGATTATCTTACCACAAAGTGACCCCAGGGGCAAATGGACTCCTACTTACGAAGGACCATTTGTGATCAAGAGCATATTTTCTGGTGGTGCAATGATTCTGACCATCATAGACGGCGATGATTTACCGCACCCCGCGAACGCAGACATAGTCAAAAGATACTACGCATAAAATAACCCGACAAGTCAAAAACCCGAAAGGGCGGCTTGGGCAAAAATGGGCATCCCGGTGAACCGAAAACCCGAAAGGGCGGTTCAGGCAAAAGTTAGGGATAAAACAAAAAAAATTGTACACCCGGCAAGTCGAAAACCCGAAAGGGCGGCTTGGGAAAAAAGGGGTTTCCCGGTGGATCGAAAACCCGAAAGGGTGATTCAGGCAAAAGTTAGGGAATTAAAGCGTATGACTATGTCTCGTAAAATCACTTTAAGGACAATCTCTTCATCAACCAGCTCCAAGCTTCTGGTCAATTTTATCACCGGCAGGCGAAGCGTTGAATGGACAGATATTCAGAGTTGTGAAGGCTATAGCAGAATGGAATCCCATGGAGTTGTTTCACATAGCCATCTTTCTTTTGTATAAAACTTTCAATTTTTATGGCGACATCCTCTTACAAGGATTCCTGTCTCCTTTGTACAAAGATGCTCATAGAAAGTTAATACAAATACTTTTCCAAATACACAAATTTGCTTTGTCTTCCTTTTTTTTCACACTTATGTTTACTTGAGAAACGTCCAATGTTTTGTTAAGTAGGCATATGCATTTGAACATAGTCATTTCCTCACAAATCAGGAAAAGATGATTACTGATAGGTTGAAGGTACGGATAGATATCTCGATGCCCTTTCAGAAGGATTCCCCAAACAAAGTTAAACTCCAGGATCCTCAGCAGAACAGGAGCTTTCTCAAAGCTGATTTCCCCAGCCGGAGAACCTTCCAGAACTTAGTCCCCCTCAGAATTAAGTTTCAGCACCCCCAGTGGAGCCCTAAAATCTGAAAATCCTATCCCCAGCGGAGCTAAAACTTCCAACTATCAATCCCCAGTGGAACCAGACCAGTGAACATTCTCCCCACAAGAGATACTTCCCACCAGACTGAAGATTCTCAGTCATACCTCTCCAGCATAAGTCTACCAGGTTCTGAACTCCCCAGCAGAGATCATCAGAATTCTCTCACCCCGCAAGTCACCAAGGAGTTCCGACCCCCAGCATTGGTCCTAAGATCCCTCAACAAGTGAAGATCTTGTTCCCCAAGCAGTTAGCAGACGACAAGGATTTCTCATCCTCAGTAACCCCAGAGTTCTTCTATCCCCAACTTTGGTTATGGGTTTATTTCCCCAACATTTGTCCAGGATTTATTCTCCAAAACAAATTACATTTCAGATTAATCGGTCATTCAAAAGCTCCTTCATCATCTGTTGAAAGATACGGTCGTCAAAGATCAAATTCTCACAAGATTCAAGTTACAAAGCCCAGATTTGACCGGATAGTATCTTAATCCCTACAGCATATTGTGAAGCCCGGATTACGACCGGATAACAATGCCAGACAACCACCAAGCCTGGATTACGACTGGATAGTGATGTCCCCTCAGGGTAATCTATGAAGTCCGAATTCGACCGGATAATAGTTTAGTCCCTAACCAAGCAATTGTGAGGCCTGGATTGCGACCAGATGACAATACAAATTTCTGTGAAGCCTGGATTACGACCAGACAACAGTAAGAATACTACGAAGCCTGGAGTCGACCAGATAGTGGTATATCTTTAACACAAGCCGTGAAGCCCGGATTTGACCAGATAACAGCTTAGCAAAGCTATTGTGAAGCCTGGATTACGACCAGATGACAATACAATCCATGAAGCCTGGATTACGACCAGACAGCAGTCAAGAATACTACGAAGCCTGGAGTCGACCAGATAGTGGTATATCTTTAACACAAGCCGTGAAGCCCGAATTTGACCGGATAGCAGCTTAGCAAGCTATTGTGAAGTCTGGATTACGACCAGATGACAATACAAGCTTCTGTGAAAGCCTGGAGATCGACCAGATAACAGTTAAGCATTAGCAGAATGAAGACTCTCATTCTCAATTCCTCGCAGAATATTCGAATATTCTCCAGTGAAGATCTCTTCAAGACAGGAATCCCCAGTATATTGGCATACAATCCAAACTCCTCATCCCCCAACAGTGGTCCCAAGACTTCTCATTCTCAACGATCAAAAGATTCTTGCCCTCCCCAGCAGCAGTCAAGGAATTATTTTCCCTGGCAGCAGTCAAGATTCTTTTATCCTCAGCCATCCAGGATTCATCTATCTTCAGCAGGATAGCTCATCAGCATACGTGCATATTCATTACATTCATATCATAAACATTGATATAACATACATTGCATCATACATTTCATACAACATGACTTTGTGTTTCAGCTAATATCTTACCCTTTTTCAGGATAAAGATTAGTAAGCTTCAGATTCAAGACTTCTGAAAACAGTTCACGGGTTCTCCAGTAACGGATGTTAACCTATCGCTTGTTCAGATTCTTCTCAACTTTTGAAAACAATTCACGGACGCCTCCCAACATGGATGCTGATCTATTGCTTATTCAACTTCACTCCTGAAAACAGTTTACAGATTCTCCAAACATGGATGTCAATCTATCGCTTGTTCAGAACCCCAATTCAGAGATGTTCCAAAACATGGATACCTTTCTGATACTCCTCCACTCACCAATGACATACAGTTCAACATTTCCATATGGCATCTTTAAGCCCATTCCCCGACAAGATTCTGTCACATTCCAGATGGCATCTTTAAGCCCATCACCAAATGGCATCTTTAAGCCCATTCCCTCTACCATCACATCACCGAGTGCAAATTTTTTGGGCACTCTAGTGTCCAATCTCCTTTTACCCTCGAGTCGCGAAAGGCAAACTTGCCAATATAACTCTTCAGGTTCAAGAAGATTGAACAGGGGCAACTGTTGTACCCCAAAATTTTCCCTCTTATTTTTCCACAAGAAATCACAGCTTCGAGCTTTTCCTGATTTTTCAGAAGGTCTCAAGAATCGGTCAAACAGACTTTTCTTGTCATTCAGACAAAATTTAGGGTTGTCATTGATTTTAAAACAGTTCAAGCAGATTGCTTAGGGTTTGGTGGAGTTGGCTCAAGTTTTGATCAGGCGGACGCTTCTCTAACATTAAGTCAAGAATTAGGGTTTTTGCGCGCGCAGAAAGAATTAAGTCTACAGTGCTTTTCAATTTACTCTGGAATATGGACTGAGGTTTCTGATTGAGAATTTACAGTGTTTGATTGAATCATTAAAAGAAAAGGCATGTGGACGTTTTGTTTGATTAACTGTGCATTGCTTTGGATAATTGGAGCGCCGGGTTTATTATTGATTGATGTTAAGACCATAGTGTTTATCAATTGTTTATTTATTTTAAGTTAGAATAATTGGAATTTATTTCCATTTTATTATAATTTAAGAATTATAAACAATTAGATAAACATTTGAAGAAGAATTAAAAATGAATGTCAATAAAAAGACTTTTTTTTATTTATCTTTAATTATTTGTACAATTGTTATTTAAATACAGTAATTGTTTACAAAGTATTTACAATAATAATGTTACAATGATTAAAAGGAAAATAAAACTATGTCCTAAAATTCCTAAGTCTTCATCTTCTATCCAATGCTCCCTTGTTACTCAATTATTTTTAATCTGCAAAACAAAGAAAAAGAAAAAGTCAAAAGCAGATGAAATGAAATTAAAAGCAGATAAAAATTGGATTTGTCATTAAAAGCAACTGGCCGAAATCAGTTTGCCCTCTCTGCAAATCACGAGATTGCTCTCGGTTCACAAAGAGGGATAGAATGTCTTGCAAAAATGTGAAATGCAAAAATTCAAATTTTCAAGCATACTGCATAAATCCAAAAATTGTCAACCAAGTTTCCAAACAGCATGTATAAGTATAAAGGCAAATTGAATCACAATTTCAAACTAAGCCAAAAGCATTCAAAAATTGTCCAAGGATGCCAAAAGATATCAAACTCCAAAAAGCTGTTAATAAAGTACACAAAGTATGCAAGAAATATGGAAAATATGCAGAGGAAAGGGACAAAGGCATACAATGTTCATGTACATCATCTTCCTAGGCCAATTGCTTTTTTAGAAAAGACAAAATTAAGCAATAAAAATGCTTTCTTTAATCTGGAGAGAGAATGAGAGAAAAAAAGCAGCTTACAATACAGCAGGCTAGAGGCTAAACAAAAGATATAAACAGGATGTATCAGAACACATGGAGAGAGGAGGCAGAAGGCATACAGCAGAAGAAATCATAAAGCGTGAAAACCTCAAGCCTTGCAAACCTGTCCAAGCATTGACCAAGTTCAAAAAGAACGTATATACAAAAAATATAACAGCTCCTGCCTTTCAAAGACCACAAGGCCAAGACCCTGGAAGATATAAAACAAAAAGCCATCAACCTGCATAAGATATATCTCAGAAGCCACACAAAGCCTAATAGCCTCCAAGTTCATCAAGCCTCAAAAACCAGAAACAAAAGCCACAAACTGTATCAAATATCAAAAAGCCCGAAGCCTTTCAAAGCTTCAAGCCTAAACCTGCACCATTAAACCTGTAAACTGTCATCAAGCTTGAAGCCTCAACAAAATCCATAACCTCAAGGCCCTCAAGCATATAACCTATTTTCAAGCATACAAAGCCTGTAACCCCAAACCAGAACTACAAGCTCAACCTTCAAAGCCCTTTCCAAAACCAGAATCAATCCAACACAACATACCAAATATCTCAGCATATCAACATATAAGCATACTGAAGCAACCAAGCCCTCAGAACTGTGATTCATCACTGGGCAAAAATCATCAAAGCCAGCATACAGAAGCGAGGAAGAGAAATATTAAAATCAATATCAGCATTTCATCAAGCAAGCATATCAGAAGGGCTAGCATACAAGCATCTCAGGGGCAAGTAAAAGAGAGGAAAAGGAGTGAAACAGATGAAGCCAAGCAACTCAGATTCAATCAAGCCAAATGAGCTCTCAGAACTGTAAAGTTCATCCTCAAGCAACAAAACCAACATTTCAACTAGCATACGAAGCAAACAGAAGAGAGAAAGAAGTGTCAAAGCTAGGGTTTTCAGTACCTTCATCATCAAACCAAAAAGAAAATACAAAATACCGGGAAGAGCAAGCTCGCGCATCACGTTCCTCCGCCTGGCCGTCCAAAGCACCTCCAAACCACTGTCATCCTCCGTCTCCAACAAAGGTAGTATTTCTTCTCCCTCCTTCCACCTCTCATATGAACAAAAAGACCTAAAATCAGAATCCATAATAAAACATGCGATAGAATTTCGAAAACCCAAAGAACGAAATCATTACCTGTGTACAACATCACTGAACAATCCATGGAGGGAAGAGGAAGTAGCGATGGCGCTTGGCGTCCAGGGATGGAGAGGAGTTCAGGACTTGGCTCAAAGGGACGATGAAGGAGAACGAAGACGAAGTGAACGGCGCTGCGTTGTAGCTTGTTGTAACCCTTATGTCCCAAATGAACAAACACTCTGAAACCCTAAAACAAAATCTGGTGAAGTGTCATTGGCCTTGCCATTTTCGTTTTCCTTAAGCCCATTTCAATTGGCACCCCCCTTGTCTCAGCCTTTTGCGTTTTGATTGGACCATAAACCCCCCATAAGGCCCATCTAACCCTTTAGCTTTTTTATTCTTCAAACTAACTAATTCTTTTTTTACATACCATATTTTTTGTTGTGTTAAATAAACTAACACCCTTTTTTTTACATCACATTTTATTAACTCTTTGATTTTCTTTTTATAACATAACTCAATTTTGTTCATAAATTAAATAATACATTGACTCCTTTTTATATAAAACCTGTTTAATTACTTTTTTATTTTAGTTAGTTAAAAATACATAAGAATTGAATTTAGAATTATATAACCTTTTTTTTGTATATAAAACATTAATTCATAAAAAATAGAACTTAAAACATTTTATTTTCTTTTAAATCTTTTGTTTTGTACATATTAATAAAAATACAAAAGATAACCATACAAAATAAATAAGCAATACTTAATTCTTCATTAAGTTAAACATCATTCTCACTTGTAAATAAATCACATACACATTTACAATACACATTTTATCTTTCTTATACATTGATACATTTGCTTGTCCCTTTTTACATTGCTATTACTTTACATTTGAGATTGCGATTGATTCGATTTGGTTGTAAATATTTGTCTCATCCCCATTTGTAAATATTTGTACCCCCATTCCCGGATACCCATTTGTAATAGCGTAGACTTTAAATTCCCGCAATTTATCGCTTTCAAATATACCATGGTTAGACCTAGGGTTTGTATGTAAATAAAATCAAACGCTAGATAACCTAATACAAATATAAATGCATGAAAATCAATACACAATCACACTTGCACCCCTAGGGTAATCCCGCTTGTTGCCTTCCAAAATGGGCCATGCTTGCACGTTGAGTATCTTTGGCAAAACAATTCAAATGATCATAAGTCCCTCGATGACGCTTTCGAAAGTTGCCTAATCAAAATGATCATAGTCCCTTCAAACAAATTGCCAAAGACACTTGGCACCATTGCATTCATGGTCCATACGATGACCCGCGCCTGTCCCGTTAAACATCTTAAACGCAAGATTGCCCACCAAATACAATGGTGGAACAAAATTGTTAAAAGGGTTAAAACATGGAAAAAAACCCTTTGAGTACAATAGGGTAGACAAACTCTTAGTTACTTGATCAAACTTGCAAACACACTTGCCTACTTTTCAAAACCCACTTCACAATACACTTTCAAAATCAACTTTCAAAAACATTTGAAACATCTTTCGAAAAGATACACATCTTTGTATATACTCAAACACGAGTCATTACAATGGTTGCCTAGACAAGGCCTCTTTTTCAAAGCATTTTTAACACACACACACACACACCATTTCAAACAATTAAAAATCAAAGGCAAGTGATCTAAAACAAGTAACTAAGAGCCCATGGATAACCATGAATGAAAAGGGTGCTAATACCTTCCCTTTTCATAATCTACCCCCCGAACCCACGAAACATCTCAAAAGGTTTTTCCTGTGCTTTTTAACCTTTCTTTAGGATAAAATAAAAAGTCGATGGTGACTCTTGCTAAACCGAACAAGTGCGAATACAAACGCAAAACTCAAGTCAGTTCTCCCACCGTATCACAGTTGCCAACATGAACTATGTTATTCTGATTCATATAGTTTTGGAAAGAAGTAAAGGAGTCCCAACAGTAACATACATCTTCTAAAGCGTTTTGAAGAAAGCATGTTCTGAAGCGTTGCACTTCATTTATGGCTACTCAAAAGTAATGGCTTAAAGAGGACAAGAATCTCTATGTTTGAAAAGTTCTTTAATTACTATTTATCAACATTTCAAAAGCTCCTCATATGCGTTACCTATATACAAGACTTGAAAGAGAAATTGTTTACGATTTTCCTGGGCACAACAAACGAAATAATTTCATCACCTTCGTCTTACAAAAATTCATTTTTGTAAAACATCACTTGTGTGATACTATTTTATTAGAAAACACATATTGTACACTCTTTCAAATATTGTATTGTGTAATACATTGAGAAAACCTGGTTGTGGTTTAAACTCAAAAAGACGTTGACGGTTGTCATTGTATCTGTGTAATCAAGTTTGATTAGTGGATTAAGACATCGTTAAGAGAGGCGAAATCACCTTGGCTGGTGGACTGGAGTAGTTTGAGTTCAAATGAACCAGTATAACCAATGTGTCTTTTACGTTAAGTTTTAAAAACCCCAATTCACCCCCCCCCCCCTTCTTGTGTTTTTCCATTCTTTAGACATAACCATATTATGTAAACTGTTTAAAAATGACATTGTGGTTTGTCAAATTTACGTAGATGATATAATTTTTGGATCTACTAAAGCTTCTTTGGGAAGATAATTTGCTAAGTCTATGCAGGAAGAGTTTGAAATGAGTTTGATGGTCAAACTCAAGTTCTTTCTGGGTATCCAAATCAACCAAAATCTAGAAGGAACCTAAATTCATCAAAGCAAGTATGTCAAAGAACTTTTGAAGAAATTCGACTTGTCAGAATGTAAGCCATCCAAAACTCCTATGCATTCCACATGCATTCTGGAAATGGAAGAGGTAAGTAAGAAAGTGGAACAGAAGCTCAATAGAGGTATGATTGGCTCTCTCTTATGTCTAACAACTTCAAGACCTGATATTCTGTACAACGTTTATTTGTGTGCTAGATTCCAATCAGATCCTAAAGAATCTCGTTGTTGTACCCCAATTGTTTCCCCTAAGATTCCTTCATCATACCATGTTGATTCAATCACAACAATATCATATTAGGGCTTTTGGTTCTTCTCCCTATCTTTACCCTTGCTCTTTTGAGGAGTTACCAAGCACCTTGACTTGTTTTATTTTGTGATCATGAATATTTTTCTTTGATTTTCTCTTTAATTAATAAATTGCAATGTTGGTTTGTCTTACTTGTTAATAATGTAGGTAAAGACAGTGAGTTTTAGCAAGTTGCTTCATGGGTTCATGAGTTTATCTCCATGCCCTAATCAATAAATCTTGAGAAATTCAAATCTCACCATTGAAGTTGTTTTGGAAGAAATGCCATGACAAGGCTTATTTTGGTTCAACATATTTCAAAGTTATCAAAATTGATTCAAAAGTATAAGGGGTTGAAGGAAGAAGTTGTCATGATTGGACAAGGCCTTTCTCCTATTGGTCAAAAGAGCACATTTTTGTCAAATTTCAAGATATGGAAGTGGTTTTGGTGGCTATGAGTACTTATCATCATCCTCAACAACTTCTATTCACAAAGAGAGAATATTGGCACAAGAAGTTTGTTCAAACTTGTCAAAGTTCCTCAAAGCATTCTCTTGATTTAGAGGCCAGGGTTTTGAACTTCAAAGGAGCATATCTTGCTCATCTTTTGGTATTTTTGAGTGATTCCAAGGACATCCTTCTATTTAAAGAGTTAACAATAAATCACTTCAAAAGTTCCAAGGAGTTTTCATGTGGAAGGAACTTGGTGAAGAAGAAAGATTACAAGTCATCCAGATGAATCCCCAATTTTCCATATGTGACTTCAAATGGTCATAACATGGTAAGTTTGTTTCACCTTGAGTCCATTACTTTTCAATGATGAGCTTAAAGATCTTTACTTCATGCCTTCTTTTATGTGCAAAGTGAGAAAATGGATGGAAGTTGCCTTAAGAACGCAAAAGATTATAGGTCATTTCATGATTTTTGGCCAACTTCAACTAGTCATAACATGCTCAATTTTTGGAGATTTTGAGTGATTCAAATTTCAAAATGTAATTCAATAGATCTACTTCATTCCATCTTTTTTTGTCAAGAGAAAATTCTAAGTGGAAGGCCGTGTTTGGATACAAAAGATTATAGGTCATTTTTGAAGGAGAATTTGAAATATTTCTAAGTATGGAAAGTCAACTCTTTTTCTTCAACTTTGACTCCATTTAACTTTCAGCTCAAGCATCCATTTGATTCCATTCTTTTTCCATTGCAAAGCTTGTAACCTCATCTTTCCAAAGCATCAAGAATTATTCCCTAAGACCCCTTGAGTTGGAAATGCCATGGATTTGAATTTGGTAACTTGAAACTGAATTTTTCACAAAGTCAGAATTTTGAAATCTTTGTTTTGGCTTCTAATCACAAGTTTTCCACGTGTTTTTGTTTCTAATCATGATTAGCAACTTTCTAGAAGTGATTAGCATCATGAAACGCACGATTTAGCTGAGTTTTGATCAAAATTGAGTCACACTTTCTTCATGATGCAGACCCACACGAATTCCCTCCAAAACAAATCATTCACTCTTCCTTTAGATCCCATTCACTTCCCTATAAATAGAGGGTCATCCTTCATCCATTTTCCCAAGCTTAGAGAGCCAAGAACACCCTGCCAAAACCTCACACAAACCCACTTTTTTTGAACTCAGTTTTTGAAATTTAAGCTTCCTTTTCCAAAATTCTTTGCGCGTTCATCATCCTTGAACTTCATACAAACTCTCCAGCACTTAAACCAATCAAAACGATCTATAATTCAAGCTACAGAAGTCCAGTTTCAGAGCTTCTTACTTTAACTTCGAAAAGGTAGAATTCTCCACCATTTGGATCCAAATCAAGCACTAATCTATTCTACTCCTTTGTCTGATTCTAATGCTGCTTACAATTTTTAAATCCATTGAGAATTGAGAGAGAAATCTCAAATTGAAGGTGCTCTCTATTTTCTGAGTTTTTGATTCATATCTCTCTCTATACTTTATATAAATTTGGCGCGATGGTTGTGTTAGAATCGTCTTGAAGAGACGAGTTCAATGATGCCAGCCAGGGATCCTAATTTTTCCATTTAAAGGATCTCACAAAATCCCCATTGCAGGGTGTCTGGAGGTTGAAGATGATGACATGTCTCGTCTCATCCAATGATAGCGTGCCAAGCGTTTTAATTTCATTGGTTGCCCTTTTTCTGATCACATGTGTGTTTCACTAAGGTCCATATCAAGTACAATGCGTCTGGTCCATTGGATTAGCTTACTAACGTGTTTTGACTATGATTTGATGGTCTACATCTTTTTGGTTTTATTTTATTTTCTGATTTTATATTTTATTTGATTAAATTTTCAAAAATTCATAAATCTTTTATTTTTTATCCAAAAATTATGAAAAAATTCACAAAAATACTATGAATTATTTTTTATCTCTTAAATATTTTTTCACATTTTTATTTTGACATTTGGTTTTTTTTTAAAATTTTTTGTATTATTTTCTTTCTTTTAATTACTTAAAAAATACTTTCTGACATTTTTAATTCTGAAAAAATTCATAAATATTATATTGCACACTTTTGACTTTCTGAAAATTTTATGGAATTTTACATTGAGGTTTACTATTTTTTACCAATTTTATGTTTGTTTTAGCAATTTTAAATGGTTTAAAAATAGTTTCTGACTTTTAAAAATTACCAAAAATTTTATAAAAATATTTGGATCCATTTCTGATTTTTCTATAGCCTTATTTTTCATTTCTTTATTAATTTGAACATAATTGATATTTTCCTCATTATTTTCTATTTTTAAACATTTTTTAACCTTTTCATGTTAAATATATATTATGTTGTGATTATTTTTTGGCTATCTTGGGTTGATTTTTTTTTATCATGACTTTATTAATATCATTGGATCCATGGTGCTGAGTTTAACTCCACCAAAAAGGATGAATGATTTTAATAATAGTTTGATTAAATTTTTTTAAATCAAAAGTGGTTTATTCATCTTTTTGCCCTAATCCCTCTTCATCTCATCCCCTTCTCATTGCACTAAATGTTGTTGGAGCATGATCTCTATATCATGTCTCAAAACAAATGGTGCATAGATTGCTATTGACCGGCCTCAAAATAGGTGCGACTTCTATATAAGTCCACTTACGATTGCTGAACATAGTGCTAAATTTTGTCCCGATTCGAATAAATGATCATTTGTGGCCAAAACTTATGATTGCAAGCCCAAGTATGTTAATTTGATCTCTTTAATCCAATAACCTTGAGATTTATTATGTGGAGGCTTTGGTTCTACCAATCCTCTAATGGATCTACAACACCTTTGGTCAACGCGGATCACTTAAACATCGTTGATCATTAAATGGTACTCGTGAGAATTCCAAATGGATGATATACTTGACAAAAAGAAAATGCAACTTGTTGTGTAGAGGCTTTGGTTCTACCAATCCTCTAATGAGTTCCAAATGCAAGTTTCAAGATGGTCATCTAACTAACCACTAATTATTGACTTATTTATCTTTTGCTTTTATTATTTTTTATGATTTATGTACTATTTATTTTTTAGCATTTACATTTCATGCCATTTTCATCTTTGCTCATTTGAGCATTTATTTTCTTGTCATTTTTACTTTGCTCACTTGAGCATTTCTTTTCTTTTCTTAATATACTTAATAATCAACATAAACCCTAAAAAACTCTCAATGGTATTGGACTATTTGGTTACTATCCTTGGCATGATGGATCATGGGACTATTTCTTGGACTTAGGATTAGAAACCTTATCCTATCTTAGAGACCTTGTGATCTTATCTGATTATTTTGTCTGGATTTCTTGAGGTTTACCTCAAGAAACTGGGTTGCTTTTTTGTTTTTGTGTGTAGGTTTTTATGAATACATTCTCTGTTTGTGATCTGGAATTCACCTGTATACAGTCGTTACTCTGCCCAATTTCTATGAAGACTTAATACACTTGAAGAGGTCTAGTATATTTTCTTGCTTGGTTTCAATCCAAAGAATGGGAATTCTATCTTGGCCCATAATGTCAAGCTTTGATTTCTTGCTGGTTAGATGGATCTTATCCTTAGCTTTTACCTTATGCTTTAGGATAGTCTCTTCTTCTCTTCCCATCTTCTTTAATTTCAAAAATCTTCTCCATCCTTTTCAAAACCCTTCTTGTTTTTAGACTTAAACACATTCATAATAAACTTGGACTTAGGTCCATGCATTTTCAAAACTTTTTCATCAATAAACATCAATCAATTTAATAATACTTTGACAATTTTTTTTGTGAGAAGACTAAAAGTCAATCAATATCATTTCAAATCATTTTGTCACTTTGGCATTTATCTTTAAACTTTTCTCAAAAGATTAGACTCTTGTCAATCCTTGTAGTGATGCAAACAACTATACTTTTACAATATGTAGTGAAGTGAGATATTTTCCACTTGGGTGTTGAGTGAGGCATTGTTGATTTTAAAATCCAAGTCATATCCTCCACTTTGAGATGATGCAAATTCTCCTTTCTCATGATTGTGGGTAGTAAGTATGTTTTTCCACACGGACAATGATGATGATGTCTCATCTCTTAAAATTAACCAACACACTTGTGTTTCAAATTTTTAAAAAGAGGAACTACGTGTACCCTGATCCCCTATTGCATGAAAGGTGGTACGTAGGCACTAAAGGTTCGCAACCGCGGCGGGTGCAAAAATCATAAAAAATATATTTCTTTTCTCACCTCCACCATCCATTTTCTATACAACACATTTTATAGCCAAAATATACAGATTTTACAAAGAGGTTCATGCGGAGTACCGTAGATGTTTAGGGTGTTAATACCTTCCATTTGCATAACCAACCCCCTTACTTTGAATCTTCCCCCTTTTTTGGGTTATTCGCTCTTTTCCCATTCCTTTGGAAACAATAAAGCGCGGTGGTGATTTTTATTTTGATTTGTATAAAGTCTAGTCAATCGAATGGCTTAGTCTTGAACATTTCTACCGCTACACTCACTTAACAGCCGTTAAGCGAATTTTCAAGTATCTGAAAGGTACTACTAATCTTGTTCTTTGCTATAGAAAATCCATAGAATACAAATTAGTAGGGTACCGTGACGCTGAATTTGCCAGAGACAAAATAGAAAGAAAAAGTACTTCTGGAAGCTGCCAATTTTTGGGAGACAACCTAATCTCGTGTTCCAGCAAAAGACAATCCACCATTGCACTGTCAACTGCTGAAGCTGAATATATAGCAGCACCTGGATGCAGCACACAAATGCTCTGGATGAAGAGTCAGCTTGAAGACTTTAACATGTATTAAAGTAACATTCCTATTCTCTATGATAACACTTCTGCCATTTATCTTTTAAAAAAATCCTATTTTACATTCTAGGGCTTAACATACAGAAATTAAACATCATTTTATTAGGGACTATATTCAGAAATGAATTCTCTCTTTAAAATTTATAAAGACACAAACCATCAATGGGGTGATGTCTTCACTAAACCCCTTTCTAAAGATAGATTTAATTTCATTATGAATCACATCAGTATGAAATTATGCCCAGAATGATAATATTGTTTATGTATATTTAAACCCTTAGAACTTTATGCTTTAATTTTATTTGTGTGAGCATCTAATCAATAGCTCTTTAGAAGTGAGAAGGAAATTTGTATCAAAATATATCCAGAAGATTTGAGCATTCTCCAAAAATGGTTCATTTCTAAGATAGAAGCAAGCAGTTCACAACATCAACATCGGTCAACTCTAAACACATGGTCACCCTCTAAGGCTGAACACATGTTCAAATTCTGAAGGGACTGAAATAGTGGAGTTGATGCATTAATGCTCGAGTCAAATTGGCAATTGTTTCATATCTTCATGCTATCCCTATTTTCAGGAATCATTAAATGCCCGTAATAATTTTCTTTTAATTCCTTTTCTTTTTAATTAAAACTGCTATTTTCTTTTCGTTGGCTATATATACTTCACTTTTTCACAAACTCTATCACACTTCCACTCTCACTCCTTTTTTCTCTCTTCAAACTGTTCATATTTCAAAAACCCTAAAAGAGTCTGTGTGAACAAATGGCTTCCTCTCATTAAATTCCTTAAGTTTCTCAAAACATTACTAGTTCTTCCTCCTTAAGTAAAGAAATGTACATCGAACCCTCAAGAACTCTTCTCACACCCATTGATTCTCTAGAAGTTCTGTGTGAGTTTATTGTTGATTTTGTAAGCATGAAGGAAAATCGGTATGATTTAATCCTTGATGTTGAGTTCCTAGGATGGATGAAGTATTTTGATCGCCTCATAGGTCCAATTTTTCCAAAACTTGTGAAGTAATTATGGATCCATGCCACAACTTTAAATCATCAAGTAACATCCTTCATTATGGGAAAGAAGATCATCATCACTGAAGATCTCATTGGGAAACTCATAGGTCACGACGACGGTTGTATTATATGCAGAGATATGGAAGACAAAAGTTCTGACCTAACCATGGTCTCAAAGGAAATTTTTACTTCTGGCCAACCATCCAACAAAATCAAAGATCTGAAGGATTATCTCAGAATTTGGTCCAAAATAATTATGGGATCAATCACAAGAAGCCTACCAGCTCTCTAGACTACATCAACATAGATCAACAATACCTTCTGTACTACATTGCCACCAAAGAAAAAATTCATCTCTCACATCTTATGTTCAACCATATGAAGACTAGTGTAAAAGAAACAAGAGAAGAAGAAAGAACAAAGAGAGATTGGACCGCTCTGGGATGACTCAATTTAGATACTGACTGAAAATAGACTGATAGAACATCTGACTGAGGCTTAACAAGCTAGTGTTCTTGAAGCTTGTGTTGGTAAACCTCTCAACGCCAAGAATATGAAGAAGATGAAGATTATTGAAATATTAAGAAGGACTCAATAATCACCACCCGAAGAGTGATTCTAAAGGATTTTCCTCTCTTCACTTAAGTACATTCTTCTCCAGAAATTATTCTCAGGTATCTGGAAGCCTGCAGGAGTGACAGTACAATTCTAGATGTGAACATTCTTGATCTAAGGCAACAACCTCTGGAAGTTTCTCCCAGAAAATCAAGAAAAAGGAAACCAGCTAGAAAAGGAACTTCTCAGAAGACCCCCAAAGCTACCAAAAAGAAAGGTAACTTGTATTTTATTTCTATTATTGAAACAATATTTTTATCAACATCTAAAACCCCCTCATCTCCAAATCCCACAGAAGATCCATCTCCTCAAACCTTGATATTGACACTTAAATACCTACCAATAATCCTCTGACTAATCCACCTTCTACCCACTTTGATAATACTCGTCCAGAACTTGCTCAAGTTCTCTCTGATATTGATCAATTTGATCCACTATTTGAAGCTCCCTAAATCGAAAATCCAAATTTTGATTCTGATACAACGACATCCATCCCTGGAATCACTTTCCCTCTCATGGTTTCTTAACCACCAACAATCCCCACAACTTCATCACAAACCTTCTCCATTCCAAGTCTTCCATCTCCTTATCTTTCAACACCGCCAAATTCACCTATAATCCTTTCTAGCTATCCCTCTCCAAATAACTATCCAGAAGATCCCCTTAGAATAATCATTGATTTAGAAGCTTGGTACAATCTCGTCACAAGCTCTCAGAAAATTGTTGTTCCCAAACCAAAATCAAAAATCTCCAAAGCAGATGTTGGTAAATCTTTGCTGATTTTTGAAACAGAAATACAGGAGTGGGTTAACTCTCTAAAGCTAAATTACATGGAGAATCTTAATCCATCTTCCCCAGATTCTCACTGGAATCAGGTTCAGAAAATGGTTTAACTCTGAATCTCTGAAGCTAAAGGAGCTTAGCTATGAAATTGCTCAACAGAACTTCTGTCATCGCCTGGAAATCTTCAAGGATCAAGTTCTGCAACACTGGGTAAAGAAACCCCTCCTTCTGCTGGACAACACCCCTTGGGAAGCTCGTCAGACATCAGAGTATAATGAATCATCTCATGATCCTCTTCCTCTGGTCATGTTTCAAGACAAAGGCAAGGAAGTCGAAGAATCTCCTGCGCCAGAATCAGCTAAAGAAAGTTATGAAAAGTGGTCTCTTGTGCTGAAACACCCTCATCTTCTCTTGTGCTGAAAACTTTGGGGGAGTTGAAGAAAGAAAATGTTGTGTTTAAGGAAAGGTTAGACATGCAGGATGAAAGTATCTAGGAAATTAAGGGGATGCTTGGGAAATAAGAGGAATCGAACAATCAGATCAAGAGTTTATTGGAAGCCTTGTTCACACGACTTCCACCTCCTCAACCTTAGTTCTGAAAAATTGTTTCTATTTTGTTTCTTATTTCAATCTTCTGGTTATTCACCTCCTTCTGTTTATCTTAATCCTTTTTTGAATACAAAATGCATTTTATTATTTATGTGTTTTTATTGCTTTTTGATTCTTGACAAAAAAAGGGGGGAGAATGTAAGATATCTTGAATATAACAGTATCGAGACCCAGTCTCAAACATTTTGAATTTCATAACTTCTATTTTTATCCTCTGAAAGCAAACAGGAAAAATCCATTGAAAATCAACCTCTGAAAGTAACTCCTGTTATGGACGCATCAAAAAACTTAATCTCAAAGCTCTGATCAGAACATCTTCAGGGAAGTATTTTTTTCTCTATTTGAGTATCCAACTCAGGGAGAGATATTAAATCTTTATGTTATTAAGTATTATATCAAAATATACAAGTTTTTGTCATCATCAAAAAGGGGGAGATTGTTAGAACATAGTTTTGTTCTACATCCCTGTAAGAGTTTTGATGATAACAAACACATGTTATTTATAAAGAACAAATATGCTCTCTAATAAAGTATTTAAATATGCAAGGAAACTCTGATAAAAGAAGCATAGAAGATGAGAGAGTTACGCTTCTAAAGCTCTGGTTCAACACATCATACTTAGCAGCAAATTTATGTAACACGCTTAAAATGAAGAAGTTCTAAAGCTACAACTTCTGTTTGCACCAAACATTGCGAGCCAAACTCTAATACTCAGATATAGTAAAGTTTTGGAAGAACAAAAAGAAATCTCAACGGTAATATTCATCTTATGATATGATTCAAAGAAAGGAATATTCTGAAGCGTTACAATCATTCATTACAAATCAAAAGTAACGACTGAATCAAGGCAAGATCTCTACTTTTGGAAAGAACATTAACTACACATTATCAACCTTCCAAAAGCATCTTCTCATGTCTATTATGCATCGCCTATATAAAGAGGAATTGAAAGAGAAATCACAACATTATTGCACACTGAAAAAGAGAAATCTCATTACCTTTCTATCTTGTGATTTTCAATTGTGTAATACATCACCATAGTGATATTGTTTTATCTAGAAAACATCTGTGTACATACTTTCAATTATATTATTGTGTAATACCTTGAGAAATCCAAGTTGTGGTTTAATCTCAAGAAGACTTTGACAATTGTCATTGTATCTGTGTAATCAAGTTTGATTAGTGGATTAAGACCTTATTTGAGAGAGGCAAAATCACCTTGGAGGGTGGAATGAAGTAGTTTGAATTCAAATAAACCAGGATAACCAACGTGTCTATTACTTTATTTTTTAAAATCCCTAATTCAACCCCCCCCCCCCTTTCTTGTGTTTTTCCATTCTTCACAACAAACGTACACTCCCCCTCTATTATTAAAAAATGGGCCTCAAAATCTTTTGGGCTAACCCTTATTTTGCAAGCACCCTTGTACAGACCCAAAAACGTATTGGGCCTTTTGGACAAATAAAATCTCAAGCCCTACTAAAACACACCCCCTTTCTATGTTGAAGAAAAGAGTAACAACCTTAATGTGTTGTAAACGTACCCTGGGCCTTCGTAAAAACACACCCATTTGATTCTTATTTAGGCCACAAATTAAATGGGACAGTCTAAGAATGAAACAAAAATAATACATCCATATTGCTTAAAAATAGATCTCAAACCCTAATGGGTCATCAGATTTTGATGGTCCATTTAGGGTAATGCACCTCCCTCTCTTTTATCTAAAATGAATCAGAACCTAATGGGCCATCAGATTTTGATGGTCCATATTACACCTTTCTCATGCTTTTTAATCCCCCATAAAATAAGACCCAAAAATAAGAAAATTGAAACAATAGAATTTATAATTTAGAAGCATAGTAATAATATTGAAATCTAAGTAAAATGAACATTAAAATCGATGGGGAAATTTTGGGGTATGACAGTTTCCCCTATTTAATTACTCTTCGATTGAGGGTGCAAGAATATGAAGGTCTCGCATATTCAGATCAGAGGGTTATTAAATAATGGAAGACCCCAAAGTTTGACCAAAGATTGGCTAGATAAGGATATAATGTACAACATACCCCAGAGTACTGACAAAGTAGGCATATATAATGATGTATCATCTTGCCAGAGTTTGAACAAAAAGTTTTGATTTGACTTAGATACGATGGAGCGAATAACTCGTCAATATTTTTAAAAAGAGATCGTAGATTTTTTGTGTATTTACCATAACCTAGGAGATAAATAACATAAGTTGTAAAATTGACTCACTAATGCTTTGAGACTAACATAGTAAGCTTTATAACATAGATTTTGCCTATTCATCCCATCCTAGGGGATGAATAATACATTGATGCATGGAGACTAACACAATGAATTATGTTGTCTTAAGTAAAGACTTTTACCTACGGACGTTTGCCATAGCTATAACCTGTGCATCTTAAAAATCATATCCAGGCAATATAAATCAAATCTAATTACACAGATCAATTAGGTTTGATCTCTTGAATGCAGTGATATCCTTCTTTGGCCCTGATTTTTCCTGAAACGAAAAGCCCTAAAAAGAAACTTTAAACCCTAACAATGGCAGGTTGTCTAATACGCATCAAAACTCACAATTAAATATGCAAACATGTTCTAAATAATGATACAAACATGAATGTATAGTTAGAAATCGTTTATCAGGCGTAAATTGCAAAAATTAAATTCAAGAAGGAAGGAAAACTATGGTACTCGTGTAGAGCATTTATGGGCGTGTTAAGGCTTGGTGATGATCCAAACAGCTCCCAAATACTTCCAGGAATGAATTGCTGGCCTTGAAACACCTTGAATCTCCTTGTAGAAGGAAATCTGATTGCCTCTTTCTTGTTCAAAATTTGAGTTTTGTGTCGCTAATTCACACGGCCAAACCTTGTTCTTATGCTTTGGAAATGTTGTCTATATATCATAGAAGCAATTTGGTTAACAAAATTGTTTTCAATCTTTGCAAATTGTTGAAAAAGATTTGATTTTTTGCCTTGTATGATTTGTTTCTAAAATAAACCAAATCATGATCTTTTCCAATCAATTATCCCTTGCATGAATTTTCTTGATTTTCTAGCTGTTCATGGACTATTAATGTGCTCACAAAATCAAATCTTCGATTTTATTTGATTATTCCACTATTTAAATTGATTTATTTTTATTTAAATGAATAAAATCAAAATAAATAATAAAAATGATGAAATAATAGGTGGATAAGCTCAGGGGTCGTGGGCCATCTTAGGAACAAGTTTCAAACAAGAAAACATGGGCCCATTTGGAAAAAAAAGTCATTTTGATCAATGTTGACTTCATGCACATTTCCAAAAATTGGTCAACTTTAGCAATGCACATCTCTCTCATTTTTAACTCTAAGAAGGTGTTCCTAGACTTTTTAGAAATCTTAGGATGTCCTCTAAACAACCATTTTGGTTTCATCTCGATTGGATCTTCCATGTTCATGTAAATAGCTTTGACCCAAAAGGTGTTTTTATTGACTTTTTGAAATGACCTATAATGTAGGAACTTGTACCTTTTGATTGAGGCATTTCTTGAACTTGAGGGCTGAAGATGAGTTGTAGGGAATTGGGTTCTCTTCAAAATGAGCCTTGGATGCGAAATTTCTGATAAAGTATGAGAAAGTTATGTCTGGTCAAAGTTTGGTTGAGTTTTCCTATAGAAACCTTAATTTAGCAACTTTTGAGTTTTGATTAATTAGGAGCATTCCTTGAGGAATCATGATCAAACATTGATCAAATGATGGATATCACTTGAAAATGTTGATTTTGACCAAAGTTCTTAAAGTTTGACTATATGTGGGTCACAGTTGACTTTTGACCTAGTATCGTTGATTTTCAAGCATTTGAGTAGTTGACTGAGCAAACTTGTTGTGCAAGGCATGAAACTTGGCATGGATGATCTTGAGGACATATTAGGGCAATGGAAACAATTTAGGACCCTTGGGGACTCAAACATCTTGATGAGGAGTGAAACCCTAGTTGTAAGTTCATTGTCTTAGGAGGAGGATTTGTCAGGTCAATCCTTAGTCAGCTTTGAGCAATTCAGGACGTCTAGGAGTATGTTTTAAGTAAAAGGAGAGGGCAAATTTTGGGGTACAACACCACCCAGTGGGCTCAAACTCCCCTTCTACAGCTGGATATGTGTCCAACTTTTCTTGGTCCCAAATAAAATAGTGAGTGGGGTGTAAAGTTAAAAAATTGATCGCATCAGGATGCGACTTGAAAAATGCATCTTATAGGTCGCACGACGGTATAGTTACAAATGCTTTGTTAAATTTTCTTCTGAACCACCTTCATATCAGTAGTAAAATAGCTACAATATGCCTCTATGTTTTCAATGATCCCATCCTGACGCCATATGGACACACGTTGATGCAGGATCGATGGCACAACCCCTATTCCATGTAACCACTCGTGCCCTAACAACATGTTGAAATTTTCCTTGGACGTTATCACCGTGAATAATGTTTGCCTTGAATTCAAGCTAACTGATAGATTTTTCTTGAATCACACCCAAGATGTGACTTGTCTTTCCTTCATAATTCGACAAGACCATATTGTGTGGTTTAAGGTCTGTGTCGAACTTACCAATTTTCTTCAACAATGATTATGGAATCAAATAAATGACAGCGCCACCATCAATGAACACCTTGTTCATAAGGAATCCATCAACCTTAGCCCTTATGAATAAAGGTTTGAGATGATACATCATGTCTGATGTAGGTTTCTCAAATGTTGCATGTTTCTTTTCTACCACCCCATTATTCATGACATAGTAACACAAAGGTTTTTGAACTAATGATTCCTCACACATGTCTTCTTCCTTATCTCCAGATGCCTCTGAGTTAAACCCATATTCATTGGGAAAACCTGACACAATATTTCAGTGGATTATCAAACCGTCCTCTGAACTATCTTCAAAATTGTCTGATACTTCATCATCCATGTTGTCATCACCAAGATCTTCAACCTTTGCTGGCGACACATTCACAACTGTAATCAACAACCTCTTTGTGGCTGATCAATGTTGTACTTCTTTGTGGCTGATTTCACTCTTATAAGGAACAACTTTTGTTTCAGCATCTCTTACAGCTTTCTTATTCCTCTGTTGTGGAACAACTTTTGTTGCAGCCTCTCTTGCAACTTTCTTATTACTCTGAAACCTCCTCCATTGGGTCTTCGTCATAGGATTCTTCCCTTTGTAGGTGGGAGGAACATGATATTTCTTTGAAGTTTGAACCTGTTACTTCTTTGAAATGATCCCAGTTTCAGCAAGTTGAGTTGAACTAGATCCTTTTTCCATCATCTCCCATCTGTGAGTCAAACCTGACCCTTTTTTCACCACCTTCTAGTTCTGGTTTTCCCCCTAGGATAAAAGGGATAAACACAGTTATTGTTGGGCATATTAGTTGGTGGCACAAACATCCTGAAATATGGAAACTTAGGTTTCTCTTGAGGCACTTGAACATTGTTTGGTCCCTTAGCATGGTCGAACACCACTTTTTATTTTTTTCCTTGATGGTGCTTTTTCTTTAGTGCCTCAATCTTCTTTGCAGCTTCTTCATCATAGATCATGTTACAGTTTGGGCATAACATGAATCTAAAATTACTCAGCTTTCATCTATTCAGAAAATCTACCAACTTGTCTTCAGGTTTAGGAAACACGACCTTCATCAATTCAGCCATTGTTTCCTCATACATTTATTCATCCTTACATTCCATTTTTGCTTTGTCGTCCTGATCATCTTCATGATTTTCAACAAAATCAACCATCACCACTTCATATGGTTTAGACATATTGTAATTGCCACTTTTAAGACCCTCGATACCCTCGATTGTTGTAGCCACAACCAGTTAGTCTTCAAGACCATCATTAGCCTTGAGCGTCAATATTTCTAGTAAGTTCATAGTGTATACCCGTTCATCTATGAGGCCCTCAATAGCCTTCTTCATCAACACTTTAAATGGATCCACATAGTGTGCATCAATCACACGTAAGGGGTCTGAGTCAATCTTTTTACATTCTTTGGTTTCTCACCAAATTTTAGTCGACCGTCTTTCAAAGCCTTTTGAATCAAATCCTTGAAAAGAAAACACTGAGAAGTATTATGACCCATACAATAATGATATTTGCAAATACCTCTTTTTTTATTTTTTCTCTAATGATGGATCCTTAGTGCCTAAGGGTACTATAATTTGACCATCTAAAACTAAAACATCAAATATTTCATCATATTTTAACACATCAAAAGTATATGTTTTAGTATTAGTGCTATCATTTTTTAGATCTTCAACAGTATTTCCCTTAGACGGTCTTATAGGTTTACATGCATATGGAGGCCTATCTTTCAATTCGGCCATGTTAACCTCTCTTCTTCCATGTATTCGTCCTCAGACTCTATGGAATAATCCTCTGTGTCTACAAAGGCAATTTTGCCTTTTCTATGGTCCTTTGACACCCTAGATTTCTTTATTTTTAAACGTTCGGCATATCGAATCTTATCAGCTAGTTAGGACATACCATAATAGATTGAGGATCAAACTTTTTCCTAATAGAATAATCTAATCCCCCAACGGCCATTTCGACCAGCTCATGTTCAGGAACCCTAGTAAAGAATCTAGACTTTAGGATCCTAAACCTGTTCAAATACTCTTCCATTGACTCAGACGACCTTCTCTTGATGGAGGATAATTCTTTCAAACTTATCTTAGGCTGACTAGCATAAAATTTCTCATGAAATATACCCTCAAGTTGTTCCTAACTGTGTATCGAGTTTGTATTCAACACTGTAAACCAAGTAAAAGCATTCATTATCAACGAATTCGGAATATATCTTAACTTTAAACCCTCATCATTGGCGACATCGCCAACCTCTGTTTCGTACCTAGCAATGTTTTCAATGGTCGAATCATTGGCCTCACCAACAAACTTGGTAAAATTAGGTACCTTACATCCCCTACGTAATTCTGCCTGTCAAATGTAATCAGGCAAGGGCGAAGAGTAATTGGGCCTCCGGAGACCAACATTTACTCCGAATCATGTTAATACTTCTTCTACCATATTTACTATGTTGAACGTCCAACAATGTCATTTCTTAACACTCGATCAACATCTTGGTTTGTCCTAACTACGATCGGCCTAGGTTCATATTGTTCAATGAATTATTCCTCTTCATAAGTGGGTGCTTCCACTCTTCGAGATCTAAAAGGACGATCATTTCCCCCCTCTAGTTCTTCAAAAACCCTCAACGGCTTGTAGCGCGTTTGAGTTTGAGTTGGTTGGACCCCTAATGAGTCAATCAATCTACCTATTTTGTCAACTACGTGATTGAGGGCGACTCCAATTTGTTGAGTTAAAATGTTTACTAACTCTAAATTACTTTCATCCATATATTTCCTTAAAGCCATAACGAATGTAGTATTCAAAGACGGTGTCAACTATGGGACATAACTAACACCACCTAGTCAACCACTTGGGGCATAACTGCCTTGGTTTCCAGTGGCCACTGTGTTTTCTGTATGTGTGGCAGGGTTCGACTATAGCCCAACCATCATTGAATAAGGCATACCATATTGATGAGGGATAAATGATGACCGTGGACCCCTTAGAAAGAGTGGTCAATTTGGGTCAAATGGCGATACCCCATGCCTAGGTTCTATCATTGTAACTGTTGTCACTGAACCATGAACTGTGGTCGATCTTACGGGAGATAAAATTGTCGTGCTTTGAGTTGTGGTACTTACTGGTATGACATCCACATTTTGTATAGAAATATGCATATTTTCAGTGCTTGTGTCAGAGCATGGTATTTTAGACTTATACAAAAGTTTACCACTTCTCAAATTCATACACACACTAACTATAAGAAACTTTGTGAAACTACACACAAAATTCGAAAATATTAGCATTCCCCCACTGGGCATGCCAATTTTGTTTACCTCTGGATTTGTTAAACAACTCTGGTCTCTTTAAAACAAGTTTACTGGTGAGATCAACCAGGGAATCTCGGTACATTGCTTCAGTTCATGTGTGTAGTTAAAGCATTTTCAAAAAGGTTTGTTCGACTGAGAGTCAAACGGCTTGATAAAAGAAAAAGTAAATAAGACAAAAAGAGTTTTAAATTGTAAAAGGTAATGACATAACATTAAAGAAAGGTTAAAAATAGATTGGTTCAAACATATATTTCCTTTGCATGTCTCATTTCACTTGTTCGCTTGGTTACTGTAGGTGTTTAGGTATTGGCTTACATTTTTGGTAAATCCCAAGTGTATGTGTGAATGTCATGACTGATGTCATAACATTCTAGTTCAGTTTGTACTGGTTCATTAGGTACCTTTGCAGAAAAATATTGTAATTCAAATACTGATGTTTATAAGTGTGTATCTGAGCATTTTGCAAAATGATCACATTTTGCTAAATCAGTAGACAGGTTTTCTCAGATGTCATAACAGATGTTATGACATCCTGTTCTGAACTAACAGGATTGCAGGATTGGATAAGTCTGAGTTTTTTCAGGAAATAACTCAGTCCTTCCTGAACAGAATCCTGCGTTTTCTGAGGGGTAACCTAGCTCAACCCTAACCTGGTTAATAAAGTCATGTGACCTGGTCTTTAGGTCAAACGGAATTAACCCTAGGTTTTTGGAAACCCTAACTGAAGTTGCAGCTGCTATATATTCAACAGAGCTGCTGTTTTTCAAGGATCGTTTTTATTGATTAGAAGATCATTTGTAATCTGTATAGATTTGATTATTGTACTCCAAGCAGTTATCATTGTGATAAGTGCCTTGGAATAGGTTTCTAATTGTAAGGGTTGTGTAGCACTCTAAGCTTTGAAGCAAGAGTGTTTGAATGTTCCTTAACTAAAGCTGTGAAGCAGAGTCAAGTTAGTTGTGTACATCACTCAAAGCTGTGAAGCAAGAGTGATTGTGTTGCTTGATTAAAAAGCTGTGAAGCTTAATCAAGTGTTTGTTTTTGAAGAGTGTCTTCATCAATTCTTAAGTCAAATTGGTTTATGTATCACTGCTGTGATTGAGGGGGAGTGAGTAGGAACTCAGGTTTAAGTTGTACTTAGATTGGAATTGCACTGGGTAGGTCTTAAGTGAAGGAGATAAACTGGTTGGTTTATTCCTGAATTAAAATCTCTTATAGTGGATTTCCTCCCTGGCTTGGTAGCCCCCAGAGTAGGTGTTGTTGCACACTGAACTGGGTAAACAATTGATTGTGTTCTTTATTGCTTTTGTATTTACTGTCATATAGTAAGTCAGATACGGTGTCATAACATTGAACGTGACATTGAGTATCTGCAGCCAGAATTTCAATTGGCATCAGAGCAGGCACCCTGCCTGTATTACTGGGTGAGATCTAGGGATATCACTTTCTGGCACTATGGACAAAGAAGGAGTTTTTGGAAATAGACCACCCATTCTGGACGGAACCAATTATGACTACTGGAAACCTCGTATGATTGCCTTCCTAAAATCTCTGGACAAAAAGGCTTGGAGAGCTGCTGACAAAGGATGGATTCATCCCACCATAACTGAGATAGATGGGACAATCAGTCTGAAGCCTAAGGAAGATTGGAGTAAAGAAGAAGATGAGTTAGCTCTGGGAAATTCAAAAGCTTTAAATGCCTTGTTCAATGGAATTGATAGAAACATTTTCAGACTAGTACATCAATATGAACTGGCCAAGGAAGTTTGGGACACTCTCAAAACTACTCATAAGGGCACTTCCAAAGTAAAAATGTCAAGGCTTCAGATGTTGACTACCAAATTTGAGAATCTAAAAATGATGGAAGATGAAACCATTCATGAGTTTCACATGAACATCTTGGAGATTGCCAACACCTCAGGAGCACTGGGAGAAAAGATGTCAGAAGAAAAACTGGTGAGGAAGATTCTCAGATCCTTGCCTAAAAGATTTGCAATGAAGGTAACTGCCATAGAGGAAGCCCAGGACATTAGCAAGTTGAAAGTGGATGAACTTATTGGGTCTCTTCAGACTTTTGAGATGGGGATCACTGATAATGGTGACAAGAAGAACAAAAGCATAGCACTTGTATCCAACACTGATGTTGAATACAAGGAGGTTGAAGAAGAAAACATATCAGAAGCTATTGCCATGCTTGGAAGACAGTTCAACAGGCTCATCAAAAGAATGGACCCAAAGTCAAGGTCTAATGTTCATAACATTCCCTCTGACATTGACAGTTCCAGCAGAAGACCAAGGTCAGAAGATAAGGGAAACCAAGGCAGAGGTATTCAATGCCATGGATGTGAAGGATATGGACATATTCGAGCTGAATGTCCTACCTTTCTTAAGAAACAAAAGAAAGGAATGACTGTTACTTGGTCTGACTATGATTCAGAAAGTAATTCTGAAGAAGAATCTGCCAAACTAGTTACTGCCCTAACTAGTGTTTGTACTTCTGAAAGTGTCACTAGTGATGAAGAAGTGACATTTGAAGAACTGGCTGATACCTACAAGAAATTGTGTATCAGAAGTGCTGAAGTCTGTGTGCAGAATGAGAAACAATCAAAACTCATTATAAAGCTGGAGGCTGAAAAAAGGGCAAATCTTGAAACTATAAGTCATCTAGAAGGAGAAGTTCAATTGCTGAACTCACAACTGAATCAAATGACCAAATCTGTCAAGATGTTGACCAATGGAACAGACAAATTGGAAGAGATCCTTCAGGTTGGACAAAATGTGGGAAATAAATCTGGACTAGGATTTATGGAAGCAAAGAAATCTGGTACTGGTAAGCAAATGTCAAAACGGATGTCTCAACACCACTCTCAACATCAGGAACAGAGACATATGAAGAAAAGGTACCAAAGATGGAAATGTCATCATTGTGGGAGATATGGTCACATAAAGCCCTTCTGCTTCAGACTACATGGATATCCTAATCAGAACTCAGGTATCAAACCTAAGTCTAAAAAGGTACCACATGCTCCTAAATGGAAGAAAAAGGCTACTGCACTGATAGCTCACACTTCCCTGAGGGTCTCTGCAAAGGAAGATTGGTACTTTGACAGTGGATGTTCCAGACACATGACTGGATTCAAAAATCTCCTCAATAATGTTATGCCTCACACCACCAGTTTTGTGACCTTTGGAGATGGTTCTAAAGGTGAAGTCAAAGGAGTTGGTAATTTGGACTGCCCTGGAGTTCCAAGTCTGAATAAAGTACTGCTGGTAAAAGGGTTGACTGCTGGTAAAAGGGTTGACTGCTAATCTCATTAGTATCAGTCAATTATGTGATCTAGGATTCAAGGTCAACTTCTCAAGATCTGAATGTCTAGTAATTAATGAAAAACTAGAAGTTGTAATGAGAGGAATCAAATCCAAAGATAACTGTTACGTGTGGCAGCCTGAGAACACTGATATCTCCACTATGTGTCAAATCATCAAAGAAGAAAAAGAGATGAAACTGTGGCAGCATAAGCTTGGTCTCCTTCATCTAAGAAGAATGAAAAGAGCTATTTCTATGGAAGCTGTCAGAAGAACTCCAAAACTACAGGTTGATAATATATGTGATGTGGCAAATAAACTTGAAGAAGAATGTGTTGTCAGAACCTTAAGTCATCTTGACAAGGATGTTGGAAATAACAAGTCTAATAAATTCTGTTCTCAAAACATCTGGTCAAAACAGATGCTCCCTGAGTACAATGTTACACAAGATGTTGTGACATTGTGTTGTGACAATCTGAAAACAATCAACATTTCCTTGAACCCTATTGACTTTGAAGAGAAGAAGTCATTTAAACTGGAACATAGTTTCTATAAGCTTCAGCTGATTGATTCTTCTACCAAGGCTCTTGTTGGAAATAAACTTGAAAATTTGAGGGGCAGGTTGGGTATTCACCAACATGAGAAATTATAGCAATTAATTTTGCTTAAAACAAGGGTTGAAGGGATTAATTTTATTAAGTCTATATTTAGTGGGTTAATCATATTCGTTCACAATTCCTTCAAAAGCTTTAAGAAGTTGAAGAGACTCCCTTTTATTCCCTACCTCTCTCATCCTTGCAACCTGTTTCCTCCTCCCAATCAAAGATTTTTCTCAAACTGCTACCATTACTCAAAGTCAATCAAAATGTCTCAGACATCGTCTTCAACCATGGCGACTTCGTCTTCCTCATCATCGTCATCATCTGACCAAGATTCTAGGGCAATCACTACATGCATAGAATCTGAAGTTCTTGAGGTCACTCCTCTCAAGGAGATGGCAACTGACCCAGCCAGAGTCAAAAAGCTCAGAACCAGACATGCAGGAAGAGCTCAAGCTACAGCCTCTGGTAATTCTTCTCATCCTTCGTCTTCTGTACCTAATAGAGAAGGATCAGTTCAAGTACATCAAGCTATTGCTAGGCTAGTTACTAGTATACTGAGTGGCAACCAATCTGTACCGGGGATTTCTATCCCTTTAAATCAATCAGAAAGTCCAAATGTGGAAGGTTCTGAAAATGTAGATGTCACTGAGAATGTTGTGACACCAAAAGACAACATTCAGAACCCCTCTGAAAAGGCTGCTGATCCACCTATCATTGATGTGGATGAAGATTACTCAGATAATGAACTGATTGCTAATGTGAACCCTAGCATAGCTAGGAGATTGATGAAAAGAAAGAGTAGTCAGAATGATAAACCTGATGCTAAGAAATCCAAGGCTGAAGGCATGGCTGAGAAAAGTATTCAGACAAAAGGGAAGAAGGCCCAGGTGCATACTGCTAGACAACCAATCTCTAAGAAGAATAAAGAACCTGAAACTTCTGATTCTGATGAGGAATCAGAATTTGAGATTGATATTGAAGAAACTCCCATCAGAAGGAAGCTCCCCTCCAGCAAGATTGCTAGAGTGCCTGAAGTGCCAACAGACAACATCTCTTTTCATCATCCTGACAATGCAAACAGATGGAAGTATGTTTGCTTAAAGAGAATAGCCTTAGAGAGAGAACTCAACAATGATGCCTTGGAGTGCAAAGACATCATGGATCTGATCAAGAATGCTGGGCTAATGAAGACAGTGATAAAGTTTAACAAATGTTATGAAAATCTGGTCAAGGAGTTTGTAGTAAACTTGTCAAATGATTGTGCTGATGGAAGGTCAGCTGACTTTGAAAGTGTTTTTGTTAGAGGAAGAAGGGTCAAGTTCTCTCCATCAGAAATCAACAAGTTTCTTGGAAGAGCAAATAAGGACTGTCCTGATCTAGAGGCAACTGACAATGAAGTTTGTCTAACCATCACAGCCAGGCAAGTAAAGTGCTGGCCCTTGAAAGGGAAGCTGAATGCTAGTAAACTCAGCATGAAATTTACCATCTTGCATAAAATAGGTGCAGCCAACTGGGTGCCTACAAATCACAAATCAACTATCTCCACAGGATTGGGGAGATTTATCTATGCTGTGGGAACCAAGACTGCTTTTGACTATGGGAGGTACATCTTTGAACAAACTTTAAAGCATGCTGGCAGTTATGCTGTCAAAGGACCAATTGCCTTTCCCTCCCTCCTTTGTGGAATCATCCTTGCACAATACCCTGATATTCTTGTGGCAAGAGATACAGTCTGCAAAAGAGCTCCTGCCCTTGGCCTGCACTACAAACTGTTTCAGGGATCTCATGCTCCAGACATTGTCATAACATCAGTTGAGACATCGTCTGTAAAGACCCAGTCCAAGACATCAGATGTCATAGCTGTTTTAAAAGAAACTTGCAAAGAGCTGGATGCTAGAAAAAGGACCCTAGAAATTCTAATTGCCAGGCTAGAAAAGGAGGAAGCTGAAGAAAGCAGAAGGGAAGAAGGTGTAGAAGCTGAAGGACATCTCAACATTGAAGAAACTAGCTCCTCTGAGTCTGATGACAGTGCTTGAAGGTTGATTGCTGTTTGGTGGTGTTGTTGGTTGGTTGCTGATATCTGGTGGAGTTTGGAAGTGTATTCTGTTGTTTTCTGCTGTTGCTCTTATTATTTTGTTTTGGATAACTGTATAATTTTATGAACATGTATCTTTGGCCCATTTGTGGCTAAAGAGGGGGAGAATATTTTGGTACTTACTTAATTAGTACTTGACATTCTATTTTTCTGCTGTCAGTTATTTCTGCTGCTATCTATCTCTGATTGTTTAGGGTCTTTAGCCAAAAATCTGCCAAAGGGGGAGTTTGTAGGTGTTTAGGTATTGGCTTGCATTTTTGGTAAATCCCAAGTGTATGTGTGAATGTCATGACTGATGTCATAACATTCTAGTTCAGTTTGTACTGGTTCATTAGGTACCTTTGCAGAAAAATATTGTAATTCAAATACTGATGTTTATAAGTGTGTATCTGAGCATTTTGCAAAATGATCACATTTTGCTAAATCAGTAGACAGGTTTTCTCAGATGTCATAACAGATGTTATGACATCCTGTTCTGAACTAACAGGATTGCAGGATTGGATAAGTCTGAGTTTTTTCAGGAAATAACTCAGTCCTTCCTGAACAGAATCCTGCGTTTTCTGAGGGGTAACCTAGCTCAACCCTAACCTGGTTAATAAAGTCCTGTGACCTGGTCTTTAGGTCAAACGGAATTAACCCTAGGTTTTTGGAAACCCTAACTGAAGTTACAGCTGCTATATATTCAACAGAGCTGCTGTTTTTCAAGGATCGTTTTTATTGATTAGAAGATCATTTGTAATCTGTATAGATTTGATTATTGTACTCCAAGCAGTTATCATTGTGATAAGTGCCTTGGAATAGGTTTCTAATTGTAAGGGTTGTGTAGCACTCTAAGCTTTGAAGCAAGAGTGTTTGAATGTTCCTTGACTAAAGCTGTGAAGCAGAGTCAAGTTAGTTGTGTACATCACTCAAAGCTGTGAAGCAAGAGTGATTGTGTTGCTTGATTAAAAAGCTGTGAAGCTTAATCAAGTGTTTGTTTTTGAAGAGTGTCTTCATCAATTCTTAAGTCAAATTGGTTTATGTATCACTGCTGTGATTGAGGGGGAGTGAGTAGGAACTCAGGTTTAAGTTGTACTTAGATTGGAATTGCATTGGGTAGGTCTTAAGTGAAGGAGATAAACTGGTTGGTTTATTCCTGAATTAAAATCTCTTATAGTGGATTTCCTCCCTGGCTTGGTAGCCCCCAGAGTAGGTGTTGTTGCACACTGAACTGGGTAAACAATTGAGTGTGTTCTTTATTGCTTTTGTATTTACTGTCATATAGTAAGTCAGATACGGTGTCATAACATTGAACGTGACATTGAGTATCTGCAGCCAGAATTTCAGTTACTCTGAGCGACTAGCGTATAAGAAAATGAAAGTTTTACCCTTTACAAAGTGTAATAAGTGCTTTATTTATAATACACAAAAATAACTACTTTTTAAGTGGACTTTGTTTTCTTACATGCCACATGTTCTTCATAACTTCCCTCCATGATCCCACGTTCATCACTAGTGATATCAAACCCACGTTTTCCCTCCATAACGCTTCACCTTAGCAGCTTAGGAGCTTATGGCCCTTTTAACCCTTTTGGGCTTCTTACCTCTCTTGGGCCCAATCCATTCACCATGAACCCTTCTATGATCGACTGCACTTGCGAAACCTTGGGCAACTATATGTGATATCATCCATGGTCGATATGCTTATGTAGTCGACTTCTCATAATTTAATGTTCTCTAATGCTCTTAAAAGAACATTTTTAACTTTTGGTTTGTATTTATCTCTTTATGAAAATCCTAGCCAACACATACGCTCAAGATCAAAAGCTAATGATTCATTGTTTCTAAGACAGTTTGAGTGGAGCATCTCTAGATTAGTACATACAATTAGAGCGAATTCATATCAAAACATGGCCAAATCTTGCCAAATCTTTTATAACGCGGTGGGAGAACTGACTTGGTCATTTTGCGTTTGATCGCAATTGTGCGGATAGCAAGAGTCGCCACTGACTTTTCTTTTATCCAAAAGGAAAGGCTGGAAAAAACAGCAAAGACCTTTAGAGATGTTTTTTGAGTTCGGGGGGTAGATTATGAAAAGGGAAGGTATTAGCACCCTTTTCATCCATAGTTACCTATGGGATCTTAGTTGCTTTCTAGATCACCTGCTTTTGTTTAAATGTGCTTGTGGTGTGGGTTTTGAAATTATTTTGAAAATGTCTTTGTAATGGTTCTCGTTTCTATAAGAACGCGTACAAAGTGTTGTTTTGAAAATAGCTCAAAGATGTGTTTGTGGAATGTGTTTTTTGAAAGTTATTTTGAAAAGGTATCTTCTTTGTAATGACTCTCGTTTCTATAAGAACACGTACAAAGTGTTTGTCTTTTGAAAAATGTTTCAAGATGAAAGTGTTGGTGTAAAAATGATTTTTTATCATGGGCAAGCGAGAAATAGGAGCGAATCTACCTACTCATATGGTCTTAGATATTATTTTCCTCCTCCTTTATATGTGGTTATCTTACCATTGATTTGGTAAGAAGCCCCACCATTGGATGTGAAGGGACAGGCGTGAGTCAATCGTACAGTCATAAAAGGAAATTTGTGAGACGCTTTAGTAATTTTTTATAAGGGACTAGATCGTTTTACCGAAGGTAACATCGAGGGACATCGAGGGACTACAATATTTTTTTATCGAAGGGTCTTTGCTAAAGCGTCACATATTCGAGGGACATGACTATTTTTCCGAGGCAACAAATGGAATTACCCTAAGGGTGCATGTGTGGATAGTGTGTTTGATTTACATGAATTTAGTCTTTGATTTGGGTTATCTAGCGGTTATTTTTATCTTTCCATACACACCCTATCTTACTAGAAATTATATGAAAAGCGGTAAACTTGCAGAAATTAAAATCCTACGCTATTATACCATTAGGGGATGGGGATACAGTTTGCAAATGGGGATGAAATAAGTGTCTAATTATTACAACTATATCGAATAAGTGGACAGTAATGGAGTATATATGTATATAATACATAAACAGTCTAGAAAGAGAGAAAAACAACATTTTGAACTACTATGTGTCGACACATGTTGTTATGCATCGACACATAACTTTCCTTGCCCCTGCCAAACCAAATCAACTAAGTATGAGTCGACGCATAATGGGATGTATCGACTCATTTCCTTCTTGTGTCGATACATACGTGTTTTGTGTCGACTCATGCACTTTCCATCTTTCTGTTTTAGGCCCCGGATAGCAGTACGGGTCGATGCATACGACCATGTGAACTAATGATTCCTCACACATGTCTTCTTCCTTATCTCCAGATGCCTCTGAGTTAAACCCATATTCATTGGGAAAACCTGACACAATATTTCAGTGGATTATCAAACCGTCCTCTGAACTATCTTCAAAATTGTCTGATACTTCATCATCCATGTTGTCATCACCAAGATCTTCAACCTTTGCTGGTGACACATTCACAACTGTAATCAACAACCTCTCTTTGGCTGATCAATGTTGTACTTCTTTGTGGCTGATTTCACTCTTATAAGGAACAACTTTTGTTTCAGCATCTCTTACAGCTTTCTTATTCCTCTGTTGTGGAACAACTTTTGTTGCAGCCTCTCTTGCAACTTTCTTATTACTCTGAAACCTCCTCCATTGGGTCTTCGTCATAGGATTCTTCCCTTTGTAGGTGCGAGGAACATGATATTTCTTTGAAGTTTGAACGTGTTACTTCTTTGAAATGATCCCAGTTTCAGCAAGTTGAGTTGAATTAGATCCTTTTTCCATCATCTCCCATCTGTGAGTCAAACCTGACCCTTTTTTCACCACCTTCTAGTTCTGGTTTTCCCCCTAGGATAAAAGGGATAAACACAATTATTGTTGGGCATATTAGTTGGTGGCACAAACATCCTGAAATATGGAAACTTAGGTTTCTCTTGAGGCACTTGAACATTGTTTGGTCCCTTAGCATGGTCGAACACCACTTTTTATTTTTTTCCTTGATGGTGCTTTTTCTTTAGTGCCTCAATCTTCTTTGCAGCTTCTTCATCATAGATCATGTTACAGTTTGGGCATAACATGAATCTAAAATTACTCAGCTTTCATCTATTCAGAAAATCTACCAACTCGTCTTCAGGTTTAGGAAACACGACCTTCATCAATTCAGCCATTGTTTCCTCATACATTTATTCATCCTTACATTCCATTTTTGCTTTGTCGTCCTGATCATCTTCATGATTTTCAACAAAATCAACCATCACCACTTCATATGGTTTAGACATATTGTAATTGCCACTTTTAAGACCCTCGATACCCTCGATTGTTGTAGCCACAACCAGTTAGTCTTCAAGACCATCATTAGCCTTGAGCGTCAATATTTCTAGTAAGTTCATAGTGTATACCCGTTCATCTATGAGGCCCTCAATAGCCTTCTTCATCAACACTTTAAATGGATCCACATAGTGTGCATCAATCACACGTAAGGGGTCTGAGTCAATCTTTTTACATTCTTTGGTTTCTCACCAAATTTTAGTCGACCGTCTTTCAAAGCCTTTTGAATCAAATCCTTGAAAAGAAAACACTGAGAAGTATTATGACCCATACAATAATGATATTTGCAAATACCTCTTTTTTTATTTTTGCTCTAATGATGGATCCTTAGTGCCTAAGGGTACTATAATTTGACCATCTAAAACTAAAACATCAAATATTTCATCATATTTTAACACATCAAAAGTATATGTTTTAGTATTAGTGCTATCATTTTTTAGATCTTCAACAGTATTTCCCTTAGACGGTCTTATAGGTTTACATGCATATGGAGGCCTATCTTTCAATTCGGCCATGTTAACCTCTCTTCTTCCATGTATTCGTCCTCAGACTCTATGGAATAATCCTCTGTGTCTACAAAGGCAATTTTGCCTTTTCTATGGTCCTTTGACACCCTAGATTTCTTTATTTTTAAACGTTCGGCATATCGAATCTTATCAGCTAGTTAGGACATACCATAATAGATTGAGGATCAAACTTTTTCCTAATAGAATAATCTAATCCCCCAACGGCCATTTCGACCAGCTCATGTTCAGGAACCCTAGTAAAGAATCTAGACTTTAGGATCCTAAACCTGTTCAAATACTCTTCCATTGACTCAGACGACCTTCTCTTGATGGAGGATAATTCTTTCAAACTTATCTTAGGCTGACTAGCATAAAATTGCTCATGAAATATACCCTCAAGTTGTTCCTAACTGTGTATCGAGTTTGTATTCAACACTGTAAACCAAGTAAAAGCATTCATTATCAACGAATTCGGAATATATCTTAACTTTAAACCCTCATCATTGGCGACATCGCCAACCTCTGTTTCGTACCTAGCAATGTTTTCAATGGTCGAATCATTGGCCTCACCAACAAACTTGGTAAAATTAGGTACCTTACATCCCCTACGTAATTCTGCCTGTCAAATGTAATCAGGCAAGGGCGAAGAGTAATTGGGCCTCCGGAGACCAACATTTACTCCGAATCATGTTAATACTTCTTCTACCATATTTACTATGTTGAACGTCCAACAATGTCATTTCTTAACACTCGATCAACATCTTGGTTTGTCCTAACTACGATCGGCCTAGGTTCATATTGTTCAATGAATTATTCCTCTTCATAAGTGGGTGCTTCCACTCTTCGAGATCTAAAAGGACGATCATTTTCCCCCCTCTAGTTATTCAAAAACCCTCAACGGCTTGTAGCGCGTTTGAGTTTGACTTGGTTGGACCCCTAATGAGTCAATCAATCTACCTATTTTGTCAACTACGTGATTGAGGGCGACTCCAATTTGTTGAGTTAAAATGTTTACTAACTCTAAATTACTTTCATCCATATATTTCCTTAAAGCCATAACGAATGTAGTATTCAAAGACGGTGTCGACTATGGGACATAACTAACACCACCTAGTCAACCACTTGGGGCATAACTGCCTTGGTTTCCAGTGGCCACTGTGTTTTCTGTATGTGTGGCAGGGTTCGACTATAGCCCAACCATCATTGAATAAGGCATACCATATTGATGAGGGATAAATGATGACCCTGGACCCCTTAGAAAGAGTGGTCAATTTGGGTCAAATGGCGATACCCCATGCCTAGGTTCTATCATTGTAACTGTTGTCACTGAACCATGAACTGTGGTCGATCTTACGGGAGATAAAATTGTCGTGCTTTGAGTTGTGGTACTTACTGGTATGACATCCACATTTTGTATAGAAATATGCATATTTTCAGTGCTTGTGTCAGAGCATGGTATTTTAGACTTATACAAAAGTTTACCACTTCTCAAATTCATACACACACTAACTATAAGAAACTTTGTGAAACTACACACAAAATTCGAAAATATTAGCATTCCCCCACTGGGCATGCCAATTTTGTTTACCTCTGGATTTGTTAAACAACTCTGGTCTCTTTAAAACAAGTTTACTGGTGAGATCAACCAGGGAATCTCGGTACATTGCTTCAGTTCATGTGTGTAGTTAAAGCATTTTCAAAAAGGTTCGTTCGACTGAGAGTCAAACGGCTTGATAAAAGAAAAAGTAAATAAGACAAAAAGAGTTTTAAATTGTAAAAGGTAATGACATAACATTAAAGAAAGGTTAAAAATAGATTGGTTCAAACATACATTTCCTTTGCATGTCTCATTTCACTTGTTCGCTTGGTTACTGTAGGTGTTTAGGTATTGGCTTGCATTTTTGGTAAATCCCAAGTGTATGTGTGAATGTCATGACTGATGTCATAACATTCTAGTTCAGTTTGTACTGGTTCATTAGGTACCTTTGCAGAAAAATATTGTAATTCAAATACTGATGTTTATAAGTGTGTATCTGAGCATTTTGCAAAATGATCACATTTTGCTAAATCAGTAGACAGGTTTTCTCAGATGTCATAACAGATGTTATGACATCCTGTTCTGAACTAACAGGATTGCAGGATTGGATAAGTTTGAGTTTTTTCAGGAAATAACTCAGTCCTTCCTGAACAGAATCCTGCGTTTTCTGAGGGGTAACCTAGCTCAACCCTAACCTGGTTAATAAAGTCCTGTGACCTGGTCTTTAGGTCAAACGGAATTAACACTAGGTTTTTGGAAACCCTAACTGAAGTTGCAGCTGCTATATATTCAACAGAGCTGCTGTTTTTCAAGGATCGTTTTTATTGATTAGAAGATCATTTGTAATCTGTATAGATTTGATTATTGTACTCCAAGAAGTTATCATTGTGATAAGTGCCTTGGAATAGGTTTCTAATTGTAAGGGTTGTGTAGCACTCTAAGCTTTGAAGCAAGAGTGTTTGAATGTTCCTTGACTAAAGCTGTGAAGCAGAGTGAAGTTAGTTGTGTACATCACTCAAAGCTGTGAAGCAAGAGTGATTGTGTTGCTTGATTAAAAAGCTGTGAAGCTTAATCAAGTGTTTGTTTTTGAAGAGTGTCTTCATCAATTCTTAAGTCAAATTGGTTTATGTATCACTGCTGTGATTGAGGGGGAGTGAGTAGGAACTCAGGTTTAAGTTGTACTTAGATTGGAATTGCATTGGGTAGGTCTTAAGTGAAGGAGATAAACTGGTTGGTTTATTCCTGAATTAAAATCTCTTATAGTGGATTTCCTCCCTGGCTTGGTAGCCCCCAGAGTAGGTGTTGTTGCACACTGAACTGGGTAAACAATTGACTGTGTTCTTTATTGCTTTTGTATTTACTGTCATATAGTAAGTCAGATACGGTGTCATAACATTGAACGTGACATTGAGTATCTGCAGCCAGAATTTCAATTGGCATCAGAGCAGGCATCCTGCCTGTATTACTGGGTGAGATCTAGGGATATCACTTTCTGGCACTATGGACAAAGAAGGAGTTTTTGGAAATAGACCACCCATTCTGGACGGAACCAATTATGACTACTGGAAACCTCGTATGATTGCCTTCCTAAAATCTCTGAACAAAAAGGCTTGGAGAGCTGCTGACAAAGGATGGATTCATCCCACCATAACTGAGATAGATGGGACAATCAGTCTGAAGCCTGAGGATGATTGGAGTAAAGAAGAAGATGAGTTAGCTCTGGGAAATTCAAAAGCTTTAAATGCCTTGTTCAATGGAATTGATAGAAACATTTCCAGACTAGTACATCAATATGAACTGGCCAAGGAAGTTTGGGACACTCTCAAAACTACTCATGAGGGCACTTCCAAAGTAAAAATGTCAAGGCTTCAGATGTTGACTACCAAATTTGAGAATCTAAAAATGATGGAAGATGAAACCATTCATGAGTTTCACATGAACATCTTGGAGATTGCCAACACCTCAGGAGCACTGGGAGAAAAGATGTCAGAAGAAAAACTGGTGAGGAAGATTCTCAGATCCTTGCCTAAAAGATTTGCAATGAAGGTAACTGCCATAGAGGAAGCCCAGGACATTAGCAAGTTGAAAGTGGATGAACTTATTGGGTCTCTTCAGACTTTTGAGATGGGGATCACTGATAATGGTGACAAGAAGAACAAAAGCATAGCACTTGTATCCAACACTGATGTTGAATACAAGGAGGTTGAAGAAGAAAACATATCAGAAGCTATTGCCATGCTTGGAAGACAGTTCAACAGGCTCATCAAAAGAATGGACCCAAAGTCAAGGTCTAATGTTCATAACATTCCCTCTGACATTGACAGTTCCAGCAGAAGACCAAGGTCAGAAGATAAGGGAAACCAAGGCAGAGGTATTCAATGCCATGGATGTGAAGGATATGGACATATTCGAGCTGAATGTCCTACCTTTCTTAAGAAACAAAAGAAAGGAATGACTGTTACTTGGTCTGACTATGATTCAGAAAGTAATTCTGAAGAAGAATCTGCCAAACTAGTTACTGCCCTAACTAGTGTTTGTACTTCTGAAAGTGTCACTAGTGATGAAGAAGTGACATTTGAAGAACTGGCTGATACCTACAAGAAATTGTGTATCAGAAGTGCTGAAGTCTGTGTGCAGAATGAGAAACAATCAAAACTCATTATAAAGCTGGAGGCTGAAAAAAGGGCAAATCTTAAAACTATAAGTCATCTAGAAGGAGAAGTTCAATTGCTGAACTCACAACTGAATCAAATGACCAAATCTGTCAAGATGTTGACCAATGGAACAGACAAATTGGAAGAGATCCTTCAGGTTGGACAAAATGTGGGAAATAAATCTGGACTAGGATTTATGGAAGCAAAGAAATCTGGTACTGGTAAGCAAATGTCAAAACGGATGTCTCAACACCACTCTCAACATCAGGAACAGAGACATATGAAGAAAAGGTACCAAAGATGGAAATGTCATCATTGTGGGAGATATGGTCACATAAAGCCCTTCTGCTTCAGACTACATGGATATCCTAATCAGAACTCAGGTATCAAACCTAAGTCTAAAAAGGTACCACATGCTCCTAAATGGAAGAAAAAGGCTACTGCACTGATAGCTCACACTTCCCTGAGGGTCTCTGCAAAGGAAGATTGGTACTTTGACAGTGGATGTTCCAGACACATGACTGGATTCAAAAATCTCCTCAATAATGTTATGCCTCACACCACCAATTTTGTGACCTTTGGAGATGTTGCTAAAGGTGAAGTCAAAGGAGTTGGTAATTTGGACTGCCCTGGAGTTCCAAGTCTGAATAAAGTACTACTGGTAAAAGGGTTGACTGCTAATCTCATTAGTATCAGTCAATTATGTGATCTAGGATTCAAGGTCAACTTCTCAAGATCTGAATGTCTAGTAATTAATGAAAAACTAGAAGTTGTAATGAGAGGAATCAAATCCAAAGATAACTGTTACGTGTGGCAGCCTGAGAACACTGATATCTCCACTATGTGTCAAATCATCAAAGAAGAAAAAGAGATGAAACTGTGGCAGCATAAGCTTGGTCTCCTTCATCTAAGAAGAATGAAAAGAGCTATTTCTATGGAAGCTGTCAGAAGAACTCCAAAACTACAGGTTGATAATATCTGTGATGTGGCAAATAAACTTGAAGAAGAATGTGTTGTCAGAACCTTAAGTCATCTTGACAAGGATGTTGGAAATAACAAGTCTAATAAATTCTGTTCTCAAAACATCTGGTCAAAACAGATGCTCCCTGAGTACAATGTTACACAAGATGTTGTGACATTGTGTTGTGACAATCTGAAAACAATCAACATTTCCTTGAACCCTATTGACTTTGAAGAGAAGAAGTCATTTAAACTGGAACATAGTTTCTCTAAGCTTCAGCTGATTGATTCTTCTACCAAGGCTCTTGTTGGAAATAAACTTGAAAATTTGAGGGGCAGGTTGGGTATTCACCAACATGAGAAATTATAGCAATTAATTTTGCTTAAAACAAGGGTTGAAGGGATTAATTTTATTAAGTCTATATTTAGTGGGTTAATCATATTCTTTCACAATTCCTTCAAAAGCTTTAAGAAGTTGAAGAGACTCCCTTTTATTCCCTACCTCTCTCATCCTTGCAACCTGTTTCCTCCTCCCAATCAAAGATTTTTCTCAAACTGCTACCATTACTCAAAGTCAATCAAAATGTCTCAGACATCGTCTTCAACCATGGCGACTTCGTCTTCCTCATCATCGTCATCATCTGACCAAGATTCTAGGGCAATCACTACATGCATAGAATCTGAAGTTCTTGAGGTCACTCCTCTCAAGGAGATGGCAACTGACCCAGCCAGAGTCAAAAAGCTCAGAACCAGACATGCAGGAAGAGCTCAAGCTACAGCCTCTGGTAATTCTTCTCATTCTTCGTCTTCTGTACCTAATAGAGAAGGATCAGTTCAAGTACATCAAGCTATTGCTAGGCTGGTTACTAGTATACTGAGTGGCAACCAATCTGTACTGGGGATTTCTATCCCTTTAAATCAATCAGAAAGTCCAAATGTGGAAGGTTCTGAAAATGTAGATATCACTGAGAATGTTGTGACACCAAAAGACAACATTCAGAACCCCTCTGAAAAGGCTGCTGATCCACCTATCATTGATGTGGATGAAGATTACTCAGATAATGAACTGATTGCTAATGTGAACCCTAGCATAGCTAGGAGATTGATGAAAAGAAAGAGTAGTCAGAATGATAAACCTGATGCTAAGAAATCCAAGGCTGAAGGCATGGTTGAGAAAAGTATTCAGACAAAAGGGAAGAAGGCCCAGGTGCATACTGCTAGACAACCAATCTCTAAGAAGAATAAAGAACCTGAAACTTCTGATTCTGATGAGGAATCAGAATTTGAGATTGATATTGAAGAAACTCCCATCAGAAGGAAGCTCCCCTCCAGCAAGATTGCTAGAGTGCCTGAAGTGCCAACAGACAACATCTCTTTTCATCATCCTGACAATGCAAACAGATGGAAGTATGCTTGCTTAAAGAGAATAGCCTTAGAGAGAGAACTCAACAATGATGCCTTGGAGTGCAAAGACATCATGGATCTGATCAAGAATGCTGGGCTAATGAAGACAGTGATAAAGTTTAACAAATGTTATGAAAATCTGGTCAAGGAGTTTGTAGTGAACTTGTCAAATGATTGTGCTGATGGAAGGTCAGCTGACTTTGAAAGTGTTTTTGTTAGAGGAAGAAGGGTCAAGTTCTCTCCATCAGAAATCAACAAGTTTCTTGGAAGAACAAATAAGGACTGTCCTGATCTAGAGGCAACTGACAATGAAGTTTGTCTAACCATCACAGCCAGGCAAGTAAAGTGCTGGCCCTTGAAAGGGAAGCTGAATGCTAGTAAACTCAGCATGAAATTTGCCATCTTGCATAAAATAGGTGCAGCCAACTGGGTGCCTACAAATCACAAATCAACTATCTCCACAGGATTGGGGAGATTTATCTATGTTGTGGGAACCAAGACTGCTTTTGACTATGGGAGGTACATCTTTGAACAAACTTTAAAGCATGCTGGCAGTTATGCTGTCAAAGGACCAATTGCCTTTCCCTCCCTCCTTTGTGGAATCATCCTTGCACAATACCCTGATATTCTTGTGGCAAGAGATACAGTCTGCAAAAGAGCTCCTGCCCTTGGCCTGCACTACAAACTGTTTCAGGGATCTCATGCTCCAGACATTGTCATAACATCAGCTGAGACATCGTCTGTAAAGACCCAGTCCAAGACATCAGATGTCATAGCTGTTTTAAAAGAAACTTGCAAAGAGCTGGATGCTAGAAAAAGGACCCTAGAATTTCTAATTGCCAGGCTAGAAAAGGAGGAAGCTGAAGAAAGCAGAAGGGAAGAAGGTGTAGAAGCTGAAGGACATCTCAACATTGAAGAAACTAGCTCCTCTGAGTCTGATGACAGTGCTTGAAGGTTGATTGCTGTTTGGTGGTGTTGCTGGTTGGTTGCTGATATCTGGTGGAGTTTGGAAGTGTATTCTGTTGTTTTCTGCTGCTGCTCTTATTATTTTGTTTTGGATAACTGTATAATTTTATGAACATGTATCTTTGGCCCATTTGTGGCTAAAGAGGGGGAGAATATTTTGGTACTTACTTAATTAGTACTTGACATTCTATTTTTCTGCTGTCACTTATTTCTGCTGCTATCTATCTCTGATTGTTTAGGGTCTTTAGCCAAAAATCTGCCAAAGGGGGAGTTTGTAGGTGTTTAGGTATTGGCTTGCATTTTTGGTAAATCCCAAGTGTATGTGTGAATGTCATGACTGATGTCATAACATTCTAGTTCAGTTTGTACTGGTTCATTAGGTACCTTTGCAGAAAAATATTGTAATTCAAATACTGATGTTTATAAGTGTGTATCTGAGCATTTTGCAAAATGATCACATTTTGCTAAATCAGTAGACAGGTTTTCTCAGATGTCATAACAAATGTTATGACATCCTGTTCTGAACTAACAGGATTGCAGGATTGGATAAGTCTGAGTTTTTTCAGGAAATAACTCAGTCCTTCCTGAACAGAATCCTGCGTTTTCTGAGGGGTAACCTAGCTCAACCCTAACCTGGTTAATAAAGTCCTGTGACCTGGTCTTTAGGTCAAACGGAATTAACCCTAGGTTTTTGGAAACCCTAACTGTAGTTGCAGCTGCTATATATTCAACAGAGCTGCTGTTTTTCAAGGATCGTTTTTATTGATTAGAAGATCATTTGTAATATGTATAGATTTGATTATTGTACTCCAAGCAGTTATCATTGTGATAAGTGCCTTGGAATAGGTTTCTAATTGTAAGGGTTGTGTAGCACTCTAAGCTTTGAAGCAAGAGTGTTTGAATGTTCCTTGACTAAAGTTGTGAAGCAGAGTCAAGTTAGTTGTGTACATCACTCAAAGATGTGAAGCAAGAGTGATTGTGTTGCTTGATTAAAAAGCTGTGAAGCTTAATCAAGTGTTTGTTTTTGAAGAGTGTCTTCATCAATTCTTAAGTCAAATTGGTTTATGTATCACTGCTGTGATTGAGGGGGAGTGAGTAGGAACTCAGGTTTAAGTTGTACTTAGATTGGAATTGCATTGGGTAGGTCTTAAGTGAAGGAGATAAACTGGTTGGTTTATTCCTGAATTAAAATCTCTTATAGTGGATTTCCTCCCTGGCTTGGTAGCCCCCAGAGTAGGTGTTGTTGCACACTGAACTGGGTAAACAATTGATTGTGTTCTTTATTGCTTTTGTATTTACTGTCATATAGTAAGTCAGATACGGTGTCATAACATTGAACGTGACATTGAGTATCTGCAGCCAGAATTTCAGTTACTCTGAGCGACTAGCGTATAAGAAAATGAAAGTTTTACCCTTTACAAAGTGTACTAAGTGCTTTATTTATAATACACAAAAATAACTACTTTTTAAGTGGACTTTGTTTTCTTACATGCCACATGTTCTTCATAACTTCCCTCCATGATCCCACGTTCATCACTAGTGATATCACACCCACGTTTTCCCTCCATAACGCTTCACCTTAGCAGCTTAGGAGCTTATGGCCCTTTTAACCCTTTTGGGCTTCTTACCTCTCTTGGGCCCAATCCATTCACCATGAACCCTTCTATGATCGACTGCACTTGCGAAACCTTGGTCAACTATATGTGAGATCATCCATGGTCGATATGCTTATGTAGTCGACTTCTCATAATTTAATGTTCTCTAATGCTCTTAAAAGAACATTTTTAACTTTTGGTTTGTATTTATCTCTTTATGAAAATCCTAGCCAACACATACGCTCAAGATCAAAAGCTAATGATTCATTGTTTCTAAGACAGTTTGAGTGGAGCATCTCTAGATTAGTACATACAATTAGAGCGAATTCATATCAAAACATGGCCAAATCTTGCCAAATCTTTTATAACGCGGTGGGAGAACTGACTTGGTCATTTTGCGTTTGATCGCAATTGTGCGGATAGCAAGAGTCGCCACTGACTTTTCTTTTATCCAAAAGGAAAGGCTGAAAAAAACAGCAAAGACCTTTAGAGATGTTTTTTGAGTTCGGGGGGTAGATTATGAAAAGGGAAGGTATTAGCACCCTTTTCATCCATAGTTACCTATGGGATCTTAGTTGCTTTCTAGATCACCTGCTTTTGTTTAAATGTGCTTGTGGTGTGGGTTTTGAAAGTATTTTGAAAATGTCTTTGTAATGGTTCTCGTTTCTATAAGAACGCGTACAAAGTGTTGTTTTGAAAATAGCTCAAAGATGTGTTTGTGGAATGTGTTTTTTGAAAGTTATTTTGAAAAGGTATCTTCTTTGTAATGACTCTCGTTTCTATAAGAACACGTACAAAGTGTTTGTCTTTTGAAAAATGTTTCAAGATGAAAGTGTTGGTGTAAAAATGATTTTTTATCATGGGCAAGCGAGAAATAGGAGCGAATCTACCTACTCATATGGTCTTAGATATTATTTTCCTCCTCCTTTATATGTGGTTATCTTACCATTGATTTGGTAAGAAGCCCCACCATTGGATGTGAAGGGACAGGCGTGAGTCAATCGTACAGTCATAAAAGGAAATTTGTGAGACGCTTTAGTAATTTTTTATAAGGGACTAGATCGTTTTACCGAAGGTAACATCGAGGGACATCGAGGGACTACAATATTTTTTTATCGAAGGGTCTTTGCTAAAGCGTCACATATTCGAGGGACATGACTATTTTTCCGAGGCAACAAATGGAATTACCCTAAGGGTGCATGTGTGGATAGTGTGTTTGATTTACATGAATTTAGTCTTTGATTTGGGTTATCTAGCGGTTATTTTTATCTTGCCATACACACCCTATCTTACTAGAAATTATATGAAAAGCGGTAAACTTGCAGAAATTAAAATCCTACGCTATTATACCATTAGGGGATGGGGATACAGTTTGCAAATGGGGATGAAATAAGTGTCTAATTATTACAACTATATCGAATAAGTGGACAGTAATGGAGTATATATGTATATAATACATAAACAGTCTAGAAAGAGAGAAAAACAACATTTTGAACTACTATGTGTCGACACATGTTGTTATGCATCGACACATAACTTTCCTTGCCCCTGCCAAACCAAATCAACTAAGTATGAGTCGACGCATAATGGGATGTATCGACTCATTTCCTTCTTGTGTCGATACATACGTGTTTTGTGTCGACTCATGCACTTTCCATCTTTCTGTTTTAGGCCCTGGATAGCAGTACGGGTCGATGCATACGACCATGTGTCGACTCATACCCTGCTTTTTCACTTATAATGAGTCGAACCATGTGGGTATGTATCGACCCATGTTACAGTTTTTTTTCCTCTATCACCATTCTTTTGCATGTGTCAGTTAGTTTTCAACATATAAATGATAAAAATGAACGGTAAGGAAATGATTAACTTCAAGAGTAAATATTACTTCATCTTATCTTCAGAAATAAACCAACAATGATGTATGGAAAATGCAAGGTTGAGATGACTTACCTTGCAACTGCATTTTCGGTTTTGAGTCTGAAACCCTTCAAGATGTTGTGTCGACTTTAATGAAACTCCAGGAAGCTGCTAGACTTTCCTTTGTGTTGAAGGTTGCTGAATCAACTCCCAGTAGTCAAGTTTATGTAGTACTGTCTTTTGTTTAGAAGTTGAGAATAAGAGCACTACATAAATTGTTCTTGAGCTTGAGCAGTATCTATGTGATATGAAGTGTTTTGAGGATTTATGGGAGGGTTAGCAAGGTTGTATAATAGTGGGTTGTGGATCTTTTCTGTTTTGATGAGTCAAAATAGAGTTGAAGATGAACAGAGCTTTTATGGATGAACTGGGTTTTATGAATGAGTTGGTTTTGACAAGAATTCTGTTTTTCTTTTCTCTCCCTCTTTTTTCTCCCTTTTTTTCTCCAAAACCCCAAAATCCTCCATATGTCTTATGAATCAATCTCTTTTGTGGCCCCTTGACTAAGGTTTAGGAGGGGGGGGGGAAATAAGTTGTTTTGAACTATTTTTGCCTATTTTTTTGATGCTTTTTCCATGCAGTTTTATTTTTCCATTTTGGTGCAATTTTGTGACTGTTATGATGTAGGTTGGAGCAGACTGCATAGAGCATTTTTGGACTGTATAGGGCAGCATATTCAAGTTTTGTGACAGGTTTGTGGTGCAGCATAGCACAAGGTTTTGTAGGACAGCAAATGAACAGGTTTTTGGAGTGTTGTGGCAATGCATAGAAGTAGCATATCATTTTTTGTTCAGCCATAATTTTGGACAACATAGTTTGTAGCATGAAACAAATTTGGTTTGTGGAGCAATTTATACACGTTGTATCAAAGACAAAGCATCGTGGTAAGGTTTTGAGTCAAAGGGAAGATTCCAAGCAATACAAAGTTTAGGGTTTGTAAACTTGCAAAAAATGTCACTTTGTAATAACTTGAACTATTTGTAACATCTTGAACTGTTTTTAATTGTAGTGACAAGATGTCATGAAGCGATGAAATTAACTTAGAAAAATTTCCAAGTCTTGCAAAAGTTGGATTTTTGACTTTCTTGATTTTTGATGATCAAATTTCATATTTTAGATGTCTTGATGAAATATGATTTTTGGAACTCAACTTTTGTTAAAAAAGTCAAAGTTTGACTATTTTAGTGTATAGTTGACTTTACCCACCAGTTGACCGAATTTTGTCTATCAATCCACTGATCTCAGGAGATGAATTGAAAAATGAAATTAGGTCAAAAATGACGCGCTTGGATCCTTGTGATCATACTTCCAACCAATAACCCAGGTATTAGGTCAAAAATCAGAGTTCGGTCATTTTCAGTAAAAACCCAAATTTCGCCCATTTTATCCTTGTGAATGCCTTTCTTGGAAAATTGTAGTCCAAGACTTGAAACTTGATAGAAGCAAGCCTGAGAGTCTATGAGGATCCTTTGAGAAATGAGAGGGCAAATTTTAGGGTACAACAGCTTTCCTGAGACAATACAAGTAAAATTTGGACATGGCTCCTAACCGCATGTAGCTCCAAAACTTATCTCATAAGAAGGAGGAGTATTTCAAGGAGTATGCTCAAAGATGGAGAGAAATTGCAGCCTATGTACAACCAACACTCCTAGAGAAAGAATTAGTCGATATGTGTTGCAACTGGTTTTTAAATCAGAGTCGCCACTCTTAATTTTTATCCTAAAGGAAGAGAGTATAAAGGAATAACCCTAAAGTTCAGAGATTCTAGATTTGGACTCGGTTCTAGAAGAGGGGAAGGTGTTAGGCACCCCTTATCTACCTTGTTTAAAAGGATACTAGGTTTAGAAGCGCGGTTTTTAGGAAATAAGGATTTAATTATTAATTAAGGTAAAGGGTTTGAATTTTAGTTAGTGGGAAAAAGGTTTGAATTTTAGTTAGTGGAACTCGCCATGATTTTAATCGTATGCCTATGTATCTTCTTAGGAGGAATCAGAGTCCCATTTCGTAGTTCGCGGTGTTTGTTGGTGTTTTTTTATAACATTGCGTAGAATTGCTTTCGAATTATCCTTGAACCTTGTCTGGGTTGTACGTTCAGTGATCGTAGACGCAGTTCACAATTAATTTTGAAAGTAATTCTATTTAATCCTTTTTTTTAAAATAAGCTTGTAGTTTTTGTTATGTTAGTAGAAAACATGGTTTGTAATTGGTTAGCTATTTTGATGTTTGATTGGAACTGAGTATGGTAGGACTTAGAGTGGGGAAAGTCTGAGAAAGTATTCCTCTCCATGTGGCCAGATATTGGCCACATGTTGCTTGTCATGAAAGATGCGAAGGGAGTCTGATAAAGTCTCCCTCATTATGTGGCCAGATATTGCCACGTGTCGCTCATTGGTGAATTATGTGATTTTTAATATCTTTTTAAAATATTGAATTAATTAATTAAGAAAATTAAAGTGTTTGATTATGGAAAAGAATTTTTATTATTATTTGGTATTTTTACTGATTAATTACAAAGCTAGCTAACCTAATATTAACCTAAGTTAACTAAAACTATATATTTTTTTGTACTTAATGTTTTTTTATATATTTATCTAAATAAATAAAAATTGCTAAAACTAAATAGATATAAATAACTAACAAAACTAATTAGCTAAAAAAAGAATATATATTAAAATGGGGGTTGGTTAGTCCATGAGACCCCAGGCCCAAGAATTAAAAACAAAACTCTAAAAAACCTTCTTAACTTTCTTAAAATAAATGAGAAAATATAAACAAAACTAAAAATTAAAATATAACAGAGAAAAATAAAATAAAAGATATTGTACATAGAGGGAGCCATGCATATCTTCCATTATCCAAAATAAAATCTAAAAAAAGAGAAATGTTTGATTATTTTCTCTCAAAATTTCCAATAACAAAATAACATTAAAAATTAATCAAATCCAACAACATCATTCGCGCCCCTTCTGTTATTATTATAATTACTATTCTTATATTTTTTTTTAGTTTTGACCCTAACCAACTATATATTGACACTTGGAGGATTAAATAAATAAATAAATAAAAATAAATAGTATAAACGTTAGAGAAAAAAATAAAATAAAATTAAAAACGCATATACAATATATCTCTTACCTTTATTACTGTTTCTTTCTTATTCTTTCTTTTCAAACAAAATCTTATTTTTTAATTCACAATAATCCTCAAACAAATATTCAAATCAAACAAAGATCCGTAAGAACAAATGATGGGTACCTGAGATAATTATCGGTATGTAGGTCTTTGCCGGAGATGAAGGGTGCTTCGCGGTTGGCTTGTGGTGGTATGAGATTTCAGTGGTGGCGTGACGGTGCGGCAACGAAGTAAGTTGTTCAGAGGGTGTTTAGAGTTATTTCGGTCAGCGGGATGGCAATGTTTTGAAATTTTCGATTCCTTGTTTTTCTTTGTTCTACAACACAAATAATGATAACAACGCAACAAATTTTGTCATGTTTTGAATCTCTTCCTCCAAGATTACTATTTTGATAATTTATGTTTGAATGACCAACATGATTTGAAATTATGAATGAATAACATGGCCATGATAAACATGGCTAGTGTATGTTGATTTTTTTCTAAAAAAACGTGGAAGATGATTAGGTTGACTTTTGTGAGTGGAAAGATAAGGATTTTTGTGAGACCTTCTTTTTTAATTGGTTTTTGATGATGTACAAAAGTATTGGCTTGTTAGTATAATATGTGTAGTTATGTACTAAAGGGTTTATGAAAATAAAGTTTTCAATAAGAAACAAAAAGATGTTAGAAATTGGGTGTGTATATGTAATAGTGAGAAATTTGTGATAGAAGTTGAATATGCAGCGTAAGAAGGTTATGTAATTTTGTACCACGAGTGAGTGTTAGTGTATATGTACAAAGTGGATTATGATAATGTGATTATTATAAAATATAATTTGAAAACAAAAATACCATTAGTTTGACATAATATGGTTGAAAAAAAAAAGCAAACGAATTTAAGTTTAAAAGGATGAAATTGAAAAATAACTTGGAGGCCTCATATGTAATCATCGGCCAAGAAAAACTCAAGTAGAAACTTTGAGAAGAAAGTGAAACTATGAAATTGTTGATCAATTTTGGATATTGTGGATGTCCTATTTATAGATAAAAAAACATCCAAATTGGAAATAAAACAAATTTGACCAATCAAAAGTAAAGTGTGATACAAATTGACATCAAATGACCAATAAGAAATACCTATAAAAAAGGAAATAAAATTAGTGACGAAAAATAGAAAGAAAAAAAGACAATGTTAAAAGTGAGGCACAAGTGATTCAAACTTGTGACCTCATTCTTGAAAGCTTCATTCTTTACCAAATTATGTTATGTTACTTATTTTTAAATAAACTCAATTGAAAATATATGAAAGGTGTGCAAATATTTGCAATTTTAAAAATACAAACAATATTATAAAAATATAGTTTAAAATGTTTTTTACTAGACTTGAGAATGAACATCTATAAAAATCAAATAATATTTTAAAAATAATATTTTAAAATATTTTTTACTGTAGAAATAAAAGGGCGGAAATTTTAGGGTATGACATATTCGAATCGGAGGGTTATTAAATAATGGAAAACCCCAAAATTTGGACCCAAAATTTATTAAACAAGGATACTCTGATATAGCATACCCCGAAGCTCAAAGAAATAGGCAAGGAGGAGGATGTATCATCCTACCAGAGTTTGAATAAAGAAATAAGCAAAGATGATGATGTATTATTCTACCCGAGTTTGAATAAAGAAATATGATTGAAGAGTAAGTTTGATCTAGATATGACGATGCAAATAACTCGCCAATACCTAGAAAAGTGATCATAGTTTTTTTTTGTGTATTTACCATGATCTAGGAGGTAAACAATACAAGTTGAAAGATTATAAGGATATGGCGTACAACGTTATCATGGGTATGAAGAGTAGGCATAGATGATGATGCATCATATTACCAACGTTTGAACCAAAGTTTTGATTTAACTTAGATACGACGACATGGATAACTCGTCAGTATCTAAGAGAGATTGTAGATTTTTGTATATTTACGTAACCTATGAGGTAAATGATACAAGTCTGAACAACTAACTTACTAATGTTTGGAGACTAATATAGTAGGTTTTGATTTGATTTTGTTTATTCATCGCAACATAGGTGATGGATAAAACAAAGTTGGATGATGCAATGTTGCATGGAGACCGATGCAAAGAGTTATATCGCAGGAAAAACTGATAACAAATATTGTTGCATTGAGACTGATGCAATGAGTTATGTCGAGGAAGAAACTATGATGGTGACATTTCTTCCTGGAGACTGGCACAATGGATTATACCGTCAAAAAATATTGATAGAAATATTATGGAATGGAGATTGATGTAGTAGAAAAAATCTGGTAAAACCATTGTTGCATGGAGACCAATGCAATGGAAGGAATTTGATAATGACATCGCTGCATGGAGACTGATACAATTGATTATATTGTAGATAGGGAAACATGTTGTTGTGTGGAGACTGATGCAATGGGTTAAACTACAGATTCCTTACATTATTACATAGAGCCTTACACAATGAACTATTTTGCAGAGGAAGGAATACACTGATGCATGGAGACTGATACAATAAATTAAATATAGAAAATTTCACACATTGTTGCATAGAGACTGATATAATGAGTGGAATTGTTGATTTCGTAACATTGCTTCCTGGAGTCTGACACAATGATCTGGATCGCGAAGAAAGAACATAACGTTGCGTGGAGACTGACACAACAAGCTAAATATAGAAAATTTCACATATTGTCACATAGAGACTGGAACAATGGGTGGAATTGCTGTTTTGCAACATTATTGCCTGGAGTATGACACAATTAGCTAGACCACAAAGAAAGAACATATTGTTATGCGGAGACTGACACAAAAAGCTAAATATAGAAAATTTCACACATTGTCACGTAGAGACTGACACAATGAGTGGAATTGCTGATTTCACAACATTGATACCTGAAGTCTGACACAATGAGCTAGACCGCGAAGAAAGAACATATTGTTGCATAGAGACTGACAGAATAAGTTATATGTAAAAAATTCACAAATTGTTGCGTAGACTGACACAGCGGGTGAAATTGTCGACTTTACAACATTGTTGTATGGGGTCTGACACAACGAGCTAAGAAAGAAACACATTGTTGCGTAGAGACTGACACAATAAGTTAAATTGAAAATTTTGGACATTGTTTCATAGAGGCTGACACAATGGGTGAAATTGCTGCTTTCACAACATTGCTGCCTATAGTCTGACACAATGAGCTAGATCGCAAAGAAAAACATATTGTTGCATGGAGATTGACACAATAAGTTAAATATAGAAAATTTCACACATTATTGCATAGAAACTGACACAATGAGTGGAATTGTTGATTTTGCAACATTCCTGCCTGGAGCCTCACACAATGAGCAAGATCGCAAAGGAAAACATATCGCTGCATGGAGACTGGAACAATAAGTTATATGTAGAAACATTGTTGTGTAGAGACTGACACAACGGGTGGAACTGTCGAATTCGCAACATTGTTACCTGGGGTCTGACACAACGAGCTAAGAAAGAAACACATTGCTGCATGGAGACTGACACAATAAGTTGATTTGAAAATTTCAGACATTGTTCTGTAGAGGCTGACATAATGGATGGAATTTCTGCTTTCGCAACATTGTTACCTGAAGTCTGACACAATGACCTATATCGCAAAGGGATAACATATCGCTGCATGGAGACTGACACAATATGTAGAATAATTCACATATTGTCGCATGGAGACTGACACAATATGTTTGAATATAAAGGAAGTTTATTTGAGCGATCCATATCTTAATTAACTAAAACTGAGATGAGAATGGATTATGATGGTTATTTGTTTCTAATCGAGGTAAGAATTGATTGGAGGGCCCTAAGATACCAGCTTTCTTCGTAATGGGTTTCGAGGAATGCCATATGTGATGTATGACATGTAATGATTGATTGATGTATATGATGTGATGGTTGATTGATGTATGTGATGGATGACTTGGATAATGTGTGAACGGATGTTGGATTTTGAAATGTGAATGCGTAATTGGGCCTTTTGAGGTATGCTCGACCCATGCTTTCGGATTTCGTCAGATGGATGAGATGATAAGTATAGCCTAGTTTTGGATCGAAGATCCCTAATGCATGATTTATGCAGCCTTATGCTTTATGATTATAACTTAAATGCTTTTTGAATGGTGCCCCCGTGATGGGTCATGGATGATTAGAGCGTAGAGGTTTGGTTATGCAACAATGTTGCGTATCACATGATCATACAGTGTTGTGCTTGCATGATTCCTGATACTCAATTTGAATTTGAAGACTGCTAATGTAGAAGAAAGACCCATTGAAGGTTATGAAAGTGTGCGTAGATCTTGCCCCTGTGTGGACTATTTATTTTTTAATTTGTGGGTAGGGTCTTGGAGAATATTCTCTTTAATATGAGCTTGGGAACAGTTTGATCATAATATGGATGACCCCACTATTTTGTTTTATGCCCCTAATTAACAGATTCTTAAAAATGCTTGGCTTTGATGGACCCTTTTCTATTAACTTTTTTTTGATCGAGCCTCGCAATGGTTTGCCCTAACATTTGAATTTTGAAAGACATGCCCCTTAATCTCCAAGATCTGGAGGAAGTATTCTTAGAAGGAACTTAGACCTTGCAATGAACTTGTCATAGGTTTCCCCAAGTATTTTAAGCTTTGAAAAGTTTGTACTCGAAGTTGCTTGAAGAATTTGGACCCTACGTGCAGTAGGATGAACTTGATACGCACTACCCTAACATTTGAATCTCGGAAGGCTGCCCATGGTTATCAATGCCTTGAGAAGCTTGTTAAAATGAGGAAACTGAGTCATACCATATTGTAATATGACTTGACTAAGGAATTCTTCTTTGAAGGGTATGCCCCTAATTGAACAATGCTTTGAAATTTGATCGAAATTGATTTAACCTCAAAATGCTAACCTCTTGTCAATAATATCTTCATGTGATATACCCCTATGATCATTAGTCTATGCTCTTGTTTATAGGGATCCCCTTAGATGATTTTGCCCCAGTTAGGAGCTTCTTGGAAAGGATGGCCTTTGATCAGACCTTTTTGAAATCTCTTTGATGCTAAGTATTGATTCGTAGATAAAATTGTACATTTTGAAAAAGTAATTTCGTTTGATGCACGTGCACGTTCTTGAAATGGATTATTTGAAAAGAAATGGAAGATTAGAAGATGATTATTTGAACAAGCAAAGTGTTTAGAAATGATTTTAACAAACATAGGAGTCAGTTTAACATAAATCTTGCTGAGTATGCTTTCATAGTGAGCCTAGCCTCAACTAGGACTTTTAAAGGTTGTAACATGGCCATGGTTCATGGTTTAAGAAACAAAAGATATAAGGCTCAAAGTTTATTTATACCGCCCCAATCTCCTTGATGTTATTCAATCCTAAGTCCAATTAATCCAACAGATGCATTTAATCCTCAAGAGAAAGTTCGTAGTCACGCAGATGATGAGAAGCATAGATAAAGATCCAAACGCCGATGAAAAGCATTGACAAGATCCAAGCACTGTAAAGATTCAAACACCAATCAAAAAGATTTGATAATATCCAAGCATTCATAAGATCCAAGCGTTGACAAGATCCAAGCGTTGATGAGAAGCCTTGATGATTCTTGAGGTGGCAGTCACAAGATTGTTCTCCAATTTATTGTTTCCAATCCTTTATTGTTACATGGACTAGTTTTTTTTATAATTTCTTTTTAATTTTTTTTTCCGATCCATCAGGATGCCCTAACTTATGCCTAAGTCAATTTTTTTATTTCCTTTGACTTAGCAGGATCTTTTTTTTTTATTTATTTTTGTTTTGTTTTGACTTTGAAAAATTGTGACTGCCGCGCTGATTATTGTAAGCTTTGTCTTCATCATTTCTTTGATCTTGATTGATGTACTGAGGAAGACGATGTTGTGAACTTTGTCTTTGTTGATTCCTCAATCTTGGATGATGAACGCGGGGAAGATGATGTGCTCGAATATTTGCTTAGATCATTCTCTCAATGATGTATCGAGGAAGGAGATATGCTTGAACCTTTGCTTAGGTCGTTTCGATTCTCTTGAGATTTGAATGCATCATCGAATTAATTGAAATCTACCCTGCCCCAGGTTAAAATTAAAGGTTTTTTTTTAAAATAGAAAGAACTCCAACTTCTGGATCGAGGGGGTTAACTGCTGATTATCTCCTTATTTCTCCACTATTTAGGAATTGAAACAATGCCTTACATCACCGACTAAGCCTTACTATTAAAAATCATACGTCAGCAAAAACTTTATTATTTTGTATTTTCATCATTCTTCATTGAAGTTTGTTGAAGTGGAAACTGGAAAAAGAAGAGAAGAATAGAAAGTCGTTGATTATTTGTGGAATGAACTGATTTCAAAAACATGCATGCTTATTTTATTAGAATTACTTGACCAAAGAGTACAAAGTTTATGACAAATAACACTTTGTAAGAAAGAAATTACAATTTGAAATGATTAAAGTCTAATGATCTAGAGATAAGCCTTCTTGTTGATCCACTTAATTTAGGAGATGCTTCATAGTTTTTGGACTTGTCAGATCATGGGGATGACCCTTGACTTTTCTTGGGCATACTTATTTCGTTGTTAGGATAATTGCTCTTGATGTAGAGGAATCACCAATGGTAGGGGAATTTGAGGTGCTGTGTAGGCCTATAGTTTGTCATGTGAAGGGCGACCTTATCTCTCCAATAATACTTGTAGGACCAAGCTCAATTGAGTCTCTAGTATATAATCTCCTTTTTCTACAGTTTCAAATTTTCTTAAGTTCGTTTGCAAGTACCGAGAAATCAGCTAGCATATGGATAATAAAGAGCGAAGGTGGAAATGCATGAGATGCAAACGTATGAATGTATGTAAATGCATGGGTATGCAAAAATATTTTTGGCTTTAAGGGTATGCTAAAAATTTCATGGAGATACAATGCAACATGGACGTAATATGAAGGTAAACATGAGGGTACCCTATACAAGTTTAATGATGGAAATAATAATATCCTACACTATCTCAGAGATCAAGACAGGAAGGGACTCTTTAAGGACGAAGGTTATAATAGGCATAGATTTGATGATGTCCTACATTATCTTAGAGATTGAGACAGGCAGGAATTTTTTGAGGATTATGGCATAATGAAAGATGACGAGGAGTCCCTACAGGACATGGATGATGATAAAGACGAAAATCCTACGGGATAGAGATAGTAGTGAATGAAGGGATAACCCTTGCGAGTTTGCAGATTGTAGTGGGATTTTTGAAAGGTGTTTTTATAAGGTAGGTTCTTATTATTGGCATACAAATATTCTACCATCCCCATAAGGTGGTTTCCTTAAGGGTATCATGAATTACACTAGAGGGAAAGGCACAAGGGCTTCCCTTAAGTGGAGTCTCTTTACAGACCGAAACTTTCGTTTCTAGGTCATGAAAGGTCTCATCACGAGATTTTAGTTTAAAGGTCGTACAAAGAGTCATTGGTATCATTCCAAAGTCCTACTTCCCAAGAGGATGTCTCTCGAGAGGTATTCCTTTTGTGGAATTCCACCGACTCTAGGCAGAGTCGTCACATAAACTCATAGGGATGATGTAACCCCTTGGTTAATAGACGAACCTTTTTTCTAAGGGTTTTGAGAATAACATTGAAGAATTTTTAAATCCCACCACGGATATATAAATAATATGAATAATAAAGAATAGGCAAGAAAATAAGTTAATAATTAAATAAGAAAAAATAAAATCCAAAAGAAACAAGAAAAACCCTAAAAACCCTAAAATCGAAAGGTAAGGCTTCTAAACCTAGGGTTAAGTCCCCAGCAAAGTCGTCAGCTGTTGCAACTAGTTTTTAAATCAGAGTCGTCACTCTTAATTTTTATCCTAAAGGAAGGGAGTATAAAGGAATAACCTTAAAGTTAAGAGATTCTATATTTGGACTCGGTTCTAGACGAGGGGAAGGTGTTAGGCACCCTTTATCTACCTTGTTCACAAGGATACTAGGTTTAGAAGCACAATTTTTAGGAAATATGGTTTTAATTATTAATTAAGGAAAAAGGTTTGAATTTTAGTTAGCGGGAAAAGGGTTTTAATTTTAGTTAGCGGGAAAAGGGTTTGATTTTTAGTTAGCGGGAAAAGGATTTGAATTTTAGTTAGCAGGACTCACCACGATTTTAATCGCATGCCTACGTATCCTCTTAGGAGGAATTAGAGTCTCATTTCGTATTTCGTGGTGTTTGTTGGTGTTTTTTATAAGATTGTGTAGAATTACTTTCGAATTATCCTTGAACTTTGTCTAGGTTGTAAGTTCAGTGATTGTAGATGCAGTTCACAATTAATTTTGAAAGTAATTCTATTTAATCCTTTTTTCAAAAATAATCTTGTAGTTTTTGTTATGTTAGTAGAAAAAATGATTTGTAATTAGTTATCTATTTTGATGTTTGATTGAAAGTGAGTATGGTAAGACGTAGAGTGGGGAAAGTCTGAGAAAATATTCCTCTCCACGTGGCCAGATATTGGTCACATGTTGTTTGTCATGAAAGACGCGTAGGGAGTCTGATAAAGTCTTGCTCATTACGTGGCCAACTATTGGCCACGTGTCGTGCAATGGTGAATTACGTGATTTTTAATATCTTTGTAAAATATTGAATTAATTAATTAAAAAAAATAAAGTGTTTGATTATGGAAAAGAATTTTTATTATTATTTGATATTTTTACTGATTAATTACAAAGCTAGCTAACCTAATATTAACCTAAGTTAACTAAAACTATATATTTTTTGTACTTAATGTTTTTTATATATTTATCTAAATAAATAGAATTTGCTAAAAATAAATAGATATAAATAACTAACAAAACTGATTAACTAAAAAAAAGAATGTATATTAAAATGGGGGGTTTGGTCAGTCCATGAGACCCCAGGCCCAAGAAGTAAAAACAAAACTCTAAAAAACCTTCTTAACTTTCTTAAAATAAATGAGATAATATAAACAAAACTAAAAATTAAAATATAATAGAGAAAAATAAAATAAAAGATGTTGTACGTGGAGGGAGTCATGCATATCTTCCATTATCTAAAATAAAATCTAAAAAAAGGAGAAATGTTTGATTATTTCCTCTCAAAATTTCCAATAACAAAATAACATTAAAAATTAACCAAATCCAACAACATCATTCGCTCCCCTTCTGCTATTATTATAATTACTATTCTTATTTTTTTTTTATAGTTTTGACCCTAACCAACCATATCTTGACACTTGGAGGATTAAATAAATAAATAAATAAATAAAAAGAAATAGTATAAACGTTAGAGAAAATAATAAAATAAAAATAATAAAATTAAAAATGCACACACAATATATCTCTTGCCTTTTTTACTTTTTCTTTCTTCTTCTTTCTTTTCAAAAGAAATCTTCTTTTTTAATTCACAATAATCCTCAAACAAATATTCAAATCAAACAAAGATCCAGAAGAACAAATGATGGGTACCTGAGATAATTGTCGGTGCGTCGGTCTTTGACAGAGACGAAGGGTGGTCCGCGGTTACTACCGTGACTTAGTGAGGGCGGCCGAAGTTGGCTTGTGGTGGTATGAGATTTCAGTGGTGGTGTGACGGTGCGGCGACGTCGTAAGGTGTTCAGAGGGTGTTTAGATTTGTTTCGGTCAGCGGGATGGAAATGTTTTGAACTTTTCGATTCCTTATTTTTCTTTGTCCTACAATGAAAACAGAGATAACAACACAATAAATTTTTTATGTTTTGAATCTCTTCCTCCAAGATTAGTGTTTTGATAATTTATGTTGTAATGACCAACATGATTCGAAATTATGAATGAATAACATGACTATGATAACCATGGCTTGTGTATGTTGAGTTTTTTTTTAAAAACGTGGAAGATGATTAGGTTGACTTTTGTGAGTGGAACGATAAGGATTTCCATGAGGCCTTCTTTTTTAATTGGTTTTTGATTATGTAAAAAAGTATTGGCTTGTTAGTATAATATGCGTAGTTATGTACTAAAGGGTTTATGAAAATAAAATTTTCAATAAGAAACAAAAAGATGTTAGAAATTGAGTGTGTATGTGTAATAGTGAGAAATTTGTGATAGAAGTTGAATATGCAGTGTAAGAAAGTTATGTGATTTTATATCACGAGTGAGTGTTAGTGTATATGTATAAAGTGGATTATGATAATGTAATTATTATAAAATATAATTTAAAAACAAAAAACCATCAGCTTGACATCATATGGTTGAAAAAAAAGCAAATGATTTAAATTAAAAAGGATAAAATTGAAAAATAACTTGGAGGCCTCATATGTAATCATCGGCCAAGAAAAACTCAAGTAGAAACTTTGAGAAGAAAGTGGAACTGTGAAATTATTGATCAATTATGGATATTGTGGATGTCATATTTATAGATAAAAAACATATAAATTGGAAATAAAACAAAATTGACCAATCAAAAGCAACGTGTGACACAAATTGACATCAAATGGCCAATAAGAAACACCTATAAAAAAGAAAAGAAAAGTAGTGACGAAAAATAGAAGAAAAAAAAGACAATGTTGAAAGTGCAACACAAAAGATTCAAACTTATGACCTCATTCTTGCAAGCTTAATTCTTTACTAATTGTGTTGTGTTACTTATTTGTAAATAAACTCAATTGAAAATATATGAAAGGTGTGCAAATATTTGCTATTTTAAAAATACAAACAATTTTAAAATGAATCATTATATTTTTTAATAGGTTTGGAAGCAAATATTTATAAAAATAAAATAATATTATAAAAACAAAGTTTAAAATATTTTTGACTAGACTTGAGAATGAACATCTATAAAAATCAAATAATATTATAAAAACAATATTTTAAAATATTTTTGACTGTAGAAATAAAAGGGCGGGAAAATTTGGGGTATGACAATATGTTCATGGGAATTTTACAAGGTTTGTATTATGATAAGATGGTAGGAAGTGTCTCGTTAGGATTTTCTGATTTGGTAACTATTGGTGAAAGAATTGAAGCAGGCATAAATGGTGGTAAGATACAAGGGGTATTGGGAGAACTGACTTGGGTGTTTTGCATTTTATTGCAAATGTTGCAGATAGCAAGAGTCGCCACCTACTTTTCTTTTATCCAATAAAGGAAATGGTGAAAAGAACAAGAAATAACTTTTGAGAATTTTCTTGAGTTCAGGGGGTAGGTTATGAAAAGGAAAGGTGTTAACACCCTTTTCATACGTAGTTATCTACAGGCTCTTAATTGGTAGCTCACTTTGAAATGCTTTGTATTTTTTGTAAGTTGGAAAATGTTTTGAAGATGTTTTGAAAATGGTAATTTTATAATGATTCTCGTATCATTCAGAATGTATACAAAATGTTTACTTTGGAAATATTTTGAAAATGCCTTAGTGCGGAAATTTTGCACCTATTCTCGTATCGTTGAGAATGTATACAAAATATTTATTTTGAAAATATTTGTTGAAAGGGAGTGTTTGGAAAGATATTTTGAAAATGCCAATGTAAGGAAATTTTGTAATGATTCTCGTATCGTTGAGAATGTATACAAAATGTTTGTTTTGAAAAGTGTGAGGTGTAAAAGTTTGTTTTAGTTTGTGAGAAAGAAATTACGAGAAATCCACCTACTCAAAAGTATTTATTATTTTCCTCCTCCTTAAGATAATGATATCCTGCCATTAGTTAGTAGGAAGCCATATCATTGGATGTGAGGGACAGGCGTGGGTCGTCGTACAGTCATAGAAGGCTACTTGTAAGATACTTTAGCAATTTGTTATAAGGACAAAGATCGTTTACCGAAGACAACATCGAAGGGTCATCGAGGGACTATGATCTTTTAATTAAGGGTCTTTGCTAAAACATTTCATGTTCGAGGGACATGACTATTTTTATTCGAGACAACAAGTGTGGTTTATCCTAGAGGTACATGTGTGCCAAGTGTGTTTGATTTTCATGTAATTTATCTTGAATTAGGGTTTTTCTGTGGTTGGTTTTAATCTTGTCATACAAACCCAAATTACTAACAATAATAAGAAAAATGATAAATTACGGAATTTAAATATTTTACGCTATTACAACTCTTTGGGAATGGGGGGGGGGTACAATTTTGTGAATGAGGGAAAGAAAGAAATAAAGCCTAATTATATATTACAAACCATTGAATATGAATAATAATAAAATTCACAAAATGTAAAGATGAAGAAGAAAAAGAATTTATTTTTATGGTTTTTGATGGAAAAGGTTTAAAGATTAACCTAATCAAACTAATTAATCTTAATTACAAGAGAAGTCAATTAATTATTTAAATCAAAACCTAAAGTCTAAGTTAATTGAAATTAATAAAATAAAACCTAAGTCTAATGATTTTATGTTAAAAGAATTTAGCAAACCTAAATAAATGAAACTAAGATGAAAACTAAATTCACTAATCAAAAGGAAAAAATAATTTAAGTATAGAAAAACCGAAATCTAAATTAATTTAAAAGAGAAATTGTTTGTTAGAAAATATTTTGAGGTTTTTTTATTTATAAAAATATTAGAAGTGTAAAGTTTAACTCTAATTACTTAAATCAAGGTGTTTGAATTAAAACAATTTTAATCATCAAAAATTAAATTAATTAATTAGAAAACTAAATAATTTTTTTTATGATTTTTGTTGTTTTTATTAAAAGAAGAAATGATTAAAAAGAAAATAATTAAAATAAAATAAAAAAAGGAAATTAATTTGGGCCAGTATTGTAAAGTATAATGGAGGGTGTTAATAAAAGTTTAGGCCCAAGAAGGGTTTTTTGTTTGAGTCAGAAAAATAAAAAAATGTGAGAACGAGCTTGTAGCATGAGAAATTATATGGGGTGAGAAGACAAAAGTTCTAGGCCCGTCAAGGAGAGTCCAGCGCCTATTTGTGATTCCATGTGGCTGGCTTCAAAGGGTCCATGATACACATATGAATCTGGAGCGTTTGATTTGAATTGATGAGCATCTAAAGGTGTTGGAGGAGGATGCCCCATACGCGCCTTAAACTGACATGTATTGAATCTGCAAGCACAAATTATGTGAAAAATAAAAGGGTACCATGGGGGCTCAAATCCAGGTTCATATAGACAAATGAATTAGCGCGCGCTTCTCTACCATTGGGGTGGCTGTTACATCCAGTAATAGAATAACTCGCGCTAAATTTAAAATAAACTCATTCCTGATTGTAACTTCATCTTCTTCCTCTCGCCAGCAACTTCAACACCATTTTTGAATTTTCAAACTTGCTCATTTCTCAATCATTTTCAAAAATGTAAACATGAAAGTTGCTCCAAATTTCATCACGAATTCAACCATGTAAATAACTTAAACTATAAATCAATGATGAGCATGAATTTTGTTTGGTACCAAACTAAAACTTAATTTTTCTGAAAGTTCAAACTCAAAATTCTCCATGTACAGTTAACATAAATTAAAACTAAAGGCATGGTTAGCTTCAGGGCAATGATGTCTACATTTTATCTTCATAATATAACCATTAATGATGCTTGTATAAGGAGTTCAAAGTTGAGAAAACTTACCTCAAAACTGGAAATATTGTTTGGAGTTTGAGCACTCCTGGAGGTGTTGTGATGATCTGGATAGCTTCACTGAACTCCTAAGAAGCTATTGAAATACTTACTTTAAGCTGAAAGTGTCTAAAACTTTATGGAGAAGTCAAGTTGCAGGTGGCTATTTTTGGAAATGGAGGATGGTGCAAATGGTGTTACAATTGTGTAGCAAGGGTTTAGATAGCTTCTATATGAGTTATAAAAGCTTTGTGATTGACTAAAAGTGAAAACACAAGAGTGGATTGTGTATTTGGAATTCAGAGTCAGAATGTGCAACAATGGAGGTTTTATATGCCAATTCCGATTTCTGGGAGTTTGAGGGGGTTAGAGGGCTCTTGAATTCGTGTGTTATCTTGCAAACAACTTCTCTATTTATAGACAAGAGGTTTTAGAGGCTCAAGTAACCAGAAATCAAAGATCACATGTTATGGTTATGTGACTTGGTTTTGAAGCAAACTTGAAACACATTTTTCCAATGAATAGAACAAGGGCTTATAGGGTGATTTGGAGCTGTAGATATATTACTTCTATCTTTGAGATTGTGTATGCTCAGAAGAAACAAGTGCAAGGCTCAAGGAGAGTGGACTTTGTGATTAAAGCCACTTTTCCAAAATGGAAGTCTTGGCTTTCTTCCCTAAATGGCAAATCAACTTGGACAAACATGAATCACTTGGACAATGGATCAATCAATTGTGTAAAAATTAAATTATTGAGTGATTTTTAAGTTAGAAGGCCTGTAAAGCAAGATTATGCAGCATGGTTGAAGATTAGATCATAAAGTTCATCACAAAATGAACTAAAATTCAAGTTTGTGATGCCATCTTCATCTCTTTGAAACCTAGCTCAAGCAGGATCTCTTCAAGTTCTTGGACATTTTGGAAATCTTGAAACATTTTCTACAACCTTCATGTTGACCACTTTGTCTAAATCAACTTGGAACTTGATGAAAAATTGCCAAGAAGTTGGGACAAAAATCTGACCAAATTTGTTGAAAATTTCACTAAGTGTTTTGTTAAAAATGTCTTGACTTTATGGGCCTATATCTCCAAATCTAAGCATTTTTTGGACATCAACCCTCAAGGACAAAGTTTTAGAATTCATCAGGATCTACAACTTTCATGTTGAAAGTTTTCCTTGAATCATCTTGCATCTTGGTGAAAAATTGTCATGAAGTAATGAAATTATCAAGGTAAAAAACACTTAGAATTTTTTTAAGTATTGAAAATCTTGACTTTTGTTGACTTTTCTCGACTTTCTTGATTCTTGATGATCAATTTGGATATTTTTGAACGTCTTGATGAATCTTGATCTTTGAAATTCAATGTTAACCAAAAAGTCAAAGTTTGACTTTTGTGTGTCAGTTGACTTTTCATCAATTGATCCAAATTTAAACTATTAATCCCTTGATATTGAGAAATTATTTGAGCCATTAAATTAGGTAAAGATATTGTGTTTTAGTCTTTAAGGTCATTCTTCAAGTCATTATGCCATGTATTAGGTCAAAGTTAACAATCAGTCAATCTTAGTCAAAACCCTAATTTTGACAATTTTTCCCCTTTGATGATTTGAGTGATTTTCTTGAGGAATTATGATCAACCTTTGATAAATTGATTAATATGAATTCAAAATTGATGTTGGCCAAAAATCTTGAAGTTTGACTGTATATTGATCAAAGTTGACTTTTTATCCAATACAACTGATTTTCAGTCATCTGATCAATTGACTGAGAAATTTTGAGATGCAAGACTTGAAACTTGGCATGAGAATTCTTGGAGGTCTATGATGAACCATGAAAGTCATTTGAGGCATTATAATTCCAATTTCCCTTGTGAAAACCAAAACCCTAATTTGTGGTCTCAGTGCTTAGGAGGTGAGCTTGTCTGATCAACTCTTTGAGAATCCTTGAGCATTTGAGATCTTTTGTGAGAAATGTCTTGAAGAAAAGGGAGGGAAAATTTTAGGGTGCAACAGGTATCATCTAGAACCCCTTATAATTCAAAGAGACATGTTCCTAACTTCTTGAAAAAAAAGGATGGAGAAATTAATGTTGTTACATCGCATCCAAGGGCACAACAACCATTGGTAATTCCACGGGAACAGCAACAAAAAAACAAGTTTGAAAGGCCTCCGAGAAGATTTGATCCTCTTCCCATGTCGCACAGTAACTTAGTGCATTATCTACTCAAGGCATATTTGGTAGAGCATAAGCCACTAGCTCCTCCAATTAGGGCACTCCCACCAAAGTACGATGCAAACTCCAGGTGCGAGTATCTTGTCAATTCTCCAGGGCATACTATAGAAAAATGTTGGGCCTTTAGACACAACTTTTAGGATTTATTGGATTCGCGGGGCATCACTTTTAATAAACCAAACACACAAAAAACCCATGCCTCCGCATGGTGGACCGGTAGTGAATGCAATTGAGGTGGCCACTGACTTTGGGGCAGCAAGACAAGTAAAGGCCCCGATAAACCTTTTGAAATAATATATGTTGGAGTGTGGGTTCCTCTTGGAACACAACGAAGCTTTTGAGAAGACATTGCAAAAGCTTAAAGAAGAATATATAGCTGCGGTCGATGGAAGTGCAAAGAAGCCATTGGTAATTCCTTGCTAACGACCAAATATTGCTAAAAAAACTCTTGTGATTCCATGCAGAGAGTCAGCAGAAGCACCGGTGATGATACCACGCCAGACACTGAGAATTCCAGTAGTTCCAAAGACTACAATGGGTATTAGGGGGCCATCTCCCACCCCTTACAAAAGTAACAAAGCAGTACCATAGAGTTATGATTCTACTGTATATGGCAATGGTTTAAAACAAGAATGTGAGCCTTCGACAAGTTAAGGACCTACAATCACAAATATAGCAGGAACAGGGGGCATGACTCGCATTGGTCGAATCTATAGTCCCGAACTATAAAAGAAGAATAATGTCATGGTTAAAGATAAAGGGAAAGTTATGGTGGAGGCAAGTGAAGAACAAGAACCTCCAAGCAAGAATTTTATTGACCAAGAGCCAGAAGAGTTCCTTAAAATAATCAAGAGAAGTAATTATACGGTGGTGGATCAACTACACCAAACCTCGGGAAAGATTTCAATACTCTTGTTACTCCTCAATTCGGAAGCACACTGAGACTCTCTAATGAAGGTTCTAAGTTCTTCTCATGTTGCAGAAGAGATTATTGTGAATCAGTTTGATAATGTTTTAGAAAACATAACATCTGGATCATACTTAGGCTTCAATAACAGTGAGTTGCCTCTACAAGGTAGAGCCCACAACAAGGTGTTGCACATTTCCTTTCAGATAGGTACGACTAACCTATCCAGGATACTCACCGATATTGGTTATGCCGTCAATGTGTTACCAAAATCTAGCTTAATGAAGTTAACCCTAGATGGTGTTGTTATAAGGCTAAGTTCTAAGATAGCCAAAGCATTCGATGGTTCTCAAAGTTCAGTATTTGGAGAAGTGGGTCTTCCTGTCAATATTGCCTCACATATTTTTTACATTACTTTCCAAGTAACGGATATAGAACCAGCATATACATGTTTGCTCAGACAACCTTGGATTCACGTAATGGGGGCTGTTACTTCAACTATACATCAGAAATCAAAGTTCTTCATTGAAGGAAGATTGGTTATAATCGATGGTGAAGAGAACATATTTGTAAGTCACATAGAGTCCTACAGATATATCAGTGTTGATGAGGACTGCACAACAACACCATTTAAAGTCTTAGAGGTTTCTTCAATGGTAACCCTACCGGTGGAGAAAATAAAGAAACCTACTGTGAATTCGTGGAGAGATCCGCAAACAGTTGTGGAGGATAGTACCTCAAAAGGTTGGAGTAAACTATTAGAGATACCCGAGAAGAAGAATCATTTTGGTTTGGGCTACGAATCATCAAAGGATGCTCTGAAAGGCAAGGGGAAATTTCATCTTATCCATGAAACCTTTATCCATAAACGAGTAGAGCACGGTGGACAAGTGACAATGATATCTAACAAAAGCAACACCAAAAGAGAATCTGACTTCATTCGTGAGTGTGCTCTACGCAAAGAACTCAAAAATTAGACAGCCGTGGAGATTCTAGAGATCTTTTTCTTTCCAATGTAATTTTTCTTGTTTTTGAAAGAACCTATGTCAAGCCTGAGGCATAGGGGTAGCTTGTAAGGGTCCCCCAATTTTATTCTAACAGTATTCACAATTAATAAAAGTTATATTTGACATTCAATTAAGATCCTTATCTTTCTCTTACATTTATCTCTTATATTTTTAAAATGGCAATACTTTTCTTCATATGCATTTTCCAAATTCACATACTAAAAACTGCACCAAAACATGATAAATATGCAGATCCATGCCTAAAATCACCAATAATTTTATTGCTGCTATCCAATATAACTTTGTTGCACCCATCAACCAAGAAGAAGAGGGGGATGACGAATATCTTGAACTCTCCGAAGAATTAGCGAGGTAATTAGAGAAAAAGGATGACAATATACAACCATACCAAGAGACCATTGAGACCATCAACCTTGGTACAGAGGCGGATCCAAAAGAGATCAAGCTAGGGGCAACATTGGAGGAAAGCATAAAAGAAAGACTGATCAAACTTTTACATGAATACTTGGATATATTTTCCCGTTCTTACAGAGATATGCCAGGGTTGGATACAGATATTGTGGTACACATACTACCTCTCAAGGAAGGTTGTTCTCCAGTTAGACATAAGCTCAAAAGAACTCTTCCAGACATGTCTAACAAGATTCGAGAAGAAGTTCTTAAACAATTTGATGCAGGGTTCTTAGTGGTGGTAGATTATCCACCTTGGATAGCTAACATCGTGCCAGTACCCAAAAAGGACGGCAAAGTACACATGTGTGTAGATTATCAGGATCTGAACAAAGCAAGTCCCAAAGATGATTTCCCATCACCGCACATATATGTTCTGGTGGATAATACATCACAAGCTTTAGTGTTCTCATCCATGCACGGTTTCTCAGTTTATAATCAGATCAAAATGGTACTCGAGGGTATGGAAAAAATACTTTCATGACTCCTTGGGGCATTTTCTGTTACAAGATGATGCCTTTCGGTCTAAAGAATCCAGGGGAAACTTATCAATGGGCTAAGGTCACACTATTCAATGATATGATTCATAAAGAGGTTGAGGTATATGTGGATGATATGATTTCCAAATTCCATACAGAGGAGGACCACATCATGCACATACAGATATTATCCGAACGTCTGCAAAAGTTCAAACTGAGGTTAAATCTGAACAAGTGTACATTTGGCGTCAGGTTAGGAAAGTTATTAGGTTTTATTGTAAGTCAGTGTGGTATTGAGGTAGATCCCGACAAGGTGAAGGCCACACAAGAAATGCCAGATCCAATAACGGAAAAGGAAGTTCATGGTTTCTTAAAAGATTGAATTACATTTCGAGGCTCATATCGCACCTAACTTCTACATGCGAGCCTATATTCAAATTACTTCAAAAAGACTAAACCGTAGTGTGAAATGATGATTGTCAGATATCCTTCGAGACAATAAAACAATATTTACAAGAGCCACCAATCTTGATGCTACCAGTACCTAGAAGACCAATCATCATGTACTTAACAGTACTCGAAGGGTCAATGGAGTGTGTAATAGGGAAACATGATGAAACAGGTAGAAAATAACACACAATTTACCACCTCAGTAAGAAATTCACTGACTGAGAAACTAGGTACTCACTCCTCGAGAAAACTTGTTATGCATTGGCTTGGGCTGCTAAACGGTTAAGGTAGTATATGTTAACTAACACCACTTGGTTAATAACAAGAATGGATTCTTTAAAGTATGTGTTCGAAAAACCAACTCTTACAGGAAGAATTTCCAGATGGAAAATATTACTATCTGAGTATGACATCCAATATATTACTCAAAAGTCCATCAAGGGTAGTGTACTAGCTGATCATCTGGCTCATCAGCCGTTGCCAGAATATCAACCAATGAAGTTCGACTTTCCATACGAAGATGTCATGGTTATAGGTGACTACGGAATACCTGGACCTAACAAAGGATTGGAACTAGGGGCATGTTGGAAACTCATGTTTGATGGTGCTTCAAACGCACTAGGGCATGGTATTGGGGAAGTTTTGATTTCTGTGAAGAATTTTCATAAACCTTATACTACAAGGTTATGTTTTGACTGCACCAACAATATTATTGAATATGAAGCTTGTATCTTGGGTCTAGAAGCTACTATCAATCTAAGAATTAAACATCTCGAAGTGTATGAAGACTCAGCATTAGTCATATACCAAGTCAACGGTGAATGGGACACAAAACATCCCAAATTGATTCCATATCAGGATCATGTTTTGAAGTTATCTACAAAATTTACCGAAATTACATTCAGTCATGTTCCACGAGAGGAAAATCGGATGGCAGACGCCTTGGAAACTTTATCATCCATGTTCAAAATGACCTGGCCAAATCATGAACCACGCATTAAAATTAGACATTTTGAAGAACCTTCACATTGTCTTGCCATTAAAGAAGAATCAGATAACAAGCCTTGGTTCTATGACATCAAGAGGTATCTCGAGAAATAAGAATATCCAGAAAGTGCCTTTGTGATTGACAAGCGAGCTCTGCGGAAGCTAGCTTCAAATTTCTTTCTGAGTGGTGATGTATTATACAAAAGAAACTATGATATGGTATTACTCAGGTGCATGCAGAAACATGAAGCAAATACGCTTATGAGAGAAATTCATGAAGGAACTTTCAGAATTCATACAAATGGATATGCCATGGCTAGAAAAATATTGCGAGAAGGTTATTATTGGTTTACAATGGGAGCTAATTTCTACCATTATACAAAAACATGTCACAAATTCCAAATCTACACCAAAAAATGCAGGTGCCATCGACTCCTTTGAATCTCCTAAGTTCTCCTTGGCCATTTTCAATGTGGGGAATTGATATGATAGGAATGATCGAACCAAAAGCCTCTAACAGAAATTGGTTCATACTAGTTTCCATTGATTACTTCACCAAATGGGTGGAAGCTTCATCCTATGCAAATGTGACAAGACAAATGGTTACTCGATTCATCAAGCAAAATCTTATGTGCAGATATGGGGTTCCTAGAAAAATCATTACAGATAACAGGTCCAGTTTGAACAACAAAATGATGAAGGAGTTATGTGATGACTTCAAGATCGAGCATCATAATTCCTCACTGTAATACGGTGGGAAAACTGACTTGGGATGTTTTGCATTTTATCGCAAATGTTGCGGTTAGCAAGAGTCGCCAACGACTTTTCTTTTATCCAAAAGGATAGGTGGAAAAGAACAGGAAAGACCTTTGAGATTATTTCTTGAGTTCGGGGGGTAGATTATGAAAAGGGAAGGTACTAGCACCCTTTTCATCCATAGTCATCTATGGGTTCTTAATTTCTTGCTAGATCACTTGATTTTGTTTTAAAATATGCTTTGTGGTGGTTTTGAAAGTATTTTTGAAAAGGCGCCTTCCTTTGGGTAAACTTTGTAATGGTTGTCGTTCGTAAGAACATATACAAAGTGTTGGACTTTTTGAAAATATTTAATGTTTTGAAAGTGTTTAGTGTTTGTTTTTTGAAAATGTTTGTTTTGAAAGTGTTTGGTGTTAGTTTTAAAAATGAGCAAGGATGTTTGTTTTGAAAGTGAGCATGCAACTAGGAACAATCTACCTACTCAAAAGTCTTTTTTTCATTCATTCCTTTCCTTTGATATTGCTATCTTTCCATTGATTGGTAAGAAGCATTATTTTTGTATGTAAAGGGACGGACGTGGGTCATCGTATAGTCATGATAGCAATGTTGTGAGATATCTTAGCATTTCTCTTTGAGGGACTAAGATCATTTTAAAGACAACATTTGTAGCGTCATCAAGGGACTATGATCTTATATTTTTTATTGTTTTTGCTAATATATCCCACATGCATAACATGACCATTTTTGTAAGGAAACAAGTGGAGGTCTAGCTTCTATGAGGGCTTTGGAATCCTTCAAAGAGGCCAGGGGTATCTCAGACTTCTTACATTCCACCACGGGGAATTTGTCAACAGTAACAATCTCCTGAGCTAGAAAGGGTAACTCTTGTACCTCGCCTTCCACTTCCACATAACTGTAAGTAGTCAGATTATTAATCACTATTGTCTTCTTCCCCGCAAACGACGACAACTTGGTCAATTGCAATGAACTTCAGGCGTTGATGAAGGGTAGATGTCACAGCTCCTGCTACATGGATCCATGGACGACCCAAAAGGCAAGTATAGGATGGATGGATGTCCATAACATAGAATGACAAATAGAAAGTGTGGGGACCAATCTTGACAGGCAAATCAACTTCTCCATCCACCGATCTTCTCGAACCATCAAATGCTCGAACATTTAGAGTGGAGGGCCTCATCATTACTCCGTCCATATTTAGCTTAAACAAGGTAACCTTAGGCATCACATTGAGTGAAGAATCTGTATCCACCAAAACTCGAGATAAACTAGTGTCCAAACACTTCATAGAAACATGCAGCGCTTTATTGTGGGCTTTGCCTTCAACCGGGAGTTCATCATCACAGAAACCCAAACAGTTTCCCACAGCAATATTAGTGACGATCCCTTCAAACTGGGCCACAGAGATGTCTTGGGTAACATGAGCAGAACATAAGGTCTTCAATAAGGCGTTGCAGTGGGCCTTTGAACACAAAAGGAGAGACAGGATGGAAATCTTGGATGGTGTCTGGTTGAGTTGATCCACTACTTTGTAATCACTCCGTTTGAGAATTCTCAAAAGTTGCTCTGCTTCTTGTCCTACATAAAGTTCGGGTTGATTATTCATCACTTGCTTTCCCCTGGCCTTAGCTAGAGCTTCACTGTTAGTTTCCTTAGGAGGTGGTGGTGGAGGAGAAAAGATCCGACCACTTCTAGTCATGTTACTTGTTCCCACAATGTTGGTAACATTCTTATCACCAACCGGAGGGCACTCATACCTCTTTCCATGAATATAGACTACATTATACTCCCATGGAACTGCCTTCGAGTCGCTGCTTGTAGGAGGAATAGGAGCTTGAATCATTGTGGGTGTAATAGGAACCTGAATTGTTAACGGAATACTAGGGGTGGCTGAAAAGCTTCACGGATAGTAGGGGATTTCCAGGACATCAATATCTTCTTCTCGGAATACTTTCTCTATCTGTAAGACACCTTCATTAATCAACTGTTGGATGGTCTTCTTCAACTCAGCACACTCTTCTGGTTTGGAAGAACATGTTAAGCAGAAGTCATGGAGTTCTTGTAGCACTTGATGCTTCAACAAATGTTCTTTGACAGTTTCCAAAGATATCTTAATTTCATCAACCTTTGATACCAAAACCCGTTCATTAACTTCTTCAATAGCGTTGATTGTTCCCCCTTGATGAGGAGGCATGGGATTATTTTGAATATTCTGACCAACAGGGTTGAAGTTGATGGCTTTTGCATCGATGAGATCTTGAACTTTGCATTTGAATGCTCTACAATTTTCAATTGTATGGCCTGGGGCACCAGAATGGAATTCTCAATGAGAATTACTATCATATCCCCTAGCGAGAGGATTTGGTGGTGGACCGAGTTCGCGCAATTGAACCATTTGACTAGAAAGTAATTGTGGGAGAAGCTGAGCGTAGGACATGGGAATGAGATCAAATCTTTTTTCAGGGGCTCTCTGTCTTTTAGGAGCTCTCGGGCCTTGGAGATGTTGATTCGATTGTTGATAAGTTGTAGGAGGTGCAAATTGTTGTTGCGGAACATAATGTGGTTGCGGAGCGAAAGGCCGTTGTTGGGCCATCCAGGGTGCTAGAGTTGTAGCAGCATATACTTGAGGAACAAATTGGTTAGGAACAGCAGCAGGTGTAGGAAAATAAGGGAATCGTACTTGAGGAAATACGGGAGCTCTTCCTTGGTTGACGGTGATGGCACTAGTCTCGCCCTCTTTCTTCTTAACAAAACCAGAAAATGGTTTTCTACCCATGCTTGCATTGTTGTTAGAATTGTTTGGAACACCTTGAATCGTCCCAGCCGTAATGCACGTCTCAACGCGTTCACCAATAATGACCATATCAGAAAAAGAAGTAGAAGTGCTACTGAGCATATGCTGGAGATAAGGGCCTCGTAGAGTACCCATAAAAAGATCAATCAACTCACGATCCAAGAGAGGAGGTTGGATCCTTGCAGCCAGTTCACGCCACCTCTGAGCGTATTCTTTGAAAGACTCTTCAGACTTTTGTACCATCCCTTAGAGTTGAGTACGGCTAGGAGCCATGGAAGTATTGTAATGGTAATGTTTCAAAAAAGCATCAGCAAGCTCTCCCCAAGTACTGACATGATATCTTTCCAATTTCATATACCAATCCAACAATGCCCCAGTCAAACTGTCTTGAAAGAAATGCATGAGTAATGGTTCATTTTCAACATAGGCCGCCATTTTGCGACAATAGGAACGGAGATGAGTCTCTGGGCAAGAAGTGCCTTTGTATTTGTCAAACTCTGGGACTTTGAACTTGGGAGGAATAACTACCCCAGGCACGAGGCACATTGCAGCAGTACTGGATCCGGAAGCCTTGATACCCTCCATGTCTCTAAGTCGCTCTTCGAGAGCATGATACATTTTCGCTGTTTTGGCAACCCCGACAGCAAGGTTCACTTGGGTTTCATCAATATCAATAACATCATGATGATTATAGACATCATTCCTAGGAGCATCGGTAGGAGTCTCAACATTTGCATTGTCATTTCTCCCATTAGCAGAAGTGGAAGGAGCAACAGTAGTAAGCTTGGCAACACTTTGGTGTAGTTCTTCTTGAACCTTGATCACGGCATGAAGGGTTTCCATAAGTTGATCCATGCGAGTACCCATGGTTACCATATCCCGACGGAGTGCATTCTGATTCTCTTCAAAAAGATCCATTAGCCTTTGCTGGTTGCCTCTGGTACGGTAAGGATGTGGATGAGTCGTCTTTGTTGTTTATTGGATTTTGAGAAAGGGGACCCCAATGAGTTTTTGTTATGAAAAAAATGAATGCATGGTAATATGGATGAATGCTTTATCTTCATTTCTAAGGAGACCCAAAGACTCAACTATCTTTTAAAATTTCCCCCTTTTTTTTGAAAAGCTATATCAACGAGACTTGTCTTTGAATTTCCCTAGATATGAGATGTATATGATGATATGATATCATGGTATGCTATGGCATGAAGTCTCAGCTCCACATATTCTGGATAACCATTGCATAGTCCGTTGCACAAGCTGAAAGTATCAGGATCAAAAGTTCGACGTCACAGGCGTAGAGTCAAAGTAACCACCCACGAGGTAAGTACTAGGGCTTTATCACCTTCCGAATAAGGTTCTAAAGAGTTCTCGAAGTCTACGCTCTTCCTTTGGATATATCGACGTCCCAATTACTTGGTAATCAGTAATATTCGCAGGAAAAACTTGTCCGAGTGCAATATCGCGTGACAACTACTTCCAGATTACTCCGTTATAGTCTACGCACTGCACCTAAAAGGCCAGGATGGGTTAATGGTTCTATGGCCCTCAGCTTCTCAAGTTCCCAGGTCAAAAGCAACGACATCTTCCCGATTACTCGGTAAACATCACTACTTTCAAGGGGACCTCCACTGAGTGGGGGATTTTCATGCCTCCTTCTTCGGGATTACTCCCTCAAAGTTAACATGACTATACCGCCCATCCTAATCCTATGTGTAACCCAAGTCTGGGTATAGGACTTATCAAAAGTAATCACCAAACCCAACATCACAATGTATCCAGAATATGTGAGTAGCAACAATATATGCAATATATACAAAAGAATAAAATAAATAAAGAAATGAAACAGTAAAGCAAGATAAAGCAAATAAATAAACACCCAAAAAGACAAATAAACAAAACTAGGAGAGACTCGCTAAAGATCCCCAGCAGAGTCTCCAGCTGAAGCTACCGGCAGAAAACACAGAGCCACCACCGAACTTTATTTATCCCGAAGGAAGGGGAAATATCAATAAAACCAAAAGGGAATGGACAAGATGGTCTTGCAACCAAGAGAAAGGGTAAGGGAGTCGGTTATGCGATGGGAAGGTATTAGCACCCCTCGTATCCATTGTACTCAACGGGATCCATTTTGTTTGTTTGTCTTAAAGGGTGTATTTATCTACAACTATGTTTGCTTAAAGGGAAATAAATGGTTTTTATTATTGCGTTCGTGCGGGTTTTGCGACCCTTTGCCTACGTATCTAATGAAGGAATCAGAACATCGTAGTTCCTCTAGAAAAAGGTTGGTTTGTTTGTGTTTTTTATGGGCGACGTTAATGCACACATTCTAGCGATAGGCACGACCGGTATCGCGGTAGAACGGAGATAACATGCCCTTAGGGATGGTTTTGATTTGTTGAGTGTTTTTTGCGAGTTTTAAAATAAATTCAAGTAATGATTAAATGTTTTGAATTTTTTATTTGTGAATGGGAAGTTTTAATTGCAAAAGAAAAAATTTAGGGAGACTAGAAACCTAATTGTTTATTATATACAAGTAAGCTAAAAGTCGAATTTGACATAAGATAACTGAAATGGGATTTAATCGCCTCACGGAGTTACCTAAGGGAAATGATATCAAGATTTGAACAAGCAAACAAATAAAGAAATTTAAATTCTACATTTTTATGGTTTTTATCAAGTTAAATAAATAATAAAGTCTAAAGAGAAAATAAAACCAAATTCTAATATATTTCAATATCAAATTAAATTAAATAACAATAGAAAAAAATAAATAGATAATATGAGCAAAAGAAATAAGAAAGGAAAAAAATGGTCCCTACGGGTGTTGAACCCACGACCACTGGTTTACCCAAGTTGACCAGCTCAGCTAGTGTTTCCGTTTTGGTCCTTAAATCCAAACGGAACTACTAAAACGAAAAACAAAATTGGGTCTAGATAGACCGGGTCATATTATACCCGGACCCAACCCTTCTCTAAAAGAAAAAGAAACGGTTTATGTAACCCTAAAACCAACTAGGCGCCTCATCTTCCCTCTCTCAAAATCTTAGTCTTCCTTCTCTCTTCTTGGCTTTGCACTGTCCCTCTCAATCCTAAACAAAACATTTACCTATGTTCTTCTCTCCCAACGAAACCAAAGCTCTCATCCTACTCCTCTCTCACTAATGCCTCTCAGTCATTCCCCGTAGTAACAGTATCTATCAAAATCCTCTCGCTCACACGTTCCCTCCCTGCCTCGCGGTTCGCTCATTCCTCTTCAACACTATCAGCACCACACTAAAGAAAGTCGCGATGTACATGAAAATAGAAAAGAAAGGAGATCATCCAGTCTTCAGGTAATTTCTCGGGCCTTTGCTTTTGAGATATTTGATTTCATGCTTCCGTATGATTTCGTGTCCTTTTCTGTTTGTGACATGATGTTGTTGTTCTTGCGTTACAGAATTGAGGTACGTAGCGAGAACCGTGAGCTGGGAGGATGGACGGAGTTTAACTTGGATGGGCGTGCTTGGGTTAAGGCCCAAATGAGAATTGATTGAATCAAAACCCTAAAACTCTAAAGGGTGGAAACAGCGCAGCATCCGAGGAAAATAATGGAGCATTCAATAAAACATTCGTGGTTCGAACTATTCTACCGTGCTCAACAACAACAATAAAATGATTTTCGGTTACACTCTCTCACTAACATGGTTTTGTTCTTGTATTTCAGTTTGGATTCCACAGTAACAATATCAAGTGTACTATACCGATTTTGGTTTCGCAATTTATTCAGAGTTCGACACAAACAACTTAAAGCAATCTTAGTCACAAACAGATTTAGAGGGTTGTAACGCTAAGTAAAGTGCGGATACGGAAAAAGGAAGAGAAAAATTTAGAAGCATACTTGATTGGAGATGCTCCGATGGAGATTCGACTATGCTAAGAACAAGAAGTAGCTTCGATTCGGGTAGCTCTACTTTCTTTCCTTCAAACTCCTCTTCTTACACTTCTGAAAATATTTCTTTATGCAATACTGGTTGTATTTGTTGAGAATGCATACTTCGTTGAATCTTTGTTTCCAGATGTTGCTAGGTGATATTTTTTGGAAGAAAGTTGTAGATGTTGATGTGTGTAGTTCGTATCCCTTCTTCTGATTGTTGTTCCTCTAACCGATGCGTGAAAACTTAATTATTTGGTTATGCTATTTCCCCTTATTCTATTTGCTTTATATTTGGAATAGATATGGGGCAGTGTGTTGTTGGCTTCACAGTTTTGCTGACTGGTTTATGTTTTTTTGTTGATTCCTTCTTTATGGGTTTTCTAAATGGATGGTTCTCTCACTCTTTTTTTTTGCTTAATGGTTATCTCCTTCAAAACTCGTTGGTTGTGGGCTCTCTAAAATATCCCCCTTTTACTGTAACAAATGGCCCTTCTTATAATGATACAAAGGTGAAAAAATGGGGGGAAATTGGCTGAGGTTTTGAACAATGTTGGTATATTGGCTTTGGGCTTTTTGAGTACAAGTTATCTATTCTCTCTATTTTAGTTAAAAAATGAGTTTGACATGATACAAGTTTGCAGTTATGGTTACAGGTTCAGTTTTTGCTATTTTGGTGCATACATTGGGTTGACACACTTGGCCTGTTTGTCTTGACGTTGGATGGAGATGAGACCAGATTTGACAGTAAAGCAGGGTACCTTAAATGGTTCTGGGAAGCATGGGACTGGCTTAGGGCATATTTATGTAGCATATAAGTAACAAGTTATTTTGGACTGATGTGTACAGAATTTTGCAGGTTTATGCAGCTGGTTTATGGCCTTGTAAGATGCAGGTTTGGCATGGCTTTTGCAGGGCAGATTCTTGACACCTTGTGGACTATTTTGGACAGCAATTAATGCAAACTGATGGACTAGTTTTTTTTGTGATGCAGGATAGTAGTAGAGTGGGCAGCAATTTGTAAGGTTTTGGGACGGTTTTGGTTTTTTGTATGATGCAGGTTTTATCTTTTTCCTCTTTCATCTTTCTATGATAAAAAAGTTATTGCTTTTTGAAAATTAATTCTGAAGGATTTGCATTTTAGGGAAATGATGATGCAGGGTTTTGGGCATGTGGTAACTAACTTGCATTGTTTTGTGAAATGCTGCTATCTTGTATTTGCTAATTTGTTGTTGAGTTGTTGGCCTTTGCCTTGCAGCTTTGCTGTAGGTTTGGCTTGCTGGCTTAGTAGTTCTGCTGTTGTTTCTGTTTGTTTTTGTTTGCTGCGCTGCCAACTTGCAGCTGCTGTTGCATTTTTATTACATGTTGCTTTGTGCTGTTATTGCTGTTTTCTTGCCTTGGACAATTTTAGCTCGTTTTGTGTTGTTTAACAGTCTTGACATTGCTTCTGTGGGACAGTTTGCTTGCTTGTATTTATTTTGATGCTGTCGTTTTGCTGCCTTGGGCAGATTTGGCTCGTTTTTTCAGTAAGAACACATTTGCATACCTCTTTTCCTTTTGTGAACCAAAACCTTTTTGTGATTTGCAGAATAGGAGGAGATAGCCTATAGTTGAAACAAAACCCTTTTCCAATTTCTGATTCCAAGTGCAAATCCTGATGATGACATACAAAGAGTCCTCTTGACAATTAATTTGTGATTGAAATTTTTTTATGTGTTGATTGTTTTGCTAACTTTTTGTTTTCTTTGTTTCATGAGCACGAGAATTGGACGGCCAAAGCGAGGTTAAATGATAAAAATACCATGACGATGAGTGAGGACGAACGGCTTGAAAATGAAGACTTGAAGAAACATCTTACTTCTCTCTTTGTAAACAAAACAATTGTAATTTGTATTCCACATTGTAACATGCCTTGTAACTTGTCTCAAAAATGTAATGAGCACAAATTTAAACGAATTTATTAATGATGAACTTTGTTTTAGAAATCAAATAACTCTTGAATCTTGTTTGAATTCTGAAATTATATCTTGAATAATTTGAATGCACATCTTGACTTTGTAACTTAAACCTCAAGAAATCAAGAACAATTGATGTGACTTGTTCTTCAAGCAATCAATGCGCCTTATCTTTCAAAATCCAATCAAACTCTCCAACAAAACAAATGCTTGAGAATTTAATTTCACTTGGTTAATTCAAACCCAAAACACCAAACTTGCATTTCTTAAACAGAACTTTAACTTTGACACTCACATTGCAACTAACCTATAACTTTAAACAATCGAAACATGTCTTGATTATCTTGAACCTCCAACCTTATTTCCTGAAGTGCTCAAACTCCACATTTGCCAACTTAAACTTCAAACTCTCAACTCAATGGCTTAGAGACTTTAAGAAGAAAATTTGAAATGCGAGGAGATGAAATTCTTGACCTAATGCCCTGAGCTTTGAGCCATCTTTGAGGCAGGAGAAAGAAACATATTCCCAGAAACCAAAGACCTGAAACCCTAGCATTTTGACCAACACACATAGGGAAATAAACCCTAATCCCGGCTCTGATAAATTTGAGCAAGAACCAACCTTGCAACGTGATGAAAAAATTCGTTCCACGATCCACTAATCGAGAACCAGATGCGTTTCCCTTTTACTTGATAAGAAAACCTTAAAACAAGATTAGACATAAAGAGGGCACAGCCCTAATACCTAAAACCAAAGCGCCTGATTCCATGAGATGCGGGGTATGCAAATGACTGAGTAATAAAATGATGTAAATGGAATGCAAAGTCCAAAGCCAGACAAAAATAAAAAGGGATAGGGAAAATTTGGGGTACGACATTTCTAAACTTGAACCACTTTCATAATAAACTTGGACTTAAGTCCATGCATTTTCAAAACATTTTTCATAAATAAACTCCAATCAATTTAATAAAACATTGACCTTTTTTGTGAGAAGACTAAAAGTCAATCAATCTCATTTCAAACCATTTTTCCACTTAGGCTTTTTACTTTAAAACCTTTCTCAAAAGATTGGACTCTTGTCAATCTTTGTAGTGATGCAAACAACTATACTTCTACAATATATAGTGAAAAGAGATATTTTCCATTGGGTGTTGAGTGAGGCATTGTTGATTTTAAAATCCAAGCCATATCCTCCACTTTGAGATGATGAAAATTATCCTTTCTCAATATTGTGGGTAGTAAGTATGTTTTCCACACATACAATGATGGTGATGTCTTATTTATTAAAATTAATCAACACACTTGTGTCTCAAATTTTTAAAATAGGAACTATGTGTACCATGATCCCCTATTGCACGAAAGGTGGTACGTAGGCACTAAAGGTTCGCAACCGCGACAGGTGCAAAAATCATAAAAAATATACTTCTTTTCTCACCTCCACCATCCATCTTATATACAACACATTTTTTATAACCAAAATATACAAATTTTTCAAAGAGGTTCCTGCGGAGTACCGTAGATGTTTAGGGTGCTAATACGTTCCCTTTGCATAACCAACCCCCTTACCTTGAATATTTCCCCCTCTTTTGGGTTATTCGCTCTTTTCCCATTCCTTTGGAAACAATAAAGCGCGGTGGTGATTTTTATTTTGATTTGAATAAAGTATAGTCAATCCAATGGCTTAGTCTTGAACATTTCTACCGCTACAGAAAAATGGCGACTTCACTGGGGAAAGATTGACCTCTTGTTGGTCCATCCCTAAGTGGGTTGAGCCTATCTTTGTTTATTATCTGTATATGTGCTATTGTTGTTTATGTGTTATATTTTGTATATATGTTTGTTTGGATTTTCCTGTTTTTCAGGGTGCTTGGTGATTACTCATAAGTCCTATATCTGGACTTGGGCAAACTTTAAGATAGGACGGTCGGTATAGTCATGTTAACTTTGAGGGAGTAATCCCAAAAAAGGAGGCATGAGATCCCCCACTCAGTGGAGGCCCCTTTGGCTGTAGTGTCGTTTACCGAGTAATCGAGAAGACGTGCTGCTTTCGACCTGTGAGCCTACTGAAACTCAGGACCGTAGAATACCAAACCCATCTTGGACTTTTAGGTGTAGTGCCGAAGCTATGACGGAGTAATCCGGAAATAGTTGTCACGCGATACTACGCTCGGACAAGTCTTTCTTGAGAACATTACTAATTACCGAGTTAATTGGGAAGTTAGTAATATCCGAAAGAAGGATGTAGACTCTGGGAACCTCTAGAACCTTATTCGGAAGGTGATAACTCTTAAACCAACACCTTATGGGTAGTACCTTCAACCTCATGCTCGTGAAGTTGAACCTATGAACCCTATATGTGTGATCTTGTGTGTGATTGTTGCATCATGCATCCATGCACTCATAAGCATCTTTTGAAGAAACCATATTTCAAGGGATTTAAAGGTTGACTATTTATAAATATCTCAGGTACTTTTAACCATGGATTCTTGAAAGAGAAAGACCGGGAAATATAGTTTCAAGGATCCCAAGATAGATGAGTTGGTCAGTCTAATTCCATAGATTGAGTGTCCTGCAGACTTTCGGAAGAAGTATGGATCCATTATTCCTCTCATGAAGCTGAAGATGAAGGAGGGTATTCTCTTGACCTTGGTCCAGTTCGATGATCCGGTGTATCACTGTTTTACTTTTCCCGATTATCAGTTGATGCCTACACTGGAGGAGTATTCTTATCTATTTGATCTACCTGTTACCGATCATGTTTCTTTTACTGGTTTAGAGGTTGAGCCAAAACCACATGAGATTGCTGCTTTGATTCATCTGGGGAAGTCTGAGGTGGAAGCCCATATGACTACTGTTGTACCCCAAAATTTACCCTCCCATATTCTTCAAGATTTGCAAAGAGCATGCTTCAAAATCTCCCCAAGGGTTGCACAGTCCAATGGCCTCCTAACAGTCAAAAATTAGGGTTTTTGTTATGGCAAAGAAATTGAAGTTTCCAAGGGTCCAATCAAGTCCCACATGCCTATAAACATTGTCAAGCATCCTTAGGCCAAGTTTCAAGACTCACAGCACAAAATTGCACAGTCAAAAACCCTAATTGCATCACAGTCAACTATAGGGGCAAAATGGTCATTTGACAGTCAAAAGTTCAAATTTTTGGTCAACATCTTATTTTGAAGCCACAAACATCATTTTATCAATTCTTGATCATGATTCCCAAGGCATGGCTCAAAAAGTCTCAAGATGCAAAAGTTTCTATATTTGGACAGTTGAAAAAGTCAATTGCAAATTGACCAAGGCATAACTTCCACGTGGTTTATCAGAAAAATTCCATCCAAAGATAATTTTGAAGAGAATGAAATTTCCTACAACTCATCTTCACACTTCAAGTCCAAGAAATGCTCTCACAAAAAGTTATCAATCTCAACATTATAGGTCATTTTCAAAAGTCAACAAAAGGGCACTTCAAGTCAAAGACCATAACTTGAGATTGGTAAATCAAAATGACATGGGACCAAAGGCACTGGTTAGAGGACTTCAAGACCTTTCCAAAATGTCCAAGAACATGATCAAAGCGTAAATATTAAGCAAGATATGCCTTGTGGAAGTTGGGCAATTTTTGGGAATTTTGAAAAGTCAACTTTGCTTCAAATGCCTCAAAATTGCTAATGGGCCACAATTTCTTCCAAGAATCATCACCCAAAAGCTATGCACGACTCATTGACCCAAAGGGGAGTTATTTTCTTATTTTTTATTAATTATTTGAATTTTTATTACTATTAATTCATTTAATTAAAATTAAATATGAAAAAATACTAAAGCATGTATTTTAAATCTTTTTATGCAGCTAATAGGTCCATTATAAGCTCAAGATTTCGTGCCCCTTCAAAAAGGAAAGAATCATTCATGATTTGGCATATTTGGCATGAAAAAAGATTGAAAAAGATTATACAAAATCAAGAATTCACAATCATCAATGCAAAGGTTTATGGACTTGGATTTCTACCCTAATTCATTCCACATATATGTACAAACCTAAACCTAATCAGAAGGACAAGGAAGCTGCGCTGAGAATAGAGAATCAAACTTGTATTTTTTCACAAAAAAGCCACAACTGATTTCATAGCTAGAGTGTGTTAAAAAGAAAAAGAACCATTCCAAAGGCTTGCTGAGACAACCAGGAAGCTTTCTCAATCAAAATCACGTCCCCTAACCTCAAGAATTGGTATAACCGTGTTCCACTTTTCTGAAAAAAATTGATAATCGTATTCCATTTCATATGCATGATTAATGTCTTTTAACTGTTGTTTTACACTAACATGAGCATTCTAAAGCTGTTGGCATTATTTGATTGAACTTTTAAGCTTTGTACACGAATCCACCATGGAAGCTGCCTAGGGTTTCAGAGGCGTGAAATTGGGGTTTCTTTCCTGGGGAAAAATTAAGCCATAAGACCAATACCATTGGACTCGTGACCTTCATACGAACACAATCATCACCTCGCGCCCAATTTATCATTGCCCAGGAGTTATTCTCTATTTTTGCATATTGTGGTTAGTGGGGGTTTAAAACCCCCGCTATTTGGTTTCTTTTACAGGTAGAAAGAAGAAGATGATGCAGGCGTGGCAGAACATGAGTGGAGTATTTGAATCTGGCACGGTTTTTTAGTGTTTTATATCATTAACTTTATGTTCTCATTATAAATTTTGTGTTCCATTATAATATCAAAACGCACAAACAGCGCAGTTGGCAAAGCATTGGCACGGTAAACGCAGGGGCCTGGGTTCGATTCCCAGGTCCCCCACTTATTCAATATAATTTTTCTTAACATACTTCCATGCAGCATATGTCCCAGGGTCTACCATACAGCCTCACCATCTGGCTTGCCACGCGCCTGGAGATTCCAATCTGAAGGCCACCAAAGGGGCTCATTGTATGTGCCAGTCAATGGGTCCACATGCAATCAGAAAAGTCAAACAGGGCCTCACCCTTATTGGGCCAAATTGCTGTGAATTTACCTCCAAAAGGGGTCAACACCCCCATATGTTTGCATTTCTCTCCCTTTTTTTTATTCTTTTCTTTTATTTATTTTATTTATGATAATTGTTTTATTTAATTCATAAAATTAATTTTATAACACAAAAATACAAAAAATCAGAAAAGTCAAAAAATAAAATATGTTTATTATTTAATTCAATAATATTTATTTTGTAAATAAATTTAATAATCAATTTAGTTTTAATTTTAGGTTTTTAACTTTAATGCTTTTTCTTAGATAATTAAAAATATAAAAACAGGTCTTTTAGCATTTTTTATTCTTTTTCTTAAAAAATTATCTTTTTTTTTCTTGTCACTATTAATTATTAATTATTTTGTAAATAAGCCTGTAATTAATTAATTAAGACTAAATTAGGTTAACTTAAACAATTTTTAAATATAATTAAAAACATGTAGAATTAGCGTTTCTTTTCTTTTTTAATTTTCTTTATTTCCATTAAATACAAAAAACACAAAAAAAAAATAAGTTCTTTCCTTTTTTTAATTTAATTAATTTATAATTTCGATTTAATTTCTTTAAAGGGTCCAACGCCCTCGCACTCGATTTTTATTTCTTTTCGCACATTTACTTTTATTTCCTTTCTAAATATAATGTATTTGCCCCGAAGCTTTGTAATAGATAATTAGGATATTTATTTTTCGCATTTTTATTTATTCAAATCGGGTCTCGGTTTAATTTGGCGATGTAGACCCGCGCCTTGTAATAGCGTAGGACCTTTATCTTTCCGCATTTTAATTCCCGCACCTTTAACTGTTAATAATCACATGGAAGAATGTATGCTCAAATAAAAACAAAGCGTAGATCACCAATGCATGACAAGACAAATAATAACTGAAAATGACACACAATTCACACACGACTCCTAGGGTACGCCTCACTGTTGCCTTGCCCTCGAAACGTGGTCGTCGAGTAGAGGACGTTTTAGTAAGTCCTCATGTCCATGAACATGGCATGGGGGTAGCTTCTAAGGTATCCTCCTATTGCTCTGGTGACCACACTGTCCCTAATCCTCGAATTGACCCGAACACCTCCAACGGTGGTGCTACCTACCTCTCAATGGTGGGATGGCACTACTTTAAGGACATCTACACAGACTAATTCCTTAGGGTAGGTAGATGACTCGTAGATACTTGCTCTAATTCAAAACCAAAATCAAAAACTTCTTTCACACCGACACTTTGCAAAAAGCTTTCAAAAACAACTTTTCAAACACTCTTGAGGACTGATACAAGAGTCGAACTGAAATTTTAAACGAAACTTTTTCAAACCCACTCACCTTGAAAAGAAAACAAACATTTTTGAAAACACAAATGAGCAAGTATCTAAGAGCCCATGGATAACCATGGATAGAAAGGGTGCTAACACCTTCCCTTTCTATAAATCTACCTCCCGAACCGAGAACTAATCTCAATAAGGAATTTTTCTGTGCTTTTGTCCTTTCCATGTTGGATAAAATAAAAGACGGTGGCGACTCTTGCTTCCGCGACATTTTGCGAACCAGTTCCAGATCCACCGATCACAGAACTGGCGACTCTGCTGGGGATACTTTGAAAGTGAGGTGTACCTTAGGACTAAGATCACTGAGTTTTCAATTGCTTTGACTTGTTTGCTTTAAATTGTGGGACTGTCTTGAGAGTTCTATAGATCCTAACCCGGATCTGGGGGATACCTTCTTAGAAAGTAGCAACAAGGCTGTGAGGGAACTGTGTGGGGTATACCGACATGGTTGAAACAGTCTGCTACGTTGATGTGGCACTTTGGTGTGTACCGGTAACCCTTGAGTTCAGTCAAGGAGAGTACGGGGCCTCCATGTGGTGTCGTGAAGCATCAACTGACCTTAAGAACCTTAATTGAACCATCTTGGCCTCTTTAGGGTAGTGAGATAACTGACTTTGGTGCAGTCCGAGGTTGGTTGATACTCGATACTACACTCAATTGAGGGTTGCTTTCCTGGAATATTTTGGTCGCCAGTTCAGTGGCTAAATCGAAACGATGAACAATGAAAGCAATCCAGTGATATTGGGACCCTTAGAACCCGGTTACTTCTGATAGGACAGGTTGAGCCCACCAACTTCAAGAGGGTAATACCCAGACCCCATGCAGGCCTAAACTCTAAGGGCTTGTCTTGTGTGATTTGTGTGCCTTATCATGTTTGCCTATGTAAATATTTGTGGTGTGCTTAATCATAGCATCATAACATCATACAGCATCATATGCATTGACTAACCATTTCAGGGGTTCGAATCTTCATCTTTATTCTTGTTTTGTAGGACATGGAAACTGTTCGCAGGAAGACAATTCAGATCAGCCTTGTAAGGATCCCTCCTCAGCTTAAGGAACTTATATCCAGGTTCCCGAGAGCTCTTCATTCAGTGAAAGACATGGAAGACTCATCAGCTTGGTCAATACCAACATTGAGGAAGATATGATAAAGGTCTTGTTCCAGTTCTTTGACCCTCTGCATCACTGTTTCACTTTCCTAGATTATCAACTGGTACCTACATTGGAAGAGTTCTCCCGGCTTCTGAAGATCCCTATCCTTGATCAACTACCCTACAACGGTACGGAAAAGGAACCCAAGCTTGAAGAGATTGCTAAAGCCTTACACCTACAATCATCTGACCTCAAGGGACATTGGGAAGTTAGAAGTGGCATCAAAGGGTTCTTAGCCAGGTTTCTGTTTGAAAAGGCCCAGGAATGTTGGAACTCCCTTGACTTACAAACTTTTGAAGAAGTTGTGGCCCTCCTTGTCTATGGTTTGGTGTTGTTCCCTAACCCAGATCAGCTTATAGATATCAATGCTGTCCAGATCTTCATGTCCAGGAATCCTATACCTACGTTGCTGGGGGACATCCTTCACTCATGTTACACTCGAACCATGAGAAAAAGAGGTGTTCTTATGATCTGTACTCTTCTCCTGGGAAGGTGGTTTATTTCGCACCTTCCGCAATCAGTTTTGAAGAATGAGCGGGGTTTGAGATGGTCACAACGACTGATGACTCTTACACATGCAGATATACATTGGTGCTCTCGGTCCAGAGAGGAGGTCACTATCATTGATCGTTGCGGGGAGTACCCTAATCTTCCTTTACTTGGAATTAGAGGAGGTATTACTTACAACCCGTGCCTGGCTTGGAGACAGTTTGGTTATGCTCGGAGGGATGGCCCTCATGACATGTTAATTACTGACATAGTTTTTGACTTCGACAATGATGCGCAAGGACTTCGCCAGAGATTTATCAGAGCTTGGAGGATGCCAAGTAGGATAGACAGCAAGACCCTGGGGCATAAGAATTCCATCCCATTGGAACCTTATCTCAAGTGGGTACGAGCCCGCTCCCAGAAGTTAATAATGCCTTATCCTCATGTGCTCCATGTGATCAAAGAGCCAGTCTTGGAAGGAGAGGTGTCCTACACCATTCAACATCTTGACATGCCCACGTCCTGGGAAGAGATGCAGAAGAGCTGGATCCAGCTTAAGGAAGAACGAAATTCTCTCGAGACCAGTCTACATGCTAGTGAAAAGAAGGTCTTGGAGCTCACCCGCCTATTACACGAGGAGAGGAATCTCAACACCTACATAGCTCCAAAGAGGATGCGTAGTGTCTTTTGGGATTGATTTGCTTTGTAATATGTGCCCATGAGGCTTTGATGTACTGAACAATTATTTCCTTAATGATAACGTGTGTTCCTTTTTGTCTACAACAAATTTGAATTTTCGAACCTTTGAATGCATTGCATAAACACATATCATTCATCATGTGCATAGCAGGTATCCTTCTTTTCAGGTTGCTTACTGTTCTTCGCTGTTTATTTCAGCATCATGAACCCTGAATCATCAACCGAGATGTCTATCAAGGCCCTTCAGGCGCAGAACGCACAATTTCAAGAGCTGATCATGGGTTTGGCTCAAGGTCAAGAAGAGCTGAAGGCTTTTCTCCTGAAAAAGGAGAAGAAGAAGAAGAGAACTGTTCTTTTCAACTCGGGCCGGAGATTTGGTAATACTCTACAGAATGAGGAAGCTGGTTCTTCTGTAGGCAAAGACAGTCCCCAGGGGGGAAAGGCTCCAAGTCCAGTAGTCTCTGACAACGAGACTGACTTTAATGAGGAACAATATCCTCCTGGTGAAGACCGGTACAAGCAGTTGGAAGACAGACTAAATGAAATGAAGATCCAACAAGTGCCTGGGCTAGATTTCGGAGACTTGGGCTTATCTACTGGTGTGATCATTCCTCACAAGTTTAAGGCACAATCTTTCACCAAGTATGACGGGGCGTCTTGCCCTAAGTTACACCTAAGATCTTACGTGCGGAAGATTCAGCCGTACACTGTGGATAAGAACTTGTGGATCCACTTCTTCCAGGAGAGTCTTTCAGGGACTCATCTCGAATGGTTCTATCAGCTGGATGGGACCAAGGTTCGTAACTGGGAGGAGTTGGCTACTACTTTTTACAAGCAGTATCAATATAATGCCGACCTTGCTCCTACACGTACCCAACTCCAGGGTATGTCGCTAGGATCAAGCGAAGGTTTTAAAGAGTATGCACAGAAGTGGAGGGATCTGGCTGGCAGGGTGCAGCCTCCGTTAACTGACCGTGAGCTGGTGGATATGTTCTTGGGGACCCTCTCCGGGCAATTCTTCAATCATCTTATCGGAAATTCATCTGCAGGGTTCACTGACCTTATTCTGACTGGGGAGAGGATAGAGGCTGGAATGAAGTCCAGAAAAATTCAGAAAGGTGTATCTTCAAGTTCTGAGAAGAAACCTTTTAAGAAGGAGGCCAGTGCTGTGTATGGGCCTAGTAGGCAAGATAAACCAGAACGCCGCTGTGATCGGTGGATCTGGAACTGACTGTTTAACGCTGGTTCGCGAAATGTCGCGGAAGCAAGAGTCGCCACCGTCTTTTATTTTCTCCAATTGGAAAGGACAAAAGCACAGAAAAATTCCTTATAGAGATTGCTCTCGGTTCGGGAGGTAGATTATAGAAAGGGAAGGTGTTAGCACCCTTTCTATCCATGGTTATCCATGGGCTCTTAGATACTTGCTCATTTGTGTTTTCAAAAATGGTTTGTTTGCTTTTCAACTGTGGGTTTTAAAAAGTTTCTTTGAAAATTCCAGTTCGACTCTTGTATCAGTCCTCAAGAGTGTTTGAAAAATTGCTTTCGAAAGCTTTTTGAAAATGTGTTGGTGTGAAAAGTATTTTTGAATTTGTTTTGAATTTAGAGCAAGTATCTACGAGTCGTCTACCTACCCTAAGGAATTCGTCTGTGTAGATGTCCTTTAAAGTAGTGCCATCCCACCATTGAGAGGTAGGTAGCACCACCGTTGGAGGTGTTCGGGTCAATTCGAAGGTTCGGGACGTGGTGATCACCAGAGCAATAGGAAGACACCTTAGAAGCTACCCTCATGCCAGGTTCCCGGATCATGAGGACTTACTAAGACATCCTCTACTCGACGATCACCTTTCGAGGCAAGGCAACAGTGAGGCGTACCCTAGGGGTGGTGTGTGATTTGTGTGTCGTTTTCATTTGCATTTGTCTTGTCATGTTAAAATGATCTACGCTGGATTTTATTATGGCCATTCATTCTTGCATGCTTTGTTTTGTTAAAAGTTAAAAGAGTGCGGAAAAGTAAATTCTAAAGCTATTACAAATGGCGCGGGTCCACATCGCCAAAATTAAACCGGACCCGATTTGACGGAAACTAAAGAAAGCAAATAAAGAAAAGTGCGAGAAGTAAATGTTACAGCGCTTTGGGAGAGGTACATGATTATTTAAATGAAATAAAATAAATATGCGAAATAACAGAATTATCAATATGGGCGTTGGACCCTTTTGCAAAAATTAAATAAATAATGGAATTAAAATTAAGAATTAAAAGAAAATGTTTTTTTTAGTATTTTTGTGTTTTTTAAGATTTAATAGAAAAAAGAATTAATTAAGATGACAATTGAATGCAAACCCTAATTCTAATGGCTTTTAAGTTTATTGTGAAAATATTAAATTAAAACCTAAATTAAACCTAATTTTTTTTACATGCAATTTTAATTGTGAAAATAAATAAGATAAATAATATTATGGAAAAAAAAGAAAATTAAAAGGAATAAAAATTATCAATTAAACCTAGTTCTACATTTTTTTGTATTTTGTTATTTAAAAGAAATTAAAATTAAAACCTATTTAATACTAAATTTATTTACATGCAATTATTTGTAAGAAAATATGAAAATTAAATACTTTATTATGTTTTTATCTTTTCTCTGATTTTTATGAAGTTTTTATATTTTGTAAAAAATAATAATTAATTTAAACAAATAAAGAAAATAAAATAACAATTAACAATAAAATAAGAAAAATATAGAGAAAGCAAACCAGGGGGGGTTCGGGCCCCAAAGTGGAGGTCTTAGTGTGAAATTCTGGCCCATTAAACTTGAGATTGTTTGACTTTTCCAGGCCACGTATGCGCGTGTCGACTAGTCCTCATGGTGTTCTTCAATTCTGAGCCCTTGATCTGCATCCCTTGGACGCGTGGACCTTTGGATTTTGAGGCATATGATGCATCCTCAATACTGACGCTGCATAGGAGTTTGAATTGAAAAATAACATGAAATATTATGCAGACCTGGGACTCGAACCCAGGTCTTGGATGTCAATGCAATGAGCGCCTGCCAGCTGAGCCATGTTAACGCGTTTGTTATATAATAAACAAACAAATAATATAAAGAAAACAATCAACACTAATGGATCCACGCGCGAAAATTCAAATCAACGAATCATAGTTTGCCACGCTTCATCGTCTCCACTATCCCTGAAACAAAAACACAAAAGCAACGGTTTTGGGCGCGTTTCATTAGAAGGCTTTTGGAAAAATAGCGAATATTGAGTCTTCTTCGTCCAAGCTTGCTGAATGCAACCATGGTGGTCTTGAGGGCTAATTTTACCTCTTTTAAGAATCCCTAATTTTGAGCTTCGTAAACCCTAGAAAAGCAACAATGGCGAAATTGCATACACAGCATAATAATCAAATTAAAGGCATGGGTTAGCTTCAGAAATCATGAGGAATGCAAAACACATATCAAAATTTATAAAAAATGCATGAATTGGTATGCACGATTATGACTTTTTCTCTTTACAGTTCGAGTCATAGGTACCGATTCTTGGAGCTTTGGTTGTTGTTTTTGATTGGAATGCGTTCAGGGGACCACAAGGAAGCTTTTGGAATGAATTTCGTGCCTTGAATCAACCTCTAACAATGAATTCAGTTTTGTTTTTTTGGAGAAAAATCAAGTTTCACAATGGCTTTTTGGGCGCAGCTTTCAGTCTCTTTGCATTAGGTTTAGGTCTCTGATTATGTAGTGAAGCAATTAGGTTAAGAAAACTCAATAAAATCCAATGAATTAATGGTTTTGCATATTTGATTTTCTTAAGATCTTTTCATATCTTTTTCAAGTGTATTTTGTGTCAATTATGCTCAAATCAATCCAATTCTTTCCTATTTGACCTATGCACGAAATCTTGATGGCAAAGCATGTATAAAAAGATTTGAAAACTTAGCTTAGTATTTTTCCTATATTTAATTTGATTTAAATGAATTAATGTGAATAAAAATTCAAATAAATAAATAAAAAATGAGAAAATACTTCCCTTTGGGCCAAGTGGTCGTGCATATGCTTAGAATGATGAATCATGGAAGAAAAATGGGCCCATTAGCAATTTTAGGTCATTTGGATCAAAGTTGACTTTTCAAAATATCCAAAAATTTCCCAACTTCCACAAGGCATAACTTGCTCAATTTTTAAGCTTTTCTCATGTTCTTGGACATTTTGGAAAGGTCTTTGAGTCCTCTAACCAATGCCTTTGGTCCCATGTCATTTTGATTTACCAATCTCAAGTTATGGCCTTTGACTTAAAGTCTCTTTTTGTTGACTTTTGAAAATGACCTATAATGTTGAAATTGATAACTTTTTGTGAGAGCATTTCTTGGACTTGAAGTATGAAGATGAGTTGTAGGAAATGTCTTTCTCTTCAAAATGAGCTTTGGATGGAATTTTTCTGATAATCCATGTGAAAGTTATGCCCTGGTCAATTTCAGTTGACTTTTTCAACTGTCCAAATATAGTAACTTTTGCATCTTGATGATTTTCTGAGCCAAATTTTGAGAATCATGATCAAGCATTGATCAAATGATGTTTGTGGCTTCAAAATGATATGTTGACCAAAAATTTGAACTTTTGACTGTCAAATGACCATTTTGCCCCTACAGTTGACTGTAGTGCAATTTAGGGTTTTGACTGTGCAATTTTGAGCTGAATGCCTTGAAACTTGATGTGAGGACACTTGACCATCTTTGTAAGCATATGAGACTTGATTGGGCCTTTGAAAACTTTATTTTCTTGATCAGACTCAAAACCCTAATCTTGACTGTGTAGGAGACCTTTGTACTGTTCAACCCTTGGGGAATTTTGCAACTTGGCTTGGCAGTTTCTTGGAGAATATGGGAGGGCAAATTTTGGGGTGCAACAGTTGCCCCTGTTCAATCTTCTTAGACCTGAGGATGCAGATTGGCGGACGTGCCTTTCTTAATCCGAAGGTAGAAGATGATTGGACATTAGAGTGCCTAGAAATTTGCGCTCACATGTTAGCAGTGATGGTGGAATGGGCTTATGGATGCCATTTGGAGGTTGATGAATAGGATGATGGGCTTATAGATTCCATCTGGATGTTGATCGCGTAAGAGATTCCTTAGCGAGAACCTGCATACCTGCAAAATAGAAAATGAGTACCTGACACGCTGCAGGAGCTGATTTTAGATGCTTGGTATAGATATGTCCTGACTGGTTACAGGAGCTGGATCTGGAGCTTCAAAAGATGATGAATGAACCAGGTATGGTTACTGCTTTATCATGAATGGTAAGAGAACCTTGGGAGACTTTAACTTCAACAACGCTCGTTGAGAAAAATCTTGGGTGTCTTCTACTGGGATAAGAATCGGGGAGATCTTAGGGTCGATCTGACTGAACCAGAGGAGGTTTTTTTTTATAAGGATGTGATGAAGGAATCTTAGACGATTGCTACTCTAAATCTATGATGAAGGAATCTGGGACGATTACTACCTCAGCAGAATGATGAAGGAATCTGGGACGATTACTACCTCAGCAGGATGATGAAGGAATCTGGGACGATTACTACCTCAGCAGAATGATGAAGGAATCTGGGACGATTACTACCTCAGCAGGATGATGAAGGAATCTGATTACTACCTCAGCAGGATGATGAAGGAATCTGGGACGATTACTACCTCAGCAGGATGATGAAGGAATCTGGGACGATTACTACCTCAGCAGGATGATGAAGGAATCTGGGACGATTACTACCTCAGCAGGATGATGAAGGAATCTGGGACGATTACTACCTCAGCAGGATGATGAAGGAATCTGGGACGATTACTACCTCAGCAGAATGATGAAGGAATCTGGGACGATTACTACCTCAGCAGGATGATGAAGGAATCTGGGACGATTACTACCTCAGCAGAATGATGAAGGAATCTGGGACGATTACTACCTCAGCAGGATGATGAAGGAATCTGGGACGATTACTACCTCAGCAGAATGATGAAGGAATCTGGGACGATTACTACCTCAGCAGGATGATGAAGGAATCTGGGACGATTACTACCTCAGCAGGATGATGAAGGAATCTGGGACGATTACTACCTCAGCAGAATGATGAAGGAATCTGGGACGATTACTACCTCAGCAGAATGATGAAGGAATCCTTGGGCGATTACTACCTCAACAGGATGATGAAGGAATCCTTGGGCGATTACTACCTCAACAGGATGATGAAGGAATCTGGGACGATTACTACCTCAGCAGGATGATGAAGGAATCTGGGACGATTACTACCTCAGCAGGATGATGAAGGAATCTGGGACGATTACTACCTCAGCAGAATGATGAAGGAATCTGGGACGATTACTACCTCAACAGAATGATGAAGGAATCCTTGGGCGATTACTACCTCAACAGGATGATGAAGGAATCCTTGGGCGATTACTACCTCAACAGGATGATGAAGGAATCTGGGACGTCTTCTACTTCAAAAGGTAAAGACTTTTATCTGTTGATTGTTCTTTCCTGAAAAAGTAACGAGTTAGTTGTATGCAATGTCATAATGTATGAATTGCCTGATTTTAAGATGTTCTCAAAAATAAATGAGATTGGGGTGATATGATGCGTCTATGCATGCTATAATGATGTATGTGACGTTTTATGAATGTGTTTTTCGTCTAGGAAAGTAAATCCTTGACGGGTGCCGGGAAGTCGTATCCTGGGCTGATGTTGAAGAATAGATTTTGCTTCCGCTGGGGATGATAACTGCAAGAATACCGGTAGGAGAAGATGACTCCGTTGCGGAATAAACTTGGCAAATGGAAGATTCTGCGGGGAGAAAAGATACTCTAGCAACCATGCTGGGAAGCAACACTCTGTGGGGAGAGAGATGCTTTGCTGAATGTTGATAGTAACTTGCTGAGGATGTCTTGTTGTTGGAAGTGTGAATAGACTTCGCTGGGGATAGGAAAGAACTACGTCGAGGACGTTCTTTCCGTGGCTTTTGCCTGAGGATAACCCAGTTATATCCTGTTAAGGAAATAACTCTTTAAATAAAGTCGGGCGACGCGTTCGTGCTTTGCGAGGATAAGCTTCCGTAACTTACTGGGGATAAGCTTACTGCTTGGGGAGATGATTCCGACTTTCCTGGGGAACTAGATTAGACTCTCCTGGGGAAGTATTGAACTGTATTGGTTATGTTCTTCAACGGACCCTACCTTGACACCTTAGAGGACAGAGCAATCAGATTGCTTAGACCACCCATTATTGCCCCTGTTTCTGATGTGGGAGCGGAAGATACCTGTGGGGGTGCTTGATAGTTGTTGATGGACAAACCTTCTTCTAGCAGGCAGGTGACATAGTCGTATGCTTTAATCCCTAACTTTTGCCTGGACCGCCCTTTCGGGTTTTTAGTCCACCGGGATACCCATTTTTGCCCAAGCCGCCTTTTCAGGTTTTCGACTTGCCGGGTGTACAGATTTTTTCATTTCATCCCTTCATTTTGCCCGAACCCTTTTGGTTCGTCGGGAAGCCCTTATTTTTTCCTAGGTATGTCAACCTAGCGGGCCTTTGATTATGCGTAGTATTTCTTCGACTATGTCCACGCTCTCAGAATATAGGGAGTTGCCCCTGTTAGAAGTGTTTGGTTGCCCTGCTACCAGAAGATGTCTGATTAGGCAAGATTCGTTGCTGGAGTGCCCCAAGTGACTCAAGCGGAGATTTGCCCCAGGCTATTTGGCCTTTTGAGAGATTCTCCGAATCTTGATTGGACTGCCCCAGATGATGGACAATGATCTTGTCTGCCCCTTGATTGGAAGTACTTCTGTTCATTAGGTATTCATCGTGCGAATTTTCCTGCTGTTCAAACGAAAAGTCATATGCAAACAAAGTTATGTTAAAAATGCAAAGCTTATGTCTGTCTTGAAGATTTTGAAAATGAATTCTTTTTTTCATAAAACAAGTGATTGTTTGTAAAACGTGATGTCAACTCCATATTTACCGTAAGCCTTAAGGAGTCAGGATACCTTTCGTAACAGTATGCTTTCGAACTAACCCATGCTTCAGCTAGGACTTTTAAGGGTTATAACGTGGCCTGGTTCACGGTTTAAGAAACAAAGGATAAAGGCTCAAATTTTATTTGTACCCACCCGCTCTTCGTGATGTTCTCCACACCTAAACTCAGTTGATCATACGTTAGACCTTGTTTGAGTCTTTGTTCTGATGTTCCAATGATGGTTCAGATATCGATGATTTGTTTTGAACAAGCAGTCATTTTTTGCTTTGGTTGAGGGTTTATAAGACCTCTTTCTTTTTGATTTTGTTATCCCTTTCTTTTTTTTCCTGAACTGTTTCCCTTTTTTGGAATTACAGTCAGCGGGATGCCCCAGTTTCACAAGTCCCTTTTTTAGGTTTTGACTTTTGGGCTTTTCATTTATGATTTTGTTTTTGATAATGACTGCATGTCCTTACGATTGTTCTGAACCATCACTGTCTTTTGTTTTTGGAAAGACTCATTTGGTGCCATTCATTGTGCACTTGGATCAACTGAGAAACTACCCTGCCCCAGGTTATGATTAAGGGTTTCAATTTTCGAAAATAAAACTCCTACTTCTTTGGCTCAGATGGGTTGACGAGGGATTATCTTCCTTATAACTCCAGTGTTTAGGATTTGAAACAATGCATGTACCTCATCAGCGGGGTCTGTTCAAAAGCATACTGTAGATTGTGGTATCGTTTTCGTCATCCTCCCTCAAGAGGCTTAGAATTTTAGATCAAGAGTTGACATCAGAAAAAATATGAAAATAATTTGCATATAGTGAACACGAATATATTGTTTCAAAACAGACATGCGATGCATTAATGAAATAACAAAGTTTGACATGAATAAAATGTTTGAACAATCAAATAAAAATACAACTTGAACATTTGAATGAACAAAAGACATTCTCGATGATTTGGTGTAGGATCAGTGTTCAAACTCGACTTCCTTGGCATCAATCAAATCCTGGATTTTGTTCTTCAAGGTCCAACAGTCGTTGGTGTCATGTCCAGGACTGTCAGAATGGTAGGCACATCTCACACCCGGGTTGTACTTGGGAGAGGACGTGTCAGGATTTTGAGGAGGATCCTTTAGTGTGATCAGTTTTGCCCTCAGCGATTGCTGTAATGCTTGAGACAAAGACATGTTGATGTCAGTATACTTCCTATCTTGATGCTTTATCCTACGCCTATTGCTCTTTCTTGGTTGAACGGGCGTGGGATCAGAAATCTGGATTGCCCCTACATCATGACGACCCTTTTTACCATTTATAGCATTGGATTCTCTCTTCCCACTGTGGGGCTTTTTCTGAGCATCGGCGAGTGTGGTTTCTTGAATCTTCCCCGACTTGATACCAGCTTCAATTCTCTCCCCAGTCAAGATAAGATCTGTGAACCCAGCAGAAGAATTCCCAATCAGATGGTTGTAGAATGGGCCAGACAAAGTCCCCAAGAACATGTCAACGAGCTCCCGGTCAGTTAAGGGAGGTTGCACCCTTCCAGCAAGGTCTCTCCATCTTTGTGCGTACTCCTTGAAACCTTCGCTTACACCTAACGACATACCCTGGAGTTGGGTACGCGTGGGGGCAAGGTCGGCATTATATTGATACTGCTTATAGAAAGCAGTAGCCAACTCCTCCCAGTTACGAACCTTGGTCCCATCCAGCTGATAGAACCATTCGAGATGAGTCCCTGAAAGACTTTCCTGGAAGAAGTGGATCCACAAATTCTTGTCCACCGTATATGGCTGAATCTTCCGAACATAGGACCTGAGATGTAACTTGGGACAAGACGCCCCGTCATATTTAGTGAATGATGGTGCCTTGAACTTCCGAGGGATGATCACACCAGTAGACAAACCCAGATCTCCGAAATCCAGCCCAGGTACTTGTTTTATTTCCATAGCCTTCAAACGGTCTTCCAACTGCTTGTACTTGTCCTCAGCCGGAGGGTATTGTTCGTCGTTGAAATCTGTCTCGTTGTCGGAGACCACTGGACTAGGCACCTCTCTCTCATGGTGACTGCTTGCCCTCACAGATGGGGTTGTCCTCTCAGTTTCAATCTGCGGTGCATTCCCAGATCTGCGTCTAGGGCTGAACAAAACAGTCCTCTTCTTCTTCTTGTCCTTCTTCAAGAGCAGAGCCTTCAGATCTTGTTGCCCCTGGGTCAAATTCATGATCAGCCCTTGGAACTGGGCATTCTGAACCTGGAGGGCCTTGATAGACTGCTCAGCGGATGATTCGGGATTCATGACGATCGGCTGAAATAAATAGCGAAGAAGGGTAAGCAACCTGTCAAAGGGATACCTGCAATGCAATGAGATGTATGATATGCATGCAATGATTTCAAGGATCTCGCGGGGTAAACAAAGAAACTTGTTAGAGTTGAAAGCTGGTGACTTGATTGAAGAAACTTCCTGTTGCAGAAAGTCCCTCTTCAAGGGTCAAAGGCTCACCATATCAAGTGGGTCATAGCCCCTGACAACCTTAGCTAGAGGAAAATAAATCCTCTTTGCCCCTTGCTGGGATAATTGTTCATCATGACCTGCATCACAAGCCCTTGAGATCCTTGAAATGGGTTAGGATATATGCAATGGTATGATGTCATGCTATGCATGGGGGTAATGTGAGTAACCCTGTTATGAGTCCCAATTAAGGACTATAAACAACCCTGCAAGAAATTTAGTACCCTGTTATGAGTCCCGATTAAGGACTATAAACAAGACCTGCAAGAAATTTAGTACCCTGTTATGAGTCCCAATTAAGGACTATAAACAAGACCTGCAAGAAACCAGTGTCAGGTAACAAGCACGCAGATAGTCAAGTACGAAGGCACACAAGTCACACAAAAGAGCCCTTAGGGTTTAGGCCAGCATGAGGTATAGGTATTACCCTCTTGAAGTTGGTGGGTTCAACCTGTCCTATTAGAAGTAACCGGGTTCTAAGGGTCCCAATATCACGGGATTGCTTTCGTTGTTCATCGTTTCGATTTATCCACTGAACTGGCGACCGAAATATCCCAGGAAAGCAACCCTCAATTGAGTGTAGTATCGAGTATCAACCAACCTCGGACTGCACCAAAGTCAGTTATCTCACTACCCTAAAGAGGCCAAGATAGTTCAATTAAGGTTCCTAAGGTCTGTTGATGCTTCACGACACCACGCGGAGGCCCCGTACTCTCCTTGACTGAACTCAAGGGTTACCGGTACACACCAAAGTGCCACATCAACGTAGCAGACTGTTTCAACCATGTCGGTATACCCCGCACAGTTCCCTCACAGCCTTGTTGCTACTTTCTAAGAAGGTATCCCCCAGATCCGGGTTAGGATCTATAGAACTCCCATGCAACCCACAATAGTAAAGCAAGCAAGTCAATACAATTGAAAACACAGTTATGAACTACCCTAAGGTACACCTCACTTTATAAAGGGTCCCCAGCAGAGTCGCCAGTTCTGTGATCGGTGGATCTGGAACTGACTGTTTAACGCTGGTTCGCGAAATGTCGCGGAAGCAAGAGTCGCCACTGTCTTTTATTTTCTCCAATTGGAAAGGACAAAAGCACAGAAAAATTCCTTATAGAGATTGCTCTCGGTTCGGGAGGTAGATTATAGAAAGGGAAGGTGTTAGCACCCTTTCTATCCATGGTTATCCATGGGCTCTTAGATACTTGCTCATTTGTGTTTTCAAAAATGGTTTGTTTGCTTTTCAACTGTGGGTTTTAAAAAGTTTCTTTGAAAATTCCAGTTCGACTCTTGTATCAGTCCTCAAGAGTGTTTGAAAAATTGCTTTCGAAAGCTTTTTGAAAATGTGTTGGTGTGAAAAGTATTTTTGAATTTGTTTTGAATTTAGAGCAAGTATCTACGAGTCGTCTACCTACCCTAAGGAATTCGTCTGTGTAGATGTCCTTTAAAGTAGTGCCATCCCACCATTGAGAGGTAGGTAGCACCACCGTTGGAGGTGTTCGGGTCAATTCGAAGGTTCGGGACGTGGTGATCACCAGAGCAATAGGAAGACACCTTAGAAGCTACCCTCATGCCAGGTTCCCGGATCATGAGGACTTACTAAGACATCCTCTACTCGACGATCACCTTTCGAGGCAAGGCAACAGTGAGGCGTACCCTAGGGGTGGTGTGTGATTTGTGTGTCGTTTTCATTTGCATTTGTCTTGTCATGTTAAAATGATCTACGCTTGATTTTATTATGGCCATTCATTCTTGCATGCTTTGTTTTGTTAAAAGTTAAAAGAGTGCGGAAAATTAAATTCTAAAGCTATTACAAATGGCGCGGGTCCACATTGCCAAAATTAAACCGGACCCGATTTGACGGAAACTAAAGAAAGCAAATAAAGAAAAGTGCGAGAAGTAAATGTTACAGCGCTTTGGGAGAGGTACATGATTATTTAAATGAAATAAAATAAATATGCGAAATAACAGAATTATCAATATGGGCGTTGGACCCTTTTGCAAAAATTAAATAAATAATGGAATTAAAATTAAGAATTAAAAGAAAATGTTTTTTTTAGTATTTTTGTGTTTTTTAAGATTTAATAGAAAAAAGAATTAATTAAGATGACAATTGAATGCAAACCCTAATTCTAATGGCTTTTAAGTTTATTGTGAAAATATTAAATTAAAACCTAAATTAAACCTAATTTTTTTTACATGCAATTTTAATTGTGAAAATAAATAAGATAAATAATATTATGGAAAAAAAAGAAAATTAAAAGGAATAAAAATTATCAATTAAACCTAGTTCTACATTTTTTTGTATTTTGTTATTTAAAAGAAATTAAAATTAAAACCTATTTAATACTAAATTTATTTACATGCAATTATTTGTAAGAAAATATGAAAATTAAATACTTTATTATGTTTTTATCTTTTCTCTGATTTTTATGAAGTTTTTATATTTTGTAAAAAATAATAATTAATTTAAACAAATAAAGAAAATAAAATAACAATTAACAATAAAATAAGAAAAATATAGAGAAAGCAAACCAGGGGGGGTTCGGGCCCCAAAGTGGAGGTCTTAGTGTGAAATTCTGGCCCATTAAACTTGAGATTGTTTGACTTTTCCAGGCCACGTATGCGCGTGTCGACTAGTCCTCATGGTGTTCTTCAATTCTGAGCCCTTGATCTGCATCCCTTGGACGCGTGGACCTTTGGATTTTGAGGCATATGATGCATCCTCAATACTGACGCTGCATAGGAGTTTGAATTGAAAAATAACATGAAATATTATGCAGACCTGGGACTCGAACCCAGGTCTTGGATGTCAATGCAATGAGCGCCTGCCAGCTGAGCCATGTTAACGCGTTTGTTATATAATAAACAAACAAATAATATAAAGAAAACAATCAACACTAATGGATCCACGCGCGAAAATTCAAATCAACGAATCATAGTTTGCCACGCTTCATCGTCTCCACTATCCCTGAAACAAAAACACAAAAGCAACGGTTTTGGGCGCGTTTCATTAGAAGGCTTTTGGAAAAATAGCGATTAGGTCTCAGGGCTCCATAAATTGAGCGCGAATATTGAGTCTTCTTCGTCCAAGCTTGCTGAATGCAACCATTGTGGTCTTGAGGGCTAATTTTACCTCTTTTAAGAATCCCTAATTTTGAGCTTCGTAAACCCTAGAAAAGCAACAATGGCGAAATTGCATACACAGCATAATAATCAAATTAAAGGCATGGGTTAGCTTCAGAACATCATGAGGAATGCAAAACACATATCAAAATTTATAAAAAATGCATGAATTGGTATGCACGATTATGACTTTTTCTCTTTACAGTTCGAGTCATAGGTACCGATTCTTGGAGCTTTGGTTGTTGTTTTTGATTGGAATGCGTTCAGGGGACCACAAGGAAGCTTTTGGAATGAATTTCGTGCCTTGAATCAACCTCTAACAATGAATTCAGTTTTGCTTTTTTGGAGAAAAATCAAGTTTCACAATGGCTTTTTGGGCGCAGCTTTCAGTCTCTTTCCATTAGGTTTAGGTCTCTGATTATGTAGTGAAGCAATTAGGTTAAGAAAACTCAATAAAATCCAATGAATTAATGGTTTTGCATATTTGATTTTCTTAAGATCTTTTCATATCTTTTTCAAGTGTATTTTGTGTCAATTATGCTCAAATCAATCCAATTCTTTCCTATTTGACCTATGCACGAAATCTTGATGGCAAAGCATGTATAAAAAGATTTGAAAACTTAGCTTAGTATTTTTCCTATATTTAATTTGATTTAAATGAATTAATGTGAATAAAAATTCAAATAAATAAATAAAAAATGAGAAAATACTTCCCTTTGGGCCAAGTGGTCGTGCATATGCTTAGAATGATGAATCATGGAAGAAAAATGGGCCCATTAGCAATTTTAGGTCATTTGGATCAAAGTTGACTTTTCAAAATATCCAAAAATTTCCCAACTTCCACAAGGCATAACTTGCTCAATTTTTAAGCTTTTCTCATGTCCTTGGACATTTTGGAAAGGTCTTTGAGTCCTCTAACCAATGCCTTTGGTCCCATGTCATTTTGATTTACCAATATCAAGTTATGGCCTTTGACTTAAAGTCTCTTTTTGTTGACTTTTGAAAATGACCTATAATGTTGAAATTGATAACTTTTTGTGAGAGCATTTCTTGGACTTGAAGTATGAATATGAGTTGTAGGAAATGTCTTTCTCTTCAAAATGAGCTTTGGATGGATTTTTTCTGATAATCCATGTGAAAGTTATGCCCTGGTCAATTTCAGTTGACTTTTTCAACTGTCCAAATATAGTAACTTTTGCATCTTGATGATTTTCTGAGCCAAATTTTGAGAATCATGATCAAGCATTGATCAAATGATGTTTGTGGCTTCAAAATGATATGTTGACCAAAAATTTGAACTTTTGACTGTCAAATGACCATTTTGCCCCTACAGTTGACTGTAGTGCAATTTAGGGTTTTGACTGTGCAATTTCGAGCTGAATGCCTTGAAACTTGATGTGAGGACACTTGACCATCTTTGTAAGCATATGAGACTTGATTGGGCCTTTGAAAACTTTATTTTCTTGATCAGACTCAAAACCCTAATCTTGACTGTGTATGAGACCTTTGTACTGTTCAACCCTTGGGGAATTTTGCAACTTGGCTTGGCAGTTTCTTGGAGAATATGGGAGGGCAAATTTTGGGGTGCAACAGCCGCCAATCTGTCAACGCGGTGGTGATTGCTAAGCCTGCTGCCGCTCCTCGGCAAACCAATCCACAAAGGGCTGAGAGACCCAGAAGAGAGTTTACCCGGATGAGTATGACCCTATCACAAATCTTGCCACAGTTGTTATCCACCAATTTGGTGACTGTCGGAGAGGCCCCAAAGGTTGTGAATACTGCCTCTCCCAAGTATAATCCAAATGCCCGCTGTGCTTATCACTCCGATAGCCCGGGGCATTCTACTGATGATTGTTGGGCCTTGAGGAATAAGGTGCAAGACCTTATTGATGCAAAGGAGATACAATTTGAGGCGCCTGAGAGGCCAAATGTGGTGACTGCTCCTATGCCCCAGCATGGAGTGAATGCCGTTGATGAAGATGTGTATGCCGTTTCTGTGAATGATGTAGCTACTCCTCTGATGACTGTTAAGAGGAACCTACTGCGGGCCGGTTTATTTCTGGGTTGTAGCGAGGGTTGCCTTTTGTGTGTTGTTTCCCTTACTGGTTGTCCGTTGCTGAAGTTAGGCATCCAAGGCCTGATGGATAGCAAGGAGATTCTCTTCAAAAAGACCGATGTTCCGTTTGTTCCTGTGGAAGATGTATCTGTTGTTACAATTTTTAACAATCCAATCAAGGCTCCCCCGAGGAAGCCAGTTAAAATCATGACGGTCGCACCCATTATTATTACTGTTCCGGGGCCCCTCCCCTATGAATCTGATAAGGCTGGCCCATGGTACTATGGGGCAGATGTATATGTATATGGCATAAAGCAAGAGTTCAACACTGGCACCAGCATCAGCAATATCACTGGTCCAGCCAAAGTTACCCGCAGTGGCAGGCTCTTCTCGCCTGACATTGCACCACCAGCTATTCGAAGACCTCTCATTATAACACCTACAAGTGCACCTGTTCCCACTTCTGATCAAGTTGTTTCCCCTGCTGTCGAGTTATCTAATGCTCGGGGCAAAGGGATTGAAGATGAGCCTGCCCGGATGGAGGCACCAAAATCTGTGAATGTTGAAGCCTCCCAACAAGAGATGGAGGAAATTCTGAAAATAATCAAGAAGAGTGACTTTAATGTTGTTGAACAGCTGGGGCATACCCCCTCCAAGATCTCTATGATCTCCTTGCTGCTGTGCTCAGAGGCCCATGCTAAGGCCTTGATTTCATTTCTAAAGACGGCCCATGTGCCACAGGAGACATCTGCAGACCAGTTTACTGATTGCGTAGCCAATTTGACAGCCGACAATGGTTTGGGTTTCTCGGATGCTGACCTTACTGCTAAGGGAAAGAACCACAATGACGCCCTGCATGTCTCTATAGAATGCAGGGGCACTACTCTTGTGCATGTGTTAGTGGACACCGGTTCTTCCCTGAATGTGCTACCCAAAAAGGCCTTAGACCGATTGGATTGTGAGGGCCTGGAGCTGAAACCCAGCAACATCATTGTTCGAGCCTTTGACGGATCGAAGAGGATGGTTCATGGAGAGGTAGACATTCCTATTCGTGTGGGTTCTCAAGTGTTCGACTCAACTTTCTATGTGATGGATATTCGTCCATCGTATTCTTGTTTACTGGGTCGACCTTGGATTCACAAAGCTGGGGCAGTGACCTCTACCCTACACCAGAAGCTCAAGTACCCTGTCAGAGGGAAGATTGTCACTGTGCAGGGAGAGGAGGAGTATATGGTTAGTCACTTGAATTCCTTCCGATACATTGAGATGGACGGGGAGTTTATTGAAACCCCCTTTCAACGTTTTGAAGAGGTACCTCCAACATTGGCAGCAGCAGAAACAGTGGTTGAAGAGGACTTTTCCTTGAAGATGGCTTCCCTGAAGGACGCCCGGACTGTGATCAAGAAAGAGGCTCAGAGGGTTGTGCACAAAGCTAGAACCGGAAGACCTCCTGTGCTCATCACCAATCCAGGAGTGAATGCTGTTGGGGATGAAGATGAGGTGGAAGAGTCAGAGTTTGATAGCTGGATCTACCCGACGACTGATGGTGGATTGACCAATTAGACTGCTAAAGATCATACTCATGTTACTTTTGTTACGCAGTAATAAATTCCTTTGTTTTTGTTATTTGTAATAAACAATGAATTAAAACTCTATGGCCCGGTGTCTTACCCGAAGCACCGTGGCTTCATTTGTGAGGGCATATTAATTGTCATTTCATATATCATGAATAAAGACCTTGGACGTTTTCTCGCACTTCAAATATTATGCTCCTTTTCTTTCTTTCCTTTCTTTATATATTGCAAAACAGCTGTATTTACACACACTCACTCATACAGGTTTCAATCCACTCTGGATCTCACTGGTAACGACTCTGCTACTGCCAGTTATGACTTCGAAAATCCGATCAACTTAGCCGAAGACGAAGGTGAAGATGATTGCGAAGTGCCTGGCGAGCTTGCAAGACTGTTACTCCAGGAAGAGAGGGCAATTCAACCACATGAAGAGCCAGTGGAAACAATAAATCTGGGTACTGAGGCAGACAGAAAGGAAGTCAAAATTGGTGCCAACCTAGAGCTCAGCGTGAAGCAACGGTTGACTCAGATGCTGCATGACTACATGGAAATCTTTTCCTGGTCCTACGAAGACATGCCTGGTTTGGATACCGACATTGTGGTCCATCATTTGCCTACCAAGGAAGACTGCCCTCCGGTTAAGCAAAAGGTTCGTCGTATGCGTCCAGAGATTTCTGAAAAGATCAAAGCTGAGGTTATGAAACAGTTCGACGCCGACTTTCTTGCAGTGACTTCTTACCCTCCATGGGTTGCTAATGTGGTGCCGGTACCTAAGAAAGATGGTAAGGTTAGAATGTGTGTTGACTATAGGGATCTGAACAGGGCCAGCCCCAAGGATGATTTCCCTCTGCCTCACATTGATGTCCTTGTTGATAATACTACTCAGCACAAGGTGTTCTCTTTCATGGATGGTTTTTCAGGGTATAATCAGATCAAGATGGCTCCTGAAGACATGGAGAAAACTACCTTTGTCACTTAGTGGGGCACCTTCTGCTACAAGGTCATGCCATTCGGGTTGAAAAATGCTGGGGCAACCTACCAACGTGCCATGGTTGCTTTATTTCATGACATGATCCATCATGAGATAGAAGTTTATGTTGAGGACATGATTGCAAGGTCCCAAACTGAGGAGGAACACCTTGACCATCTGCAGAAGTTGTTTGACCGTCTGAAACTGTACAAGCTGAGGTTGAACCCGAACAAGTGCACCTTCGGGGTAAGATCTTGAAAGTTGCTAGGCTTCGTTGTAAGTGATAAGGGTATTCAAGTGGACCCTGCCAAGGTTAAAGCCATTCAAGAGATGCCAGTTCCTAAGACAGAGAAAGAGGCCAGAGGCTTTTTAAGACGCCTGAATTATATTGCCCGATTCATCTCGCACCTAACTGCTACTTGTGAACCAATCTTCAAGCTGCTGAAGAAAGATCAGGTAGTACGATGGAACGATGAATGTCAGGCCGCTTTTGACAGAATCAAGGAGTATCTCCAAGAACCACCCATTCTTATGCCACCGGTTGAAGGGAGACCTCTGATACTATACCTGACAGTACTTGACAACTCAATGGGGTGTGTGCTGGGGCAACATGACGAGTCTGGCCGAAAAGAGCATGCCATTTATTACCTTAGCAAAAAGTTTACCGACTGTGAGACCCGATACTCACTGCTTGAGAAAACTTGCTGCGCTTTGGTATGGGTTGCTCGCCGGCTGAGACAGTATATGCTGACTCACACTACCTTGTTGATCTCAAAGATGGATCCTATAAAGTATATATTTGAAAAGCCTGCTCTGTCTGGGAGAATAGCAAGATGGCAAATGATCTTGACAGAATACGACATCCAGTACACGACTCAAAAAGCTATCAAGGGAAGTGTATTGGCAGACCACTTGGCACATCAGGCAGTAGACGACTATCAGTCAATGAACTTCGAGTTTCCAAACGAGAGTATCATGATAGTGACTGATTGTGAAGTACCTGGACCGGATGAAGGACCTGAGGAAGGATCTCGATGGTCTATGCACTTTGACGGAGCCTCCAACGCTTTGGGTAACAGTATCGGCGCTGTGATCATATCCCCTCAAGGCACTCATACTCCACTTACTGCCCGGCTATGTTTCAACTGCACCAACAACATGGCGGAGTATGAGGCATGCATCATGGGTCTTCAAGCTGCGATTGACTTAAGGATCAAGTTTCTGAGTGTCTTCGGAGATTCCGATCTCGTGATCAATCAGATCAAAGGGGAGTGGGATACGAAACATCCGAATCTTATTCCTTACAAAGAATGTGTGTTGACCTTGATTCCCCACTTCACAGAGATAACCTTTGAACACTTTCTGAGAGAGGAGAATCAGCTGGCGGACGCGTTAGCTACGATGTCTTCTATGTTCAAGGTCAAATGGGACAATGAGGCTCCCCGGGTCATCATCTGGAAACTGGACGAACCGGCATACTGTTGTGACCTTGAGACTGAGTTGGTGACTGAGAAACCTTGGTACCATGAGGTGAAGAGATACTTGGAAGCTCAGGAATACCCTGAAGGTGCATCTGTCAATGATAAGAAGTTTCTGAGAAGGTTCACAGTGAAGTTCTTCCTTAGCAACGGTATTCTGTACAAACGAAACCATGATTCGACCTTACTGCGTTGTGTGGATAAGACTGAGGCAGAAAGGATCATGGCAGAGCTGCATGAGGGTACCTTCGGGACACATTCCAGTGGACATACTATGGCAAAGAAGATCCTTTGGGCAGGGTATTTCTGGTCCACAATGGAAGCCGACTGTTACCAACACTCTCGGACATGCCATAAATTCCAGGTATATGCAGACAAGGTGCATGTTCCTCCAGTCCCTCTGAATGTCTTGAATGCACCTTGGCCTTTTGCAATGTGGGGCATAGATATGATCGGTGAGATTAAACCCACAGCGTCCAATGGGCATCACTTCATCCTGGTAGCGATTGATTACTTTACAAAGTGGGTTGAATCAGCTTCCTACGCCACGGTAACCAAGAACGTTGTGGCACGGTTCATTCGGCACAATCTGATCTGTCGATACGGTGTCCCAGAAAGAATCATTACAGACAACGGTACCAATCTCAATAACAAGATGATCACTGAGCTCTGCGAGCAATTTAAGATATAGCACCACAACTCTTCTCCTTATAGACCGAAGATGAATGGGGCTGTAGAAGCAGCAAATAAGAATATCAAGAAAATCGTGCAGAAGATGACAGTGACTTATAAAGATTGGCACGGGATGTTACCATTTGCTCTACATGGGTACCGTACCTCAGCAAGGACGTCAACTGGGGCAACTCCTTTTTCCTTGGTCTACGGTATGGAGGCTGTCTTACCTATCGAAGTACAGATACCCTCTCTCTGGATAATGAAGGATGCAGATCTGAGCGAAGATGATTGGATCCAGACACGACTTGATCAGCTAAACTTAATTGACGAAAAAAGACTTGCTGCTATCTGTCATGGTCAGACGTATCAAAAACGGATGATCAGGGCATTTAACAAGAAGGTCAGACCACAAGAATATCAAGTTGGGGATCTGGTAATCAAGCGTATCATCCTTCCTCAGAGTGATCAAAGAGGCAAATGGACCCCTACGTATGAAGGGCCATTTGTGGTTAAACATGTGTTCTCAGGAGGAGCCATGATTCTAACCAACATGGATGGTGACGACCTTCCTCACCCCGCCAATGCAGACATAGTAAAAAGATACTACGCATGAAAAAAAGACCCGCTAGGTTGACATACCTAGGCAAAAATTAGGGCTTCCCGTCGAACCAAAAGGGTTCGGGCAAAATGAAGGGATGAAATTAAAAAAATTTGTACACCCGGCAAGTCGAAAACCTGAAAAGGCGGCTTGGGCAAAAATGGGTATCCCGGTGGACTGAAAACTCGAAAGGGCAGTCCAGGCAAAAGTTAGGGATAAAGCGTAATACTATGTCTCATTGGATCACTTTGCATCCAGAATCCGGTATCAACACCAAGTTCAGACGACATCGATCAATCAGCTTCATCCTCGACTAGGTCATCAAGTGATGAGACGCTCGAAGATATAAAGGCGATAGCAGAGTTGGAACCCAATAGGATTATTCTTTTCACACAGCTGTTTTATTTTCCTTTGTACAAATTTGTATAAACTCTTATTCGGCAGCGTTCTCTTACTAGGACGTCAGCCTCTTGTACATAAACGCCTATTTATAGGCAAACTCAAAATCAATACAAATTCACTTTTCATCTACAAATTGCCTTTTGTTTTTTCCTTTTTCTGTTTTGTTTTGTGAAGAACGTCCAAGGTTCAATTTGTGATATATGCAATTGACACTAATTGCTAATTCATAAATATTTGCATACGAAACAAAGGATTAATTACAGGTAACATTAGAAACAGGGGCAATAATAAGTTGTCTAAGCTATCTAATTGCTCTGTCCACCAAGGTATCAAGGTAGGTTCAGCCGGAGAACATAACCAGTATATCTTAATTCCCCAGAGAGTGAGCCAGCAAGTCAATACACTCTCCCCAAGCAGAGCTATACAATCAGCCTTAAGGAAGTTGGGTATCCCTAGCAGATCTCAACATTCCCCAGCACAATATACAGACATTCTTAACAAGTATCCCCGACAGTCTTGATCTAAGATTGTTCCCCGGCGGTCTACCAGGCATTCAGTAGAGTCACTCCCAGTACATCTCAAAAATTTCCCCCAGGAGAGTCCAGCATAGTTCAAGATTTCCCCAAGAAAATTTGAATCCATCTCCCCAGCAGGAAGCTTATCCCCAGTAGATTCTGGAAGCTCCCCCCCCCCACAGAGCACGAGCGCGTCTCCCGGCTTTATCCAAAGGTTATTTCCCTATTGGGATATAACTGGGTTATCCTCAGCCAAAAGCCACGGAAAGATTCTCCTCGGTGAGGTCTTCTTATCCCCAGCGAAGTCTATTAACACTTCCAACATAACAACGGTATCCCCAGCGGAGTTACCATCAACATCTCAACAGCATACCTCTCTCCCCACAGAGTATTGTTCCCCAGCAAGATCGCTAGGATAAATTTCTCCCCGCAGAGTAATCCATTTGCCAAGTTTATTCCCTAACGGAGTCATCTTCTCCTGCCGGTATTCTTGCAACTATCATCCCCAGCGGAAGCAACAAAGCACTATTCTCCAACATCATCCCAGGATGTGACTTCCCGGCACCCGTCAAGGATTTACTTTCCTAGACAAAAACATACATTCATAAACATCGCATTTCTATACATTATAGCATGCATATATGCATCATGAACATACAATCTCATTTATGTTGAGAACATCATGGCTTGATCCATATCATGCATTGCATATGACTGACATTTACCTTTCAGGGAAGATCCAGTTACTGTTGAGGTAGTAATCTCCCTAGATTCTCTCATCGTTACTGTTGAGGTAGTAATCGCCCCAGATTCTCTCATCGTTACTGTTGAGATAGTAATCTCCCCAGATTCTCTCATTGTTACTGTTGAGGTAGTAATCACCCCAAGATTCTCTCATCGTCCCGTTGAGTTAGTAACCATCCCTAATTCATTCATCACCTTTTGAAGCTCCAGACTCGATTCCTGCATCTCGCCAGGGCACGTCTGAAGAGGTTTAAGGATTCAATTCCTGTAACCAGTCAGGGCACATTTACACAAAGAGTCTGAAGACCAGCTCCTGTAACAGGCCAGGTAATCATTTTCTTTTTCAGGTACGCAAGTTCTCGCTAAGGAATCTCTTACGCGATCGACACCCAGATGGCATCTATAAGCCCATCTCCACTTATCCATCACCTCTCAACATGGCATCTGTAAGCCCATCTTCCTATCCATCAATCTCAAAATGGCATCTATAAGCCCATTCCCATCATCACACTGCTAACATGTGAGCGCAAATTTCTGGGCACTCTAGTGTTCAATCATATTCCACCTTCGGATCACGAAAGGCACGTCAGCCAATCTACATCCTCAGGTCTAAGAAGATTGAACAGGGGCAACTTTTGTACCCCAAAATTTGCCCTCCCATATTCTTCAAGATTTGCAAAGAGCATGCTTCAAAATCTCCCCAAGGGTTGCATAGTCCAATGGCCTCCTAACAGTAAAAAATTAGGGTTTTTGTTCTGGCAAAGAAATTGAAGTTTCCAAGGGTCCAATCAAGTCCCACATGCCTATAAACATTGTCAAGCATCCTTAGGCCAAGTTTCAAGACTCATAGCACAAAATTGCACAGTCAAAAACCCTAATTGCATCACAGTCAACTGTAGGGGCAAAATGGTCATTTGACAGTCAAAAGTTCAAATTTTTGGTCAACATCTTATTTTGAAGCCATAAACATCATTTGATCAATTCTTGATCATGATTCTCAAGGCATGGCTCAAAAAGTCTCAAGATGCAAAAGTTTCTATATTTGGACAGTTGAAAAAGTCAACTGCAAATTGACCAAGGCATAACTTCCACATGGTTTATCAGAAAAATTCCATCCAAAGCTCATTTTGAATAGAATGACATTTCCTACAACTCATCTTCACACTTCAAGTCCAAGAAATGCTCTCACGAAAAGTTATCAATCTCAACATTATAGGTCATTTTCAAAAGTCAACAAAAAGGCACTTCAAGTCAAAGACCATAACTTGCTATTGGTAAATCAAAATGACATGGGACCAACGGAATTGGTTAGAGGACTTCCAGACCTTTCCAAAATGTCCAAGAATATGATCAAAGATTAAAAATTGAGCAAGATATGCCTTGTGGAAGTTGGGAAATTTTTGGGAATTTTGAAAAGTCAACTTTGCTTCAAATGCCTCAAAATTGCTAATGGGCCACAATTTCTTCCAAGAATCATCACCCAAAAGCTATGCACGACTCATTGACCCAAAGGGGAGTTATTTTCTTATTTTTTATTAATTATTTTAATTTTTATTACTATTAATTCATTTAATTAAAATTAAATATGAAAAAATACTGAAGCATGTATTTTAAATCTTTTTATGCAGCTAATAGGTCCATTATAAGCTCAAGATTTCGTGCCCCTTCAAAAAGGAAAGAATCATTCATGATTTGGCATATTTGGCATGAAAAAAGATTGAAAAAGATTATACAAAATCAAGAATTCAAAATCACCAATGCAAAGGTTTATGGACTTGGATTTCTACCCTAATTCATTCCACATATATGTACAAACCTAAACCTAATCAGAAGGACAAGGAAGCTGCGCTGAGAATAGAGAATCAAACTTGTATTTTTTCACAAAAAAGCCACAACTGATTTCATAGCTAGAGTGTGTTAAAAAGCAAAAGAACCATTCCAAAGGCTTGCTGAGACAACCAGGAAGCTTTCTCAATCAAAATCACGTCCCCTAACCTCAAGAATTGGTATAACCGTGTTCCACTTTTCTGAAAAAAATTGATAATCGTATTCCATTTCATATGCATGATTAATGTCTTTTAACTGTTGTTTTACACTAACATGAGCATTCTAAAGCTGTTGGCATTATTTGATTGAACTTTTAAGCTTTGTACACAAATCCACCATGGATGCTGCCTAGGGTTTCAGAGGTGTGAAATTGGGGTTTCTTTCCTGGGGAAAAATTAAGCCATAAGACCAATACCATTGGACTCGTGACCTTCATACGAACACAATCATCACCTCGCGCCCAATTTATCATTGCCCGGGAGCTATTCGCTATTTTTGCATATTGTGGTTAGTGGGGGTTTAAAACCCCCGCTATTTGGTTTCTTTTACAGGTAGAAAGAAGAAGATGATGCAGGCGTGGCAGAACATGAGTGGAGTATTTGAATCTGGCGCAGTTTTTTAGTGTTTTATATCATTAACTTTATGTTCTCATTATAAATTTTGTGTTCCATTATAATATCAAAACGCACAAACAGCACAGTTGGCAAAGCATTGGCACGGTAAACGCAGGGGCCTGGGTTCGATTCCCAGGTCCCCCACTTATTCAATATAATTTTTCTTAACATACTTCCATGCAGCATATGCCCCAGGGTCTACCATACAGCCTCACCATCTGGCTTGCCACGCGCCTGGAGATTCCAATCTGAAGGCCACCAAAGGGGCTCATCGTACGTGCCAGTCAATGGGTCTACATGCAATCAGAAAAGTCAAACAGGGCCTCACCCTTATTGGGCCAAATTGCTGTGAATTTACCTCCAAAAGGGGTCAACACCCCCATATGTTTGCATTTCTCTCCCTTTTTTTTATTCTTTTCTTTTATTTATTTTATTTATGATAATTGTTTTATTTAATTCATAAAATTAATTTTATAACACAAAAATACAAAAAATCAGAAAAGTCAAAAAATAAAATGTTTATTATTTAATTCAATAATATTTATTTTGTAAATAAATTTAATAATCAATTTAGTTTTAATTTTAGGTTTTTAACTTTAATGCTTTTTCTTAGATAATTAAAAAATATAAAAACAGGTCTTTTAGCATTTTTTATTCTTTTTCTTAAAAAATTATCTTTTTTTTTCTTGTCACTATTAATTATTAATTATTTTGTAAATAAGCTTGTAATTAAATAATTAAGACTAAATTAGGTTAAATTAAACAATTTTTAAATATAATTAAAAACATGTAGAATTAGGGTTTCTTTTCTTTTTTAATTTTATTTATTTCCATTAAATACAAAAAACACAAAAAAAAATAAGTTCTTTCCTTTTTTTAATTTAATTAATTTATAATTTCGATTTAATTTCTTTAAAGGGTCCAACGCCCTCGCACTCGATTTTTATTTCTTTTCGCATGTTTACTTTTATTTCCTTTCTAAATATAATGTATTTGCCCCGAAGCTTTGTAATAGATAATTAGGATATTTATTTTTCGCATTTTTATTTATTCAAATCGGGTCTCGGTTTAATTTGGCGATGTAGACCCGCGCCTTGTAATAGCGTAGGACATTTATCTTTCCGCATTTTAATTCCCGCACCTTTAACTGTTAATAATCACATGGAAGAATGTATGCTCAAATAAAAACAAAGAGTAGATCACCAATGCATGACAAGACAAATAATAACTGAAAATGACACACAATTCACACACCACTCCTAGGGTACGCCTCACTGTTGCCTTGCCCTCAAAACGTGGTCGTCGAGTAGAGGACGTTTTAGTAAGTCCTCATGTCCATGAACATGGCATGGGGGTAGCTTCTAAGGTATCCTCCTATTGCTCTGGTGACCACACCGTCCCTAATCCTCGAATTGACCCGAACACCTCCAACGGTGGTGCTACCTACCTCTCAATGGTGGGATGGCACTACTTTAAGGACATCTACACAGACTAATTCCTTAGGGTAGGTAGATGAATCGTAGATACTTGCTCTAATTCAAAACCAAAATCAAAAACTTCTTTCACACCGACACTTTGCAAAAAGCTTTCAAAAACAACTTTGCAAACACTCTTGAGGACTGATACAAGAGTCGAACTGAAATTTTAAACGAAACTTTTTCAAACCCACTCACCTTGAAAAGAAAACAAACATTTTTGAAAACACAAATGAGCAAGTATCTAAGAGCCCATGGGTAACCATGGATAGAAAGGGTGCTAACACCTTCCTTTTCTATAAATGTACCTCTCGAACCGAGAACTAATCTCAATAAGGAATTTTTCTGTGCTTTTGTCCTTTCCATGTTGGAGAAAATAAAAGACGGTGGCGACTCTTGCTTCCGCGACATTTTGCGAACCAGCATTAAACAGTCAGTTCCAGATCCACCGATCACAACTACCAAAGGAGGAATTATAGGATTACCAGCTCAGTTCTTATTGGAGAAAGCTCGTTACTTTGCCAGAATGAAGAGTACAGTTGCTTTTGAGGCCATCTTTTCTTTACTTGCTTATGGATTATTCTTATTTCCTAACGTGGACAAGTTTGTCGACATTAACGCTATCAGGATTTTCATGATTGGAAACCCGATTCCTACACTGTTGGGTGATTCTTATTACTATGTTCATCTTCAGAGTTCCTACCATGGGGGAATGATTATGTGTTGCACGCCTCTATTGTACCGGTGGTTCATCTCTCATATGCCTCAGTCTGATGCTTTTTGGGATGTCAAAAAGGAACCCCGTTGGGCTCCTAAGATTATGGCACTTACTCACTCGGATACTGATTGGTATCATCGAGCTTATCAGGATATAGAGATTATTGACAGTTGTGGTAGTTTCCCCAATGTGCCTCTTCTTAGTACAATGGGAGGAATTAACTATAACCCTGTTCTTGCATGGTGACAGCTTAGTTATCCGATGAGGGATAAACCGAATAGTATTCATTTGAGTAGTTTCTTTCTAAAGGAAGGAGAAGACCATAGGGAAGCTAGGGAGCAGATTGCGAAGGCCTGGCGTCACATTCATAAGAAGAGTAGGAAGGATTTGGGACCTAGGGGTGTTGTTTCTTTGGAGCCATATCTTCAGTGGGTTCGATCGAGAGCCATTCAGTTAAAGGTGTCGTATACTCGAGAGACACCCATGCCTGATTTTTTTGTGAAGCCCACTCCTCCCTTATTAGGCGATCTAGAAGAGTTGCAACTCGCTTTGGTTAGGATGCAACAGGAAAGGGATGCTTGGAAGAACAAGTTCCAGACTTTAGAGAGTTCTTACAGAGCAGACCTGAAGGAGAAAGACAATTTGATCGAGATCCTTGAGAGTCGAGCGGTAGAGTCTATGGAGAGGCAAGGGGATTTATTTTCTCCTAAGCCTCAAACAGGTGCTGACTACCCACGTCTTGATCCAGATGATTGGAAGGAGGTTGCCGTCAAACATGTGGAAGAAAACCAGATGTTGAAGGCTCAGATTGCCAGGCTCACAGGGAAGCACCAGCGTACAGATTGATCTCTATCAGTTCTTTTTCTCAGGATTTTTAGATTGTATTTTCACCTTGTACTTGGGATCATTGAAACTTGTAATCCAATTTGAAGTTATTATAATAAAAAAATTTAGTATTTCAAATGCGTTATAATTTTGATGTTTGCAATATGTCTATAAACGTTAAATCCCTTGAAATATTAAATGATAAAGTAAAAATAATCATATGCATTGCATATCATTAATCATATTGCACATATTTCTTGCATTTATTATGCATATCCAGGCGCCTTACCCAGCTTTTAACTATATTCAGCAAGCTGACTCATCACTACAACACTCAGGCCAAATTCAAAAAGAAGATGGACAACTTAGAACAGGAGAATCGCGAGCTGCACGAAGAAGTTTTTGCTTTGAAGGCTGGCTTGGCCAACTTGACTACTCTGATGGAAGCTCTGGTGGTTGCTCAGAATCAGCCACCGAGTATTCAACCTCAACCAACAAGGGCAAATACTGAAGTTCCGACTGTTCCTGTATCCGCTACTCCGACTGTTATTCAAAACCGTATGCCTCAAGGTTATCCGTGGGGAATTCTAGAGAATTTTGCACCTGAAGGTTTCAATCTTGGCCCTCAAGATGCTCTAGTGGTTCATACTGTTGTTACTCTGGTGCCTCATGTGGTGCATGTTGTCCCTTCTGCACCTCCTTCAGTGAATTTGGTTTCGTTTGTTAATGAAGATGTGTTCCATCCTTTCCCTCCGTCGAGTGAAGACTTGGGTCTTTATGACAGAATGGATGATTTTCAAGAGCAGTTTGATAGAATGCAAAGAGAGATGAAGGCTCTTAGGGGAAAAGAGCTATTTGGGAAGAATGTGAATGAGCTGTGTTTGGTCCCGAATGTTAAAGTACTAGCTAAGTTCAAGGTCCCGGAGTTTGAGAAGTACAAGGGCAACACTTGCCCTCGTGCTCACTTGGTGATGTACGTGAGGAGAATGTCTACCCACACCGATGATCAGCATCTACTGATTCACTTTTTTCAGGATAGTCTGCCTGGCGCAGCATTGAAGTGGGACATGAGTTTAGACAGCGCCAACATCCATACTTTTAATGATTTAGGAGAAGCATTCATCAAATAATACAAATACAATGTGGACATGGCACCCGACTGTGACCAGCTTAGGGCCATGGTTCAGAAAGATAGGGAATCGTTCAAAGAGTATGCGCAGAGATGGCGCGAAGTGGCTACCCAAGTGATTCCTCCGATGGAGGAGAAGGAAATGACTAAGATTTTTCTAAAGACACTGGCGCTTTCTACTATGAAAGAATGGTAGCAAGTGCCCCAAGTGATTTTACAGAGATGGTAGGAATGGGTGTCCGCCTAGAAGAGGAAGTAAGAGAAGGTAGTTTGACGAAGGGTGAAGGATCCGGAGGTGTGAAAAAGCCATCTTATAGGTTTACCAAGAAGAAAGAGGGGGATACAAATGTTGTCATACAAGAGAGGAGAGTAAACGCTCCTAGAAGGAATTATCAGCATCACCAGCAAGTCGCCTCAGTTACTCCTGTAATGAGTGTCGCTCCGACTACCGTTGCTTATCAAAGACCGTCCCAATAGGGGAACCAAGGGAATAATCAGAGAAGGGAGAACTGTGACCCTATTCCCATGAGCTATTCAGAGCTACTACCAGCATTGATTCAGAATAAGTTGGTCCAGACATGACCTCCTCCCGTCGTGCCATCACCATTGCCTTGGTATTACAAAGCAGACCAAACGTGTGCTTTTCATCAGGGAGCACCAGGGCATAGTGTTGAGAATTGTTATCCTTTAAGGACTGAAGTGCAAAGCTTGGTGAAGTCTGGAATTCTATCTTTCAAAGACATGGGACCTAATGTGAAAGATAATCCTCTACCCAAGTACGGGGGGGGGGGGGGGGTGAATGTTGTGAATATGGTGGCCGGTTGTCCAGGCGACTTCCATATTTTCGACATTAATCTGGTTAGAGGAGATTTGGTGAAGATGCACGCAGACCTCTGTGAATTCAGCTACTATACGCATGACCATGCCGGTTGTGTTGTTTGTAGTATAGACATACAGGGTTGCGAGAAGATAAAGGCTGATTTACAGGAGATAATGGATGAGGGTTTAATCCATATAATCAAGCCTGGGGCAGAATATGAAGAGAAAGTGAATATGGTTTCTGGATGTCCAGGTGAATTCAGAATTTTTGATGTGGAGTATTTGAATGAGGATCTCGTGCAGTTGCATGCTACCTTCTGTCGTACTGCTGGTCAGGTGGAACACCAATATGGATATTTCATAGTTTGTTGTCAAGACCCCCGAGGATGTTCTATTGTGAGGGTGGGTGTTCAGTTGCTGTTAGGCAATGGAACTATCAAGATCACAGGTCAAAGAGGTGATTATCATGAGATTGATATGGTTGAAGTTTGTTTAATGGAAGAAGAGTTAGAGGAAGAGTATGCCTCCGCGGATGAGTATTTCTCTTCAGACGAATATTTGTTTGCCGAAAATGACATTTTGATGTCTGATTGTGTTGAGGAAGGGGTAAACGTCATTGTACCTTATTTTGGTGCACCCGCTCATCTTGAGGAGGAGTACCATAGCAAACCAGTTGTTACCCCATTGGTAATTAGTCTGCCAGGTCCTATTCCCTACAAATCAGATAAGTTTGTGCCTTAAAAATACAAAGCTACAATCTTAGAAGATGGGGTGGAAGTTCCCATCCAGCCAACGCCTGATGTTGGAAATATAGCTGAAAATATCAGGGTGACCCGTAGCGATCGTGTGTTTGCGCCGGTTGTACGAAGATATTTTGTTGCTCGAAAGAAAATTGCTGAGAATGATGATCCTAAGAAGGCTAAAGGAGAGACTAACGGGGCCACATTAGAGAAATAAGCGGATGATATTTTGAAGATAATTAAGATGAGTGACTACAGAATTGTAGATCAGCTACTGTAGACTCCTTCAAAGATATCTATCCTGGCTTTATTGATGAACTCCTCTTCTCATAGAGAATCACTGATGAGAGTACTAGACCAAGATTTTGTGGATAGTGACATGTCGTTAGATCAATTCAGCAGCATAATTAGAAACATTACGTCATGTAACAACTTGAGTTTCTGCGATGATGAGTTACTAGATGAAGGGAGGAATCACAATCTGGCCCTTCACATATCTATGAACTGCAAGAATGACTCGCTATCCAATGTGCTAATTGATAATGGATCCGCGTTGAATGTTATACCGAGGAGTACTCTCATGAAGTTAAAATATCAAGGAGCACCTATGCGCCCAAGTGGCATCATTGTGAAGGATTTTGATGGGTCGAGGAAATCTATCATTGGTGAAGTGGACTTACCCATCTATATAGGACCACATTTGTTCCTAATAACTTTCCAGGTCATAGACATTATTCCCGTATATAGTTGTTTGCTAGGACGGCCTTGGATACACGAAGCAGGGGCTGTCACTTCAACTCTGCATCAAAAGCTAAAGTTTGTGCGTGAAGGGAAGGTAGTGATCATAAATGGGGAGCAGGCATTGTTGATATCCCATCTATCCTCTTTCAGTATTGTAGAAGCGGATGAGTCTTCTGTTGGAACCCATTTCCAAGCCCTATCCATTGATAACATAAGGAGAAATGAGAATTATGTGGTTTTGCTAAAGGACGCGCAACAGGTTGTGCGTAATGGTCATAATGCAGTTTGGGGACGGCTTGTGGATCCACCCGTGAACAAGAACAGAACTGGTTTGGGTTTCTCTTCGAGGAATGGCAAAGGCTAAAGTTTGAAGTCAAAATCTTTTGTGAACAGTTATCATGATGTTTTCTGCAGCGGAGGCTACCTCCATCCAATTGGTTCTGGGATTAATGTTGTTGAAGAGGATGAAGCAGAGCAGGAAGTACCGAATTATGTAACGCATGGAGTCCGAGTTTAGAACTGGGTCACCATTGATGTTCCTTCTTGCATACATGTTTCAAATTAATTTGTTTTGTTAATCTGTTTCTTTATTTTGAAAAGCTTTCACTCTGCCCAAGGTGGAAGTATTAATGTTGTAGGGCATATTTGTTTGCTATGACTTTTAAGATCATTAATAAAAGTTGTCTTTGCTTCAAAAGTTATGTCTTTTATTTTCTGCTTTTTCTTGGAAAATGGTAATCATAAAAAACCTTTCAAAATAAATAATAACTGAAAATTAATCTGCATGATCACTTGTTATATGTGTCAGTTTCTAAAAGCAGTCATAAATCATATGTGCAGATTAATTAAAAAACCCGTTGAATACAATGACCCTGCACCCTCTCCCAACTTTGAGTGTCCTGTGTTTGGGGATGAAGAAGAAGATTATGATGAGATTCTGGAAGAGGTCTCATGGTTGCTTGAGCACGAGGAAAATATCATTCAACCATATAAGGAGCCTTTGGAAGTGATTAATTTGGGTTTAGAAGAAGATCTGAAGGAAGTCAAGATTGGAGCATCGTTGCATCCTAATGTAAAGAGCGGTTTGATTGAGCTATTGAAAGAGTATGTGGATATTTTTGCTTGGTCTTATCAAGATATGCCTGGTCTAGATACAGACATTGTCGAGCATCGTTTGTCGTTGAAGCCAGAGTGTCCGCCAGTTAAACAAAAGTTGAGAAGAACCCACCCAGATATGGCAGTAAAGATCAAAAAGGAGGTCCTAAAGTAGATTAATGTTGGTTTTCTTGTGACGTCAGTGTATCCTCAATGGATTGCCAATATTGTCCCAGTACCGAAAAAAGACGGAAAAGTATGCATGTGCGTAGATTACAGAGATTTAAATAAAGCTAGTCCAAAAGATGATTTTCCATTGCCTCACATCGACATGTTAGTGGACAGCACAACAAAATTCAAAGTATTCTCGTTCATGGACGGATTTTCCGGGTATAATCAAATAAGAATGGCTATAGAGGACATGGAAAAAATAACATTTATCACACCCTGGGGAACATTATGTTACAGAGTGATACCCTTTGGGTGAAGAACGCTGGTGCAACGTACCAGAGGGCTACGACAACCCTATTCCATGATTTGATGCACAAAGAAATCGAAGTATATGTTGATGATATGATTTCCAAATCCCAAACTGAAGAAGGGTATATAGAAGATTTGTTGAAGTTGTTTCAGCGTTTGAGGAAATATCGTCTCCGCTTGAATCCAAATAAATGCACCTTCGGTGTTAGATCGGGGAAATTGTTGGGTTTTATTGTTAGCCAGAAAGGAACTGAAGTTGACCCTAATAAAGTCAAAGAAATTCAAGAAATTCCAGCACCGAGAACTAAAAATAGTGTCAGAGGTTTCCTCGGGCGTTTGAATTATATTTCCAGATTTATTTCCCACATGACTGCAACATGTGAACCGATCTTTAAGTTGCTAAAGAAAGATCAAGGTTGTGTATGGACAGATGACTGCCAAATGGAATTTGAGAGTATTAAAGAATATTTGTTTGAACCTCCTATCTTGCTCCCTCTCGTAGAAGGAAGACTGTTGATTATCTATCTATCAGTGTTCGATAAATCCATGGGTTGTATTCTGGGACAATAGGATGAAATAGGGAAGAAAGAGTTTTCCATTTATTATCTCAGCAAAAAGTTCACTGATTGTGAGTCACGGTATTCCATGTTAGAAAAGACATGTTGTGCTTTGGCCTGTTCAGCAAAGCGTTTGCGTTAATATATGTTGAATCATACCACTTGGTTGATCTCCAAAATGGATCCAATCAAGTATATTTTTGAAAAGCCTGCTCTTACTGGGGGAATTTCCCGCTGGAAGATGTTGTTATCTGAATATGATATCGAGTACCGCACTCAAAAGGCTATTAAAAGTAGTGTGTTGGCAGATTACCTTGCTCACCAGCCGGTGGAAGATCATCAGTCTGCAGAATATGAATTCCCCGATGAGGATGTGATATTCCTGAAAGTGAAAGATTGTGATGAACCATTGCCTGAGGAGGGCCCTGACTCTGAATCTCGTTGGAGTATGGTATTTTATGGAGAGGTGAATGCTTATGGTAAAGGAATTGGTGTTGTGATTTTCACTCCTCATGGATCACATATTCCTTTTACTACAAGGTTAACATTTGATTGCACTAATAATATGGCAGAGTATGAGGCTTGCATCATGGGTCTTGAGGAAGCTATTGATCTCAGAATCAAAATTCAAGATGTGTATGGTGATTCTGCTTTGGTGATAAATCTGATTAAAGGAGAATGGGACACTCGTCACCCTGGCTTGATCCCTTGCAAAGATTATGCTAGAAGATTATTACCCTTCTTAAATAAAGTTGAATTCCATTACATTCCTAGAGATGAAAATCAAATGGCGGATGCTCTAGCCACTCTGGCCTCCATGTACCAAGTGAATACTTGGAATGATATACCCCGAATTACAGTTCGACGACTAGATAGGCCCGCTCATGTGTTTCTGACAGAAGAGGTAGCAGATGAAAAGCCTTGGTATTATGATATCAAGCATTTTCTTCAGACTCAAGAATACCCGATTGGTGTGTCGAGGAAAAATAGAAATACACTAAGAAGATTGGCAGGCAGTTTCTTCCTCAGTGAAAATGTGTTATACAAGAGAAATCATGACATGGTCTTGCTCAGATGCGTGGATAGACACGAAGCAGACATGTTGATGCATGAGATTCATGAAGGTTCATTTAGCACTCATGCTAATGGACATTCGATGGCTAAAAATATGCTAAGGGCAGGTTATTATTGGTTGACAATGGAATCTGATTGTTATAAATTTGCAAAGAAGTGCCATAAATGCCAGATTTATGTAGATAAAGTCCATGTGCCTCCGAAACTTCTCAATGTGACTTCCTTCCCATGGCCTTTCTCTATGTTGGGTATTGACATGATCGGGATGATAGAACCCAAAGCTTCGAATGGGCACCGTTTCATCTTGGTAGCAATTGACTACTTTACCAAATGGGTAGAGGCTGCTTCATATGCCAATGTTACCAAACAGGTGGTGGTGCGTTTCATCAAAAATAATCTTATATGCCGGTATGGTGTGCCGAGCAGAATCATCACTAACAATGGCTCTAATTTGAACAACAATATGATGACAGAACTGTGCGAAGAATTCAAGATTGTCCATCATAATTCATCTCCATACAGGCCAAAGATGAACGGGGCTGTTGAAGCTGCTAATAAGAATATCAAGAGAATTATCCAGAAAATGGTTGTCACTTATAAGGATTAGCATGAAATGCTCCATTTTTCTCTACATGGATATCGAACATCTGTTCGCACTTCAACAGGAGCAACCTCGTTCTCCCTGGTGTATGGAATGGAAGCTGTACTCCCTGTCGAGGTAGAGATTACCTCGTTGCATGTGATAATGGAAACCAAGTTGACAGAGGTTGTATGGGTTCAGAACATGTTTGACCAATTGAATTTGAATGAAGAGAAGAGAATGACAGCTTTATGTCATGGGCAGTTATATCAGAAAAGAATGAAGAAAGCATTTGATAAAAAGGTTAAACCTTGTGAATTCAGAGAAGGCGACCTCATGCTCAGGAAGATCATGTCTTTCAACACTGATTCTAGGGGCAAGTGGACTCCCAATTTTGAAGGCCCATATGTTATCAAGAAAGCCTTCTCTGGTGGTGCATTAATTCTTGAAACTATGGATGGCGAGGAGTTCCCACGTCCCATGAATGCTGACGCAGTCAAGAAATACTTCGCCTAAAGAAATAAAAGAACAGCTCGCCAAGTTAAAAACCCTAAAGGGAGGCTTAGGCAAAAAAGGAGCGTCTCGGTAGGTCGAAAACCCGAAAGGGAGATCTGGGAAAAAATTAGAGACATAAACAGAATAAATTTCCCGCTAAGTTGAAAACCCGCAAGGGCAGCTTAGGCAAAATTTATGGATTTTCTTGGCAAGTAACTACGTCAGACAAGACTTGATCGATGAAGCAACAATCTTCTCGGATCCTCACCATACTTCAACAAAAGCTGCAACTCAGGATTTCAAAAGTTGTTAGGGAGGATAGTGGTCATTGTATCTCAATGTATCTTTTCCATTATGTGTTACCATTTCCCAAACTTTGTAATCATCCGTGGAGTCTCGCCATTCGTAGACTACCATTCTATTAATGAAATTCGAGCTTTTGCCCAATTATTTGTGTTCTTATTTTATTTAGCTTGCAAATACTCCATTTATTACTGATAATAACTTTTAAATCAAAAAGATTAAAAAGCAAAATTGACTTTTCAAAAAAAAAGAGATCTTTACAATTCAATTTACTTTGGGATTTGTGATGAAACAATGACAACAAAAATGGTGATCCCAATAATGAACAAACTTCGGTTGTTTTAAGAAGATTTACTTCCTTCATGAAGGTTTTATCAGGTCATTTTGCTGGTATGTGCGCAATCTTTGTATGTTTCTCAGATAGTTAAAGACGATACCAGTGGGTGCAAGGTACATTATTGGGTTTGTGATCCCATTATCCCCAGTCAGGTCTTGGTTCACTTTTGATTTTGATTTTGCATGGTCAGAAGCCTCCGTCCCAGATTCCCCAGCGAAGTCTTCCCTCATATGATGAAAGGTTTTATTCCCTTGGTATGCTGAGATGTCGTTCTTTCTGCAGTATTGGCATTATTGTTGGTATTTAGTTCACAGGCAACTAGACCAGGGCAATATCTCTTCTGAGAAGTGTTAAAATGATTATCAACCTTTGGGTTTTCACCCAACAAGTGCTGGGGGTAATTTAAAATCCCCGTGGATTTGACCTCTTTCTATAATGTTGACTTCTTGATTCCCAGGGAGGCTATCCCAAAGCATCTTTTGTTGGATTAAGTTCTCATGTTGTAAAGTTTCAATCCGCATTTTTTCTCCAAGGGGTAGGCTTGAATCCCCCAGTGAGGTTTGGTTGTTTCAGCGTTAGTCTGCTTTATTTGAGGCTGGTCTTGCAATCTTTAGTAGGCATGTTGCTTTTGGAAAACTGGTTTTTCAGATGAAGCCGGAAGAAGGATGTTCTATCCCAGTATCTGTTTGATTTGGCTACCTCGGGATTATGTTTCTCCTCAGTGAATTTAAGGCTGACAATAGGTTTGGTTTCCGTAGTTGGTTTTTACCTTTCTTGGAATGATCTTTCTGGTTGAAGTTTATCCCGATGTTGTTAGTACCTGAGGCAGTTTTGTTTGTTTGTATTGATTATGTATCCTTTTTACCAGCATATGCATGATAGCACTCATACATTCATACATACATCATGCATGGCTAAAAATCACCGTTCATTGACATTGTGTTCTGACCTTCCTGTAGTTCTCTTTGCTTAGTTGAATTTGGTTTTCCCTCTTGAGTTTTATTTCTCAAAGGATTTATCTTCATTGGCCGTCTTGCTCCAATTTATTTCTGATTTGGATATGTGGTTGCATGACAATTTTATTTACTTTGAATTTCTGAAAACTTTGAGTTTTGGTTTGTGCATTTATTTTTGCACGGGAAAACTTTATCTCCTCAGCATGAATATCGTGGCATTTCCCCAGGAAGTCATATTTCTATCCCCAAAAAGTCATTTCTCTTTGAATTTCCCCATGACAACAAGTAACAAGTCTCTTTATTTGAGACAACTTATGTTTGATCTTTTCCAGGCAGATTTCCTTGGTTAAAGAAGAAGTCGAGACCTGTTCTAGGTGAAACACCAGAATTTTGGGGATAACTTGATATTTTTTCTCTTTCTACCTTCATTGAACGTTTGTAGGACATCGGCAGTGAACCTTGGTGTATGTTATCTTTTTGTTATCTTTAGTGAACGTTGATAGTTCATCGTCAGTGAACGGCGGTGATATGATATATTTTCTCTTTCTACCTTCAGTGAACGTTGGTAGGACATCGGTAGTGAACGTTGATGCTTATTATCTTTTTGTAATCTTCAGTGAACATTGATAGTTCATCGTCAGTGAACGGCGGTGATATGATATATTTTCTCTTTCTACCTTCAGTGAATGTTGGTAGGACATCGACAGTGAACGTCGATGCTTATTATCTTTTTGCTATCTTCAGTGAACGTTGATAGTTCATTGTCAGTGAACGGCGGTGATATGATATATTTTCTATTTCTACCTTCAGTGAACGTTGGTAGGATATCGGCAGTGAACGTCGGTGTTTATTATCTTTTTGCTATCTTCAGTGAACGTTGATAGTTCATCATCAGTGAACGGAGGTGATATGATATATTTTCTTTTTTTACCTTCAGTGAACGTTGGTAGGACATCGGCAGTGGACGTCGGTGTTTATTATCTTTTTGCTATCTTTAGTGAACGTTGATAGTTCATCGTCAGTGAACAGCGATGATATTATATGCATTCTCGTTCTACCTTCAGTGAACGTTGGTAGGACATCGACAGTGAACGTCTATGCTTGTTATCTTCCTCTCTGATTCAGTTCTTTTGGTTCACCAGTGATTTATTTTCCTGGTGGGGTTGCTCTTTTGTTTCTTCATTTTTGTGGCATCCCCAGTGATACTTTGTGTCTCTTTGGTACTGTTCATATGCATTCATATGCATAAGCATTTGCATGGCCTCTTAGGGCCAAAAATAGGGTTTATTTTATATTTAAGTGTCTTCGATCACGTCGACATGAACATTTTTAACCTTCGCATCTCCGGATAGAAGAAACTTAAATAAGGGAATCTGTTGTAACCCAATTTTTTCCCCTAAGATTCCTTCATCATACCATGTTGATTCAATCACAACAAGATCACATTAGGGCTTTTGGTTCTTCTCCCTATCTTTAGCTTTTCTCTTTTGAGGAGTTACCAAGCACCTTAAATTGTTTTATTTTGTGATCATGAATATTTTGCTTTGATTTTCTTTCTAATTAATAAAATGCAATGTTGGTTTGCCTTACTTGTTAATAATGTAGGTAATGACAATGAGGTTTAGCAATTTTCTTCATGGGTTCATGAGTTTATTTCCATGCCCTAGTCAATAGCTTGAGAAATTCAAACTTCACTATTGGAATGATTTTGGAAGAAATGGCATGACAAGGCTTATTTTGGTTCAACATATCTCAAAGTTATCAAATTTGATTCAAAAATACAAAGGGTTAAGGGAATAAGTTGTCCTTATTGGAAAAGGTCTTGTTCCTATTGGTCACAAGAGCATATTTCTCTCTAATTTCAAGATATGGAAGTGGTTTTGGTGGATATGAGTCCTCATCATTATCCTCAACAACTTCTATTCACAAAGGAAGAATATTGGCACAAGAATTTTGTTCAAACTTGTCAAAGTTCCTCAAAGGATTCTCTTGATCTAGAGACTAGGGTTTTGAACTTCAAAGGAGCATATCTTGCTCATCTTTTGGTATTTTTGAGTGATTCCAAGGACATCCTTCTCTTCAAAGAGTTACCAACAAATCACTTCAAAAGTTACAAGGAGTTTTCATGTGGAAGGAACTTGGTGAAGAAGAAAGATTACAAGTTGAAATTCTGGCAGCAGATACTCAATGTCACAGTGAATGTTATGACACCGTATCTGACTTTCTATAAGACAGTAAATAAAAACAGTAAAGAACACAGTCAATTGTTTACCCAGTTCAGTGTGAAACAACACCTACTATGGGGGCTACCAAGCCAGGGAGGAAATCCACTATAAGAGATATTAATTCAAGAATAAACCAACCAGTTTATCTCCTTCACTTAAGACCTACCCAATGCAACTTTAATCTAAGTTCAACTTAAACCTGAGTTCCTACTCACTCCCCCTCAATCACAGCAGTGATACTTAACACAATTTACTAATGAAATAATGAAGACACTCTTCAGAACATACACTTGATTATGCTTCACAGCTTTTTAATCAAGTAACACAAACACTCGTGCTTCACAGCTTTGAGTGATACATAAACTTAACTTGACTTTGCTTCAAAGCTTTAGTCAAGAGACACAAAAAACTCTTGCTTAAAAGCTTTGAGTGATACAAAAACCCTTACAATAAAAACCTATTCCAAGTCACTTATCACAATGATACTTGCTTGGATTACAGTAGTTAAAACTATACAGCTCCTAATTGATCTTCAGTCAAAAGAGATACTTTCCAAACAACAATCCTGTTGAATATATAGCAGCTGTTTCTTCAGTTAGGGTTTCCACAAAAAGCTAGGATTAATTAGGTTTAACTTTAAGACTTGGTCACAAGACTTTATCAACCAGATTAGGGTTGAGCTAGGTTAACCTAAAGTCCACGTGAGATTCTGTTCTGGAAAGAATGAGCCATCTTCCTGAAAAATCTCAGAATTAACCAAACTGCATATTTGTTAGATCAGTACAGGATGTCTTAACATTTGTTATGACATCAGAATTCCTGTTTACTGATTTTGGTAGAAGGCAATAAATGTGATCTTTTGCAAAATGATCAGATACACACTCATACACAGTAGCTACTGTATGCCATACTTTTTCTGCATAAAGAACCTAATAATCCAGAATGTTATGACATCAGTCATGACATTTACACACCTGGTTTTACCAAAAATACATGCCAATAACTAAACACTTACAAACTCCCCCTTTGGCAGATTTTTGGCTAAAACCCCTAAGCAATCAGAGTATAGAGAGCAGTAGAATGAATATGACTGCAGAAAAAATATGAGGTCTACCAAGTAATTAACACAAAATATCCCCCCCTCTTTAGCCAAAAATAGGCCAAAGATACATGTACTTAAATGTTATACAGTTATCCAAAATAGGTAATAAAAGCAACAAATAAAATCTGAAAACACTTGCATCAACAGCATCAGCATCAGTGGAGCTATTTTCTTCAGCATTGAGCTGATCTTTAGCAGCACCTTCTTCCCTTCTATTTCGTTCAGTCTCCTCCTGTTCCAACTAGAGAGAGAACTTTGATTGAGAGAATGGGATTTGTTGCAGAGTTGAGAGAGGAAGGAGGCAAATGAGTGTCTATTTTTAAAAATTATGAAAGAAATGGGAAAGCATATGATTAACCCAATCAAAATAGACTTAAAAATAACTCCTTCTACCCTTGTTTTAAGCAAAATTAATTTCTACAATTCCTCCTGTTGGCAAATACCCAACTTTCCCCTCAAGTTTTCAAATTGATTTGCATCAAGTGCCTTGGTAAAGATGTCAGCCAGCTGTAGCTCAGTGGCAACATGTTCCAGTTTAATCGTCTTCTCTTCTACAAGGTCTCTGATAAAGTGATGTCTTATGTCAATATGCTTGGTCCTGCTACGCTGAATAGGATTCTTGGAAATGTTGATTGTACTTAGATTCTCGTAGTACAATGTCATAACATCTTGTGTGACATTATACTCAGTAAGCACTTGTTTCATCCAGATCATTTGAGAACAGCTACTACCAGTTGCAATGTATTCAGCTTCAGCAGTAGAGAGAGACACACAGTTATGTTTCTTGCTGAACCAGGAGACCATATTATTTCCTAAGAAGAAACATCCTCCAGAGGTGCTTTTTCTATCATCAGCACTTCCAGCCCAATCAGCATCACAATAACCAGTCAGAGTTGGTTCACAACCATGAGAGTACAGCAAGCCATAGTTGTAAGTTCCACTTACATACTTCAAAATTCTCTTTACTTGGTTGATATGACTGACTTTAGGATCAGCTTGGTATCTTTCACAAACTCCAACTGCAAAAGCAATGTCAGGTCTGCTGGCTGTTAAGTACAACAAACTTCCTATCATGCTTCTGTACAGACTTTGGTCCACCTTAACCCCACTTGAATCTTTGGATAGCTTTAAATGAGTAGGTGCAGGGGTCCTTTTGTGACTGGAATTCTCCATACCAAACTTCTTGACAATGTTCTTTGCATACTTTCTTTGAGATAGAAAGATAGAGTCCTCCATCTGTGAGACTTGCAGTCCAAGAAAATAAGTCAGTTCTCCCATGAGACTCATTTCTAATTCAGCCTTCATCTGGTCAGCAAAATGTTTAACCATTTGTTCTGACATTCCCCCAAACACTATGTCATCAACATATATTTGAGCTACCATTAACTTCCCTCCTTCATTTTTGACAAAGAGGGTTTTATCCAAGCCTCCTTTTCTGTATCCTTTGTCTGAGATAAATTTTTTTAACCTGTCATACCATGCTCTAGGAGCTTGTTTCAGGCCATATAGAGCTTTCCTCAATTTGTAGACATGATCAGGGTGGTTTGGATCCACAAAACCTTTAGGCTGTTCCATATAAACTTCTTCATTTAAGTACCCATTTAGGAAGGCACTTTTTACATCCATCTGAAACAGCTTGAACTTCAGGAGACAAGCAATTCCCAATAGGAGTCTGATAGATTCCAGTCTGGCTACAGGGGCAAAGGTCTCATCAAAATCAACCCCTTCAACTTGAGTGTATCCTTGGGCAACAAGTCTTGCCTTATTCCTAGTGACAACTCCTTCAGCATCTGATTTGTTCTTGTATATCCATTTTGTGCCAATGATGTTTGTTCCTTCTGGTCTAGGAACTAACTCCCAAACTTCATGTTGCTTAAATTGGTTCAATTCATCTTGCATTGCACCAATCCAGTATTCATCAGTTAAGGCCTCCTTAACATTTTTTGGTTCAATTTTTGACACAAAACAAGAGTTTGAGATGATTTCTCTAGATCTTGTAATGACTCCACTATTTGGATCCCCTATAATGAGTTCTTTAGGATGATCTTTCTGAATTCTGATGGAAGGGATTTTGCTAGCTTCCTTGGATTCAGAGTCTGTTGTAGTGGTGCCAGGAAGGTCATTCTGCTGAGTTGGAGTCTCAAAGAATGTCTCAACATTACAAGGGACATTTGTTTCTTCATGATAATCATCAACTATGACATTTATTGATTCCATCATGACTTTAGTCCTGGAATTGAATACCCTATAAGCTCTGCTATTGGAGGAGTATCCTAGAAATATACCTTCATCACTTTTAGGGTCCAGCTTTCTCCTTTGTTCACGATCTGCCAGAATATAGCATTTGCTGCCAAATACATGGAAGTACTTCACAGTTGGCTTTCTTCCTTTCCAGAGTTCATAAATGGTGGATGAGGTTCCCTTTCTCAAAGTGACTCTGTTATGGACATAACAGGCTGTATTCATAGCTTCAGCCCAAAAATGAATAGGAAGTCTTTTGGCATGTATCATAGCTCTGGCAGATTCCTGTATGGTCCTATTTTTCCTTTCTACAACTCCATTTTGTTGGGGAGTTATAGGAGAAGAGAATTCATGACTAATTCCTTCTGAGGAACAGAACTCATTAAACTTATTGTTTTCAAATTCCTTGCCATGATCACTTATGATTCTGACAATACACCATTCCTTTTCTCTTTGAATTCTTTTGCACAATTCTTTAAAAACTTCAAACACATCAGATTTTTCCTTAATGAAGTTAATCCAGGTGAATTTGGAATAGTCATCCACAACAACATAGGCATATCTCTTTCCACCAAGACTTTCCACCTGCATTGGTCCCATCAGATCCATATGTAAAAGTTCCAGAACCTTAGAGGTGGTCAGATATCTTGACTTTGGATGTGACATCCTAGTCTGCTTCCCAACCTGACATTCACCACAAACTCTCCCTTCATTAATTTGCAGTCTTGGAATCCCTCTGACTGCCTCCATGGAGATAATCCTTTTCATTCCTCTTAGATGAAGATGGCCAAGTTTTTGGTGCCACAGTTTCACCTCTTTTTCTTCTTTGGTAATAGAACACACAGTGGAATAATTAGTGTTCTCAGGCTCCCACAAGTAACAGTTGTCTTTAGATCTGACTCCTTTCATTACAACTTCTTGTTTTTCATTAATTACAAGACATTCAGATTTTGAGAAGTTGACCTTGAATCCTAGGTCACATAATTGACTGATACTAATGAGATTAGCAGTCAGGCCTTTTACCAAAAGTACTTCATTCAGATTTGGAACTCCAGGGCAGTCCAAATTACCAACTCCTTTGATTTCACCTCTAGCACCATCTCCAAAGGTCACATAACTAGTGGTGTGAGGTTTAACATTATTGAGAAGGTTCTTGATTCCAGTCATATGCTTAGAACACCCACTGTCAAAGTACCAATCTTCCTTTGCAGAGACTCTCAGGGAAGTGTGGGCTATCAGGGCAGTAGCCTTTTTCTTCCATTGAGGAGTATGTGGTACCCTGTTAGACTTAGGTTTGACACCTGGGTTCTGATTAGGGTATCCATACAATCTGAAGCAGAAAGGCTTTATGTGACCAAACCCCCACAATGATGACATCTCCATCTTTGGTACTTTTTCTTCATATTTCTCTGTTCCCGATGTTGAGTATTATATTGTGACATCTTCTTTGACATTTGTTTACCATACCTGATCTTCTTGTCTGCACCAGATTTCTTTGTTGCCACAAATCCTAGACCAGACTTGTTTCCCACATTTTGTCCAACCTGGACGATTTCTTCCAATTTGTCAGTTCCATTTGTCAGCATCTTGACAGATTTGGTCATCTGGTTCAGTTTTGAGTTCAGCATTTGAACTTCCCCTTCTAGATGACTTATAGTTTCAAGGTCTGCCCTTTTTTCAGTCTCCAACTTTATGATGAGTTTTGTTTGTCTCTCATTTTGCACAAAGACTTCAGCACTTCTGATACACAATTTCTTGTAAGTATCAGCCAGTTCTTCAAATGTCACTTCCTCATCACTAGTGTCACTTTCAGAGGTACAAACACCAGTTAGTGCAGTAACTAGTTTGGCAGATTCTTCTTCAGAATTACTTTCTGAATCACAGTCAGACCAGGTAACAATCATTCCTTTCTTTTGTTTCTTAATAAAGGTAGGACATTCAGCTCGAATATGCCCATATCCTTCACAACCATGGCATTGAATTCCTCTGCCTTGATTTCCCTTCTCTTCAGACCTTGGTCTTCTGCTGGAGTCATAAGATCTGTTAATGTCAGAGGGAATGTTCTCAACATTTGACCTTGACTTTGGATCCATTCTCTTGATGAGTTTGTTGAATTGTCTTCCAAGCATGGCTATAGCTTCTGAAATATTTTCTTCTTCATCCTCCTTGTTTTAATCTTTAGTATTGGATACAAGTGCTATGCTCTTGTTTTTCTTGTCAACATTGTCACTGATCCCCATCTCAAAAGTCTGAAGAGACCCAATGAGTTCATCCACCTTTAACTTGCTGATATCCTGGGCTTCCTCTATAGCAGTTACCTTCATTGCAAATCTTTTAGGCAGGGATCTGAGAATCTTTCTCACCAGTTTTTCTTCAGACATCTTTTCACCCAAAGCTCCTGAGGTGTTGGCAATCTCCAAGATGTTCATGTGAAACTCATGAATGGTTTCATCTTCCTTCATCCTTAGGTTCTCAAACTTGGTAGTCAGCATCTGAAGCCTTGACATTTTTACTTTGGATGTGCCTTCATGGGTAGTTTTGAGAGTGTCCCACACTTCCTTGGCCAATTCACATTGATGTACTAGTCTGAATATGTTTCTATCAATTCCATTGAACAAGGCATTTAAAGCTTTGGAATTACCCAGGGCTAACTCATCTTCTTCTTTGCTCCATTCTTCTTCAGGCTTCAGACTGATTGTCCCATCTTTCTCAGTTATGGTGGGATGGTTCCATCCTTTGTTAGCAGCTCTCCAAGCCTTTTTGTCAAGAGATTTTAAGAAGGCAATCATACGAGGTTTCCAGTAGTCATAATTTGTTCCATCCAGAATGGGTGGTCTATTTCCAAAAACTCCTTCTTTGTCCATAGTGCCAGAAAGTGATATCCCTAGATCTCACCCAGTAATACAGGCAGGGTGCCTGCTCTGATGCCAATTGAAATTCTGGCAGCAGATACTCAATGTCACAGTGAATGTTATGACACCGTATCTGACTTTCTATAAGACAGTAAATAAAAATAGTAAAGATCACAGTCAATTGTTTACCCAGTTCAGTGTGAAACAAAACCTACTCTGGGGGCTACCAAGCCAGGGAGGAAATCCACTATAAGAGATATTAATTCAGGAATAAACCAACCAGTTTATCTCCTTCACTTAAGACCTACCCAATGCAACTTCAATCTAAGTTCAACTTAAACCTGAGTTCCTACTCACTCCCCCTCAATCACAGCAGTGATACTTAAAACAATTGACTAATGAAATAATGAAGACACTCTTCAGAACATACACTTGATTATGCTTCACAACTTTTTAATCAAGTAACACAAACACTCGTGCTTCACAGCTTTGAGTGATACATAAACTTAACTTGACTTTGCTTCAAAGCTTTAGTCAAGAGACACAAAACACTCTTGCTTAAAAGCTTTGAGTGATACAAAAACCCTTACAATCAAAACCTATTCCAAGTCACTTATCACAATGATACTTGCTTGGATTACAGTACTTAAAACTATACAGCTCCTAATTGATCTTCAGTCAAAAGAGATACTTTCCAAACAGCAATCCTGTTGAATATATAGCAGTTGTTTCTTCAGTTAGGGTTTCCACAAAAAGCTAGGGTTAATTAGGTTTAACCTTAAGACTTGGTCACAAGACTTTATCAACCAGATTAGGTTTGAGCTAGGTTAACCTAAAGTCCACGTGAGATTCTGTTCTGGAAAGAATGAGCCATCTTCCTGAAAAATCTCAGAATTAACCAAACTGCATATCTGTTAGATCGGTACAGGATGTCTTAACATTTGTTATGACATCATAATTCCTGTTTACTGATTTTGGTAGAAGGCAATAAATGTGATCTTTTGCAAAATGCTCAGATACACACTCATACACAGTAGCTACTGTATGCCATACTTTTTCTGCATAAAGAACCTAATAATCCAGAATGTTATGACAATAACTAAACACTTACATAAGTCATCCAGGTGAATCCCCAATTTTTCATATGTGACTTCAAATGGTCATAACTTGGTCAATTTTTATCACCTTGAGCCCATTATTTTTCCATTATGATCTTAAAGATGTGTTCTTCATGCCTTCTTTTATGTGCAAAGTTATAAATTGGATGGAAGTTGGCTTAAGAATGCAAAAGATTATAGGTTATTTCATGATTTTTGGCCAACTTCAACAAGTCATAACTCGCTCAATTTTTGGAGATTTTGAGTGGTTCAAATTGAAAAATTTCATTCAAGAGATCTACTTCATTCCATCTTTTTTGGTCAAGAGAAAATTCTAAGTGTAAGGCCATGTTTGGATACAAAAGATTATAGGTCATTTTTAAAGAAGAAATTGAAATATTTCTATGTATGGAAAGTCAACTATTTTTCTTCAACTTTGACTCCAGGTAACTTTCAGCTCAAGCATCCATTTGATTCAATTATTTTTCCATTGCAAAGCTTGTAACCTCATCTTTCCAAAGCATCAAGAATTATTCCCTAAGACCCCTTGAGTTGGAAATGCCATGGATTTGAATTTGGTAGTTTGAAACTGAATTTTTCACAAAGTCAGGATTTTGAAATCTTTGTTTTGGCTTCTAATCACAAGTTTTCCACGTGTTTTTGTTTCTAATCATGATTATCAACTTGCCAGAAGTGATTAGCATCATGAAACGCACGTTTTGGTTGAGTTTTGATCAAGTTTGAGTCACACTTTCTTCATGATGCAGACCCACACGAATTTCCTCCATAACGCATCATTCACTCTTCCTTTTGATCCCTTTTGCTTCCCTATAAATAGAGGTTCACCCCCCATCCATTTTTCCAAGCTTAGATAGCCAGAATCACCCTGCCAAACTTGTTTCAGAACCCAGAATTCAGCAACTTCGAAATCCATTCTCAAGCCTTTTTCAATCCAATTTTCCCTCAATTCACCTTCCTTGATCTTCCCTGAAGCTAACCATATAATTACATTCAAGAATCGTTCCCTATATTGTTACATAGAAGTCCAGTTTCAGAGCTCTGCAACTCAACTTCAATAGGTAGATTCCTTCATCAATTCTTTAAAACGCTGGTATCATTGTGTTGCTCTCATTGCCCTGGTTCTAGTCACAACACTTACATTTCACTGGAAATACGTTTTGACCATGAATTTTCAAATCCCTTTTCAAAACTTCCCTTCCAAATTGCTTGAGCTACAGTTTATATAAATTTGGCGCGAGGGTGTGGTTGTTTTCCTCTTGAAGAGACGAAGCGATTAGTATAGGTCTGAGCTTCTGATTTTACAGTTTGAGAGACCTGCAAATCACGTTGGCTGGAGGTTGAAGATGACCTACGTGTCATCTTCCAACCAATGATGGCACGCCACTTGTTATTTTCAAAAATCTGATTTATTTTTGATTTTGTACATTATTCACTAATGACCATGATATGCACAGCGCGCCAGATCCCTTGGATTTGATTACTAACGCGTTTTGACTCTCATCCAATGGTCCACATATTTTACTTTTATTTTCTTTTTCTGTTTTTTATATTTTAATTATTTTAAATTTCAAAAATTCATAGAAAATTCATTTTTAGTCCAAAAAATCTGAAAAATATTATGAAAAATATTTTTGATTATTCTCTTTATGATTTTTATTTTTTCACAATTTAGTTTTGTGTTTTGGTATTTTTTATAAATTTTACACTTATTTGATTTGTTTAAAAATACTTTTATACATTTTTTAATTCTGGAAAAATTATGGAATGATCCAATGATATTGTGACAAATATTGGTGACCTTATTTTATTTTTGTTTCTGACTTTACTATTTTTTACTATTTTTGTTTATTTTACCCATTTATTTTAATTTTAAAAATTACCAAAAATCTTATCAAAATATTGGGATCCATTTCTGATTTTCCTATGGCCTTATTTTTCATTTCTTGATTAATTTGAACATAATTGATATTTTCCTCATTATTTTCCATTTCTTAAACATTTTTAAACCTTTTAATGTATATATTAAATATGATATTATTTTGTGATTATTTTCTGGCTGTCTTGAGTTGATTTTTTGATCATGGCTTGATTAACATCATTGGATCTTAGGTGTTGAGTTTAACTCCACCAAAATGGATGAATGATTTTAATAATAGTTTGATTAAATTTTTAATTCAAAAGTGGTTTATTCATCTTTTTGCCCTAATCCTCTTCATCTCATCCCCTTCTCATTGCACTAAATGTTGTTGGAGCATGATCTCTATATCATGTCTCAAAACAAATGGTGCATAGATTGCTATTGACCAGCCTCAAAATAGGTGCGACTTCTATATAAGTCCACTTACGATTGCTTAACATAGTGCTAAATTTTGTCCCGATTCGAATAAATGATCATTTGTGGCCCAAACTTATGATTGCAAGCCCAAGTATATTAATTTGATCTCTTTGATCCAATAACCTTGAGATTCATTATGTGGAGGTTTTGGTTCTACCAATCCTCTAATGGATTTATAAAACCTTTGGTCAATGCGGATCACTTAAACATCTTTGATCATTAAATGGTACTTATGAGAATTCTCAAATGGATGATATACTTGAAAAAACCAAATGCAACTTGTTGTGTGGAGGCTTTGGTTCTACCAATCCTCTAATGAGTTCCAAATGCAAGTTTCAAGATGGTCATCCAACTAACCATTAATTACTAATAATTGTTTTATTTTGTATTTTTATTAATATACCCTTTTTATTTTTTGCACCATTTACTTTAAGCATTTCATTTCATGCTATTTTTCATCTTTTCTCACTTGATCCCCTTTATATTCATATCATTTTTATTTTGCTCAGTTGAGCTTTTCTTTTCTTTTTAAGATACTTAATAATCAACATGAACCATAAAAAAACTTTAATGATACTTGGACTATTTGGTTACTATCCTTGGCATATGGAGTATTGGACTTCTTGGACTTAGGATTAGAAAACTTGGACTATATTGGAGACCTTGTGACCTTAATTGATATTTTGTCTAGAGTTCTTGAGGTTTACCTCAACACATTGGGTTGTTTTTTTTGGTGTGCAGGTTATTGTGATTACATACTTTGTTTGAAATCTGGAATTCACCCGTATACAACCGTTACTCTGCCCAATTTTTTTGAAGACTTAATACATTTGATGTTTGGTTCTCTTAAGAGGTCTAGTATCTCTGCTTGCTTGGTTTCAATCCAAAGAATGGGAATTCTATCTTGACTCATGATGTCAAGTATTGGCTTCTTGTTGGTTAAATGGTTCTTATCCCTAGCTTTTACCTTATGCTTTAGGATAGTCCCTTCTTCTCCTCCCATCTTCTTTAATTTCAAAAATCCTCTCCCTCCTTTTGAAAACTCTTCTTGTTTCTAAACTTGAACCACTTTCATAATAAACTTGGACTTAAGTCCATGCATTTTCAAAACATTTTTCATAAATAAACTCCAATCAATTTAATAAAACCTTGACCTTTTTTTGTGAGAAGACTAAAAGTCTATCAATCTCATTTCAAACCATTTTTCCACTTAGGCTTTTTATTTTAAAACCTTTCTCAAAAGATTGGACTCTTGTCAATCCTTGTAGTGATGCAAACAACTATACTTATACAATATATAATGAAGAGAGATATTTTCCACTTGGGTGTTGAGTGAGGCATTGTTGATTTTAAAATCCAAGCCATATCCTTCACTTTGAGATGATAAAAATTCTCCTTTCTCAAGATTGTGGGTAGTAAGTATGTTTTCCACACAGACAATGACGGTGATGTCTTATCTCTTAAAATTAATCAACACACTTGTGTCTCAAATTTTTAAAAGAGGAACTATGTGTACCCTGATCCCCTATTGCACGAAAGGTGGTACGTAGGCACTAAAGGTTCGCAACCGTGGAGGGTGCAAAAATCATAAAAATATACTTCTTTTCTCACCTCCACCATCCATCTTATATACAACATATTTTTTATAGCCAAAATATACAGATTTTTCAAAGAGGTTCCTGCAGAGTACCGTAGATTTTTAGAGTGCTAATACCTTCCCTTTTCATAACCAACCCCCTTACCTTGAATCTTTCCCCCTCTTTTGGGTTATTCGCTATTTTCCCATTCCTTTGAAAATAATAAAGCGCGGTGGCGATTTTTATTTTGATTTGTATAAAGTCTAGTCAATCCAATGGCTTAGTCTTTAACATTTCTACCACTAAACCATGAAATATCCAACATGTATAACTTCGGTCAATTCCATTCCTCAGTAAATGTGATTCCAACCTAATTTCATTAACCCGACCCCCATAACAACAACCCAAGCAAGGACATTTCATTCGACTGGGGGTTTTCAGCATGTACAACAGCAAACTTAAAAAATTCTAATACCCCATTCTTGTACTCTTTTGACAATCGATTGGGAGACATCCATTTTTATCCATGGTTTTACTACTAAGTAAGCTAAACAAAAACACTATAATTAATCACACAGCTATAACAAAAGAAAAACTAATCACCTGTAGAGAAATCAGCAACTTCTGGAACCACACAATGTAAGATTCTTGGAACAATCAGAATTTCACTCTTCACAAGAGAAATTGGAGATGCAACAGTGACTATGAAATCGGGTAGTAACTACACATAAACAATTAGGTTCACTAATTCCATTTCAAACATGTTTAAAACAAAACGAGTTTTGAGTGTATCTTGTAATATATTAATGAACCTCACTTTGTAAACTCCTAACCTGAGATGTCAATTGAACCCTTGAAGTTATTTCTTGAAGCAATCCCTTGAAATTTCATGAAAATAATCGATACAAATTAAGATATGAAAGTGGGAGCACTTGCACTTTTGTTCTGGAAATTAACTAAAGTTCCTTTACAAATGAAATAAAATAGAAGAACGATAGCCAACTATGACATGTCAACCTGCAAAAACGTAGGACATATAGTAAACTAGAGAATTTAGTAAACAAGGAGAATGCAAAATGCAACAGAAGAAAACCCAAGGGTCTAGGTTTCACAGAGGAATAAATTAAATAATACACTGATAAGAGAATAATATAAACAAACAACAACGATGGAGTTAACAATGAGCAATAACAACATAGCTATAACAAAAATTGGAAATGAAAACCCTAATAACTTGTGAGACTAGCCGTTTCATCATTTGATTTCACGCTACTTATTTCCAAATTTTCCTGTGTTTCTCTAGTTTCTTTCCTCTGTTTATTTCATCTTTCACTCAATTGTTCTCTCTTCCCTTTCTGGTTCATGGGTAACAACAACAACAACAAATAACCATTTCTGCTTTTCTTTAATATCACCTTTGTTTCTCTCTCGGTTCAGTGGCTAACAACAATAAAATCTCAGTTTCACTCTCATGCTCGCAGTTATGACTCGACACAAAAATAATGACAAGCAACAATAACAAAAAACTCTTATGGCCCTATTTTGATTCTCATGATTTCAACAATATATGCAACAACTACAACAACTGCAATAATATATTTGAGGAAAAGAAAAAAGAACTTACGAATGTGTGTTGAAACACTGAATCGTGGAAGTTATGAATCGTTGACAGAACTAGTTCGACGGTTCTGGCACTGCCTGATGACAAAACAATAATGAAAACTTACGGAAGTGTGTTGAAACAATGAATCGTTGAAGTTATGAATCATTGATGAATGAAAGTTGCATAGAAATGTTTGTGAAATACAGATTCGCGGTGCTGAGAAATGTTTTGAGAGAATAATAAAAACCTTTGAGTTTTAGGGTTTTCTTTTTTTTTTAATTTAGAAATAAAATATTAATGACCTTAGGCAGCACTTTGTAGAAAGCGCTTTATGATGTATTTCCTTTAGTGGCGCTTTTTCGTTAAAAAGTGCTTTCTGATGTATGCCCTATAGCAGCGCTTATATGAAGTGCTTTCTAAACATAACCTTTAGTAGCACTTTATGGGTATGTATAGCCTTAAGCAGCGCTTCTTACAAGCGCTTTCTAAAGTAATCCTTTAGCAGCTCTTTTTCTCAAAGTATTTTTAAAGATATAACAACGCTTTCTAACATAAGCCCTTAGCAGCGCTTTGGGCCTATGATAGCGCTTTCTACTGTTGGGACTATAGAAGAACTTTCTAGAATTTATTTATTTTTATTTCAATTTTAATTGACCTTAGGCAGCGCTTTCATAAAGCACTGCCTAAAGTGTGGCTTAGGCAGCGCTTTTTCTTAACTTTAGGCAGTCCATTTTTATAAAGCACTGTCTAATGTATATAATTTTAAATTTTAAAATTTAATCGCGACATATAACATCGCTTTGGTTTAGAAGCGCTGTCTAAAATGCTCTGCCTAAAAGCAGTTTTGGCGTAGTGAGGTGTATAAATCATAATATAAGCAGCATTGAACAAATGCAGAATTTTTTAAAAGGGGTCAGAAGTCAAACACATATGATTTTACATGATTCTGCGGGAGGCGAAATTAGGACTATGACTAAGGCACATGTCAAATACCTGGTTAAAAAAATATGTTTTAACGAATATCGTTGATGCGTCCGCAAGTGCACGGAAATATCAAAGTAATATAAAAGTTTATCGAACCCACAAAGACCAATATCAACCTACAGTAATCTATTGTTGCTTTGCAAAGCTAAGGCTAATGAATAATTGATTTAGGGGAAACTAATAAATAAAACTGAAATAAAATAAGATTAAGGAAATATATAAGAAAAGAGAGACCAAAATATGTATTCCGCGTGCCTCAGGGACTCTGTAACTCGTTGGCTTATATTGATGTTAAAAATGTGTTTAGTAGAAAATATCAATTTAAAGACTAAACCTCACACTCTCGTGGTTTTGAATAAAACCAAATTCCTTAACCATGAGATTTTTCTCTCGCTCGCCCATTTTAATTAAGGAATGTGTTTTGAAAACTGAACAAGTTCTAATTAGTCCTAAAGCACTCTCGCTGTATTTAGAATTAATGCCTAGTTTCTACTATTTGGTTCGACTCCCACGCTCTCGCAGTGTCGGCTCGAACCTTAGTTAATTTCCAACTCTCGTGGAAAAATCGTGTTAAGTAACCTCTCACTCTCGTGACAAAGCTATTTAAATTAATTTTAAAAACAAAGACCGAAACTAAATTTTCAAACAGATATTAAGCCAACTTATTATCGAGTCCCGTCAAAAACGACAGTTCTCACATATCGGACTCTAAGTAATTTAGTCGGGCATACTATTGATTAAAAATAAATTAAACATATCAATTGCAATTAAAAACAACATGGTAATTAAATTTGACAAACAAAGCAATAATGATAAATAATAATAATAATAATAATAATAATAATAATAATAATGATAAATAATAATAATAATAATAACAATAATAATGATAATATTAATAATAAGAAATATGATAAAGAACCTGTAAAAGACTTGAAAATAAATGCAAACTATAAATAACTTCAATAATGATGACAAGAATTTTTTATCCAAGCAAGCTACACAAAAGAGTCCTAGTACTAGTGGTGTGGTAATTTCCCGATGTGAGAAACTACCACTTTTACAAAAGTAATTTCTGCCTAAAACTACTAACAGCGCTTCCGCGCACAAACTTGGATCTCTCAAACAATGGATGATAGGTCCCTTATATAGTGAGAAATGTTGGAAGTTAACATGTGAGAAGTAGCGGAGATCATGGTCGGAGAAGTTGAGAAAATGTGGAGATAGTGGTAAGTTGGAGAAAGTGGAGGAAAATGGAGATCATGATCGGAGAAGTTGAGAGAATATAGGAGCTCTGTTGAGACATGGAGAGAACATGTAATAAACAAAATGTGGCCAGGGGCGTGACTTGTGTGCCGTGGGGAACACAAGTAAAATTTGTGGCAACCGTAACACATATGTTCCGAGAGGAACACATACATACATACCATGGCGACTGACAAGAGGCTGTGACGACTATCATAATTCTCTGATGCAGGTTCTTCTATTTTCTGCTACCGAGTCACACATTTTCTGTCATTTCTTCCTATTTTCTTATGCGAGTCTTATGAAATGTAAATACCTGTAAAACACTTAAAATACCAACATAACAAGATAACAATGAACTGAAATGAAACTAAAGTTCATACGAGTTAAGTCGAATATATGATATAATTTCGCGTTATTAAATTCCCCCATACTTAAACCATTACTTGTCCTTAAGAAATCGACCAACACGATAAAAGAAATGATTAAGCACGATTTGAAACAAGAGCACGACACAACTCCTAATCATACGCGGCTGCTAGGCTAATGTTAGAATGATAGGTACTAATTGTTCAATACTAAGGACACCGTATATACACAATGTTCAAAGACTCCTTCTTTATGCAAACCAATTCGAATCATGCCATTATAACTCAACCTATATCTCTAATTATTATTTCACTCTATTCATTCAAGCGCAATCACATTAAGCTCGTTATTTGTACACGCGCATAGTAGGGAAATCGGTTAGTGACTATGATCCTTTGTCTTGAGGTTCTGATACATAAGTTTGGTAACCCCTTTTACTTAACCAATCACAATTGCAGGGGATCGGGCCGAAGTTTGCCCTACTAATTTCAGCACCAGACACCTCTGAACCAACTGACACCGAGTTGTTTTATTATATTTTTGTAGGTTCCATAACTATTGGATTAAGTGACCGGGTTAGGGTCACCTAACTTAATAGGTGCATTCCCTATTTTAAATTTATTATGGCAACTAATTTTTTAGAATTTTTAGGATCATTCACTTATATTCATCGACTCCCTATGTAGTTTGTGCTTAAGATGATGTCGACTACTAATATAAACTACTTAAGAGCTACTTTGAAAACTTGAGCCTAAGGTTTATGCATAATGGGTACCCAAATTGATATCACACAATGAGGGGGTTTAGAGTGTCATAACGGTATCAATTTTATCGAAAATTTCCCAAGTTTCTCTAACACAACCTAAAGTGTGACAACCTATATACTTTCAGAGTGTGTATGCCATGCATCAACAAGAAAATTGTTGTTGGAAGTCAAAATTTAAAAATTCGGGGAAATTCAATAACAATTGAATAACAGGCATATAGACTTGACATCACATGCAATGACTCGACCAAAAATTGGAAATATATAAAATCTTAAAGACATGAAATAAACTAGAAAATAATAAATCAAAATAAGAAGCGATAAATGGAAAGTGGTAAAGTTCCCCCCACACTTAAACCAAACATTGCCCTCAATGTTTCATTAAAAAGTGGGAAAAGGAATAAGAACCTGATCAATGCTCGCCTCGATAGTTTCCTACAAGAAACTGATAGGTGTCAAGTGATCAATATCTTTATTTCCTGCAAACTCAAAAAAAAGCAAAAGCATTAAGATAAAACTCGTGGGTTTCCTCCCACGCAGCATTTCTTTTAACGTCGGTAGCTCGACGACTCAAGAGTGTCATGACTCATGGTGATTCTCTCGAGAATTCCTCCTCAATTGGATTTTTAATCTTCTTTGGTTTCCATGGCCACTTACCAAGCCATCTCACATATCTCCCACCTTTTCTTTTCTTTCTTCTGTGGGGTGGTTCCTTCTTTTGAACTTGTGGTGGTGGTTCTGGATCTATCTTGAGTATCAATTTTTCAAGTTTGGGCTTAGTCATTTCATCCACCACCTCAAAGGTTAACCTTCCACTCTTAAAATTGTTGATTTCCCTAGTTCCATGATCCTCAAATTTTCTCTTTTTATGCCGGACCTCAGGCAAAGGTGCATTGGTGTGGATATTTTTCAATACCTCCATATAGATTTTGGATTGGGAATCTATCTCAGTGTCTACAAACCTTTGCGGGAAATGAAATGGTGGGATATAGGGAGGAGGAACAATAATAGATGTTTCCTTCTCTACCTTTTCGACAACCTCCCTTTTGGATTGCGTCAGTGTATATTTCTCAATCTCTACTCTTTTCTCACCAGAGCCATTCTCAACCTCATTCTTACTCTCTTTAACCTCATTATCACTCTCCTTAGGATTTTCTATTTTTTTTCACTACTGGTTTATACAACATCCACATGCTCCTCAGGTAAGGGTCCTATAGGATTTTGTGCAAGCAGGGAGATTTGAGTTTCCAATGCCACGTTGTGAGTCGCGAGGTACTCAATGGCATTGTTCAGGTGCCTAAGGGTTTCATTATTATGGAGACTTTTTTTTCTAAACTCTTCATTTTGTACAGTTTATGTCTCTATATAGTGCCTTATCATATATTCTATTCTAGAGTGAGTCAACATCGCATCAAAATCCTCTATTAATGTTTCGAGGTTTAAATTATGGGATTCCTGAGGTTCCTCAAAGTGAGTTAACATCGCATTTTGTGTCTCCACATAGAGCTCCATCAACATAGATTCTAGCCTAGAGCAAGTTAGTGTCGCAGTGAGATCCTCCATTAATGTGTCGAGAGTGGAATTTTGGGATTCTTGTGACTCCTCAAAATATTGGACGTGGTGATTGTAGGGGAAATTATGTTGAGGATAAGTTAGTTTCACATTGTAATCCTCAAGTGATGTTTTGAGATCCGATTTATGAGATTATTGCGACTCCTCAAAATTTTGGGGTTGGTAGTTGTAGAGGTAATTAGGGTAAGAGTGAGTTAGTGATGCATTGAAATCCTCCATTAGTATTTAGAGGTCGGATTTATGGGATTCTTGTGATTCCTCAAAATACTGAGAGTGGGAGTTGTAAAAATAATTTGGGTGATACATATTAATTAAGGTAAGAGTGCCTTAGTTTATACGATGCAACAGCGAAAATAATAATATTGACTGTTGGTCCCCTGCAACGGCGCCAAAAACTTGATGTGTTCGCAAGTGCACAGAAATATCGAAGTAATATAAAAGATTATCGAACCTATAAAGACCAATATCAACCTATTGTAATCTATCGTTGCTTTGCAAAGCTAAGGCTAATGAATAATTGATTTAGGGGAAACTAAGAACTAAAACTGAAATAAAATAAGATTAAGGAAATATATAAGAAAAGAGAGACCAAAATATGTATTCCGCGTACCTCAGAGACTCTGAACTCGTTAGCTTATATTGATGTTAAAAATGTGTTTAGTAGAAAATATCAATTTAAAGACTAAACCTCACACTCTCGTGGTTTTGAATAAAACCACATTCCTTAACCATGAGATTTTGCTCTCGCTCACCCATTTTAACTAAAGATTCTGTTTTGAAAACTGAACAAGTTCTAATTAACCCTAAAGCACTCTCGGTGTGTTTAGAATTAATGTATGGTTTCTACTATCTGGTTCAACCCCTACGCTCTCACAGTGTCAGCTCGAACCTTAGTTAATTTCCCATTCTCATGGAAAAATCTTGTTAAGTAACCTCCCACTCTCGTGACAAAGCTATTTAAGTTAAGTTTAAAAACAAAGACCGAAACTGAATTTTCAAATAGATATTAAGCCAACTTATTACTGAGTCCCGTCAAAAACGGTGGTTCTCACATACCAAACTCTAAGTAATTTAGTCTGACATACTATTGATTAAAAACAAATTAAACATAACAATTGCAATTAAAAACAACATGATAATTAAATTTGACAAACAAAGCAATAATGATAAATAATAATAATAATAATAATAATAATAATAATAATAATAATAATAACAATAATAATGATAATAATAATAATAATAATAATAATAATAATAATAATAATAATAATAATAATAATAAGCAATATGATAAAGAACCTGTAAAAGACTTGAAAATAAATGCAAACTGGAAATAACTTCAATAATAACGGTAAGATTGTTGATCCAAGCAAGTTACACAAAAGTTACAAAAAGAGTCCTAGTACTAGTGGTGTGGTAGTTCCCCGATGTGAAACTACCACATTTACAAAAGTAATTTCTGCCTAAAACTACTAACAGCGCTTCTACGCACAAATTTGGATCTCTCAAACAATGAATGATATGTCCATTATATAGTGAGAAATGCTGGAAGTTAACATGTGAGAAGTAGTGGAGATCATGGTCGGAGAAGTTGAGAAAATGTGGAGATAGTGTGAAGTTGGAGCAAGTGGAGGAAAATGGAGATCATGGTCGAAGAAGTTGGCAGAATATAGGACCTTCGTTGAGACATGGAGAGAACATGTAATAAACTGATTGTGGTACGGGCGTGACTTGTGTGCTGTGGGGCACACAAGTAAAAGTTGTAGCGACCGTAACACATGTATACCGAGGGGCACACATACACACATATCATGGCGACCGACAGGAGGCTGTGACGACCATCACAGTCCTCCGATGCAGTCTCTTTTGTTTTTCTGCTACAGAGTCACACATTTTCTATCATTTCTTCCTCTTTTCTTAAGCGAGTCTTGTGAAATGTAAATACCTGAAAAACACTTAAAATACCAACATAACAAGATAAAAATGAAAGAAAACAAAACTAAAATGCATGCTAGTCAAGTTGAATATACAATATAATTTTACGTTATCAATCATTCAAAGAGTGAAAGAGTAGTCAAGGCCGAAACAATATGTACACCAAAAGGTATGTTAACTTTTATATGATCATACTGCATTAATCACTCAAATTGTATTATTAAACAAAAAGCTAACTGAAAGCATCTTGAATCAAGCTAATGTGAGTCATGTACAAGCATTAAAATGTTATTTCTACAGAGAAGGACATGCAAATGGAATGTGTACTACAGAAGGCTCGAGTGAATAAGCACAACTTGGAAATTTCTAGAAAATTAATCTTTACTCAAACACCTACAATCTAGGTTGCAAAGATAATTTGAACTTCAAGTGGAGCAACAATAAACCCTAACTGCAAATTAGTGTACTCAACAACCTCTATTTCAGAGGAAACCTTCACCTCTTGAAGAGACTCTCATCAAGTTCATTTAAGCAACTCAAAGCAGTTTTGAACAGGTAAGCAAACAACATGAGACCATGAGTAAAATCCATGATGTATCCATAAAAAATTCTGAAATGAAAATTGGTCAATTGTCCCGTCACGTGGTCGTTTTACCTAGTGCTAGTGCAGGATTTATTGGTAACATGGTTGAGAATCCTAAGAATGAAACATGTAAAACCTTATAATTAGGATTTAGAGTGAACACAAACTTGAGAGATGATGAAATAGTTGAAGAAGTTATGAATGTAGAGGAAGATGTATAAGTTGGGAAAGAGACAAGGGTGAGTGGTGACAGAAGTGACTACTCTGAGATAGGGGTTACAATTGATCAGCTTATAGATAGAAACTCACTATTGAGAAGGACTAAGGAACAAATTCTGAATGAGCTTAGTTTAGAGCTACCTTACTATATGAAACCATTGTAATCTATCATTAAAAAGAAACCAAATGAGGAAGATGAAGCAGGGTTGTTAAAAAAGTTTAGGGAGATGCTTTCTAAGATTCAGGTGAGTATTTCTTTTAATGAAAATTTAGAACTAATGCCTAAATATGTTCATAAAGGAGTTTCTATCTGGTAAAAAGAAGAAGAATGAGAGCGAGCAGGTAGATTTGACAGATAAACGTTATGGAGAAATTTGTCAAACTAAAAGTGACATGTTTCTTTTCAAGTACATTATCTATATTTGCTAGTTTAATTTTAATTACATTTTGACGTAGTTTTATAAAATTGAGATATCATTAAAATTTTCTAACATGAGTAAGATTTTTTTAAACAAATATTCTTTTGTTATTCACTAAGGTGTTAATAAAATATTGAATATATATATATATATATATATATATATATATATATATATATATATATATATATATATATATATATATATATATATATAGTTGAAATTAAATATCATAAATAGTAAAAGATGTGTTTTTATGTGAATGACTAAGCATTTTTATGCAATTGAATGGAATTTTTATAATCAATGTGGTTTGATTTTTATTATGTTATTCAAATTTTGGGAATAAATTATTTCAAATTCTAGGTCAATTTGATTTTGTTCGAATATTTGTCTTGTGCAGTGTTATACTTGTGAGAGTCTTAAATATGGGTGACTCTTGAATTCTCGTCTAGTATGATGTTGTTCAAGTGACATCCTTACATAGCATGGGGCTCGTCCATGCGACGGAGGACATGTATATTATTATTACCATTTATTACTCATATGAGAAGGAGTCATACAATGACTCTTTGGAAAGTAGGTAATCAAAAATCTCTCCTACTCAAGGGAAAATGGTCACTGCCTCAAAGGGTTTCTAAACCCTAGGCCCAAAGAGCCCCTATATATACTTCTCCCATAACAAGATAGATGACAAATCATATCTTATGCATAACACCCAAAGTACTATATTGATATATAGAGTCTCTCACCTCACTTGAGTAGGTTATCTAAAACCAACATAACATCACCATATAAGGCTTCACGCCACAGTGGGAAAGCTCTAACCACCCCCAAATTGTTATATACATACTAAGGCCTCTGAGTATCCCCTACCCTTGTAGGGATACCATACACACGTGTACTTTTTGACTAGTACAGCGGCACCCATCGTAGGGGCTCTGATAAAACTAATATGGGTCACACCTTTTTTATTACAATCACCATACTCACTATTACCTTTAACTCCTATATCCGGCCTTTCTCAACCATGGTTAACAAAAGGGTTATATCCCTAAGTCATAGGATATTAGTCGTAATGGTGACACCAACGCCTTGGTAGAGATGTGCACCTCCTTGGACGAACTACATCGTCAAAATCATACACTTGAGGATAATGTCCACGACATCATATAATGCATGCAAGAATCCAATCCCTTATAGGAGATGAAAGTGTTGGATCCCTAACCACTCTCAGACGATATATGGGAAGTGTGTGTCCTTGAAGGATTAAAACCTTTTTCTTTGGCCATGTTTGATTGGCGCAATGATCCATATGAACTTGTTGCCTCCATCAATACATATATGGAAATCATTTGAGCACTTGACTCCCTGAAATGAAAACTCTTGTACGATACCTTCAAGGACGCCGCCATGCGATGGTGTATGGGTCTACCATGAGCCTTCATCACCAGCTATCAGGATCTGGTAAAGAAATTTATGCATCAGTTTACCGCCAACCAACACATGAATATGTTTGCAACTAATTTACTCAATATACGATAGGGTCCATCAGATTCACTGGGGGAATATCTCATCGGGTTCAAGAAGCCACCATCAGGGTCATTCCCACAAACCAATAATGTTTGTGGGGGTATTCTAAAATGGATTTAAGGTGGGACTCTTCAACAAGTCTCTGACCTAGAAGTCATCACTTTTGTTAGGGAAATGGTCACCCAAGCATAATGTTACATAAAAAGGAGATGAGGGAAACACCGAGAAGAAGTCACGAGGCGTCAAGGAGAGTGTTCCCAATTCTGAAGATTCACACCACCATAGAAAGAGTAATTATAAAATTCCCATCAAAGATAAGAATACCTTCAAGAGAATAAGCAAGACGATGGAGAGCTTCGCGCATATGAACCCTTGTCATGAACAGATCTAGTTTGAGGTTCTTCACCTGCACAACATCCATATGCCTCTAGCTCTGAAGGCATGTGTAATGGGTCTTGTCACAGTGAAAATCGAGGAGACCAAGATATTGAGGAACTTGACTCATAAAGACTTAAGAAGTCACTACTGGACTTTATTGTTTCCAAGGAAAATGGAAAAGATTGAAACCATATTGTTTAACATGCAATACAAGAAGTAAAGACTAAAAGAAAAGCATAAGGAAGATATCCAAAGTACGTGAGTTATTTATACAAAGGGAAGATATTATCACCCTATGTATCTAGTACTCTATAGGAACCACTTATAATACCTGTTTTTGGTTAAAATTGTTTGTTTGTTTAAATGCATGTGGAGATGGGAAACGGAATATATTTTAGGATACTTTTGTTTGAAAAGATAAATTCTTATACCTACGGACAAATTAAGGATAAAAACCTCGTAGTTCATGGTAAAAATAACAAAATAGTATGTGGTGGCTGATTTTTAGGAGAAAAAGACATTTCATCTTCTTTTAGAGAGAAAGCTCAACTAATACCACCACAAGTATGAGAAGATGGATCTTGCATCATTATGAAGGAAGGGATACTAACTTGGATATAAATATCAACAAGTTACCAACTAACGTGTTCATGTGGAAAGAATCATATTTACTTCAACAATTATTATGGGGATAGGAGAATCATATCTCAACTATAAATATGATTTATATCTAATCTCCTTCAGAAAAGGTTTTAAATTGAAAAGGCAAGTGGCAAAAAGATTTGGGTGAGGTTAAATCACTTTTAGTCTTTTGAAATTGTTTTGATATACTTAAGTGTATTGAGGCATTTGATTAAGAAAGAAAGTTTGAAAATGTAATGACACAAAGTCAAGGTTTTTATATGAAAGTGGTGAAAGTTTGAAAATAATTTTTTTGGGTTAAAAGTTTATGTGGAGAGTATGAGAATACATAGGGTGATAATTTACAAGGGATTTTATACAAAAAGGTAATGGATATGCACATGACATTAAAAGTCAACAAAACTTATCTATTTTCGTTGGATTTTTTACACAAGTACTAATCATGTGAGGAAATGAACATGTTAGACAAATTCAAATTGGGAATGATCAAGAAATCAACAAGAGTCTTAAAAGAAAGTATGAAAGACATGTTTTTGGATTTTTAATAAATAAACAAAATAAAACACATTTTTGATAATTTTCAAATATTATCAAATTACACACATAAATCAAGTAGCATGCAAAAAATCAAGCCAAAAGGAGTGGATTTGCTAATCTAAAATCAAGTTGAAAGTTGAAGAAAAGTGTTGGAATCAAGTGGCCAAACAAGCAATGAAAAGAAAATATTTTTGTAAATTTGACTCCAGAAATCGATTCTCTGAAATGGGGAAATCTATTTCCCTTTTGCTGCAACCCTAAAACAGAAGCATTGGAAAACAAAATTTTGTTGTGGAAATCGATTCCCTAATGTTGTACCCCAAAATTTGCCCTCCCATATTTCTCAGACATTTCAAGAAAGATCTCCAAGTTGCCCAAGGTTGCTCAAGGATTGACCAGACAAGCTATCTCTTAAGGCAGTCTATACCAAATTAGGGTTTCACATTGCATCAAGATCCTTGAGTCCAAGTGACCCCAAGTTCTCACCAATGTCCTAATATGTTCTCAAGATCACCCATGTCAAATTTCAAGCCTTGCAGAGAAAGTTTGCTCAGTCAATTGCTCAAAAGGTCCAAAAATCGACTATGATAGGGCAAAAGTCAACCGTGTCCCAAATACAGTCAAACTTCAAGATTTTTTGTCAACATTATCATTTTGAAGGATATTTCATCATTTGATCAAGGGTTGATCATGATTCATCAAGGATTGCTCAAAATTCATCAAGATTCAAAAGTTGCTAAATTAGGGTTTTGTATGAAAAGTCAACCCAACTTTGACCAAGCACAACTTTCTCATACTTTATGAGAACTGACCCATCCAAAGCTCATTTTGAATAGGATGCAACTCCATACGATACATCTTCATACCCCAAGATCAAAATTGATGACACACAAATATGTGATATTTCTGGCTTGATATACACAAAATATTTCTCATACTTTAGTTTAAATTAAATTATTTTATAGATATTATGCAGTTATTTTTCTATTTTTGCAGATATACATTAAGCTGAACACTTTGGAAGAAACGAAGAAAAAAAGGTGCAAAGATAGCAAAAAGGGCCAAAAGAGAAGAAATCAGCTTAAGCCCATTAAGCATGTGAGCACGTGGCCCACCATGAAGAAGACCTTGACGATCGTCAAGGAGAGTTGCCGCTCGTCACGCAAAGAGATGGACCAAGTGACCATCGTCACTTGGACTTGACGAACGTCACAAGGCCACTTTCTCCCTCTTGACCACGTATCCAACGGAAGGAAACCAATTCAAAACAAATCCAACAATCACCCTATATTATCTGATCCACTCATTCAAAGCATGAAGAACGTAACTACTTTAGTGGTCCTATTATTTCTCAAAGGAACACAAAGTGTTCCTACATTATCGAGAACGAACTTATCACACAAGGGTTATAAATAGGACCTTGGACCATACGGACAGGGGAGTTCTTTTTTGGCAGAAACTTTGGAGAATTCATTTTTACTTTTAGCAAATATTCTTTAAGCATTATTTATTTCCCAACAATTTCTATATTTCCTCTAGCATTATTTTTATCGTACGGTTACATCTATTCTTCGATCGAAGCAAAGCCTACAATTTGTGCAGGAGTGCTTCTATATCCAGAATTATTACCAGGTTTATGTTTATGAGTTTTTATTACTTTTAATCAATATAATAATGTTTATTTTCGTATGTCTCTGGAATTATTTTGTGATTTGGTCTGATATTATGTTAGGCTAGAATTCGTATACCGGTATGTAAGTTCACTTAACCAAGGGATCGAGTGGCTTAGTTGGGATTATTTTTACTACAAAACCTTCTTTTCTGGTCTAAGTTACTATTTTTAATCATTAAATTGTTTTGTTACGAAAGTAAAGAACAGATAGAGGTTAGGGTCAACAAAGCGGAAGCTTGAGATCTTTTAACTAGACAGTAGTAATTAGGCATTAGCTTAAAATACAGCGGAAGCACTTTAAAGTTAATTAAGATTTTATTTAGTTTTCAAAAGGTGTTTTTAACTCCTGCGGGATGGTGGAAGCGTATGTTAGGACTTAACTGCATAGCCTAGATCAACAAAACGACAGTGTGAGACGAGGGTTTTTAAACTAAATATTTTTTACTAAAAGTTGTTTTGAAAATCTAAACACACCCAACCGGTCGCTAGTTCCCGAGGTTCGACTATTGCATACTGGTAGTTACGCTCATTGATTATTAAAAATCCAACTTAATTTAGTATTTAGTTTTCCCTACAACCCAATCAAACATTCATTAGCTTTAGATTTGCAAAGTAACAATAGAAGACGGTAGATCGATTCATCAGTCTCTAAGGTTCGATATCTTTTAAAACTACACGATAAGACTGTGCACTTGCAGTCCGAATCATTGGATACCTAAGTATAATCCCGATCAAGTTTTTGGCGCCGTTACTGGGGACTGATTTAAGTCGATATTGCTACTCTTTTGTTACGCAGTAGAGACTAGAGCGAAAACCTCTCTATTTCTTTTCTATTTCTTTTCTTATTTGTATGCCAAACACTCGTTCGCAAGGCGAGCCGTTATACATACAAATCAACGATGTCGAGCGGTATCTCAAACTTAGACGCCGCATTCAAGAGTATCATCTCTTGCATAACACTCAACCTCGTGAACCACTCGAATCTTCTATTTCTCGACCAACCAAAGAAATGGCTGCCAATCCTGCTCCGCGCCCACTCAAATCCTACGCCATCCCCTCACAAGATGAACCGCACAATAACATTGATGCTCCTCCAATCGAGGCTAACAACTTTGAACTAAAACCTTCTTTGTTGTCTGTTGTACAACAGAACCAGTTCTCTGGTGGGTCAATGAAAGACCCCAATCTTCATCTATCAATATTTTTACAGTACGCGGATACAATTAAGAACAGTGGGGTCAGTCAAGAGGCAATAAGACTTCGTCTTTTCCCTTTTTCCCTAAGAGACAGATCCAGAGCTTGGCTCCAATCTTTACCGGCAAACTCAGTCACCATATGGGATGAGCTGAAGAAAGTCTTTCTTGCAAGGTATTTCCCGCCAAGCAAAACAGTTATGCTAAGATCTCAAATAAGCGATTTTAGACAAAAGGAAAATGAATCCCTTTTCAATTCTTGGGAACGATACAAGGATCTAATGAGACTATGCCCACATCATGGCTTGGAAGAATGGTTGATTATCCATACCTTCTATAATGGTCTCCTTTACAATACAAGATTAACGATAGACGCTGCTGTATGAGGTGCACTTATGGATAAATCCTACACCGTTGCCTATGCTCTAATAGAAAGCATGGCCCAAAACCACTATCAGTGGGGAAGTGAAAGAGGACAAGTAGACAAAGGTACTGCAGAAAAAACACCGACAAAAGGAGGCATGTATGAGATAAGCGATCTAGATAGTGTCCATGCTAAGGTAGATGCCCTCACCCTAAAGATAGATAATTTGACCGCAATACCTCCAGCCATCGTGGCTGCTATAACTCCAAATTGCGAAATATGCGAAGTACCTGGACATGTAGTTACCGAATGTAAGATCTTGGCAGGGACTCCAACTGACCAAGTGAGTTATGCTCAAGGAAACCCTTACTCAAACACATACAACCCTGGATGGAAAAATCACCCAAATCTCTCATATAAAAACCCCAATGCGTTGTATGCTCCAAACCAAGCACCTGTCGTGCCACCTAGATATCAGAAACCTCCTGCAAACGCTCCTAGTGTGCCTAGAAAATCAAACTTAGAATTGATGATGGAGAACTTCATAGCTACCCAAGCGCAAACAAACAAAGACGTCCAAAATCAAAACATACACACTAACGAGCAGATAAAACAATTAGAAAACAAAATAGATGCTTTGGCCACCCACAATAAAATGTTAGAAACCCAAATCTCTCAAGTGGCTCAACAACAAGCACCTACAGCTGCACCGGCTGATACATTTCCTGGTCAACCACAACCTAAACCGAAGCGGCATGCTCATGCCATCATATTAAGAAGTGGAACTGAGTTAGATGGACCACCTGACCCAAGACTGTCAAATCAAAGTATGTATCAAAGGTCCGAAATACCAACTAAGAAGGAAAATCAACCAGAGAAACCAGAGGAGGATGAAGAAGATAAAGGAGGAGAGGCCAAAGAAAAACCTTATGTGCCTCCACCACCTTATAAACCCCATATCTCATTTCCTGGTAGATTAGCCAAACCTAAGAATGTAGGGAAATTTAAAAAATTCGTAGAACTTCTGAAACAACTTAATATAACAATTCCTTTCACAGAAGCCATAACTCAAATGCCCTCCTATGCCAAATTCCTCAAGGAAATCTTATCTAACAAGAAAAAGCTAGAAGATAACGGAACAGTCACACTTACTGCAAAATATAGCGCAATTATCCAAAAAAAATGCCTCATAAGCTGAAAGATCCTGGAAGCTTCTCTATACCATGTCATATAGGTAAGTTTGTCATAGACAAAGCCCTATGTGATTTAGGAGCTAGTATTAGCGTTATGCCTTTATCCATATGCAACAAACTGGAAATGGGTGAACTAAGACCAATAAAGATGTCCGTTCAATTGGCGGATCGCTCTGTCAAATACCCAGTAGGAATCTTAGAAAATGTACCTGTGCGGATAGATCAATTCTATATCCCTACATATTTCATAATCATTGACATTAGAGAAAACGAAAGTACATCTATCATTTTAGGAAGACCATTCTTAGCCACCGCGGGAGCTATCATAGATGTAAATAAGGGCAAACTAACCTTTGAAGTAGATGAAGAGAAAGTCGAATTTATTCTGACACAATTCTTGCAAGTGCCAGCCATATATGACACATGTTATCTGGTAGACATAGTGGAGGAATGCGTAAGAGAAATTGAATGGGAACCGATACCTTGTTCTGAAACCAAGAAGATTTCCACACCTCTTATATTCGAAGATAACGAATGGTGTCCCGAATACCGAGACGACAATCTAAGTGAATGCTTAGCTCTGACACCCGACCACATGCCTTGTCCAAGAAAACCAGCATTGGATCTTAAGCCATTACCTAAGACCCTTCAATATGAATTCCTTGACACCGAGTTAAAATGACCTGTAATTGTCAACGTGGACTTAGGACCACAAGAAACGTACAAATTATTACAAGTCTTAAGAAAATATCCATCCGCCTTGGGATAGAACATTACAGATCTCAAAGGAATAAGTCCTTCCATTTGCATGCATCGTATTATGCTGGAAAATGACTGCAAATCTTCTAGAGAACATCAACGAAGAATTAACCCAATATGGAGCACCGTAGTTAAAGATGAAGTAAAAAAACTTCTAAACGCAGGAATCATATACCCAATCTCCGATAGTCAATGGGTAAGCCCAGTCCATTGTGTACCTAAGAAAGGTGGTATAACAGTAACAACAAATAAAGCAGGCGAAGCTGTAGCGGAACAAACTGTAAGCGGAGCTAGAATGTGTATTGACTATAGGAAGCTAAACAAAGCCACTCGCAAGGACCATTTTCCTCTACCGTTCATCGATCGAATGCTTAAACGATTAGCTAAGCACTCTCATTACTGTTATCTAGACGTTTACTCAGGATTCTTTCAAATTCCTATTCACCCCGATGACCAAGAGAAAACAACATTCACATGTCCTTATGGAACTTTCGCCTACAGACGAATGTCGTTTGGATTATGCAACACTCCCGCCACATTTCAGAGGTGCATGGTGGCATTCTTTGCTGATTTCATAGACAACATCATGAAGGTCTTTATGGACGACTTTTCTGTATGTGGAGAGAATTTTGAAGATTGTTTAATAAATCTAGAGAAAGTTTTGGAGAGATGCATAAAAGTTAACCTCGTTCTGAATTGGGAAAAGTGCCACTTTATGGTCAAACAAGGAATCATACTAGGACATGTTGTGTCTGAGAAGGGGATTGAAGTCGATAAATCTAAGATCGAAGTCATAGAAAATTTGCAACCCCCTAAAACAGTAAGAGAAATACGCAGTTTCTTAGGACACGCCGGTTTCTACCGACGATTCATAAAAGATTTCTCACAAATATCAAAACCTCTAACTACCCTCCTTATGAAAGACATTAAATTCGATTTCGATGACAAATTCCTAAAGGAATTTAACCAATTAAAAATAGATCTTGTATTCGCACCAATCATGCAACTACCTGATTGGAGACTCCCATTTGAAATCATGTGTGACGCAAGTGATTACACCGTAGGTGCAGTCCTGGGACAACGAAGAGATAAGAAGCTTCATGCGATATACTATGTGTGATCGGTGGATTTAGAACTGACTGTTTAACGCTGGTTCGCGAAATGTCGCGGAAGCAAGAGTCGCCACCGTCTTTTATTTTCTCCAACATGGACAGGACAAAAGCACAGCAAAATTCCTTATGAGATAGTTTCTCGGTTCGGGAGGTAGATTTATAGAAAGGGAAGGTGTTAGCACCCTTTCTATCCATGGTTATCCATGGGCTCTTAGATACTCGCTCATTGTGTTTTCAAAAGTGTTTGCTTTTCAATTGTGAGTGAGTTTGAAAAAGTTTCGTTTAAAGATTTCAGAATGACTCTTGTATCAGTCCTCAAGAGTGTTTGAAAAATTGTTTTGAAAGCTTTTTGAAAGTGTCGGTGTGAAAAGAGTTTTGATTTGTTTTTGAATAGAGCAAGTATCTGTGAGTCATCTACCTACCCTAAGGAATTAGGTTGTGTAAATGTTCTTAAGGTAGTGCCATCCCACCATTGAGAGATAGGTAGCACCATCGTTGGAGGTGTTCGGGTCAATTCGTTTGTAGGGACAATATGGTCACCAGAGCAACAGTAGGACACCTTAGAAGCTACCCTTATGCCCTTGATCCTTTTTAATCCGAGGCAACCGTTTCGAGGCAACTGGATCATGGACATAAGGACTTACTAAAACGTCCTATACTCGACGACCACGTTTCGAAGGTAAGGCAACAGTGAGGCGTACCCTAAGAGTGGTGTGTGAATTTGTGTGTTATTTTCATGTTTAGCAATTATCTTTGATCATGTCATGGTGAGCTACGAGTTAATTTTAGTTAGCCATACATTCTTTCATACCAAGTTAGCAGTTTAAGAGTGCGGAAATTTAAATGCGGAAAGATAAATCCTACGCTATTACAAGGCGCGGGTCTATACATCGCCAAATTACAAAGACCCGTTTGATAAAAATGCGGAAAGCAAATAGACCTAATTACTATTACATGGCTTGTGCAGTTACATAATATTCGAAAAGAAAATAAGAATAAATGCGCGAAAGAATTAAAGTTGAACGTTCGAGGGCGTTGGACCCTTTTGAAATTAAATTGGAATTAAAGCTAATTAATTATTAAATTAAAGAAAAGAAATGTTTTTTAGGTTTTTGTTTTATGAAAATAAAGAAAATTGAAAATCAAGAGAAACCCTAATTCTAAGTTGTTTTTAATTATTAATGAAAAATATTAAAGTTTAACCTAATTTATTAAATAATTAATGTACATGTTTATTTACAAAAATATTTAGTAATTAATAATGATGAGAAAATTATTTATTAAAAAAATGAAAAGGTTAAAAACCCTAATTCTACCTATTTTAATTATTTAAGAAAAGATTAAAATTTTAACCCTAAATTAAACTAAATTAATTATTAAAGTTTATTTACAAAATAAATTAATGGTGAAATAATAATAATCAAATATATTGTATTCTTTTGATTTTTCTGTATTGTATATTATGAAAAGTCATTTTGAGTGAATTAAATAAAATAACTAAAGAAAACAATTAAAAGAATTAAAATTGAAAAGAGAAGAAAATAGAATACAAACATGGGGGGTGTCTGGCCCATTATGGAGGTTTTTTGAAGTGATTTTTGGCCCGTCAGCGTAGAGCTCGTTTGCCCTTTTGGAATCACATGCTTGATGGTTGACCCAGACGTATGATGGTCCTCCTTCTACAGCCTTTGGATTGATCATTCAGGCCATCTAGCAAGCCCACGCGCTAGGACGTATGGTGGGACATTAAGAGCATGCTGCATATGAATACGTTGAAACAAAAATTATGAAGCATATGGGGGGACCTGGGAATCGAACCCAGGTCCCAGTACCTGCAAGCCAACTTATCCACCAACTGAGCTAACGCATGCATTTGTAAGGTTAGTGGAACATAAATAATATAAAAGAAACGCACGCTAATGATATGGAACAAACAAAAACGCGCCAGATTTCAAACGCTCCAATCATCATAGGCCACGTTCATCTTCTTCCTTATTTTCCCTGTAATTATAAAACAGATAGCGGGGGTTTTAAACCCCCACTAAATAGAAACTATGAAAATAGCGATTAGAACATGGACAAATATAAAAAGGGCGCGAGGTATTGGTTTGCTTCGTCTTGATACCACGAATTCAATGGCATAGGTTTTAAGGTCTAATTTTTCCATATGAAGAAAGCCCCAATTTAGAGCTTCTGAAACCCTAAGTTCCAACCATGGCAGATTTGGATACACGCATCATTAGTTCAATTAAATATTACCAATAGCTTCAGAACATCATTGTTAGTGTAAAGCAACAAATAAAACATGTGAATAATGCATGAAAATTAGAAAACGATTGTGGACATATTCATGAAAAGTGTGACTCTGTTCTACCAATTCTTGGAGTATGGAGACTGGAAAACGGTTGCAATCGATTCCTAGCAATGTCAGGAACGTATTAGGATGCTTTTCAAGCCTTGAATCGTCCTGTAACTATGAGTTCAGTTTCCAAAATTTGGATGAAAAGTTGCAATTTGGTTATGGCCTCCTGAGCAGTTTTTCGTGTGTGCTTGAATAGGGTTGAGTTGTGCCTTTGTATCTGAACGTGATTAGGTCAAAAAACCAAGCCCATAGTCCATGGATTAATGATTTTGATATTTGATTTCCAATCATGTAAATCCAATCTTTTTTCAATCTTTTTGCCATGAAACTCTTGCCAATTGTGAAAGATATTGCCTTTTTGAATGTGAAACGAAATCTTTAGCACATAATGAGTGAATTTTCTGCATAAAAAGATTTGAAAAGTATTATTTGATATTTTTTCATATTTAAATCTAATTAAATGAATTAATAATAATAAAAATTCAATTAATTAGTCAAAAATAAGAAAATAAATCCCTTTGAGGTCAATGGGTCGTGCATAGCCTTTGGGTAATGATTCATGAAAGAAATTGAGGCCCATTAGCATTTTTGAAGCCTTTTGTGCAAAGTTGACTTTTCAAAATTCCCAAAAATTTCCCAACTTCTCCAAGGCATATCTTGCTCAATTTTGAAGCTATGACCATGTTCTTGGACATTTTGGAAAGGTCTTGAAGTCCTCTAACCAATGCCTTTGGTCCCATGTCATTTTGATTTACCAATATCAAGTTATGGTCTTTGACTTAAAGTGCCTTTTTGTTGACTTTTGAAAATGACCTATAATGTTGAAATTGATAACTTTTTGTGAGAGCATTTCTTGGACTTGAAGTGTGAATATGAGTTGTAGGAAATGTAATTCTCTTCAAAATGAGATTTGGATGGGATTTTTCTTATAAACCATGAAGAAGTTATGCCCTGGTCAATTTGCAGTTGACTTTTCAACTGTCCAAAAATAGAAACTTTTGCATCTTGAGACTTTTTGAGCCATACTTTGAGAATCATGATCAAGAATTGATCAAATGATGTTTGTGGCTTCAAAATAAGATGTTGACCAAAAATTTTGACTTTTGACTGTCAAATGACTATTTTGCCCCTACAGTTGACTGTGAAGCATTTAGGGTTTTTGACTGTGCAATTTGATGCTGTGAGTCTTGAAACTTGGCATATGGATGCTTGATAATGTATGTAGGCATATGGGACTTGATTGGACCCTTGAAAACTTCAATTTCTTTGCCAGAACCAAAACCCTAATTTTGACTGTGTTAGGAGGCCATTGGACTGTGCAACCCTGGAGGGATTTTGAACCATGATCTTGGCAAATCTTGAAGAATATGGGAGGGCAAATTTTGGGGTACAACAGTTGCCCCTGTTCAATCTTCTTAGACCTGAGGATGTAGATTGGCTGGCGTGCCTTTCGTAATCCGAAGGTGGAAGATGATTGAACACTAGAGAGCCCAAAAATTTGCACTCACATAGTAGAATGTCAGCAGTGTGATGACGGGAATAGGCTTACAGATGCCATTTGGAGACTGATGATGGATAGGGGGATGGGCTTATAGATGCCATCTGAAAATGTGACAGAACCTTGTCGGGAATGGGCTTATGGAAGCCATTTGGAGATTGTTGGTATGTGGATGGGCTTATAGATGCCATCTAGGTGTCGATCGCGTAAGAGATTCCTTAGCGAGAATTTGCGTACCTGAGAAAAAAAGAATTACCTGGCCTGTTACAGGAGTTGATCTTCAAACTCTTTATGTAGATGTGCCCTGGCTGGATACAGGAATCGAATCTTCAAACTCTTCAGACGTGCCCTGGCAAGATACAGGAATCGAGTCCGGAGAATATAGTCGTCAACAGATACACCCTGGCAAGATACAGGAATCGAATCTTCAAACTCTTCAGACGTGCCCTGGCAAGATACAGCAATCGAGTCTGGAATATAGTCGTCAACAGATACACCCTGGCAAGATACAAGAATCGGATCTTCGAACTCTTCAGACGTACCCTGGCAGGATACAGGAATCGAGTCTGGAATTAGTCGTCAACAGATACACCCTGGCAAGATACAGGAATCGGATCTTCGAACTCTTCAGACGTGCCCTGGAAGGATACAGGAATCGAGTCTGGAATATAGTCGTCAACAGATACACCCTGGCAAGATACAGGAATCGGATCTTCAAACTCTTCAGACGTGCCCTGGAAGGATACAGGAATCGAGTCTGGAATAGTCGTCAACAGATACACCCTGGCAAGATACAGGAATCGGATCTTCAAACTCTTCAGACGTGCCCTGGCAGGATATAGGAATCGAGTCTGGAATAGTCGTCAACAGATACATCCTGGCAAGATACAGGAATCGGATCTTCGAACTCTTCAGACGTGCCCTGGCAGGATACAGGAATCGAGTCTGGTAATGTAGTCGTCAACAGATACACCCTGGCAAGATACAGAAATCGGATCTTCAAACTCTTCAGACGTTCCCTAGAAAGATACAGGAATCGAGTCTGGAATCAGTCGTCAACAGATACACCCTGGCGAGATACAGGAATCGGATCTGGAATCACGACAGTTGATAGCACTTATCTTTGTATTGATTTTTGTCCTGAAAAGACAAAACGTTAGTTGTATGTGATGTCATGATGTATGACATGCGAGATGTTCTCAGAGTAAGTGAGATTGTATGTTCATGATGCGTATATGCATGCTATAATGTATGAACATGTGATGTTTATGAATGTAATTTCGTCTAGGAAAGTAAATCCTTGACAGGTGTCGGGAAGTTAAATCCTGGGCTGATGTTGGAAAGTATAGCTTTTGTTTCCGCTGGGGGTGAAAGTTGCAAGAATAAACCGGTAGGAGAAGATGACTCCGTTGGGGAATAAACTTGGTGAAGACATTACTCTGCGGGGAATTACTCTGTGGGAAGAGATACTTCGCTGAGATTTGATGCTAACTCCGTTGGGGGTACCGTTGATAAGTTATGTTGAAGGAATTGATGAACTCCGCTGGGGGATAGGAAGAACTTCGTCGGGGACGATCTTTCCGTGGCAATTGGCTGAGGATAACCCAATTATATCCTGGTGGGGAAATAACCTTCTGAATAAAGCCGGGAGACGCGTTCGTGTTCTGCGGGTGACAAGCTTCCAGAATCTACTGGGGATAAGCTTTAAGACCTGCTGGGGAGATTGATTCCACTTTCCTGGGGAAACTTTTGAGATGTACTGGGGAAGTGGCTCCACTGAATGTCCGGTATACCGCCGGGGAACAATCTTAGATCAAGACTGTCGGGGATGCTTGTTAAGAATGTCTGTATGCTCCATTGAGGAATGTTGAGATCTGCTGGGGATACCCAATTTCCTTGCGGCTAACAGGATAACTCTGCTTGGGGAGAGTATCGTTGACTTGCTGGCGATACTGTGCCTTGTTAGGGCTGATGGGAGACCAACTGCTTGGGAGAATTGTTGAATCTTGGCTCACTCTCTAGGGAATTAAGGCATCTTGATTGCATTCTTCAGCCGAACTTACCTTGGTACCTTGGTGGACAGAGCAATTAGATCGCTTAGACAACTCATTATTTCCCCTGTTTCTAATGTTACCTGTAATTAATCCTTTGTTTCGTATGCAAATATTTATGAGCTAGCAATTAGTGTCAAATGCATATATCACAAATTGAACCTTGGACGTTCTTCGCAAAACAAAAAAGAAAAAGGAAAAAACAAATGGCAATTGGTCTGAAAAGTGAATTGTATTGATTTTTTTGAATTTGCCTGTGAATAGGCGTTTATGTACAAGAGACTGACGTCATAGTAAGAGAACTCCGCCGAACAACAGAGTTTATACAATTTGTACAAAGAAAACAAAACTACTATGTGAAAAGAATAATCCCACTGGGTTCCAACTCTGTTATCGCCTTTATATCTTCGAGCGTCTCATCACTTGGCTGCTCGGTTGAAGATGAAGCTTACTGATCGATGTCGTCTGAACTTGACAGTTGATACCGGATTCTGGGTGCCAGGTGATCCAATGAGACATAGTATTACGCTTTAATCCCTAACTTTTGCCTGGACCGCCCTTTCGGGTTTTCAGTCCACCGGGATACCCATTTTTGCCCAAGCCGCCTTTTCAGGTTTTCGACTTGCCGGGTGTACAGATTTTTTTTCATTTCATCCCTCATTTTGCCTGAACCCTTTTGGTTCGCCGGGAAGCCCTAATTTTTGCCTAGGTATGTCAACCTAGCGGGTCTTTTATCATGCGTAGTATCTTTTTACTATGTCTGCATTGGCAGGGTGAGGAAGGTCGTCACCATCCATGGTAGTTAGAATCATGGCTCCTCCTGAGAACACATGTTTAACCACAAATGGCCCTTCGTACGTAGGGGTCCATTTTCCCTTGGGATCACTTTGAGGAAGGATGATGCGTTTGATTACCAGGTCCCCGACTTGATACTCTTATGGTCTGACTTTCTTATTAAATGCCATGATCATCCGTTTTTGATACGTTTGACCATGACAAATAGCAGTGAGTCTCTTTTCGTCGATCAGGTTTAATTGATCAAGTCGTGTCTGGATCCAGTCATCTTCGTTTAGATCTGCATCCTTCATTATCCAGAGAGAGGGTATATGGACTTCAATCGGCAAGACTTCCTCCATGCCGTAGACCAAGGAAAAGGGAGTTGCCCCGGTTGACGTCCTTGCTGAGGTACGGTACCCATGAAGAGCAAACGGTAACATCTCGTGCCAATCTTTATAGGTCACTGTCATCTTCTGCACAATCTTCTTGATATTCTTATTAGCTGCTTCTACAGCCCCATTCATCTTTGGTCGGTAAGGAGAAGAGTTGTGGTGTTGTATCTTGAATTGCTCGCAAAGCTCAGTGATCATCTTGTTATTGAGATTGGTACCATTGTCCGTAATGATCCTTTCCGGGACGCCGTATCGACAGATCAGGTTATGCCGAATGAACCGTGCCACAACGTTCTTGGTTACGGTAGCGTAGGAAGCTGCTTCAACCTACTTTGTAAAATAATCGATCGCTACCAGGATGAAGCGATGCTCGTTGGATGCCGTAGGTTTAATCTCGCCGATCATATATATGCCCCACATTGCAAAAGGCCAAGGTGCAGTCAGGACGTTCAGAGGAACTGGAGGAACATGCACCTTATCTGCGTATATCTAGCACTTATGACATGTCCGAGAATGTTGGTAGCAATCAGCTTCCATTGTGGACCAGAAATATCCTGCCCGAAGGATTTTCTTTGCCATGGTGTGTCCACTGGAATGTGTTCCAAAGGTGCCTTCATGTAATTCTGCCATGATTCTTTCTGCTTCAGTCTTATCCACACTACGCAGTAAGGTCGAATCATGGTTTCGCTTGTACAGAATGTCGTTGCTAAGGAAGAACTTCGTTGCGAACCTTCTCAGAAACTTCTTGTCATTGACAGGTGCACCTTCAGGGTATTCTTGAGCTTCTAAGTACCTTTTCACCTCATGATACCAGGGTTTTTCAGTTACTACCTCAGCCTCAAGATCACAACAGTATGCAAGTTCGTCCAGTTTCCAGATAATGATCTGGGGAGCCTCATTGTCCCATTTGACTTTGAACATGGAAGACATCGTAGCTAATGCGTCCGCCAACTAATTCTCCTCTCTTGGGAAGTGTTCAAAAGTTATCTCTGTGAAATGGGGGATCAATGTCAACATACATTCTCTGTAAGGAATAAGATTCGGATGTTTCGTATCCCACTCGCCTTTGATCTGATTGATCACGAGAGCGGAATCTCCGAAGACACTCAGAAACTTGATCCTTAAGTCAATCGCAGCTTGAAGTCCCATGATGCATGCCTCATACTCCGCCATGTTGTTGGTGCAGTTGAAACATAGTCGGGCCGTAAGTGGAGTATGAGTGCCTTGAGGGGATATGGTCACAGCACCAATGCCGTTACCCAAAGCGTTGGAGGCTCCGTCAAAGTGCATAGACCATCGGGATCCTTCCTCAGGTCCTTCATCCGGTCCAGGTACCTCACAATCAGTCACTATCATGATGCTCCCGTCAGGAAATTCAAAGTTCATTGACTGGTAGTCGTCCACTGCTTGGTGTGCTAAGTGGTCTGCCAATACACTTCCTTTGATAGCTTTTTGAGTCGTGTACTGGATGTCGTATTCTGTCAAGATCATCTGCCATCTTGCTATTCTCCCAGACAGAGCAGGCTTTTCGAATATGTACTTTATTGGATCCATCTTTGAAATCAACAGAGTAGTGTGAGTCAGCATATACTGTCTCAGCCGGCGAGCATCCCATACCAAAGCGCAGCAAGTTTTCTCGAGCAGTGAGTATCGGGTCTCACAGTCAGTAAACTTTTTGCTAAGGTAATAAATGGCGTGCTCTTTTCGGCTAGACTCGTCATGCTGCCCCAGCACACACCCCATTGAGCTGTCAAGTACTGTCAGGTATAGTATTAGAGGTCTCCCTTCAACCGGTGGCATAAGAATGGGTGGTTCTTGGAGATACTCTTTGATTCTGTCAAAAGCGGCCTGACATTCATCGTTCCAACGTACTACCTGATCTTTCTTCAGCAGCTTGAAGATTGGTTCACAGGTAGCTGTTAGGTGCGAGATGAATCGAGCAATATAATTCAGACGTCCTAGAAAGCCTCTGACTTCTTTCTCTGTCTTAGGAACTGGCATCTCTTGTATGGCTTTAACCTTGGCAGGGTCCACTTGAATACCCTTGTCGCTCACGACGAAGCCTAGCAACTTTCCAGATCTTACCCCAAAGGTGCACTTGTTTGGGTTCAACCTCAGCTTGTATAACTTCAGACGGTCAAACAGCTTTTGCATATGGTCAAGGTGTTCCTCCTCAGTTTGGGACCTTGCAATCATATCATCGACATACACTTCAATCTCATGATGGATCATGTCATGAAATAAAGCAACCATGGCACGTTGGTAGGTTGCCCCAGCATTTTTCAATCCAAAAGGCATGACCTTGTAGCAGAAGGTGCCCCACTGAGTAACAAAGGTAGTCTTTTCCATATCTTCAGGAGCCATCTTGATCTGATTATAACCTGAAAAACCATCCATGAAGGAGAACACTTTGTGCTGAGCAGTATTGTCAACAAGAACATCAATGTGAGGTAGGGGGAAGTCGTCCTTGGGGCTTTCCCTGTTCAGATCCCTGTAATCGACACACATTCTGACCTTACCATCTTTCTTTGGCACTGGAACCACGTTGGCAACCCACTGAGGGTAAGAAGTCACTGCTAGAAACCCGGCATCGAATTGTTTCATAACCTCAGCTTTGATCTTCTCGGACATCTCTGGATGCATACGGCGGACCTTTTGTTTAACCGGAGGGCAGTCTTCCTTGGTAGGCAGGTGATGAACCACAATGTCAGTATCCAACCCAGTCATGTCTTCGTAGGACCAGGCGAAGATTTCCACATAATCATGCAACATCTGAATCAACCGTTGTTTCACGCTGAGCTCTAGATTAGCACCAATCTTAACCTCCTTTATATCTGTCTCAGTACCCAGATTTACCGCTTCCACTGGCTCTTCATGTGGCTGAATGGCCCTCTCTTCCTGGAGTAACAGTCTTGCAAGCTCGCCAGGCACTTCGCAATCATCTTCACCTTCGTCTTCGGCTAAGTTGATCGGATTTTTGAAGTCATAACTGGCAGTAGCAGAGTCGTTACCAGTGAGATCCAGAGTGGATTGGAACCTGTATGGGTGAGTGTGTGTAAATATAGCTGTTTAGCAATATATAAAGAAAGAAAGAAAGAAAGAAAGGGAGCACAAGATTTGAAATGCGAAAAACGTCCGATGTCTTTATTCATGATATATGGAAATGACAAGTAATGCCCTCACAAATGAAGCCACGGTGCCCCGGGTAAGACACCGGGCCATAAAGTTTCAATTTATTGTTCATTACAAAATAAAAACAAAGGAATTCATTACTGAGTAATAAGAGTAATAGGTATGTGGTCTTTTGCAGTCCAATGGTTCAGTCCACCGTCGGTTGTCGGGCAGATCCAGCTGTTGAACTCAGATTCTTCCACCTCATCACCATCCCTGATAGCATTCACTCCGTGGTCAGGTAGGGGAGTTTTCACTACATTAGGCTTCTCAGGCGCCTCAAACTGAACCTCTTTAGCATTGATAAGGTCTTGAACCTTATTTCTCAGGGCCCAGCAGTCATCAGTAGAATGCCCCGGGCTATCAGAGTGATAAGCACAGCGGGCATTGGGATTATACTTCGGAGAGGTCGTGTTCACCACCTTCGGAGCTTCTCTGACGGTTACCAAGTTGGTCGATAGAAGTTGCGGCAAGATCTGTGACAAGGTCATACTCAGCCGAGTGAATTCTCTTTTGGGTCTCTCAGCCCTTGGTTGGTTAGGTTGCCGAGGAGCGGCAGCAGGCTTTGCAATAACCACCGCGTTGACAGCTTGGCGGCGTTCTGGTTTGTTTTGCCTTCTAGGCCCATACACAGCACTGGCTTCCTTTTTGAAAGGCTTCTTCTCAGAACTTGAGGATGCACCTTTCTGAATTTTTCCCGATTTCATACCAGCCTCTATCCTTTCCCCAGTCAGAATGAGATCTGTGAACCCTGCAGATGAATTGCCAATGAGATGATTGAAGAACGGCCCGGATAGGGTTCCCAAGAACATGTTTACTAGCTCACGGTCGGTTAATGGTAGCTGCACCCTGCCAGCCAGGTCCATCCACTTCTACGCATACTCTTTAAAACCTTCTCCCGATCCTAGAGACATACCCTGGAGTTGGGTACGTGTAGGAGCGAGGTCGGCATTATACTGATACTGCTTGTAAAAAGCAGTAGCCAACTCCTCCCAGTTATGAACCTTGGTTCCATCCAGCTGATAGAACCATTCGAGATGAGTCCCTGAAAGACTCTCCTGGAAGAAGTGGATCCACAAGTTTGTGTCCACAGTGTATGGTTGGATCTTCCGCACATAAGATCTGAGATGTAGCTTAGGGCAGGACGCCCCATCATACTTTGCGAAAGATGGTGCTTTGAACTTGTGTGGGATTACCACACCAGAAGATAGACCCAAGTCTCCGAAATCCAAACCAGGCACTTGTTGAATTTCCATGGCATTTAGACGGTCTTCCAATTGCTTGTACTTGTCTTCTGCCAGAGGATACTGCTCCTCATTAAAATCAGTCTCGTTGTCAGAGATCACCGGACTAGGAACTCTCCCCCCTGGGGACTGCCTTTCCCCACAGAAGAACCAGCTTGATCAACCTCATTCTGCAGTGTGTTACCAAACCTCCGGCCCGTGTTGAATAGTACAGTTCTCTTCTTCTTCTTCTTGACCAGCAGGGCCTTCAACTCCTCTTGACCTTGGGCCAAACTCATAATCAGCTCTTGGAATTGGGCGTTCTGAGCCTGGAGGGCCTTGATGGACTGCTCGGTAGATGATTCAGGGTTCATGATGCTGAAATAAACAGCGAAGAACATTAAGCAACCTGAAAAGAAGAGTACCTGTGATGCACATGATGAATGGAATGCGTATGATTTATGTTTTCAAGGACAATCGGGAATCAACTTTATAAACAAAAAGGAACACACTTCATTAGATTCAACTTTGAAATTTAAATTGTTCAACAGATTGCCCTTAGGCGTTACATAAAAGTGAAAATACTGAAAAGGGAAATAAAACTGTAAAAGAATATCCAAAGCTCATCATTGATCCCATGGTCTCCTTTTCTCAGTACGGATGTAGTCATTCAAGGCTCGCTCGTTCTCCAATTGCTTTGTCAGCTTCTAGATCTTCAATTCCTGCTCGTTGAACTTTTCCCGATAAGAATCTCGTTCTTCTCGCAGTTGCGCCCAAGACCTCTTTAGTGTATCAATATCAGTAGGTATCTGAGGAGGGAGAACAGTTGGAGGAGCCCCAACCTTATCAGGATATTCAAGGAAGATGGGTCTGACAGCTTCGTATGGCATACCTAACTTCTGAGCACGGATGCGGACCCATTTGTAGTAGGCTTCCATAGGTAGAGAAGTCTTCGGTCCCAACTCTTGTGGGTCAGCTTTGTGAATTCTGTCCCAAGCCTTGATGAACCTACGACGCAGCTCGTCACTATCTACCTGAAACTCAAAACTGATGTGAGGCACCAACATCTCATGAGGCCCTGCTCTTCTGGCTCTTCCGAACTGACGGAGAGCTAGACATGGATTATAAGAGATTCCTCCTTGGGTACCAATCAAAGGAACATTAGGATATTCTCCACAACGATCAATAATAGTTACCTCATCCAAACCCCTGAAAGTCCAAATGATGTCATTATCGGTGAGAGACATTAACCTATGAGCCCAACCTCTTCCTTCTTTGTTCTTCAGCACGAACTTAGGGAGGTGCGAAATAAACCACCTCACTAACAAAGGGATGCAACACCATAGAGTTCCTCGTCTTCGGGCAGTACGGGCATAGAGTTGTTGCAAGATATCACCCAAGAGAGTGGGCACAGGGTTCCGAGACATGAAGATCCTTATGGTAGTGATGTTAATGAAGTTATCAGGATTAGGAAACAAAACTAGACCATAGATTAAGAGAGCCAGAATGTCTTCATACGCCCTAAAGTCCAAGTCATTCCAGAAACTGTTAGCCTTACCAACTAGAAACTTGGCCAAGAAACCCTTAACTTTGCTTCTAGTCACCCAGTTGTCCATTACCTCCTTGTGGGTCAAAGGAAGAGCTGCAGCAATCTCCTCAAGCCTAAGAGTCTTTTCCCAACTAGTGTAGGGAGTCTGATCCAAGATAGGGATACCAAGCAAATCAGAGAACTCTTCCAGGGTAGGGATCAGCTGGAAGTCTTGAAAGGTGAAGCACTGGTACAGAGGGTCATAAAATTGGGTCAGGACACTCATCAGTTATTGGTCCCACTTTGCCGTGACTAAACTGAGAAGAGAACCATGCCTCTGGATGAAGGAAGTAGTATTTGGAATTCTGCTAACCAACTCTTCAAGAAACTCAGGTGGGTGAATAAAATTGAACCGGATAGTGTTCCTTCGCATAGGCATCATGATGTCCTACAAAATAGAGCAAAGGTGAAACCCTCTTGTCTTTGAAATGGTCAGTCCTTATGCAGGATGCATGCAATGTTTATGATGGCATGATGTTATGATAAGGCACACCACAAATATTCACAAAGGCAAACATGATAAGGCACACAAGTCACACAAGACAAGCCCTTAGAGTTTAAGCCAGCATGGGATCTGGGTATTACCCTCTTTCAGTTTGTTGGTTAAGACCTGTCCTATCAGAAGTAACCGGGTTCTAGAGGATCCCAATATCACTGACTACCCTCAATCGGTCATAACTCCAGCATCGCAATCTTTTCTTGCAGCCAGAACCATCACGAGAGTTTAGCCTCAATGGGCGTAGCATACTGCTACTGTTCTATTGGCCAAGTTGGGTCATTTAAGGTTCTAAGGTCGGTTGGTGCTTAATGACTCCTCAGAAGACCCATATTCTCCTCGTTGCGACACAAGGGATATCGGTACAGACCAAGGCGCCACACCAATGTAGCCACTGCTTCACCCATGTCGGTCTATGCCGGACAGGTCCCTCACAGCTTATGCTACCTAACAGGGTATCCCCAGATCCGGGTTAGGATCTATGTAACTCTGATGCAGCCCACAATAATAAAGCAAACAAGCACAACAATTGAAAACACAAGTGATCTTAGTCCTAAGGTACACCTCACTTATAAAGTTTCCCCAGCAGAGTCGCCAGTTCTGTGATCGGTGGATTTAGAACTGACTGTTTAACGCTGGTTCGCGAAATGTCGCGGAAGCAAGAGTCGCCACCGTCTTTTATTTTCTCCAACATGGACAGGACAAAAGCACAGCAAAATTCCTTATGAGATAGTTTCTCGGTTCGGGAGGTAGATTTATAGAAAGGGAAGGTGTTAGCACCCTTTCTATCCATGGTTATCCATGGGCTCTTAGATACTTGCTCATTGTGTTTTCAAAAGTGTTTGCTTTTCAATTGTGAGTGAGTTTGAAAAAGTTTCATTTAAAGATTTCAGAATGACTCTTGTATCAGTCCTCAAGAGTGTTTGAAAAATTGTTTTGAAAGCTTTTTGAAAGTGTCGGTGTGAAAAGAGTTTTGATTTGTTTTTTAATAGAGCAAGTATCTGTGAGTCATCTACCTACACTAAGGAATTAGGCTGTGTAAATGTCCTTAAGGTAGTGCCATCCCACCATTGAGAGATAGGTAGCACCACCGTTGGAGGTGTTCGGCTCAATTCGTTTGTAGGGACAGTGTGGTCACCAGAGCAACAGTAGGACACCTTAGAAGCTACCCTTATGCCCTTGATCCTTTTTAATCCGAGGCAACTGGATCATGGACATAAGGACTTACTAAAACGTCCTATACTCGACGACCACGTTTCGAAGGTAAGGCAACAGTGAGGCGTACCCTAAGACTTGTGTGTGAATTTGTGTGTTATTTTCATGTTTAGCAATTATCTTTGATCATGTCATGGTGAGCTACGAGTTATTTTTAGTTAGCCATACATTCTTTCATACCAAGTTAGCAGTTTAAGAGTGCGGAAATTTAAATGCGGAAAGATAAATCCTATGCTATTATAAGGCGCGGGTCTATACATCGCCAAATTACAAAGACCCGTTTGATAAAAATGCGGAAAGCAAATAGACCTAATTACTATTACATGGCTTGTGCAGTTACATAATATTCGAAAAGAAAATAAGAATAAATGCGCGAAAGAATTAAAGTTGAACGTTCGAGGGCGTTGGACCCTTTTGAAATTAAATTGGAATTAAAGCTAATTAATTATTAAATTAAAGAAAAGAAATGTTTTTTAGGTTTTTGTTTTATGAAAATAAAGAAAATTGAAAATCAAGAGAAACCCTAATTCTAATTTGTTTTTAATTATTAATGAAAAATATTAAAGTTTAACCTAATTTATTAAATAATTAATGTACATGTTTATTTACAAAAATATTTAGTAATTAATAATGATGAGAAAATTATTTATTAAAAAAATGAAAAGGTTAAAAACCCTAATTCTACCTATTTTAATTATTTAAGAAAAGATTAAAATTTTAACCCTAAATTAAACTAAATTAATTATTAAAGTTTATTTACAAAATAAATTAATGGTGAAATAATAATAATAATCAAATATATTGTATTCTTTTGATTTTTCTGTATTTTATATTATGAAAAGTCATTTTGAGTGAATTAAATAAAATAACTAAAGAAAACAATTAAAAGAATTAAAATTGAAAAGAGAAGAAAATAGAATACAAACATGGGGGGTGTCTGGCCCATTATGGAGGTTTTTTGAAGTGATTTTTGGCCCATCAGCGTAGAGCCCGTTTGCCCTTTTGGAATCACATGCTTGATGGTTGACCCAGGCGTATGATGGTCCTCCTTCTACAGCCTTTGGATTGATCATTCAGGCCATCTGGCAAGCCCACGCGCTAGGACGTATGGTGGGACATTAAGAGCATGCTGCATATGAATACGTTGAAACAAAAATTATGAAGCATATGGGGGACCTGGGAATCGAACCCAGGTCCCAGTACCTATAAGCCAACTCATCCACCAACTGAGCTAACACGTGCATTTGTAAGGTTAGTGGAACATAAATAATATAAAAGAAACGCACGCTAATGATATGGAACAAACAAAAACGCGCCAGATTTCAAACGCTCCAATCATCATAGGCCATGTTCATCTTCTTCCTTATTTTCCCTGTAATTATAAAACAGATAGAGGGGGTTTTAAACCCCCACTAAATAGAAACTATGAAAATAGCGATTAGAACATGGACAAATATAAAAAGGGCGCGAGGTATTGGTTTGCTTCGTCTTGATACCACGAATTCAATGGCATAGGTTTTAAGGTCTAATTTTTCCATATGAAGAAAGCCCCAATTTAGAGCTTCTGAAACCCTAAGTTCCAACCATGGCAGATTTGGATACACGCATCATTAGTTCAATTAAATATTACCAATAGCTTCAGAACATCATTGTTAGTGTAAAGCAACAAATAAAACATGTGAATAATGCATGAAAATTAGAAAACGATTGTGGACATATTCATGAAAAGTGTGACTCTGTTCTACCAATTCTTGGAGTATGGAGACTGGAAAACGGTTGCAATCGATTCCTAGCAATGTCAGGAACGTATTAGGATGCTTTTCAAGCCTTGAATCGTCCTGTAACTATGAGTTCAGTTTCCAAAATTTGGATGAAAAGTTGCAATTTGGTTATGGCCTCCTGAGCAGTTTTTCGTGTGTGCTTGAATAGGGTTGAGTTGTGCCTTTGTATCTGAACGTGATTAGGTCAAAAAACCAAGCCCATAGTCCATGGATTAATGATTTTGATATTTGATTTCCAATCATGTAAATCCAATCTTTTTTCAATCTTTTTGCCATGAAACTCTTGCCAATTGTGAAAGATATTGCCTTTTTGAATGTGAAACGAAATCTTTAGCACATAATGAGTGAATTTTCTGCACAAAAAGATTTGAAAAGTATTATTTGATATTTTTTCATATTTAAATCTAATTAAATGAATTAATAATAATAAAAATTCAATTAATTAGTCAAAAATAAGAAAATAAATCCCTTTGAGGTCAATGGGTCGTGCATAGCCTTTCGGTAATGATTCATGAAATAGATTGAGGCCCATTAGCATTTTTGAAGCCTTTTGTGCAAAGTTGACTTTTCAAAATTCCCAAAAATTTCCCAACTTCTCCAAGGCATATCTTGCTCAATTTTGAAGCTATGACCATGTTCTTGGACATTTTGGAAAGGTCTTGAAGTCCTCTAACCAATGCCTTTGGTCCCATGTCATTTTGATTTACCAATATCAAGTTATGGTCTTTGACTTAAAGTGCCTTTTTGTTGACTTTTGAAAATGACCTATAATGTTGAAATTGATAACTTTTTGTGAGAGCATTTCTTGGACTTGAAGTGTGAATATGAGTTGTAGGAAATGTCATTATCTTCAAAATGAGCTTTGTATGGGATTTTTCTGATAAACCATGAAGAAGTTATGTCCTGGTCAATTTGCAGTTGACTTTTCAGCTGTCCAAAAATAGAAACTTTTGCATCTTGAGACTTTTTGAGCCATACTTTGAGAATCATGATCAAGAATTGATCAAATGATGTTTGTGGCTTCAAAATAAGATGTTGACCAAAATTTTTGACTTTTGACTGTCAAATGACTATTTTGCCCCTGCAGTTGACTGTGAAGCATTTAGGGTTTTTGACTGTGCAATTTGATGTTGTGAGTCTTGAAACTTGGCATATGGATGCTTGACAATGTATGTAGGCATATGGGACTTGATTGGACCCTTGAAAACTTCAATTTCTTTGCCAGAACCAAAACCCTAATTTTGACTGTGTTAGGAGGCCATTGGACTGTGCAACCCTGGAGGGATTTTGAACCATGATCTTGGCAAATCTTGAAGAATATGGGAGGGCAAATTTTGGGGTACAACACTATGCAAGTAGAACCTTGGACCCTGCACAGATGAATTACGCAACAACGGAAAAAGAACTTTAAACTGTAGTCTTTGCACTAGAAAAATTTCGCTCCTACCTAGTAGGCGCAAAAATAATCATTTATACAGACCATGCAGCTATTAGATATCTCTTAACCAAGCAAGATTAGAAACCGAGACTATTGAGATGGATTCTACTTCTACAAGAGTTCGATTTAGAAATTAAAGACAAGAAAGGTATCGAGAACGTAGTAGCCGACCATTTATCCCGAATGGAGAGGCTGACACCAGAAGAGGTACCCATTAATGATGACTTCCCATATGAACGTCTGTTAGCTCAGATGGACTTAGGAGATGCCAGCGAAGAACCACCTGAATTGAGTCCAAACCAACTGCTTTTAGAACTTGACACACAAGCTGTTAGCCGTGATTCACAAGAAAGCCAAGATGCAATAAATAATGATATAAACAAAATCGTGGTCTCTGTCCGAACTAATCAAACCTTACCATGGTATGAGGATATAGCAAATTACTTGGAGGCCAAAATCCTACCCCCTGATTTGACTTATCAACAGAAGAAAAAATTCTTTCACGATTTGAAACATTACTTTTGGGATGAACCTTTACTATTCAAGAGAAGTGTCGACGGTATTTTCCGACGATGCGTCCCAGAAAACGAAATTGAAAACATTATTTCTCATTGTCATGATGCCCCTTACGGAGGACATGCAAGCACATCAAACACATGTGCCAAAATTTTGCAGTCTGGTTTCTATTGGCCAAATTTATGGAAAGATGTGCACATAGCCATCCTTAACTGCAATCGATGTCAACGCACTGGAAACATATCCAGACACGATGAGATGCCTCAGACTGGCATTCCACAAGTCGAAGTCTTTGATGTATGGGAAATATACTTCATGGGACCATTTCTATCCTCATTCTGTAACAAATATATACTCGTGGCTGTAGATTACGTTTCGAAATGGATCGAACCAATAGCTTCTCCAACAAACGATGCTAGAGTCGTGATTAAACTCTTCAAGAACATTATATTCCCAAGGTTTGGTGTACCCAAGCAAGTCATAAGCGACGATGGCTCCCACTTCATATCCAGAATCTTCGATAAACTCCTAACTAAATATGGGGTGAAACACCGCGTAGCAACACCATACCACCCCCAGACAAGCGGACAGGTGGAAGTCTCAAATTGAGAAATAAAACAAATATTGGAAAAAATTGTTGCCACGTCAAGAAAGGACTGGTCGGCTAAGTTACCTGAAGCACTATGGGCTTACAGGACGGCGTTCAAGATGCCAATCGGTACAACACCCTTTAAACTCATTTATGGTAAGTCATGTCACCTGCCAGTGGAAATTGAACACAAAGCTTATTGGGCAATAAAAACATTAAACCTAAGCTACACTGCGGCAGGTGAGAAAAGGATCCTCGACATTAAAGAACTGGAAGAGCTAAGATTAGACGCATATGAAAATGCGAGGATCTACAAAGAAAGGACGAAAAAGTGGCACGACAAACGAATCTCAAGTAAGGAGTTCAATGAAGGAGTTGTAGTTCTCCTATTCAACTCTCGTCTAAAACTTTTTCCCGGGAAACTCCGTTCACGATGGTCTGGAACCTTCGAAGTGACCAAAGTTTTCCCCAGTGGTACCATAGAGATTAAAAGAAAGTCCACGAACCCATTCTTAGTAAATGGCCAACATTTAAAACATTATTACAGCATTGAAAACAAGGACTACACCACGAGCTTAACACTATTAGAGCTACCACCCGAATTAGGAAACAAATTCACGTCTAAAACCATTGTCAAGCTAACGACATTAAACAAGCGCTGTGTGGGAGGCAACCCACAAGTTTTTCATTTAATTTCTTCAAATATCTTTTTATATTTTTATTTTGCATTTTTATTTCGATTCCCAGATTTTTTTTGTTTCTTTTTCTTTCTTTCTCCCGTTGCATATTTTATTTATTTGCATTCTTCTTTTACAAAATTTTAGTACCGACTCACATGAACTTACAAGATAAACTCATTTATGGATACTATCACCTTCGCCACGGAGGCCCAGCAGCAGCGGTATGAGATACTGGCTCAGCTCCAGATGAGCATGACTACTTATGTGCATGATCCCATGTTGACAGTTTTAGGCATCAGGGATAGTGTATGTTTTTTGTTCAACCAGATAGGATGGGAAGGATTCCTTGCCCATAAATACCCTACACATCAAAACCTCACCTTAGAGTTCTTGAGCTCACTCATTTATAAACCCACCCAAGGCCTAGGGCGTAGTAGGGGACAGATGTCCTTCAGATTATTTGGCTTCACCCACCATTTTATAGCCCGTCGTCTTGTTGAGCTGCTAGGATTCCCTAGTTCTATAGATGCCTACATGGAAACCCAGGAGGATGACTACCTTAATTTTGAACTTAACCACTTTTGGAGGGATATAGCGGGCCAATACCCTGAGGACCCTGACCACCTAGATGCAACTGAGATCCATAACCCTGCAATTAGGTATTTCCACCACATATTAGCTTTCACCCTTTTTAGAAAACCTATAAATAGACTCTCAGTTTCTAGGGATGAGTTATTCATTATTTACTGTGCTTTCCAGTCTAGAACCGTCATTGGTGCATCATTTATGATCGCCAACATGTTTGCTATAGCTCAGTGTACCCATGGACCTATCTGTGTCGGCGGGCTAGTCACTATGGCCGAGGCCTTAACCCTGCGGTCATCTTTATCACGCCTTACGCCGTACGGCAGATACTATACCATGGATATCCCCTTCTGTTTTAACATATCTTTAATTGGTAACCTCGACCCACCTCACTTTCAGTTGCTGGTACGAAATGACCCTGTCTATTACTTCCTCTTGCCTAGCCCTGAGAACACAAGTGTCTATACTAAGAAAAATTGGCTTTATAACCTAGAAAAGACAGATGAACATGACCCTGAGAGGGAGGAGAGCGACCCGTCCACACCTACCGGTTACCATGACTATACTCCATCAGAATACCCTACACTTTCCCTTGTTACCGAAGTTGTCGATGTCCCTATGGTTGATCATGCACATGCTATCACGACACTGTAGTCAGATGTTACTACGCTCCGAGGAGAGCTCACCACTATTAAAGATAATATCAGCACACTACGGCGTGACTTCTTTCATTTCATGGATGTCGTCACAGAGCAGTTTGATCATATTTATAAGCATCTACACGCTACTGCCCCACCTCCAGGAGGTCCTAGTGCTCGATAGTTTTGTTTCTGTGCCACCCCAGTGAGGACACTGTTTGTTCTCAGTATGGGGGGGGGGGGGGGGGGGGTTCATTATTATTCTTAATACTCATTATTGTTTTATACTCATATATTTCGAATACTTTGTTACTTTCGGTTCTAAAAATTTCAAATTTCTATTTATCTATTTATTTCATATTTATCCATTTACTTCAAATTTATCTTTTTATTTCACAGTATTTATTTATTTTCATTTACATTTCATACTTTGCAATTTCGATTATTATTTATCTTTATTTAAATTGTTTCTTATTTATTTATTTCGACTATCATTCCTCCAGTTCTACTATGTGCCACTAACTATTCACATAGATAAATATCCCTTGCAATACTACTCAAACTATATGAATAAATTAATTAATCAATTCCCTCTTCACTACACGCGATCAAACAAAAGACATGCACGCACCATTACACCCTGACGGACGTCAGGAAGCATGTGACGAGCGTCAGAGCTTGTCTCTTTGACCCTGACGAACGTCAGGGAACGCGTGACAAGCGTCAGAGCCTGTCTCCCACGTTTTCTCTTCCCGTGACCGTTGAACCACATTGAAACTTGAAAGAAATTTTGTTTTAAAACCCCCAATACCCCATTTACTCCATTCATCCTTAACTTCCATAACCTCTCATATCCATAATTCTCCCATAAACCTCATTCAATTTCCTACTCAATAAAAACCATCTATATAAACCTTTCTCCCATCCCTTAGTTTTCATCACTATCACCCACCTTCCATCTCTTCATCACAAATACATTTTTCTTCTCTATCAAGTTCAAAATCATGGCCGCCCGAAGGAATCCACTAAACCAACTCGAACCCGACATGCGACATCTCATGCTCCGACAAGGAGAAGTAGGTGAACTTCAAAAGGAAAGGTACATAAAATTCCATCGTCGAGGGTTGACATCCATGAGGTTCGTCGACAACAACTGCTTGCAATAATTGGGGTTGCAAACCCATATGCAAGGCTTGCTGAACAAAGCTGGCATGAGCTTTATTAGCACGATGAACACACTAACCTACGAAGCTCTAACGTTGGAATTCTTAAGTTCCTACACCTATCACACTCGCGATGATACCGACGCACACCTAACGGGAGCCACTCAATTTCAAATGTTCAACCGAGAGTACACACTCAGCCATGAAAATTTGAGCGACATATTTCATTTTCCCCGTGGAAATAATGTGCAATATCGTATCCCCCCGGAATTGGATTGGAATGGAAGTGCATACGCACTATGGGAGAGAATAACCGGTGAACCAAATGTTATTCTCGAAGCACGTTACGCCTCTCACATTCACAACCCAAACATTCGCTTCTTACATCGAATTATGGCAAACACAGTGTTCGGAAGGGCAAACAACAACAAAGTCAACACTAAAGAGTTGTATGCTCTTCACTGTACCTTTTCACAAGACCTCTGTCTTAATCCCGCTACTTTAATGATGGTCCATATTCAAAACCTTGTTATGAGAGACGGGACTATGCCTTTTTGTATCGGAGGCATTGTCACCACAATCGCAGTTCACCTGAACTAGGGAGAAAGGATTCAACTCCTACCTCCGCTGCCAGCAGTTTATATGGATATTGATAACTGTAAAGCTGGCCGCCTGATCAAAGTACGAGAAGCTGGAGGGTACTATCTAATGGTTAAGAATGCAAAAGTTCGTAGCGTAATCATGTCGAATCACAATCGTACAAATTTGGGCAATCCGGATAATTGGCTTTACAACCTGAACGCTCCAGAACCCAGAGAAAATGAGAAAGGAAATCAAGGTGAGGCCAACAACGCTGCCGCTGATGAAATCAAAGAAGAATTAGAGCAGCAAGAGCCCCAACCACAACACGCCAACAATCCTGCCACCATCAATGCAATCTATGCTGCAATAATGCAGCAAAACCAGTTGTCCACTCAATGCTACCAGAGCCTCGAGACGCGCCAAATTGAAATGATGAATCTCATGCAATAAATGCAGAGAGACCAAAATGACTACACTCGCAGGCATGATCAAAGTATGCTGGAATTCACCGCAGGAATGACGGAAGATATGCGAGCCTTAACACTTCGTGTTGATGACTTGCATAATGTCATTTCTCAGAGGAATGAAGGCGAACCTTCCAGACACGGTGAGCAAGCACATCGAAGAACGAGGACACGTGGCAGATTCTGAAGACAAGAGGAGGAAGAATGATTCTCTAGTTTCCATTTCCCCTTTCCATCTTCTGTCAATACATTGAGGATAATGTATGATTCAAGTATGGGGGAGGAAGCATTTCCCTTTTCTAGTAATTTTTATTTTCTTTGTAATTTCCCTTCCGTTATCTCTAATTCAATAAAAAAAATTTATCAAGTTATCTATTGAAGCAATCTGTGTTGTTCTTTTAGACTCCCCTTTCTTTTTGAGCCCTATAAAAAAAATTGACTCACTCGACAAGTACATAGACTGCAAGATCTTTAATCGTCAGGAATTGTGGCAAGATTAAGCGAAATTTCTACCGTCTAGACATTTTACAACCCTAGAGTATGATAGATCAGTTCAAGTCCCTATTATTCCAACACCCTGAGTTTAGTCTTTGTAGTAACCCTGAGTAGTTTACATTAGCAGTCAGCACCGTCTTAAACACAAACTACGCAGGAATTCGATGAATATAAGTGGATGATATAATATTTTAGCAAAATGTTGCAAGGAAACACACCAATTAAATTGGACGTTCCTTACCCGATCGTCTAATCCAAAGGATGTAAACCTTACAAAGTAACATGAAAAATCATTTGGTAGATGGTTCAGGAGCATCTGGTACTGAACTCGGTAGGGCAGGTTACGATCTGATCCCCCGCATCCAACCATTGAATTGAAAAAGGTTACCACATTACTGTGCCAGAAACCTCTAAGGTTTAAAAAGGATCATAACCACTAACCGACTGTTCTGCTATGTGTGTGCAAAGATAAAGGGCTTAATGTGATTGCGCTAGAATTAAAAGGGCAAAACAAGACAAATACTCGAGGTAGGCTATGATAGGACCTGTAACTAGTTTACGTAAAATGGGATTGTCTAGTGTCACTGCCATAGTAATGGAGCATGAATCGAGCCATCAATTTTCTGACAAAAACACAACGCAACTATATATTAGTTGATCTGAGTCATAACCGTGCATCTGATCATGTATAAAAAAACATCGTACTTAGCATTTGCTTGAGGACAAGCAAAGTTTAAGTATGGGGGAGTTTGATGACACACAAAAATGTGATATTTCTGGCTTGATATACACAAAATATTTCTCATACTTTAGTTTAAATTAAATTATTTTATAGATATTATGCAGGTATTTTTCTATTTTTGCAGATATACATTAAGCTGAACACTTTGGAAGAAATAAAGAAAAAAAGGTGCAAAGATAGCAAAAAGGGCCAAAAGAGAAGAAATCAGCTTAAGCCCATCAAGCATGTGAGCACGTGGACCACCATGAAGAAGACCCCGAAGATCGTCAAGGAGAGTTGTCGCTCATCACGCAAAGAGATGGACCAAGTGACCATCGTCACTTGGACTTGACGAACGTCACAAGGCCACTTTCTCCCTCTTGACCACGTATCCAACGGAAGGAAACCAATTCAAAACAAATCCAACAATCACCCTATATTATCTGATCCACTCATTCAAAGCATGAAGAACGTAACTACTTTAGTGGTCCTATTATTTCTCAAAGGAACACAAAGTGTTCCTACATTACCGAGAACGAACTTATCACACAAGGGTTATAAATAGGACCTTGGACCATACGGACAGGGGAGTTCTTTTTTGGCAGAAACTTTGGAGAATTCATTTTTACTTTTAGCAAATATTCTTTAAGCATTATTTATTTCCCAGCAATTTCTATATTTCCTCTAGCATTATTTTTATCGTACGGTTACATATGTTCTCCGATCGAAGCAAAGCCTACAATTTGTGCACGAGTGCTTCTATATCCAGAATTATTACCAGGTTTATGTTTATGAGTTTTTATTACTTGTAATCAATATAATCATGTTTATTTTCGTATGTCTCTGGAATTATTCTGTGATTTGGTCTGATTTTATGTCAGGCTAGAATTCGTATACCGGTAAGTAAGGTCACTTAACCAAGGGATCGAGTGGCTTAGTTGGGATTATTTTTACTACAAAACCTTCTTTTCTGGTCTAAGTTACTATTTTTAATCATCAAATTGTTTTGTTACGAAAGTAAAGAACAGATAGAGGTTAGGGTCAATAAAGCGGAAGCTTGAGACCTTTTAACTAGACAGTAGTAATTAGGCATTAGCTTAAAACACAGCGGAAGCACTTTAAAGTTAATTAATATTTTATTTAGTTTTCAAAAGTTGTTTTTAACTCCTGCGGGATGGCGGAAGCGTACGTTAGGACTTAACTGCATAGCCTAGATCAACAAAACGATAGTGTGAGACGAGGGTTTTTAAACTAAATAAGTTTTACTGAAAGCTGTTTTGAAAATATAAAGACACCCAACCGATCGCTAGTTCCCGAGGTTTGACTATTGCATACTGGTAGTTACGCTCATTGATTATTAAAAATCCAACTTAATTTAGTATTTAGTTTTCCCTACAACCCAATCAAACATTCATTAGCTTTAGATTTGCGAAGTAACAATAGAAGATGGTAGATCGATTCATCAGTCTCTGAGATTCGATATCTTTTAAAACTACATGATAAGACTGTGCACTTGCAGTCCGAATCATTGGATACCTAAGTATAATCCCGATCAAAAATATGCACTCACAAGAAGTTATGAATTTTGACATTATAGGTCATTTTTGAAAGTCAACAAAAACACCTTTTTTGTCAAAGCTTCTAACCTCAGAATGGAATGTCAAAATGCGATGAGACCAAAAGGGTTGGTCAGAGGACATCTCAAGATTTCTAAAAAATCCAAGAACACTTCCAAAAGTTCAAAATTGAAGAAGTTATGCATTGTTGAAGTTGAACTTTTTGGCAAAATTGCCAAAAGTCAACTATCCCCAAAACTTCAAATTTTTTCAAATGGGCCCATTCTTTTTCACTTGTTTTGAGTTTGCATTATTGCCCACGTGCTCTAGCATTGGCCATGTGTCCATTTCATATTTTTATTAATTATTTTGATTTTTATTTGAATTAATTTGATTTAAATCAAATAAAATCTAAAGCATTGATAACAAAGGATTTTTTGGTTATTTCAGGCTCCAACTACAGCTAGCACTGCAATCAAACTCGTATCAAGGTAATTATGCACAAGGAGATTGGATTTAGGTCAAATTTGGAAAGCTTTAATGGAGGATAAAATCAAATATCAAAATCATCAATGGAGGAAGATTTGGACAGAATTTTTTACCCTAATACATTGTGCATTACATAAGGAAGCGAGACACACAGAAATAAGGGTTAGAGATCAATTGGAGAGCAAGAACCAAATTGGCAAAAATCAAGAAAAAGTGTGACTTTGAAATCAATCATAGAGGCAATTTCAAGGCCTGGCAAGTGTTTCAATCTCTTCCTAGCAATCACCATAAGCGAAAGCAAGCAGAACCAGACATTTTCAGACCCTCATACGCGCTGTAAGTCATTTGTAACATTGCCCTGTTCTTGATTTCGTAATTTGTAATTTAAGCATGGTTTATATGAATTGATAGCATATTCTGAATCTACAAATCATTTTCAAGCATTTGGTATTATTCAATTGCATTTCCATGACCTGTAACGAGACCCACCATTTTTAGGGTTTCGTTTTTTTTTTGGGTTTTTTGTTTCAGGAAAAATCAGCCTTAATATCGACTATGGTTGTGATCAGTAAGTTGAGAAAAACTCAACCATGTTCTTAGAATACGTTTACATGGCCTATAGTGGATTTTGGAAAAATCTTGGTTTGTAGTGACGGACATTTTTCCGTGGGTATAGCTTTTAGGACTTTTAGCAACGGATAGAGGACAGGGATGATGAGTTTTCGTCAGTCCATTAGCTCGTTCAAACGTCTGTGCGCGTTTTTGTTTTCCTGGCCATTAATCTTGTTTTATTATATTATTATTTATTTGTGTTATATTAACAAAAGGAAACAAGTGGTGTAGTGGCTACAAGGGGAACGTTCAAGGCGTTGAAGGCTGGAGGTCAGGGGTTCGATCCCTGCCTCCAGCATTTGCTATTTTTCTTAACAATTTCAGGTAATCATGTGCGTGTTCAAGTCTGAGATCCACCATGCTCATCCCTCCTCCATGTGCCAGATGGCCAGGTGGCCAGATCTGGTGGTCAAGCTTGGAAGGCGTACCATAAGCCAGTCAACGCGCGTGTATGGGATCCCAAAAAGTCAATTGCATCAGCATATTTGGGCCAAAATAATTGCTTTCCACACCTCCAAATCTCATGCCCAATTCTCTACTTTCTTTATTTTGCTTATTTTCATTTATTATTTTATTAGTTTTAATTAATTTCTAACCAATCAACAAATTTTCTTTTTTATCAAAAATCACCAAAAAATATTTTTACCCCAATTAAAATTCAAAAATTTTATTTTTGTTAATAAATATTAACTAACCAATTAGGTTTTTAATTCTAGAATAACATTAATTTATTTTGTAAATAAATAAAATCAATTAGAAATCATTAGGTTTTAACATAACTTAATTATTTTATTGTCTTTCCTAAATTAACCAAAACTCCAAAAAACATGTCATTAATTATTTTATTTTTTTTCCATTTAATTAATTTAATAATTAATTTAGTATTTAATTTAGGACTTAATCTCTTTCCTTAAAATAAAAACAAAAAAACATTTTCTTTAATCAAAAGGGTCAAAACCCTAATTTCGAATTCGATCCAATTTTCTCGCGTGATTTATTTTCCCTTGTTCAATTATTGATGTATCTTCCCCCGGCTTGTAATAGTTTTAAATAGGACATTTATTATTTTTACCGCTTTATTTAATTTTCAAAGGGTTGCTTTTGGCGAAGTAAATACCCGACGCCTTGTAATAGTTAGTTTAATTTCTGCACTTTAATTTCTGCTAATTATAACTGCTAGATGTTTGATAATAGGGTTTGCATGATAAGACTGAATGCTTAATCTTAAAATCAATTAGATCACCCTAAACATGTGCAAAGATAAAAATAACTGAAAACAACACACTCGCACATGCGCACTCCTAGGGTACACCCCACTTGGTTGCCTTCGTACGCGGTCATTGAGTATAGGTCATTTTAGAGGTCGTCCTCTTGTCTAAAAGATCATAGTTGCCTCAAAATGGTTGCCTCAGATATTATTGCCTCGAACAAATGATCTAAGACATTAGGGTTACCGCTAAGACATTCTAACATTGCTTTAGTGACCGCATGTCCCTCTTTCGAATTGACCCTCAAATTCCAACGACGGTGCTACCTACTCACTAATAGTGGGATAGCATTGTCTAAAGGAAATTAACATAGAACGATTCCTTTTTTGAGTAGGTAGATAGTTCTTAGATACTTGCTCATCCAAAACAAAACTTTTTCACACTTACACTTTTACAAACAAGTTTTCAAAAACACTTCATTACACTTTTAAGCAAGAGTTAAATCGAAGTTAAAATAAAAACTTTTCAAAACCCACAAGCACAAAGAAAATATTTTGAAAATGATGAGCAAGTACCTAAGAGCCCGTGGATAACCACGGATAGAAAGGGTGTTAATACCTTCCCTTTCTATAATCTACCCCCCGTACTCAGAAATAATCTCGAAAAAGGAATTTTTCTGTGCTTTTTTCCTTTCCTTGTTGGATAAAATAAAATTCGGTGGTGACTCTTGCTTACCGCGACATTTTGCGAATACAAACGCAAAACGTAAACCAGCATTCCAAAAAACAGTCAGTTCTTCCCACTGTATCACACCTGATATGGTGAGATCTATTTCCCCTCTGCTGCAGGTAAAAAAATAGTTATGGCAATCGATTTCCCTGGTTCAGGAAATCGATTTCCTACGTGAAATCTCTGATTTTATTTTGTTTTTAAAACACATCATCTTTAACCTCTATCTTCCAAAAATGGAAAATAACTCATTTCTCAACCAAATGCAAAAATAAAGATCAAAGTTGCTTAGTTCTCACAAGGATTTCAAAAATATAAACATCATAAATTAATACGGGTTATAGCTCATGAATTTTTGATAAGGCCAGAAGATCTAAAAAATTTTCAAAGTTGAATCAAATGACACACAAACTTAAACAATGGTTATTTTCATAGGAATCCAGATCACACCAATCATATGAACATAAATTTATTAATAATGAGTGCAAATGGTAGCTTAAACTATGAGTTCAAAGTTAAGAAAAATTTACCGAACAAAATGAGTTTGTTGCCCCTTTAAATGTGATTACAGTAGCAAATGGATGATCCTATTACCTTCCTTGGACCTTATTGTACCAGAAAATTTTCCCTCCCATTTTTCAAGACAAGTTGGTTCAAGATATCTTCTCATGATCCTAAGGTTCTCAAACACTCAAGACTACTCAAGAATGACCAGATGAACCCTCCTCCTAAGCAGTGACCTATAATTAAGGTTTTGGTTTTCTCAGGGAAAATTGGACTCCTAATGCCTAAAATGGACTTCATGGTTTCTCATATGCTTCAAAGTATCCTCATGCCAAGTTTCAAGCCTTGCAGCACAACTTTGCCCAGTCAATTGCTCAAATGATTGAAAATCAACTATATTGGACAAAAAGTCAACATTGGTCAACTTACAGTCAAACCTCGAGATTTTTGGTCAACATTAACATTTTGAAGTCATATTAATCATTTGATCAAGGGTTAATCATGATTCATCAAGAAAAGTCAAGACATGTTCGAAAATTTAAAAGCTGCCTAATTAGGGTTTTGGCCATTTCTTTAGACGAAGTCAACTGAACTTTGACCAAGCATAACTTTCACATACTTCATCAGAAAATTCTCAACCAAATCCTATCTTGAAGGAAAATCAATTCTCTACAACTCTTTCTCTCTAAGCTCGAGTCCCAAAAATGCTTCATCTGAGAGATATGAGCCAAAACATTACAACTCATTTTAAAAGTCAACAAAAAGACACTTTTTGTCAAAGCAATTTACATGAATTTAAAATCTTCAAATGGAAAATGACAAACATGAAAGTTGTATGGTACATCTTGAGGTTTCCAAAAAGTCTAAGATCACCCTCATATGATAAAAATTGAGTGAGATATGATTTGTGCAAGTTGGGCAATTTTGAGAAAATGCATTAACTCCAAATTGAGCAAATTTATAATTTTGGGCTATTGGGCCCAAGTTTTCAGGTCCAAACGTGTTCATAACACATTAGAGAACCCCTAAACCCATTCATATATTTTTTGTGATTTTTATTTCTTTTATTATCATTTTATTCAATAAAAATAAAAATAAATCAAATAAAATATCCACTAAATAATGAGAAGCGCATGGATCTATTTTTTGGATCAAATCATGAGTCCAAAATATATCTTGAAGCTGAGGAAACCGTGCGAGGATAATTGATACATGATTGAAGCAAATTTATCAAGGTTTACACAAATTCCAAATCAAATATTTTCACCGTGAATTATCAATATTTGATACAATTTTGTTAACCTAAATCCATGTCCTATAAATACACAAGACATTCATGCACTAAGACCACGAAAAAAGGCTGTCTACAAGAACTCTCAAAAATCTCAAAATTTCTCAAACTAAGGCAAACATAAAACCCTATTTGAAGCCTCCTGCAATCGAAATCAAGCATTCCTGAAGTTCCCAAGATCACTATCAAACCAAGAAGCAAGCTTGTCCACGCTTGGAATTGTTCATTCAAGCCCACCGATTTTAGTAAAATTTCTCGATTACAAACTCTTAATTCTCACGTTATAAATCGTTTATAAGCACTCATACATGTTCATACTGATGTTTGGAATGTTTTAGAACCATTTCTTTTAAGTTTTGATGCAGGGATAAGAAAACGCCATTGTTAGGGCGTGAAACTCTGGCTTCATCGTATCTCCCTTTACAGGTGTTTTTAGGCTAAATGGAGGGCACCACTGAGTTCACAGACCCAATTTAGGGGGTAGGCTTAATCTCATGTTTCAAATCATGCTATTTTGCAGGATGAGGTTTTTGCCAACCGGAGAAGAAGGTGGTCAACCACCGTGTGTGGTGGTTTGACCCTCCATGGCTGCGTGTCATCCCTATATTTATCCATTTGAATACCTGGACCCTACTCATATGCGCATTTTGTGTTTTCTGATTTTTAATATTCATGTTTATTATATAATAATTTATTGTTAATTGAATAACATATAAACAACATATCTCAGTTGGCAAGAAGGCGCACATGTATCATGAAGGGTATGGGTTTGATCCCAGCTTTTTGGCATTATTTTGTTTGAGTTTCCAAACTAATGTGCAGATTAAAATATCATGATTGACTTTTATTCCGTATCACAAACAATCAACTAGAGCAGTGGCAAGAGGGAATGTTGTTAAGATCAAGGGCAGGTGTGATACGGTGGGAGAACTGACTTGAGGTTTTTCGTTTGTGTTCGCAAATGTTTCGGTTTAGCAAGAGTCGCCACCGACTTTTTATTTTATCCAAAGGAAAGGTCAAAAAGCACAGGAAAGACCTTTGAGATGTTTTCTTGGGTTCGGGGGGTAGATTATGAAAAGGGAAGGTGCAACCACCCTTTTCATCCATGGTTATCCATGGGCTCTTAGTTACTTGTTTAGATCACTTGCTTTGCTTTTCCAATTGTTTGAAATGGTGCTTTTGTGTGTGGTTTTGAAAATGTTTTGAAAAGAGGCCATCGTTGTGGCAACCTTTGTAATGATTCTTGTTTGAATGTATACAAAGGTGTATTTGTATTTTAAAAAGATGTTTCAATGTTTGAAAGTTTGAAAGTTTGTTTTGGGAAATGTTTTGAAATTGTGTTGTGAGGTGTGTTTGAAAATATCAAGGATGTTTTTGCAAGTTTTGATCAAGTAACTAAGAGTTGTCTACCCTATTTTACTCAAAGATCTTTCCTATACATTTTTAACCCTTTTGACAGTGTTGTTTTACAATTGCATTTGGTAAACAACCTTGTATTAGGATGTTAAACGGGACAGACGCGGGTCATCATATTGACCATGATAGCAATTGTGCTAAGTATCTTTAGCAATTTTTTTGAGGGACTAGATCATTTTATTTAGGCAACCAAGATAGCGTCATTGAGGGACTATGATCTTTTGTTTTGTTTTTGTTTTGCTAAGATACTCAACATGCATAACATGGCCATTTTCAAGGCAACAAGTGGATGAAACCCTAGGGGTGCAAGTGTGCATTGTGTTGTCAATTTACATGCTTTTTATCTTTGTATTAGTCAAGCTATTTGTTTGATTTTGGATTTTTGCATACAAACCCTAATCTCTATCATGGCATATTTGTAAGCATAAAGCACGCGAAATAAATCTACATTATTACAACATTTGATATGGGGAGAGGGATACAATTTTTGAATGGTGATTATTTTGCAAGAAATTAAAACCCTAATTTTACTATTACATCCAAATTGAATAAATGGTACAAATAAATAAATTGGCGATAATTAAACAATTTAAATATAAGTATGCAAAATATTATGAATATGAACAAAATGTTTTTTTGTTTATTTTTTATGTATGTAAAAAATATTTAGTGTATATATAAAAAGGAAATAAAAGATTATTATATTTTATTTATTAAGGGTAAAACCCTAATTTTCTTTTAAGAAAGTATATATATATATATATATATATATATATATATATATATATATATATATATATATATATATATATATATATATATATATATATATATATATATATATATATATATATATATATATATATATATATATATATATATATATATATATATATATATATATATATTATTTATTTTATGTACAAGGAAATAAATATAAAAATATACAAATATTTTAAAATAATAATAATATATGAGAAAATATTATTTAAATATATAAATACTAAAAAAATATATTATATATTGTTTACAAGCTTTTATTTGAGAAAATAAATAGTATATCTAATTAAAAATTATTTTCATGTTAGAAAAATAAAATAAAATATAAAAATAAATGTGAAAATTTATAAAATATTTTTGGTATTTTTTATGTATAGAAAATAATAAAATAAAATCAGAAATGAAAAATAAATACAAAAATATAAAAATATGAAGAAATAGGCCAGAGGGTGCAGTCAGCAAGGCAGGGGGTGCAGAAAGTGAGCCAGAACCAAGCCCAGCCCAGCCCACTTGGACTTTATCTTCAACCTTTGTCAAAAACAAAACACGTGCCCTGTACAAATTTCCAGATCCTGCATACGTGCTCTAATGCAAAAACTCATAACATCAATGTTGTAGCATTTTTCAAGACGAATCCAACCATGTAAAGAACTCATTCTAACTCTCAAAGACCAGAGATAGGTTCTCTAGCCCTAAATTCTAACCTAATTTTTTCAGGAAGTTCATGAATTAAATTCCCTTAACACGTTTAACTTAAATGAAAACTGAGCATATGTACAGATTCAGGGCTATGAGTACTACATTTTTTATTCACAAACTTAAGCCTAATGATTCCTAAATAGAGAGATAGGAAGTTAATAAAAACCTGTTTTAGTTGGAATCGTGTATGGCAATGTGGAGCTTTTCAGTGAGGCCTGAGTTGTTTGGGAGCTTGCTTGAACTTCCTCTGACCTTTCCTAATGCCTAGTTGTCCTTGAATATGCTTGAACAAGCTTGTAGAACTCAACCTGCACAAGCTGAAAATAGAAATGGTAAACCTTGTAAAGGGAGTTACAATCACTCTTCAATGGTTAGGATAGCTTGGATATGTTATATGGAATGTGTTTGAACAAGTTTGAGGCAAAACGCACGAGGGATTTTTGCTATGGAAGTCAAACTGCAGGGAGTGCCCTGTTTTGCCAATGGAAGGTGATTTTGTGTTTTGGAAGGCTTCAGGACTCAAAGGCTCGTGTTTTAGGTTCAATACAATGTGTGAAAATTGTCTCAAAAGCTTGCAGGAGTTGGTTCTCTCAGATGTTCAAGTTGTAGTGTATTTGACAAGTTTCTTGTATTTTAAGCAAAAGCAAGCAATGATGCAAGACAACCCTGTACAGGCTATCTATCAGCCTGCACTTTTTGATCTTGGCCCCCTCAATTTGTGGATATTGTGTGTTGTACCAGATCTTGTTCAAGGCTCAAGAGATGTGGTTTGACATAAAGCAATTTTGACAAAAATGGCAATGTTGCCTTTTTGCTATTTTAGGATTAATTTTTGTGTAATCCTCCCATGACCAAAACAAAGCCTTAAACCAATGGATTTGCATTTAATTATTGAGTATGTAAGGGTTTTGGGACCTGTAATCCAGTACAAACAAGGCTGATTAGAGTTTGCAACTTGTATCAATATGAACATGCCATGGATCAAAAGTGATTTTTTGCCAACTTCAAGCCTTCGATTCTCCATAACCACAAATGATTTTAGAGAGTTATTGGACTTTTTAGAAAGCTTGCAATATGCTTTACATTACATATTTGAAATGAATTTGGATATTACAAGTGGAACTATGTGAAAAATGGTCATGAAGATAGGTCAAAATCCTGCCTAAACTAGGGCAAATTTCACTAAGTTAAAAGTTTGATGGACCCTTGTTCCAAAAATCATAACTTGAGATCCAAGTTTCTTTTGGGAAAAATTTGTGAATCAAAGTTGTAGAATTTTGGGAGAAATACAACTTTCATGTTGGAAGTATTGTTTTAATCCAATTGCATCATGGTGAAAATATTGGGCAAAGTTGGGAAAAAATAAGAAAATTTCATAACTTAGAAAAATTCTAAGTTATGAAATTTTTCAATTTTAAACCCTAATTTGCAAAATTAGGTTTCTTGATGAACAAGTTTCATGTTTTTACATATCTTGATGAAAAATGACCCTTGGCACTTGATTTTGACCAAAAAGTCAAAGTTTGACTTTTTAGTGTACAGTCAAATTTTGATCAGTTGACTGGAAAATTCATCTGTCAATCCAATGCATTTGAGATCTTTTGAACCTTATGAATAGGTCAAGATGATGCCATTGAGTCCTTGAATCCATGCTTGAACCCAATTTGCCATTGGCTAGGTCAAAAGTCAGATATTGCCCTTCTGCAGTCAAAACCCTAAAAATGACCATTTTGCCCTTTTGATGATCTGACCAAATTTCTTGAGGAATTATGGTCCAAACTTGATCAAATGGTTCATATGAGCTTATAATATTGATGTGGATCAAAAATTGTGAGGTTTGACTGTAAATTGGCCATAGTTGACTTTTTCCCTAATACAACTGATTTTTAGGTTAACTGTCCAATTGACTGGGCAAAAATTTGATTCAAGGCTTAAAACTTGGTAGAGGCAATCTTATAGGTCCAACATGAAGTATGAAAGTCACTTTGAGCATTGGAAGTCTTAAAATCCCTGTGCAAACTCAAACCCTAATTTAGGTCATCAATGCAAGAAGATGTCTTGAGCAGAGCAAAACCCTAATCCTGTCTGGAGTTCAATGAGTCTTGTGAGGGGAAATCTTGATGAAATAAGAGGGAAAATTTTGGGGTACAACAGCTGCCCCTGTTCAATCTTCTTGAACCTGAAGAGTTAGATTGGCGAGTTTCCCTTTCGTGACTCGAAGGTAAAAGATGATTGGACACTAGAGTGCCCATAAATTTGCACTCGTCAAAATGTAGCTGAGGGAATGGGCTTAAAGATGACATTTGGAGATGGTAGGATCTTGCTGGAGATGGGATTAAAGATGCCATCCAAGACTTGTTTGTTGAAAATCAGGAGAATGAATATCAGAATGGTATTCGTACTTGGAACGTATCTGAGTTGTATCTGGAGATTGGATTCGTATGAGCAAAAGAATGGCGTCCGTGTCTGGAGCGTATCCGAGCTGTAACTGTATTTGACTTTGAATGAATATCAGAATGACTGCCGTGTATGGAGTGTATCTGTATTGTATCTGAATTCTGAATGGGCGACAGAAAAAACATCCGTGTATGGAGCATCTCTGGGTTGGGGATAAATTTTGAATGAGTGACAGAATGGCAACCGCGTCTGGAGCGTATCTGGACTGTATCTAAAGTTGAGATCTTGTATGAGTAGTAGAATGACTTCCGTGTCTGGAGTGTATCCGTATTGTAACTGGGATCCGGACAAGTGACAGAATTACTTTCGTGTCTGGAGTGCATCTGAACTTGAAGTTGATAGTTGAATCTGAATGAGAAATAGAATGGCTTCCGTGTCTGGAGCGTATCTAGTTTGTATCTGATGGCTGAAGTCTGAATGAGTAGTAGAATGACCGTCGTGTTTGGGGTGTATCCATACTGTACCTGAAATAAGAGATCTGAATGAATAGCAGAATGACTTCCATGTCTTGGAGTGTATTCGTACTGTATCTGAAATCTTTGAACATTTGTTAAAGGTAGCTTTTAATCTTATCCTGAAAAGGGTAAAATGTTAGCTAAAACATAAAGTTATGTTGCATGACATGTGTGATGCAATAAAATGTGTTCTATCGATGTTTATGATATATGAATGTAATGGATGTGCATGTAAGTTGGTTATCCGTCTTGCCGGGGAAAACAAATCTTTGATAGCTGGAGATAATGAAATCTTTGACTGCTGCCGGGGAAAATAAATCCTTGACCGTTGTTGGGGATAGAAAATCCTTGGCCATTTGTGGGGATGTGAGAATCCTTCACAACTTTCTAAGGAATAAGGAAAACCCTGACGATCTCTATTGGGGAATCAAAACCTGGGAGGCTTCAATTGGAGAAATGAGATCGAGAATCTTCGATCTGCTGGGAAATAACTCTGTGGGGAGAATGCTTATTCTATTAAAGAGTTCTTAAGGGCTTGGGTTGTATGTCAATCTACTGGGTAATTTGGAGGAAAATGGATGGTACTCCACTGGGGTTTAAGGGTTGAAGTTTTGGACTCTGCTGGGGAAGAAAGTTTTATCTTTGCAGAGGGTTTGCAGTTCAAAGTTTTTTGGCTCCGCTGGGGATTGGGAGTTTGGAAACTTAGCTCTGATGGGGATTTTGAAACTTAACTCCGTTAGGGATATGTATTTCAAAGTTTCAACTCTGTTGAGGATCTGGATGATGTACTGCAGGGGATTTCGTCTGGAATAGCCTAAAGACATTTTCCTATACTTTCAACCTATCAGTAATTATCCTTTCTCAGTTCGTTTTGTTTGTAAGCAGTGATTATATTCAAATGCATATGCTCATTTAATAAATCATTGGAAGTTTTCAAATAAAACACAAGTGTAAAAAGAAAGAAAAGGAAAACAAATTTCTACACTTTGAAGTATCTTTGTATTAACTTTGTGTAAGTATTTTGTACAAAGGAGACAGACATCCTAGTAAGAGAATGTTGTCATAAAAATGAGAAAAATTTATACAAAGAAAGATGGCTATGTGTAACAATTCCATGGGGTTCCCATTCTGCTATAGCCTTCGCAACTCTGAATATCTTATCCATTCGTTGCTTCGTTCGCAGATGATTGGATTGATCAGAAGCTTGGGGCTTGTCCGTGAAGAGATCGTCCTTAAATTGATCCGACGAGACATAGTCATACGCTTTAATTCCCTAACTTTTGCCTGGACCTCCCTTTCGGGTTTTCGATCCACCGGGAAACCCTTTTTGCCCAAGTCGCCCTTTCAGGTTTTCAACTTGCCGGGTGTACAAATATTTTTTTTATTTATCCCTAATTTTTGCCTGAACTGTCCTTTCGGGTTTTCGATTCACCGAGATGCCCATTTTTGCCCAAGTCGCCCTTTCGGGTTTTCAACTTGTCGGGTTGTTTATGCGTAGTATCTTTTGACTATGTCTGCATTCGCAGGGTGCGGCAGGTCATCGCCGTCCATGGTGGTCAGGATCATTGCCCCACCAGAAAAGATGTTTTTGATCACAAATGATCCTTCGTAAGTAGGAGTCCATTTTCCCCTGGGATCACTTTGCGGCAAGATGATTCGCTTGATTATAAGGTCCCCGACTTGATATACTTGTCTCTTGACTTTCTTGTTGAAGGCCTTGATCATATGTTTCTGATACGCCTGACCATGGAAAACAGTAGTAAGTCGCTTCTCGTCAATCAAGTTAAGTTGATCAAGCTGGGTCTGAATCCAATTGTCTTGACTCAAACCAGCATCCTTCATGATTCTCAAAGAAGGAATCTGAACTTCCATAGGTAAAACAGCTTCCATGCCATATACCAAAGAAAAGGGGGTTGCCCCAGTTGAAGTGCGTGTCGTGGTACGGTACCCGTGCAAAGAAAATGGTAACATCTCATGCCAGTCCTTATAGGTGACTGTCATCTTTTGAATGATCTTTTTGATATTTTTGTTCGCAACTTCAACAGCACCGTTCATCTTAGGCCGATAGGGAGATGAATTATGATGTTGAATCTTGAACTGCTCGCACAGAGCGGTGATCATAGTATTGTTCAAATTTGTACCGTTGTCAGTGATGATCCTGTCGGGGATACCATACCGGCATATGAGGTTCTGCTTGATGAAGCGGGCAACCACATTCTTTGTAACGGGTGCGAAGGAATCTGCTTCGACCCACTTGGTAAAGTAATCAATGGCCACCAGGATGAATTGGTGTCCATTGGATGTTGTAGGCTTGATATCTCCAATCATGTTGATTCCCCACAACGCGAATGGCCAAGGAGCTGTTAAGACATTGAGAGGAACTGGAGCAATATGTACCTTGTCAGCATAGATTTGGCATTTGTGACAAGTACGGGAATATTGATGACAATCAGCTTCCATGGTAGACCAGTAGTAGCCCGCCCGTAGAATCTTCTTAGCCATCATATGACCGCTTGAGTGGGTTCCAAAGGTGCCATTATGTAGTTCAACCATGATCTGCTCAACTTCAACCTTGTCCATACAACTAAGTAGGACACAATCAAGATTGCGCTTGTATAGGATACCATTACTCAGAAAGAACTTGGAAGCGAACCTCCTTAAGAACTTTTTGTCATTGACTGAAGCTCCTTCAGGGTATTCTTGTGCTTCGAGATACCTTTTGACGTCATGAAACCAAGGTCGGTCCACCACTTCTTCGGTATTAATCTCGTGACAATGTGCAGGTTCGTCCATTCGTTCAATGGTGATTTGAGGTGCCTCATTATCCCAATTAAGTTTAAACATGGATGATATTGTAGCTAACGCATCTGCCAACTGATTCTCTTCTCGCGGGAAGTGCTCGAAGGTGATCTGCTTGAAACATGGTAACAATGTCAAGATATGTTCTTTGTAAGGGATGAGGTTGGGGTGCTTAGTATCCCACTCTCCTTTGATTTGACTGATAACCAAAGTTGAGTCCCCAAATACAACCAAAGATTTGATTCCCAAGTCAATAGCAGCATTGAGGCCAAAGATACAAGCTTCATACTCGGCCATGTTGTTGGTGTAGATGAAGCAGAGTCTAGAAGTGAAAGGTGTATGGTAACCTTCTGGAGAGATAAGCATCGCGCCGATACCGTTTCCAAGTGCGTTAGAGGCACCATCAAAGTACAGAGTCCATCGGGATCCTTGTTCAGGTCCGTCATACGGTCTATTTTCTTCAATGTTGCTCAAAGTCATGATATCCTCGTCGGGAAAGTTGAACCTCACGGATTGGTAATATTCGACAGCTTGATGGGCCAGATGATCGGATATCACACTCCCCTTTATGGCTTTTTGGGTTGTATATTGTATATCATATTCGGTGAGGATCATCTTCCATCTAGCGATTCTTCCGGATAAAGCAGGCTTTTCGAAGATTTACTTGATCGGATCCATTTTAGAAATCAGCAAATTGGTATGTGTCAACATATACTGCCTTAGCCGGCGAGCAGCCCATACCAAAGCGCATCAAGTTTTCTCGAGCAGTGAGTAGCGAGTCTCACAATCGGTAAACTTTTTGCTAAGGTAATAAATGGCATGCTCTTTTCGGCCAGACTCGTCATGTTGGCCCAGTACGCACCCCATTGAATTATCTAAGACAGTCAGATACATGATTAAAGGCCTTCCTTCGACGGGTGGCATCAAGATAGGAGGTTCCAGCAAATACTCCTTGATCTTATCGAAAGCAACTTGACAGCCATCATTCCATTTAACCACCTGATCTTTCTTCAACAGCTTGAAGATTGGTTCACGGGTAGATGTTAGGTGAGAGATGAACCTTGCAATGTAGTTTAGGCGTCCCAAGAAACCTCTGACCTCCTTCTCAGTGCGAGGGGTGGGCATTTCTTGTATAGCTTTGACTTTGGCAGGATCAACCTCAATGCCTTTGTTACTGACGATGAATCCTAAAAATTTACCAGACCTGACTCCGAAAGTGCACTTGCTAGGGTTCAGTCTGAGCTTGTATTCCTTTAACCTGACAAACAGCTTTTGCAGATGGTCGAGGTGTTCTTCTTCTATTTGTGAATGGGCTATCATGTCGTCTACGTAGACTTCGATCTCATGATGTATCATGTCATGGAACAAAGCTACCATGGCTCGCTGATAGGTTGCCCCGACATTCTTCAGTCCGAATGGCATCACTTTATAGCAGAAGGTACCCCACTGCGTAACAAAAGTAGTATTTTCCATGTCTTCGGAGGCCATTTTGATCTGGTCGTACCCTGAAAATCCATCCATGAAAGAGAATACCTTATGTTGAGCTATATTGTCGACCAAGATGTCAATGTACGGTAGTGGAAAGTCATCTTTAGGGCTAGCCCTGTTTAAGTCTCTGTATTCCACCCACATTCTGACTTTGTCGTCCTTCTTAGGAACAGGCACAATGTTAGCAACCCATTATGGATAGGAAGTAACAGCAAGAAAGCCATCATTGAACTGCTTCATCACTTCAGCTTTGATCTTTTCGGACATGTCGGGCCTCATTCGGCGGACTTTCTGTTTAATTGGTGGACAATCTTCTCTTGTAGGGAGACGGTGAACCACAATATCTGTATCCAGTCCTGGCATATCTTCATAGGACCAGGAAAAGATCTCAACATATTCATTCAACAGCTGAACTAAGCGTTCTTTGACACTTAGCTCTAGGTTGGCACCTACTTTAACCTCTTTTCTATCTTCGGAGGTACCCAAATTGATAGTCTCTAACAACTCTTCATGGGGCAGAATAGCCCTTTCTTCCTGTTGCAAAAGTCTAGCCAACTCTCCAGGCACTTCAGTCTTCATCACCTTCGTATTCGGCATGATTGACCAGATCTTCAGAGTCACTGAAGGCCATAGCAGAATTGTTACCCATGGAATCCGGAGTGGATGGGTACCTGCATTTTGTGAGGGTGGGTGTGTGTAAGGGATAGCCACCTTTAAACAAATAAAATGTAAAAAAGAAAGAAAATTAACACAAAAGTTTATATATGAAAACGTCCATGATTCATTAAAAATGGCATATGAAAATGAAGAATCAAAACCCTTACAAATGGACCTATATGCCCCGGGTAAGGCATAAGGCGAAAAGAGTGTACGAATTGTTTAATAATTATTACAGACCAAACAGGAAATGTTCAAAAGATAAATTACTGATTGATGAAAGTAATGGGAACAAAGTCTTTCGCTTCCCAGTTGTTCAGTCCTCCTTCAATAGTTGGAAAGATCCAGTCTTCAAAATTACTTTCTTCTTCAACATCCTCTAAAGCATGAACTCCATGATGAGTGATTTTCAGTGGCGGTCCTCCAGCCCGGGAGCGACGCACGGCCTTCTGACTAGCAGCAGTGAAACCCAAACCGAACTTATCTGTCTTGTAAGGAAAATCTGGCAGTTGACCCCATACTGTGCTTCCTCCTTCCTTGATCACAACCTCCGCATCTTTAAGGGATGACATTTGGGACATAGGTTTGGTAATGATGGGAACAGCAGTCATTGTCTTGGCTACCGCAACTTCATGAGAAACCTCTCAAAGTGTTGGAAAGGTGTTTCTATGAATTCAACATCTAACTCCACGTAGCGGAAAGAGTTAACATGGCTTATCATATACTCCTCCTCACCATGAACTGTTATGATTTTACCCTGGACTGGGTATTTGAGCATCTGGTGTAGAGAAGAAGTCACTGCCCCAGCGTTGTGGATCCATGGTCTTCCAAACAAGCATGAATATGAAGGACGGATGTACATCACATAAAAAGTAGAGTTGAAAATTTCCGTACCCACTTTAATTGGGATGTCCACTTCTCCGTGAACCATCCGCTTAGAACTGTCAAAGGCTCTAATAATGATATTACTGGGCTTTAGGGTCAAACCTTCACAGTCCTATCGGTCCAACGCTTTTTTAGGCAAGACATTTAAAGACGACCTGGTATCAACCAGAACATGAGCAAGAGTTGTCCCTCTGCATTCTACTGAGACATGCAGCGCATCATTATGCTTTCTTCCCTTAGATGTTAGATCGGCATCAGAGAAGCCAAGACCATTGTCGGCTGTAAGGCTAGCTACACACTCTTGAAACTGATCCGCAGAAGTTTCTTGAGGCACGTGCGCCGTCTTCAGGAATTTGATCAAGGCTTTGGCATGAGCCTCGGAGCAGAGTAATAAATCCAGCATAGAGATTTTTGAAGGAGTTTGCCCCAGCTGCTCTACGACATCGTAGTCATTTTTCTTAATTATCTTTAAAATCTCCTCCATTTCCTTTTGGGTGGTCTCAGGGATAACCAAAGTCTGAGCCCTCGTCTTGACGGGCGCTTCTTGGATCCCCTTACCTTTATCAGCAGTAACAACAGAAGGTATAGCTTCGGGAGTAACAATTTCTTCAATAACCGGAGTTCGTACAGATATCTTGACTAGCACAGGAGCACTTGAGGGTCCGGAGATTTCCCATGGAGGAGCAATCTCCGGATAGAAGATTCTTCCTCTACGAGTGATCTTACTTGTCCCCGCAATATTTCCTACATCAGGAGTCTCTTCATCGGAACTTTCTTCGACTGATTCGATCTGCTTAACATCGTGGTAGAAGATCTCTCCTCTATAATTCCATGGTATTGTCTTGTTGGACTTATATGGGATAGGCCCCGGCATAGTAATCTTCAGAGAAACACACTTTGGATCGGGTGTAATCTTAACAGGTCTTTTGGAGACCTTGGAAAGATTTTCGGAAATGGTGATTATAGCAACATCATTGATTGGAGTAACAGGAGTAACAGGAGTTTTCTTGAAGAGGATTTCTTGAGTATCCATCAGGCGTTGGATGCCTGACTTCAATAGCGGACAGTCGGATTGCAAGGTCGAACAAAGGTAACAAACTTTTTCACAGCTTGGAAAAATCCTGGCTTTCAACAGATTCATCTTGATCATTGGCAACGGAGTCATTAAGTCATCAACAGCAGTAACATGAAGATCTTCTACAATAGCATGGACATTATGACCATGTTTTGGCATAGGAGCGGATATCACATTAGGTTTTTCGGGGGCATCAAACTCCACCTCCTTGGCATCTAATAAATCCTAGATCTTATTTTTAAGTGCCCAACAGTTGTTGGTGTCGTGCCCCACACTGTCCGAATGATAGGCACACTTTGCATTTGAATGATAATAGGGAGAAAATGTATTTGGGTTTTTCGACGCCTCTTTCAAGTTTGTAAGGTTTAACTTTAACAGATGAGGGAGAACCTGAGCAGGTGTCATATTGATCCGGGTGAATTGTTGTGCAGGCCTTTCCACCCTGGTTTGGTTAGCTCTAGGTTGACTGCTTCGAGGTTGATCGGTTGAGGAGTTCTGGATCATCACAACCCCCACCGCTGGTCGGGGATCCATTCTTCCTTGATTTCTCTGGGTGTAAACAGCAGAAATTTCCTTCTTGGCTGGGAAGGTCTTCTTGATAGCGGCGGAAGCAGATGCATCCTTCTGAATTTTACCGCTCTTAATGCCAGCTTCGACCCTTTCACCTGTCAGAATTAGCTTGATGAACCCTGCAGATGAGCTCCCAATCAAGTGATTAAAGAATGGACCTGACAGGGTCCCCAAAAACATATCAACCAGCTCTCTTTTAGACAATGGTGGCTGCACCCTTCCAGCCAAATCCCGCCAGTTCTGGGCATACTCCTTAAAGCCTTCATTAGAGACCATACCCATACTCTGTAATTGAGTACGAGTAGGCGCTAAATCTTTGTTATATTGATATTGTTGATAGAAAGCAGCAGCCAAATCCTCCCAGTTATGTACATCAGATCTTTCAAGCTGATAGAACCAATCCAATTGCGTACCCGACAAACTATCTTGAAAAAAGTGAACCCACAGATCCTTATCAAAAGAGTGAGGTTGGATATTTCTGACGTAAGACCGCAGATGCATCTTCGGACAGGACAAACTGTCGTATTTAGAAAATGTAGTCACTTTGAATTTAGGGGGAATGACAATCCCAGCAACCAACCCTAGTTCTTCGAAATCCAGCCCATGTACTCTTTGTACCTCCATGGCTGCCAGCCGATCTTCCAGATTCTTATACTTATTGTCTGCAGGAGGATACTGCTGCTCAGAGTAATCTTCCTCCTCCTCTTCCTCTTCTTCTTCAACTTCAGACTCGGAGGGCATTGCCACTCCCTTTCCTTTACCAACCCCTTCGTCAGACGTCGAGGGGAAATCTAGGACTCTTCTAGCCTGGTTCTCAAACCTTCTCCCCAAAGTAGCTACACCCGCTCTTTTCTTTTTCTTATTTTCTTTTTCCTTTTCTTTCTTTAACAGTGATTTAAGATCCTCTTGACCTTTTGCCAAGGTCATGGGGAGTTGTTGGAATTGTGAATTATGTGCTTGTAGGTCTTTGACCGTCTGCTCTATATCCATCTTGCTGAAATAAACAGCAGAAAGATAAGGAAACCTAGTGTGAAGACCTGCTTATGCATATGATGAATGATATGTATTCATGTAATGCATTCAAGGATTCAGAAATTCAAAGTTGTTGCAAACAAAAAGAACACACGTCATATTAATAAGAAGAAATTTGTTAGTACATAAATTCCCCATGGGCAAAAATATTACAAAAATTCTTAATGTAAAAAGAAGTTGTGCATCCTCTTTGGTGCGATGTAGGTGTTGAGATTCTGCTCTTCGTGAAGTCGACGGGTAAGTTCCAAAACCTTCTTCTCACTGGCGTAGAAGCTGGCTTCAAAAGTATTTTGTTCTTCTTTGAGATGTATCCAACTCTTTTGCAAATCTTCCAATGATGTTGGCATGTCTGGATGTAGGAGGGTGTATGGAACCTCTCCTTCCATAACAGGCTCTTTGATCACGGGGAGAATGTGGGTGTAAAGCAGTCAAAGCAAACAAAGTAAGTATGTAAAGGTGATCTAAACCCTAAGGTTACTCCACTTTTAAAGTATTCCCCAGCAGAGTCGCCAGTTCTGTGATACAGTGGGAGAACTGACTTGAGGTTTTGCGTTTGTGTTCGCAAATGTTTCGGTTTATCAAGAGTCGCCACTGACTTTTTATTTTATCCAAGGGAAAGGTCAAAAAGCACAGGAAAGACCTTTGAGATGTATTCTTGGGTTCGGGGGATAGATTATGAAAAGGGAAGGTGCAAGCACCCTTTTCATCCATGGTTATCCATGGGCTATTAGTTACTTGTTTAGATCACTTGCTTTGCTTTTCCAATTGTTTGAAATGGTGTGTTGTACCCCAAAATTTTCCCTCTCATACTTCTCAAAACATTGCAAGAAAAATCTCCAAGTGGCTCAAGATTGCTCAAGAGTTGGACAATCAAGCTATCTCCTAAGGAAGTCAATCCCAAATTAGGGTTTTGTGTTGCATCAAGGTCCTTGCATCCAAATTACCTCAAGTTCTCCCAAATTTCCTAATATGCTCTCAAGATCATCCATGCCAAATTTCAAGCCTTGCAGAGGAAGTTTTCTCAGTCAATTGCTCAAAGGGTCCAAAAATCGATTGTGCTAGGGCAAAAGTCAATTGTGACCCAAATACAGTCAAACCTCTATATTTTTTTGTCAAAATTCTAATTTTGAAGGATATTTCATCATTTTATCAAGGGTTGATCATGATTCATCAAGGATTGCTCAAAATTCATCAAGACTCAAAAGTTGTTAAATTAGGGTTTTGTAGGAAAAGTCAACTCAACTTTGACCAAGCATAACTTTCTCATACTTTATGATAAATGACCCATCTAAAGCTCATTTTGAAGAGGATTAAATTTCCTACAATCCATCTTAATACCCCAAGATCAAGAAATGCACTCACAAGAAGTTACAAATTTGGACATTATAGGTCATTTTTGAAAGTCAACAAAAACACCTTTTTTGCCAAAGCTTATAACTTGAGCATGGAACATCAAAATGAGATGAGACCAAAAGGGTTGGTTAGAGTACAGCTCAAGCTTTCTAAAAAGTCAAAGAAAACTTCCAAAATTTCAAATTTGAAGAAGTTATGCATTATTGAAGTTGAGCATTTTTGCAAAATTACCAAAAGTCAACCATCCCCAAAACTTCAAATTTTGTCAAATGGGCCCATTCTTTTCCACTTGATTTGGGCTTTCCATATTCCACACGTGTCCTAGCTTCATCCTTGTGTCCATTTATCAATTTTTCTATTTTATTTGATTTTTATTTGAATTATTCCATTTTAAATCAATTTAAATCAAATAAAATCACAAAACTTGATTACATGAGATCTTTTTCTATTTTCAGGACCTAATCATCATCATCAAGTGGATCAAATTCGTATCAGCCATTCCATGTGCAAAAAGATTGGATTTTGGACAAAATAGGCTAGCTTTTAATAGAGGATCAAATCCAATCCCATAGCCATAATGTACAAGGATTCAGTCTACAAAAGTTAACCTAATACATTGCATTATACATATACAAGGAAAAAGGCACGAATTTGAGAGCTAGAGGCTGCAGAATCATCAAGAACCAAACTTGAAAATTGACCAAAAAGTGGGAAACTGAAATCGAGCTTGGAGGCGTTTTCAAAGGCAAAACTCCATATCAATCGCTTGTTGGACAATCACTGAACCTCCTGCAATCAAAAGCAAGCTCTCACACCCTCTCAAACGCATTGTGAGTCTCTTAAAATACCGCCCTGCAATCAAAATCGTAACTCCACATTCTTGCATTTTTTTTTTGACAAATCTTTGGTATATTCATGATGCTTATTCAATTTCTGAAATTTTGGCATTGTTTGATTGCGTTTATATGAACCATAGCCCTGTAACCGAACCTAGGGTTTTGTAGATTGCTTTTTGGGTATTTCTTTTACAGGTAAAATTGATGCCATTGATGGACATAAACGTGACCAGGGGAGGCAGACGAGCATAACCATGGTCTTGGGGTTGGTTTTCATGACCTAGAATCGATTTTAGGACGCACATACGAATTTAGCTGCGGACATAAATCCGCAGGTAAATATCCAGGGTTGAACGAAGAAGACGAAGACGTGTCCCCCTCTTAGTGGTTGGTTCAAATATTCGCTAGTTATTCAGCTGAAGATCCGATCAACTTAGCTGAAGACGAAGGTGAAGATGATTGCGAAGTGCCTGGTGAACTTGCTAGACTGCTACTCCAAGAAGAGAGGGTTATTCAACCGCATGAAGAGCCGGTGGAGTCAGTAAATCTGGGTACAGAGACAGATAAGAAAGAGGTCAAGATCGATGCAAATCTGGAAGCTAGTGTGACGCAACGGTTAATTCAAATGCTACATGACTATGTTGAGATCTTTGCTTGGTCTTACGAAGATATGCCTGTGTTGGATACCGACATTATGGTTCACCGCCTGCCTATCAAGGAAGATTGTCCTCCAGTGAAACAGAAGGTCCGCCGAATGCGCCCAGAGATGTCTGAGAAAATCAAGGCTGAAGTTATGAAACAATTTGACGCCGTTTTTCTAGCAGTTACTTATTACCCACAGTGGGTGGCCAATGTGGTTTCTGTGCCGAAGAAGGATGGTAAGGTTCGGACGTGTGTTGACTATAGGGATTTAAACAGGGCGAGCCCCAAAGATGATTTCCCTCTGCCTCATATCGACGTTCTGGTTGACAACACCGCACAGCATAAAGTCTTCTCCTTTATGGATGGTTTCTCAGGTTATAATCAGATTAAAATGGCTCCCGAAGACATGGAGAAGACAACCTTTGTTACTTAGTGGGGTACCTTTTGCTACAAGGTCATGCCTTTTGGATTGAAAAATTTTGGGGCAACGTATCAGCGCGCCATGGTTGCTTTGTTTCATGACATGATCCATCACGAGATTAAGGTATACGTCGACGACATGACTGCAAGATCACAGACGGAGGAAGAACACCTTGACCACCTTCAGAAGCTATTTGACCGGTTGAAGTTGTACAAGCTGAGGTTAAACCCGAACAAGTGCACCTTCGGGGTGAGGTCTGGTAAGCTACTGGGTTTCGTCGTAAGCGATAAAGGTATTCAAGTGGATCCTTCAAAGGTGAAGGCTATACAGGAGATGCCAGCTCCCAGAACAGAGAAAGAAGTCAGAGGCTTCCTGGGACGACTGAATTACATTACCCGATTCATCTCGCACCTGACTGCTACTTGTGAGTCAATCTTCAAGCTGCTGAAGAAAGATCAAGTAGTACGTTGGAACGATGAATGCCAGGCCGCTTTCGAAAGGATCAAAGAGTATCTCCAAGAGCCACATATTCTGATGCCTCCAGTTGAAGGGAGACCTTTGATCTTATACTTGACAGTACTCGACAACTCAATGGGGTGTGTGCTGGGTCAGCATGACAAGTCTTGCCGAAAAGAGCATGCTATTTATTACCTTAGCAAAAAGTTTACCGACTGCGAGACCCGATACTCGTTGCTCGAGAAAACTTGTTGCGCTTTGGCATGGGCTGCTCGCCGGCTGAGACAGTATATGCTAACTTACACTACTCTGTTGATATCAAAGATGGATCCAATCAAGTATATCTTCGAAAAGCCTGCCTTGTCCAGAAGAATAGCGAGATGGCAGATGACCTTGACTGAGTATGACATCCAGTACACGACTCAAAAGGAAATCAAGGGAATAAGGCGTGCATCATGGGTCTTCGAGCAGCTATTGACCTAAGGATTAAGTTTCTAAGTGTCTTCGGAGATTCCGCTCTCGTGATCAGTCAGATCAAAGGCGAGTGGGATACGAAACACCCAAATCTTATTCCTTACAAGGAGTATGTGTTGACATTGCTTCCCCACTTCGAGGAGATAACCTTTGAACACTTCCCTAGAGAGGAGAATCAGTTGGCAGACGCGCTGGCTACGATGTCTTCTATGTTCAAAGTCAATTGGGACAACGAGGCTCCCCGGATCATCATCAAAAGATTGGACGAACCTGCACATTACTGTGATATTGAGACTCAAGAGGTAACAGAAAAGCCCTGGTTTCATGAGGTAAAGAGGTATCTTGAGGCTCAGGAATACCCCGAGGGTGCATCTGTTAATGACAAGAAGTTTCTGAGGAGGTTCGCAGCAAAGTTCTTCATCAGCAATGGCATCCTTTACAAGCGTAACCATGATTCGACCTATCTGCGTTGTGTGGATAAGAATGAAGCAAAAAGGATCATGGCAGAGTTACATGAAGGTACTTTCAGAACTCATTCCAGTGGACACACCATGGCAAAGAAAATCCTTCGGGCAGGATACTTTTGGTCCACTATGGAAGCCAATTGTTATCAGCATTCTCGGACATGTCACAAGTGCCAAGTCTATGCTGATAAGGTGCACATACCTCCAATACCTCTGAATGTCTTGACGGAACCTTGGCCTTTTGCAATGTGGGGGATTGATATGATCGGCGAGTCAGACCTACAGCATCCAACGGGCATCGTTTCATCTTGGTAGAAATTGATTGCTTTACGAAATAGGTTGAAGCAGCTTCCTTTGCTACTGTAACCAAGAACGTCTTGGAACGGTTCATTCGGCACAATCTGATTTGTCGATACGGTGTACCAGAGAGGATCATTACGGACATTGGTACCAACCTCAACAACAAGATGATCATCGAGCTCTGCGAGCAATTCAAGATACAGCATCATAATTCTTCTCCCTACCGGCCGAAGATGAATGGGGTTGTCGAAGCGGCTAATAAGAACATTAAGAGGATTGTGCAGAAGATGACAGTGACATACAAAGACTGGCACGAGATGTTACCATTTTCTCTTCATGGGTATCGTACCTCAGCGCAGACGTCAACAGGGGCAACACCCTATTCCTTGGTATATGGCATGGAGGCAGTCTTGCCCATTGAAGTTCAGATACCCTCTCCCCGAATCATGAAGGATGCAGGTTTGAGAAAAGATGACTGGATTCAGACCCGACTTGATCAGTTGAACTTAATCAACGAAAAGAGACTTACTGCTATTTGTCATGGTCAGACGTATCAAAAACGGATGATCAAGGCATTTAACAAGAAATTCATACGACAAGAGTATCAAGTTGGGGACCTGGTTATCAAACGCATTATCTTACCTCAAGGTGATCCCAGGGGAAAATGGACCCCTACTTACGAAGGGCCATTTGTGGTTAAGAACATTTTCTCAGGCTGAGCTATGATTCTAACCACCATGGACGGTGACGACCTTCCTCACCCCGTCAATGCAGACATAGTAAAAAGATACTACGCATGATCAAAGACCTCCTAAGTTGAATGTCCTAGGCAAAAATAAGGGCATCCCGGCGAACTAAAAGGGTTCGGGCAAAAATAAGGGATGAAAATGAAAAATTTGTACACCCGGCAAGTCGAAAACCTGAAAAGGCAGCTTGGGCAAAAAAGGGTATCCCGGTGGACTGAAAACCCGAAAGGGCGGTCCAGGTAAAAATTAAGGACCAAATTGTAACACTATGTCTCATTGGATCACCTTGCATCCAGATTTCGGTATCAACTATTAAGCTCGGACGGCACTAATCAATCTGATCACCTTCAACCGACAGCAAAGTGATTAGATGCTTGAGGACATAAGGGCAATAGCAGAGTTGGAACCCAGTAGGATTATTCACATAGTTTTTTTGTTTTCTTTTCACAAATTGTGTAAATTCTATCTGCTCGGCGGCGTTCTCTTACTAGGACATCAGCCTCTTGTACAAAAATGCCTATTTACAGGCCAAACTTCAAAATCAATACAATTCATTTTCAAAGAAACTTCAAACTGTTTTTCCTTTATCTGTTTGTTTTGCAAAGAACATCCAATGTTCATTTTTTATATATGCATTTGACATTAATTACTGCTCATAAATATTTACATGCGAAACAAAGGCGATTACAGGTGATATCAGAAACAGGGGCAATAAGAACTATCTGAACTGTATAGTTGCTTTGTCCACCAGGTATAAAGGTAGATTCAGCTGAAAAATATGCCTAAGATACTTTCACTCCCCACAGAGTAGGACAGTAGTGGTAGCTCTCCCCCAGCTGAGACTTGCAACTATGAACGAATCAGCAATGCTCTCCCCAAGCAGATTGGATCTACCATCATCACTAAAAAGGCTTGATATCCCCGGCAGTCTTAATATTCCATGGCAGAGTATAAGAATGTTCCCCGGTAGAATACAAGATACCCCCAGTGGAGTTAAAATTTGCCCAGTGCAGTCTGAAAAAGCTTCCCCAACAGAGTTGAATCATCATCCCCAGTAGGCTCTGGAAGTTTATCCCCAGCGGAGTACAAAAATAAATCTCCCCTGCCGAGTTCAAAGAATCATTCCCAGCAGAACTCGGAGGATTATCCACATAAGAGTCTAATGGGTTATCCCCAGCAAGTTGCAACTGAAAGATCATCCCCAGTGAAGTTCTTTCCTTTCACAAACAGGAATTCAATCCTCAAAAGATTCAATATCGCCAGCAATGATAATTCATCCCAACGGAATTTATCGGTGGAATCCTCAGCAGAGCATTTCTTCCCCACAGAGTAATCTCCTCATCAGTTTTATGCCCCAACGGAATTATACTTTCCTGCGAGTTTATTCTCGCAATCACCTTCATTCATCATCCCCAGCGGAAACGAAGAATTCAAATCTATTCTCCAGCAGCTGTCTGGGATTTATTTTCCCCAGCTAAAACATCACATTTCCATACATCATGATACGTGCATATATGCATCATATAACACAATCTCATTTATTTTGAGAACATCATTGTTTGATTCATATCATGCATTGCATATGACTGACCTTTACCTTACAGGAAAGATGCAGTTAAGTTCTCAGATATGTCGAAGACCTTCTCTGGTTCAGTCAGATCGACCCTAAGATCTCCCTTATCCGTATTCCAGTTGAAGATATTCCAAGACTTTTGTCTGGTCCAGTTAAATCGATCCTAATATTTTTCTGATGCCGATCCAGTCAAAGTTAATCCAAGACCTTCTCTGGTTCAGTCAGATCGACGATAAGATCTCCCTGATTCGTATTCCAGTTGAAGATATTCCAAGACTTTTTCCTGGTCCAGTTAAATCGTTCCTAAGATTTTTCTGATGTCGGTCCAGTCAAAGTTAATCCAAGACCTTCTCTGGTTCAGTCAGATCGACCTTAAGATCTCCCTGATTCGTATTCCAGTTGAAGATATTCCAAGACTTTTGTCTGGTCCAGTTAAATAGATCCTAAGATTTTTCTGATGTCGATCCAGTCAAAGTTAATCCAAGACCTTCTCTGGTTTAGTCAGATCGACCCTAAGATCTCCCTGATTCGTATTCCAGTTGAAGATATTCCAAGACTTTTGTCTGGTCCAGTTAAATCGATCCTAAGATTGTTCTGATGTCGATCCAGTCAAAGTTAATCCAAGACCTTCTCTGGTTCAGTCAGATCGACCCTAAGATCTCCCTGATTCGTATTGCAGTTGAAGATGTCCCAAGACTTTTGTCTGGTCCAGTTAAATCGATCCTAAGATTTTTCTGATGCCGATCCAGTCAAAATTAATCTAAGACCTTCTCTAGTTCAGTCTGATCGACCCTAAGATCTCCCTGATTCGTATTCCAGTTGAAGATTTCCCAAGACTTTTGTCTGGTCCAGTTAAATCGATCCTAAGATTTTTCTGATGCCGATACAGTCAAAGTTAATCCAAGACCTTCTCTGGTCCAGTCAGATCGACCCTAAGATCTCCCTGATTCGTATTCCAGTTGAAGATGTCCCAAGACTTTTGTCTGGTCCAGTTAAATCGATCATAAGATTTTTCTGATGCCGATCCAGGAAAAGTTAATCCAAGACCTTCTCTGGTTCAGTCAGATCGACGATAAGATCTCCCTGATTCGTATTCCAGTTGAAGATATTCTAAGACTTTTGCCTGGTCCAGTTAAATCGATCCTAAGATTTTTCTGATGCCGGTCCAGTCAAAGTTAATCCAAGACCTTCTCTGGTTCAGTCAGATCGACCCTAAGATCTCCCTAATTCGTATTCCAGTTGAAGATATTCCAAGACTTTTGTCTGGTCCAGTTAAATCGATCCTAAGATTTTTCTGATGCCGATCCAGTCAAAGTTAATCCAAGACATTCTCTGGTTTAGTCAGATCGACCTTAAGATCTCCCTGATTCGTATTCCAGTTGAAGATATTCCAAGACTTTTGTCTGGTCCAGTTAAATCGATCCTAAGATTGTTCTGATGTCGATCCAGTCAAAGTTAATCCAAGACCTTCTCTGGTTCAGTCAGATCGACCCTAAGATCTCCCTGATTCGTATTGCAGTTGAAGATGTCCCAAGACTTTTGTCTCGTCCAGTTAAATCGATCCTAAGATTTTTCTGATGCCGATCCAGTCAAAATTAATCTAAGACCTTCTCTAGTTCAGTCTGATCGACCCTAAGATCTCCCTGATTCGTATTCCAGTTGAAGATTTCCCAAGACTTTTGTCTGGTCCAGTTAAATCGATCCTAAGATTTTTCTGATGCCGATACAGTCAAAGTTAATCCAAGACCTTCTCTGGTCCAGTCAGATCGACCCTAAGATCTCCCTGATTCGTATTCCAGTTGAAGATGTCCCAAGACTTTTGTCTGGTCCAGTTAAATCGATCATAAGATTTTTCTGATGCCGATCCAGGCAAAGTTAATCCAAGACCTTCTCTGGTTCAGTCAGATCGACGATAAGATCTCCCTGATTCGTATTCCAGTTGAAGATATTCTAAGACTTTTGTCTGGTCCAGTTAAATCGATCCTAAGATTTTTCTGATGCCGGTCCAGTCAAAGTTAATCCAAGACCTTCTCTGGTTCAGTCAGATCGACCCTAAGATCTCCCTAATTCGTATTCCAGTTGAAGATATTCCAAGACTTTTGTCTGGTCCAGTTAAATCGATCCTAAGATTTTTCTGATGCCGATCCAGTCAAAGTTAATCCAAGACCTTCTCTAGTTTAGTCAGATCGACCCTAAGATCTCCCTGATTCATATTCCAGTTGAAGATATTCCAAGACTTTTGTCTGGTCCAGTTAAATCGATCCTAAGATTGTTATGATGTCGATCCAGTCAAAGTTAATCCAAGACCTTCTCTGGTTCAGTCAGATCGACCCTAAGATCTCCCTGATTTGTATTCCAATTGAAGATATTCCAAGACTTTTGTCTGGTCCAGTTAAATCGATCTTAAGATTTTTTCTGATGCCGATCCAGTCAAAGTTAATCCAAGACCTTCTCTGGTTCAGTTAGATCGACGATAAGATCTCCCTGATTCGTATTCCAGTAGATGTTCAGACCACCTATCAACAGTCTCCAAATGGCATCTATAAGCCCATTCCCTACATCACAAGGATGACACCACTTCATGCGAGTGCATATTTCTGGGCACTCTAGTGTTCAATCATCCTCCACCTTCGGATCACGAAAGGCCCGAAAGCCAATCTATATCCTCAGGTTTAAGAAGATTGAACAGGGGAAGATGTTGTACCCCAAAATTTTCCCTCTCATGCTTCTCAAAACATTGCAAGAAAAATCTCCAAGTGGCTCAAGATTGCTCAAGAGTTGGACAGTCAAGCTATCTCCTAAGGAAGTCAATCCCAAATTAGGAATTTATGTTGCATCAAGGTCCTTGCATCCAAATGACCTCAAGTGCTCCCAAATGTCCTAATATGCTCTCAAGATCATCCATGCCAAATTTCAAGCCTTGCAGAGGAAGTTTGCTCAGTCAATTGCTCAAAGGGTCCAAAAATCGATTGTGCTAGGGCAAAAGTCAACTATGACCCAAATACAGTCAAACCTCAATATTTTTTGTCAAAATTCTCATTTTGAAGTATATTTCATCATTTTATCAAGGGTTGATCATGATTCATCAAGGATTGCTCAAAATTCATCAAGACTCAAAAGTTGCTAAATTAGGGTTTTGTAGGAAAAGTCAACTCAACTTTGACCAAGCATAACTTTCTCATACTTTATGAGAAATGACCCATCTAAAGCTCATTTTGAAGAGTATTAAATTTAATACAATCCATCTTCATACCCCAAGATCTAGAAATGCACTCACAAGAAGTTACAAATTTTGACATTATAGGTCATTTTTGAAAGTCAACAAAAACACATTTTTTCCAAAGCTTATAACTTGAGAATGGAATATCAAAATGAGATGAGACCCAAAGGGTTGGTTAGAGTACAGCTCAAGATTTCTAAAAAGTCCAAGAAAACTTCCAAAATTTTAAAATTGAAGAAGTTATGCATTGTTGAAGTTGGGCATTTTTGCAAAATTACCAAAAGTCAACTATCCCCAAAACTTCAAATTTTGTCAAATGGGCCCATTCTTTTCCACTTGATTTGGGCTTTCCATATTCCACACGTGTCCTAGATTCATCCTAGTGTCCATTTATCAATTTTTCTATTTTATTTGATTTTTATTTAAATTATTCCATTTTAAATCAATTTAAATCAAATAAAATCACAAAACTTGATTACATGAGATCTTTTTCTATTTTCAGGACCTAATCATTATCATCAAGTGGATCATATTCGTATCAGCCATTCCATGTGCAAAAATATTGGATTTTGGACAAAATAGGCAAGCTTTCAATGGAGGATCAAATCCAATCCCATAGCCATAATGTACAAGGATTCAGTCCACAAAAGTTAACCTAATACATTGCATTATACATATACAAGGCAAAAGGCACGAATTTAAGAGCTAGAGGTTGCAGAATCATCAAGAACCAAACTTGGAAATTGACCAAAAAGTGGGAAACTGAAATCGAGCTTGGAGGCGTTTTCAAAGGCAAAACTCCATATCAATCGCTTGTTGGACAATCACTGAACCTCCTGCAATCAAAAGCAAGCTCTCACACACTCTCAAACGCACTGTGAGTCTCTCAAAATACCGCCCTGTGTTCAAAATCGTAACTCCACATTCTTGCATTTTTTTTGACAAATCTTTGGTATATTCATGATGCTTATTCAATTTCTGAACTTTTGGCATTGTTTGATTGCGTTTATATGAACCATAGCCCTGTAACCAAACCTAGGGTTTTGTAGATTGCTTTTTGGGTATTTCTTTTACAGGAAAAATTGATGCCATTGATGGACATAAACGTGACCAGGGGAGGCAAACGAGCACAACCATGGTCTTGGGGTTGGTTTTCATGACCTAGAATCGATTTTAGGACGCACATACGAATTTAGCTGCGGACATAAATCCGCGGGTAAATATCCAGGGTTGAACGAAGAAGACGAAGACGTGTCCCTCTCTTAGTGGCTGGTTCAAATATTCGCGCTTTATTTTTTTATTTCTGGCATATTATTGTTTTTCCCATATTATTATTAGTGTCCAGTATTATAACAACTAAAGTGCGTTGGTTGAGTGGTAGTGGAGCGTATGCAATGACTCACAGCACCTGGGTTCGAATCCCAGGTCCCCCCATATGCTTTGTATTTTTTTCTCTTCAGGTGATCCAGTGATGATCCAATTGCATGGTACATCATACTCCCTCACTCAAATGCTTGCCAGATGGCCCCAGGCCAGATCTGGTGGTCCAGATGTGATGTCCATCCTACTGCCTGGTCAAACGTGCCACATGGAATTCAGAAAAGTCAGCCAAGGCCAGCGCCTATTGGGCCTTGAACTTTCTATCCAAACCTCCTTTTAGGCCCATATACTTCTAGCTCTTTCTATTTTATTTTTTATTTTGCTTAATTGTTTATTATTATTATTTTTATTATCATTAACCAATCAAAACTTTTTTCCTCATAAAATTAAAAAACCAAAAAAACATTTTCTTATTTAAATTAATTTTCAGTATTTTATTTTTTGTTAATAAATATTAATTTAATTAATTTAGTTTTAATTAGGAATAACTTTTAATATATTTTGCAATAATTAAAATTAACTTAGAAAATTAGGTTTTTATTAACATTGATTAATTTATTTTTATTTCTTTAAATATCAAAAATCCAAAAATATCATTTTTATTAATTAATTAATTTATTTATTAATTTAATGCTTAATTTAGTTTAATTTCTTTCTTAATTCAAAAAATAACCAAAAAATCTTTTCTTAAATAATTAAAGGGTCAAAACCCTAAAAAACTCGCCCGATTTAATTTCTCACACGCGTTCCATTTTATTCAATAATTGTATCTGTTTCCGGAATGTAATAGTTTAATAGGACTTTAAATATTTTTACCACTTTATTTATTTTCCGCATTTTAATTTTAAGGGTTGCTTTTGGCGATGTAAATACACGACGCCTTGCAATAGTTAGTTTAATTTCCGCAATTTAAATTCCGCAACTTATAAACTGTTAGATGTTTGATAATAGGGAATGCATGACAAGATCGAATGTTTAAACCTAAAATCAACATAGATAACCATTAACATGTACAAAGACAAATTAACTGAAAACGACACACTCGCACATGCGCACTCTTAGGGTACACCTCACTTGGTTGCCTTTGAATGTGGTCATTGAGTATAGGAAGTTTTAGAGGTCGCCCTCTTGTCCAAAGATCATAGTTGCCTCGAAACGGTTGCCTAGGAAAAATGATCTAAGACATTAGGGTTACCGCTAAGGCGTCCTAGCATTGCTTTAGTGACCGCACGTCCCTTAATCGAATTGACCCTTAAAACTCCAATGACGATGCTACCTACTCATCAATGGTGGGATAGAATTGTCTAAAGGACATTAGCACAGATTGATTCCTTTTTCGAGTAGGTGGATGGTTCTTAGATACTTGCTTTTTCAAAACGAAACAAATTTTCACACTTACACACCTTCAAAACAAAAACTTCTTTCAAACCCACAAACACAAAGAAAAGCAAATTTTGAAAACACTTTGAGCAAGTACCTAAGAGCCCGTGGATAACCACAGATAGAAAGGGTGCTAACACCTTCCCTTTCTATAATCTACCCCCCGTACCCGAGAAACATCTCGAAAAAGGAATTTTTCTGTGCTTTTTTTCCTTTCCTTGTTGGATAAAATAAAAGACGGTGGCGACTCTTGCTTACCGCGAAATTTTGCAAAAACAAACGCAAAACGCAAACCAGCATTCCAAAAACAGTCAGTTCTTCCCACCGTATCACAGAATTGGCGACTCTGTTGGGGAGTATAATAAGTGGGGTGTACCTTAGGATTAGATCATTGTGTTTTCAATTGTTTGCTTTGTATGCTTTATATTTGTGGGCTTGTATCGGAGTTACTATAGATCCTAACCCGGATCTGAGGGATACCCTTTAGGTAAGTAGCAATAAACTGTGAAGGAACTGTACGGCGTAGATCGATACGGTTGAAGCAGTAGCTACGTTGGTGTGGCACTTTAGTCTGTACCGATATCCCTTGTGTTGGAACGAGGAGAATATGGGTCTTCTAAGGGGTGATTAAGCACCAACTGACCTTAGAACCTTTAAATTGACCAACTTGGCCATAGAGTAGTAGCAGTATGCTACACTCATTGAGACTAAACTCTCGCGATGATTCCGAACGCAAGAAAAGGTTGCTAAACTGGAATTATCACCGATCGAGGGTAGTCGGTGATATTGAGATCCTCTAGAACCCGGTTACTATTTTTAGGACAGGTTTAAACCAACTGAATTGAAAGAGGGTAGTACCTAAGCTCCTTGCCAGCCTGAAATCTAAGGGTTGTCTGTGTGACTTGTGTGCCTTTACCATGTTTTCTATTTGTGGATACTTGTGGTGTGCTTACCATCATGACATCATGACATCATAACATTGAATGCATCTTGCATTGGGCTAACCTATTTCAAAGACAGGAGGGATTCATCTTTATTCTGTTTTGTAGGCCATGATGCCTATGCGTAGGAACACCATCCGGATCAACTTTATCCAAGTTCCCACCATGCTTAAAGAATTGGTTGCAAAGATGCCTGATACTACCTCCTTCATCAGAAGACATGGGTATCTTCTCAGTTTGGTCACCTCCAAATTGGAAGAGCAGATGATGAGTGTTCTGGTCCAATTCTATGATCCGATGTACCATTGCTTTACTTTCCAGGACTACCAGTTGGTTCCCACCTTAGAAGAGTTCTCTGATCTGCTCGGTATCTCTATTCTGGAGCAGACCCCATTTACTGGTTGGGAGAAGATTCTTAGGCCAGAAGAGATTGCTTCAGCCCTTCATTTGACAAAGAATGAGGTAATGGCTAATTGGGAGACTAGAAGTGGAGCAAAGGGCTTTCTGACTAAGTTCTTGGTTGGTAAGGCTAACTATTTCTGGGATAGTCTAGCCTTCAAGGCATTCGAAGATATTCTGACTCTTCTGATATATGGCTTGGTATTGTTTCCAAATCCTGACTCCTTTGTTGATGTGAAAGCGGTGAAAATCTTCATCTCTCGTAATCTTGTACCCACTCTCTTGGGTGACATTCTTCATCAGCTTTATGCTCGTACTGCCCGAAAGTGGGGAACCTTGATGTGATGTGCTCCATTATTAGCGAGGTGGTTTATTTTGCACCTCCCCAAATCAGTGTTGAAGAACAACGAAGGCATGGGCTGGGCCTATAGGGTTATGTCTCTCTCTCATAATTACATCATCTAGACTCTCAAGGGTATGGACGAGGTGGCTATTATTGATCGGTGTGGGGAATACCCCAATGTTCCACTGATAGGAACCAATGGAGGAATTTCTTACAATCCATGCTTGGCCTTATGTCAGTTTGGGCGAGCCAGAAGAGAAGGACCTCATGAGCTGCTAATGCCTAGTATGATCTTTGATTTTCAAGGGGATAGCGATGAGCAACGCCGCAGATTCATAAGGGTTTGGGATAGAGTTAACAGATCTGATCCACATGAGTTGGGTCCAAAGACTTCTCTCCCGATGGAGCCATATCTCAGATGGGTTCGTATCTGTGCCCAGAAATTGGGTATGCCGTATGAATCCGTCCTGCCTATCATTGTTGAAGTTGCTAATGAAGAAGGGGTTCTTCCGACCATCCTCCATCCTTACATGCCCACTAACATTGGGGCACTGAAGAGGCTTGGATGCAGCTGAGAGAAGAGCGGGATGCTTACTGAGAAAAGTTCAACGAGTAAGAGCAGAAGATCCAGAAGTTGACTAGGCAGCTGGAGAATGAGCAGATCCTCAATGACTATGTCCGCACTGACAAGAAGCGACCATGGGAGCACTGATTTCCCTTTGATTATTTCCTTTCCAGTTTTTATTTACTTTTCAGTATTTCCTTTCTTGTAACGCCTTAAGGGCCATCTATTGAACAATTCAAATTTCAAAGTTTATCTAATAAAAGTGTGTTTCCTTTCTGGTTTATGAATTTGAATCTCTCAATTGTCTTTGAAATCATATCATACGCATTTCATCTCATGCACTTCATAACAGGTACCCATTACAGTTCTCTTATCTTCTTCGCTGTTTATTTCAGCACACATCATGTCTGCTGAACCTTCAACTGAGTAAGCAATCAAGGCCCTACAGGCCCAGAATGCCCAATTCCAAGAGTTGTTCATGAATCTAGCTAAGGGTCAGCAAGATCTGAAGACCTTGATTCTGAAAGAGAAGAAGAAGAAGAAGAAGAAGAAGAAGAAGAGGACGATCATGTTTAACACATGTCACAGGTTTGGAAATAGGCTACGGGATGAAGTTGATTTGACCACCTCATCTGGAGGGAAAGATAGTCAGGAATAAAGGAGGGCTCCTAGCCCTGTGGTCTCAGACAACGAGGCGGACTTCGACGAAGACCAGTATCCTCCGGCTGAGGATAGATGCAAACAACTAGAAGACCGGTTGAGTGCGATGGAAGTTCAGAAAGTGCCTGGTATGGACTTCGGTGATCTGGGTCTATCATCTGGGGTAGTGATTCCCCACAAGTTCAAGGCACCAGCCTTTGCAAAGTATGACGGAGTTTCTTGTCCGAAGCTGCACCTCCGGTCATATGTAAGGAAGATTCAGCCGTACACCGCTGATAAGAACCTATGGATCCACTTCTTTCAAGATAGTCTCTCAGGGACTCAGCTTGAATGGTTTTACCAGTTGGACGGAGCCAGTATCCGCAGTTGGAAGGATTTAGCTATTGCTTTCTACAGGCAGTACCAATACAATGTCGACCTCGCTCCCACGCGTACCCAACTCCAGGGCATGTCAATGGGAACGGGCGAAGGTTTCAAAGATTATGCTCAGAAGTGGAGGGACCTCGCCGGAAGAGTGCAACCACCCTTGGTTGATCGGGAGCTTGTGGATATGTTTCTGGGGACCTTGTCTTGTCCATTTTTCAACCATCTGATTGGAAGTTCTTCATCTGGGTTTACAGAGCTTATTATGACTGGGGAAAGGATTGAGGCTGGTATTAAGGCTGGTAAGATACAGAAGGGTGCTTCATCGAGCACCGAGAAAAAGCCTTTTAAGAAAGAGTCCAGTGCTGTCTACAGTTCGAAAAGCCAGAATAGACCTGAACGCCGCCAAGCTGTTAATGCAGTTGTTATTTCAAGACCTGCTGGTGCTGCTCGGCACAACAATCAACAAAAGGACGAGAGACCTCGAAGGCAATTCACCTGTCTTAGCATGTCTCTGTCTCAGATTTTGCCGTAGTTGTTAAAAACCAATCTAGTGATTCCAAGGGAGGCCCCGAAGAATCCCAACACTACGTCACCAAAGTACAACCCTAAAGCCCGCTGTGCTTTTCACTCTGATAGCCCGGGGCATAATACAAATGACTGTTGGGCTTTGAAGAACAAAATACAGGACTTAATTGATGCAAAGGAGATTGAGTTTGAGGCGCCCGAAAGACCTAATGTTGTGACTGCTCCTATGCCCAAGCATGGAGTGAATGCTATAGATGAAGACTAGTTTGTGGTTTCTATGAAAGACATTGTTACCCCTTTGATGACTGTGAAAGAAAAACCTTTTGCTAGCCGATTTATTTCCTGGCTGTGACGAAGGTTTCCGTATGTGTTTTGCCCTACCAACTGGTTGGCATCTTTTGAAATCAGGTGTCCAGCGCCTGATGGATAGTAAAGAAATTATGTTTGAGAAGACTGATGTTCCTCTAGTTCATACTGAAGAAGTTGCCATTATCACCATTTTTGACAATTCTTCCAAGGCTCCCTCGAGGAAGCCTGTTAGAATTACATTTGTTCCAAGAATCGCACCATTGATCATCACTGTTTCGGGGCCTATCCCCTACACCTCTGATAAAGTTGTCCCTTGGCATTATGGGGCCGATGTTTATTTTCATGAAGTTAAACAAGAGTTGGATGTTGATACTGACGTCAACAATATTGTCGGGCCTGCTAAAGTCACCTGCAGCAGAAGACTTTTCTCACCTGATATCTCTCCACCAACTGCCCGAAAACCTGTTATTATTACACCTGGCAGTGTACCTGCTACTATTCCTGTCCAAGTTCCTATTCTTACCCCTGTCGCTGAGTCATCTAATACTCGGGGCAAAGGGACCACTAATGAGCATGCCCGGATGGAGGCACCGAAGACAATTACTGTTGAAGCTTCTAGACAAGAGATGGAAGAGATTCTGAAAATCATCAAAAAGAGCGACTACAATGTAGTCGATCAGCTGGGGCAAACCCCGTCCAAGATTTCTATATTGTCACTGTTGCTATGCTCAGAGGCCCATGCCAAGGCTCTGATTACATTTCTGAAGACTGCACACGTACCACAAGAAACATCAGTTGATCAGTTTAGAGATTGCGTAGCCAATCTGACTGCTGATAATGGGTTGGGTTTCTCTGACGCCGACTTGACTTCTAAAGGGAAGAATCACAATGATGCCCTGCATGTCTCCATTGAATGCAAGGGCACTACTCTTGCTCATGTATTGGTGGATACTGGTTCCTCATTGAACGTCTTGCCTAAGAAAGCTCTAGACCGGTTGGACTGTGAAGGGTTGGAGCTGAAGCCAAGCAACATTGTTGTTAGGACCTTTGACGGGTCTAAGAGAATGGTGCATGGAGAAGTGGATATTCCGATTAAGGTTGGTTCTCAGGTCTTCAACTCTACATTCTATGTGATGGACAATCGGCCATCTTATTCTTGTTTGCTGGGTCGCCCATGGATCCACAAAGCTGGGGCCGTAACCTCAACGCTCCACCAGAAGCTGAAGTATCCGATCAAAGGGAAGATTGTGACAGTGCAAGGAGAGGAGGAGTACATGATGAGCCACCTCAACTCTTTACAATATGTAGAGATGGATGGGGAGTTCATTGACACCCCATTTCAGCATTTTGAAGAGGTTCCCCAGACACTGGCATCAGCTGAGACGGTTGTTGAAGATTCTCCTATGAAGATGGCTTCCTTCAAGGATGCCCGGGTTGTTGTTGAAAAAGGTGGGTGTGCAAAGTGGGGACAACTCCCTGATTTTACACAGTAGACTAACAAGTTTTGTTTGGGTTTCACTGCAGAAGCTCAAAAGGCTGTTCGGAATGCACGGATCGGAAGACCTCCCGTGTTCATCAGAAATTCGGGAGTGAATGCCATTGAAGACGATGTGGAAGAGTCTGAGTTCGACAGTTGGATCTATCCTACGACCGACGGTGGACCAAGCAACTGGACAACAAAGGATTTCATCCCTATTTATTTTATCACCCAGTAATGAAACCTTTTGTTTTGAATTTGTAACAGACAGTGTTTTAAACTCTATGGCCCGGTGTCTTACCCAGGGCACCGTGGCTTCATTTGTGAGGGCTTTATGCGTGTCATCTTCATATATCATTAATAAAAGCATTGGAAGTTCTTGCATTTCAAATTTTGCGCTCCTTGTTTTTCTTTTATTATATATTGCAAAACAGCTATTTTACACACACTCACATATACAGGTCTACATCCACTCTGGATCTCACTGGTAACGACTCTGCTACTACCAGTTATGACTTTGAAAATCTGATCAACTTAGCCGAAGACGAAGGTGAAGATGATTGCGAAGTGCCTGGTGAACTTGCTAGACTGCTACTCCAAGAAGAGAGGGTTATTCAGCCGCGTGAAGAGCCGGTGGAATCAGTAAATATGGGAACACAGACAGATAAGAAAGAGGTCAAGATCGGTGCAAATCTGGAAGCTAGTGTGAAGCAACGGTTGATTCAAATGCTACATGACTATGTTGAGATATTTGCCTGGTCTTATGAAGATATGCCTGGGTTGGATACCGACATTATGGTTCACCGCCTGCCTACCAAGGAAGACTGTCCTCTAGTGAAACAGAAGGTCCGTCGAATGTGCCCAGAGATGTCTGAGAAAATCAAGGCTGAAGTTATGAAACAATTTGACGCCAGTTTTCTAGCAGTTACTTCTTACCCACAGTGGGTGGCCAATGTGGTTCCTGTGCCGAAGAAGGATCGTAAGGTTCGGATGTGTGTTGACTATAGGGATTTGAACAGGGCGAGCCCCAAAGATGATTTCCCTCTGCCTCATATTGATGTTTTGGTTGACAACACCGCATAGCATAAAGTCTTCTCCTTTATGGATGGTTTCTCCGGTTATAATCAGATTAAAATGGCTCCCAGAGACATGGAGAAGACAACCTTTGTTACTCAGTGGGGTACCTTTTGCTACAAGGTCATGCCTTTTGGATTGAAAAATGTTGGGGCAACGTATCAGCGTGCCATGATTGCTTTGTTTCATGACATGATCCATCACGATATTGAGGTATACGTCGACGACATGATTGCAAGATCCCAAACGGAGGAAGAACACCTTGACCACCTTTAGAAGCTATTTGACAGGTTGAAGTTATACAAGCTGAGGTTAAACTCGAACAAGTGCACCTTCGGGGTGAGGTCTGGTAAGCTACTGCGTTTCGTAGTAAGCGATAAAGGTATTCATGTGGATCCTACAAAGGTGAAGGCTATACAGGAGATGCCAACTCCCAGAACAGAGAAAGAAGTCAGAGGCTTCCTGGGAGGACAGAATTACATTTCTCGATTCATCTCGCACCTGACTGCTACTTGTGAGCCAATCTTCAAGCTGCTGAAGAAAGATCAAGTAGTACGTTGGAATGATGAATGCCAAGCCTCTTTCGAAAGGATCAAAGAGTATCTCCAAGAGCCACCTATTATGATGCCTCCAGTTGAAGGGAGACCTTTGATCTTATACTTGACAGTACTCGACAACTCAATGGGGTGTGTGTTGGGTCAGCATGACGAGTCTGGCCGAAAAGAGCATGGTATTTATTACCTTAGCAAAAAGTTTACCGACTGCGAGACCTGATACTCGTTGCTCGAGAAAACTTGTTGCGTTTTGGCATGGGCTGCTCGCCGGCTGAGACAGTATATGCTAACTCACACTACTCTGTTGATATCAAAGATGGATCCAATCAAGTATATCTTCCAAAAGCCTGCCTTGTCCGGAAGAATAACGAGATGGCAGATGACCTTGACTGAGTATGACATCCAGTACACGACTCAAAAGGCAATCAAGGGAAGTGTGTTGGCAGACCATTTGGCACATCAAGCAGTGGATGATTACCAGTCTATGAACTTTGAATTCCCGGACGAGAATATCATGTTGGTAACTGATTGTGAGACACCTGGACTGGATGAAGGACCTGAGGAAGGATCCTGATGGTCTATGTACTTTGATGGAGCTTCAAACGCTTTGGGTAACGGCATTGGCGCCATAATCATATCTCCTAAAGGCTCTCATACTCCTTTCACCGCCCTACTATGTTTCAACTGCACCAACAATATGGCGGAGTATGAAGCGTGCATCATGGGTTTTCGAGCAGCTATTGACCTAAGGATTAATTTTCTAAGTGTCTTCGGAGATTCCGCTCTCGTGATCAGTCAGATCAAAGGCGAGTGGGATACGAAACACCCAAATCTTATTCCTTACAAGGAGTATGTGTTGACATTGCTTCCCCACTTCGAGGAGATAACCTTTGAACACTTCCCTAGAGAGGAGAATCAGTTGGCAGACGCGCTGGCTACAATGTCTTCTATGTTCAAAGTCAATTGGGACAACGAGGCTCCCCGGATCATCATCGAAAGATTGGACGAACCTGCACATTGCTATGATATTAAGACTGAAGAGGTAACATAAAATCCCTGGTTTCATGAGGTAAAGAGGTATCTTGAGGCTCAGGAATACCACGAGGGTGCATCTGTTAATGACAAGAAGTTTCTAAGGAGGTTCGCAGCAAAGTTCTTCATCAGCAATGGCATCCTTTACAAGCGTAACCATGATTCGACCTTACTGCATTGTGTGGATAAGAATGAAGCATAAAGGATCATGGAGGAGTTACATGAAGGTACTTTCGGAACTCATTCCAGTGGACACACCATGGCAAAGAAAATCCTTCGGGCAGGATACTTTTGGTCCACTATGGAAGCCAATTGTTATCAGCATTCTTGGAAATGTCACAAGTGCCAAGTCTATGCTGATAAGGTGCACATACCTCCAGTACCTCTGAATGTCTTGACGGCACCTTGGCCTTTTTCAATGTGGGGGATTGATATGATCGGCGAGATTAGACCTACAGCATCCAACGGGCATCGTTTCATCTTGGTAGTGATTGATTACTTTACGAAATAGGTTGAAGCAGCTTCCTTTGCTACTGTAACCAAGAACGCCTTGGCACGGTTCATTCCGTACAATCTGATTTGCCGATACGGTGTACTAGAGAGGATCATTATGGACAATGGTACCAACCTCAACAACAAGATGATCACCGAGCTCTGCGAGCAATTCAAGATACAGCATCATAATTCTTCTCCCTACCAGCCGAAGATGAATGGGGTTGTCGAAGCGGCTAATAAGAACATTAAGAGGATTGTGAAGAAGATGACGGTGACATATAAAGACTGGCACGAGATGTTACCATTTTCTCTTCATGGGTATCGTACCTCAGCGCAGACGTCAACAGGGGCAACACCCTATTCCTTGGTATATGGCATGGAGGCAGTCTTGCCCATTGAAGTGCAGATACCCTCTCTCTGAATCATGAAGGATGCAGGTTTGAGTGAAGATGACTGGATTCAGACCCGGCTTGATAGCTGAACTTAATTGACAAAAAGAGACTTACTGCTATTTGTCATGGTCAGACGTATCAAAAATGGATGATCAAGGCATTTAACAAGAAATTCATACGACAAGAGTACCAAGTTGGGGACCTGGTTATCAAACGCATTATCTTACCTCAAGGTGATCCCAGGGCAAATGGACCCCTACTTACGAAGGGCCATTTGTGGTTAAGAACATTTTCTCAGGCGGAGCTATGATTCTAACCACCATGGACGGTGACGACCTTTCTCACCCCGTCAATGCAGACATAGTAAAAAGATACTACGCATGATCAAAGACCCGCTAGGTTGAATCGCCTAGGAAAAAATAAGGGCTTCCCGGTGAACCAAAAGGGTTCGGGCAAAAATAAGGGATGAAAATGAAAAATATGTACACCCGGCAAGTCGAAAACCTGAAAAGGCGGCTTGGGCAAAAAAGGGTATCCCGGTGGACTGAAAACCCGAAAGGGCGGTCCAGGAAAAAATTAAGGACCAAAGCGTAACACTATGTCTCATTGGATCACCTTGCATCCAGACTTCGGTATCAACTATTAAGCTCGGACGGCACTAATCAATCTGATCACCTTCAACCGGCAGCAAAGTGATGAGATGCTTGAGGACATAAGGGAAATAGCAGAGTTGGAACCCAGTAGGATTATTCACATATTTGTTTTGTTTTCTTTTCACAAATTATGTAAATTCTATCTGCTCGGCGGTGTTCTCTTACTAGGACGTCAGCCTCTTGTACAAAAACGCCTATTTACAGGCCAAACTTCAAAATCAATACAATTCATTTTCAAAGAAACTTCAAACTGTTTTTCCTTTATCGGTTTGTTTTGCAAAGAAAATCCAATGTTCATTTTTTATATATGCATTTGACATTAATTGCTGCTCATAAATATTTACATGCGAAACAAAGGCGATTACGGGTGATATCAGAAACAGGGGCAATAAGAACTGTCTGAACTGTATAGTTGCTTTGTCCACCAGGTACAAAGGTAGATTCAGCTTAAAAATATGGCTAAGATGAAGATGTGAAAAGCACAAGAAGGGGGGTTGAATTGTAAAACTTAAAATCAAATGCAGACAACACGTTATTTTTATCCTGGTTCATTTGATCTCAAACTACTCCAGTCCACCCGTCAAGGTGATTTCGCCTCTCTCCAACGAGGTCTTAATCCACTATATTCAACTGAATACACAACTGCTTTAACAATTGTTAAAGCCTTCTTGAGTCTAACCACAGACCGGTTTATCTCAAGGAATTTCTCTTACAGATAAATGAACAAAAGTGTGTTTGATGTTTTCTTACAAAACTATATATCACAACTATGATAATACACAATATGAAGCTTAGAATGAAACTAGATTGCTAGAGCTATAGAGTAAGCGTGGTTGAGAGCTTAGCAAATGTGAGAGTGTGCGTGAAGATGATTAGCTTAGGCGTGTATATGCGTGTAGAGTATTTGCCATTTCTTTTCTCATTGACTTGTTTAAATAGCCTAGGAAGAGATATGTTGTTGTCCATAAATCCTTTTCAATGCTCATAACGTTCTTTCCTTTTTGAGAAGATCTTTGTCTTGGAATAAATCCGTTGGTAATTAATCTGTCTTGAATGCATAGTAACATTGACATTTCAGAGTGTTCTGCTAATGATAATCAGAGTGTTCTTGGCTTTAACTTATTCTGACGCTTCTGAGTGCTGATGACATGGTTAGGATCTTGATCAGAATCAGAGTATGTTATGCGTAGATTCTGTTCATCAGGCTTCAGCGTATAGCACATGTTATTTGATCTTCTGATGCTGACATATCTTCTGATGCTGATGTTGATACTGATATTCTGATGCTGATTCCATCATAGTTTCTGTAAATACACAACATAATTTTAAGTAGCATATATGTCTTATATAAATCTCATAATTCATTTAATCTTGTATTTTGTTATCATCAAAACTCTAACTGAGGGTTGTTGAATCAAACAATGTTCTAACAATCTCCCCCTTTTTGATGATGACAAAAACCGGATTTTTTCAATTAAAATAAAATAATAAAAGGTATCAGAGATTAAGGATAGAGAAGAAAAGGTATCAGAGATAAACAAATAACGAATACAAGGTATTAGAGATAAGAAGATAAGGAATAAAAGGTATCAGAGTAATAAAGATAAAAACTCCCCATGAGTTTATTACTTCCCTTTAATTCCATGAGACCTTGAGCATCAGAACCTTATTGAACTTTCTTTGAGCATCAGAACTTTACTTTATCAGAGTTCATCAGATTCTTGTACCTGTAAGCTTTTCAGAAGAAAGAAATTCAAATATATCAGAATGTTAGAATGTTTGAGACTTTTGTCTCAGTAATCCGTTATTGAAAAATATCATTCTTTCTCCCCCTTTTTGTCAGTTATCAAAAAGCACAAATAATCAGAGTTAAAATAGTCAGAGCAAAAAGAGTGTTTATATAAAAAACAGAAGCAATGATTAAGTTCAGAACACGTAAAATATTACAGACAAACATGTAAAGAAAACAAGGAAAACACAAGAAAATTCTAAGAAGAAGGTGGAAGTAGTGTGAACAGAGCTTCCAACATGCTCTTGATTTGATTGCTGGTTTCCTATTGCTGAGATACCATGTTTACTATAGAATCAATCTTGATATCCTTCTTATCCATCCTTTCATTCATCAGCATATCAGATCTTTTCAAGTCCTCCAGAGTCTGCCTGTCAAGAGAGGAAGCTTGAGGATCTTCAGATACAGGCTGCTTCTCAGAGCTTTCTGCAATAACTTCTTCTTGACCCAAGTCTTCAGCTGGAATCGTCTGTTCTTATGCAGGTTGAACTTTGGATGCTGGACGCTTTTCAGACCAAGGCGCAATGTCTAGATGGAGAACTTCTTCCTTAAGCAGCTTGCTCAGAACTGGACCTTCCATTTCCTTCAGCAGATTGCTGAAGTTCTGTTGAGCCTGTCCATAGCTCTGGTCTTGCAACTTAAAGGTTTCAACGCATACCCATCTTCTAAATTGTGTCCAGAGGAGGTCTGATACAGCAGGATCAACCAGTTCCAGACTTGCTTGTTTCAAAGAAGTGATCCACTTCTATATATCTGTTTCAAAGTTCAATATGCTGGAACCAACATCTGGTTGTTTTGGTTTAGGGATAGCAGTTTTGTTGTTTATTGCAGTAAGGCGTTCAAAGGCTATTAGATCAATGACAATCTTGTTGTGGTCATCTGAATTTTTCTTAGGTGAGGGAGTGGGAGAGTCAGAAATTACGATTGGACTTGATGGGGTATTTGGTGGAGTTATTTCTGGTGAAGAGGGAAGTTTAGGAATATTCACAATGGTACTATAGGGCAATTGAATGGCCAAAGGTTGTGGTTCAGGGGATTCAGAGGTTTGAGCCTCAGAGTTTTGAGTCTCAGGTTCTGGAGATTGTTCATGTTGAGGTGGATTAATATCTGGTTGAGAGGATGAAGGTTGTGGGATTTCTGGTTCTGGAGAGAGTGGAGTTTCTGTTATTGGTGAGAGGGGAATGTCAGGTTGTGGCGAGATGGGAATTTCTGTGTTTGGATTTGGATTTTCCGGTTGGGGAACAGAAGTGTGTTGGTCCATATCAGAAAGAACTTGTTCAAGTTCTTGTTCTGGTATGGTTGCAGTATTTGGATTTTGTGGTTGGGAGCGGGATCTTCTGAGGGTTAATGATTCAGAAGGGTCAAAGTCTAAGTCAAAATCATCGAAAGTTTGAGGAGTTGGGTTTTCAGATGGAGTTGGAATTGGAGTTGGAATAGGGATAGATGTGGAAACAGCAGTTGAATCTAAAACAGTTACAGAAATGGGATTACCTCTTTTCTTGGGAGTTTGTTGAGATGATCCTTCTGCAGCTGCTTTTCTTTTCTTCGTCTTCTTTAGAAAAACCTTTGGAGCCTTCTGCTAAAGATCTTGAATATTCAGATTTGGTGTTGTACCATCAGCTTTACAAGCATCCAAATATCTCAGAATGATTTGAGGCTTAGAGTCAATTTCTGAGAACATAGGGAAGTCGTCCAGAGGGACTCTTCTGCTGGAGATTTCAGCAAAAGGAGTGACGCTGGGCTCCTTCTTAATGTTCTCTATCAGCTTCATTTTCTTCAGATTTTTGGCATTCAGCTGCTTGCCAACAGATGGTTCCAGAGTGCTGATTTCTTGTGCCTCTTGCAGATGATCAATCAGCCTATTCTTTGTAAGAATATCTGATATCAGTCTTCCCAAGGGTATCCAATCCCTTTTTGTACGTTCCTCTTCCCTTGTTTCCTTGACACTTGTTCTGAGATGGTTAAACAGAAGATGAGCTAGATTTATCTTGCCCTTCTGAGAGATGAAATAGAGCAGAAACTGCTGGTCAATGTTTATGTAATCAGGAGAGCGGGTAGGCTTCCTGTGGTTGAAACAGCCCAGAATGATCTTGGCCCAAATTCTGTGCTTGTCCTTCAAATCCCTTATCTTGCTGGAGGGAAGCCCCAGCGTGAAAATTTCCCTTGCAATTACGGCAACATCTGCACACCTTTCTGCCATATCAATGCAGCGAATACCACCTCCATTGTACCCTATCAGTCTTGCAATCAGGTCTTCAGTAATCACAATATTCTTCCCCTTGATGTAGGATGTAACTTGATGATTTGAAGAAGAAGCGTGAATCCAAAATTCCTTTACCAGAATAGGAAACGTTGGATCCACCAGCCGGTCAAAATACTTTTCCCAACCTTGAGCTTTAATCTCTTCAGATAAATCAAAACCATTTTCCTTGAGACTGTTGAAATCCACAATTAGTTCAGACAGAACTTCAAAGTTCTTGATTGGAGTGAGAAGCGTTCTGAAAGGTACTTCATATTTTTCAGAAGAAGCAGTTTTCTGGGAACCTGAAGAGGGAATGCTGGAAGAAGCCATGTTCACACGAGGTTTTTGAAAAAGATTGAAAGGTTTTCTTGAGAAAGTAAGAACACAGAAATTAGAAATATTGAGAGAAAACGAAAGTAAAGGTAAAAAGTGTGAATGGTGTGAGGTGTTTAAATAGATTTCTAAAAAGTTTTTGAAAACATAAACGTTTAAGAGAGAGAAATAAATTATGATTATTAGCATTTAATGATAGCTGATTTTAGGGGATTCAGAAAGATATTTGGAACGGTTACCCATGACATGTGTCTCAATGCATCCAATCAGCACTTTGCCTTTTCAGAAACGTGAACGCGTGTTCAGCCTCAGAAAACAGCTGATGACTGGATGACACTTATTTTCTTGAGTGAACAGCAATTCTATCCTTGAACTGAAGCGCTCAGATCTTCATGGATAGATTCTGATACAATCTGTATTTCTAAAGTTCTCTTCTCTTTCCAGAATGCACGTGGGATGCATTGGAATCTTTGATGGCTTACATTCTGAGAGATCAAATTTCTTCAGAAGTTCTCTGACATATTTGCTCTGATGAATGTAAGTTCCTTATGGGGTTTGATTGATCTGAATGCCCAGAAAGAATTTCAGTTCCCCCATTAGGCTCATCTCAAATTCTGCCTGCATACACTTAGCAAATTTTCTTCCCAGAGAAGGTTTAGTAGATCCAAAAATGATATCATCAACATAAACCTGACATACTAAAATGTCATTCTTAATTGTCTTACAAAATAAGGTTGTGTCCACTTTCCCTCTAGTGAATTCCTTTTCTAACAGGAAGTTACTCAGTCTTTCATACCAAGCTCTGGGAGCTTGTTTCAGACCATACAGTGACTTCTTTAGTTTGAAAACATATTCTGGATTTTTTGAACTTTCAAAACCAGGGGGTTGGTGCACATATACCTCTTCTTCTATATAGCCATTTAAGAATGCACTCTTAACATCCATCTGATACAGAGTGATGCCTTTATTAACAGCAAATGAAATTAAAAGTCTGATAAATTCTAACCTGGCGACTGGAGCAAAGGTTTCTGTATAGTCTATCCCCTCTTGCTGACTATAACCTTGTGCTACCAATCGTGCCTTGTTTCTGATGACTTTACCTTGTTCATTCAGTTTGTTTCTGAACACCCATTTTGTTCCAATGACGTTGAATCCTTTTGGTTTAGGAACTAGATCCCATACGTCATTTCTTGTGAATTGATTCAGCTCCTCTTGCATTGCTAGAATCCAGTCATTGTCCAGAAGTGCTTCATCAACTGTTGATGGTTCAATTAGAGAAACAAGTCCCATGAGGAATTCTTCAGAGTTTCTGAAGCTGACTCTTGTTCTGATTTGATCTTCCTTTCTTCCTAAGATTGTTTCTTCTGGGTGATCCATGCTGCTTCTGGATGGTCTTTTTTGAAGTTGATCAACAGAAGGTGCTGGATTGCTTGCAGTGCCTCTTTCTGATGTTGAGGGAGTGTCTTTGTTAAGAGCTTCTGATGACTTGTCTTCAGTACCTGTGAATTCAACTTCCATACCTGCAAGTAATTCATTCTGCTTTGACTTTTGAGAGTCAAGCTTATCATCAAAACGAACACTGATTGATTCTTCCACAATCTGTGTTTCTGTATTGTATACTCTGTACCCTCTTGAGCGTTCAGAGTCTCTTAACATAATACACTTCTGTGCTTTAGAGTCAAACTTGTTCAAATAATTTTTAGTATTCAAAATAAAACAAGTACATCCAAATGGATGAAAATATGAAATGTTAGGCTTTCTGTTCTTCCACACTTCATATGGAGTCTTTTCCAGAATAGGTCTTATGGAGATTCTATTCTGAATGTAGCACGTTGTGTTTATTGCCTCTGCCCAGAAGATCTTAGCAATGTTAGTCTTGTTGATCATGGTTCTGGCTATTTCTTGCAATGTTCTGTTCTTTCGTTCTACAACTCCATTTTGCTGGGGAGTTCTAGGACAAGAGAAATCATGCAGAATGCCTTTGTCATTAAAAAATGATTCAAAATATTTGTTTTCAAACTCTCCACCATGATCACTTCTGACTTTGACGATTCTAAGATCCTTTTCATTCTGAACTTGGTTGCAGAAGGTGACAAACACAGAGTGTGACTCGTCCTTGTGTCTTAAGAACTTTACCCATGTCCATCTGCTATAGTCATCTACGATTACTAACCCATACTTCTTGCCACTGACTGAAGCAGTTTTAACTGGTCCAAATAAGTCAATGTGCAGAAGTTCTAATGGCTTAGAGGTGGAAACAACGTTTTTAGATTTGAAAGCTGGTTTTGCAAACTTGCCTTTCTGACATGCTTCACACAGAGCATCTGAATTGAACTTCATGTTAGGAAGTCCTGTGACCAGATTGAGTTTATTAATCTGAGATATTATTCTCATACTAACATGTCCCAATCTTCTGTGCTAGATCCATTGCTCGTTGTTAACAGACATAAGACACTTTACATTCTGACTTTTCAGTTCAGAAAGTTTGATTTTATAAATGTTGTTTCTCCTCTTTCCATTAAATAGGATAGTCCCATCTTTCTGACTAACAACTTTGCATGAATTTTTATTAAATATTATATAATAACCGTTATCACTTAATTGACTTATGGATAACAGGTTATGCATTAATCCATCTACTAATAAATCATTACTTAAAGAGGGAAGATTTCCATTACCTACTATTCCAGAGCCAATGATATTTCCCCTCTGATTGCCTCCAAAGCCTACGTGGCCTCCAGGCTTTGGAACATATGCTTTCTTCCCGTCATGTGTCGTGAGCAGCCAGAGTCCAGGTACCATGACTGGTGTTTCTGCTTTGCTTCTAAAGATATCTGCCACATGTATTATTTCATCCTTAGGTACCCATATTTTCTTGGGTCCTGATTTGTTAGTTTTACCAAAACTCTGGTTGAATTTTGGTTTGACAGAATAATTACTACTAGTATATTTGATGTCGTGTGTGTGCCCATATACAAAGTGTGAATTAAGTGGAGTTCATTTTATAACTAAATCCATGGCATTCTTTGGTGTAGGTACCTTACCTTGGTATCCTATTCCTTTTCTTCCATTTCTGCTAACTCCATAGATCATTGAAGCCATTTTGCTTCTATCTATGTTTTTAGCTAGAAACTTCTGAAAGTTGTGATCATACTCCTTGATGATCTCATCAGCACTGCTGGGAGTTTCAGGGATTGTTTCCTTCTGAGAGTTTTGTAATAGATTTTCTAATTTTGAAATTTTATCTTTTAACTCAGAATTCTCCAATTTGAGACTCTCAGTTTTATCAGAGTCAGAAGCAAGATTCCTTTTCAGGTTTCTGAATTTGACTCTGATCTGCTGATATCTTTCCAGAATTTCATTAAGGCTTTCTACTAGTTCAGCCTTAGTAAAGTTAATAGCAAAGTCAGGAAATACCTCTTCTGTGTCTGATTCAGATTCTGATTCAGAAGCTTCACTGTTTTCTGTTATGTTTGCCATGAGAGCTATGTTTGCTCTCTTATCATCTGATTCTGAGTCAGCTTCAGATGTGTCAGAGTCATCCCATGTAGCCATGAGACTTTTCTTCTTTTCCTTGCCAAACTTCTTTTTGGGCTTTTCCCTCTGAAGCTTTGGGCAATCACTCTTGTAGTGTCCTTGCTCGTTACATTCATAGCAGATGATGTCTTTGTTGTTTTGCTTTCTGCTTCCTGAAGAGCCTTCAGATCTTCTGTGTCCAGAAGAGGATTCTGACCTTCTGTATCTGGAGGAGGATTCATTCTGATTCTCTGATCTTCTGGGATTCCTGAACTTTCTTTGCCTCTGCTTCCATAATTGGTTCACCCTTCTGGAGAGGAGAGATAGTTCATCTTCTTCTGATGAGGACCCATCAGAGGTTTCTTCAACAGCCTGCAAAACTTTGGAGTCAGATTTTCTGTTAGATTTTAAAGTTAATGGCTTACCTTGCTTTTGAGGTTCATCTGCTTCTAGCTCTATCTCGTGACTTTTGAGGGAGCTGACAAGTTCCTCCAGAGAGATTTTGTTGAGATCCATAGCTAGCTTCAGCGCTGTGACCATTGGCCTCCACTGTTTTGGCAAGCTTCTGATGATCTTCTTAACATGATCAGCAGTAGAATACCCTTTTTCCAGAACTTTGAGACCAGCAACCAGAATTTGAAATCTTGAGAACATCGTTTCAATTTATTCACTTTCTTCCATCTTGAATGCCTCATACTTCTGAATGAGCGCAAGAGCTTTAGTTTCTTTAACTTGAATGTTGCCTTCATGCGTCATTCTCAGAGAGTCAAACATATTCTTTGCAGTGTCTCTGTTTGATATCTTTTCATATTCAGAGTAAGAGATGGCGCTGAGAAGAATTGTTCTGGCCTTGTGATGATTTCTGAAATCACGCTTTTGCTGATCAGACATTGCTTTCCTATCAATCTTCTGACCACTTGCATCCATTGGGTGCATGTATCCATCAGTCACCATGTCCCACAGATCAGCATCATCGGCCAGAAAGAAGCTTTCAATTCTGTCTTTCCAGTAATCAATGTTCTCTCCATCAAAGACTGGAGGTTTGCCACTGAATCTGTCTCTTTCTTCATTGTTGTCATTGCTGATGTTTTGATGTGGTCCTACCATTGTGTTTTTCTAACGCTGGATCTTGTACTGACATGGTTAAGTGTTATAAGCTCAGAACCAGGCGCTCTGATGCCAATTGAAGATGTGAAAAACACAAGAAGGGGGATTGAATTGTAAAACTTAAAATCAAATGCAGACAACACGTTATTTTTATCCTGGTTCGTTTGATCTCAAACTACTCCAGTCCACCCGTCAAGGTGATTTCGCCTCTCTCCAACGAGGTCTTAATCCACTATATTCAACTGAATACACAACTGCTTTAACAACTGTTAAATCCTTCTTGAGTCTAACCACAGACCGGTTTATCTCAAGGAATTTCTCTTACAGATAAATGAACAAAAGTGTGTTTGATGTTTTCTTACAAAATTATATATCACAATTGTGATAATACACAATATGAAGCTTAGAATGAAACTAGATTGCTAGAGCTATAGAGTAAGCGCGGTTGAGAGCTTAGCAAATGTGAGAGCGTGCGTGAAGATGATTAGCTTAGGTGTGTATATGCGTGTAGAGTATTAGCCATTTCTTTTCTCACTGACTTGTTTAAATAGCCTAGGAAGAGATATGTTGTTGTCCATAAATCCTTTTCAATGCTCATAACATTCTTTCCTTTTTGAGAAGATCTTTGTCTTGGAATAAAGCCGTTGGTAATTAATCTGTCTTGAATGCATAGTGACGTTGACATTTCAGAGTGTTCTGCTAATGATAATCAGAGTGTTCTTGGCTTTAACTTATTCTGTCGCTTCTGAGTGCTGATGACATGGTTAGGATCTTGATCAGAATCAGAGTATGTTATGCGCAGATTCTGTTCATCAGGCTTTAGCATATAGCACATGTTATTTGATCTTCTGATGCTGACATATCTTCTGATGCTGATGTTGATACTGATATTCTGATGTTGATTCCATCAGAGTTTCTGTAAATACATAACATAATTTTAAGTAGCATATATGTCTTATATAAATCTCATAATTCATTTAATCTTGTATTTTGTCATCATCAAAACTCTAATTGAGGGTTGTAGAATCAAACTATGTTCTAACATAAGATACTTTCACTCCCCGCAGAGTAAGACAGTAGTGGTAGCTCTCCCCCAGCTGAGACTTACAACTATGAACGAATCAGCAATGCTCTCCCCAAGCAGATTGGATCTACCATCACCACTAAAAAGGCTTGATATCCCCGGCAGTCTTAATATTCCCTGGCAGAATACAAGATACCCCCAGTGGAGTTAAAATTTGCCCAGTGCATTCTGAAAAAGCTTCCCCAACGGAGTTGAATCATCATCCCCAGTAGGCTCTGGAAGTTTATCCCCAGCGGAGTATAAAAATAAATCTCCCCAGCCGAGTTCAAAGAATCAATCCCAGCAGAACTCAGAGGATTATCCCCATAAGAGTCTAATGGGTTATCCCCAGCAAGTTGTAACTGAAAGATCATCCCCAGTGAAGTTCTTTCCTTTCACAAACAGGAATTCAATCTTCAAAAGATTCAATATCGCCAGCAATGATAATTCATCCCAACGGAATTTATCGGTGGAATCCTCAGCAGAGCATTTCTTCCCCACAGAGTAATCTCCTCATCAGTTTTATGCCCCAACGGAATTATACTTTCCTACAGGTTTATTCTCGCAATCACCTTCGTTCATCATCCCCAGCAGAAACGAAGAATTCAACTCTATTCTCCAGCAGCTGTCTGGGATTTATTTTCCCCAGCTAAAACATCACATTTCCATACATCATGATACATGCATATATGCATCATATAACACAATCTCATTTATTTTGAGAACATCATTGTTTGACCCATATCATGCATTGCATATGACTGACCTTTACCTTTCAGGAAAGATGCAGTTAAGTTCTCAGCTATGTTGAAGACCTTCTCTGGTTCAGTTAGATCGACCCTAAGATCTCCCTGATTCGTATTCCAGTTGAAGATATTCCAAGACTTTTGTCTGGTCCAGTTAAATCGATCCTAATACTTTTCTGATGTCGATCCAGTCAAAATTAATTCAAGACCTTCTCTAGTTCAGTTAGATCGACCCTAAGATCTCCCTGATTCGTATCCTAGTTGAAGATGTTCCAAGACTTTTGTATGGTCCAGTTAAATCGATCCTAAGATTTTTCTGATGCCGATCCAGTCAAAATTAATCCAAGACCTTCTCTGGTTCAGTCAGATCGACCCTAAGATCTCCCTGATTCGTATACCAGTTGAAGATGTCCCAAGACTTTTGTCTGGTCCAGTTAAATTGATCCTAAGATTTTTCTGATGCTGATCCAGTCAAAGTTAATCCAAGACCTTCTCTGGTTCAGTCAGATCGTCCCTAAGATCTCCCTGATTCGTATTCGAGTTGAAGATGTCCCAAGACTTTTGTCTGGTCCAGTTAAATCGATCCTAAGATTTTTCTGATGTCGATCCAGTCAAAGTTAATCCAAGACCTTCTCTGGTTCAGTCCGATCGATGATAAGATCTCCCTGATTTTTATTTCAATTGAAGATATTCCAAGACTTTTTCCTGGTCCAGTTAAATCGATCCTAAGATTTTTCTGATGCCGGTCCAGTCAAAGTTAATCCAAGACCTTCTCTGGTTCTGTCAGATCGACCATAAGATCTCCCTGATTCGTATTCCAGTTGAAGATATTCCAAGACTTTTGTCTGGTCCAGTTAAATCGATCCTAAGATTTTTCTGATGCCGATCCAGTCAAAGTTAATCCAAGACCTTCTATGGTTTAGTCAGATCGCCCCTAAGATCTCCCTGATTCGTATTCCAGTTGAAGATGTCCCAAGACTTTTGTCTGGTCCAGTTAAATCGATCCTAAGATTGTTCTGATGCCGATCCGGTCAAAGTTAATCCAAGACCTTCTCTGGTTCAGTCAGATCGACCCTAAGATCTCCCTGATTCGTATTCCAATTTAAGATATTCCAAGACTTTTGTCTGGTACAGTTAAATCGATCTTAAGATTTTTTCTGATGCTGATCCAGTCAAAGTTAATCCAAGACCTTCTCTGGTTCAGTTAGATCGACGATAAGATCTCCCTGATTCGTATTCCAGTCAAAGTTCAGACCACCTATCAACAGTCTCCAAATGGCATTTATAAGCCCATTCCCGACATCACAAGGCTGACACCACGTCATGCGAGTGCAAATTTCTGGGTACTCTAGTGTTCAATCATCTTCCACCTTCGGATCACGAAAGGCCCGAAAGCCAATCTATATCCTCAGGTTTAAGAAGATTGAATAGGGGCAGCTGTTGTACCCAAAAATTTTCCCTCTCATACTTCTCAAAACATTGCAAGAAAAATCTCCAAGTGGCTCAAGATTGCTCAAGAGTTGGACAGTCAAGCTATCTCCTAAGGCAGTCAATCCCAAATTAGGGTTTTATGTTGCATCAAGGTCCTTTCATCCAAATGACCTCAAGTGCTCCCCAATGTCCTAATATGCTCTCAAGATCATCCATGCCAAATTTCAAGCCTTGCAGAGGAAGTTTGCTCAGTTAATTGCTCAAAGGGTCCAAAATCGACTGTGCTAGGGTAAAAGTCAACTGTGACCCAAATACAGTCAAACCTCAATATGTTTTGTCAAAATTCTCATTTTGAAGGATATTTCATCATTTTATCAATGGTTGATCATGATTCATCAAGGATTCTCAAAATTCATCAAGACTCAAAAGTTGCTAAATTAGGGTTTTGTAAGAAAAGTTAACTCAACTTTGACCAAGCATACATTTCTCATAATTTATGATAAATGACCCTTCCAAAGCTCATTTTGAAGAGGATGCAATTTCCTACAATCCATCTTCATACCCCCAAGATCAAGAAATGCACTCACAAGAAGTTACAAATTTGGACATTATAGGTCATTTTTGAAAGTCAACAAAAACACCTTTTTTGCCAAAGCCTATAACTTGAGCATGGAACATCAAAATTAGATGAGACCAGAAGGGTTGGTTAGAGGACAGATCAAGCTTTTTAAAAAGTCCAAGAAAACTTCCAAAATTTCAAAATTGAAGAAGTTATGCATTGTTGAAGTTGGGAATTTTTGCAAAATTGCCAAAAGTCAACTATCCCCAAAACTTCAAATTTTGTCAAATGGGCCCATTCTTTTCCACTTGATTTTGGCTTGCCATATTCCACACGTGTCCTAGCTTCGGCCTTGTGTCCATTTATCAATTTTTCTTTTTTATTTGATTTTTATTTGAATTATTCCATTTTAAATCAATTTAAATCAAATAAAATCACAAAACTTGATTACATGAGATCTTTTTCTATTTTCAGGACCTAATCATCATCATCAAGTGGATCAAATTCGTATCAGCCATTCCATGTGCAAAAAGATTGGATTTTGGACAAAATATGCAAGCTTTCAATGGAGGATCAAATCCAATCCCATAGCCATAATGTACAAGGATTCAGTCTACAAAAGTTAACCTAATACATTGCATTATACATATACAAGGCAAAAGGCACGAATTTAAGAGCTAGAGGCTACAGAATCATCAAGAATCAAACTTGAAAATTGACCAAAAAGTGGGAAACTGAAATCTAGCTTGGAGGCGTTTTCAAAGGCAAAACTCCATATCAATCGCTTGTTGGACAATCACTGAACCTCCTGCAATCAAAAGCAAGCTCTCACACCCTCTCAAACGCACTGTAAGTCTCTCAAAATACCTCCTTGTGTTCAAAATCGTAACTCTACATTCTTGTATTTTTTTTTACAAATCTTTGGTATATTCATGATGCTTATTCAATTTCTGAACTTTTGGCATTGTTTGATTGCGTTTATATGAACCATAGCCCTATAACCGAACCTAGGGTTTTGTAGATTGCTTTTTGGGTATTTCTTTTACAGGAAAAATTGATGCCATTGATGGACATAAATGTGACCAGGGGAGGCAGACGAGCACAACCATGGTCTTGGGGTTGGTTTTCCCGAACTAGAATCGATTTTAGGACGCACATACGAATTTAGCTGCAGACATAAATCCGCAAGTAAAATATCCAGGGTTGAACGAAGAAGACGAAGACGTGTCCCCCTCTTAGTGGCTGGTTCAAATATTCGCGCTTTATTTTTTTATTTCTGGCATATTATTGTTTTTTCCCATATTATCAGTGTCCAGTATTATAACAACTAAAGTGCGTTGGTTGAGTGGTAGTGGAGCGTATGCAATGACTCACAGGACCTGGGTTCGAATCCCAGGTCCCCCCATATGCTTTATATTTTTTCTCTTCAGGTGATCCAGTGATGATCCAATTGCGTGGTACATCATACTCCCTCACTCAAACGCTTGCCAGATGGCCCCAGGCCAGATCTGGTGGTCCAGATGTGATGTCCACCCTACTGCCTGGTCAAACATGCCACATGGAATTCAGAAAAATCAGCCAAGGCCAGCGCCTATTGAGCCTTGAACTTGCTATCCAAACCTCCTTTCAGGCCCATATACTTCTAACTCTTTCTATTTTCTTTTTTATTTTGCTTAATTGTTTATTATTTTTATTTTTATTATCATTAACCAATCAAAACTTTTTTCCTTATAAAATTAAAAAAACCAAAAATCATTTTCTTATTTAAATTAATTTTCAGTATTTTATTTTTTGTTAATAAATATTAATTTAATTAATTTAGTTTTAATTAGGAATAACTTTTAATATATTTTGCAATAATTAAAATTAACTTAGACAATTAGGTTATTATTAACATTGATTAATTTATTTTTATTTCTTTAAATATCAAAAATCCAAAAATATCATTTTTATTAATTAATTAATTAATCAATTTATTAATTTAATGCTTAATTTAGTTTAATTTCTTTCTTAATTCAAAAAATAACCAAAAAAATCTTTTCTTAAACAATTAAAGGGTCAAAACCCTAAAAAACTCGCCCGATTTAATTTCTCACACGCGTTCCATTTTATTCAATAATTGTATATGTTTCCGAAATGTAATAGTTTAATAGGACTTTAAATATTTTTACCGCTTTATTTATTTTCCGCATTTTAATTTTAAGGGTTGCTTTTGGCGATGTAAATACCCGACGCCTTGTAATAGTTAGTTTAATTTCCGCAATTTAAATTCCGCAACTTATAAACTGTTAGATGTTTGATAATAGGGAACGCATGACAAGATCGAATGTTTAAACCTAAAATCAACATAGATAACCATTAACATGTACAAAGACAAATTAACTGAAAATGACACACTCGCACATGTGCACTCTTAGGGTACACCTCACTTGGTTGCCTTCGAACGTGGTCATTGAGTATAGGAAGTTTTAGAGGTCGCCCTCTTGTCCAATGATCATAGTTGCCTCGAAACGGTTGCCTCAGAAAAATGATCTAAGACATTAGGGTTACCGCTAAGGCGTCCTAGCATTGCTTTAGTGACCGCACGTCCCTTAATCGAATTGACCCTTAAAATTCCAACGACGATGCTACCTACTTATCAATGGTGGGATAGCATTATTTAAAAGACATTAGCACAGATTGATTCCTTTTTCGAGTAGGTAGATGGTTCTTAGATACTTGCTTTTTCAAAACGAAACAAATTTTCACACTTACACACCTTCAAAACAAAAACTTCTTTCAAACCCACAAACACAAAGAAAAGAAAATTTTGAAAACACTTTGAGCAAGTACCTAAGAGCCCGTGGATAACCATGGATAGAAAGGGTGCTAACACCTTCCCTTTCTATAATCTACCCCCCTGGACCCGAGAAACATCTCGAAAAAAGAATTTTCCTGTGCTTTTTTTCATTTCCTTGTTGGATAAAATAAAAGACGGTGGCGACTCTTGCTTACCGCGACATTTTGCGAAAACAAACGCAAAACACAAACCAGCATTCCAAAAACAGTCAGTTCTTCCCACCGTATCACATGGTGCTTTTGTGTGTGGTTTTGAAAATGTTTTGAAAAGAGGCCATCGTTGTAGCAACTGTGATCGGTGGGAATGAGAACTGACTATTTTGGAATGTTGGTTCGCGTTTGCGTTTGTTTTTGCAAAATGTCGCGGAAAGCAAGAGTCACCACCGTCTTTTATTTTATCCAACAAGGAAAGGACAAAAGCACAGAAAAATTCCTTTTTGAGATGTTTCTCGGGTTCGGGAGGTAGATTATAGATAGGGAAGGTGTTAGCACCCTTTCTATTCGTGGTTATCCACGGGCTCTTAGGTACTTGCTCACTATGTTTTCAAAAGTTTGCTTTTCTTTGTGTTTGTGGGTTTTGAAAAGAGTTTTGTTTTTGAAGAGAGTGTAAGTGCGAAAAGTTTGTTTTTGTTTTAAAAGGAGCAAGTACTTAAGAACATCTACCTACTCAAAAAGGAATTAAACTGTGCAAATTTCCTTTAGACAGTGTTATCCCACTATTGAGGAGTAGGTAGCACCGTCGTTGGAGTTTTTTGGGTCAATTCAATTTTAGGGATGTGTGGTCACTAAAGCAACGTTAGGACGCCTTAGAGGTAACCCTAATGTCTTAGATCATTTTATCTGAGGCAACCGTTTCGAGGAAACTTATGATCTTTGGACAACAGGACGACCTCTAAAATATCCTATACTTAATGACCACGTTCGAGGCAACCAAGTGAGGCGTACCCTAGGAGTGGCATGTGCAAGTGTGTCAATTTTCAGTTTATATTATCTTTGTACATGTCATGGTGAGCTACTGTTGATTTTAAGTTAAGATAGATCTTGTCATGCGTAGCCTATTATTCATACATCTAGCAGTTAATGGTTGCGGAAAATAAATTGCGGAAAATAAAACTAAGCTATTACAAGGCGTCGGATATTTACATCGCCAAAAACAAACCCTTAAAAATTAAATGCGAAAAGGTAAATAAAAGCGGTAAATAAAAAGTCCTAAGTTAAAGCTATTACATCCTCGGAGAAATTACAATATATGGATCAAAATAATATGCGCGAGAAAAGTTGAATCAGATTGTCCTTTAGGGTTTTGACCCTTTTTATTTAAAGAAAGCATATTTTTGGTCTTTTTTGAATTAAGAATTAAGTCTAAATTAATAACGGAATTAATTAATAAAAATGTTTTTTGAGTTTTATTTTAATTAAGGAAATAAAATTAGAAAGGTAAAAATATGTCAAAACCCTAATTCTAAATCAATTTTTATTTATTGCAAAAAATTTTAAGATTAAACCTAATTAAAACTAAATTAATTGGTTAATGGTTTATTTACAAAAATAAAATAGTGAAGTTAATAGATATTATTTTTGTGTTTTCTGATTTTTATGAGAAAAATTAAGGGTTCATTAATTAACAATAAAAATAATGAAAATAAATTAAATAAAGAAAGAAAATAGAAAAGAAGTAAACCAAAGGGGGGTTTGGGCCCCAAATCAGGAGGTTTGGTCAGCATTTTCTTGGCCTAAACATATTCCAGCCTGCTTTGACTTTCAGATTGCATGTGCGCTTGTTGACCAGGGTTCATGGTGAACCTCCATCCTGGACTATTGGATCTGAATCTGGAACCACCTGGCCTTTGAGATCTGGAGGTATATGGTGCTCCCTGCCTGAAGCGCTGCATGTGAACGCCTGAAACAAAATGATAACAAAGTTTGGGGGACCTGGGATTCGAACCCAGGTCCCAAGAGACAATTCAACCAACGTGCTACCAACTGAGGCATTATGTTAACCTGTTAGTGGAATAGAAGCTAAATATTATATAGAAACAATTCAATTATGCCTGGCCAAAAATAAAAACGCGCAATTGATTCAAATGAACCAATCACACTCCACCACGTAATCGTCTTCTTCACAAGACCTGGTTCGTTTACCTGTGGATTTTTATCCGCAGGAAGTTTCGTGGGATAGTTCTAAAATGCTCCCTAGGTCACAAAAATGGAATCCAAGAGTACCACTGTACTCGTCTCACTCCCCTGAACTCATCCATGGCCATTGTTAGCCTTGATTAATCCTACACGCAAAAACGCCTAAAAACATACACAAGAACCCTAGGTTCTGGATATGGGGTTAGAGGTCACGAAAATACAATCAAATAATGCAGTTTGCTTAGGAATTTAATGGTTAATACAAATATGCAAGAAATTTGGCACAAAGATGCATAAAAACTGAGTTACGATTCCATGTGCAGAGCAAGGTTCATGGGGGCTTACAGTGTGTTATAGGCAGTGAAAGGCTTGGTTTTTTATTGGTCTCGCTTCAGGAGGTTGTTGGCAAGAGGGCTATGTTGTTCTTTTGGATTGAATTCGCCTCTAAGGTTGTTTTCAATCTCACACTTTTTTCAAGGTTTCTTGCAAAGTGGTGTGGCCGTTTCTGCAGAGTTTTATGCGTTTTTTGTTGTGTAGAGTTTTGTCTGTGTTCTTCCCGTGTCCTTTTTTTATTTGTGAGCATGAGGTTTATATAGACAAGGAATTTAGGTCAACATTTGTGTATCAAATCTTGGTCCATTATGATGAAGAGATTTGATTTGATTTCTTCATAAAGACTTGCTATATTTGACTCAATCATGTGCCAATCTATTTTCATGCGTTACTGCCAGCTTGTCATGAGTTGTTTGGGCCTCCAACATGATGAAAATCGAAAGCTGACTTACAGATCCACTTCCCTTCGAATTTTCTCTCTTCGATAGCTTTAAGCTCCACTTCGAATTACTCCAGCTTCAATTGCATAGCCTCTGCTTCGATTGCTTGATTCGAAAAGGATCACCCTGGTCGAATCAGCTCTTGTAGGGTTAGGAGCAAATAAGGAAAGAATCTGGCCTTTAATTCAAATAATTGAGTCCATAATCAGCATTTAATTATTTCTATATTTGCAAGGGACACATGCCATTGTGAACTTTGGGTGAACCTAGACAGGTTAGGATATGTGTTTTTTGCTTAGTCATGCCAGCCTACTTCATTCCTTCGAATCTGCCTTCTTTGCCAGCTTCAAAGTCCAATTCGAATATATTTAGAACATTCCCTATTAGACAACTTCGACCAGCCCTTGGCCTTGTGATGAGTCAAAGTTATGATTCGAAGTGTCCAGAACTTCCTTCATCAGAGCATCTTAGATTAAGAGAAACTCTACACTGAAATGCCATTCGAAGGTCATTTCGTTCTGATGTTCTGATTGAGGGAAACTCTGAAGTTCCAGTCGAAGGACCCTCTGAAGTACTAGTCGAAGCATTGTGACAATGGCTTGATCGAAGGGGTCCAGCGCTCAATCAAAGACTTGCAGACCAAAGCTTGGTCGAAGGGTTCTAGCGCTCAATCGAAGACTTGCAGACCAAAGCTTGATCGAAGAGTTCCAAACACCTAATCGAAGCTTACTAATCAAAGCCTGATCGAAGAGTGCCAAATGCACAATCGAAGACTGGTGAGTCAAGCCTGTATCGAAGGATTTTGGATACCCAATCGAAGACTTTTCCCAGATGCCAATCGAAAGACACTTTGTTCATCTTCAAAAAAAAATTATTTTTCTTAGGCAAGGGTTTCTGACCAACCATGTAAGGGAAGACCTTTGAAAACATGAGAGGGCAAATTTTAGGGTACAACAATTGCCCCTGTTAAATTTTCTTAAACCTGAGGATGTAGATTGGCTTGCGTGCCTTTCGTGATCCGAAGGTGGAAGATGATTGAACACTAGAGTGCCCATAAATTTGCACTCGCATGATGTAGTATCAGCATTGTGATTTCGGGAATGGGCTTATAGATGCCATTTGGAGATTGTTGGTAGGAGGATGGGCTTATAGATGCCATCTGCAGGAGTGTCGATCTCATAAGAGATTCCTTAGCGAGAACTTGCATACCTGTTGTTGTAGAAGATTTCGCTGGGGAAGTCTAACTTTGTTGAGATTTAGGAACCTGCCTGTACTTCAACTGGGAGAATGCTTTAGCTGAGTTTTAAGAACCTGTCCATAATTCAATTGGGGGGAAACATCTTCATCAAGATCTAGGAATTGTCTCGTGCCCACCGGGAGTATGCCGCTGAGGTTATAGAACCTGTCCACACTATGACGGAGGAAAACATCAAGATCTAGGAACTGACTCGTGCTCAATGTAGTATACCGTTGAGGTTATAGTACTTGTCCACACTATGACGTAGGGAAGTGTGATGTTTTAGCTGGGAAAATAAATCTTGGAGCTGCTGGAGAATAGCATTGAGTCTGGATGATTGTCATAATTGCGTCTGCATCTGGAGCGTATCTAAAATGTATTTGAATGAGTGACAGAATGACATCCGAATATGGATCGTATCTGGACGGTAATTTGAATGAGTGACAGAATGACATCCGAATCTGGATCGTATTTGGACTATAAATTAAATGAGTGACAGAATGACATCCGAATCTGGATCGTATCTGGACTGTAATTTGAATGAGTGACAGAATGACATCTGAATCTGGATCGTATCTAGACTGTAATTTGAATGAGTGACAGAATGACATCCGAATCTGGATCATATCTGGACTGTAATTTGAATGAGTGACAGAATGACATCTGAATCTGGATTGTATCTGGACTGTAACTTGAATGAGTGACAGAATGACATCCGAATCTGGATTGTATCTGAACTGTCTCTATAAGGAGTCTGGAATAAGTATCAGAATGTCAGCCATATCTGGGTCACATCTGAACTGTCTCTAGAAGGAATCTGGAATAAGTATCAGAATGTCAGCCATATCTGGGTCGCATCTGAACTGTCTCTAGAAGAATCTGGAATAAGTATCAGAATGTCAGCCATATCTGGGTCGCATCTGAACTATCTCTAGAAGGAGTCTGGAATAAGTATCAGAATGTCAGCCATATCTGGATCGCATCTGAACTGTCTCTAGAAGGAATCTGGAATAAGTATCAGAATGTCAGCCATATCTGGGTCGCATCTGAACTGTCTCTAGAAGGAGTCTGGAATAAGTATCAGAATGTCATCCATATCTGGGTCACATCTGAACTGTCTCTAGAAGGAATCTGGAATAAGTATCAGAATGTCAGCCATATCTGGGTCGCATCTGAACTGTCTCTAGAAGGAATCTCAAAAGATGATGATCTTTGCCTGTTGATTGATCTTTCCTGAAAAGGTAAAGAGTTAGTTGTATGCAATGTCATGATGTATGCATTGTGTAATGATTTTCTCAAAGTAAAATGAGATTTGTGTCATATGTATTTTGTATGCATATGTTATGAATGTTGTTGAAGTGTAATTTTGTCTTGGACTTTGCTCAAAATGTTTCCACCGGGGATCCCTGCTTTGTTGTTTGAGGAGAACTCCGCTGGGGGATACTGAAAACTCTGTGGGGAGTATGTTTATTTCTGCTTGGGAAAAGAGTTTAGGAGTCTTAGTTGTCCGTTGCTCTACTGGGGAGTCGAAGTTGAACTGATATCTAGTCGGGTCCAAGTTTCGCAGTAACTTGCTGGGGATTGTGGAGTAGTCTACTGGGGAAGAGGAGTTGTGGTCCTTTGATTTGTAGTAGTCAGAGAGGCAAACTCAAGTTGGGGAATCCTGGTGTTGTTGGGGAAATAAACCTTGTCGTCAGTCCGCTAGAGAGGTGACGTCTTCGTTGGGGGAAGTCCTCGAGGATTCTTGAGGTTGATTCAGCTGGGGAAAGGTTTTCAGAGATTAAACCCTTGCTGGGAGTCATCCTGTGAGAAGGATTTTGGGGAGATTTGTCATTGCCCCTAGTAGCAAGTGTTTGTGACATTGCCAGAAAATGTTTAATTGTACGTAACCCTTCACTGAGATTGATGTTCAATGCCCCAAGTGACGGAGATGGAGATTTGCCCCTGGTTACTCTGTACTTCTTCAGAGATTTCTTGAAATCTTGACTGGACTGCCCCAGGTGTGCTGGAAAGTGACATGTTAAGTCCCCCTGTTGGAAGGAGATTTGTCAATGGAAGTGTCATCCTTTTTGAAGTGATTTTGTTCACTGAGAGGGCTTTCGTTCATCGGATATTCGTTGTGTGAATTTCTCTGCTGTCAAACAAATAGCCATATGCAAACAATGATATTCAAATAATGCAAAGTTTATGCTTGTCTCGATGTTTTGAAAAATGCGTTTTTTAGCAGAAAACTTTTTATAAGACAAATTCAATACAAGATTTAGGGCAAAGCCTTACAGGAGTCAGGATACCTTTTGTAACAGTATGCTTTTGAACTAACCCATGCTTCAATTAGGACTTTTGAAGGGTTGTAATGTGGTTTGGTTCACGGTTTAAGAAACAAAGGATAAAGGCTCAAAGTATATTTGTACCCACCCGCTCTTCGTGATGTTCTTCAATCCTAAACTCAGTTAATTATGCGTCGAACTCTATTCGAATTTGGAACGACGTTTTTGGTGATGGTTCACACAAGTTGAATTTGTTGGAAGGCAGTTATTTTTGCAACATTTTTCATGTTGTTGAGGATTTGTAGCGACCTCGTTCTTTTGATTTGTTATCCCTAACTTTTGCCTGACTGTTCCTGTTTTCGAGATTACAGTCAGCGGGATGCCCCAGCTTTCTTAAGCCTCCTTTATAGGTTTTGGCTCAGTGGGCTTTTTTCTTTTGAGAGATTTACTGCCTATGAGTTAAGGAACCGCCATTGTCTTTTAATTCCAGAGGAATGCTTTTGACGTCATTCGTTGTATTATGAACTGAGAGTTTTGCGACTTCAATGCGCATCTTTTGAATTAACTGAGAGACTACCCTGCCCCAGGTTTAAATTAAAGGTTTCAATTTTTGTTTAAAACAGAAAACTCCTACTTCTTTAGCTCGAAGGGGTTGACTAGTGATTATCTTCCTTATAACTCCAGTGTTTAGGATTTGGAAGAAATGCATGTACATCGTCAGCAAGGTCTGTCCAAAAGCATACTGTATGAGATTATGGCATTGTTTCGTCATCCTCCCTCTAAAGGCTTGTAACTTTTAGCAAGAGTTGAATGTCATAAAGTGAGTAAAAAGCATAGTTTAAATGTAATTAAAATGATTGGATCAAATCAAGACAAACATATGTAATGCATTAATGAAACAAAGTTTGGCATTAATAGATAATTGTTTGAATAACAAAGAGATTACAACTTGAAAATTCAAATGAACAAAAGCTTTCAATGATTCGTCATAGGAGCAGTGATTATGTTTGGAGTCTCCGGAGGGTCAAACTTGATCTCCTTGGCATCAATCATGTCTTGGATCTTGTTCTTCAGAGCCCAACAATTGTTTGTGTCATGACCCGGACTGTCAGAGTGGTATGCACACCTTTCATTGGGATGATAGGTAGGAGCGGGAGTATTTGGGTTCCGGAGAGGAGGCTTTAACGTAATCAGCTCTGCTTTCAACATGTGTTGTAGCGCTTGACTCAGTGACATGTTGATCTTAGTGAATTGTCTTTTAGGCATGACCTCCTTACGCTGATTCCCCTGTCTTTGTTGAGCAGGCGTAGGATTAGAGATCAAGATTTCTCCTACGTATTGGTCATGATGACCCTTTGGACCATACACAGCGTTGGACTCTTTCTTCCCATTGTAGGGCTTTTTTGAGCATCAGAAGGTGTAGCTTATTGAATCTTCCCATTTTTGATGCCAGCTTCGACCCTTTCGCCGGTCAGTATTAGCTCGGTGAACCCGGCTGAAGAGCTTCCGATCAAGTGGTTAAAGAATGGACAAGACAGGGCCCCTAAAACCATATCAACAAGTTCACGATCAGCTAAAGGTGGTTGCACCCTTCCGGCAAGGTCCCTCCACTTCTGAGCGTAGTCCTTAAAGCCTTCGCCTATACCCATAGACATACCCTGAAGCTGAGTGCGTGTGGGAGCAAGGTCGGCATTATACTAGTATTTCTTGTAAAAAGCAGCAGCAAGGTCCTCCCAGTTGCGGATGTTAGCTCCTTCCAGTTAACAGAACCATTCAAGTTGAGTCCCTGACAGACTATCTTGAAAGAAATGAACCCAGAGATTTCTATCAGCAGTATAGGGTTGAATCTTCCTCACATATGACTGGAGGTGTAGCTTTGGACAGGAAGCTTCGTCGTACTTGGCAAAGGCAGGTGCCTTGAACTTATGGGGAATCACCACCCCAGATGATAGACCCAGATCTCCGAAGTCTAGACTGGGCACCTTCTGTATCTCCATAGCGTTCAAACGGTCTTCCAGTTGTTTGTACTTATCCTCAGCAGGAGGAAACTGTTCTTCATCATAGTCCATCTCGTTGTCGGAGACTTCAGGGCTAGGAGCCCTCCTTTCTTGTGGACTGTCTTTCCCTTCAGATGGGGTGGTCAGATCAACTTTGTTCTGCAGCCCGTTTCTAAACCTGCGTCCAGTATTGAACAAGATGGTCCTCTTCTTCTTCTTCTTCCTCTCTTTCAGAATCAGGGTCTTCAGGTCCTGCTGACCCTTAGCTAGGCTCATGACCAACTCTTGAAATTGGGCATTCTGGGCCTGGAGGGCCTTGATAGCTTGCTCAGTGGAAGGTTCAGTAGACATGATGATTGCTGAAATAAACAGCGAAGAAGATAAAAGACATGTAACGGATGACCTGTTATGCAATAATATGTATGATATATGTATGCAATGTTTTCAAGGATCTCGCGAGGTAAACAAGAAACGGTTAGAATTTGAATTTGGTAGCTTGATTGAAGGAACTTCATGTTGCTGAGAGTCCTTCTTCAAGAGTCAAGCTCACCATATCGAGTGGGTCATAGCCCCTGACTCAAGTTATCATGCTTGGATTTCTAGACAACCTTGGCTAGAGGAAAATAAATCCCCTTTGCCCCTTGCTAGCCATTCGATTTACCATAACCTGCATCACAGACCCTTGAGATCCTTGAAATGGTTAAAGAAATGCTAAGGCATGATGTTATGATGTGTATGATATGCGTTAAAGCACAAGTGTGAGGTGATGTAAGTAAGCCCTGCAGTAAATCCAGATTATTGGATAAGGACTGTAAACAAAACCTGCAAGGAACCCATGTTGTCAGATAACAAGAATGCGCAAGTAGTTCAAGTTTGAAGGCACACAAGTCACACATATAGCCTTAAGTTTAGGCTGGCATGGAGTTTAGGCATTACCCTCTTTCAGTTCAGTTGGTTTAAACCTGTCCTAAAAATAGTAACCGGGTTCTAGAGGATCTCAATATCACTGACTACCCTCAATTGGTCATAATTCCAATTTAGCAACCTTTTCTTGCGGCCGAAATTATCGCGAGAGTTTAGTCTCAATGAGTATAGCATACTGCTACTGTTCTATGGCCAAGTTGGTCAATTTAAGGTTCTAAGGTCAGTTGGTGCTTAATGACTCCTTAGAAGACCCATATTCTCCTTGTTTCAACACAAGGGATATCGGTACAGACTAAGGTGCCACACCAACGTAGCTACTGCTTCATCTGTGTCGGTCTACGCCGGACAGATCCCTCACAGTTTATTGCTACTTACCTAAAGGGTATCCCCAGATCTGGGTTAGGATCTATAGAACTCCGATACAAGCCCACAAAATTTAAAGCATACCAAGCATACAATTGAAAACACAAGTGATCTAATCCTAAGGTACACCTCACTTATATATTTCCCTAGCAGAGTCGCCAGTTCTGTGATCGGTGGGAATGAGAACTGACTGTTTTGGAATGCTAGTTCGCATTTGCGTTTGTTTTTGCAAAATGTCGCGGTAAGCAAGAGTCACCACCGTCTTTTATTTTATCCAACAAGGAAAGGACAAAAGCACAGAAAAATTCCTTTTTGAGATGTTTCTCGGGTTCAGGAGGTAGATTATAGAAAGGGAAGGTGTTAGCACCCATTCTATTCGTGGTTATCCACGGGCTCTTAGGTACTTGCTCACTATGTTTTTCAAAAGTTTGCTTTTCTTTATGTTTGTGGGTTTTGAAAAGAGTTTTGTTTTTGAAGAGAGTGTAAGTGCGAAAAGTTTGTTTTTGTTTTAAAAGGAGCAAGTACTTAAGAAAATCTACCTACTCAAAAAGGAATTAAACTGTGCAAATGTCCTTTAGACAGTGTTATTCCACTATTGAGGAGTAGGTAGCACCATCGTTGGAGTTTTTTGGGTCAATTCAATTTTAGGGATGTGTGGTCACTAAAGCAACGTTAGGACGCCTTAGCGGTAACCCTAATATCTTAGATCATTTTATCCGAGGCAACCGTTTCGAGGAAACTTATGATCGTTGGACAAGAGGACGACCTCTAAAACATCCTATACTTAATGACCACGTTCGAGGCAACCAAGTGAGGCGTACCCTAGGAGTGGCATGTGCAAGTGTGTCAATTTTCAGTTTATATTATCTTTGTACATGTCATGGTGAGCTACTGTTGATTTTAAGTTAAGATAGATCTTGTCATGCGTAGCCTATTATTCATACATCTAGCAGTTAATGGTTGCGGAAAATAAATTGCGGAAAATAAAACTAAGCTATTACAAGGCGTCGGGTATTTACATCGCCAAAAACAAACCCTTAAAAATTAAATGCGAAAAGGTAAATAAAAGCGGTAAATAAAAAGTCCTAAGTTAAAGCTATTACATCCTCGGAGCAATTACAATATATGGATCAAAATAATATGCGCGAGAAAAGTTGAATCAGATTGTCCTTTAGGGTTTTGACCCTTTTTATTTAAAGAAAGCATATTTTTGGTCTTTTTTGAATTAAGAATTAAGTCTAAATTAATAACGGAATTAATTAATAAAAATGTTTTTTGAGTTTTATTTTAATTAAGGAAATAAAATTAGAAAGGTAAAAATATGTCAAAACCCTAATTCTAAATCAATTTTTATTTATTGCAAAAAATGTTAAGATTAAACCTAATTAAAACTAAATTAATTGGTTAATGGTTTATTTACAAAAATAAAATAGTGAAGTTAATAGATATTATTTTTGTGTTTTCTGATTTTTATGAGAAAAATTAAGGGTTGATTAATTAACAATAAAAATAATGAAAACAAATTAAATAAAGAAAGAAAATAGAAAAGAAGTAAACCAAAGGGGGGTTTGGGCCCCAAATCAGGAGGTTTGGTCAGCATTTTCTTGGCCCAAACATATTCCAGCCTGCTTTGACTTTCAGATTGCATGTGCGCTTGTTGACCAGGGTTCATGGTGAACCTCCATCCTGGACTATTGGATTTGAATCTGGAACCACCTGGCCATTGAGATCTGGAGGTATATGGTGCTCCCTGCCTGAAGCGCTGCATGTGAACACCTGAAACAAAATGATAACAAAGTTTGGGGGACCTGGGATTCGAACCCAGGTCCCAAGAGACAATTCAACCAACGTGCTACCAACTGAGCCATGATGTTAACCTGTTAGTGGAATAGAAGCTAAATATTATATAGAAGCAATTCAATTATGCCTGGCCAAAAATAAAAACGTGCAATTGATTCAAATGAACCAATCACGCTCCACCATGTAATCGTCTTCTTCACAAGACCTGGTTCGTTTACCTGCGGATTTTTATCCGCAGGAAGTTTCGTGGGATAGTTCTAAAGTGCTCCCTAGGTCACAAAAATGGAATCCAAGAGTACCACTGTACTCGTCTCACTCCCCTGAACTCATCCATGGCCATTGTTGGCCTTGATTAATCATGCACGCAAAAACGCCTAAAAACATACACAAGAACCCTAGGTTCTGGATATGGGGTTAGAGGTCACGAAAATACAATCAAATAATGCAGTTTGCTTAGGAATTTAATGGTTAATACAAATATGCAAGAAATTTGGCACAAAGATGCATAAAAACTGAGTTACGATTCCATGTGCAGAGCAAAGTTCATGGGGGCTTACAGTGCGTTATAGGCAGTGAAAGGCTTGGTTTTTGATTGGTCTCGCTTCAGGAGGTTGCTGGCAAGAGGTCTATGTTGTTCTTTTGGATTGAATTCGCCTCTAAGGTTGTTTTCAATCTCACACTTTTTTCAAGGTTTCTTGCAAAGTGGTGTGGCCGTTTCTGCAGAGTTTTATGCGTTTTTTGTTGTGTATAGTTTTGTCTGTGTTCTTCCCGTGTCCTTTTTTGATTGTCAGCATGAGGTTTATATAGACAAGGAATTTAGGTCAACATTTGTGTATCAAATCTTGGTCCATTATGATGAAGAGATTTGATTTGATTTCTTCATAAAGGCTTGCTATATTTGACTCAATCATGTGCCAATCTATTTTCATGCGTTACTGCCAGCCTGTTATGAGCATTTTGGGCCTCCAACATGATGAAAATCGAAAGCTGACTTACAGATCCACTTCCCTTCGAATTTTCTCTCTTCGATAGCTTTAAGCTCCACTTCGAATTACTCCAGCTTCAATTGCATAGCCTCTGCTTCGATTGCTTGATTCGAAAAGGATCACCCTGGTCGAATCAGCTCTTGTAGGGTTGGGAGAAAATAAGGAAAGAATCTGGCCTTTAATTCAAATAATTGAGTCCACAATCAGCATTTAATTATTTCTATATTTTCAAGGGATACATGCCATTGTGAACTTTGGGTGAACCTGGACAGGTTAGGATATGTGTTTTTTGCTTAGTCATGCCAGCCTACTTCATTCCTTCGAATCTGCCTTCTTTGCCAGCTTCAAAGTCCAATTCGAATATATTTAGAACATTCCCTATTAGACAACTTCGACCAGCCCTTGGCCTTGTGATGAGTCTAAGTTCTATTCGAAGTGTCCAGAACTTCCTTCATCAGAGCATCTTAGATTAAGAGAAACTCTGCACTGAAATGCCATTCGAAGGTCATTTCGTTCTGATGTTCTGATTGAGGGAAACTCTGAAGTTCCAGTCGAAGGACCCTCTGAAGTACTAGTCGAAGCATTATGACAATGGCTTGATCGAAGGGGTCCAGCGCTCAATCGAAGACTTGCAGACCAAAGCTTGGTCGAAGGTTTCCAGCGCTCAATCGAAGACTTGCAGACCAAAGCTTGATCGAAGAGTTCCAAACACATAATCAAAGCTTACTAATCAAAGCTTGATCCAAGAGTGCCAAATGCCCAATCGAAGACTGGTGAGTCAAGCCTGTATCGAAGGATTTTGGATACCCAATCGAAGACTTTTCCCAGATGCCAATCGAAAGACACTTTGTTCATCTTCAAAAAAACTTTATTTTTCTTAGGCAAGGGTTTCTGACCAACCATGTAAGGGAAGACCTTTGAAAACATGAGAGGGCAAATTTTAGGGTACAACAGCAACCTTTGTAATGATTCTTGTTTGAATGTATACAAAGGTGTATTTGTCTTTTAAAAAGATGTTTCAATGTTTGAAAGTTTGAAAGTTTATTTTGGGAAATGTTTTGAAATTGTGTTGTGAGGTGTGTTTGAAAATAGCAAGGATGTTTTTGCAAGTTTTGATCAAGTAACTAAGAGTTGTCTACCCTATTTTACTCAAAGATCTTTCCTATACATTTTTAACCCTTTTGACAGTGTTGTTTTACCATTGCATTTGGTAAACAACCTTGTATTAGGATGTTAAACAGGACAGGTGCGGGTAATCGTATTGACCATGATAGCAATTGTGCTAAGTATCTTTAGCAATTTTTTTGAGGGACTAGATCATTTTATTTAGGCAACCAAGATAGCGTCATCGAGGGAACAAGTAGATGAAACCCTAGGGGTGCAAGTGTGCATTGTGTTGTCAATTTACATGCTTTTTATCTTTGTATTAGTCAAGCTATTTGTTTGATTTTGGATTTTTGCATACAAACCCTAATCTCTATCATGGCATATTTGTAAGCATAAAGCGTGCGAAATAAATCTACATCATTACAACATTTGATATGGGGAGAGGGATACAATTTTTGAATGGGGATTATTTTGCAAGAAATTAAAACCCTAATATTTCCTATTACATCCAAATTGAATAAATGGTACAAATAAATAAATTGGTGATAATTAAACAATTTAAATATAAGGATGCAAAATATTATGAATATGCACAAAATGTTTTTTTGTTTATTTTTTATGTATGTAAAAAATATTTAGTGTATATATAAAAAGGAAATAAAAGATTATTATATTTTATTTGTTAAGGGTAAAACCCTAATTTTCTTTTAAGAAAGTATATATATATATATATATATATATATATATATATATATATATATATATATATATATATATATATATATATATATATATATATTATTTATTTTATGTACAAGGAAATAAATATAAATATATACAAATATTTTAAAAAATAATAATATATGAGAAAATATTATTTAAATATATAAATACTAAAAAAATATATTATATATTGTTTACAAGCTTTTATTTGAGAAAATAAATAGTATATCTAATTAAAAGTTATTTTCATGTTATAAAAATAAAATAAAATATGAAAATAAATGTGAAAATTTATAAAATATTTTTGGTATTTTTTATGTTTAGAAAATAATAAAATAAAATCAGAAATGAAAAATAAATACAAAAATATAAAAATATGAAGAAATGGGCCAGGGGGTGCAGAAAGTGAGCCAGAATAAAGCCCAACCCACTTGGACTTCATCTTCAACCTTTGTCAAAAACAAAACACGCGACAAATTTCCAGATCCAGCATACGTGCTCTAATGCAAAAACTCATAACATCAAAGTTATAGCATTTTTCAAGACGAATCCAACCATGTAAATAACTCATTCTAACTCTCAAAGACCAGAGAGAATTTCTCTGGCCCTAAATTCTAACCTAATTTTTTCAGGAAGTTCATAAATCAAATTCTCTTAACACGTTTAACTTAAATGAAAACTGAGCATATGTACAGCTTCAGGGCTATGAGTACTACATTTTTTATTCACAAACCTAAGCCTAATGATTCCTAAATAGAGAGATAGGAAGTTGATAAAAACTTGTTTCAGTTGGAATTGTGTATGGCAATGTGGAGCTTTTCAGTGAGGCCTGAGATGTTTGGGAGCTTGCTTGAACTTCCTCTGACCTTTCCCAATGCCTAGTTTGCCTTGAATGTGCTTGAACAAGCTTGTAGAACTCAACTTGCACAAGCTGAAAACAGAAATGGTAAACCTTGTAAAGGGAGTTACAGTCACTCTTCAATGGTTGGGATAGCTTGGATAGGTTATATGGAATGTGTTTGAACAAGTTTGAAGCAAAACGCACGAGGGGTTTTTGCTATGGAAGTCAAACTGCATAGAGTGTCCTATTTTGCCAATGGAAGGTGATTTTGTGTTTTGGAAGGCTTCGGGACTCAAAGGCTCGTGTTTTAGGTTCAATACAATGTGTGAAAATTGTCTCAAAAGCTTGCAGGAGTTTGTTCTCTCAGATGTTCAAGTTGTAGTGTATTTGACAAGTTTCTTGTATTTTAAGAAAAAGCAAGCAATGATGCAAGACAAGTTTGTACAGGCTATCTATCAGCCTGCACTTTATGATCTTGGACCCCTCAATTGTTGGATATTTTATGTTGTACCATATCTTGTTCAAGGCTCAAGAGATGTGGTTTGACATAAAGCAATTTTGACAAAAATGGCATTGTTGCCTTTTTTCTATTTTAGGATTAATTCTTTGTGTAATCCTCCCATGACCAAAACAAAGTCTTAAACCAATGGATTTGCATTTAATTATTGAGTATGGAATTGTTTTGGGACCTGTAATCAAGTACAAACAAGGCTGATTAGAGTTTGCAACTTGTATCAATATGAACATGCCATGGATCAAAAGTGAGTTTTTGCCAACTTCAAGCCTTCGATTCTCCCTAACCACAAATGATTTTGGAGAGTTCATGGACTTTTTAGAAATCTTGTAACATGCTCTACATTACATCTTTGAAATGCATTTTTATATTCCAAGTGGAACTATGTGAAAAATGGTCATGAAGATAGGTCAAAATCCTGCCTAAACTAGGGCAAAATTTCACTAAGTTAAAAGTTTCATGGACCCTTGTTCCAAAAATCATAACTTGAGATCCAAGCTTCTTTTGGGAAAACTTTGTGAATCAAAGTTGTAGACTTTGTGGAGGACTACAGCTTTCATGTTGGAAGTTTTGTTTGAATCCAATTTCATCATGGTGAAAATATTGGGCAAAGTTGGGGGAAAATAAGAAAATTTCATAACTTATAAAAATTCTAAGTTATCAAATTTTTCAATTTTAAACCCTAATTTGCAAAATTAGGTTTCTTGATGAACAAGTTTCATGTTTTGACATATCTTGATGAAAAATGACCCTTGGCACTTGATTTTGACCAAAAAGTCAAAGTTTGACTTTTTAGTGTACAGTCAAATTTTGATCAGTTGACTGGAAAATTCATTTGTCAATCCAATGCATTTGAGATCTTTTGAACCTTGTGAATAGGTCAAGATAATGCCATTTAGTTCTTAAATCCATGCTTGAACCCAATTTGCCATTGGCTAGGTCAAAAGTCAGATATTGCCCTTCTGCAGTCAAAACCCTAAAAATGACCATTTTGCCCTTTTGATGATCTGACCAAATTTCTTGAGGAATTATGGTCCAAACTTGATCAAATGGTTCATATGAGCTTATAATGTTGATGTGGATCAAAAATTGTGAGGTTTGACTGTAAATTGGCCATAGTTGACTTTTTCCCCAATACAGTTGATTTTAGGTCAACTGTCCAATTGACTGGGCAAAAATTTGATTCAAGGCTTGAAACGTGGTAGAGGCAATCTTATAGGTCCAACATGAAGTATGAAAGTCACTTTGAGCATTGGAAGTCCAAAAATCCCTTAGCAAAATCAAACCCTAATTTAGGTCGTCAGTGCAAGAAGATGTCTTGAGCAGAGCAAAACCCTAATCTTGTCTGGAGTTCAAGGAGTCTTGTGAGGGGAAATCTTGATGAAATAAGAGGGAAAATTTTGGGGTACAACGGTAGGGGTTCAACACCCACCTCATGCACTTATTTTCATTGTTTTTCTAACCCTTCTTTTTTAATTAATTAATCATAACCTAATTAGTTTTAGGGATAATTAAGCCAAATAATTTTCTTAAAACTAATTAGACTTTAAGATTTTTTTATTAATTAAAATCAATTAGACATTATGGTTTTTATTAACTTATTTTTTTTAAAATTGATTAGAATTAGGTTTTATTAATTATTTTTATCACTCAAAATTATTTTCAAAATACTAAAATATTTCTCTTCTTTTTCAAAACCCTTTTTCTGATATTTTCTTTTTCTATTTAAATTCCTAGAAACATTGTATAGGTCACACGACTTTTTTGTAATAGTATAGGTTTGGTTATCGCATTCTCTTATACTTATGTAACTGCCTCAAAATCATGTAATAGTTTAGGCTTTTTCTTTCCGTAGTTTATTTTTCTGTACATATTTAGTTGCTAGTAATTAGGGTTTGTATGGAAAGATCTAAAACAAGACGTTAGAAAACCCTAATAGAAGATTGTGATACGGTGGTAGAACTGACTTGAGGTTTTGCGTTTGTGTTCGTAAATGTTTCGGTTTAGCAAGAGTCGCCATCGACTTTTGATTTTATCCAAAGGAAAGGTCAAAAAGCACAGGAAAGACCTTTGAGATATTTTCTCGGGTTCGGGGGGAAGATTTTGAAAAGGGAAGGTGCAAGCACCCTTTTCATCCATGGTTCCCCATGGGCTCTTAGTTACTTGTTTAGATCACTTGCTTTTGCTTTTCAATTGTTTGAAATGGTGCTTTGTGTGTGTTTTTGTAAATATTTTGAAAAGAGGCCTTGTCTAGGCAACCTTTGTAACAATTCTTGTTTGAATGTTTTACAAAGGTGTTTGTCTTTTGAAAAGATGTTTCAATGTTTGAAAGTTTGTTTTGGGAAAATGTTTTGAGATGTGTGCTTTGAAATTAGCAAGGATGTTTTGCAAGTTTGACCAAGTAACTAGGAGTTGTCTACCCTACTCAAAGATCTTTCCTACACATTTTTAACCCTTTTACATTGTAGTTTTACCATTGTATTTGGTAAACAACCTTGTGTTTGGATGTTAAACAGGACAGGCGCGAGTCAATTTTACAATCATTGAAGGCAACTTGTGAGACGCTATAGCAATTTTGTAAGGGACGAGATCGTTTTATCAAAGGCAACATCGAGGGTCATCGATGGACTACTATCTTTGTTTATCGAAGGGTCATTTGCTAGAGTGTCGCATATTCGAGGGACATGATTGTATTTCCGAGGCAACAAGCGAGGTTACCCTAGAGGTGCGCGTGTGAGAAGTGTGTTGATTTCAAGTTATTTGTTCTTGGATTAGGTCATCTAGCGATTGATTTTTGAATCTTGCCATACATGCCTAATTACTACACAGTATATAGAAAGCAATAAATTGCGGGAATTAAAATTCTAAGTTATTACAAAAGTATCCGGGAATGGGTGTACAATATTACAAATGGGGATGAGTCACATAAAAAATAGCAATGTCCAAATATTACAAACAAATCAAATTGGTGTATGATTTAATACAAAGCTATGACAATTTACGAAAATAAAATCAACAAAGTATGAGATGTATGTATTTATTTGAAAATAAAACTTATTCTAAAAAAGAAATAATTTTAACCTAAAAAAATAAGATCTTTATTATTACACTTTTGTATTTTTTAATAATTTTGAAAGAAACGTTTAAAGAAAGAAAATTAACTAAACTAATTCTTTTGGTATTTTATTAATTAAAAAAAAGTTTAAAGAAAGAAAACTAATTAAACTAATTCCTGATTTTTTGGTATTTTACTAAATGTAACAAATTAGTAAAAATAAGTTTTTATTAAAAGAGAAAATGGTAAAAGAAAATTAATCACCTTAAAAAAAAACTAAACCAATTTAATAAAATGAATTTAAAAAAAAAACATTAGTATCTATTGACAAAAAGAAAACAAATTAGATTAAAAATGAATGAAAAAATGGGCTTAAGATTTTGAATGTGTGAGGCCCAAATAAAAAAGAAACAAAGCCAGAAATGGGGGGTGAGCCAGTATGCGTGTGTGGGCCTTGAGGCTTGCCAAAGAAATGGCCCAAAACCTTAAATTTGCAAAATGTTTGTTTAGGGTAAATGTTAATTAGGGTTTGTGAACCCGTTTCACAGCGGCGCCACTCTGTTCCGTCCCTCTCACATCTTTCTCTCATTCATCTTCCTCACACAATCGCCCCTAATCGTCCATGTCCCTCTTTGATTCATGAATGAAAATCTTTTCTCTGAAAGACCTATGTTCTGAAGTGGAATTATCAAAAAGGATTTGAAACACGTTCAATCTGATTCTCCCTCTCTCTCAAGTTGTCGGAGCGCCTCTCCTCTCACTTCCTAAACAGATGCTAATTACACGTTTTTTGCAAGGTATAGTTAATTTTTTTGTTTTGGATTTAACAGTTCGTTGGTTTTATACGTTTTGTTCATGTTTTGCTTATTAATCATGCTTGTTACCCTATGAGATGCAGAAAAGTGATATTATGGCGAAAACATACCTGTTTGGGATGGTTGGATAGTGAGAGGGAAATGATGGTGCTCCTTGGCGGCCGAAAATGAGGGGGGGAGAAATGATGATGTGCGCGAGCTCTTTATGGTAACCTTTATGTCCCTTAAGCTGTGAATGTTGGTGATGTGGTGTTTCTGATTGTTGGATAGTTTTGGTATTTTTCTGTTTCTTTGGTTTTAACTTGTTGGAATGTTGGGACTTTGTGATTTGAAGAACTGTTCTTACATTCTGGGATGTTGATGGTAATTTTGAATGATGATTTTGACAGTTTGCAAGTTTTTGTTGGTGTTTGGGACTGAGATACAGGTTTGGAATGTTTGGAGATTGTTATGTTTGGTTTTGGTTGTTTTAGGTTTGCTATGTTTTGCAGTTTGAATGTGCAGGTTTTGAGAGTTGCTGAGAACTGTTAACAAGTTGTGATTGTTTGCACTTGGTCACAGGTTTTTATGGTTATGGTGATTGGAGGTTGATGGCCTTGTTTCTTGTTGTTTTGTTGTTGTTACTGTTGGTTTTACAGTTTGAAAAAATGTTCTGCAGGTTTTGTTATTGTGAGTGTGATATTGTTACAGGTTTTGTTGAAATGGTTTCAGTTCGGTTAGGCTTGGAAACTGGTTGTTGGCTTCACAGTTTTGGTTATGCAGCTTTTTTGCTGTTTGTTGTTGGTTCACAGGTTTGGAGGCTTTTGAGAACTGTTAACAAGTTTTGGTTGTTTTTAACTTGTTATGATGGTTTTGGAGAGTTGTTCTTGCAGTTTGGTTCTGCAAGTTTTGGGGATTTTTTGTTTGACAGAATGCTCTCTCCCTTTTGCTTGAGCCTTTTTTCTGTTATATCTTGATTGCTTTTCTCTTTTACAGCCTGTGGGCAGGATGTCCAATCTGTACCTTTCCAACAATTTAGGTGATATCTTTTCTCTCTCTCTTCTCTCAATGATAAAAGCAAAATGCTTTTTCCCTGTTTTCTCTGAAAAGTTTGCCAACTCTTAGGAAAATGATGAAAAGTCTATATGCAACAAGCCCTTTGCTTGTTGTTTGGTTTATCATACTTCTTTCTTCTTTGCCTGCTGTTACTTGTACTTTTTTCTGCTATTTGTATGCTACTTTGCCATGCTGTTGTGCTTGTTCTAGCTGCATCCAGTTTGTATTTGGCTTTGTTTAGTTTGCCTTGTTTGTGTTGTTTGGACAACATGCTGCAGTTTGGCGCCTTGTTTGCAATGTTTGGCCTTGTTTAGTTTGCCTAAACAACTTACTGCATTGTTTGGCCTTGTTGCATTCAGTTTGGAGCCTTGTTTGCATTTGGATAAATTTGCTTTGCATTCTTTAATTTGGACAGCTTGCATTTTTATTTTTATTTTTGTGAACCAAGAAGAGCAATCTTCTTATGATTTGTAAAGAGAAAAATAAAAATTTGATGAAAATAGCACTCTGATTCCAAACGGAAAACTTTAATGATGAACATTTTTCTTTCTTTCTTTTTTTGAAAATTCTTGCTTATGCTCAATCAACTGTGCTAATTATTTTTGTCTTTCTTTCATGTGAGCGCAAACTGGATGGTGGCAAAGCAGAGGAAGCAAGAAATTCTTTGGCGAGCATGGGAGCAATGGAAGCTTAGTCATCCTTAGGCTTAGATTCAATTCTTTGTAATTTAGAGAGATTTTCAATCAGTTGCATTAATTTATTTTTCAAGTACGATAAGTTGTAAAACCTAAAGCATTTGAATAATAAATTGTTTTTGTAACAACAATTGAAATAAATGAAGAAATTCTTTATGAGATAATCTGATGTCCAATAAAATCCATTATTGTTAGTAACTTGTAATTCTCTCTTTATGTCTTCACTGATTCTTTAAGATTCCTGATTAAAATAATTGAACTACATTCCAATAATTCCAATCAAGACAACTTAAACTCCAAGTAATCCAATAACTCTGTAATCTTGTAACCTTGCAACAGTATTCAAATCAAAATACACACTGTGTATTCCAATCAAAACACGCACTGTGTATTCCAATAAACAGGCAAATGTTTATTCTATAAACAAGCAAATGTTTTGAAAGACGCAAATTATCTGGTTAACCTGGATCAAACAAACGATGCCTTTTCAGTAAATTTGAAAGAGCATGAAAACATGTGAAAATCAATTGAATTTCTGAGAACTCAATTTCTTCTGAGAAATGCGAGAAAAACCCTAATTCCTAATTTACTGCCATAGGAGAAAATTTGTCTGATCGATTCCTGAGCCAGTCTTGAATATCTGAGAAACTTTAGGGTTGTGATTTTCTGTGAAAAATGGGAGGGCAAATTTTGGGGTACAACAGCTGCCCTTGTTCAATCTTCTTGAACCTGAAGAGTCAGATCGGCGAGTTTGTCGTTCGCGACTCGAAGGTAAAAGATGATTGGACACTAGAGTGCCCATAAATTTGCACTCGTCAAAGCATAGTTGAGGGAATGGGCTTAAAGATGTCATTTGGAGATGTGATAGAATCTTGTCGGAGATGGGCTTAAAGATGCCATCCAAGAATTTTTATTGAATTGTGAGTTACAGGTGAGCATCAGAATGGTATCCGTGTCTGGAGCATCTCTGAGTTGGGGATCTGAATAAGCAATAGAATAGCATTCGTGTCTGGAACATCTATAAACTGTTTTCTGAGCCTTGAATTTGAATAAGCAATAGATTAGCATTCGTGTCTGGAGCATCTCTAGGCTGTTTTCTGAAGCTGAATCTGAACAAGCGATAGATTAGCATCCATGTCTGGAGCATCTGTAAATTGTTTTCATGATCCTTGAATTTGAATAAGCAATAGATTAGCATTCGTGTCTGGAGCATCTCTAGGCTATTTTTTAAGGCTGAATCTGAACAAGCGATAGATTAGCATCCATGTCTGGAGCATCTATAAACTATTTTCATGATCCTTGAATTTGAATAAGCAATAGATTAGCATCCGTGTCTGGAGCATCTCTAGGTTGTTTCCTGAGGCTGAATCTGAACAAGCAATAGATTAGCATCCGTGTCTGGAGCATCTATAAACTATTTTCATGATCCTTGAATTTGAATAAGCAATAGATTAGCATCCGTGTCTGGAGCATCTCTAGGCTGTTTTCAGATTGTATATTGGTAGCTTGTTAATCTTATCCTGAAAAGAGTAAAATATTAGCTGAAACACAACGCTATGTTGCATGAAATGTATGATGCAATATATGTGTTTTATCAATGTTTATGATATATGATTGTAATGTATGCGCATGTAAGCTAATTAGTTGTCTTGCTGAGGAAAATAAATCCTTGATAGTTGGAGATAATAAAATCTTTGACTGCTGTCGGGGAAAATAAATCCTTGACCACTGCTGGAGATTTAAAATCTTTGACTGCTGTCGGGGAAAATAAATCCTTGACCACTGCTGGAGAATAAGGAAGACTCTGATGGCTTCTGCGGAGAAAAGAGAATCTTCAATCTGCTAGGGGAATTAAAAAATATGATGAATTCATGTTGGGTAGCAATGAAGACTCTGGAAATTTCACTGGGGAATTAAGAATGAGAATCTTCATTCTGTTGGGGAGTAAAAGCTCTGTGGGGAATAGCTATACTGCTGGAGAGTAAGCTATCCTGTTGGAGGGTAAGTTCAAGACTCTGAGGGAAAAGCTTATTCCTGTTTGGAAAAAGTTCAGTGGTTTGGCCTGTATGCCAATCTACGGGGGAATTATCCTGGGTTGGGGATAAGATAGAAGTTAACTGTTATCTGGTTGATTCTCAGACTTTAAGATAATTTGCTGGGGGGATCTGGAGAAACTGCATGATTTCCGTTGTGGTTGATAGTTTCAGCTCCGCTGGGGATTGGTAGTTGGTAGCCTCATCTCTGCTGAGGATCTTAATGACGTGCTGTAGAGATTGTATATGGAAATGGGTTTAAAGATGCCATTCAAAGGTAATTGTTGACAGAAAGTTTGAACTGGATCTGAAACCGTAAAATCTGGAAGTGAATCAGAATAAACCGTTGAGAGATTTATCTGAAACAGCAAAATCTGGAATATCTTCAACTGAAATAAGAATCAGGGAGATCTTAGTGTCGATCTGACTGAGCCAGAGAAGGTCTTGAATTAACTTTGACTGGATAAGAATCAGAAAAATCTTAGAATCGATTTAACTGAGCCAGACGAAAGTCTTGGAATATCTTCAACTGGAATAAGAATCAGGGAGATCTTAGTGTCGATCTAACTAAGCCAGAGAAGGTTTTGAATTACTTTGACTGGATAAGAATCAGAAAAATCTTAGAATCGATTTAATTGAGCCAGACGAAAGTCTTGGAATATCAACAGATGTCGGGGAAAATAAATCATGGACTGCTGTTGAAGGGGAAAGTTGGATGAACTAATATCTGGTCGTGGTCTAGGCTTCATAGCTGGAATTTTGTGAGGATTTGACTGCATCTTTAATGAAAGGTAAAGGTTAGTTGCATGACATATATCAAACACTGATTTTCTCAAAATAAATGAGATTGCGTTGTATGATGTCCTGATGTGCGGATGTGTAATGTTTTCAAGACAACCTCTCGCTGGAGAAAATAAATCCTGAATTGGTGATGGAGAAAAGAGTTGAATTCTTCGTTTCCGATAGTGAAAAATCTGGCGACTTCAAAGGGAAAAATTCTCAGGAATCTTGAGGTCGACTTAGCTGGGAAGAGGTTATCAAAGATTGAAACTCTGGCTGGGAGCCATCTTATGAGAATGATTTAGGAGAGATTTGTCACTTCCCCAAGTAGCGAGTGTTTATGGCTTTGCTAGGAAATGTTTGACTGTATGCAACCCTTTATTGGGATTGACGTTCAATGCCCCAAGTGACGGTGACGGAGATTTGCCCCTGGCTACTCTGCATTTTGAGAGATTTCTTGAAATCTTGACTGGACTGCCCCAGGTTAACTGGACTTTTGAGAGATTTTTTGAAATCTTGACTGGACTGCCCCAGGTATACTGGACAACAACATGTCACGCCCTTTTGTTGATAGGAGATTTTTGCAACGGAAATTTCATCCCACTTGAAGTGATTTTGTTCACTGAGAGAGCTTTCGTTCATCGAGTATTCACTGTGTGAATTTCTTCGTTGTCAAACAAATAGCCATATGCAAACAATGATATTCAAATAATGCAAAGTTTATGCTTGTCTTGAAATTTTGAAAATGCGTTTTTTAGTAGAAAACTTTTGTAAGAAAAATTTAACTCAAGATTTAGAGCAAAGCCTTACAGGAGTTAGGATACCTTTTGTAACAGTATGCTTTCGAACTAACCTATGCTTCAATTAGGACTTTTGAAAGGTTGTAGCGTGGCTTGGTTCACGGTTTTAAGAAACAAAGGATAACGGCTCAAAGTATGTTTGTACCCACCCGCTCTTCGTGATGTTCTTTAGTCCTAAACTCAGTTAATTGTGCGTTTGAACTCCAAATGAGTCTGGAACGACATTTTGGTGATGGTTCACACAAGTTGAATTTGTTGGAAGGCAGTCATTTTTGCAACATTATTTTGTTGAGGATTTGTAGTGACCTCTTTCTTTCGGTTTATTATCCCTAATTTTTGCCTGACTGTTCCTGTTTTTTGAGATTACAGTCAGCGGGATGCCCCTGTTTTCTTAAGCTTCCTTTATAGGTTTCGACTCAGTGGGCTTTTCTTTTTGAGAGATAATGACTGCCTATGTGATAAGTAACCATCACCGTCTTTTGATTCCAAAGGAATGTTTTTGATGTCATTCATTGTATTACAAGATGAGAGTTTGCGACTATAACACGCATTTGAATTAACTGAGAGACTACCCTGCCCCGGGTTTTGATTAAAGATTTCAATTTGTGTTAAAACAGAAAACTTCTACTTCTTTGGCTCGAAGGGGTTGACTAGGGGTTATCTTCCTTATAACTCCGGTGTTTAGGATTTGAAAGAAATGCCTGTACATCATCAGCAAGGTCTGTCCAAAAGCATACTGTATGAGATTATGGCATTGTTTTCGTCATCCTCCCTCTAAAGGTTTGTGTCATAAGAGGAAATAAAGCATAATTTTAAAAAATAGTGAAAACTAAAAGATGAATTCAAGACAAACATATGCAATGCATTAATGAAACAGAGTTCAACATTAATAGATAATTGTTTGAATAACAAAAGAAATTACAATTGGAAATTGAAAATGAACAGAAGCCTCTTTGTTCAAACTTGTCATTTCATGTGGAGAACCCTCAGCGGAAGATTTTCATCTGACCATCTTGTGTGAACTCCAGCGTTGTTTCTTTAATCAGATCTTGAATTTTTGTTTCTCAATGTCCAACAGCTATCGGTGTCATGTCCAAGACTGTTAGAATGATACGCACATCTTGCATTTGGATTGTACCCTAGAGCGGCAGTGTTGGGATGTCGAGGAGGGTCCTTTAATACAATCAGCTTGACTTCTAACAAGCGTTGCAGCACTTGGGGTAATTACATGTTAATCTCAGTGAAGCGCTTTTCAGATGTATTTTGCTTACGCTGATTACCCTGTTGACGTTGGTGAGGTGGTTGTTGGGCTTGTGACCCTGAAGCAAATTGGGGAGGCTTTCCCTCGACTTCTTGTCTCAAGGGAGGCTGAATGATGACTTGATCTTCAACCTAATTTGTTTTCCCCATTTGGTTACGTTCGCCTAGATGAAGCTTGTTGATGAGGACCTTTAGCTCCTCTTGTCCTTGTGCCAAGTTTTAGATGAGAGCCATCTGGGCCACCAGTTGTCCCATCATCTAGATTTTCATTGTTGCCATCTCAATTTGTAGCCCTTCCAACTGATCATTCCTAATGCCCCCTGGATTCCCTATGACTGTGCCCCTTGTGAGAGAGCTTTCACCTCTTCTTGTCCCTTAGACAGGTTCAAGAACATCTCTTGGAGTTGAGCATTTTGAGCCTGGATGTCTTTGATAGTCTTCTCTAGAGCCATCTCTACTGAAATAAACAGTAGGAAGATAAGGAGACCTGAAAGGGGGAAACCTGTCATGATAAGATGCATGATATGTGGATGCATGTTTTCAAGGACCTCTCGAGGTGAACACAAGAAAATGTTAGGAGTTGAACATCTTTGATTGGAGAACTTTGTATCGGTGGACATCTTTTCGCGAGAATCAAGCTCACCATGTCAAGTGGGTCATAGCCCTTGACTCAAGTTGTTGTACTCAATCTTTGACGGTGTTTATTTAGAGGAAAATGAATCCTCTTGCCCTTTGGTAGACGTCTGGTTCAACGTGACCCTGCATCAAAGACCCTCGAGATCCTTGAAATAGTTATTGAAAATGTTATGGTATGATGTTATGATGTTATGTACAGATATGCAAAGTTTATATACAAATAATCATATTCACATAAAACAGACAATTCCTTAGGTTTAGGCTTGCATGGAGCTTGTAGGTAAGTACCCTCTTGAAGTCTAGTTGGCTCAACCTGTCCTAGAAATAGTAACCGGGTTCTAAGGAGCTCAATATCACTGGATTGTTTTCTGTGTTCATTGTTTCAGTTTAGCCACTTTACTGGCAACCAAAATATTCCAAGAAAACAACCCTCAATGAGTGTAGTATCGAGTATCTACCAGCTTCGGACTGCACCAAAGCCGGTCATCTATCTACATCCTAAAAGGCCAAGTTGGTCAAGTAAGGTTCTAAGGTCAGTTGATGTTTCATGACACCACGCGGCGGCCCCATACTCTCCTTGATTCAACTCAAGGGTTACCGGTACCAACCAAAGTGCCACATCAACATAGCTACTACTTCAACCATGTCGGTATACCCCGCACAGTTCCCTCACAGTTTATTGCTACTTACCTAAAAGGTGCCCCCAAATCCGGGTGTAGGATTTAAGACAAACCCAAACAAGGAACCAAAAAAGTAAAACATACAAATCAAACAAGGTAAGCATGTAAAGGTGATCTAAAACCCTAAGGTAACCCCACTTTTATAATTGTCCCCAGCAGAGTCCCCAGTTCTGTGATACGGTAGGAGAACTGACTTGAGGATTTGCGTTTGTGTTTGCAAATGTTTCGGTTTAGCAAGAGTCGCCACCGACTTTTTATTTTATCCAAAGGAAAGGTCAAAAAGCACAGGAAAGACCTTTGAGATGTTTTCTTGGGTTCGGGGGGTAGATTATGAAAAGGGAAGGTGCAAGCACCCTTTTCATCCATGGTTCCCCATGGGCTCTTAGTTACTTGTTTAGATCACTTGCTTTTGTTTTTCAATTGTTTGAAATGGTGCTTTGTGTGTGGTTTTGAAAGTATTTTGAAAAGAGGCCTTATCTAGGCAACCTTTGTAACAATTCTTATTTGAATGTTTTACAAAGTTGTTTGTCTTTTGAAAAGATGTTTCAATGTTTGAAAGTTTGTTTTGGAAAAATGTTTTGAATTGTGTGCTTTGAAATTAGCAAGGATGTTTTGCAAGTTTGACCAAGTAACTAGGATTTGTCTACCATACTCAAAAATATTTCCTACACATTTTTAACCCTTTTACATTGTTGTTTTACCATTGTATTTGGTAAACAACTTTGTGTTTGGATGTTAAACGGGACAGGCGCGGGTCAATTTTACAATCATTGAAGGCAACTTGTGAGACGCTCTAGCAATTTTGTAAGGGACGAGATTATTTTATTGAAGGCAACATCGAGGGTCATCGAGGGACCACGATCTTTGTTTATGGAAGGGTCATTTGCTAGAGTGTCGCATATTCGAGGGACATGATTGTATTTCCGAGGCAACAAGCGAGGTTACCCTAGAGGTGCGCGTGTGAGAAGTGTGTTGATTTCAAGTTATTTGTTCTTGGATTAGGTCATCTAGCGATTGATTTTTGAATCTTGCCATACATGCCTAATTACTACACAGTATATAGAAAGCAATAAATTGCGGGAATCAAAATTCTAAGTTATTATAAAAGTATCCGGGAATGGGGATACAATTATTACAAATGGGGATGAGTCACATAAAAAATAGCAATGTCCAAATATTACAACCAAATTGAATTGTTGTATGATTTAATACAAAGCTATGACAATTTACGAAAACAAATTCAACAAAGTATGAGATGTATGTATTTATTTGAAAATAAAACTTATTCTAAAAAAGAAATAATTTTAAACTAAAAAAATAAGATCTTTATTATTACTCTTTTGTATTTTTTAATAATTTTGAAAGAAACATTTAAAGAAAGAAAATCAACTAAACTAATAATTTTGGTATTTTATTAATTAAAAAAAAGTTTAAAGAAAGAAAACTAATTAAACTAATTCCTGATTTTTTGGTATTTTATTAAATGTAACAAATTAGTAAAAATAAGTTTTTATTAAAAGCGAAAATGGTAAAAGAAAATTAATCACCTTAAAAAAAACTAAACCAATTTAATAAAATGAATTTAAAAAAATCATTAGTATCTATTGACAAAAAGAAAAGAAAACAAATTAGATTAAAAATGAATGAAAAAATGGGCTTAAGATTTTGAATGTGTGAGGCCCAAATAAAAAGAAACAAAGCCAGAAATGGGGGTGTGAGCCAGTATGCGTGTGTGGGCCTTGAGGCTTGCTAAAGAAATGGCCCAAAACCTTAAATTTGCAAAATGTTTAATTAGGGTAAATGTTAATTAGGGTTTGTGAACCCGTTTCACAGTGGCGGCGCTCTGTTCCGTCCCTCTCACATCATTCTATCATTCATCTTCCTCACTCAATCGCCCCTAATCGTCCCTGTCCCTCTTTGATTCATGAATGAAAAGCTTTTCTCTTAAATACCTATGTTCTGAAGTGGAATTATCAAAAAGGGTTTGAAACACGTTCAATTTGATTCTCCATCTCTCTCAAGTTGTCGAAGCGCCTCTACTCTCACTTCCTAAACAGATGCTAATTACACGTTTTTTGCAAGGTATGGTTCGTTTTTTTGTTTTGGATTTAACAGTTCGTTGGTTTTATATGTTTTGTTCATGTTTTGCTTATTAATCATGCTTGTTACCCTATGAGATGCAGAAAAGTGATACTATGGCGAAAACGTACCTGTTTGGGATGGTTGGATAGTGAGAGGGAAATGACGGTGTTCCTTGGTGGCCGGAAATGAGGGGGGAAAAATGATTATGTGCGAGAGCTCTTTCTGGTAACCTTTCTGTCCCTTAAATTGTGAATGCTGATGATGTGGTGTTTCTGATTGTTGGATAGTTTTGGTATTTTTCTGTTTCTTTGGTTTGAACTTGTTGGAATGTTGGGACTTTGTGATTTGAAGAACTGTTCTTACATTCTGGGATGTTGATGGTAATTTTGAATGATGATTTTGACAGTTTGCAAGTTTTTGTTGGTGTTTGGGACTGAGATACAGGTTTGGAATGTTTGGAGATTGTTATGTTTGGTTTTGGTTGTTTTAGGTTTGCTATGTTTTGCAGTTTGAATGTGCATGTTTTGAGAGTTACTGAGAACTGTTAACAAGTTGTGATTGTTTGCACTTGGTCACAGGTTTTTGTGGTTCTGATGATTGGAGCTTGATGGCCATGTTTCTTGTTGTTTTGTTATTGTTGTTGTTGTTTTTACAGTTTGAAAAAATGTTCTACAGGTTTTGTTATTGTAAGTGTGATATTGTTACAGGTTTTGTTGAAATGGTTTCAGTTTGGTTAGGCTTGGAAACTAGTTGTTGGCTTCGCGGTTTTGGTTATGCAGGTTTTTTGCTGTTTGTTGTTGGTTCACAGGTTTGGAGGCTTTTGAGAATTGTTAACAAGTTTTGGTTGTTTTGAACTTGTTATGATGGTTTTGGACAGTTGTTCTTGAAGTTTGGTTCTGCAAGTTTTGGGGATTTTTTGTTTGACAAAATGCTCTCTCCCTTTTTCTTGAGCCTTCTTTCTGTTATATCTTGATTGCTTTTCTCTTTTACAGCCTGTGGGCAGGATGTCCAATCTGTACCTTTCCAACAATTTAGGTGATATCTTTTCTCTCTCTCCTCTCTCAATGATAAAAGCAAAATGCTTTTTCCCTGTTTTCTCTTAAAAGTTTTCCAACTCATAGGAAAATGATGAAAAGGCTATATGCAACAAGCCCTTTGCTTATTGCTTGGTTTATCATACTGCTTTCTTTTTTGCCTGTTGTTGCTTGTACTTTTTTCTTCTATTTGTATGCTACTTTGCCATGCTGTTGTGCTTGTTCTAACTGCATCCAGTTTGTATTTAGCTTTTTTTAGTTTGCCTTGTTTGTTCTGTTTGGACAGCATGTTGCAGTTTGGCGCCCTGTTTGCATTGTTTGGCCTTGTTTAGTTTGCCTAAACAACTTGCTGCATTGTTTGGCCTTGTTGCATTCAATTTGGCGCCTTGTTTGCATTTGGATAAATTTGCTTTGCATTCTTTAATTTGGACAGCTTGCATTTTTATTTTTATTTTTTTGAACCAAGAAGAGCAATCTTCTTGTGATTTGCAAAGAGAAAAATAAAAACGTGATGAAAATAGCCCTCTGATTCCAAACGGCAAACTTTAATGATGAAAATTTTTCTTTCTTTTTTTTTTAAATTCTCGCTTATGCTCAATCAACTGTGCTAATTATTTTTCTATCTTTCTTTCATGTGAGTGCAAACTGGAAGGTGGAAAAGCAGAGGAAGCAAGAAATTATTGTGCGAGCATGGGAGGAATGGAAGCTTAGTCATCCTTAGGCTTAGATTCAAGTCTTTGTATTTTAGAGAGATTTTCAATCAGTTGTATTAATTTGTTTTTCTAGTACGATAAGTTGTAAAACCTAAACCATTTGAATAATAAATTTTTTTTGTAACAACATCTGAAATAAATGAAGAAAGTCTTTATGAGATAATCTGATGTCCAATAAAATCCATTATTGTTAGTAACTTGTAATTCTATCTTTATGTCTTCACTGATTCTTTAAGATTCCTGATTAAAATAATTGAACTGCATTCTAATAATTCCAATCAAGACAACTTAAACTCCAAGTAATCCAATAACTCTGTAATCTTGTAACCTTGCAACAGTATTCCAATCAATACATGCACTGTGTATTCCAATAAACAAGCAAATTTTTTGAAAGACGCAAATTATCTGGTTAACCTGGATCAAACAAACGCTGCCTTTTCAGTAAATTTGAAAGAGCATGAAAACATGTGAAAATCAATTGAATTTCTGAGAACTCAATTTCTTCTGAGAAATGCGAGAAAAACCCTAATTCCTGATTTACTACTGTGATACGGTGGGAAGAACTGACTGTTTTTAGGAATGCTGGTTTGCGTTTTGCGTTTGTTTTCGCAAAATGTCGCGGTAAGCAAGAGTCGCCACCGACTTTTATTTTATCCAACAAGGAAAGGAAAAAAGCACAGAAAAATTCCTTTTTTCGAGATGTTTCTCGGGTTCGAGGAGTAGATTATAGAAAGGGAAGGTATTAGCACCCTTTCTATCCGTAGTTATCTACGGGCTCTTAGGTAATTGCTCAATTGTTTTCAAAATTACTTTCTTTGTGCTTGTGGGTTTGAAAAAGTTTTTATTTGAAACTTCGATTTAACTCTTGCTTCTGTCCTCAAGAGCGTATGAAGTGTTTTTGAAAACTTTGTTCGAAAAGGAGTGTAAGTGTGAAAAAGGTTTGTTTTTTGAAAGAGCAAGTATCTAAGAACCATCTACCTACTCGAAAAAAAGAATCGTTCTATGCTAATTTCCTTTAGACAATGCTATCCCACTATTAATGAGTAGGTAGCACCGTCGTTGGAGTTTAAGGGTCAATTCGAATGAGGGACATACGGTCACTAAAGCAATGTTAGGACGTCTTAGCGGTAACCCTAATGTCTTAGATCATTTGTTTGAGGCAACAATATCTGAGGCAACCGTTTTGAGGCAACTATGATCTTTTAGACAAGAGGACGACCTCTAAAACGACCTATACTCAATGACCATGTACGAAGGCAACCAAGTGGGGTGTACCCTAAGAGTGCGCATGTGCGAGTGTGTCGTTTTCAGTTATTTTTATCTTTGTACATGTGAAGGGTGATCTAATTTGATTTTAAGATTAGCATTCAGTCTTGTCATGCAAACCCTATTATCAAACATCTAACAGTTATAATTTGCGGAATTAAAAGTGCGGAAATTAAATTACAAGGCGTCGGGTATTTACATCGCCAAAGACAAACCCTTTGAAAAAATAAAATAAAGCGATAAAAATAATTAAAGGTCCTATTTAACTATTACAATCCGGAAGCAGGTATTATTGGATAAAAATAAGTAACGCGTGCAGGAAATTAAATCGAGTGCGAATTTTAAGGTTTTGACCCTTTTGGAAAGAAAATGTTTTCTTTTTATTGTTTTTATTTTTAGAAAAGAAATTAAATCCTAAGTTAATTACTAAATAAGAAATTAAATTAATTAATAAAAAAGATGAATTAATGACATATTTTGGATTTTTGTTATTTTAAGAAGAAAAAATAAATTAATTAAATTAGTAATTAAAACCAAATTAAATCTAATTAATTTTAATTATTTACAAAAATAAGTTAGAGTTTTCTAGAATTAGAACCTAAATTAATTGGTTAGTAATTATTAATAAAATAAAATTTTAAAATTTGATTGGATAAAAAGAATATTTTTTGTGGTTTTATTTTGATAAAAAAAAAGAATTTTGATTGGTTAGAAAATTAAATAAATAAAACAAAACAATTAATAAAACAAAATAAAATAAATAAAGAGAGAGGAGTGTTGGGCCTGTTTTGAGGTGTTAATAGCAAATCTGAAGGCCCATTAGTGTTGGCCTTTTTGACTTTTTTGGATCTGGTACGCATGCATTGACCAGCGCTTTGGTGGTCCTTCAATCCCTGGCCATTGGCCATCTGGCTCTTAGATGAATGAGGGAGTATGGTGTACTGCAAGCCAGCGTATGCATGTGATAACCTGAAAAGAAACAAGAAAATACAAAGTGCTGGAGGCAGGGATCGAACCCCTGACCTCCAGCCCCTAACGCCTTGGAAACTGACTTGTTGACCACTGGGACACACTGTTGGATTTGTTATAATAATACAAAAGATATATATTATATAAAAACAAAACCATTGCCAGAAAATAAAAAAGAACACGCGAAATATTTGAATGGTCCAGTAATGGGATGCCACGCATCATCCCTAACCTCTCGTCCGTGGCTAAAACACCAGATACCTATACCAACAGACAGAAGTCCGTAACTACAGGCATGTCCATCTCCAAAATCTGCTACAGGCCACAAAAATGAATTTCAAGGGCATGGTTGTGTTCGTCTCACCCTCCTGGTCACAACCATATCCATTAAGTGAACCAATTGCACCTGAAACAAAAACGCCCAAAAGCACGAACCGAACCCTAACAATGGTGGTTCTTTGTACAGAGCACATAAATGAAATTAAACAATGCAAAAAGTTTGGACATGTTCTTGTGATCACGAATGTACCATTAGTTTGTTCGATGGATGCCAAAATGCTTCAAATCAAAATCAAGTACAGAGTTGTATTACGTGAGACTTACAGTGTGTTAGGGAGTCTGAAAATGCTTGGTTTTGATCCAGGTAGCTTGTGTGAATGCCCAGGAAGCGATTGGAACAAGTCTCGTGTCCTGAAATTACCTCTAACCCTGATTTTGATCTCTCACTTTTTGTGATTTCTCACTTTTGTTCTGCCTCTTCCAACCACTTTCCAACCCTTATTTCGTGTGCTTTAGCTTCCTTATGTAATGCTCAGTGTATTAGGTTTTCAAACTTGGTATAAATCTCCCTCTATAAATGATTTTGATGTGGATTTGATTCTTCCATTAAATCTTTCCAAATTTGATTTATTTCAATCTTTTTGCACATGATTTGATTTGATACGAATTTGATGGTGATGCTAGTTGTGAACAAAGCTAAAACAATCAGAAAATCATGAGTTATTAATTCCTTGGATTTTATATGATTTTATTTGATTAAAAATGAATAAAATCAATTAAAAATCAAATTAAATAATAAAAATGAAATATGGGCATATGGTTGGAGCTAGGGCACGTGGGAAATGATGCAAACTCAAATCAAGTGAAAAAGAATGGGCCCATTTGACAAAATTTGAAGTTTTGGGGATAGTTGACTTTTGGCAATTTTGCAAAAAAGTCCAACTTCAACAATGCATAACTTCTTCAATTTTGAACTTTTGGAAGTTTTCTTGGACTTTTTAGAAAGCTTGATATGTCCTCTAACCAAATAATTTGGTTTCATTTTATTTTGATATTCCGTTCTCAAGTTATAATCTTTGGCAAAAAAGGTGTTTTTGTTGACTTTCAAAAATGACCTATAATGTCCAAATTTATAACTTCTTGTGAGTGAATTTTGTGATCTTGGGGTATGAAGATGGATTGTAGGAAATTGCATCCTCTTCAAAATTAGCTTTGGATGGGTCATTTCTCATAAAGTATGAGAAAGTTATGCTTGGTCAAAGTTGAGTTGACTTTTCCTACAAAACCCTAATTTAGCAACTTTTGAGTCTTGATGAATTTTGAGAAATCCTTGATGAATCATGATCAACCCTTGATAAAATGATTAAATATCCTTCAAAATGAGAATGTTGACAAAAAATCTTGAAGTTTGACTGTATATAGGTCACAGTTGACTTTTGCCCTAGCACAGTCGATTTTTGGACCTTTGGGCAATTGACTGAGCAAACTTCCTCTGCAAGGCTTGAAATTTTACATGGATGATCTTGAGAGCATATAAGGACATTGGTGTGAAATTGAGGTCATTTGGACTCAAGGATATTGATGCAACATAAAACCCTAATTTGGGGTAGACTGTCTTAGGAGATAGCTTGTCTGACCAACTCTTGAGCTACCTTGAGCCACTTGGAGATTTTTATTACAATGTCTTGAGGAATATTAGAGGGCAAATTTTGGGGTACAACAGCTGCCCCTGTTAAATCTTCTTAAACCTGAGGATGTAGATTGGCTTTCGTGCCTTTCATGATCCGAAGGTGGAAGAGGATTGAACACTAGAGTGCCCAGAAATTTGCACTCGCATGAAGTGGTGTCTGCCTTGTGATGTCGGGAATGGGCTTACAGATGCCATTTGGAGATTGCTGACGAGGGGATGGGCTTAAAGATGCCATCTGAAGGAGTTTCGATCGCATAAGAGATTCCTTAGCGAGAGCTTGCATACCTGTTGTTTTGGTAGATTCCGCTTGGGGAAGTCTGATCTTTGTTGAGATTTAGGAACTTGCATGTACCTCAACTGAGAGAACATCTCTGCTGAGTTTTAAGAACTTGTCTATAATTCAACTGAGGGGGAAACATCTTCATCGGGATTTAAGAACTCGCTCGTAATTCAAGTGAGAAAACTCTGTTGAGATTTAGGAACTGTCTGTCATTCGACGGAGGAACTTTGTCGAGATTTAGATTGAGAATTAAGAACCGGTCAGTACTTCGACTGAGGGAAACATCTTCATCGAGATTTAGGACTTGTCTGTAATTCAACCGAGGATAATTCTGTTGAGATTTAAGAACTTATCAGTAATTCGACGGAGGATCTTTGTCGAGATTTAGAACCTTATATGTAATCCAACTGAGGATAATTTGGTTGAGATTTAAGAACCGATCATTACTTCGACTGAGGGAAACATATTCATCGAGATTTAGGACTTGTCTGTAATTCAACCGAGGATAATTCTGTTGAGATTTAAGAACTTATCAGTAATTCGACGGAGGAACTTTATCGAGATTTAGAACCTTATCTGTAATTCAACTAAGGATAATTCGGTTGAGATTTAAGAACCGGTCAGTACTTCGACTGAGGGAAACATCTTCATCGAGATTTAGGACTTGTCTGTAATTCAACTGAGGATAATTATGTTGAGATTTAAGAACTTGTCAGTAATTCGACGGAGGAACTTTGTCGAGATTTAGAACCTTATCTGTAATTCAACTGAGGATAATTCGGTTGAGATTTAAGAACCGGTCAGTACTTCGACTAAGGGAAACATCTTCATCGAGATTTAGGACTTGTCTGTAATTCAACCGAGGATAATTCTGTTGAGATTTAAGAACTTGTCAGTAATTTGACGGAGGAACTTTGTCGAGATTTAGGACCTTATCTGTAATTCAATTGAGGATAATTCAGTTGAGATTTAAGAACCGGTCAGTACTTCGACTGAGGGAAACATCTTCATCGAGATTTAGGACTTGTGTGTAATTCAACTGAGGATAATTCTGTTGAGATTTAAGAACTGTCAGTAATTCGTTGGAGGAACTTTGTCGAGATTTAGGACCTTATCTGTAATTCAACTGAGGATAATTCTGTTGAGATTTAAGAACTGGTCAGTAATTTGACTGGAGTAAAAGCTTCATAACTGAGAATTTAACCGCATCCTTCCTGAAAGGTAAAGGTTAGCTGTATGTAATGCATGATATGTATCAGCCAATGATGTTCTCAAAATAAATGAGATCGGGCTTTATGATGCATATATGCATGTGTCATGATGTATGGGAATGTAATGTTTTTAGCTGGGGAAAATAAGTCCTGGATAGTTACTGGAGAAAAGAGTTGAATTCTTCGTTTCCGCTGGGGATGGCGAACAAAGATGACTGTGAGAATAAACCTGCAGGAGAGGATAACTCTGTTGGGGAATAAACTGGTGAGGAGACTACTCTGTGGGGAAGAGATGCTCTGCTGAGGATTCCACCGATAAATTCCACTGGGGATGAATTACCGTTGCTGGTGATATCGAATCTTGTTGGGGATTGAATTCCTGTTTTGTGAAAGGAATGAACTCCGCTGGGGATGATCTTCAGTTGCGACTTCACTGGGGATAACCTTTTAGACTCTAATGGGGATAATCCTTTGAGATCTTCCGGGGACAATCTTCCAAAGTCTACTGGGGATGATTCTCTAAACTCCACTGGGGAAGCTTTTTCAGACTGCGCTGGGAAAAATTTCAAACTCCACTGGGGATATTTTGTATTCTGCCGGGGAATATTCTTATACTCTGTTGGGGAATATCAAGACCTTTTAGTGCTGATGGTAGATAAACTCTACTTGGGGAGAATATTATCCATTCATTCACAGTTGCGAGTCTCAGCTGGGGAGAGCTAACATTACCGTCTTTTTCTTACTCTGCGGGGAGTGAATGATACTGGGACGCGTGCCGAAGATATGACGATGGCTTTGCATCGGGACTTTTCTGCCCCTGTTTCTGCGGGAGAAGGTGCCTGCGGAGGCCTTGTGGATCGAGTATTATCCCAACCTATGAGGTGCTTAGTAATTGCCGATTGAAAGGACAAATCTTCTTCTGGTAGGCAAGTGACGAGATGACGGGACATAGTCGTACGCTTTAATCCCTAACTTTTTCCTGGACTGTCTTTTCAGATTTGCAGTCCACCGGAATACCCTTTCTTGCCCAAGCCGCCCTTTCGGGTTTTCGACTTACCGGGTGTACAGATTTTTTTTCATTTTTATCCCTAATTTTTGCCCGAACCCTTTTGGTTCGTCGGGATGCCCTTATTTTTTCCTAGGCCTGTCAACCTAGCGGGTCTTTGTTCATGCGCAGTATTTTCTGACTATGTCCACGCTCTCAGGGTGTAGGGAGTTGTCACTGTCGGAAGTGTTGTGTTGCCATACTACCAGAAGATGTTCATTTGATCATGCAAGATTCGTTGTCGGTGATTCATGTCCAATGCCCCAAGTTGTTCAGATGTAGATTTGCCCCTGGCTACTTGGTATCTTTGAGAGATTCCTTGAATCTTGACTTGACTTCCCCAAATGATGGACACTGATCGCGTATGCCCCTTGGTTAGAAGTGCTTTTTTTTTTAGGTGACCCTTTTTATTGAAAAGGTTCTTGCTCACTAGATATTTGTCGTGTGAATTTATCTGTTGTTTGAATAAATAGTCATATGCAAACAATGTTATTTTTAAGAATGCAAAGCTTATGTCTGTTTTGAAGTTCTTAGAAAATGCAGTTTTCAATAAAATAAGCGATTTTTTGTAAAATGTGATGTCAACTCAGGATTTACAGCAAGTCCTACAGGAGTCAGGATACCTTTTGTAACAGTATGCTTTCGAACTAACCCATGCTTCAGCTAGGACTTTTAAGAGTTATAACGTGGCCTGGTTCACGGTTCAAGAAACAAAGGATAAAGGCTCAAAATTTATTTGTACTCACCCGTTCTTCGTGATGTTCTTTGATCCTAAACTCAGCTAATCGTGCATTAGATCCCGTTTGAGTCTTTGCTCTGATATTCCAGTGATGGTTCGGATACTGACAATTTATTTTGAACAGGCAGTCATTTTGTTGAGAGTTTGCAGGATCTCTTTCCTTTTGATTTTTATTATCCCTGTCTTTTGCCTGAACTGTTTTTTTTTGTGATTACAGTCAGCGGGATGCCCCAGTTTTTTGTAAGTCTCCTTCATAGGTTTAGACTTAATGGGCTTTTATTTCAAGAGATAATGACTGCATGTCCTTACGATTATACGGAACCATCACCATCTTTTGCTTTGGAAGGACTTCTTTGATGTCATTCATTGTGCACCTGGATTAACTGAGAAAACTACCCTGCCCCAGGTTATAATTAAGGGTTTTAATTTGTGAAAAGAAAAACTCCAACTTCTTTGGCTACAAGGGGGGTTGAAGAGGGATTATCTTCCTTATAACTCCACTGTTTAGGATTTGAAACAATGCCTGTACATCGTCAGCAGGGTCTGTTCAAAAGCATATTGTAGAGATTTTGGTATCATTTTCGTCATCCTCCTTCTAAAGGCTTAGAATTTTTAAATCTAGAGTTGAACATCACAAAAATGAAAGCAATTTGAATATAGTGAATACGAATGGATTGATTCAAAACAGACATATGCAATGCATTGATAAAGTAACAAAGTTTGACATGAATAAATGTCTGAACAATCAAAAGAAAATTACAGATTGAAAATTCTAATGAACAAAAAGACTTCTCGTCTCAGGACTTGTTACTTCAAATGGTGAGCCTTGGAGGGATGGTAGAAGAACTCAGCCTGACCATCTTGTATGAATTCCAATGCTCCTTCATCAATCAGGTTTTGAATTTTGTACTTCAACTTCCAACAGTCGTCAGTATCATGCCCTGGGCTGTTAGAATGGTATGCACACCTTGCATCAGGATTATAGTTGGGTGAAGAAGTCTTAGGATTCAGATGAGGTCCCACCAACGTCACCAGATTAAATCTCAACAGGTGTTGTAAAGCTTGAGACAACGGCATGTTGAGCTTGGTAAACTGCCTCTGATTAACCCGTTATTTATGGCACGGTTGTTGTTGGACCCGTGAGGTGGTAGCAACTTGCAGAGGTCCATTCTTCACCATACCAAACTCTTGTCTTCTTGGAGGCTGACCAATGACTTGGCCCCCTGCCTTGACTGTTTTCCTCATGCTGTTGGATTTGTCTTGATGAAGCTGGCTGATAATGGTTCTCAGCTCTTCTTATTCCCGGGCTAAGCTTTGGATAAAATCCATCTGCCCCACCATCTGGGTTCTCATTGCATCTACCTCAGATTGCAATTGTTCCAGTCGTTCGTCCTTATTGTCTTCAGGACTTTTTTTGACCAAGTTCCTAACGAAGAGTGTTTTCAACTCTTCCTGCCCCTTGGATAGGTTTAGGAAGATTTCCTTGAACTGAGCTTCTTGAGTTTGAATATATTGGTTGTCTTGTTGGAAAGCCATTGCTGAAATAAACAGTGAGAACATGAGAGACCTGTACTGGGAGACCTGTTATGTAATGATATGTATGATATATGTATGCAATGTTTTCAAGGATCTCGCGGGGTAAACAAGAAACTGTTAGAATTTGATTTTTGTAGCTTTGATTGAAGGAACTTCATGTCGTCAAGAGTCCTTCCTCAAGAGTCAAGCTCACCATATCGAGTGGGTCATAGCCACTAACTCAAGTCATCGTGTTTTGATCTCTAGACGACATTGGCTAGAGGAAAATAAATCCCCTTTGCCCCTTGCTAGACATTTGATTTACCATAACCTGCATCACAAACCCTTGAGATCCATGAAATGGTTAAGGAAATGTTAAGGCATGATGTTATGATGTGTATGTTATGCGTTTAAGCAAAAGTGTGAGGTGATGTAAGTAAACCCTACCATAAATCCAAATTATTGGATAAGGACTGTAAACAAAACCTGCAAGGAACTCATGTTGTCAGATAACAAGAATATGCAAGTAGTTCAAGTTTGAAGGCACACAAGTCACACAAACAGCCTTAAGTTTAGGCTGGCATGGAGTTTAGGTACTACCCTCTTTCAGTTTAGTTGGTTCAACCTGTCCTAGTAATAGTAACCGGGTTCTAGAGGATCTCAATATCATTGACCACCCTCAATCGGTCATAATTCCAGTTTAGCAACCTTTTCTTGCGGCCGAAATCATCACGAGAGTTTGGTCTCAATGAGTGTAGTATACTGCTACTGTTCTATGGCCAAGTTGGTCAATTATAGGTTCTAAGGTCAGTTGGTGCTTAATGATCCCTTAGCAGACCCATATTCTCCTCGTTGCGCCATAAGGGATATCGGTACATACTAAAGTGCCATACCAACATAGCTACTGCTTCAACCGTATCAGTCTACGCCGTACAGTTCCCTCATAGTTTATTGCTACTTACCTAATGGGTATCCCCCAGATCCGAGTTAGGAACTATAGTAACTCTGATACAAGCCTACAAAGATAAAGCATACAATTCAAGAAATTGAAAACAATATGAACTATTCCTCAGGTACACCCCACTTATTAAATATTCCCCAGCAGAGTCGCCAGTTCTGTGATACAGTGGGAAGAACTGACTATTTTTAGGAATGTTGGTTTGTGTTTTGTGTTTGTATCGCAAAATGTCGCGGTAAGCAAGAGCCTCCACCGACTTTTATTTTATCTAACAAGGAAAGTAAAAAAGCACAGAAAAATTCCTTTTTTCGAGATGTTTCTCGGGTTCGGGGGGTAGATTATAGAAAGGGAAGGTATTAGCACCCTTTCTATCCGTAGTTATCTACGGGCTCTTAGGTACTTACTCAATTGTTTTCAAAATTGCTTTCTTTGTGCTTGTGGGTTTGAAAAAAGTTTTTATTTGAAACTTCGATTTAACTCTTGCTTCTGTCCTCAAGAGCGTATGAAGTGTTTTTGAAAACTTTGTTCGAAAAGGAGTGTAAGTGTGAAAAAGGTTTGTTTTTTGAAAGAGCAAGTATCTAAGAACCATCTACCTACTCGAAAAAAAAGAATCGTTCTATGCTAATTTCCTTTAGACAATGCTATCCCACTATTAATGAGTAGGTAGCACCGTCGTTGGAGTTTAAGGGTCAATTTGAATGAGGGACATACGGTCACTAAAGCAATGTTAGGACGCCTTAGCGGTAACCCTAATGTCTTAGATCATTTGTTTGAGGCAACAATATCCGAGGCAACCGTTTCAAGGCACTATGATCTTTTAGACAAGAGGACGACCTCTAAAACGACTTATACTCAATGACCGTGTATGAAGGCAACCAAGTGGGGTGTACCCTAAGAGTGCGCATGTGCGAGTGTGTCGTTTTCAGTTATTTTTATCTTTGTACATGTGAAGGGTGATCTAATTTGATTTTAAGATTAGTATTCAGTCTTGTCATGCAAACCCTATTATCAAACATCTAACAGTTATAATTTGCGGAATTAAAAGTGCGGAAATTAAATTACAAGGCGTCGGGTATTTACATCGCCAAAGACAAACCCTTTGAAAAAATAAAATAAAGCGATAAAAATAATTAAAGGTCCTATTTAACTATTACAATCCGGAAGCAGGTACATTATTGGATAAAAATAAGTAACGCGTGCGGGAAATTAAATCGAGTGCGAATTTTAAGGTTTTGACCCTTTTGGAAAGAAAATGTTTTCTTTTTATTGTTTTTATTTTTAGAAAAGAAATTAAATCCTAAGTTAATTACTAAATAAGAAATTAAATTAATTAATAAAAAAGATGAATTAATGACATATTTTGGATTTTTGTTATTTTAAGAAGAAAAAATAAAATTAATTAAATTAGTAATTAAAACCTAATTAAATCTAATTAATTTTAATTATTTACAAAAATAAGTTAGAGTTTTCTAGAATTAGAACCTAAATTAATTGGTTAGTAATTATTAATAAAATAAAATTTTAAAATTTGATTGGATAAAAAGAATATTTTTTGTGGTTTTATTTTGATAAAAAAAGAATTTTGATTGGTTAGAAAATTAAATAAATAAAACAAAACAATTAATAAAATAAAATAAAATAAATAAAGAGAGAGGAGTGTTGGGCCTGTTTTGAGGTGTTAATAGCAAATCTGAAGGCCCATTAGTGCTGGCCTTTTCGACTTTTTTGGATCTGGTATGCATGCATTGACCAGCGCTTTGGTGGTCCTTCAATCCCTGGCCATCAGATCTGGCCATTGGCCATCTGGCTCTTAGATGCATGAGAGAGTATGGTGTACTGCAAGCCAGCGTATGCATGTAATAACCTGAAAAGAAATAAGAAAATACAAAGTTCTGGAGGCAGGGATCGAACCCCTGACCTCCAGCCCCTAACGCCTTGGAAACTGACTTGTTGACCACTGGGACACGCTGTTGGATTTGTTATAATAATACAAAAGATATATATCATATAAAAACAAAACCATTGCCAGAAAATAAAAAAGAACGCGCGAAATATTTGAATGGTCCAGTAATGGGATGCCACGCATCATCCCTAACCTCTCGTCCGTGGCTAAAACACCAGATACATATACCAACGGACAGAAGTCCGTAGCTACAGGCATGTCCATCTCCAAAATCTGCTACAGGCCACAAAAATGAATTTCAAGGGCATGGTTGTGTTCGTCTCACCCTCCCGGTCACAACCATATCCATTAAGTGAACCAATTGCACCTGAAACAAAAACGCCCAAAAGCACGAACCGAACCCTAACAATGGTGGTTCTTTGTACAGAGCACATAAATGAAATTAAACAATGCAAAAAGTTTGGACATGTTCTTGTGATCACGAATGTACCATTAGTTTGTTCGATGGATGCCAAAATGCTTCAAATCGAAATCAAGTACAGAGTTGTATTACGTGAGACTTACAGTGTGTTAGGGAGTCTGAAAATGCTTGGTTTTGATCCAGGTAGCTTTTGTGAATGCCCAGGAAGCGATTGGAACAAGTCTCGTGTCCTGAAATTACCTCTAACCCTGATTTTGATCTCTCACTTTTTGTGATTTTTCTCACTTTTGTTCTGCCTCTTCCAACCACTTTCCAACCCTTATTTCGTGTGCTTTAGCTTCCTTATGTAATGCTCAGTGTATTAGGTTTTCAAACTTGGTACAAATCTCCCTCTATCAATGATTTTGATGTGGATTTGATTCTTCCATTAAATCTTTCCAAATTTGATTCATTTCAATCTTTTTGCACATGATTTGATTTTATACGAATTTGATGGTGATGCTAGCTGTGAACAAAGCCTAAAACAATCAGAAAATCATGAGTTATTAATTCCTTGGATTTTATATGATTTTATTTGATTAAAAATGAATAAAATCAATTAAAAATCAAATTAAATAATAAAAATGAAATATGGGCATATGGTTGGAGCTAGGGCACGTGGTAAATGATGCAAACTCAAATCAAGTTAAAAATAATGGGCCCATTTGACAAAATTTGAAGTTTTGGGGATAGTTGACTTTTGGCAATTTTGCAAAAAAGTCCAACTTCAACAATGCATAACTTCTTCAATTTTGAACTTTTGGAAGTGTTCTTTGACTCTTTAGAAATCTTGAGATATCCTCTAACCAACCCTTTTCGTCTCAATTCATTTTTATATTCCATGCTAAAGTTATAAGCTTTGGAATAAAAGGTGTTTTTGTTGACTTTCAAAAATGACCTATAATGTCCAAATTCATAACTTCTTGTGAGTGCATTTTTTTATCTTGGGGTATGAAGATGGATTGTAGGAAATAGCAACCTCTTCAAAATGAGCTTTGGATGGGTCATTTCTCATAAATTATGAGAAAGTTATGCTTGGTCAAAGTTGAGTTGACTTTTCCTACAAAACCCTAATTTAGCAACTTTTGAGTCTTGATGAATTTTGAGAAATCCTTGATGAATCATGATGAAACCTTGATCAAATGATTAAATATTCTTCAAAATGAGAATGTTGACAAAAAATATTGAAGTTTGACTGTATATAGGTCACAGTTGACTTTTGCCCTAGCATAGTCGATTTTTGGACCTTTGGGCAATTGACTGAGCAAACTCCTCTACAAGGCTTGAAATTTGACATGGATGATCTTGAGAGAATATAAGGACATTGGTGAGCACTTGAGGTCATTTTGGCTCAAGGATCTTGATGCAACACAAAACCCTAATTTGGGGTAGACTGCCTTAGGAGATAGCTTGTCTGACCAACTCTTGAGCTACCTTGAGCCACTTGGAAATTTTTCTTGCAATGTCTTGAGGAATATGAGAGGGAAAATTTTAGGGTAAAACAACTGCCATAGGAGAAAATTTGTATGATCGATTCCTGAGCCAGTCTTGAATATCTGATAAATCCTAGGGTTGTGATTTTCTGTGAAAAATGGGAGGTCAAATTTTGGGGTACAACAAAGATAAATAACTGAATCAAAACACTATTCACACTTACACCTCTAGAGTAACCTCTCTTCGTTTCCTTCATAAATAATGGTCATATCCCTCGAAAGTATGGATACTTTAGCAAAAGAGCCTTACGAATAAAGATCATAGTCCGTCGATGACCCTTCGAAGTTGCCTACAAAAAATGATCAAGTCCCTACGATACAAATTGCTAAAGTATCCTTACATGTTGGCTTCAATGACCATTCAATGACCCTACGCATGTCCCTTCACATCCTATAGATAGGGATACCTACCAACTAATGGTATGGATATTACTATCTCTAAAAGAGAATGAAATGAATAAGAAAGACTTTAGTGGGTAAGAACTCCTAATTGCTTGCTCATAACTTTTCTAAAAACATTTTTACACATCACACTTTCAAACGAAATATTTTCAAACACTTTATACACGTTCTTGAGGACTGATACAAGAATAATTACAAAGCCAACCTTACTTTGGAAATTTCAAAATATTTTCAAATCACACACACAAAGCAAGTTTTTTAAAAGTGAGCTAATCAATTAAGAGCCCGTAGGTAATTATGAATGAAAAGGGTGCTAACACCTTCCCTTTTCATAACTTACCCCTCTAACTAAAAATATATCAAGGTCTTTCATGTTCTTTTCAGCCTTTACTTATATTGGATAAAAGAAAAGTTGGTGGTGACTCTAGCTATCCGCATATTTTGGATAAAACCAAAAAGTCAGCTCTCTCGCCGTATTATAGAATTGGCGACTCTGCTGGGGATTACTTAAAAAGAGGAGTTACCTTAGAGTTAGATCACCTTTATTTGTTGTATTTGTTTGAATTGGTTGCTTTAACTTTAAGGGTTTGTTTGGGTTTAATTGCTTGTAAGGTCATACACCCGGATCTAGGGATGCCTTAGGTAAGTAGCAATAGATCATCAAGACTGTACGGCATAGACCAATATGGTTAAAATGATGGCTATGGTTAGTCCGACACTTTGGTTTGTATTGATGTTCCTTGAGTCAGTCAAGGATAACATTAGGCTTCCGCATGATGTCATTAGCACTGACTCACTTTTAGAACCTTAATTGACCCATCTTGGCCATTAGAAGGTAATGAGATGGCCGACTTTGGTGTAGTCCAAGGTTGGTTGATACTTAAAGCTACGCTCATTGAGATTCGACTTTCGAGATGTTTTGGTGGCAAGCCAGTTGTCGTGCTAAAATAAAGCATGTGAGAAAGATCGCTGATATTAGATTCCTAGAATCCGGTTACTATTTTTGGACAGGTTAAGCCAACTTAACTTTAAATGGGGAAGGGTACTTACCTTTGGACTTCATGAAAGCCTTTAAACCTAAGGCTCTCGTGTGACTTATTTGTTTTTGCTTATTTAAACATGACATCATAACACCATATCATCATGATATTTTACTAACCATTTCAAGGATCTTAGGGATCTTTGGTGCAGGTTTATCATAAACCAGATTTCTAGTAAGGGGAAAGAGGATTTATTTTCCTCTAGCCAGATATCATCAAGATTAAAGTACTTTCTCTTTAATCAAAGGTTAGGACCCACTTGATATGGTGAGCTTGATTCTTTTGGAAAGACGTTCAAAGATGAAGACTCAAAGTTCTTCAAGACAAAGCTGCAACCAAATTCTTTTTCTAATATTTTAATCCTGCGAGATCCTAAAACACATTGCATATGCATATACATGTCATGCATATCATTACATAACAGGTATTCTCAAGATAGGTTTTCTCATCTTCTTACTGTTTATTTCAGCAGAAAAAATGGCTCTTAAACAGACCATTAAAGATCTCCAAGCTCAGAATGCCCAATTCCAACAGATGTTCCTAAACTTAGCCAAGGGGTAGGAAGAATTGAAGGTACTTTCCACCAATAGGAAGAATAAGAAGAAGACAAAGAAACCAATCGGTGCCCTCAACATGGGGAGAAGGTTCAGAGGACCAATCAAGTAAGCTCGAGATCTTAATATCCCATTAGATGAAGATGACAAACAGGGTGAAGATAGTAAGAGTGTGAAAACTTAAAGAATCAATCATGGTTCTAGAAAATTTCCTGATGAAGAGGAAGATGATTATTTGGATGAGCAATATCCCCCTGCTAATGAGAAGTATAAGTTGCTAGAAAAGCGTATGAGAGTTATGGAAATCCAGAAGGTGCCTGGATGGAACTTTGATGATTTGGGTCTGGTTTCAGGAGTCGTCATTCCTCCTAAATTTAAAACTCCTATCTTTGCCAAGTATGATGGTGTTTTCTGTCCGAAGCTGCACTCGAGGTCATATGTTCGGAAAATTCAACCACACACTGCTGATAAGAATTTGTGGATGCATTTCTTTCAAGAAAGTCTATCTGGGACGCAACTGGAATGGTATTATCAACTTGAAGGTGCCAATATTAACACTTGGGAAGATTTGGTTGTAGCTTTCTACAAATATTATCAATACAATTCTGATTTGGTACCAACTCGCATGCAACTATAGAGTATGTCCATGGATTCAGAGGAAGGTTTCAAAGAGTACGCACAAAAATGGAGAGATCTTGCGGGAAGAGTTCAACCTCCTTTGGATGATAAAGAGTTGGTTGACATGTTCATAAGTACACTTACAAGTCCTTTCTATAATCACCTACTTGGAAGTTCTTCGACTGGTTTCACTGAACTGATATTAATAGGGGAACATGTTGAGAATGGGATCAGAAGCGGTAAAATCCATGTGGCTGCATCTTCAAATACTGTAAAGAAGGCTTATAATGATAATAGAGAATCCAATGTTGTGTACATCTATAAGGGTCGTAATAAGAGTGACCGCAACCAATTTGTGGGGGCAGTATTAATCTCTAATCTCGCGCCAGTGCAACAACAACAAAATAATCAGCATAGGCAGGATGCACCCAGGAGACAGTTCACAAAAATTAACATGTCGTTGGCTTAAGCATTGCAACACATGTTAAAGGAAGAGTTGATTACATTGAGAGAACTGCCTAAGAATCCCGACACTTCCTCTCCCTACTACAATCCCAATGCATGGTGTGCATATCACTCCGACAGCCCCGAGCATGATACTAGTAATTGTTGGGCTCTGAATAATAAAATCCAAGACATGATTGACGCTAAAGATATTGAATTTTACCCTCTTGAAACTCATAATGTGATCACTGTATGTATGCCTAATCATGATAAGGGCGTTAATGTTATTGATGATATTTCTGCTTTGGAAGACACTGATAGCGACTATGGCATAGACAATTGGATTTTCCCTACTACTGACAATGTGCTCAATAATTGGAAGATTGAACATTTTATACCAATCTCCTTTAGTCAGGATTACGTGCTATATCATGTTTTCTTACTTTCAAGTTTTTTTGGTTATGTAATTTTAACAATAAACTTTAAGCCTTGTGCCTTACCCGGGGCACAAATGTCCATTTGTTAGGGTTGTCATTATTCATCAGCATATTTTCATTTAATAAATCATTGGACGTTTGCATTCAAATTTTGCGCTCTCTGTTTTTATTTTACTTTATTTGCTTCCAAAATAGCTATGTATTCTTACACACACCCACACAACAAATTGCAGATCCATATCCATCCTGGATCCTATTGATAAAAATTCAACTATTGTCAATTATGACTTCAAAAATCCGATCTACCAAGCTGATGATGAAGGTGAGAAAGATTGTGAAATACCTGGAGAACTTGCTAGGCTGTTAATGCAAGAAGAAAGAGCTATACGACCACATGAAGAGCCAATTGAGATTGTGAACTTGGGTACTGAAGAAGATAAGAAAGAAATCAAGATAGGTGCCAACCTAGAGGACAATGTCAAAAAGAGATTAATCCAGATGTTACGTGACTATGTTGAGATCTTTACTTGGTCGTACGAAGATATGCCAGGTGTAATACCCCAAATTTGTCCTACCCTTTCACTTTTATCTGGCTTATGCATTTCGTTCTCATTTCATCTGCATACCATCCATTAGGCCATTTAAATACATCATGCATCATTAATCATTAACCTGAAATAGGATCAATGATCTTGGAAATTAGGGTATCATCTATGACCTGAAGGCTTCTACATTATGCATGTTTGTTTCTATTAAAGATATCATGGATCATGGATTAGGATTCGCCTCTATGTGTTGGTGGTTATCAGATGAACCCCAAGGCTTTAGTTTTACATACTTTATGGATTTATTATCATGGTATCCTATTAACTGGGTCATCCCATTAGGTGTGTGGATTCTTTGTTGCTTATAGTACAAGTCACTTAATTGGACTTCATTCAAAAGACTTTGCATTATGCATGGAAGTTCTTAAGGACCATGGGTTGAGAAGCAATATTTATGTTGCAATCACCAGTTGGATTGGGGCTTGCTTTAGTGTGCTTATGTTATCAAGTGAATTCGATTTTGTCTAGCCATAACTATCATGTGGTTTGGTTCAACATATTAAGGTTTCATTTGATTCCTATCATCATTTGAAGTTTGGTTCGATTGGGTTTACTACACTAATTCAGGAGTTGTTTCATTACTTGGATCACAAGCTGTTCATTTTGGAACTTCATGCAATAAGTTAAGGTGAAACGTTTGGTTGCAATGGATCATTCTCAAATGGAAAAGGTATTCACCAAAAGTACTTCTTAATCCATTCATTGGTTCTTTATCTCATTTGTGCTTATTCAATATTACAAAATTGAATAATATTTTGGAAAATTAAATGTGAAGCAATGGAGGGAAATACATATTTGAATCCCATTTGAAAAATCAAAGTCATTGAAATTTTGCTCAAGCCATATTCAATTGCCATTATACATTACTGTAAGTATGAAAGTACCTAATTCACCCCCCCCCCCCCCCCCCTCTCTTAGACGCACTCTCATACTTACAATTGGTATCAGAGCAGGTTATAGGTAACCTGCTCCTAAAAGATCCAGAATGGCTTCCGCAAATCATAATCCCGTTTTCAGAGATGGTGGTAGTAACAACAAGCCTCCTCTATTTTTTGGTGAATATTTTGACTTCTGGAAAATATGCATGAAGGCGCATCTAGAATCACAAGTAGAAGAAATATGGGATGCTGTCGAAAATGGTCCATTTATCCCTATAACGGTAATCAATGGTGTCGGCTCATCAAAGCCTAAATATGCATGGGACGATGATGATAAGAAGAAAGTTCTCTATGATAAAAAGGCAATAAACCTTCTTCAAGGTGCACTTAGCATGGACGAATTCTTCTGTGTCTCGGCATGCAAAACAGCAAAAGAAATTTGGGATACCTTGGTAGAAACTCATGAAGGAACCGCCGAAGTTAAAAGATTGAGATTAAATACTTTGAGTCAAGAATACGAACTATTCAGAATGCAGCCCCGAGAATCAATCCTCGAGTTGCAGAAAAGATTTGTACACTTGACAAACCATATGAAAGCACTCGGTAAGACTTTAACTAATGATGAACTTAATCTTAAAGTGCTTAGATCTTTATCCAGGGAATGGCAACCAAAAGTAACAGCAATATCCGAGAAGAAGAATCTATCCACAATGACTTCTGCCACTTTGTTCGGAAAACTTCAAGAATATGAGACGGAACTTGCAAGACTTGAAAAGCATGAAATCCAAGTAAAAGATTCAAAAGACATGGCTCTAAATACAAGGATAAAAAATCATGATAGCAATCAAGAGGATGAATCCACTAGTAGTGAAGATGATGATCTTATCAAGAAGATTGAAAAGGTTCTACGAAAAGAAAGAAAAAGGGAAGCACCATCAAGGAAGGTTATATGCTTTGAATGTGGAGAAAAGGGACATGTTAAAAGTGAATATCCTAAAATTGAAAATAAGAAGAAGTATTTCAAGAGAAATAAAGATAAAAAGTCAAAGAAAGCATATATAGCATGGGAAAGTTCATCTTCTGATTCCGAAAACAATCAACGTGTTAACCTCACATTGATGGCCTCACACCATTCTGATAATGAAGACAATGAGGTTAGTAATGAATTTTCTCTTTTTGATAGTGATGCACAAGGTGATATAGATGAACTATTGAATGAATGCAAAAATTGTGATTCACTCTCTTTCCAAATTGTCCAATTAAAAAGAGTCATTGAAAGATATGAAAAAGGGCAAATTGGATTGGAAGGTGTTATTAGCCAACAAAGATACTCCAATGATAAAAGTGGACTTGGATATTCAAAGTTTTCAAAACCAAGTTCTAAAAAAACTATCTTTGTTAAGGCTAATGATCAATCATCCAAAGAGAAAGTGAACAAACCTAAAATAGTTCGTCACTATCCTAAAAAGAAAACATTTCCAAAGAAGAAATCTTATCCTTCTAGATATAGAAGTAACTTTGAACCTACTTGTTTTTATTATGGTATTAAAGGCCATGCACCTAATTCTTGCTATGTTAGAAACTTTAGTGTAGCAAGTGGGCATTATGTGTGGGTTAATAAAGGAACTAACTATGATGGACCCAAAGCACATTGGGTACCAAATCAAACTTAATTTGTTTTATAGGTATGCTTGAAGACCATATGCAATATTTGGTATCTTAACAGTGGTTGTTCAAAGCATATGACGAGAGACATAAACCAATTTTCACATCTAGCGCAAAAGGCCAAGGGTTTTGTCACTTATGGAGACAATAATAATGGAAGAATCCTAGGCAAAGGCAAAGTTGGTGCTCCATCTTTCACATCCATTGAAGATGTTCTTTATGTTGAAGTACTAAAGCACAATCTTCTAAGTATTAGTCAACTTTGTGACAAAGGCTTCAAAATCAAGTTCACCAAGGATGAATGTTTGATAGAAGACGAAGTCACTCATGAGGTTATACTTAAAGGTAAAAGAATCAATAATATATTTATGATTTCCCTTGATGATCCATATTTGAAGGTTAAATGTCTCATGGCGAACAACGATGATTCATGGCTTTGGCACAAAAGAATTGCTCATATTCATATGGAACACTTGAATAAATTAATCAAGCATGATCTTGTCATTGGATTGCCTAAGAGAAGTTTCGTCAAAGATAGACTATGCGATGCTTGTTAAAAAGGGAAACAAACTAGATCAACTTTCAAATCTAAGAATGTGGTGTCCACTACAAGGCCACTACAATTGTTACATATGGATCTATTTGGTCCATCGAGAACAAGGAGTTTCAGAGGTAATGTATATGCTTTGGTTATTGTTGACGATTTCTCTAGATATACTTGGACATTCTTTTTAGTGCAGAAAAGTGATGCATTTAAGGCGTTCAAGAAGTATGCTAAACAAATTCAGAGTGAGAAGTCTCTAACAATTGCCTCAATAAGGAGTGACCATGGCGGAGAATTCCAAAATGCTCTATTTGAATAATTTTGTGGAGAACATGGAATATCTCACAACTTCTCAGTACCAAGGACTCCACAACAAAATGGAGTGGTTGAAAGAAAGAATAGGTCTCTTGTGGAACTTGCTAGAACCATGCTTAGCGACTCAAATCTTCCAAAATACTTTTGGGCGGATGCGGTGAGAACGGCATGTTTTGTTAGCAATAGAGTTAACATTAGACCAATCTTAAAGAAAACTCCATATGAACTTTTCAAAGGGAGAAAACCTAACATTGCTTTCTTTCATATCTTTGGGTGCAAATGCTTTGACCTAAACAATGACAAAGATAATTTGGGTAAGTTTGATGAGAAATCCGATGAAGGTATATTCCTTGGTTACTCACTCTCTAGTAAAGCATATAGAATAAACAACAAAATAACTTTGACTATTGAAGAATCTATGCATGTTTATTTTGATGAATCTAACCCCTCCAAGGAGGATAATATTATTTGTGATAATGATGATGAAATTTTAGAAGGTCCTCAAGAAAATTCTTCCAAGGATCAATCCATTCAACTAGAAGAATCACCTCAACAAGAATCGAATCTAAATGATCTATCAAAAGAATGGAGAACTCATAGAGATCATCTTATTGATAGTTATTGGTGATATAAGTCAAGGCGTGTCTACAAGATTAAATCTCAAGGATGCTTGCCTAAACATGGTGTTTGTCTCTCAAATTAAACCTTCCAAAGTTGATGAAGCTTTAGGCGATGACCAATGGATCATAGCTATGCAAGAAGAATTGAATCAATTTGAAAGGAATCAAGTTTGGGAACTCGTTCTTAGGCCAAGCAACAAACACATCATTGGAACAAGATGGGTGTTCAAAAACAAACTTGACGAGAATGGAATGATTGTTTGCAACAAAGAAAGATTGGTAGCACAAGTCTATAATCAAGAAGAAGGAATAGACTTTGAAGAAACTTTCGCTCCAGTTGCAAGGTTAGAAGTTATTCAACTCTTACTTACATATGCTTGTTCATTAAATTTTCAGCTTTTCCAAATGGATGTCAAAAGCGCATTCTTGAATGGATATATCACTGAAGAAGTATACGTTAAGCAACCCCCGGGTTTCGAAGACTTCAAGAATCCATCTCATGTGTATAAATTAAGAAAAGCTCTCTATGGACTGAAACAAGCACCAAGGGCATGGTATGATCGTTTAAGCAACTTCTTATGCGAAAAAGGTTTCAAAAAAGGCAAAGTTGACAAGACTCTATTTATCAAGAAAATCAAAGATGACACTTTGCTAGCACAAGTCTATGTTGATGGCATCATCTTCGGTTCTTCAAATCAGGAAATATGTGAAGAGTTATCATCAATGATGCAAGGAGAATTTGAAATATCCATGATGGGGAAAATGAATTATTTTCTTGGACTTCAAATCAAACAACTTAAAGATGGAATCTTCATCAACCAATCTAAATATTGCAAGGAACTCCTAAAAAGGTTTGACATGGATAGCTGCAAGGAAATGTCTACACCTATGGGTTCTGGTTCTTATGGTGATCAAGATGAATCAGTAATTTCCATCGACATCACTAAATATCGAGGTATGATTGTCTCCTTATTATATTTGACGGCAAGCCGTCCTGACATAATGTTCAGTGTTTGTCTTTGTGCCCGCTTTCAAGGTAACCCAAAGGAATCTCATATCACGGTGGTAAAGAGGATCATGAAGTATCTCAAAGGGACAACAAATGTCAGATTATGGTATCCAAAAGGTAGTATCTGCAACTTAATTGGTTATTCTGACGCGGATTATGCAGGATGTAAAACAGATAGAAAGAGCACAAGTGGTACTTGTCACAATCTTGGTAATGCATTAGTATCATGGGCCTGCAAGAAACAAGCATGTGTTTCTCTAAGCACGGCTGAAGCTGAATACATTGCAGCGGGTAGTAGTTGCGCTCAAATTTTGTGGCTAAAACAACAACTTTGTGACTACGGACTCGATCTAAGGTGCATTCCTCTAAGATGCGACAACACCAGTGCAATCAACATCACAAAGAATCCCGTCATGCATTCAAGGACCAAACATATAGACATTCGACATCATTTTCTCCGTGACCATGTTCTTCAAGGAGATGTCGAGGTAACCTTTGTAGATACTCATAATCAACTTGCCGATAACTTCACCAAACCTTTGGCGAAAGAACCTTTATACAAAATTCGTAGAGAGCTCGGCATACTTGACGAACGCGACATATAAGGTGCATTCTACCCTTGATATTTCTTTTATATATGTTTTTATATATGCCATATATGATTTTATGCTATGTGATACTTATTTTTCAAGAACAATTTGATTTTTGGACAATTTATGTTGGTGCAAATCGATTGCACAAAGAAATTTTTCAGTTTTGTCCATTCTGTTTCATGTGCAAATCGATTGCACCTTTACTGAAATCGATTGCACTATGTGATTTTTGCTTTAATTTTTGTTTCTGTTTGTGTGCAAATCGATTGCACAAGGTAATGCAATCGATTGCACGCATTGAAAGTAGCTTTTATTACAGAAAATTAATGTTGGTCAGAATTTCTCTTTCATCTTCCCAAAGCCAAACACACTTAAATACTCATAACTCATTCCATACCTACCAATATCTCAAAATCTTCCTCTCTCACAAAATCTTTCTCTCTTTCAAAAACCCTAAAACCACAAAACCTAAAACACCATATCCATGGCTTCCAGAACAAAGAGAAAGGCATCAGCTTCAGATAAAGGGAAAAAGAAGATTGACTCATCATCCAATCCACTGCTTTCTACTCTCACCGAGGCACAAGAAGTCAGATTTGTCAAAGACTTTCAAAGGAAAATTGTTTCCAACCCTAAGTATGGTATTCTCTCCTCCTTCCCTGAAGAATGTTTTTCATTTCAGAATGATCTAGCTGCTTATGGTCTGGAACCATTGATTTCTTCGTACGATCCATACTACCCGGATCTGGTAAGAATGTTTTTTAGTAACCTAACTCCCTACAAAGAAAAGATTGTCACATATGTGCTGGGCACTCGCATCTCCCTAACTCCTCAAGTTATTGGTGAGATCTTGCATATTCCTTTCACCGGAAGCTCCCTATATGATCCTGAAAATGAAATATGGGATGGCTATACGAAAAAGGGATTCTTTTACAGCATTGGGCGGTTAAGTGAAGCTGAATTTCGCGCCAAACAGATACGTGGTCTTGGCGGAGTAATTCCTTCCAAAGATTCTTGGAGTGCAAGTAACCTTTATATAGACGATCGTTTATTTCATTATTTATTGGTCTATATACTTTTTCCAAGGGCTAGAAACCATTGCACAGTTACCGACTTCGAGATGCAGCTTATCTATGCAAGGAAGAAAGGAGTTAATGTAAACTGGGCAAGGATGATGATAGTACATATGCTGAGAATGGATGAAAAATCAAAATTCCTTCCATATGCTTATTTTGTCACCTTGATTATGGAGGAAATTGGTGTAGATTTTCGAGGTTTTGAAAAGGTGGATATGGATCCTATTTTAAACAGAATTTCAATTAAGAATGTTGATTCAAGGATGGGCGTACATTTTAATCTGGAGACTAAGACCATCACCTACATTGGTGAAGATGTTGTTGGCAATGAAAATAATGACCAAGAAGTTGAAGGTGGTGAAGTTATGCCTCCTCCTCCCACTGCTCCCTCTGGTCCAAGCAACCAAGAACTCATGGACTACATGGCTCAACAGTTTGCTTCTATGAACACCATCATCAATAATCAATGGAGTGCAATCAATGACTCCACTACAACCCGGATAAATGATTTTCGCTCGGATGTGAACCAACAATTCTCATACCTTTATTCTCACCTTCATATCCCACCATACGACCCAAACAACCTAGCTCCTCCTCCTCCTCATTACACAGAACCTCTACTTCAACAACAATTCCCAAACCAGGGCTCATGGCCTTACAATCATCCAGACATTCATCACCCCTAATGTTCTGGCTGATATTGTTTTTTCTGTTATGTTGTTATCTTACTCTTTTATTGTTCCATTTGTGTAACTCTTAAACAATGTTTTTTAATGTTTTTATTCTGCAATTTTTGTCAAAATATTGCTATTTTATTATTTGCTTGAAGCATCTTTCCCTTCTTTTTGATAATGTCAAAGGGGGAGAAAGATGTATGGTACTTTATGCTTGTATTTTCCTTGTCTTAAATTTTCAAGGTACTTTCCAATCAAGATGAAGAATTGCAAGGGATTCCAACCCTCTCCTACATAGGGGGAGTTTTGCATCTCAGGGGGAGAAGCTCTTCAGAAAAGTACATTGCATAAAGAAAGATTGTTTGTTATCATCAAAAAGGGGGAGAATGTGAAATCAAGCTTCTCAAATAAGCTTTTGTTTTGATGAAGACAAACCATGGCTAACAAAAGAAGGCAAAAACTTTGATCAAGCATCTAAGCATCTAAGGATAATATCTTCAATCAAAGCTCTCAATAACTTTAAAGGTACAATAATATTATCTACTTTGATCTTAAGATATAGATGCTCAAAAATGAAAAAGAAATGTTTAAGAATCATTACTCAAGCTTTTCAAAGATAAAATTTTCACTTTTCATATGCATGCAATCGATTTACATCTTAGTGCAATCAATTGCACTCTTCAAAATTCCAAATCTTTTGCTTCTGTTTCTGCATGCAATCGATTACATAGTTTTTGCAATCGATTGCACACTTAAAATTTTCAAAACATTTGATTCTGTCTTTGCATGCAATCGATTACATAGTTGGTGCAATCGATTGCACTCAGTTAATTTTTGCTACTGACTTCGCATGCAATCGATTACATTGTTAATGCAATTGATTGCACTCTTAAAAATTTGAAAATATAGCTGTTGAAAACCTTGCGCAATCGATTACACTAGAGGTGCACTCGATTACACACTGCACGAATTTGAAAATTTACAGCTTTGTTCATGCCTTTTGATCATGCCTTTTCATTACATCTTTTCACTCAAACTTGGCATTTGTTCATGATACATTTCCAGATCTTCATGTTGTTTTAAAAGGGTGTTATGAACATATAAATATTCAATTTCAAATTCATATCTAACACCTTCTTTCATAATATTTTTCTGAACTTTGAAAATACAAACTCAAGCATTCTTCATTTCCATGCATAAGTTTTCTGCATTTATTTTCATACTTTGAACAGAAAAATTTGAGCAAATATATCTTGAGTCTTTATACAATATTATTATTGAAAGAAGAAGATTATACATTGTCAAAATCACTCTCTAAGTGATCAATATTACTCTACTCACTCAAACTCACAAATTAATATTTACTTACTTATTTTCCAGGATTGTTGGAATTAAGTTTAAGTGTTTTTGTTGAAATCTTGTCTTTCTAAGTTGTTGGATACAAGTGTAGTTACATTGAGAGGATTGTTCTCATAGGTAAATTAGTGAAAATCCAAGAGGATTGTTCTTGGTCCAAGAGGATTTTTCTTGGTCCAAGAGGATTGTTCTTGGTGGTTTTATTGGTTAGAGTCTTGTATAGAGATCTAACAATAAGGAAATCTCTTTCATGTTGAAAGGGGACTGGAGTACTCTCGGACTGTGAGGGGAACCAGGATACATCTATGTGTTCTTTACTTTTCTGTATTTACCGCTTTCATCACTAGTCATAAACCAGAAAAGAAAGAAACACAATTATAACTAACAGAAAAAACCGAAACTAACAGCTCACACTTGTAACTAACTGACAGACTTTCAAAACTTTTCTAACCCAAACTATCTGCAACAGAAAAATAACAGAAAACTTAACTGACTCTAACTAACCTCTAGTTGATTCAATCAAGGCCCTTAATCCTCTAATTGCTTCTCTCTTTAATCAACAAGAGTGTTTTGTTTCATCCCTAACTATTTTCATCTTCAACTCATCCTATAAGAGCTAGGATTCACCTCATTCTTCCGACAATTATTATTCAACAAAGAGAGGAAACTCAGAAGAGAGATATACTATTATTCAAAAGAAAAACTCACCAAAAATTGCTCTTCAATTTGCTCGGAGTTTCTTCCGCATGGACTCTTGATTCTTTCTCTGCAACAATTCTCCATCAACCATGCATCTTCTTCATCACCTTGCTTCAACCATTCTCTGCACAAACCTCCGTTCATCATCATTCTTTGAACTTGGGAGAAGAATCACTAAAACCAGAAATTCTCTTTACTTCCTTCTTCAATCTTCAAGTACTTTCTCTGCAGCGAATCCAACACTACACCATTTCTCTCCATCAACAACATCACCACTTTGACATGTTCTGCATCATCTTCTTCCACTGTAACAACATCAACACCACACATCAGCATGTTTCAATTATAACATTAACGCAATAGTGGCGATGTAATAGAAAAATGCAGAAGAAACGCGATCTGCGAAGAAGATTGAAACAGAATACGTGCATACCTTGGCTTCTCATATGGATTTTTTTTTTCATCACCAGCATAGATCGAAAGAACCACCGGAGTTTGCTTCCGGTAGGTAAGTTGCAATATTTCCATTTCCCCTCACTTTTATGCATCATCTGGTTGATGGAGTTATCGTGCTCAAAACCATAACATTACGCTTAATTTTCTTCGAGTTTGAGATTTTATTGAGGTTTATATCTTGATCGGTGACATGAGAGCGAAGTGAATCACGAGTAGAGTGAGTCAAGGATGAGACGAAGGCATGGCACAGGGACGAAAGCGGACAAAGATGAAGCGATGATGGTGAATTGGTGAACAAAGGGCATGCGGCGGTGTTTTGGCGGTGTTTTGGCGGTGATTCGAAACCGACAGAGACAGAAAATGAAGTTGAGCGACGCCGCTTGCAGTTTGGAAAGGAGAAGGTATCAGGTTTGAGGGAGGAAGTTGAACCATCATAATTATAAACCATATCCAAGCAAAACGCAGTGTTTCTTGTCCGTTTGGATAAAAAATTTTATTTTATTTTATTTATATTCAATTGAAAATTCTAAAAAAATGTGGTAATAGTTATGCTATGGGATTGGGCCAGCCCGTTAACATTTTTTTTTGCAGCTTGGAGATTTTTCAATAAAAAAAATTCAATGTTGGATTCATTTGGTTAGGCCCATTCGCTATTTTTTTTGAACTAAAGCCTAGCTAATCCAAAAAAAGATCCTCCTGGACTCAAAATGGATGGGCCTTACGCCCAAGTCTCATTATTAATCACACGCCTGGTTTCAGGTTTACACCCCCCTGATTCTTACTATCTCTTTGTATAATTTAGGACTTAATTTTTTTCTATACTTTTGTTAGGATAAAATTGTAATAAAATCAATAAAATTTGTCAGAATTTTTTAGTTGATTCTAGGAATTAATTCTTTAATTTTTTATAGAATTTTCCTCACATAAAAAAATTAATAAAAAATACTTTTTCTTTTAGTTTTTTTATTCATATTTTTACACTGTTTTGCTTCGTTATGTTTGACGCGTTTGTTCATTGTGCAGGGTATGTTTTTAGTGCTTTCGGTCATGTAACATAACAAGTTGTCATGTGATCGAAGCATACGACTTATGCTCGCTTCTGATTTGACACACCTTACTTCTTATCATCCTGAGAAATTCATATCATGTTATATGTTGTCCAGATGCATGTGATATTTTATGATGTTTTATGCAAGAACTTCTGATTACGCGTTGCATTCGTAACATGCGTTTGGTTTTATTTTAGTTGGATATCATTTCTGACTTTTTTGTTTCTTGGTGAAGCTTACTCGGCGTGTACTCCCTGCTTCTCCATCGCTTTCATCTGCTTTCGACGATTTGCTTGCTTTGGTAGTCGCCACTACTACCTCTGTATTTCTCCGCACTTTATTGCATTTCTTTACCGCTTTTCTAGAGATCATGAGAAGTAGGGCTTTACTACTTTCTAATGCCAAGAAAAGTAGGAATAGAGATGTATGACGGGGGTCACCATTGTTGATTATGTCAGGAACCCCTCTGGCTTATTTAAAGACCCGTTTAGGGCAATTCCACATTGTTTTCCATTGTGTGTTGCTTGTGTGTGGTTTGTTTTAAGACCCTACCCTTGAGTAGGTATTATGCACGTGTATTTACATTTGTGCCTGTATTATTCCCCCATCCCTTATTGAAGTCCTCAAAAGGAGGCGAGCGGGAAGGAATTAACAATCAACCCCCACAATTTCGTTTGTGTCATCCTTAGCTCGTGACGCACCATGATGCTTCGGAGTTATTCCTACTCTTGTTATCGAGTCATCAAGTGGAAAAGGGTTTTGCAATCGAACCCCCACACTTAATCAGGAGTTCGCATTGGCTGATGCAGATACTTTGTGATTTTTTATATTGCCTTTTGTCGCTTACCTCGATCTTCTATATCTTAGTTAGGTGTTGAGTCGCTTTGGATATCACATTTTTGTTTTACATCTTACTCCCGCTTGTTTGTCTCGGGTGATACGCTCCCCTTGACTAAAGCATTTCACTTCTTTTCTTTACCTTTTATGTGTGTGCTCTTTCAAGCTTGTTTGTTCATTTTCTTTATATATCATGTTCCCTTAGGATGTGCTTGTTCCTTTCGGATGCAAGTTAGACATTAGGATAGGTATCCATGCATGCTAACATTAGGTAGAAATTTCCCTTTTGTTAATCCAAACTTTAGGACTACCATTGTATGGTAGCATTAGGATTAGAATAATCTAGTCTCTCGTAGACTTTTTTTCTACCCCTTTTGCATATGCATTTAAAACTAAAACTTTATTTTTCTTAGCAAATCATAAAACATCTTAAGTATATACTTAAACCCCTTTTCAAGGTAACAAAACACAAACTCAAATGTGGCATCTTGCATAAGGCCGTAACACAAAACCATTTTCAGGTAAGGACATGATTAATTTACTTTCGTGCTAACGCGTGAGTCTCCAAAGGTCGAGTTGCGGCTGAAGGTGGAATTAACATTATTCATAAAAAAAACATATCAGTTGAACTACAGTAACTCTGATTCCTCAAAAAGGATATGTAGGCATTGGGGTAGGGCCTAAGCGAGCACAACTTTATTTTCTCTACATTCTTTTCTCCTTTCTTTTACATGCATTCTTCCTAAGTAGTAAATAATAAGCATAGATTAAACACACCCATAAGATAGATAACAAAAGTGGATACCGTAGAGTAATACAGGTGTGAGGGGTGCTAATACCTTCTCCTCGCGTAACAGACTCCCTTACCCGATCTCTCGGCCGCAAGACCGTGACTTCTCCCTTCTCAGGTTTTCTTGATGTTTACCCTTCTCTTCATGTGGGATAAACGACATTTGATGGTGACTTTATTGTATGATGATTTTCAGTCGGTTGTTTCACCAGGTCTTGATACTAACATTGTGGTTCACCATCTACCGATGAAGGAAGGTTATCCTCCTATAAAGCAGAAGGTTCATCGTATGCATCCTGAGATGTCTCAAAAGGTAAAAGCTAAGGTTATGAAACAGTTCAATGTAGGTTTTTTAGCTGTTACATCCTATCCTCAGTGGGTTGAAAATATGGTGCATGTACCTAAGAAGGATGGAAAGGTGCGTATGTGTATAGACTACAGGGACTTGAATAGGGAAAGCCCCACATATGACTTTCCACTTCCACATATTGATGTTTTGGTTGACAATATCGCTCAGCATAAAGTATTTTCCTTCATGGATGGTTTCTCTAGTTATAATCAAATCAAGATGGCATCTGAAGACACGAAGAAGACTACTTTTGTCACACAGTGGGGAACTTTTTGTTATAAAGTTCTATCTTTTGGTTTGAAGAACTCCAGTGCAACATATCAGTACGTTATGGTAGCTTTGAGAGATTCACCACCTACATAAGCTGTTTGAGAGATTGAAGAAATACAAGTTGAGGTTGAATCCAAACAAGTGCACCTATGGGGTAAGATCCGGTGAACTCCTAGGTTTCATCGTCAGTGGTATAGGTATTGAAGTTGATCCCGGCAAGGTTAAAGCCATTCAAGAAATACCAATTCCCTGTACTGAGAAGGAGGTCAGAGGTTTCTTGGGACGATTGAACTACATTTCCATATTTATTTCCCATTTGACTGCTACTTGTGATCCAATCTTCAAGTTACTAAAGAAAGATCAAATAGTAAAGTGGAACGACGATTGTCAGATAGCCTTCAATAAAATCAAGGAGTATCTCCAGGAACCTCTGATTATAATGCCACCGGTTGAAGGAAGACCTCTGATCATGTACCTAATAATATTAGAGAACTCAGTGAGGGTGTGTGTTGGGGCAGCGTGACGAGTATGGTCGAAAAGAGCATGCAATATACTACCTTAGCAAAAAGTTTACCGAATGTGAAACAAGATACTCACTACTCGAGAAAACTTGTTGCGCTTTGGCATGGGCTGCTCGTCAACTAAGACCGTATATGTTGACTCATACTACCTTGTTGATCTCTAAGATGGATCCGATAAAATACATATTCGAGAAACCCGCTCTCTTTAGAAGAACAGCAAGATGGTAATGGTCTTGACCAAATACAAAATTTAGTATACTATTCAGAAAGCAATCAAAGGAAGTGCTTTGGCAGATCATTTGGCTCATCAAGCGGTATATGAGTACCAGTCTATGAACTGAGTCCCTGAATGAGAATATTATGCTAGTTACTGATTATGAAGAACCTGGATTGTATGAAGGACATGAACCGGGATCCCGTTGGCGTATGGTTTTTGACGGAGCTTCCAACGTGCTTGGTAATGGAATTGGTGTTGTAATTGTCTCTCCCAAGGGTTACCATATGCCCTTCACCGCCATACTATGTTTTTACTATACCAATAACATGGCAGAGTACAAAGTATGCATCATGGGTATCAAAGCTGCCATCAATATGAGAATTGAATTCTTGAATGCATATGGGGACTCAGCCCTAGTGATCAGTCAGATTAAGGGAGAATGGGACACGAAGCATCCAAGTCTCATTCCTTATCGAGAGCATGTGTTGACATTAATTCCGTACTTCGAAGAAATCACTTTTGAACATATTTCGCAAGAAGAGACTCAATTGGCAGACGCATTAGCTACCATGTCATCTATGTTCAAAGTCAGATGGGACAATGAAGCTCCTCGAATTACTATTGAGAGACTAGACGAACCGGTACATTTCTACGAGCTTGTTACTGGAGTAGAGGAAAAGCCTTGGTACCACAAAGTAAAAAGATACCTCGAGACTCAAGAGTATCCTGAAGGGGCATCTATTAATGATAAGAAATTCTTAAGGTGGTTCTCTGCCAAATTCTTGTTGAGTAACAAAATTTTGTACAAGCACAATCACGATTCAACTTTGCTTTATTGTGTAGACAAGAAGGAAGTTGAGAAGATTATGGAAGATATACACGAAGGAGTATTTGGTACTCACTCTAGTGGGCATATGATGGCTAAGAAAATTCTGAGAGCGGGTTATTATTGGTCTAGTATAGAAACTGATTGCCACCATCATTCCAGAACTTGTCACAAATGTCAAATTTATACCGACAAAATACATGTGCCTCCGGTTCCCTTGAATGTCTTGACTACTCCTTGGCCGTTTGTGATGTGGGGCATTGATATGATTGGAGAGATTAAAAATATTAACATGGAAAATGGTACCAATCTTAACAATACTATGATCATGGAACTCTACATGCAATTCAAGATTAAGTACCACAATTCTTCTCCGTACCGACCAAAGATGAATGGCACAGTGGAAGCCACCAACAAGAATATCAAGAAGATTTTGCAGAAGATGATAGTGGCGTATAAAGATTGTCATGAGATGTTACCATTTGCTCTTCATGGTATCGCACTTTAGTACATAGAGAACTTTGTTGGCTTGAGAGCTCTCTAAATTAGTGCATCTAGTTCTTCAAAGTCTACCTTATTTTCTCAATTCAATCGGCTGAGATGATGTTCCAACATCTGCTTGGACATCAGTCCCTCCCTTAATGCTATAATCATTGACCTTGATTTTGAAGTTAACACATATATATGACCCTCTCTTGGTAAAATAACCCAAGCATACTCATTCATCATATTTGGATTTCATCTTTTCATGAAGAAGTTGATAAATACCTCTTTTTTTGTTTATATGAGAAACACATGCAAGTAAAAGCAATAGAAAATATATTGACACCCAATATTTGATCTTCCCCAAATATCAAGGATTTAAAGATCCAACATATGTTTTTCATGGACAAATTATTTTTTATTTTATTAACATGTGTAATTAGTGTAATATTTTGGTTAAACATTATAGTTTATAAAAAAGTTATTTTGTTAATTTTTTGTGTAGACAATGTAATGAGTTTCAATTAAAATACACAATCGATCTTATCTCTCGGTTTTATTGATAAACTGAGATATATGAGGAGCTAGTTTTGTAAATAATAAAAGTATAGATGATGGAGTTCGAACTCATGCACAAATAAATTCACTCGTTGGTGTTTTAAAAATTGAAGTGTTAAGTCGTTATTTTTCATGATGCTCTTCGTTACCTCGCTTCTTTAGTCGAGGTAAAATACATTTCGCGTCCGAAGTTAAAAACACTTTATATAGTAGTGAGGATTATCTTTGATGGTCTGAAATAGATCCACATTGACAATAATCTTTATTTTCAACTGTTGGATTAGCTCAGCAAAAGAACCACTAGAAGATTCATTGCAGGGATCAATTGAAGAGTTTGAAAAAGTTTCAACTGAGTTCCTCAATTCCCAAAGAGCATCTTTAAAGCTTCAACGATGTTTTCCTCCTTGATATCTTTCAATTATTGATTGAGAGCGATGCTGGAAATGTTAGATGAAAAAGTTAAGATTGGACATTTCTTCTATTCCAATGTGATGATTTGTGAAAATTTTCTTCTTCAAGTCAAAAAAAAAAAAATAAGAAAAAACTCTTTCTTCATAGGTGAATACAAGATTTTCTTTTTCATCTCCACTTTCAAAATAGTAGAACCCTGATTTTTTTCTTTCCTCAATTTTAATTTTCTATTTTTCTTATTTTCTCCAATTTTGTTTTTCCCATTTTTTCCTATTTAAAATTTAATTTGAAGAAGTAATATAAAAGTTTAGATAAGTTATTTATATATATATATATATATATATATATATATATATATATATATATATATATATATATATATATATATATATATATATATATATATATATATATATATATATATATATATATATATATATATATAATTTATTGAATAACTAATATATTTAAGTCATATTAATTATATAATAATTTTTTAAAAAGTCTATTATAAAATTCGACGAAAATAGTTGCATAATGAAATTATACTCATATGATCACTATTAAGTAAGAAATGGATATGTGAAGACATCATTTATTTAACTATTCTTAAATTCTAGTATTCTATAAATGAAGTTTGAATTACATCAAACCAATTAGTTCTATTTTTAACTTGTTGTGTACACACGAACACAAATCACAGAGGCACAGTTTAGTTACAGTATATTGTAAGTTAAGTGGCGGCAACAACTTGTGTTTCTATTTTCCACGTGTGCTCACTTGTGTTCGACGTGACAAATTTATTTCCAACATCATGTCCCACTCAAATCTCCACTATACAGACCTAAGATTTTTTCTTTATAATCTTAATTCATTCTGTGGAATTAATTGCCAAGTACGATGAGACTGGGATATACTCTTGTTCTTTATGCATATTGGATACTATTTTTAGTATATACTTTTCAAAAATATGCCTTCCAATTGCATTGTTTTTATCATGATATTATTTGTAAATGTTGTTTTCGGATTTTAAAATATTTGTCACCGAAGAAATTATCAGGTCGAGTCGCGGATTAGGTCGCTCTCTTTAAGACGTTTTGCTACACTGCTCAAAATTATGCAAAGCAGTCAAACTACCGCGCCGCCTCTAGGATAAAACAGTCAAGTTCTATACTGTACAATTACTACTTGCATGGTAGATAATCGGTCTAGAAATACACTCTCTGATGGTACAAGACCATTCAAATATGGTATCAACACCACTCGTAGTATCTAGTACAAAGACCGGTCATAATAATTTCTCAAACAAAAAGAAACTCAAATAATTCTCCAAAGAGAAATTAATAATGGTCATTTGACCGCTCATAATAATTTCTCCATCAAAGAGATATTTAAATAATTTTCCAAATAGAATTCAAAAGACTAAACTTGAAAATTTCTCAACTCAAATGAGGAGAAATTAACATAATTCTCTAAAGAAAATTCAAGAAGATACTCGGAAAATTCAACGAGTAGGAAGAAAGGGGAAGAAGATGGCGTTTCGATAATTCGAGAGACGCAAAGTTATGAGAGTGAGGAAGGAAAAACTAATAGAATAGTTTTTGGTGTGATTTGAAATGAAACATATGCACTCCTTATATAGTGAAGTAGGATAGTTAATATTTCTCACATGATCAATGTGGGACTAAATGGTTTTTTCAACCAAAAAGATATTCTAACAATGTGGGACTTGGAAAAATTTTAAATTCAACATATTGGAACATGGACATGTTCCAACAATCCCCCACTTGAATTTAAAAAATTGATTTTAGAATTAACGTCAAACGTTTCTAAGATTGTGCATAAACAAAGGTGTCTACGACTTGAACCTTTGCATAGCAAGTAGGATTCCAATTCAACAAGAGTGACACAAATGTCTTGAACTATATCTCAGACATCAAACCCGCACACAACCTTTTCTTAAGGTGTATTCTAATAGCCCGTGCTTTAATGGCCCTGCATGTGTATCCCAGTTTAATGAAGGCTCTAGAAATTCTGCCTCGAAATTCCATAGTAATCGGCCTAAGTTCGACAATCACATAGGTGAGTCTATCAAGAGTACTCATGTAGCCTAGGTACTCCCTCATACAGAGTATAGATCTCATTAAGAGTTTCTATTATCTCATCCTCTTATTACTTCAAGATTCATGCTTTACTTGCATGATCATCTCATATTTCTCACAACTTGTTATTACCCATTGAACCTATTTCTTGGGATCTCCAGTCATTTAGGTCGGGTTACCATCATGAGCAACTCATTTTCCTATAGGCATTAGTCCCATCTTATATGATGTATTATAGACTTTCTCTCTAGCTAATCCTTTCGTCAAAGGATCTACTAAATTTTCATCAGTGCATACATGATCCACTCTTACAGCTCCTTTAGAGATACAATCTCTAACAATGTTGTGTTTGCTTCTTATTTGACGTCTTTTACCATTATAATAACGGTTCTCAATTTTTGCAATAGTTGCGGTACTATCGCAGTGGATCAACACAACTGACATATGTTTTTTCCCATAAGGGAATCTCAGCTAGCAAGCATCTTAACCAACTTGCTTCTTCACTAGCAGTCGCTAATGTTATATTCTCAGGATAATATGTTTCTTTGATTTCCAAGATACAACTCCTCTAGCTATGTTGAATACATAGCCACTAGTTTCTTTGGAATCAATCGATAAGGTATTCCAATCTGCATCATTGTATCCTTCAGGTAAAATAGGAAATTTCTGATAATATAAACTGAGATTCATGGTCCTTTTAAGGTACCATATGACTCGCTCAATAGCTTGCCAATGTTCATTACTCGGTCTACTAGTAAACCCGTACAACAATCTCACGACATATGCAATGTCAGGTTTAGTACAATCAATGGAATACCTAAGACTTCTAATGATGCTCGCATGTTCTGTTTGTCTAACACTTTCACCAGCGTTCTTAAATAACTTCATGCTTGGATCATTTGGTGTGCTCACAGGTTTACTGTCAAAGTAATTATATTTCTTTAAGATCTTTTTCACATATTATGATCTATCCAAAGAAATTCCTTGCTCGAATTTTGTGATCTTGATACCAAGAATCACACTCACTTCTCCGAAGTCTTTCATATCAAAGTTGTTGCACAACAATATCATTAATGGCCTGAATGTTTGATCTAAATATGAGTAGATCATCTACATATAGACATATGATAGTGCAAATACAATTCTCAAATTTGTAATAAACGTATTTGTCACTTTCATTCACTTTGTACACATTCTATATCATTAAGTTATCAAACTTTACATGCCATTGCTTTGGAGCTTGTTTTAGCCCACACAAAGACTTATCTAACTTACAGACCTTGTTTTCTTATCCATATATCACAAACCCTTCCGGTTGTTTCATATAGATTTCTTCTTCTAAGTCACCATTTAAAAAAGTTGTTTTAACATCCATTTGGTGTAATATTAAATTATAAATAGTAGCTATTGAAATAAGTACCCTAATGGATGTAATTCTAGTGACAGGAGAAAAGGTGTCGAAGAAATCTATATTTTCTCTTTGTCTAAAACCCTTGGCAACAAGGAGAACCTTGTATTTATCAATAGTTCCATCAGGTTTTAGTTTCTTTTTCAAAACCCATTTACAACTGATTGGTTTTCAACCAGGAGGCAAGTCTACTAAGTGCCAAGTCTTGTTAGATTCTAGAGATTATATCTCATCATTGATAGCTTCTTGCCATAAATAAACATGCAGAGATGACAAGGCTTCTTAAAGATTCATTAGATCTTCTTCTACATTATAAGCCACATAATGAGGCCTATAGTCTTTAGCAACTCTTACTCGTTTACTTCGTCGAAGTTTTGTTTCTACATTGTCATTGCTTTCTGTGCTTCTTATCACAGGAATGTGACTCGATTGTGTACCCCACTATTTCTCAATTTGAAAGGAAATTTGTCTTCACAAAATTCAACATCATTTGATTCTATGATCACTTTTGCCTTTAGGTCATAAAACCTATATGCTTTACTGTTTGCTGCATATTGAATGAAAATACATTCATATGCTCTACTAGCGAGTTTAACTCGCTTCGGATCCGGAATTCTGACATAAGTCAGACAACCCCAAGTTCTCAAATAAGACAAGTTTGATTGTATTTTCTTTAATATCTCATAAGGAGAGATCTTAGATTTTGACTTGGGAACTCTATTCAGGACATAGCAAACAGTCAATAAAATTTTCCCCCCACCAGTGAGGTGCAGCACCAGAATTCATCATAATTGCAACAACAAGTTCAGTAAGAGTTCTATTCTTTCTTTCTGTTTTACCATTCATTGCAAGATAGTATGGTGCAGTCGTTTCATGTACAATTCCATGTATAAAATTCATTAATAAACTAGAATCATATAGTTTATCTATCACTATAAATTCTTATTAAATCATTTTCAAATTCTTTACAAAACTTTTAAACATATAAACTTCATTCTTCGTAATGGCGTACAAATCTACCCCAATAGACTGACTAAACCATGTCTTATTTAAAAGAAAGTCAGAAACAATATTCTTTCTAATCTTAGAAACATGCATAACTTTCCTTAATATTAAAGTCTTTTTGAAGGTGAACTTTAGCTCCATGTCTACAATTCCAGCAACATTCATGGTCTGGCCATCTCCCAGCAACACTTTCTTATCTTTAGTATTCGTGTATGTTTAAACATAACACGATCATAACAGACACAACGAGAGACGCATGTATCTATCCACAAACCAACATATCCATCAACCATGTTGATTTCAATGACCATAGCAATAAATTACCCATTAACCAGGTTGACATGTGCATTAGGGACAACACCAAGTTCAAGCTTACTTCTACATTTTTTAGCATATGACTTGATTTTCCATAGTTAAGACACATGGAAACCAACGTCATTTCTTTTAGGTGGTGGTTGTTGCCTAGTTGGAGCTATTGGGATCATAGAAGGATTCCCATTCTTAATTCGGTTCAAAATATTGCGGTTCTGATTCTTTAATCATTTGCCAAATGGCTTCAGAACTACACCGAATTTCTTTTTGTTGTTTGAAACAACCAAGACTTTTTCTTTTTGATATTGTCTCTAAGATTCCATTTTTTTTAAACATTCAAACTATAGGGTAGTTTGTCAATAATAAAACCAATTTGAAATTGTTCATTTAAACACATACCTTTTGTGATGATCTTTTAAGCAATCTTTTGAAGTTTGTAGCATTGAGTCTCCATCGTCCTTACATTTTTGCATTTGATGCTTGAAGTAGCGGATAACAACATACTTCTTTGCTCCAACTTCTACGCCATACTTCTTTTTCTGAGTCTCTCAATCTTGTTTTGCAGTATCACATCAACTGTAATTATCATACAGATCAACTGCGAGTCTATTCAAAATATGATTTTGTAGAGATTTTCATTCTCTTTCTATAAGGTGATTTCTTTACTATATTGTAAATCATTCGCTTTAATCTGTGCAGCAGATTCAACTTCAACACTATTAAGTGTTCATTCTAAATCTCCAGATTTACTACCGTTAGTTTGTTCGATTGATCCAGAAGAAGCAACAGAATGTCATCGATCAGAACGTTAGCAACTTTTTTCAATGTTAAGAACTTCATCTTTTGTTGTCAACGTTTGAAGTGACTTCTCTCAAACATGAACGATTTCTCAAAGACAATATCCGCAAAAGAACCAATAATTTCTTCGGTAGTCATGGCAGTTTGAAACGTCTTAAAAATTGTTGTTTTCGGATTTTGAAAAATTTGCCACCGAAGAAATTACCAGGTCGAGTCGCAGACTAGGTCGCTCTCTTTAAGACGTTTCGCGACACTGCTCAAAATTATACAAAGCAGTCGAACTATCACGCCGCCTCCAGGATAAAACATCCCAGTTCTATACTGTACGATTACTACTTGCATGGTAGATAATCGGTCTAAAAATACACCCTCTGATGGTACAAGACCATTCAAATATGGTATCAACACCACTCGTAGTATCTAGTATAAAGACCGGTCATAATAATTTCTCAAACAAAAAAAAATCAAATAATTCTCCAAAGAGAAATTAATAATGGTCATTTGACCACTCATAATAATTTCTCCATCAAAGAGATATTTAAATAATTCTCCAAAGAGAATCTAAAAGATTAAACTTGAAAATTTCTCAACTCAAATGAGGAGAAATTAACATAATTCTCTAAAGAAAATTCAAGAAAATACTCGGAAAATTCAACGAGTAGGAAGAAAGGGGAAGAAGATGGCGCTTCAACAATTCGAGAGACGCAGAGTTATGAGAGTGAGGAAGAAAAAACTAACAGAATGGTTTTTGGTGTGATTTAGAATGAAACATATGCACTCCTTATATAGTGAAATAGGATAGTTAATATTTCTCACATGAGCAATGTGGGACTAAATGGTTTTTTCAACCAAAAAGATATTTTAACAACGTGGGACTTGGGAAATTTTTAAATTCAACATATTAGAACATGGACATGTTCCAACAGTAATTTTATAAAATTATATAAAATTTTAAAAAGTATTGTGTTTTTTAGATTTTTAGAAAATTTTTGAGTTTTAAAGAATTTCATAAATTTTATTTGATATTTATGGATCTATAAGTTTTTATCAAATTTTTGGGAAATCTCATAAATTTTATCAGATTTTTTAAAATTATTAGATTTAAATTATTATATTTTTCAAATACACTATTGAATTTTTAAAAAAGTATGAGTTTTTATAAGATTTTTCAAAAAATCTACGAGTTTTTATCGGAATTTTTAGAAAACCTTGTTATCGAAATTTTCAATCAGATTTTCTAAAATTCCATGAATTTTTATCAAATTTTTCGAAAATTTTTATAATATGAATTATATTTTTTCCTGAATTTTTTTAAAAATTCAAAAAACTAGAAAACATGTCGAATTTTTAAAATACAATACCAAATTTATCTGTACATATCTAATTTTTCAATTGCATTATTAAAATTATACTATTATGAAGGTGTCAAGTAAATTTCAGAGATAGCATACATTTTTTTTCTTCTTAGATATCCAAGAAAGGCTTATTTAAGAAAAAGACCAAAATGAAGTCCATTTAGAAAATAACCATGAATTAAAAATGGGCCTTTGGGTTTGTTTTTACCAAATTTTACATTTTCATCACATATGAAAAATCTAGTTTGTGTCCCCATTTGGTTTTGCACCTCCACAAATCCATTAAAAATACTAAAGTTATTAAGCTATTTTATTAAAAACTTAATTTTACTTTTAAAAAAAAATATAAATACAATTTTTCGGGTTTGTCTGAAAAGTATTTTTCCTTAATATAATAATGTTTTAATTTTTTTATATAATAATATAATTAGCTTATAATATAATTTTTCATGATGTTATTTTTTAAACGTAAGTTAAAATATGTCTTAAAATCTTTGTTGACGAAAAAAAAAGAAAATATACTTCGAGATCGTCAAAAATTAGAAAGTTAGAGAACGTCAAGAATGTTCAATTCAGATGATTCGCGAATATTGAATTTGATCGGATCGATTTGTAGATTTGCTCATTATATTTAATATATATTTTATATTAATTTAGAAATAGTCTGAATTAATATAAAATATGTTATAACATATTTATAATATTTTATTTTAAAATTAATGAGTTTTATTTTAGACTTTGTTATGGATCTGTTGAAGTTTTACAATTATAAATATGTATTTCTTATGTTATTTACGGTGCGATAATTTTCGAGTTTTAGAGCAAGGGAGAAATAAGGATTTAGAAATTAAGAAAAATCTTTTAGAGTTATTTAAAAAGGTCAGACAATACTTAACTCAAAAGACGAGAATTAATTTCTTATAACTCAATTGTAATTTCTTATATCAACTTTTTGAGTATAATAAATTAAATAATTACTCTCTCTTCTAAACATAGATCTTTTGATCGAATACAATAGACAAATATTTTATTTTTTTTCGTCTTATATTCTTCTAATATATTTTCTACTTATTATTATTATTATTATTAAAGATCATTTATTTTAATTGTCATTAGAACCTTATTGGCAGAATATGTTTCATAATTTTTCGTCATTGCAAAGTTCTTTTGGAGGAGCGTTGTTTGATTTCTTGTTTTGTCTTAGCCATCAATTTTAATTCATAGATTCAATTTATAATTTGAGTGTTGTTACTAATCTATATATATATATATATATATATATATATATATATATATATATATATATATATATATATATATATATATATATATATATATATATAGTATATATATATATATATATATATATATATATATATATATATATATATATATATATATATATATATATATATATATATATATATATATATATATATATATATATATATATATATATATATATATATATATATATATATATATATATATATATATATATATATATATATATATATATATATATATATATATATATATATATATATATATATATATATATATATATATATATATATATATATATATATATATATATATATATATATATATATATATATATATATATATAAAAGTATTTTGATCACATTTATTGTTACAATTATAAATATTTGATCATTTTATATTATTAATTTGGATGTTGTAAGTTATTTGTAGACACATCTTTATTAGTGAAATTATCATTACATATTTTGCAAATTATTGAATTTTTTTTCTTTTGGAATTTCACCGAATTTATAGGGATCAAGTGTTGGGGTATATTGTAGAATATAATGAAGAATCAGGCAAAGCCAAATAACAAATAGCTTACAGACTAAGGTTCTCAGCCCAAGATGTGTGTTTTTTTCTAACAAATCATATGAACTTTCTAAAATATTCCAAAAAGATAAATGGCGCAAACAGACTACTATTCCATATTAATTTATAAGTAAAAATCTAATATTTAACACTTATAAAGAAAATTTTAAATTTGTGTATTTTTTTGAATACATTTTATGAGAAAATATAAGAACAATTTTAATAGATTGTTGTTTATAGAAGAAATGAAAGAGAACCCAAATTAAATGTAATTTATATTTAATTTATAATAAGAAAAATATGTGTTTTATTTATAAGTTGGAACGGAGGTTATAAGTCAGAGTTTCAATATGACTAGCTCAAGCAAAACTTTATAATATGAAGGGTCTTATGAGATGTTTGTTCTCAAGAGCTATAAGGAATATTTAGCAGGAAGATTAAGGTCGGAAAGACAAGTTAGTTGTTTAATTAGTTTTTTAATTATTTTATGTTTAATGTGTATTGTTTTATTTATTTATTTATTTATAACTTAATGTTTTTTAGGTATATATTACAAGATAAATTTCTTCAGCGAAGTAAAGTTGTGACATGATTATCACGTGACAGGTTACGACGTGATAATTACGTTGCGACATAATTTTAATAATAAAATGTAAAAAGTAATATTAATACATGGGGAGTTAGAGAATATTTTTTATAAAAAACACTGTGACGTGAATCTCACGCCGCAACCTATTAATTAAAATATAAAATTCAGAAAGTTATAACGTGTACATGGTGGGAAGCTTGAAATTTTCAAATTTCAAGTTGTGACGTGAAATTCACGTCGCAACCTTTCAGGGGAGAAAAAACTTTCTGCTTGATGTTGATTGCGCGCAATAGATGCAGAGTCATAAATAAAGTTTATGATCGTTGGAGAGGTTGCGACGTGATAATCACGTGGCAAGATAGCGACGTGATTATCACATTGCTGATTGGCTATATATATATATATATATATATATATATATATATATATATATATATATATATATATATATATATATATATATATATATATATATATATATATATATATATATATATATTTTCACAAATCCAACATATTTTCATTAACTTTCTTCTTTTTCTTCTCTCATTCTCTCTTCCTTCTCTTTTTCATCTTCTTCCTTCTACCTAATTTCTATCTTGTCCAATTTTGACTTCCATTCTACCTCAAATTTTCAAAGGTAAACATCTTCTTCAATTTTGTTTCAATTTTTTTTATACATTTAATGTTTATTCTGTAATATGATTTTGATTTATGTTTTTTTTTCTTCTTTTCAAGAAGTTGATAAGAAGAAGATTGAAGAACATTGAAGAAAATTTGAAAAAGATAGAACAAGAAGATTGAAGGAGATTCAAGAGATTTTTGTAATTTTTTTTTAAAATTTGACTTTTTTTTAGGGTTGTTGATTGATTATTTAGATTAAATTTGATATTTATTTTGTAAAAGTTGTTAGTAGATTAATATTATATTTTTATAAATAAAAAATAAAATAAAAATATATTTTAGAATTTTATTTAAAACGAAATTATGTATATATTATACAAATTTATTTTATATTTATTAAATATATATTATTTATATTATAAAACAAAATATAAAAAATATTAATAATAATAAAAAAAACAAAAAATTATATTTTCATATATTATAAAACAAAATATTTAAAAAATAATATATATATATATATATATATATATATATATATATATATATATATATATATATATATATATATATATATATATATATATATATATATATATATATATATATATATATATATATAGTTACTATAGTTAAATGTTTATTTATAGTTAATAAGAAGACAATGATTGTATAAATGTGCAGTATGAAATATTATCGGCATGGTCGTAGTTTGATGTACGATAGATTGTATTCAGAAAGACGTGCACTTAAACCCCATTTTATAGAAGGAGTTAATGAGTTTATCACGTGGACGTTTGCTCAGGAATATTGTCGAAGAGAATGAGGAGTTAGGTGTCTCTGTCTTAAATGTGAATGTAGACCAATAATTAGTGACTCTGAGGAAGTAGCACACCATTTGCATAAAAGGGATTTTATTGAAAATTATTGGGTTTGGACGTATAATGGTGAAGAACTGTCGAGTAACGTACCGGAGACTAGTAGCACACATGCTTCAAGTAGTCGTCCGCCTATGGAATATGAGGAAAACTTTAATCTGATCGGTGAGATGGTTGAGGATGTTTTTGGTGTGAACGTGACATATGATCAACCTGAAGATTTTGACGGGGAAGAGTTGCCAAATGAGGAAGCCCAAAGATTTTATCAGTTGTTGAATGAGATGAATAAGCCGTTGTTCGAGGGATCGTCAGACTCAAAGTTATCAGTGTGTGTGAGATTATTGGCCGCCAAGTCAAATTAGAATGTTCCTGATCAGTGTTTGAAACATTTTGCAAAAATGATGCTGGACTCCACTGCAATGAAAGACAACTTGCCTATAAATTTTTATGATGCAAAGAAGTGGGTGTCAAAGTTGGTTTTAAAAGTAAGAAAGATTTATTGTTGCATTAGTGGTTGGATGTTGTTTTATGACAATGAGTTTGGTACTAAAGATGGATTGTTGGAGGAATTCAAGTTTTGTAAGAGTCCAAGATATCAAGTTCGCAGTAGAGCCATTAACAACAAGTAAAAGCGTGTAGCAGTAAAGTCCATGTGTTATCTTCCGATAATACCAAGGTTAAAAAGAATGTTTGCTTCGATACACAGTGCAAGTCAAATGGCATGACATCATACAAACCAAACAAGTTCAGGCACTATGCGACATCCATATGATGGCGAGGCATGGAAGCACTTTGATTGAACACATCTCGGTTTTGCCGCAGAACCTAGAAATATCAGGCTTGGATTATGCTCTGATGGTTTAGCCCCAAATGTGCAAGCGTCGGGAAGTGCGTATTCTTGTTGGTCAGTTATTGTAACCCCTTACAACCTCCCTCCTGAGATGTGGATGACAAAACCATACATGTTTTTGACGTGCGTCATTCCAGGGTCGTTCATTCCAAAAGCCATAACCGATGTGTACTTACAACCTTTAATTGATGATTTGAAGAGGTTGTGGATTGGAGAATGGACTTATGATATATCCCGTAAACAAAACTTTACTTTAAGAGTTGCCTTTATGTGGACCATTAATGACTTTTCAACATATGGCATGTTGTCTGGTTGGGGTACACATGGAAAAATAGGTTGTTCACATTGCACGGTATACACCAAAGCGTTTACGTTGGATAAAGGGGGGAAAAGCTCACGGTTTGACTGTCACCGCATATTCCTACTAACAAATCATCCCTATAGAAGAAATAAGACAAATTTTAAAAAATATGAACGAGTAACAAATCTTCCTCTGCCTAGATTGTCACCAGGTGATATGTGGAACCAAGTTTGTGAACTATCAAAATTTACAGATACTGGAAAAGCGTGTAGAATTGAAGGATATGGAGTCACACACAATTGGATAAAAATAAGTATATTTTGAGACCTCCCGTATTGGAAAGATAATTTGTTGTGCCATAATCTTGATGTTATGCATATTGAGAAGAATTTTTTGATAATGTATTTAACACAGTGATGGATGTTAAAGACAAAACAAAAGATAATGAGAAGGCTAGACATGACATGTAAATTTGGTGTAATCGGAAAGAGTTGGAGTTGAAACCTTAACCGAATGGGAAATTATTAAAATCCAAGGCTTATTTTAGTCTGACTTCCCAATAAGCTAAAGAGTTTTGTTGATGGTTAAAAGATTTGAGAATTCCAAATGGGTATTCTTCAAATTTAGCAAGGTGTGCCAACACTAACACTGGGAAGTTGCATGGTATGAAAAGTCATGATTGCCACGCTTTTATGGAATAATTGCTACCAATTGCATTTGGTTCACTATCCAAACACGTGCTTAATCTACTAACTGAAATTAGTCAATTTTTTAGAGATATTTGTGTGTTAGCTTTAAGAGTGGATGACATCATTTAGTTTGACCGAAACATTCCACTCATTCTCTGTAAGTTGAAACAAGTATTTCCGCCTGGTTTTTTTGACTCCATGGAACATCTATCCATGCATCTTGCATATGAAGCTTATCTTGGTGGACCTGTTCAATATATGTGGATGTATCCTTTTGAAAGGTTCATGGGTGATTCAAAGCGATCAGTGAAAAATAAAGCTAGAGTTGAAGGATCTATATGTGCACATTACTTGCATCGGGAAACATCACATTTTTACAGTCATTATTTCAATCACTTGATGTTAACTCCTAGAATCATGCAGAATCCTGTAAATATAAATGAGATAAGTAAATTCACCTTATCAGTCTTCGGGCTTCCAGGTCGTCCCTCTGGAAATAAGGGTATGCATTGGTTGACCCAAAAAGGAATGCAATATGCACATGTCCATGTCTTGATCAAATGCGTTGAAGTTAAACCATATCTTGAGTAAGTATACCCAACTGTTTAATTTTCTTTTCAGTGTTATATAAAACTTATTATCTTTAAACTTATAGTGTATATCTTTTTAGGGAATTTAACATCGCCTATTTTCATAGTGCCGATGTACAATCAACATCCGGTGTCATTCATGCTCAATTTCCAGCATGGTTTATGGAGAGATTGTCTAGCATTGTTGCACTTGTAGCAATTGGTTTCTAAATCAGAGCCGCCACTATTAGTTTTTATCCTAAGGGAAGGGAATCTAACAGAAAACCCTAATTCGCAGACATATATTCTAGGTTTCAGACTCAATTAGACGTAAGGAAGGTGTTAGGCACCTTTCATCTACCTTGTTCCCAAGGATATTAGGTTTTAGGTTTAGGTTTGGGGTAAACAGGGTTTTAAGTTTTAATTAGGAGGAAAGGGTTTAAATTTTTTATAGGGGAACTCGCTACGGTTTTTGATCGTATGCCTACGTATCCTCTTATGAGGAATCAGAGACCCAATTCGTAGTTCGTACAGGGTTGGTGTTTTTTAGGGGTCGCAAACGTATTCTGAATCACCTCGCACTTTGGTCGGAAATAATGATTGCAGAGATTTTGACTAAATGCGCAATAAGTCAAAATATGTTTGAAACTCTTTTGCAAAAACAGTTGATTAGTTTAGTTGATTACGAAAAAATGGTTTGATGTTTGTTAGTGTTTTTTATTGTGTTAATTGCAAAAAAAACTTATTAATGCATGATTAAAAATATTTGATTTAATGCAGATAATATATGAAATAATATATGTAATTTTGATATAAAACAATTTAAATGATCATATAATATTTACATATAATATGAAAATAAATAATATTTACGTAATAAATAAAATAATGGTAAATAAAAAAAGAAATTAATAGATAATAATTATAATAATAATAACAAGAAATTAAGTAATTATAATAGTATATAATATTAAAAAAATATTTTAAATATAATAATTATAAAAAATATAGAATATGTGATAATATAAAAATAGGAAAATAATTTAATTAAGTTGAACCTGGGGGGTGTAGTTTTGAACTAACAAGCAAATCAGGGGGTGCCGTTAGGAGACTGGGTTAGGCCCAACATAATTCAGACAGGGGGGGGTGCAAATTGTTTTGAAGCTTTAGTAATTTAGGAATGAGGGCGTAGGAAGTAATTTGGCTTAGGCCCATTGCGTTTGGGAGAGGGTCCGTGTGATTGTGTGTGGCGCGGATGCATGGACCATAATGCAGACTTGGCCTTACGGTCGTCCGATGCGCATCGAATGGACAAAGGCAGGGGAGTATGATAACTACAACATACACATGAGCACTGGATTGGAACGGATAACATAATTCTATCTTAACTTATTTTCACAATTTTGTTTTTCTAGTTACAATTGTCTTCTTCTCTCTCTCACGCACCAACCCTCAAACCATTCTCTCTTCCTCGCCGTTTCCACTTAACCCCATCACAGTAAACCCTAATTGATCTGTGGCGGCGCAAATATCTTCACCATCATTCCAACATAAACCCAATCAAAGCACCAAACCTGTAGTAAGAAAAAGCTATGTTTACCCCTTTCGCGATGTCGTTCTTTTCCTTGAATTTTTGGAGATTTCTGACCCTTTCCCTCTTCTGACTTCACAAGTTTGGATAATAGTTCCAAAGATGTCTTACGTGGAAGCCAACGGTGGTGGTGAATCCGGCGATTAGCAACAATCACAACAATTAGGGTTTCAGAGGTTGAAACCCTAATTGCTCTCCCTCGTCATCTTCAACAGCAAAACGCTGGTATCTCCAATTATCTCTGCGTGTTCTTCAAATTCTCTCCTCTATGTAGCAACTTTCCATTCCCCTGTATTTTCTCTTTCTTTTCTGTATTATCAATTCCCCCTCCTCTTTTTCTGTCTTTTTGTTAGTTAGTATATATAGTTTTCTGTAATTAGGGTTTTTGTTGTTACAACGTAGATTTAGGGATTTAGAAACAAGTTAGGGATTTTGATTTACTGTTGATTGATTTCGTTTATTGATTGTAATTGATTTAGGGTTCTTCAGCTTGTATTGTAACAAGGATTTTGGGCTTTTAATTGATTCTATAATATGCTGTAAAAGATTTGATTGTGTAATAACTATATCTTGGATTTGATTTTGGATAAAGATTGATTCTGTAATTTCCAGATTTTGCTTTGTAATAGAGATTGAGATGGATTTCGATTATAGAAAAATTGATTCTGATTTAGTTGCAATACGGATTTGTTTTTGTAATAATCTCTACAGTAGCTGTAAAGAAGCAACAATACGCGTTAATTTAGGCCTGATTTGTATAGTGTCAGTTTGTGTAAAACATGTGTTAGATAGGTACAGTATGTGTTAATGGGAATTGGGCCAACATAAATGTTAAATATTTTTAATTACAGCAAAAAAATCCCTTTTCAATTGGGCCCAACTATTTTCAAAACTTGATCCAACGCCATCTTTATTTTACAAAAAAAAAAAAAACAGTTCTTTTTTATTTAACCGGCCCAATATGGATTTTCCCAAAACAAACAAAATTAACAACCAAATATTACCAAAAAACATTTAGTTTTTCTTCACATTATATATTATTTATAAACAGTTTTTCTTTTTAAATAAAAAATACTTTTTTTAACACATCAAATGGGTCAACCCAATAGACTTAGTTATTGATCAACACACCCCTCTTTTTACTAACGACAACATTTAATGGGCTAAGTTATTCTGAAATTACACCCCCCTTTCTGCTGTTTGGATAACAAATAGAAATGGGCCAACTAAATAAATTGCAACCACACCTCTTTTTTTTACTAACAACAAAATAACACCTAAATGTCTTTAATTAGTTTAATTATTAATTAATAGCAATTTTAATTTCAATAATAACAACTATTTAGTAGTTATTATTCTGAAATAACTTTACATTTTCGAATCGCATGGACCATTGGCCAACATGCCATGCAAATGGGTTCACGGATACACGAGTCTTTCTGATTTAGAAAGCCTCGCTTTCCTGAATTTAAGGTACACCCCCTAGTCGGATAAAGATGGACCATCAGATACTGTTGTATCATCTTTAATTGAATATTTCTTCAATTTTAATCTCGAAAAATAAAATCATCGAGGTAGGACAAATTTGGGGTACAAATAGCTGCCCCTATTCAATTATCTTCCAGTCGATTAGTGTGAGAAAACTCGAGTCTCGCACATTCTGATTGGAAGTTTATTGAATACTGAAAGTATCCCAAAATTTGTCCGACAAATATAAGGTTACACTGATATAGCATACCCTTACAGGTCTCAAGGAAGTAGGAAAAGCTGATGATGTATCTCTTACGAGGGTTTGATAACGAGGCAGATGGTTTTAAGAGTGCAATTTCGTACGTCTTGGTTTGGTTTTGATCATTCACCCATTTGGAGGATGAATATAACAATGATTGATGATGCATGGCTGCTTGAACTCTGAGGCCATGGATTATGTTTGCGAATCCCTGCATGACGTCTGGGGCGATGGGCTAGAGTTTTATTTTCTTTCTAGCATCACAACATGAAGTTTGAGGCAATGACCGGTGTTTACGGAATAAAGAAACGCATTGCTGCATGAAGTCTGAGGCAATGGGTTAAAGTTTTGTTTTCTTTCGAGCATCGTTGCATGAAGTCTAGGGCGGTGATCGGTATTACGGAATAAAGAAACACATTGTTGCCTAAAGTCTTAGGCAATGAGCTTAAATTTGTAAATCGCTGCGTGAAGTATGGGGCGATAAGCTAAATTTGGTGGAATAAAGAAACACATTGCTACATGAACTCTGAGGAAATGGGTTAAGTTTGCAAATCGCTGCATGATGTCTGAGGCGATGATTTGTATTGTGGAATAAAAGAAACACATTGTTGCATGAAGTCTGAGGCGATGGGTTAGATTCATAAATCATTGTGTGAAGTCTGAGGCGATAGGCTAGATTTTGGTTTCGAGCATCGCTGCATGAAGTCTGAGGCGATGGTTAGGAGTTTGGAACAATGAAGCACATTGCTACATGAAGTCTGAGGCAATGGGCTTGGTTTGCAAATTCTTGCATGAAGCTTGAGGCGACGAACTAAATTTGGTTTTCGAGCATCACTGCATGAAGTCTGAGGCGATGATATGTATTGTGGAATAAAGAAACACATTGCTACATGAAGACTGAGGCAATGGGCTAAATTCGCGAATCGCTGCATGAAGTCTGAGGCGATAAGCTAGGTTTTGTTTTCGAACATCGCTGCATGAAGTCTGAGGCGATGGTCTGGGCTTTGCGAATACATTGCGGCTTATAGGCAATGTAATGAGTTTTGCGAATACATCGAGGCTTAGAGGAAATGTACTGAGTTGTGAAAATACACTGCGGCTTAGAGGCAATGTAATGAATTTTGCGAATACATTGCGGCTTAGAGGCAATGTAATGAGTCTTGCGAATACATTGCGGCTTAGAGGCAATGTACTGGGTTTGTAAGGAACTCATCACTGCAGGAAAACTTAGGTGATGGGCTGAATGTGTCACGACATGAAGACTTAGGTGACTGTTTGAATCGTAGGAGAAGCATTTTGTTGGTTGACCCTTAGATAGTTAAATCGAGGGTGAGACTGTTTGTTTGCTGTATGATACATGCGTGTGATGTCTGATATTGAGATGTTTGGATGTATGCAAAATGTATGATTTTTGACACTGATACGGAACCCTGGGTATATGTGTATTAAATGTTGAAATGTATAGTGTATGTATGCTTTGGGCATGCAAGATGTATGTATGTGTGAAATATGTGTAAGATGTGCGTATGCCTTGAAATTTTATGGGGACTAGTTCTGGCATTCTCTCCTTTAGACCATAGGCTTAGAGTTACCAATCCCCTGGCGTTGTATGTTGTGTCGTCGTAGCATTGTTGAACTTGATTTGAATGCGGTGAAAAAGCATTAGTAAAATTTGGAACAATGATTTTGTATTGTGAGCGCAGGTGTAGACGTAGACGTAGACGTAGACGTAGGTAATGGCATATGCATAGATTTGTATGTTGTAAGCGCAGGCGTAAGCGTAGACGTATGTATTGGCATATGTGTAGACTTTTATGTTTTAAGCGCAGGCGTAGACGTGGACATGTGTATAGAATTTGCAGGAGTACACATGTGCGTTGACACGTGCGAACGTAGACTTCGTGTTGCAAGTGTAGGCATAGGCGCTGACATGGACGTAGACTTTGTGTACGGACGCGTAGATCTAGGAGTAGATATGTGTATAGACTTTGTATTGTTGAGTGCAAGCATAGGCGCATGTGCGGACATAGTCTTTTTGCGTCGTGAGCGTAGACATAGGCGTAGACATGTGTATAGAATTTTGTATTGTAGATGTAGGAGTAGGCATAGCCATGTGCATGGATGTAGACATGGATTTTCTTTCAATATTTTTCTAACCAAAATGTTTTTTTCGATGTTTTGTCAAATGCTTTTATTTTGTTAATCCCCCGAAATGATTTCAAGACAATATTCACAAGTAAAGATCGTAGTATTTTGTAAACAAGTCTGAGAAAAGAAAAAATGCAATTTGAAAATGCAAAGAAAGCAACTGTTTTATTGATATGCCTCTGAATAGGCGAGAATACGAGATGCAATTCCTAGAAAGAGGTAATTACAGAAGGTTTTAAAATTGTAAATGGCAATAAAAATGATAATTGCTACTGCTGTTCCCCAATATCTGTTTAATGATCTTATCTCCTTTGCTTCTGAATTGTATGATTCAGATCTATCTCTCCCTTCATGGTTTGTAGTCGCAGTTTTAGATCGCAATATTTTTGTTCTTTATTTCCTTTTGAATGATCCCTAATTTTTGCCTGAATTGCCCTTTTGGGTTTTCAATCCACCGGGATAATTTTTTGTTATATGCCCCTAATTTTTTCCGGGATCACCCTTTAGGGTTTTCGATCCACCGGGACGTTTCTTTTTTCCTAAGTCGCCCGTTTAGGGTTCGAGCTTAGAGAGCTTTTTATACATAGTATTTTTTACTGCGCCTGAGTTTGCCGGATGTGGTATTTCTTCCCCATCCATTGTTGTGAGGACAAGATTACCACCGGAGGATGCTGTTATGACTATGTATGGACCTTCATAGTTGGGGGTCCATTTACCATGTGAATCGAGGCGAGGTAGAAGAATCTTCTTGAGTACTGGACCATGTCGTGGTTCATCTCGTGCAGTACCTTGTTACTCTGAAAGAATTCCAAGGCTAATTTCTGTAGAGTTCGTTTGTCAATGCTGGAGGCGTTTTCTGGATGTCCTTGTTTTTCGAGGCTTTTCTTGATGTCGTAAAACCAAGTCTGGTTATATTGTCATTTTTTAAATAGAAAGGCAATGTGCAGGCTCTTCGAAGTGTCTGTTTGTGATGTGCGGTTCATGGTTTGACCAAGTTACTTTGAACATAGACGATATAGTTGCCAGGGCGTCTGTCATTTGATTTCCTTTTTGTAGGATGTGACTGAAAGTGATCTTTGTGAATTCCGCAGTCAGTTTTTAAAACATGATCCCAATATGGAATCAGTTTTGGATGTTTAGTATCCCATTCGCCGTTTGACTTGGTATATGGCTCGTGAGCCCTCTCCAGAGAAGCCACAACTTCCCATATATCATGCCCTAGTGTATTTGAAGCCCTGTCGAACGCGAGTATCCAACGTGCCTCTGGCTCGGGTCCTTGGTCAAGTCTTGGTATTTTGTAGTTGCTTATTTTTACAGCACTGTCTGTATTTGACCTTGGCCTGTTTCTGTAGGAACAAGCAAATATGCGCAATAATTTGATCAGCCTCTTTGTGACTCCTCTCTAACATTGCCCTTTATCCTGGTTTCTTCCGGATCTTCCCTTGTGCTCAGATTAATGGTCTTAATAGCCTCTTGATATGGTTGTATATTGTTAGCCTTTCATTTTATTTCCTTCTCCATTTTCTCAGAGAGTTCAATATCTTTATCATCTTCCTTGTTAGCTTGGTTGATAGGAGCATCAAAATTATATTGGGTTGCAGCAGCAACATTATCTGTGTCTTTGGGCATGAACTTGCACACTTATCATGTTTTGGTGCATATTTAGTATACGGGATTTGAAAATGCACATGCAGAGAAAGTATTGCCATTTTTAAATTTAAGATATAAATGCAAGAGAAAGAAAGGGATCTTAATTGAAAACAAAATATAACTTTTATTAATCGTAAATATTGTCTGGAATAAATTGGGGAACCCTTACAAGCAACCCCTATGCATCGGGCTTGTAGCGGTGAAAATCGGAGATCAAGCTATTAATTAACTTGACTCGCAAATAGCAAGAGTCGCCACCGCGCTTTATTATTTCCAAGGGAAAAGGGAAAAGAGCGAAATAAAACCCTAAAATATGCAATGTAAAGTAATACTTAAAAGTAATGAAAATCCAATGTGTTTTGAAAGGAGATTGAGAGTTCGGGGGTTGGTTATGCAATGGGAAGGTATTAGCACCCAATGCATCTGCGGTACTCCGCAGGAACCTTTTGAAATATCTTTTTTTCGGTTAAAATTGTTTGTTTGATAAAAATGGTTCGTTTGGCTAAAAATAGGTGTGGGCGAGATTTTGAAGATACGACGACCTAGTGTCGAAGTTTTGACTTAAAAGGTGTGAGTTTGAAAATTGAGTTTTAAAAAAAATCTAAAATGTATGAAGGGTTTCGCACAATCGGATAAGATATATTTGATGACGTGAAGTTAACAAAATTAAAATATTTCCCTTGGAATTAACAAATAGAAAGGTGTGAAGATTAAACGATAAAAGGAAATTAATCGGAATAACAAATAATTGACTAGATAATTAAATTAACATTTAAATAAAAAGGGTCTTAAATTATACTAATATATATACATTTAGTATTTTTTAAGAAGGGCAAGAAAAGGAATATTAACCTATCCTAATATTATTATTTTTAACAATTTTAATAGAAACTAGGTTGAGTAAGCTAAAACTAAATAAATAAAAGAGACAACTCTAAGGGTTGAACATTCTACATTGCCACTAGAATATAAATGGTAAACAAAAAAAAAAGCCCTAACGGGACTCGAACTCCAAACCTCATGTTGCAGAACTAACATCTGAACCACTATACCATGCTTATTCATTCGTTATCTTCTATTTAATAAATTTTTTTATAAGAAACACAAAAACTTGCAAAATGGGTTGGGCTAGGCCCAAACCCAAATCTGACCCGCTGACTGAAAGAAGAAGGTGAAAGGGTTTCAAAACCCTGATATTACGAAGGAGGCGTTGAATAGACCTTGGAAAGGGGAAAAGTCCAAGTTAAATCAATTTTATGTAAATTCCCAATAACCTTGATTAATACAGAAAATAATCATCCTCTTCCCTCACGATTCGCTCTCTCAACTGATTTCTTTCATTCAACTCAGTCGCCGTTCTTTCTTCTCTTATCAGACCACTTCCTCTGTATTCGATTAACCAAAACCCCTCCACGAGTATCTCTCTCCCCACCTCACAATTTCCTCTTCATACAACAACAACAACATTTCTTCTTTACTGAAACCTCTCGCTCGCGGACAACTTATCTATTTAACAACGATGAGACGACTCGACTCAACTGAAATTCTTACTCGATTCTTGAAATTTCAAGGTTTTATCTCTCAAAATGCTCTCAATGATTCAACAATAGTATCAATATGTAAATGAAGGATTTCACATCAACAACAATCATGAACAAACAAAATGATGGCAATGACGAAGAGGGAACAAATTTATAATAGTATCTGAAATAAAAAAACAAAATACCACTGGAAAGGAGATTTCTCTGGAAATTACTAAGGTATGAGGTTCGAATCTTCAACCTTTCTTTGCTTCTGAATTTTCGAAATTTTTTATTATGTTTGCGTTGTAAGTTGTTTGTTGCTTCAGTTGTAAAATTGTTGTAGTTGATTTGTTGTTTTTTGTAAGTTGAAGGTTGATAGTGTTTTGAGAAAAGGTTTTGTTATGAGAAAAATTTTGTGAAGTTTTCTGTCTTTTTTCGTCTGAATTCTACTGCAGGCTGAGATGTATATTGTTTTGTTTTTTTTTCTCTTTTTGTTAACAAGGTCTGAGTTTTATAGAGAGGAAAAAGGATGAATTTTTGGGGGGAAATGGTTGGTAAAACATGAACAAATGCAGTGCCTCGTTTCATCTCCTTTTGATGCAGTTTTTATTTTTCTATTTTTGTGAAAGTTTTGATAGATTTAGACTATTTTTCCTGGACTGTTATGACAGGTTGGTAGCAGGTTTTGGAGCTATTATGCAGCAGCTTTTTGGACAAATTTCCAGCAAGATAGCAACAAGTTGCAGGCTGTTTTTAGTTTGGGGCAGGAGTATGATTTTGGAGCTTTATGCTTGAATAAAGACAAGGCTTGGTGTGGACAGCAATAGCAGGTTTTGACAGTTTTTTCTTCTGGTTTGTGCAGGTTGATTTGATTTTGCAGGCTGATATGCTAAGTTTTGGCCTGTTATGTTTGTCTTATGGCTGCAAAATTATGGACAAGGAGATGTCACAATTTGACTGTTTATTTGGCATTATGCAGGAGCTGGAATTTTGCAGCAATGTCTACAAGGTTGTTGAAGGCAATATGTGGCATGAATTTTGGATCAAGAACAAGTCTTAGCTTTAGGTTTAGATTTTTGTTTTCTTGTACAAACACTTGTGTAAGATTCTTGTGGTAACTTATAATTTTGACTTAGAGCTTGATTGAATGTAATTTTGGAATTTAAACTTGTGCAACTTGCAAATGGATGAGACAAAGGTTACTTGGAACTTTGAAGTTATATTTTTTATATGTCTTGAGAATTGAATGAGTTTGAATAATGGATGATGAATAGTAAGGTCTTGAGACTTTGTATTTTAGACACTTGAAACCTACACTTTGAAGAGTAGTGAATGATATTGTAATGGAAGTACTTTGTAACCTCTTGAATTCACATGAATGAAAATCTTGAATAAATTTTACACCAAATCATCTTGCTCCCTTAATTTAATCTCTAGTCCGAATTGACACGCAATTTGATTCTAATTAAAATTTGTGTTGGAATTTGTCTTTGAATTTGAAACGCATGAATGATGAATGAAGTTGAATTTTGAGAAAGGTCTTGAATAATTCTTGATATTTTGAACAATTCACATTAACGAACTTGCACTCTTGAAATAAACCTCGAGAAATTGGAATGCATCTTACTCAAGACATCAAATTCATAAAACTTCTTGAATCTCTCTTGCAAACAAGAACCCTAATGTTATTTGACAAACTTGGATATTTTGGCTTTATGGCATTGGTTACTTGAAAGAAAACTTCACAACAATGAATCCAATCTTGATTCAAATCTCAAATCCAAGTTAGCATGCAAACAACAGCTATAAATAGATATTCAAAGCTCAGAAAACGGCTTAGAGACGCTCCAGACACGAATGCTTTCCTATCTGCTTATTCAAATCAATGTGCATATTCCTATTCCAAATATGAAGCCTGGATTCGACCCGATAATATCTTGACTATACTGAAGCCCGGAGATCGACCGGAAAATAGTTGAATCCCCTGCAAGTTTTTGTGAAACCTGGATGTTGACCAGATAGCAATACAAGACTGTGAAGCCTGGATGTTGACCAGATAACAATAAGGTATACTGTGAAACTTGGATGTTGACTAAATAACAGTTTACTCGGCCAATTACTTTGAAGCCTGAATCCAACAGGATATTAGTAGGCCCCAAAATCAAATGGAAAACCGGAGGCGACCGGATAACCATTTGATTTCCTTCTGAAGCCTGGATGTTGACCAGATAGGAAGTAAGGTATCGTGAAGCCTGGATGTTGACCAGATAGAAATACAAGACTGTGAAGCCTGGATGTTGACCAGATAACAGTAAGGTATATTCTGAAGATTGGACGTTGACCAAATAACAGTTTACTCGGCCAATTACTTTGAAGCCCAGATCCAACTGGATATTAGTAGGCCCCAAAATCAAAGGGAAAACTGGAGGCGACCGGATAACCATTTGATTTCCTTCTGAAGCCTGGACGTTGACCAGATAGGAAGTAAGGTATCGTGAAGCCTGGATGTTGACCAGATAGCAATACAAGACTGTGAAGCCTGGATGTTGACCAGATAACAGTAAGGTATACTGTGAAGCTTGGACGTTGACCAAATAACAGTTTACTCGGCCAATTACTTTGAAGCCCGGAGGTGATCGGATAACAATTTAATTCCTTCTAAAGCCTGGAGCACGACCAGATAGAAGTTCATTTTCACCTCTTCAACCAAGAGATGACTCCCCAGTAGAATAACGGACGACTGAAATTCTATTTCTCCTAAGACAGAGACCAGCATTCCCCAGCATAGTCCTCCTCAACAACAGGTATATGGGCTATCGCAAAGGAATCTCTTATGCGATCAATTTTCTTGGATGGCATCTTTAAGCCCATCTCTGACAAGATTCTGTCACATCTTCCAAATGGCATATTTAAGCCCATTCCCTCAACTATACTCTAACGAGCGCAAATTTAAGGGCACTCTAGTGTCCAATCCTCTTTTACCTTCGAGTCACGAAAGGCAAACTCGTCAATATAACTCTGTAGGTTCAAGAAGATTGAACAAGGGCAGCTGTTGTACCCCAAAATTTTCCCTCTCATTTTATCAAAATTTTCCTCACAAGACTCTTTGAACTCAAGACCAAGCTAGGGTTTGCTCTGCTCAAGACATCTCCTTGCACTGTTGACCTAAATTAGGGTTTGAGTTTGCACAAGGAATTTTGGACTTCTAATGCTAAAGTGAATTTCATACTTCATGTTGGACTTATAAGATTGCCTCTACCAAGTTTCAAGCCTTGAATCAAATTTTTTGCCCAGTCAATTGGACAGTTGACCTAAAAATCAGCTGTATCGGGGAAAAAGTCAATTGTGGCCAATTTAAAGTCAAACCTCATAAATTTTGATCCACATCAACATTATAGGCTCATATGAACCATTTGATCAAGTTTGGACCATAAATCCTCAAGAACTTTGATCAGATCATCAAAAGGGAAAAATGGTCATTTTTAGGGTTTTGACTGCAGAAGGGCAATTTCTGATTTTTCACCTAGCCAATGGCAAATTGGGTTCAAGTATGGATTCAAGGACTCAATGGCATCATATTGACCTAATAATAAGGTTCAAAAGATCTCAAATGGATTGGACTGACAGATGAATTTTCCAGTCAACTGATTAAAAATTGACTGTACACTGAAAAGTCAAACTTTGACTTTTTGGTCAAAATCAAGTGCCAAGGGTCATTTTTCATCAAGATGAGTCAAAACATGAAACTTGTTCATCAAGAAACCTAATTTTTCAAATTAGGGTTTAAGATTGAAAATTTTCATAACTTAGAATTTTTCTAAGGTATGAAATTTTCTTATTTTTTTCCCAACTTTGCCCAACTTTTTCACCATGATGCAATTGGATTCAAACAAAACTTTCAACATGAAAGTTATAGTTCTCCACAAAATATACAAATTTGATTCACAAAGTTTTCCCAAAATAAGCTTGGATATCAAGTTATTATTTTTGGAACAAGGGTCCATGAAACTTTTAACTTAGTGAAATTTTGCCCTAGTTTAGGCAGGATTTTGACCTATCTTCATGGCAATTTTTCACCTAGTTCCACTTGGAATCTCAAAATTAATTTCAAAGGTGTATTGTAGAGCATGTTACAAGCTTTCCAAAATGTCCAAGAACTCTCCAAAATCATTTATGGATAGGGAGAATCGAAGGTTTGAATTTGGCAAAAAACTCACTTTGATCCATGGAATGTTTCATGTTGACACAAGTTGCAAACTCTATCCAGCCTCACTTGTACTTGCTCACAGGTCTTTAAACCCTTCCACACTCAAAAGTTGAATGCAAACTCAATGGTCTAAGGCATTATTCTGATCAATGGAAGTTTACACAAGAGTTTAATCCATTTTTGGCAAAAAGTGAACTAAGCCATTTTGATAAAGGCAACTTTATGTCAACTTGCTTCCCTTGAGCCTTGAACCCCTCTCTTTGCAGCAAACAAGTTCCATAAACTTATGCAAAGGTACAATAATCTGGTGGATGCTTGAAGATAGCCTGTACAAGCCTGTCTTGTATCACTTCACACTTTTACTTCAAAACCAAGTAAACTTGCAAAAGATCCATATCTTTGAAATCTGATAAGAACAAAGTTTGTAAGCGTTTGAAACAACTTTTGCACATTGCCTTGAGCCATAAACACGAGCTATCCACTCCTCAAGCCTCCTAAAACACCAAAACACTTTCTTCTTGCAAAACAAGGCAGCTTCTGCACTTTGAGTTCCAAATCACAAACCACTCGTGCGTTTTGTCCCAAACCAGTTCCAATACATTCCATAAAACCCACCTAAGCTATCCAAACCATTGGCCATTGACTGTAACTCCATATGCAAGCTTCACCATTTCTTATTTCAGCTTGTGCAGGTTGACTTCTATAGGCTTATTCAAGCAATCTCAAAGCAAACAAAGCATTGGGGAAGGTCAGAGGAAGTTCAGGCAAGCTCACAAACATCTCAGGCCTCATTGAAAACCTCTGCATTTCCATACTCGAGTTCAACTGAAACAGGTATTTTTCAACTTTCTATCTCTCTATTTAGGAATCATTAGGCTTAGGTTTTTGAATAAAAAATGTATTACTCATTGCCCTTAAGCTGTACATATGCATAGATTTCATTTAAGTTAAGTGTGTTGAGAGAATTTGATTGATGAACATTCTGAAAAAGTTAGGTTAGAAATTAGGGCCAGAGAAATTCTCTCTGGTCTTTGAGAGTTAGATTAAGTTATTTATATGGTTGGAATCGTGTTGAAAAATGCTATAACTTTTGTGTTGTGAGTTTTTGCTTTAGAGCACGTATGCAGGAATTGGATATTTGTACAGGAAACACGCGTTTTTGTTTGAACGAAGGTTGAAGATGAAGTAGCTGGGCTGGGCCTGGCTATTTCTCACTTTTGGCGCCCCCCCAGCTTGCTGATTGCACCCCCTGGCCCATTTGTTTTATATTTTTATATTTTTCTATTTCTTTTTCATTTCTGATTTTATTTTATTTTTTCTAAACATAAAAAAAATTACCAAAAACATTTTCATAAATTTTCACATTTTATTTTGTATTTTTTATTATTTTTTCTAACATAAAAATAATTATTAAATAACATACTTTTATTTTCTTTAATAAAAACTTGAAAATAATACATAAAAATATTATATTTTTATTTTTATTATTTACATACTTAAATAATATTTTTTCTAATATATTTTTATTTTTTGACATTTGTATATACTTTATTATTTTATTTTATTGTACATAAATAACATAATTAATATATATATACTTTCTCAAAACAAATTAGGGTTTCCATCCTTAATAAAAATAATATTTTCTTTTCTTTTTTTTTTTACACATTAAATATTATATTTTTACACACATAAAAATAATACAAAAAAAACATTTTTTTACATATTTATAATATATTGCATATTTATTTATTTGTCTATTTAAATATTTGCTTATTTATTGTTTGATACAAAGAATTCAATTTGGATGTAATAGTTAATCTTAGGGTTTTATTTTCTTGCAAATACTCCCCATTCAAAATTGTATCCCCCTCCCCATATCAATATTGTAATAGTCGTAGATTTATTTTATGCATTTATAGCTTTCAAATATGCCATGATAGAGATTAGGGTTTGTATGCAATATCCAAAATCAAAACAAATAGCTAGACCTAATATAAGACCTAAAAGCATGTAAATTGACAACATAATGCACACATGCACCTCTAGGGTTTCATCCACTTGTTGCCTTTAAAATGGCCATGATATGCATGTTGAGTATCTTGGCAAAACAAAAACAAAATAAAAAGATCATAGTCCCTCGATGACGCTATCTTGGTTGCCTATACAAAATGATCTAGTCCCTCAAAAAATTGCTAAACATACTTAGCACTATTGCTATCATGGTCAATACGATGACCCGCGCCTGTCCCGTTTAACATCCAAACACAAGGTTGTTTACCAAATGCAATGGTAAAGCAACACTGTCAAAAGAGTTAAAAATGTGTAGGAAAGATCTTTGAGTAGATAGGGTAGATGCTCCTAGTTACTTGATCAAAACTTGCAAACATCCTTGCTATTTAAAAAAAAAAACACATCACCACACAATTTCAAAACATTTCCCAAAACAAACTTTCAAACATTGAAACATCTTTTCAAAATACAAACACCTTTGTATATATTAAAACAAGAATCATTACAATGGTTGTCACAATGATGGCCTCTTTTCAAAACTTTTTCAAAACCACACACAAAGCACCATTTCAAACAATTGAAAAGCAAAAGCAAGTGATCTAAACAAGTAACTAAGAGCCCATGGATAACCATGGATGAAAAGGGTGCTTGCACCTTCCCTTTTCATAATCTACCCCCCGAACCCAAGAAAACATCTCAAAGGTCTTTCCCGTGCTTTTTGACCTTTCCTTTGGATAAAATAAAAAGTCGGTGGCGACTCTTGCTAAACTGAAACATTTGCGAACACAAACGCAAAACCTCAAGTCAGTTCTCCCACCGTATCACAACTACCATTAGCAATGTTCAAAGTTTTCAGATACAGTTCAAATACACTCCAGAAACAGATACCATTCTGATACTCATTCAGATTCAACTTTCAGATATAGTTCAGATACGCTCCAAACACGGATGCCATTCTGATACTCATTCAGATCCAACTTTCAGATACAGTTCAGATACGCTCCAGACACGGATGCCATTCTGATACTCATTCAAATTCAGCTCTCAGATACAGTTTAGATACGCTCCAGACACGGATTCCATTCTGATACTCATTCAAATCCAACTTTTAGATACATTTCAAATACGCTCTAAACACGGATGCCATTCTAATACTCATTCAGATTCAGCTCTCAGATACAGTTCAGATACACTCCAGACACGGATGCCATCCTGATACTCATTTAGAGTCAACTTTCAGATACAGTTCATATACACTCCAGACACAGATGCCATTATGGTACTCATTTAGACGCAATTCTCAAGATACAGTTCAGATACGCTCCAGACACGGACGCCATTCTGATACTCATTCTTCCAGCTTATAAATTAAGATTCAACAATCACTTTTGGATGGCATCTACAAGCCCATCTCTAACAACTTTCTAGCACCTCTACAAATGGCATCTATAAGCCCACTCCCTCTACCATCACATCACCGAGTGCAAATTTCTGGGCACTCTAGTGTCCAATCATCTTCCACCTTTGAGTCACGAATGGCAAAACTCGCCAATCTAACTCTTCAGGCTTAAGAAGATTGAATAGGGGCAGCTGTTGTACCCCAAAATTTGCTCTCCCACTAATCAATAATTTTCTCACAAGATCTCCTTGGGCTCAAGACTACAGTAGGGTTTGATCAGCTCAAGACACCTCCTTATGCATTGATGACCAAAATTAGGGTTTGAGTTTGCACAAGGATTTTGGAACTTCTAATGCCCCATATGACTTTCATGGATCATTATAGACCCCCAAGATTACTCATGTCAAGTTTCAAGCCTTGGATTACATTTTTGATCAATCAATTGAGTAGTTGACCTAAAAATCAGTTGTATTGGGGAAAAAGTCAACCATGGCCAATTTATAGTCAAACTTCATAACTTTTTATCCACATCAACATTTTAAACTCATTGGTATCATTTGATCAAGTTTGGACCACAACTCCTCAAGAAATTTGATCAAATCTCCAAAAGGGCAAAATGGTCAATATTAGGGTTTTAACTAGGAAAGGGCAATTTCTGGTTTTTGACCTATTAAATGGTCAATTGGTTTAAGGAATGATCTCAAGAGTCCAATTGCATCATTTTGACCTAATGACATGGTTCGAAACATTGCAAGTCCATGGGATTGACAGATGAATTTTGCAGTCAACTGATCAAAAGTCAATTGTATACTGAAAAGTCAAACTTTGACTTTTTGAACAAATTCAAGTTCCAAGGATCACAATTCATCAAAACATATCAAAATATGAAACTTATTCATCAAGAAATCAAAAAGTCGAGATTTCATTTTGAAAAGTCAAAATTTCTAAACTTAGAAATTTTTCTAAGTGTTGGAAATTTCATGTTTTTTCATAACTTTGAGCCAAATTTTCACCATGATGCAAGATGATTCAAGAGAAACTTCCAACATGAAAGTTGTAGATCTCCATGAAATCTACAACTTTTCTTTACACAAATCCTTCCAAAAATGCTTGGATCTCAAGTTATAATTTTATGAACACGTGGTCATGAAACTAAACACTTAGTGAAATTTTGCCCTATTTTGGTCAGGATTTTAACCCAACTTCATCGCACTTTTTCATATAGTTCCAAGGTGAATATTCAAAAGCAATTCAAATATGGGTTGTATAGAACATTGCAAGCTTTCCAAAATGTCCTAGAACTCCTTGATATCATTTTTGATTAGGGAGAATCGAAGAGATGAAATTAGGGTTTTGTCACTTGAATTACAAGTCATTTTTTATGAACACATGAACCACTATGCTAGGCTGCATAATCTTTGCTTTTCAGGCCTCAAACTTGTTTTTCACTCCATAATTAAATGTTTACACAGCTGTTAGAGCTCTGATCCAAGCAATTGAGTTATTATCCAAGTTGCAATTCCATTAATGGCACAAAGTTAACATTGCCATTCTTGTAAAGCAAGCTTTTTGCACAAAGTTCATTCTTGAGCCTCTAACTTGTTCCCTATGATCACACTCCATCCACAAAGTCAGAAGCAAGTTTGTTTAAAGCATAACCACTCTATCTTAGCAAGTACAAGGCATGGAAACTTGTTTTGTCAAAAAAATCACATGTTTAACTTAAACATGTAAATTTGAATTCTGATCAACTAGAGCACTCCAAACTTGTTGCTTATAAATAGAGTCACTATTTGTGAACTACAGGACGAGCTTAAGCACCCTAAAATACACAAAAACTCTCTCAAATCAGAAATTGTCCAAAAACTCCATTGTTGCACAGTTTCTGACCTTGGACTTCAAACTCACATTTCCCTCGTGCATTTCTTGGCCTTTTAGTTTCTAAAGCTTCCTTACATCAAGTGTAACCTATCCATGTCCCTGCTTCATTACTGTAACATCATTTACCATATCCTCCATAACTAAAAACAGAGCATTGCATATTGACTTCTCTGGGTCATTTCAGCCACTCTCAACTCAAGCAAACCATTGCATTAGCTTCCTAGGACCTCAAGGAAGCTAACCTGATCATCACCACTGCCTGAAACAAGCTCAAACTGCAAACACGATTTCCAGTTTTGAGGTAAGTTTTCTCAACTTGGAACTCTTCATACAGACATCATCAATAGTTTATTTGTGAACAAAACATGTAGATATCATTGCCCTAAAGCTAACCATGTCCATAGTTTCCATTAATTTTGCATGAGCTTAGAGAATTTTGTAACTGAAATTTCTGAAATTTCTAGGGTTCAAATTAGGGCCATTAAAATTCATGCATATCGTTGATCTATAGTTTTAATACTTTACATTTCTGGAATCGTGAGAAAATTTGCTACAAGTTTCATGTTTACAGTTTTCATTTTTGATGAGAAATGAGCAAGTTACCTTGGTCTGGCTGGAGGTTGAAGATGAAGTCTTCAGGGCGCGTTTTGCCTTACATATTTATTGTTTTACTTATGTTAACAGATGTATAGCCACCCTAGTGGTAGAAGCGCGCGCATGTAACCTATGGGACCTGAGTTCGAGCCCCAGTGGTACCCTTTTGCATTTTTTACATGTTTTACAATTTTGACTTTTTTTGTTTGCAGGGCGCTGGGCCTCTTTGGGCCTGGCTTATTTTTTTTATTCTGCTAGTTAACCCCCCTGTATCCCATTGACACCCCTGACCCAAATTTATTTATTTTCTTTTTATTTTCATTTTTATTTTTTCTTAAATATATTTTCTAAATACTAAAAAATCATAAAATACAAAAAAATGATATATTTATATTTTGACTTAGTTTATTTTATTTTTTCTCACAAAAACATATTTTTATTAGTTATAATTTATTTATTTTTTACTTATTATCTTGTAAATATAAATAAAATTAGGTTATTAGTTATTTTCTTTCATACTAATTTAAATACATTATTTTTGATATAAAAAAAGACTAAAAATATTTTATAATGCTATAAATATTTTTAAGATAAAAATACCAAAAAATACTTTTCTTAAACTTATTTTCTTTTGATTAATTAATAGAATTAGGGTTTTACTTAAAATCTTTTCTTAATAAAATTCAATTTTAATTAATTATTTTCTTTATTTAATTAGGTTAAGACAAAATCCCTTTTTCATGAAAATCAAACAAAGATACATTTTCTTTACATCTTGCATTTTTTGTACATTCATTCATTTTATACTTTGTATTTATTTATTTCCTTGTACATTGAATTTCGCAATTTATCGCTTTTATATAACATGCTAGTAATTAGGGTTTGTATAGAAAGCCTAAAACCAATACTTAGAAAAACCTAATTCAAGACAAAAACAAACATGAAAATAATACACTTGCACACAAGCGCCCCTAGGGTTATTCCACCTGGTTGCCTTATACAAAATGGCCATATTACGCATGTAAGGTATCTTAGCAAAAACAAGAAAATACAAGATCATAGTCCCTCGATGACGCTATCTAAGTTGCCTTACAAATGATCTTAGTCCCTCAAAAAGAATGCTAAGATACCTTGCAACATTTTTAATCATGGTTATACGATGACCCACGCCCGTCCCGTTTACATCCAAAGATAGGGTTGCTTACCAAATCAATGGTAAGACAACAATGTCAAAGGAAAAGAAAATGAACAAGAAATACATTTTAGTAGGTAGATTGCTCCCAATTACTTGCTCCATTTCAAAACAAACATCCTTGCTATTTTCAAAAATAATCACCTACACTTTCAAACATCTTACAAACTTGAAAACATTTTCAAAAGATCAACATCTTTGTATACATTCTTACAAACAAGAATCATTACAAAGATTGCCTAAACAATGGCCTCTTTACAAAATACTTTCAAAAACCACACAAAGCATAATTTCAAACAAAAAGCAAGTGATCTAGAAAGTAACTAAGAGCCCATGGAAAACTATGGATGAAAAGGGTGCTAATACCTTCCCTTTTCATAATCTACCCCCCAAACTCAAGAAACAATATCAAAGGTCTTTCATGTGCTTTTTCACCTTTCCCTTTGGATAAAAGAAAAATCGGTGGCGACTCTTGCTAACCGCAACATTTGCGATCAAACGCAAAACACCCAAGTCAGTTCTCCCACCATATCACAACATGCAAGGATTGGACAACCAAACCTCTCTAATACAATCCCCCTACCTTTAGAAAGAATAAAAAGCCAATCCCAACCCAATAACTTAGTAAAACTCAAGATGTCAGAGCAATTCCAAACAAAGTTATTGAAAACAACCTTATTTCTACTCAACCACAAGCATCAACACACTAATAACCAAATAAATACATATAAGGAAGGTTTGACAACTCTAACCAATCTAGAGCGAAGGAATTCCAAAACTAAGAAGTCTAAATCCCCCCTCCAAACGAACCGGAGCCACATCCCCAAGATATACATCCCTAACCACCCAAACACCTTCTTCCAAAGAAGCCTAGCACGACCACAATTAATAAAGTGACGACTCACCGTTTCCTCCTCCAACCTACACAAAGGACATAAAGCATTGCTCATAATATTTCCAAAACCATGGTTACAAAGATCCCGACAAGTAGGTAAAATAGTAAACAAGAATCTCCAACCAAATAATTTGACCTTACTAGGCACACAAGCAACCCATAATCTATTCAACTCAAGAATGCAATCCTCTTCCAACTCGACATTCAAAACCTTCAAAGAGTAAGGTCGCCTAAAACTAATTTTCACCAAAAAGCCATCACCATGCCTTCACCTTGCCAACACATCACAAACCCCCACTAATGGAGTAACACCCGCCAAAATCCCCAACAACTCCCGTAACTCAAAAATCGTTTCTCCCTCAAGGTCAGACTCTCCGACCCCCAAATCCCACCTCCAAGAATTATCCACCCACTCACCCATGTTAGCCACACTACAAAAAGAAGAAGAAAAAGAAGAAGGAGAAAGAGAACACACACCAAACAACCGAGGAAAAAGGTCTTTCAAGGGCAAAGGATCCAACCAACAATGATCCCAAAAACGAGTAGAATCATCATTCCTTAACTTCTAAAAATGTAATTTGGGAACCAAGGACACTCGTTAACTTCAAAGCCACACACACGGCGCACATCCCTCCACCAAAACTATGTGAGCATTTCACTACTCATAGCAAAATACTTAACTAATAAGCGTGTTAATCAAAATGGAATACCTCGCGAGTGATTTTACCGTGTTGTGTCATCTTGTAGTGCCAAAGTGTTCACAGTGATTTATGGTGAACAACCGCTAGTCTTCCAAACTATCGAATAAACTTAATTACTGTTATTCAATTTCTCTGGTAACTTGCAGGATCGACTAGATTGATCCTATGGAACATAGTTGTTTAGTTAAGTCTAATTGTAAAACTGGTATTCCTATTTAGGACTTCTAATTAAAGTGTTTCAAAGATATCCAATCCACTTCGATTACTATACTGAATGATTCGAAGGACAATTTCTATATGATATCAGGAATGTTCTTTAGAAAAGTAAAAATACTTAAGATTGGGCAAATGGCAGGATTAAGTAAGTGAATGTAAAAGTTACTGAATGTTTAGAGGATTAGAACATAAGAAAAGTGTTTAAATGCAGAAAGAAATAAATGACTTCGAATGTAAAGGCTTTAATGTAAAGGCATAAACGTAAAATTATTTGAAGCACAAATGAAATGGAAGTGAAAGACAAAATTGGAAAATGTAAAGAGTTTTCATTGAATTGTAAATGTTGGTGTTATCATACGTACATCTTTCGAGAATTCGTTTCCCTATCCATGCGGTATTTTGAATGTTTACTGAATTTGTACAACAGATATGACACCCTGAAATCCTAACACTAAGACCTCTATTTATACTACTTCGACCATAACGGTCTTGTTATCAGAATCTGCCACGTTGGAAGCATGCAGAGCATTACTTCCCTCTAGCCTCCACGCGTCCTCGAACGTTCCAATGCTTATGTATTTTGAATTTCCAATATCCCGCTCACATTTGAATTTCAAGCGCCTTGGTACCTTCATTTCGAATTCGTTTCAAAAACAACCCTCACAAATATAGTCTCATCATTATTTCGAACAAGGCTTTAGACTTACACTCCACAACTATCATTCAAAACCTTGAACTTTAATATTTCCATTCGAAACAAACAGTCTCTTCCATTCCAAATCATCAAACTTGCTTTATTCAAACAAAGCCCAATCGTCTTATTTCGAATCATAATATCAAAATCTTCAGCCAACAAAATGCCCCTTTAAAATATGTATTTTGAACCCTTTGAGAAATACTTATTTTAAATAGATTCACAAGATTTTGATAGGTCTTTTGAAGAATCATGACATTTACTGTACATGACTTTACCCATGTCAATTAAGACGCCTTTTTGAGTACCTAACAGTCTTGGACCAGTTACCACAGCATGGTGCGGTTTTAAAATAATGATTACTATTAATCACACTCATTACCAACACTAGATCTTACGCCACCTCTCTCTGAATCCAACCAACGACTTCCACGTACCCCAAGTCTTTTTAGTGGGTGTTTACACTCACTCTATAAAACTCATCAGGTTAGTCTTTTCTTCTTTTTCTCCAAAATTCTGAAATCCCCCTCCTTTTTCACTAAACCCTAAAACTTCCAGCAATCTTGACAATGTCTTCATCAACATCATCACAATTGAAGAAATTATCCAAGAGGAAGAACAAGAACAACAACACGGAAACCGTCATGGAGAGGAAAGTGAGTATTTATCAGAATCAATTTGTGCTCAATCCTCAAGTGATCTCCAAAGAGAAAGAAATGTTGTATGCTTCTCAGGTATTAATCCCTACCATTGTATCTGGAAAAAGGTTTGCCCTAATGGGTCCTTTAACTGTTTTTGAAATTCTGAAAGATACTAGGAAAATTTTTCCCGTTTGCTATAAATTCAAACCCCTATTCAACAAGATGGATGCCCCTAAGGCGGGAACTGAAGACCTAAGCGAATCATCTGATTCGAAAACAACTGAAACTCCAGTCTCACCTCCAAAAGATCCTTTTATTTTAGATTACATCAAAAGCAATTTCAAACTGTGATACGGTGGGAGAACTGACTTGAGGTTTGCGTTTGTATTCGCAAATGTTGCGGTTAGCAAGATTCGCCACCGACTTTTTATTTTATCCTAAGGAAAGGTTAAAAAGCACAGCAAAAACCTTTTGAGATGTTTTCTTGGGTTCGGGGAGTAGATTATAGAAAGGGAAGGTATTAGCACCCTTTCTATCAATGGTTATCCATGGGCTCTTAGTTACTTGCTTAGATCACTTGCCTTTTGTTTTCAATTGTTTTAAATGGTGCTTGAGTGTGTGGGTTTGAAAATGTTTTGAAAAGAGGCCAATGTGGTGGCAACCTTTGTAATGATCCATGTGGGGATGTATACAAAGATGTATGTCTTTTGAAAAAGTTTTCATTTGTTTTTGAAAGTTGTTTTGAAAGTGTAGTGATGTGTGATTTTGAAATTAGGCAAGTGTTTTGTTTTGCAAGTTGATTCAAGTAACTAAGAGGTTATCTACTCCTAAATTTCTCAAAAGATTATTGCTATACTTTAACCCTTTTAACAAGTTTGCTCCACCATTGTATTTGGTGGGCAACCTTGTGTTAGGATGTGAAAGGGACGGGCGCGGGTCATCGTTTAGACCATAATTGTAACGACGTTAAATGTCTTTGGGCAATTTCTTTAAGGGACTTGATCATTTGTTTTTGTTTGTTTTGAAAAGTTTTGTCGAGGGACTATGATCATTCAAATTGTTTGCTTTGCCCAAAGATGTTCAACATACAATATGGCCCATTTATTTGAAGGCAACAAGTGGAATACCCTAGGGGGTGCAAGTGTGATTTGTGTGTCCATTTTCATGCTTGTTTATCTTGTATTAGGTCAAACTATTTTTTATCGTTTTTCGCATACAAACCCTAATTCTAGCATGTTATCATTAGAAGGCAATAAAGTGCGAAATTAAAATTACTAAGCTATTACAAAACCAAATATGGGAAGGGGGGTACAAATGTTCAAATGGGGATATTGACAAGAATTTAAATCTAAATTATTACATCAATTGAATATTTGCAATTTAAATAATGCATAATTAAATGTAAATTAAATAAATATGTGAAATGCAAAAAAGAAGGTTTTTATGTGTATGAGAAAATATTATTTATGTAAAAGGGAAAAGAAAATAAAAATGTATTATTTTTTTGAGTATTTTGAACTTAGGGTAAAAACCCTAATTTTTAAAGAAAAAAAAGGTATTATTTAATTTAATACAACTATTTATTTATTATTTATAAAAATAACATAAAATGAAGTGTATTGTGAAAAAAGGTATTTTTGTATCAAATATTAAATAAAATGAAAAATCAAGTATTTTTATATTTTGTCTTAAATATATTAATAATCACATATATATATTTATATTAAACCCTAAATATGTATTATACAAAAAATAAATATTTATTTAATATTTTAATAAAATAAATAAAAGAGTATTTTTTGTGTGAAATATTTTCAGAAAGTAAATAAAAATAAAAATTATATTTACATTATTTCTTATTTATTCTAATAATAATACATATATATATTATATACAAACAAAGAAAATAAACAAATAAATATGCAATAAATGCAAAAAATGATGAAAAAAATATTTTTAATTTTTTAATGTCATGAGAAAAAATAAACAAAGTTAATCAAAAAAGAAAAAGTCAAAAATGTTAAAAAATAAGACAAATGGGCTCAGGGGGTGTAATAGCAATTAAGTGGTGTGAAAAGTGAAATAACACAGGCCCAGCCCACTGACCATTGTCTTCAACCTCCAGCTTCAAACATTTGAAAAAACGCGCGCCTCTTGCTTCAATGTCTAACTCCTGATTCTTGGCTTTTCAGCAAAAACTCATAACACAAGAAATGTTCAGCATGAAGAGACGGTTTCAACCATATAAATAACTTGACCTATCTCTCTAAGATGAGGGAGAATTTCTCTCCCCCTCTTTTCTGACCTAACTTTTCATCAATGTTCAGACATGAAATTCTCTAAGCACACGAAACATAAATGAAATCTAATCATATGAGCATGTTCAGGGCTATGATTGTGACATGTTTTCTTCAAAAATCTAAAGCTAACAATGCCTAACAAGGGAGATAGAACTCCATGAATGTACCTGTTCAGTTGGAATCGAGCTTGGCAATGGAGGATGTTTCAGAGTGAAATGATGACTTGTACAGCTTCCTTGAAGTGTAAGGAAGCTTTTCCAATTCCTACTTTATCTTGAAACTCCCTGAATCGAGCTAATGAACTCCAACTGCAAAACAGAAAATTAAAAATGGTGAAGTGGCTTGGAGGTGTTACAGGTCTGATTTTAGGACATGGTTAGCTTGTATATATTGTAGGGAAGGTAGAGGAAAAGGTTTGAATCAAAATGCTTGAAGGGATTGGGAGTTTGCACTCAAACTGCAGGGGCTCCCCTGTTTGTGCAGTTTTGAGGTGATTTTGAGATGGAGGGTGCTTTAGATGTTCAGGACTCGTGCCAAAGCTTGGATATGGTCTATGGAATATGTTTGATAACTTTGTTCTTCTGTTCCTAAGCTGAGATGAGAGTTGTGATAAGTTTTTGGATGTTTCTTCACACTTAAGCTACAAAAGCAAGTTGGTTGTTTTAGGTTAGTAGGGGGCCTCCTAATGTGCTGTATATGCCTCTCTTGATCAGTGTGTTATGCACATAATCTTGTGCAAAGCAGATCTTTCATGTACTTGTTGGATTACAAACTTGACATAAAGCTAAACTTTTCAAAAATGGAAATTTCACTTTATCTAGTTTAGGATTAAACCATTATGCAATGTTAGAACACAAAGAACATGACCTTAACACATTGAATATGCATTAAATTATTGAGTATGAAATGGTTCAAGGACCTGTAATCAAGCATAAAGCCAACTGATTTCAAATTGGCAAGGTTATGAACATGTCTTGATGAAGAACAAAAGTGAATTTTTGCCAACTTGTGAAATTCGAATCTCTCAAGTTATGAGGTTGTTTGATGAGTTCTTGGACATTTTGGAAAGCTTGGAATGTGTACTACAATCCATCTTTGAAATGCAAATCAAAATTCCAAGTGGAAGGGTATGAAAAGTGGCCTTGAAGTAGGGTAGAAAACCTTGTCAAAATAGGTCAAATTTCACTAAGTTAAAAGATGGTTTAGTGCCCTTATTCAAAAAATTATAACTTGAGATACAAGCTTCAAATGAGAAAACTTTGTGAATCAAAGTTGTAGATTATGCAACAAGGTACAACTTTCATGTTTTGACTTTTGTTTGAATCCAAATGGATCATGGTGAAAAGATGGGGCAAAGTTGGGAAAAAATTAGGGTTTTTCATAACTTAGAAAAATTCTAAGTTATGAAAAATTCCATTTTCAAACCCTAATTTGCATTTTGAGATTTCTTGGTGAACAAGTTTCATGATTTGGCATGTTTTGATGAAAAATGAATCTTGACTCTTGATTTTGACCAAAAAGTCAAAGTTTGACTTTTCAGTATACAGTCAAAATTGATCAATTGACTGGGAAATTCAACTGTCAATCTTGTGTACTTGGGATCTTTTGAGCTTGATGAACATGTCAAGATAATTCCATGGGGTCCTTGAGTCCATATGTGAGCTTGGTTTGCCATTGGCTAGGTCAAACAGTCAAAAATTGCCTTTGTGCAGTCAAAACCCTAAAAATGACCATTTTGCCCTTTTGGTGATCTGATCAAATTTCTTGTGGAATTGTGATCCAAACTTGATCAAATGGTCCATATGAGTTCAATATGTTGATGTGGATCAAATTTCATGAGGTTTGACTGTCAATTGGCCACAGTTGACTTTTTCCCCAATACAGCTGATTTCTAGGTCAACTGTCCAATTGACTGGGCAAAACTTGGAATCAAGACCTGAAACTTGGTATAGGTAAACTTGGGAGTCCAACATGAAGCATGAAAGTCATCTTAGGCATTTTAGGTCAAAACATCCTTAGGCAAACACAAACCCTAATTTGAGTCCACAGTGCAAGGAGAAGTCTTGAGCAGAGGAAACCCTAACTGGATCTTGATCTTTAAAGGTCTTGTGATGAGAAAATGTTGAGGAAATGGGAGGGAAAATTTTGGGGTACAACAGTTGCCCCTGTTCAATCTTCTTGGACCTGAAGAGTTAGATTGGCAAGTTTGCCTTTCGTGACTCGAGGGTAAAAGGAGATTGGACACTAGAGTGCCCAGAAATTTGCACTCGCATGCTGGAGTCTCAACAATGTGGTGTCGGGAATGGGCTTATAGATGCCATTTGGAGAGATGGTGGATAGGGAGATGGGCTTATAGATGCCATCTGGAGAAGTGACAGAACTTTGTCGGGAATGGGCTTATAGATGCCATTTGGAAGTGTTGATCGCATAAGGGATTCCTTAGCGAGAACTTGTGTATTTGAGAAAGACGGATGTTTTCCTGGCTTGTTACAGGTGTTTGATCTTCAGTCTCCTTATGCAGATATGCCCTGGCTAGATACAGGAATCGAATCTACAATTGGTTGCTCAGATGTGCCCTGGCTGGATACAGGAGTCGAATCTGGAAATAGTCGTTTAATAGATGTGCCCTGGCTGGATACAGGAATCGAATCTTCGAACTCTTCAGACGTGCCCTGGCTAGATACAGGAGTCGAGTCTGGAAACGTGGTCAACAGATATGCCCTGGCTGGATACAGGAATCGAATCTGGAGATGTTGTAGTTGATAGATGTGCCCTGGCTAGATACAGGAGTCGAATCTTCGAACTCTTCAGACGTGCCCTGGCTAGATACAGGAATTGAGTCTGGAAACGTGGTCAACAGATATGCCCTGGCTGGATACAGGAATCGAATCTGGAATTGTGACAGTTGAAGGTAGTCGCTTTTGAGATTGTCTTTTTCCTGAAAAGGCAAAAATGTAAGTTGTATGCGATGTCATGATGTATGATATGCATGATATCATGATGTTCAACATGAGATGTTGTATGTGTTTCATCATGTAGGTAAGCGAGATGTATGCAAATATGAAATGTTTATGAATGTAATTTCATCTTAGGAAAATAAATCCTTGACGATCGGCCGGAGAATTGCTCTGTGGAAGAGATATTTGGCCGAAGTTTTGATGAGAGACCTGCTGAGGACTTTAACGACGGATTCCGCTGAGGATAATGATGATAAACTCCGCTGGGGAACTCCAAAGATAAACTCTGCTTGGGAATACCAAAGATAGACTTTGCTGGGGATTGAGGGAACTTTGCCGAGAGCGGTCTTCCGTGGCTTTTAGCTGAGGATAACCCAGTTATAAGTCCTTGTGAGGAAATAACTCTAAATAAAACTCGGGAGAGACGTCCGTACTTCGCCGGGGATAAGCTTGCAGAATCTACTGGGGATGAGCTTTTAAGACCTGTCGGGGAAAGTATTGTCGCATCCTGTTTTACTCTGCGGGGAATTGAGATGATCTGGCCACATTCTTCAGTTGAACCTACCTCGGTGCCTTGGCGGACAAAACAACCAGACTGCAATAGACAACTCCATATTGCCCCTGTCTTTGATGTCACTTGTAATTAATCTCTTGTTTTATATGCAAACACTTATGAATCAGCAATTTAATGTCAAATGCATATATCAAAAATGAACATTGGACGTTCTTCGCAAGACAAAACAAAAAGAGGAAAACAATGGTAATTTGTATGAACAAGTGAATTTGTATTGATTTAAACTTTGCCTGTGAATAGGCGTTTTTTGTACAAGAGGCTGACATCCTAGTAAGAGGACATCGCCAAATAGTATAGAGTTTACAATTTGAAAAAAGGAAACAAAACAGCTATGTGAACAATCCCACTGGGTTCCAACTCTGCTATCGCCTTTATGTCTTCGAACGTCTCATCGCTTTGCTGCCTAATTTGAAGATGAAGCTGATTGGTCAATGCCGAAATCTGGAGCCAGATAGTTGATGTCGAATTCCGGATGCGAAGTGATCCAATGAGACATAGTGTTACGCTTTTATCCCTAACTTTTGCCTGGACCGCCCTTTCGGGTTTTCAGTCCACCGGGATACCCTTTTTTGCCTAAGCCGCCCTTTCGGGTTTTTGACTTACCGGGTGTACAGATTTTTTAATCATTTCATCCCTTATTTTTGCCCGAACCCTTTTGGTTCGCCGGGAAGCCCTTATTTTTGCCTAGGTATGTCAACCTAGCGGGTCTTTTATTTATGCGTAGTATTTTTTCACTATGTCTGCATTGGCGGGGTGAGGAAGGTCGTCACCATCCATGGTGGTTAGGATCATGGCTCCTCCCGAGAACACACGTTTAACCACAAATGGCCCTTCGTAAGTAGGGGTCCATTTGCCCCGGGGATCACTTTGAGGAAGGATGATGCGTTTGATTACCAGGTCCCCAACTTGATACTCTTGCGGTCTGACTTTCTTGTTAAATGCCCTGATCATCCGTTTTTGATACGTTTGACCGTGACAGATAGCAGTGAGTCTCTTTTCGTCAATCAGATTTAATTGATCAAGTCGAGTCTGGATCCAATCATCTTCATTCAAGTCTGCATCCTTCATTATCCGGAGAGAGGGTATCTGGATCTCGATTGGCAAGACTGCCTCCATGCCATAGACCAAGGAGAAAGGAGTTGCCCCGGTTGATGTCCTTGCTGAGGTGCGGTACCCATGAAGAGCGAACGGTAACATCTCGTGCCAATCTTTATAGGTCACTGTCATCTTCTGCACAATTTTCTTGATATTTTTATTGGCTGCCTCCACAGCCCCATTCATCTTCGGTCGGTAGGGAGAAGAATTGTGGTGCTGTATCTTGAATTGTTCACAGAGTTCAGTGATCATTTTGTTATTGAGATTGGTACCGTTGTCCATAATGATTCTTTCCGGGACGCCGTACCGACATATCAGATTATGCCGGATGAACCGTGCCACAACGCTCTTGGTTACTGTGGCATAGGAAGCTGCCTCAACCCATTTCGTGAAGTAATCGATCGCCACCAAGATGAAGCGATGCCCATTGGATGCCGTCGGTCGTATCTCACCGATCATATCGATGCCCCACATCGCGAAAGGCCAAGGTGCCGTCAGGACATTCAAAGGAACCGGAGGGATATGCACCTTGTCAGCATAGATCTGGCATTTATGACAAGTTCGGGAGTGCTGGTAACAATCGGCTTCCATTGTGGACCAGAAATATCCTGCCCGAAGGATTTTCTTAGCCATGGTGTGTCCACTGGAATGTGTTCCAAATGTACCTTCATGCAGTTCCATCATGATTTTCTCCGCTTCAGCCTTATCCATACAACGCAGCAGAGTAGAATCATGATTCCGTTTGTAGAGAATGCCGTTGCTGAGGAAGAATTTTGCAGCAAACCTCCTCATGAACTTCTTATCATTGACAGATGCACCCTCAGGGTATTCCTGAGCTTCCAAGTACCTCTTTACCTCGTGATACCAGGGTTTTTCAGTCACCTTCTCAGCCTCGAGCTCACAGCAGTATGCCGGTTCATCCAACTTCCAGATAATGATTCGGGGAGCCTCATTGTCCCATTTAACTTTGAACATTGAAGACATCGTGGCTAGTGCGTCCGCTAGCTGATTCTCCTCTCTGGGGAAATGCTCAAAAGTTATCTCTTCAAAGTGAGGGAGCAAGGTCGACACATACTCCTTGTAAGGAATAAGATTCGGGTGTTTCATATCCCACTCGCCTTTGATCTGATTGATCACGAGAGCGGAATCTCCGAAAACACTTAGAAATTTTATCCTTAAGTCGATTGCAGCTTGTAAACCCATGATACATGCCTCATATTCTGCCATGTTGTTAGTGCAGCTGAAACATAATCGGGCGGTGAGGGGAGTATGAGTTCCTTTGGGAGATATGATTACAGCGCCGACGCCGTTACCCAAAGCATTGGAGGCTCCATCAAAATGCATAGACCATCGGGATCCTTCCTCAGGTCCTTCATCCGGTCCAGGTACTTCACAGTCAGTTACCACCATGATATCTTCGTCCGGAAAATCAAAGTTCAATGATTGGTAATCGTCTACAGGTTGGTGTGCCAAATGATCAGCCAGTACACTTCCCTTAATTGCTTTCTGAGTTGTATACTGGATATCATATTCTGTCAAGATCATTTGCCATCTCGCTATTCTTCCAGACAGAGCAGGCTTTTCAAATATGTACTTGATGGGATCCATCTTTGAAATCAATAAAGTAGTGTGAGTCAGCATATACTGTCTCAGCCGGCGAGCAGCCCATACAAGAGCGCAGCAAGTTTTCTCAAGCAGTGAGTAACGAGACTCACAGTCGGTAAACTTTTTGCTCAAGTAATAAATAGCGTGCTCTTTTCGGCCAGACTCGTCATGCTGCCCCAGCACACACCCCATTGAATTATCAAGTACCGTCAAGTATAGTATCAGAGGTCTTCCTTCCACCGGCGGCATAAGAATGGGTGGCTCTTGGAGATATTCCTTTATCCTTTCAAAGGCGGCCTGACATTCATCATTCCAGCGTACTACTTGATCTTTCTTCAGCAATTTGAAAATTGGCTCACAAGTAGCAGTCAGATGTGAGATGAATCGGGCAATGTAATTCAGTCGCCCTAGGAAACCTCTGACTTCTTTCTCTGTCTTTGGAGTCGGCATCTCTTGAATAGCTTTAACTTTGGCAGGGTCCACCTGGATACCTTTATCACTTACAATGAAACCTAGCAACTTTCCGGATCTTACCCCAAAGGTGCATTTGTTGGGATTCAACCTCAGCTTGTATAACTTGAGTCGGTCAAACAACTTCCTCAGATGGTCAAGGTGCTCTTCCTCAGTTTGAGACCTTGCAATCATGTCATCAACGTATACCTTAATTTCATGATGGATCATATCATGAAACAAAGCAACCATGGCACGTTGATAGATTGCCCCAGCATTTTTCAATCTGAATGGCATGACCTTATAACAGAAGGTGCCCCACTGAGTCACAAATGTAGTCTTCTCCATATCTTCAGGAGCCATCTTGATCTGATTATACCCTGAAAAACCATCCATGAAGGAGAACACCTTGTGTTGAGCTGTATTGTCAACAAGGACATCGATGTGAGGTAGGGGGAAGTCATCCTTGGGGCTGGCCCTGTTCAGATCCCTGTAGTCGACACACATTCTGACTTTACCGTCCTTCTTCGGCACTAGCACAACATTGGCAACCCACTGAGGGTAAGAAGTCACTGCAAGGAACCCGGCATCAAACTGCTTCATAACCTCGGCCTTGATCTTTTCAGACATCTCTGGACGCATCCGTCGAACTTTCTGTTTTACTGGAGGGCAATCTTCCTTGGTCGGCAGATGGTGAACTACAATGTCGGCATCCAAACCAGGCATATCTTCATAGGACCAAGCAAAAATCTCCATGTAGTCTTGTAGCATCTGGATCAATCGTTGCTTCACGCTGAGCTCTAGATTGGCACCAATCTTGACCTCTTTCCTATCTGTCTCAGTACCCAAGTTAATTGTCTCCACAGGCTCTTCATGTGGTTGAATAGCCCTCTCTTCCTGTAGTAGCAGTCTTGCGAGTTCACCAGGCACTTCGCAATCATCTTCACCTTCGTCTTCGGCCAAGTTGATCGGATTTTCGAAGTCATAACTGGCGGTAGCAGAGCTGTTACCAGTGAGATCCAGAGTGGATTGAAACCTGTATAAGTGAGTGTGTGTAAATATAGCTGTTTTGCAATATATATAACACAGAAAGAAAAAAGAGCACAAGATTTGAAATGCAACAAACGTCCAATGTTTTGATTGATGATATATGAAAATGTCATACAAAAAGCCCTCACAAATGGAGCTACGATGCCCCGGGTAGGACACCGAGCCAACAGAGTTTTAACATATTGTTTGTTACAAATTGGAAATCAAAAGAAATCAATTACTGCGTGACAAATGTGATAGGGGTAAAATCCTTTACCGTCCAGTTGCTCGGTCCGTCGCTGGCAGTCGGGTAGATCCAACTATCAAACTCTGCTTCCTCCACATCTTCCTCGATAGCATTCACCCTTGAGCTGGAAATAAACACCGGAGCCTTTCCGATCTTCTCTTTGCGCACCGCCTTCTGAGCCCCTGCAGTAAAGCCTAGCCCAAACTTGTCGTTCTTCTGAGTGAAGTCAGGAAGCTGACCCCAGTGTGCACAATTGCCTTTCTGAACCACAGCCCGGGCATCCCTTAGGGAAGCCATCTTCAAGGAATCATTCTCTTCGGCCATTGTCTCTGCAGCTGCTGAAATTGGATGCACCTCCTCGAAATGCTGAAAGGGGGTTTCAATGAACTCTCTGTCCATCTCAATGTACCTGAAGGAATTCAAATGGCTCACCATATACTCCTCTTCTCCTTGCACAGTGACGATCTTCCCCCTGACGGGATACTTCAGCTTCTGGTGCAAGGTGGAGGTCACTGCCCCAGCTTTATGGATCCAAGGTCGACCCAACAGACAAGAGTATGATGGACGTATATCCATCACGTAAAAGGTAGAGTCAAACACTTGAGAGCCCACACGAATAGGGATGTTAACCTCTCCATGAACCATCCTTTTGGAACCGTCAAAGGCCCTGACGATGATATTGCTGGGTTTCAACTCCAGGCCTTCATAATCCAGGCGATCTAAAGCCTTTTTCGGAAGAACATTCAAGGAAGAACCGGTGTCCACCAATACATGTGCCAGAGTAGTGCCCCTGCATTCAATAGAGACATGCAGGGCATCGTTGTGGTCTCTCCCTTTTGCGGTCAGGTCAGCATCTGAAAAACCCAAGCCGTTGTCCGCTGTTAGATTCGCTATGCAATCAGTGAACTGGACTGCGGTCGTCTCCTGCGGCACATGGGCCGTCTTGAGAAATGAGATCAAGGCCTTAGCATGGGCCTCGGAGCATAGCAATAAGGAGAGCAGGGAGATCTTGGAGGGTGTATGCCCCAACTGCTCGACAACATTAAAATCACTTTTCTTTATTATCTTCAAAATCTCCTCCATTTCTTGTCGGGAGGCCTCAGCATTTACGGGTATTGGTGCCTCCATCTGGGCAGGCTCTTCTTCAATCCCTTTGCCCCGAGCATTTGATGACTCGGCAGCAGGGGACACAATTTGATCAGCAACAGGACTAGGTAAACTTGTAGGTTTTATGAGGAGGGGTTTTCGAACAGCGGGCGGCGCAATGTCAGGCGAGAAGAGCCTGCCACTGCGGGTAACTTTGGCTGGACCAGTGATATCGCAGATACTGGCGCTAGTGTCAAATTCTTGTTTGATTCCATTCACATACACGTCTGCCCCATAATGCCAGGGGACGGCTTTATCAGATATGTAGGGGAGGGGCCCCGGGACAGTAATAATCACAGGTGCAACAGTCATAATTTGAACAGGCTTCTTTGGGGGAGCCTTGATTGGATTTTTGAAGATGGTAATTACAGAAACTTCCTTCATTGGAACCAATTGAACAGCAGACTTCTTGAATAGAATTTCCTTGCTATCCATCAGGCCTTGGATGCCTAACCTCAGCAAGGGACAATCAGATAGGGAAATAGCACAGAACAGTCAACCTTCACCGCAACCCAGAAATAAACCGGCCCGCAGTAGGTTCTTCTTAACAGTCTTTAGAGGGGTAACAACTTCATCTACCGAAACAGCGTACATTTCTTCTTCAATGGCATTCACCCTATGCTGGGGCATAGGAGCCGTTACAACATTTGGTCTCTCTGGTGCTTCAAACTGAATTTCCTTTGCGTCGATCAGATCTTGCACTTTGTTTCTCAAGGCCCAGCAATCATCAGTAGTGTGCCCGGGACTATCAGAATGGTAAGCACACCGGGCATTTGGGTTGTATTTAGGAGACGCAGTGTTGACGACCTTAAGAGATTCTTTGAGGGTCACCAGGTTGGTGGATAACAGTTGGGGTAAAATTTGAGATAATGTCATACTTAGTCGGGTATACTGCCTCTTGGGCCTTTCACTTCTTTGTTGATTGTACTGCTGAGGAGCAGCAACTGGTTTGGAGATGACCAAAGCATTGACGGCTTGGCGACCTTCGGGCTTGACTTGTCTTCTAGGACCATAGACGGCACTTGCTTCTTTCTTAAACGGCCTCTTCTCAGCACTTGTAGAGGCAGCCTTCTGTATCTTGCCTGACCTGATGCCAGCTTCAATTCTTTCTCCCGTTAATATCAAATCTGTAAATCCAGCGGAGGAGTTACCAACCAAATGATTGAAAAACGGACCAGACAACGTCCCAAGGAACATATCAACCAGCTCTCGATCAGTTAATGGAGGCTGCACCCTGCCAGCCAAATCTCTCCATTTTTGAGCGTACTCTTTGAACCCTTCACCCGTTCCTAGAGACATACCCTGAAGTTGGGTACGCGTAGGAGCGAGATCAGAATTGTATTGGTATTGTCTGTAGAATGCGGTTGCCAGATCCTCCCAGTGTCGGATGCTAGCTCCATCCAATTGGTAGAACCATTCAAGCTGTGACCCCGAGAGGCTATCTTGGAAGAAGTGAATCCAGAGGTTCTTATCCGCCGTGTAAGGTTGGATTTTCCTTACGTACGACCTTAGATGCAGCTTTGGGCAGGAGACCCCATCATACTTGGCGAAGGCAGGCGCCTTAAACTTGTGTGGAATGACTACCCCAGAAGATAACCCCAAATCTCCGAAATCCAGTCCTGGCACATTCTGAATTTCCATGGCGCTTAAGCGGTCTTCCAATTGCTTGTATCTGTCAGCAGCAGGTGGGTATTGTTCGTCATTATAGTCCGTCTCGTTGTCGGAGACTGCGGGACTAGGAGCTCCTCCCCCTTGGGGACTGTTTTTCTCAGCAGAAGAAGTGGTTGGATCAGCTTCATGGTGGAGTGTGTTCCCAAATCGGCGTCCGGTGTTGAACAATGCGGTCCTCTTTTTCTTCTTCTTCTTCATGAGTAGAGTCTTCAACTCTTGCTGACCTTGGGCTAGGCTTAGGACCATTTCTTGAAACTGTGCACTTTGGGCCTGAAGGGCCTTGATTGCTTGCTCACTGGAGGATTCTGGATTCATGATGACTGTTCACACAAACAACGAAAAATTAAGCAACCTGTGAAATAGGGTACCTGCTATGCATATGGTGCAATGGAATGCGTATGTATGCAATGCATTCAAGGATTTAGAATATTCAAAATTTGTTGTAGACAAAAAGGAACGCACATCATATTAATAAGGAGAAATTCGTTAGTACATAAATGCCTCATGGGCCAAATATTACAAAATAACTCCTTAAGGTAAAAAGACATTGCGCATCCTCTTTGGCGCGATGTAGGTGTTGAGATTCCTTTCCTCGTGCAATAGGCGGGTGAGTTCCAGGACCTTCTTTTCACTAGCATGTAGACTGGTCTCAAGAGAATTCCGTTCTTCCTTAAGCTGGACCCAGCTCTTCTGCATTTCTTCCCAGGAGGTGGGCATGTCAGGATGTTGAATGGTGTGGGACACCTCTCCTTCCAAGACTGGTTCTTTGATCACAGGAAGCATATGAGGATAAGGCATCACTAATTTCTGGGAGCGGGCTCGTACCCACTTGAGATAAGGTTCCAACGGGATGGAGTTCCTGTGCCCCAATGTCTTGCTGTCGATCCTACTTGGCATCCTCCAAGCTCTGATAAATCTCTGACGAAGTCCTTGAGTATCGTTGTCGAAGTCAAAAACTATGTCGGGAATTAACATGTCATGAGGGCCATCCTTCCGAGCATAACCAAACTGTCTCCAAGCCAGGCATGGGTTGTAAGTAATACCTCCTTTGATTCCAAATAAAGGAACATTAGGGTACTCCCCGCAACGATCAATGATAGTGACGTCTTCCCTAGACCTAGGGCACCAATGTATATCTGCATGCGTGAGAGTCATTAACCGTTGTGACCATCTCCAACCCCGCTCGTTCTTCAAAACTGATTGTGGAAGATGCGAAATAAACCACCTTCCCAAGAGAGGAGTGCAACACATAAGGACACCCCTTCTTCTCATGGTTCGAGTGTAACATGAGTGAAGGATGTCCCCCAACAGTGTAGGTATAGGATTCCTGGTCATAAAGATCTGGACAGCACTGATATCAATAAGCTGATCTGGGTTAGGGAACAACACCAAACCATAGACAAGGAGGGCCATGACTTCTTCAAAAGCTCGTAGGTCAAGAGAGTTCCAACATTCTTGAGCCTTTTCAAACAGAAATCTAGCTAAGAATCCTTTGATACCACTTCTAACTTCCCAATGTCCCTTGAGGTCAGATGTCTGTAGGTGCAAGGCTTTAGCAATCTCTTCAAGCTTGGGTTCCTCTTCCGTACCGTTGTAGGGTAGTTGATCAAGGATAGGGACTTTCAGAAGTCGGGAGAACTCTTCCAATGTAGGCACCAATTGATAATCCGGGAAGGTGAAGCAGTGATGCAGAGGGTCAAAGAATTGGAACAGGACCTTTATCAAGTCCTCCTCAATGTTGGTGTTAACCAAGTTGATGAGTCTTCCATGTCTCTCACTGAATGAAGAACCCTCGGGAATCCTGGACAGAAGTTCCTTAAGCTAAGGAGGGATCTTTACAAGGCTAATCTGAATTGTCTTTCTGCGAGCAGTTTCCATGTCCTATAAAACAAGAACAAAGATGAAGATTCGAAACCCTTGAAATGGTTAGTCAATGCTCATGATGTTTGTATGATGTAATGATGTGATGACTAAATGCACTATAAACATTCACAGAGGCAAAACATGGTAAGGCACACAAGTCACACCAACCCTTAGAGTTTAGGCCTGCATGGGGCCTGGGTATTACCCTCTTGAAGTTTGGTGGGCTCAACCTGTCCTATCAAAAGTAACCGGGTTCTAAAGGTCCCAATATCACTGGATTACTTTCATTGTTCATCGTTTCGATTTAGCCACTGAACTGGCGACCGAAATATTCCAGGAAAGCAACCCTCAATTGAGTGTAGTATCGAGTATCAACCAACCTCGGACTGCACCAAAGTCAGTTATCTCACTACCCTAAAAAGGCCAAGATGGTTCAATTAAGGTTCCTAAGGTCAGTTGATGCTTCACGACACCACGCGGCGGCCCCGTACTCTCCTTGACTGAACTCAAGGGTTACCGGTACACACCAAAGTGCCACATCAACGTAGCAGACTGTTTCAACCATGTCGGTATACCCCGCACAGTTCCCTCACAGCCTTGTTGCTACTTTCTAAGAAGGTATCCCCAGATCCGGGTTAGGATCTATAAAACTCCGATACAAAGCCCACAAATGTAAAAGCAAACAAGACAATCAATTGAAAACAAAGGTGGTCTAAACCCTAAGGTTACTCCACTTTTAAGTCATGTCCCCAGCAGATTCGCCAGTTCTGTGATACGGTGGGAGAACTGACTTGAGGTTTGCGTTTGTATTCGCAAATGTTGCGGTTAGCAAGACTCGCCACCGACTTTTTATTTTATCCTAAGGAAAGGTTAAAAAGCACAGCAAAAACCTTTTGAGATGTTTTCTTGGGTTCGGGGAGTAGATTATAGAAAGGGAAGGTATTAGCACCCTTTCTATCCATGGTTATCCATGGGCTCTTAGTTACTTGCTTAGATCACTTGCCTTTTGTTTTCAATTGTTTTAAATGGTGCTTGAGTGTGTGGGTTTGAAAATGTTTTGAAAAGAGGCCAATGTGGTGGCAACCTTTGTAATGATCCATGTGGGGATGTATACAAAGATGTATGTCTTTTGAAAAAGTTTTCATTTGTTTTTGAAAGTTGTTTTGAAAGTGTAGTGATGTGTGATTTTGAAATTAGGCAAGTGTTTTGTTTTGCAAGTTGATTCAAGTAACTAAGAGGTTATCTACTCCTAAATTTCTCAAAAGATTATTGCTATACTTTAATCCTTTTAACAAGTTTGCTCCACCATTGTATTTGGTGGGCAACCTTGTGTTAGGATGTGAAAGGGACAGGCGCGGGTCATCGTTTAGACCATAATTGTAACGACGTTAAATGTCTTTGGGCAATTTCTTTAAGGGACTTGATCATTTGTTTTTGTTTGTTTTGAAAAGTTTTGTCGATGGACTATGATCATTCAAATTGTTTGATTTGCCCAAAGATGTTCAACATACAATATGGCCCATTTATTTGAAGGCAACAAGTGGAATACCCTAGGGGGTGCAAGTGTGATTTGTGTGTCCATTTTCATGCTTGTTTATCTTGTATTAGGTCAAACTATTTTTTATCGTTTTTCGCATACAAACCCTAATTCTAGCATGTTATCATTAGAAGGCAATAAAGTGCGAAATTAAAATTACTAAGCTATTACAAAACCAAATATGGGAAGGGGGGTACAAATGTTCAAATGGGGATATTGACAAGAATTTAAATCTAAATTATTACATCAATTGAATATTTGCAATTTAAATAATGCATAATTAAATGTAAATTAAATAAATATGTGAAATGCAAAAAAGAAGGTTTTTATGTGTATGAGAAAATATTATTTATGTAAAAGGGAAAAGAAAATAAAAATGTATTATTTTTTTGAGTATTTTGAACTTAGGGTAAAAACCCTAATTTTTAAAGAAAAAAAAGGTATTATTTAATTTAATACAACTATTTATTTATTATTTATAAAAATAACATAAAATGAAGTGTATTGTGAAAAAAGGTATTTTTGTATCAAATATTAAATAAAATGAAAAATCAAGTATTTTTATATTTTGTCTTAAATATATTAATAATCACATATATATATATTTATATTAATACCTAAATATGTATTATACAAAAAATAAATATTTATTTAATATTTTAATAAAATAAATAAAAGAGTATTTTTTGTGTGAAATATTTTCAGAAAGTAAATAAAAATAAAAATTATATTTACATTATTTCTTATTTATTCTAATAATAATACATATATATATTATATACAAACAAAGAAAATAAACAAATAAATATGCAATAAATGCAAAAAATGATGAAAAAAATATTTTTAATTTTTTAATGTCATGAGAAAAAATAAACAAAGTTAATCAAAAAAGAAAAAGTCAAAAATGTTAAAAAATAAGACAAATGGGCTCAGGGGGTGTAATAGCAATTAAGTGGTGTGAAAAGTGAAATAACACAGGCCCAGCCCACTGACCATTGTCTTCAACCTCCAGCTTCAAACATTTGAAAAAACGCGCGCCTCTTGCTTCAATGTCTAACTCCTGATTCTTGGCTTTTCAGCAAAAACTCATAACACAAGAAATGTTCAGCATGAAGAGACGGTTTCAACCATATAAATAACTTGACCTATCTCTCTAAGATGAGGGAGAATTTCTCTCCCCCTCTTTTCTGACCTAACTTTTCATCAATGTTCAGACATGAAATTCTCTAAGCACACGAAACATAAATGAAATCTAATCATATGAGCATGTTCAGGGCTATGATTGTGACATGTTTTCTTCAAAAATCTAAAGCTAACAATGCCTAACAAGGGAGATAGAACTCCATGAATGTACCTGTTCAGTTGGAATCGAGCTTGGCAATGGAGGATGTTTCAGAGTGAAATGATGACTTGTACAGCTTCCTTGAAGTGTAAGGAAGCTTTTCCAATTCCTACTTTGTCTTGAAACTCCCTGAATCGAGCTAATGAACTCCAACTGCAAAACAGAAAATTAAAAATGGTGAAGTGGCTTGGAGGTGTTACAGGTCTGATTTTAGGACATGGTTAGCTTGTATATATTGTAGGGAAGGTAGAGGAAAAGGTTTGAATCAAAATGCTTGAAGGGATTGGGAGTTTGCACTCAAACTGCAGGGGCTCCCCTGTTTGTGCAGTTTTGAGGTGATTTTGAGATGGAGGGTGCTTTAGATGTTCAGGACTCGTGCCAAAGCTTGGATATGGTCTATGGAATATGTTTGATAACTTTGTTCTTCTGTTCCTAAGCTGAGATGAGAGTTGTGATAAGTTTTTAGATGTTTCTTCACACTTAAGCTACAAAAGCAAGTTGGTTGTTTTAGGTTAGTAGGGGGCCTCCTAATGTGCTGTATATGCCTCTCTTGATCAGTGTGTTATGCACATAATCTTGTGCAAAGCAGATCTTTCATGTACTTGTTGGATTACAACCTTGACATAAAGCTAAACTTTTCAAAAATGGAAATTTCACTTTATCTAGTTTAGGATTAAACCATTATGCAATGTTAGAACACAAAGAACATGACCTTAACACATTGAATATGCATTAAATTATTAAGTATGAAATGGTTCAAGGACCTGTAATCAAGCATAAAGCCAACTGATTTCAAATTGGCAAGGTTATGAACATGTCTTGATGAAGAACAAAAGTGAATTTTTGCCAACTTGTGAAATTCGAATCTCTCAAGTTATGAGGTTGTTTGATGAGTTCTTGGACATTTTGGAAAGCTTGGAATGTGTACTACAATCCATCTTTGAAATGCAAATCAAAATTCCAAGTGGAAGGGTATGCAAAGTGGCCTTGAAGTAGGGTAGAAAACCTTGTCAAAATAGGTCAAATTTCACTAAGTTAAAAGATGGTTTAGTGCCCTTATTCAAAAAATTATAACTTGAGATACAAGCTTCAAATGAGAAAACTTTGTGAATCAAAGTTGTAGATTATGCAACAATCTACAACTTTCATGTTTTGACTTTTGTTTGAATCCAAATGGATCATGGTGAAAAGATGGGGCAAAGTTGGGAAAAAATTAGGGTTTTTCATAACTTAGAAAAATTCTAAGTTATGAAAAATTCCATTTTCAAACCCTAATTTGCATTTTGAGATTTCTTGGTGAACAAGTTTCATGATTTGGCATGTTTTGATGAAAAATGAATCTTGACTCTTGATTTTGACCAAAAAGTCAAAGTTTGACTTTTCAGTATACAGTCAAAATTGATCAATTGACTGGGAAATTCAACTATCAATCTTGTGTACTTGGGATCTTTTGAGCTTGATGAACATGTCAAGATAATTCCATGGGGTCCTTGAGTCCATATGTGAGCTTGGTTTGCCATTGGCTAGGTCAAACAGTCAAAAATTGCCTTTGTGCAGTCAAAACCCTAAAAATGACCATTTTGCCCTTTTGGTGATCTGATCAAATTTCTTGTGGAATTGTGATCCAAACTTGATCAAATGGTCCATATGAGTTCAATATGTTGATGTGGATCAAATTTCATGAGGTTTGACTGTCAATTGGCCACAGTTGACTTTTTCCCCAATACAACTGATTTCTAGGTCAACTGTCCAATTGACTGGGCAAAACTTGGAATCAAGACCTGAAACTTGGTATAGGTAAACTTGGGAGTCCAACATGAAGCATGAAAGTCATCTTAGGCATTTTAGGTCAAAACATCCTTAGGCAAACACAAACCCTAATTTGAGTCCACAGTGCAAGGAGAAGTCTTGAGCAGAGGAAACCCTAACTGGATCTTGATCTTCAAAGGTCTTGTGATGAGAAAATGTTGAGGAAATGGGAGGGCAAATTTTGGGGTACAACACAAACCATTTCGATCCTGCCCCACTTCAGATGTAGCATATCAAAACTGGTTCACTAAGGTAGAATCCAAAAAATCCCAGCAATGGGAAGAATTAGGAATTTATAATTTAATCAAACTGTCGAAACCAGGCTTTACTTACAGTCACCCATTGCTATTTGCTTCATTGTACTTCTGGGACAACACTTATAACACTTTCCATCTTCCGGGCGGAATGATAACACCCACCTTCTTTGATATAGCTGCCATCACTGGTCTTTCACCGGTGGGGGAAACTTATATTCCTGACAACGAAGAACATTCTAGCATCATTGACTTCGATGTCAAACTAGCCAGCTTTTCAAAACTCATCAGTCATTATCATACTGAAGGGGATGATGTCTCAGACGTAGAACACATCGCTTTCCTTACCTTGTGGCTATCACGATATGTGTTTTGCAGCAGATCCTTGCAAGTGGTGAGTAGGTTCATTCCCCTAGCCAGGGATTTCCATGAAAATAGGAAAGTCTGCCTGAGTGAACTGTTACTTGTCGATCTTTATGAGAGCTTAAGGTCAGCAGTTTCTAGTTTAAAATCCCATGCTCCAAAGAACATTCTTCTGGCTGGACCCTTTTGGTTGCTTCAGCTATGGCTTAATGCCATGTTCGAATCTTCTTTATCAACTGCTGATACTATCTTCGAACAAGATCTAGAAATAGCTGACAGGAGCATCGAAGGCACAAGGCTTCGAAAACTCACTCCAAATGATGACAAGGATGATTTTAAAGTCCAATTTTCTAAATACATCATGATCTTCTCAAAAAGACACAAGTTCGAAGAGTCCATGGCACCTTTTGCTCAAAGGACTTGTGGACCATCATGGTTCACAATGCCTCTCTCAGAAGCTGTCAAGAGCAAAGAGATGCAGGACATTTGGAAAGCGTTTCTTCTCCCTAGGCTGATTTCCTCAAGAATTACTCCAACAAAGAATCAGATTTTCCTCCTGGCTTATCAACCCAACTTCGTTTCTCGACAATTTGGCATGTGCCAACTAATTCCTGAACCTTTGTTCCAAACACAAAGTGCCATAACCTCAGGCAAAACGTTCAAAGCAAGAGAGGCCAAATTGCAACAGGAGCAATATCAAGATTTTGCTCAGTTTGAGCTTTTACCTTTCGAGCCAACATACTTCACAGTAAAAAGATTTCTTGAATGGTGGACTAAGTTCTACCAGACATATATGTTTGACACACTCACCATTCAACAAAAGCTAACTGGCGCGTTCAATGTGCAGGTACACTCCAAGAAAGGTATGTTTACTCATGTCAAAGAAATTAGGGCTTTTCAAAATTATTTCGAAACCACTTATGATCCCACACACTTGGGAACCACTGTACATCAAGCGGCCGAGACCTTGAAGGAAAAATTTAAAGAAAAAATTTCTAAGCTCAAACTTCCTTCAGGGTTGTCACCTGAGGATAGGTATAGGTTGGCACTCGAAATGCATCCACCTAAATTTCCTAGGTTGCCTACCTCAGAACTGGCTCTGGCTTGGTTTCCTCCATACCCTTGGTGGTTCACTTGCAAAGAAATGTTCAAATACCAGTCTCAAAAGAAACTAAAGCCATCTGAGACTGTGACATGGGCTCGTTACTGGCTTCATAATTTCCCAGGACATCTTCGCTATGACCTTCCTGCCATTTCGATTACATCTAATCAAGGCACAGGTGCGAATGCTTGGGAAAATTCCAATTGTATCCTAATTCCCTTATCCTTAACATTTTACCTTAATTGTTTCACTTTTCAGCCACTAGGATAAAGAACGTTACTTCAAAGCCCAAGGAAGGGAACACTTCTCAACAAGCTATTGAAGTTAGCGATGATGCAACTCCAACAATACCAACAACAACAACGACGACTACAACAACAACACCGGCAGCAGCAGACATCTCAATTCCAAAGGTAATCAACTAACCCTGTTGTTTCGAATAAACTTAAGTTTATGATTTAGATCTAACTTATGTTTAAACTTTTTCAGACTAGCAAACTTCCACCAACTACTCCTAAGAAAAGGAAACAAGGCCCTACTGAAAAGAACCTCAGAACTGGTGAAAATTCTCCAACAACTTCTAAGAAGAAGAAAAAGAAAGAAAGCTCCAAAGGCCCTGAGCCTACTAACGTCCCTGGACCTGATTCCACAGACGTTGCTCCCTCAACAACATCCAAAATTCCACCTTCGACCTCCAATGTAATATTAGAACATATTGACAGTAACATTTCTTCTGATAATCCACAGGTAATTAAATTAGAATTCATAACAAAGATAGTTATTCATACCATATTCTTAACTTTTCTTTGTTCAATGCAGGATACCTCGAACATGAATCCTACTGCTTCAACTCCTGCAACCGGGACCAATGCTCCAATCAATTCCTCTTTCCATGGGGACTCCAGCAACTTTGTGCAAAACAAAGGGTCTTCCAACATGGTGGCCCCGACTGGGACTTCGGAGGCACATGATGATCAAGGCACCTCACCTCCTTTGAAGGACGCAAACGAAAAATCGCCCAACAAGTCTAAAGAAAATTCACCAGAAACTTCCCTTCTGAAATCTCCTCTTGGAACTCTTCAAGAGAGTCCAACAATCACTCATGCTGAAAAGGACAAGACTGATTCTCCTCAAGAGAGTGAAGAAACTGCAGAAGAAGGATCTGGTGAAGACGAAACCCAAAGCGGTTCGGCTGATGAAACAAAATCTAATGCTATTAGCAGCGAGACCAATACTATCGATGTGGTGGATCCTTGCGACGAAGGAGAAAGCGATGAGCAAGGAAAGGATGAAGATAATGGTGGTAAGACTAAAGAACATATGGAGGTCGAAATGGATGTGACTCCTTTGAACAAGGAACTTTCCCCAACTTCCCAACCTCGACTGACTGAAGAGGAACTAGCTCTCCTAAAACACAATGACCCAATTGGGTACATGAAAATTAAATTGGCCCAAAAGGAAATCCCTCTCACTAGGGTTGGCACTGGTTCAACTGGCAACACATTGTCCCCAGATGCTAGAGCTACACTCCTTAACAAAGTCAGGAAAACAATCCTTGATGTAGACCTATTTGAAGTTCTTAAAAAGGATAGTACTGCTTGCTATACCATGAAGGAACTTCTTACTCAAGTTAACTCCGGAACTTACTCCTTGCCAGTCAGCACTATACTGTTCGACCTCCAAGTATTATTGGATGATGTGACTGGATGTCTTCTACAAGATGAATTAGCGGCTGCTAAAGTTCAGGAGAAACGAGACGCCATGGATGCTGCTTATGAGCGCGCTTCGAAACTTTCTAAAGAGGCTGAAGACCAAGCAACGCATTTAAAACAGGCGAAGGCTGACTATGAAGTTCGAGCATGGTCTATTCTCTTTTGGGAAGGACAAATTCAAGAGCTCCAGCAAAAGGTCAAAGAAGCTCAGCAACAGCAATTGGCTTACGAAACTGACACCGTTAGTAAACAATTCGAAGAACTTCTTAACAGGGGCCTTTCTGAAACAGAAGCAGCAGAGCGTATCAAAGGGGAAGTAACTACTTTGGAAGGAGCGAGACGTTATACCCAGCAAAGACTTGAGTCCTTTAGAAGCACCTTCGCAAGATTGAGAAACAACGTTTATTTTTAAATATTTGCTTATTTGAATTAATTTGACACTTGGTTTTGTAATATTTGAACAACGCCATTTTGGCAACATATGGCACCATTTTAGCGTCTCCTCATAATATTTCGACTACGTTGCTATTATTCGAATCTCCTGCAGGCGAGGTCTATATGTTTTCAAATATTTTCCGTTAACCTTTAAGATTCGTTTGTCATCAGTTAACTCTTCGATTTCATACGCATTGTTTGAGAACCTCTTTAGTATTCGAAAGGGTCCTTCCCAATGAGGTGACCATTTACCTAATGCTTTATTCTTCTTGTCCATGGGCAATATGACTTTCCAGACTAAGTCATTAACAGTGAATGTTTTACCTTTCACCCTTTTGTTGTATGCCCTGGCTACCCTTTCCTTTTGCCTCATTAGGATTTCTAATGCATGCAATCTAACTTCGTCTAACTCAACTAACTCATTCATCATCATCTCCCAATATAATGCAGATGGGATCTCATTTTGCCTTTGAATTCGAACTGATTGCAGATGAATTTCCACTGGTAAAATAGCATCATGGCCAAATGTTAGTTGAAAAGCCCAGAGTATTTGGTCCAAAGTCTTATGCCAATTCTTTGGCTTCTTACCAATATGTTTTTTAATTAACCCTATTATCACTTTGTTTGCTGCTTCGACCTGACCATTTGCTTGAGCATAATATGGCGTTGATGTTAATAATTTAAAACCCATCTCCTAAGCAAATTCCCGCATCTTTCTACCAGTAAACACAGAACCTTGGTTTGTGGTTATACTCTCTGGTAATCCGAACCTATAAATTATTTGTTTCTGTATGAACCCAATAATAGCCTCTTGATCAGCAACTATTAATGGTATTGCTTCGATCCACTTGGTAAAATAATCAATTCCTACTAAGATATATTTCTGTCCTTTAGACGAAGCAGGATTGATCTCTCCTATTAAATCTAATGCCCATCCTCTAAAGGGCCATGGTTTAATGATCGAATGTAACTCACTTGCAGGAGCATGTTGAATTCCTGCGTGTTTCTGGCATTCTTCACACCCTTTAGCAAAATCTATACAATCTTTGAGCATGCTGGGCCAATACATGCCATATCAGAATAACAACCATTTCATTTTATGGCCTGCTTGGTGTGCCCCACATGCCCCATTGTGGACCTCTGATAATGCTAAGTATGCCTCACCTTCCTCTAGGCACTTCAGTAATACGCCTTCTTGTGTCTTCTTGAACAATTCATTTCCCATGAGGACGTATGATAACGCTCTGTATTTAATCTTCCTATCAACATTCAATGTTGGGTTTTTTAAATAACTCACTATTGGACTTCGCCAATCTGCATCTGACAAAGTGTCTATGGCAAATACTCCGAATTCCTGTTTGTCAGCACAACCTAACTTTATATTTTCTAAATCTGATGGTATGAGTCTAGTAGCTATAACCCTTCCTCTTAATTCAACCAAATCTTCAAATTCTTTGGTGGAAACTTTATACCCTGAAGCCAACTGTGCTAGGTCATTTGCCTCTTGATTTTCTATTCTTGGTATATGTTTAATATCCATGTATTCGAATTTTTTGAGTAGCCTAATAACTATGACGAAATACGTAATTAAATTGTCCTTTATGCATTTGTATTCCTTTGTTATTTGCTTGACCACTAGCTCCGAGTCTCCTCTAATTTCGACTCTAGTTGCCCCCAATTCCAACAAAGCTTCAAGTCCAACGATAAGCGCTTCGTACTCAGCTTCGTTGTTCGAGCAACGAGGACCATCTAACTTATACTTGAATTTTGTTGTAATTCCTTCGGGAGAAATTATAAGAACTTCAACACCACTACCATCCTTATGGGTCGAACCATCAAAGTATAATTTCCAAGGTTGCATTTCAACGTAACCCATGACAGTCTCTTCGATCAGTGAATGATCAACAATGAAATCAGAAATTATTTGACCTTTCACAGCTCTTAAAGGCATGAAAGTCAAAGAATACTCTGTCAAGGCCAAAGCCCATTTACCAATTCTGCTATGCATTATTGGTTTCGAAAGCATGTGTTTGATAACATCGAAATGAGATGAAACATAAACATCAACAAGCTTTATATAGTATTTAAGTTTCATACAAGAGAAATACGAACAGAGACATAGCTTTTCTATGTTGCTATATCTGGTTTCTGCATCATTCAACACCCTACTTAAATAGTACACAGCTCTTTCGATGCCATTGCTATCTTCTTGTGCTAACATACTACCTATGGTAACTTCAGATGAGGATATGTACAATCTCATGGGTTTTCCCCACGAAGGTGGAAACAAGATAGGAGGCTGAGTGAGATATCTTTTTATATTGTCAAACGCCTCCTGATGTGCTTCGTTCCATTCGAAAGCTTGTCCTTGCTTCAAACGAAGTAACGGAGAGAAAGCATGGGTTCTTCCACTTAAATTCGAAATGAACCTTCTTAAAAAGTTAATTTTACCTAGCAAAGATTGCAACTCCTTTTTTGATGTAGGTGCTTTCATTTCTACAATGGCTTTGGTCTTGTTTTGGTTGATTTCAATGCCTTTCTTATGAACCATAAAACCAAGGAAATCTCCAGCCTGCACGAAAAATGCACACTTAAGGGGGTTCATTTTTAAGCCATGTTTTCTCATTCTTTCGAATGATTGGCTCAAATGATGCAAATGAGTTTCTGCAGATACTGATTTGATGACTATATCATCAATGTACACCTGCATAAAAGTCTCAATGAAATCATGAAAAATCGAATTCATTGCCCTTTGATAAGTTGCTCCAGCGTTTTTTAAACCAAAAGGCATTACCACCCATTCGTAGGTGCCTAAGGCTCCTGGACAACGAAATGCTGTCTTAGCAACATCTTCTTCAGCAATAAAGATCTGGTTGTACCCAGAGTATCCATCTAACATACTTAAATATTCAAATCCTGTAGCCGAATCTATTAACATTTCTGCCACAGGCATGGAATACTCATCTTTGGGGGTAGCAGTATTTAAATCTCTAAAATCTATGCAAATTCTCAGAGAGCCATTCTTCTTAATAACAGGTACAATATTTGCTAACCATTCGACATACCTTGTGGTCCTGATGAATTTGCAGCGTAACAACCTTTCAATTTCAGCTTTAATCTTCGTGAGAACTGCTGGTGCGAACCTTCTAGGGGTCTGCTTGATGGGCTTCTTGCCATCCTTGATTGGAAGTCTGTGTTCCACTAACTCCCTCTTCAAACCAGGAATTTCATCATAGTCCCATGCGAAACAATCTTTGTTTTTTCTAAGAACTTCGATCACTTTCTGCTTGAGGCTCGAATTGAGTTTTGTGCTCATGTAAGTTATTCTTTTTGTGTTTTCATCTCCCAAGTTTACCTCTTCTAGTGGATCCTGCGCTAACATCTTAGCACCAGAGTCTGTGGGGTCCTTTTCGAAGCCTAAAGGTTCTTTATCATAAATGGCATCTAGCCTTTGATCTACATCAACTATTTCTTGTTCTTCAAAGGGTGAGCCTTTTGAGCCATCCCCACCTGTTTTATTTACTTCTGCAGCCATACTATCTACTTCAGCTTCTAAGGCCGCCTTCCATTCGTTCTCAGCCATGTAGGCCGAAATCTTTTCGAAGAAAGAGGACTCAATCATGAGCAGTACTGTCGAATTCCCAGCCTGCTGGCCGTCTTTGTGTGGCACCTTCGACTTCTGCATCTCCCTTGATTATCCTTCGATCCCAATACATTCCATCATGGCGAAGGGTCATGTAATAATGCGCATTCCTGGTCTCATTGATCTCGTCGTTAGGGGTACAAGGAGCAATTTTGGCTAAGTGTTTGTCATAGTTTCTCTTATCAATTAGGTTGACTGCCGTCATGAAATAGCTTTGATCAGGTTCGATGTTTTCAACAATGCCATCCTCTCTCCATAGTACTAACCTCTGATGCATCGAAGAGGGGACTGCTCTAACGCCATGGATCCATTCTCTGCCCAGCAGCAAATTGTAGTTGGCTTTAGCTTCGATTACCATGAACATATTGGGTCTGCAGCTTGATCCTACTGTCAAATCCACTTGGATCACCCCCAATGTGTGGCCTACTTTACCTTCATAGTTTGACAGTACCATATTGTGTGGTTTTATGTCAACATCTTGTATCCCTAACTTCTTCAACATGAAATGAGGCATCAAGTTCACTGCAGTGCCTCCATCCACCAGGACTTTGTTTACGCCATGTGTACCAACTTTTGCTCGGATGAACAATGGCTTTAGGTGATTTTGCATGGCTGGTTCTGGGTATTCGAAGAAGGAATTCTTCTCTTCGACAGCCCCATTATCCATCACATAATAGCATACTGGCCTATGTTTCGTCAGGTCTATTGCATCATCCTCCTCGTGCTCTCCGACTTCAGTCTCTTGCCCAAATTTGCAAGGCAACACAGATACTACATTGCAGTTGATGTTGAGTGAAGATTCCCCTTATGATTCGAAATTGTCAGTCAGCATATCCTCATCCTGCTCTGGACCTGGCGTATATTCCTTTGATTCGTTTTGCTTTGTTTCAGAGAAAAGTTTCCTGCTAACTGGAGGTTTTCCCCCAGGTTGATTATTTGGTGCAGGTTTGTTGGTACTCGATTCCTCTTTGTCCTTGCTCGAAGCCACTCCTTTGTCTAACATAGCTTCTCTCTCAGCTTTTCGAACTCTTTGTTGCCTGCGCCATTGTGACCTTGACATAGGGTTCTTTCCCTTGTAATTTTCCAACCTTACTTCTTCCCTTTTCGCCATATTGAACTGTCTTCTGTACGTCATGGCATGGCGTGTATTTCGTTCATTATTCCTCCACTTGTCTCTCCCCTTGTCAGCTCTAACTTGTAGCCACTTGTCCGTTGGTGCATCAGCAGGAACTTTGAATGTTATCCTTCGAGCGCCTCTAGGATAAGGGCTGTCAGGCCTCCATTGGGTGTAGTTGTTCTCGAAATGTTGGCCCATTTGACCGGTTTCTCTATGGTTCCAACATGGGGTGAAAGGGACTGTTTCGAAGGTTTCAGCCACTTTATGATCATATACTGCAGAACATCTTGGACACACTAAGCATTTGGTTGCCCCCTTGTGACAACGAACTAAGAACCCCAAAAGACTTTCTCCAGCCTTAGGGTAGCATCTGAACAGCTGGTTATTCTGGCGCCAGTTGACGCCTGTTCGTGCCCTTTGTCTTTTCTCAAAGTCTGCAGCAACTCTATGATTACAAATGATGCTGCATCTGGGACATAACATCATTACAGCATTCTCTTTGTGGCATAACATAAGGTAGTCCTTGAGACTAGCATCCCTAGCATAACTATCCTCCACCTTGTACTTTTCTTTCTCTAAGTACCTTTCCATTTCCTTCATTTCGGAACAGGGTTGCTCCATATTTACCATGTTAACATCTACATCTTCTCCTTTGATATCAGTATCTCCCCATCCTGTAGGTTTGATGTCTTCAATTGGGATCTTTGCGCTTTCTGGGGCGAAATACCTCACCATGTAATCGAACTTTCCGCTGGGCTCCCCCAAGGTATCCTGTATTCCTTTCTGAGGAAGAACTGGCAGTGTGATCTGTACTTTCTCCAACCTTTGCCTCAGGATTTCAGTAGCCTGTGTCAAGTTTTTCTTTTGGTTCTCCTGGCCTTCAGTAGCCTGGATTTCTTTCGAAGCAACCAAAGGAACTGCTTCGATCAAAGCTCATGGTTCCTTATGGAAACCCTCAGTAGCTCCCTTTTTGATTTCAACTAACACGTAGTTTTCATCTTCAGTGTTTTCCTCTTCTGATGGAGTGTCACCTACATTTGCTCCAACCATATGTATCTCTCCAATGTATGCAGGTTCAGAGTAATTGGTGTCAGCAACATCTAAAGGGTTATCATCCACTTTCATATTTGGCTTGTCAGCGAACCTTAATCTACCATCCTTGATTGCATTTTGAATCAGATCCCTGAAAAGAAAACATTGTGAGGTTTTGTGGCCTAAGAAACTGTGATACTTACAAAACCCTCTTTTCTTTCTTTGATCTAAAGGTGGTAATTTGACATTCGATGGCACTATTAGTTGGCCATCTTTGACAAGCAGATCAAAAATTTCATCACATTTTGTTACGTCGAAGGTATACACCTTCTTTGGGAACTTGTCACTTTTCTCATTTTCAATAATGTCTTTCCCTTTTGTGGGAACTAGCAATTTACAAGAGTAAGGTGGAGCCTGTTTCAATTCAGCGAGATCAATTTCGACCTCTTCGAATTCAGGGTAATCTTCTGCTTCTTCAGTTTCGACATAGGAAACCCTTTCTTTATTGTTATTTTTAAAAACCCTGGCTTTCTCGGCCTTTAGTCTTTCGACTTGTCGAACCCTATCCGCTAATTGGGCCATATCCCTCAAGTATTGTGTATCTAATTTCTTTCGAATGGAGTAGTCTAGGCCACCAGCAGCCATTTCGACTAACTCATGTTCAGGAACTACTGTGAAAAATCTAGACTTCAAGAGTCTGAACCTATTCAGATAATCATCTATGGGCTCAGTAAACTTCCTCTTGACATTGGCTAGTTCTTTCAGACTTATTTTAGATTGTCCCATGTAGAATTGTTCATGAAATAATCTCTCCAAAAGGGTCCAAGTATCTATGGATCCAGGAGGCAATGTGGTGAACCATGTGAAAGCGTTCTTAGTTAGGGAACTTGGGAAATATTTAATCCTAAGGTTCTCATTGTTTGCTATGTCTCCTGCTTCGGTCAGATACCTGGCTATGTGTTCGACTGTTGACTCATTGGTGTCTCCAGCGAACTTTGTAAATTTAGGGACCTTATATCCCCTTGGTAAATCAGTGTGCATCACATAATCTACTATGGGAGAGGAATAGTTTGGCCTTCTAATTCCTGTATTGAGACCGTTTTGAGCCATAATCCTTTCTATCATGGTGGTTAAATTATTTTCTGCCAAGATGTTGTCATTTCTAATCCTGTGAACGACTTCATCAGCATCTTGGTGTCGACCCACCATGACAACTCCTCTAGGTTGTTCTTCTCGAAACTCTGGGACTTCTAACCTTTCGACCCTTTCCCCTGGTTCTATATCTCCCCTTTGTGGTTCCTCTCGAATCACTGGGGCTTCTTGTCTTTGTGCCCTTGCCCCCAAGTTAACCCCCTCTCTGGCTGGTCTATAGGGTGGGTCCTCAGCAATTTGTTCTATGATGGGTATGTTTGCTCGAACCAACGCCTGATTCTGCCTACGCCTTTCTGGCGGAGCGAAAAAATCTGTTATTCGACTCATGTTGTCCGCGTTTTCTCTGTTGGTTACAGTTGCATTTTATACTATTGGGGCAAAGATTTCTTGCATAGTTCGTGCTAACACTCCTATCATATTATGGTGACTATCATCCATTAATTGTCTAAAAGCCATCTGATTTTCTGTGGTTAAGATAGGCAGTGTATTATGACCTACTGAACCTTGGGTATTTGTCACAAATTGGTTGGCCCCAGATCCAGACCCAAATTGTGGTGACGAATTTGATGTGGAATTGTGCAAACCCGCCATAAAAGATGTTGACATCCCATAAGAGGGATTTCTGAGTCTATTGCCATCGAAACTGGGTGGTCTAATTGGTGGTGGGGTGGCAAAATGGGCTTGTGTCCCTGATGGTGGGACAAATCCCGCAAGATAACCAGTGGTCTCTGTATTTCCTAGGGTCTAACTGTTGGTTGTCGTGCCACTTGCTCCATTTGTGGCCACACTACTGGTAGAAGATGCAACAGACTGTGCGTTCGTAGGGATCGCGTTAGACGTCCCAGTCAAAACAGACGTATTGGTACCTGTTCCATGTGGGATATTTTGTTCCCCTTGTTGATTGTTTGGATTAGACATCCTACTACTACGTTTTCTTCTGGGTAAGGGTTGGTTACTATTGGTTGTTTTACCACTTCTGAGGTTCATATAACAACGAAATTGATACTCAGAAAAGAACTTACACAGCGAAATCGTATCCTAAAATCTTTACTTTCGACTTTCTTAACAACAGGTCCCACTAGGTGTGCCAATTTGTTCACAGTGATTTCTGGTGAACAACCGCTAGTCTTCCAAACTATCGAATAAACTTAATTACTGTTATTCAATTTCTCTGGTAACTTGCAGGATCGACTAGATTGATCCTATGGAACATAGTTGTTTGGTTAAGTCTAATTGTAAAACTGGTATTCCTATTTAGGACTTCTAATTAAAGTGTTTCAAAGATATCCAATCCACTTCGATTACTATACTGAATGATTCGAAGGACAATTTCTATATGATATCAGGAATGTTCTTTAGAAAAGTAAAAATACTTAAGATTGGGCAAATGGCAGGATTAAGTAAGTGAATGTAAAAGTTACTGAATGTTTAGAGGATTCGAACATAAGAAAAGTGTTTAAATGCAGAAAGAAAGAAATGACTTCGAATGTAAAGGCTTTAATGTAAAGGCATAAACGTAAAATTGTTTGAAGCACAAATGAAATGGAAGTGAAAGACAAAACTGGAAAATGTAAAGAGTTTTCATTGAATTGTAAATGTTGGTGTTATCATACGTACATCTTTCGAGCATTCGTTTCCCTATCCATGCGGTATTTTGAATGTTTACTGAATTTGTACAACAGATATGACACCTTGAAATCCTAACACTAAGACCTCTATTTATACTACTTCGACCATAACGGTCTTGTTATCAGAATCTGCCACGTTCGAAGCATGCAAAACATTACTTCCCTCTAGCCTCCACGCGTCCTCGAACGTTCCAATGCTTATGTATTTTGAATTTCCAATATCCCGCTCACGTTTGAATTTCAAGCGCCTTGGTACCTTCATTTCGAATTCGTTTCGAAAACAACCCTCACAAATATAGTCTCATCATTATTTCGAACAAGGCTTTAGACTTACACTCCACAACTATCATTCGAAACCTTGAACTTTAATATTTCCATTCGAAACAAACAGTCTCTTCCATTCCAAATCATCAAACTTACTTTATTCAAACAAAGTCCAATCGTCTTATTTCGAATTATAATATCAAAATCTTCAGCCAACACAAAGACGGCACCTCAGACTGCCCATGATATATTTCAAATTGAGTTATATATATATATATATATATATATATATATATATATATATATATATATATATATATATATATATATATATATATATATGGAAAACTCATTTTTACCCTTGTTTAGATTTTTGACAAATCTCAAATGTAAGGGCGAATTGTGTCTAAGCTAACCAAATCTTGACCAAATGTCAGGTTTGGTTAAAACTAAAATACTGTTATTCAAAATTTCATTGAAACCATTATTATAGAATATATTTTGGTAAGTACTAGTTCTATTGAAATGGCACATTTGAAAAAATTGAATGGATGTTCGACAACTGTAGACAATGCGGGACTTTTTGAAAAAGTAATTTGCTTCCCAATGCATTGTCATGACAAACCTTTGAGAAAGAATCTATCACTATTTTATGTATTCATCTCACTCTTCACTTCTCATCTCATCTTCATCTCTCTCTTATATTTCAACTCATCTTCCTCAAACAAAGACGGTTTAAACATCAACCTACTGCGGCACAAATGCATAACAACATGCTTGAGGTTTGTTAAAATTGTATCATCGTATAAAACATAACACATTATTGGTACCTGTTATGTATTTAGCTTCTAAATCATATATGAAATGTTGTTAATTAGGCTGGGATAAGTGACTCTCTAGAATTTCCCTTGGCACTTGATGCGTTGGTGGGTGTGACCATGATTTTTAAGGTCAAATGGCAACCTGATTGGAAAAATGCATTTGTTGTCGCGATCTATGAAGATGAAACTAAAAAAAGACCTTAAAACGTTCTTTTGGCGAATACTTGGTAATTTTCTTCCACTTTCTCCTTTTTATTAATATGCCACAATTATCCTGTATAGGATACTTATTCTGTTAATTGTCTCTATAGCAGATGATTTGTATTTAAATAATATAATCTATGCATTATTCATTTAGTTTCACTTATTGTGCTAGCATCTTCATTTATATATTAAATTTAATCAATACAATTGCCAATATTCTTGGAGGGACAACTTTATCAAACCGCCAAATTTTGAAGTCTTCAATTTTGGTTTACAAATTTCAAATGCCTACCGCTACATCACGTATTTCAGAGTGCATCATCTTAAATATTTAGAACATCAGTTGATGCCTTCAATAGCTTTTCTTTATGTTTTACAGTCTTCTTATGCTTCTAATATTAACGTGTTCTCCTTTTAAGTTACAATACTTTTTTTCAAATTTACGTTATGAAGCAAAAATCAAATTACAATATTGCTTCCTATCATATTGAAATACAAAAGAATAACAAACTTAATGTTATAATATACTGGTATAGGAACACTTTCTTTAATTTTTTTAAATTTACTAATATGTCATTTTGTATATAATTCTCAGCCTACTCAGATATTGGTAACCCTTTATGGGAATGTCAACATTGTCACGCGTGTATGTGGTATGGTGAGCGTAAAGGAAAATCAAAACATATAATTGTTCCTAAATTTCAACTTTGCTGCAAAGGAGGGAAGATTGTACTTCCACTGCTTCAAACGCCACCACTTTTACTAAACAAACTTCTGTTTGATCACAATCTACCTTAATAAAAAAATTACAATAACAACATTCGCACATACAACACCATGTTTCCATTTAATTTGACACATCACACATTAATGGTCGTGGTACTCCTACATTGTGGTTACATGATAAAAAATGCCATAGAATTAGTAGTCTGTTGCCAGAGCAAGGATAACCTCTGAAGTACACACAGTTGTATATATAGGACACGGACAACGAAGTTGACAACATAATTGAGTGTTTCAGGTAATTCCTTTTTCCTTAACATAAATTGTACATACTCAAATAATAGTTTTGTTCCCTAATCTACTTCCATGTATCAGAGACAATAAACAAATTGATAAAAAAATAGTGAGCAACTTGAAGCAAATGTTAGACGACTACAACCCTCATGCTAAAGCTTTCAGAATGGCAAGGGATGTGTTGAAACATAATACATACCAAGATTTAAAGTTGAGACTTATTTATGAAAGATTGACAGATGGTCGTGTCTATAATTGACCTACTATTTCAGAAGTTGCTGGTCTAATTGTTGGGGACATTGATACCGCATCAAAAAGAGACATCATTCTTCAACATCGGTCTAGTGAATTATAGAGAATTGATGAATTTAATCCAAGTTACCTTGCCTATCAATATGTTTGATTTTCCCTTATAGAGAAGACAAATACAGAACTGATAAGTATCAGGATGACCTGGTTGTTACAAAGAGAAACCATCAAACTATCAAAGATTGGTTATGTTTTTTATTGCAAGAATGGACAAATGAGACAAAAACAATGCTTCATTCGAAAAGACTCTTTCAACAGATATTAGTGGATGGCTACACAGTGATGGAAACGGAGCATCGTAATTAGTTGCGATATGATCAATCCAAATTAAGAGTAGGCAAATACCATAAACTAAATGACCAATGTGAAAGTTCACAAAACAACCAGAGGACTAAAACTGCTAAAAGAGTTGTATTGCCTTCTTTATTTGTGGATGGAAAGAGATATATGGATCAACTTTATTTTTATGGTATGGCTATTTCAAGCGCAATATGATTTACTGATTTATTTATTACATTTACTTGCAATCCAAATTGGTCTGGGATTACACGACTTTTGTCAAAGAAGAATTTAAAGCCTCATGATCGCCCTGATATCATTTCTAAGGTATTCAAAATCAAATTTGACGAACTCATGACAGATTTAACAAAAAAATGTACTTGGGAAGTCATGGCATGTGAGTTTTATACTTCTTTACCAACTTTAGTTAACCGTATGTTTGTTTTTCAAATTTTTATTACATTTAACGTTTTTATGACTTTTTTCTTTACATGTCACAAACATTTATACCATTGAATTCCAAAAGTGAGGCTTGTCGCATGCACACATTCTCATATTCTTACATCCACAGAGTAAATATCCATCACCACGTGACATAAACAACATCATATCCTCAAAAAATTCTGACCATACTCTTCATCCGAGGTTGTATGAATTAGTCAAAGCACACATGATGCACGATCCATGTGGTCTTTCCAGGTTGTCTTCACCATGTATGAAGAACATAAGATGCTCTAAGCTTTTTCCTAAGAATTTTAACGAAGAGACAATTGTAGATAAGGATGGTTCCCCACTATACAAGAGGAGTTGTAAGAGTAACATCATTATTAAAAATGGTGTTTCCTTGGACAACAGGTTTGTTGTACCTTATAACACAAGGTTACTTCTAAAGTTTCAAGCTCACATCAATATGGAATGGTGTAACCAAAGTACTTCAATCAAGTACCTATTCAAGTATATACACAAAGGATATGACAAGATCACCATTTTCGTGGTTCCTTTAAAACAATCAAATTCTACACACCAACGACCTATTGATGAAATTATGGAATACCTGGACTGTAGGTATGTGTCACCGAGTGAGGCGTCTTGGAGGATTTTCCATACAAAATTCATGGACGAAAACCAGTTGTAGAATGAATATTTTACCATTTAGTTAGTGAGAAGGAAGTTTTCTACACTGATTTTGATAGAATGGAGAATGTCATTAAAAAAGCTAGTGTCACAGAGTCTATGTTCACATCTTAGTTGGTTGCAAACGGACATTATCAAGAGGCTCAAAACTTGACATATGGCCAATTTGTTACCAAATTTGTCTATGAAAAGAAGAAGAGAGCGTGGAAGCCTAGGGAAAAAGGCTTTACCATTGGAAGAATTATTTGGGTTCCACCGACTATGGGAGAACTATATTATCTAAGAATGATGCTCATGGTTGCCAAAGGGACAAAAAGTTACGAAGGCATTCATAAAGTCGGGGGCATAAAACATTACTCCTACAGGGATGCATGCTTTGCCATGGGTTTCCTTGAAGACAATAGAGAATATGTGAGATATTGGATTAAACTCTATTGGGTCGAAGAGTAGCTTCTGGTACAACCGGATTTATGCAGGCCTTCGAAGTATGTTCATATGCTGGTGTTGAAGACCCACATATTATAGTCGAAGTGTGTTTTAGTATGTGGGTGTCGAAATATTAGGGTTGTTATTATTTCAAATTGGACCTGTTTGTTATGTCCAATTGTTTAAGTTATCTTGTACCCTAAGTTAGCTTGTAATGGGTATTTGTGAAAAATCCTATTAGTTTAGTATGTTAGGTTTATTATAAATAGCATACTAGTCTCTTAACATTCCATACTGCAAATCCTAATTTAGGGTGAGAGGGTTATTTGTTATTCTTGTAACACTTGTAATCTTGATTTAAGAGAAAGTAAAGAATAGCAGTTATAAAAAATCCTTGTTGTTAATCTTGTTTATCATCTTTTCCACCCTTGAAGGTTTCCCTCTAATAAGGAAACCTGTTATATTTTGTTTCTAGGGCATCCTTTTTCACAATAAATTGGTGCAATGAGCATGGAGAAGATGTCTTCAACAAAGTATGAGATTGAAAAGTTCACCAGAGTCAATGAATTCGGTCTGTGGCGCTTAAAGATGAAAGCCCCATTGGCTCAGGAGGGTTGTTTGGAAGCATTGAAGGGAGCAGCGGCTATGGACGATGCGTTAACGGAAAAAGAAAAGATCGCCATGATAGAGAAATCCCACAGTGTAATCTTTTTCAGCCTTGGTGTGATACGGTGGGAGAACTGACTTGAGGTTTTGCGTTTGTGTTTGCAAATGTTTCGGTTTAGCAAGAGTCGCCACCGACTTTTTATTTTATCCAAAGGAAAGGTCAAAAAGCACAGGAAAGACCTTTGAGATGTTTTCTTGGGTTCGGGGAGTAGATTATGAAAAGGGAACGTGCAAGCACCCTTTTCAACCATGGTTATCCATGGGCTCTTAGTTACTTGTTTAGATCACTTGCTTTTGCTTTTCAATTGTTTGAAATGGTGCTTTGCGTGGGGTTTTGAAAATGTTTTGAAAAGAGGCCATCGTTGTGGCAACCTTTGTAATGATTCTTGTTTGAATGTATACAAAGGTGTTTCAATGTTTTGAAAGTTTGATTTGGGAAATGTTTTGAAATTTGTGTTGTGAGGTGTGTTTGAAAATAGCAAGGATGTTTTGCAAGTTTTGTTCAAGTAACTAAGAGTTGTCTACCCTATTTTACTCAAAGATCTTTCCTATATGTTTTTAACCCTTTTGACAGTGTTGTTTTACCATTGCATTTGGTAAACAACCTTGTATTAGGATGTTAAACGGGACAGGCGCGGGTCATCGTATAGACAATGATAGCAATATTGCCAAGTATCTTTAGCAATTTTGAGGGACTAGATCATTTTTATATAGGCAACCAAGATAGCGTCATCGAGGGACTATGATCCTTTATTTTGTTTTTGTTTTGCCAAAGATACTCAACATGCATAACATGGCCAATTTTAAGGCAACAAGTGGATGAAACCCTAGGGGTGCAAGTGTGCATCGTGTTATCATTTTCATGCATTTTTGTCTTTGTATTAGTCAAGCTATTTGTTTGATTTTGGATTTTTTGCATACAAACCTTACACTCTAATCATGGCATAATTGGAAGCATAAATGCATAAAAGTAAATCTACCACTATCACAACATGATTATGGGGAGGGGGATACAATTTTTGAATGGGGATTATTTGGCAAGAAATTAAAACCCTAATTTTGCTATTACATCCAAATTGAATCAATGATATAATATAAATAAATGGACAAATATTTAAATGATCAATTAAATAAATATGCAAAAATAATATGAATATGCAAAATAATGTTTTGTTTATTTTTTATGTATGTAAAAAAATATTTAGTGTATATAAAAAGAAATAAAAGATTATATTTTTTTATTAAGGGTAAAACCCTAATTTTCTTTTTAAGAAAGTAAATATATTAACTATATTATTTATGTACAATAAAAATAAAAATATATTCAAGTGTAAAAATATATTATAAAAAAAAGTATTATTTTTAATAAGGGTGAAAATCCTAGTTTTTTGTTTTAAGATAATATATATTATATTAATTATTTTATATACAAAAAATAAAATATAAATATACACAAATATTTAGATAAATAGTAGTATATGAGAAAAAATATTATTTTATAGGTATAAATGATAAATAAATAAAATATATAATATTTCTATAAATGTTTATAAGTTTTTTATTAAATAAATAAAAGTATATACTACTTAATAATTAGTTTCATGTCTAAAAATAATAATAAAAATAAAATGTGAAAATTTATGAAAATATTTTTGGGTATTTTTTATGTTTGGAAAATATGAAATAAAATCATAAATGAGAAATAAATACAAAAATATAAAATGTAAAGAAATTGGGCCAGGGGGGTGTATTCAGTAAAAGGGGGGTGTCAATAGTGAGCCAGGACCAAGCCCAGCCCAACAGACTTCATCTTCAACCTCTGTCCCAAAATTGCGCGCGCCTGGTTACAAACACGAACAACCTGCATACGTGCTCTAATGCAAAAACCCATAACATCAAAGTTGTAGCATTTTTCAAGACGAATCCAACCATGTAAAGAACTTATTCTAACTCTCAAAGACCAGAGAGAATTTCTCTGGCCCTAAATCCTAACCTAATTTTTTCAGGAAGTTCATGGATCAAATTCTCTTAGCATGCTTAACTAAAATGAAAACTGAGCATATGTACAGCTTCATAGCTATGAATACTACATTTTTTATTCACAAACTTAAGCCGAATTATTCCTAAATAGAGAGATAGGAAGTTGACAAAAACCTGTTTCAGTTGACTTCGTGTATGGCAATGTGGAGCTTTTCAGTGAGGCCTGAGATGTTTGGGAGCTTGCTTGAACTTCCTCTGACCTTCCTCAATGCCTAGCTTGCCTTGAATGTGCTTGAACAAGCCTGTAGAACTCAACCTGTAGAACTCAACCTGCACAAGCTGAAATCAAAAATGGCAAACCTTGTAAATGGAGTTACAGTCAGTGTTTAAGGGTTGGGATAGCTTGGATGGGTTATGTTGAAGGTGTTTGAACCAGTTTGAGGCAAAACACACGAGAGATTTGTGCTATGGAAATCAAACTGCAGGGAGTGCCCTGTTTATCCAAATGAAGATGATTTTGTGCTATGGGAGGTTTGAGGGCTCAAAGGCTCTTGTTTCTGCCTCAAGTGGATGTGAGAAACTTGTCTCAAGTGCTTGCAAAGGTTGGTTTTCTCAGATGTGTAAGTTGTGTGAATTTTGACATGTTTCTTGTATATGAAGCAAAAAATGAGAAGTGATGTAAGACCAGCCTGTACAGGCTATCTATCAACTTGCACACTATATCCTTGACCCCTCAAGTTGGTGGATTTGATTTTCTGCACAAGATATGGCTCAATGCTCAAGGATGTAGTTTTGACATAAAGCAAGATTTAAGCAAAAATGGTAATGTTGCTTTTTCTATTTAAGGATTAATCTTGTGTGCAATCCTCTAATGGCCAAAACAAAGCCTTAGACCAATGGATTTGCATTTAATTATTGAGTATGGAATGGTTTTGAGACCTGTAATCAAGTACAAAGCAAGTTGATTAGAGTTTGCAACTTGTATCACTATGAACGTGCCATGGATAAAAAGTGAGTTTTTGCCAACTTCAATCCTTCGATTCTCCCTAACCACAAATGAGTTTGGAGAGTTCTTGGACATTTTGGAAAGCTTGCAACATGCAATACAATCCATATTTGAAATTCAATTTGATATTCCAAGTGGAACTATGTGAAAAATGGTCATGAAGATGGGTCAAAATCCTGCCTAAACTAGGGCAAAATTTCACTAAGTTAAAAGTTTCATGGACCCTTGTTCCAAAAATCATAACTTGAGATCCAATATTCTTTTGGGAAAACTTTGTGAATCAGAGTTGTATACTTTGTGGAGGACTACAACTTTCATGTTGGAAGTTTTATTTGAATCCAATTGCATCATGGTGAAAATTTTGGGCAAAGTTGGGAAAAATTAAGAAAATTTCATAACTTAGAAAAATTCTAAGTTATGAAATTTTTCAAACTTAAACCCTAATTTGCAAAATTGGGTTTCTTGATGAACAAGTTTCATGTTTTGACACATCTTGATGAAAAATGACCCTTGGCACTTGATTTTGACCAAAAAGTCAAAGTTTAACTTTTCAGTGTACAGTCAAATTTTGATCAGTTGACTGAAAAATTCATCTGTCAATCCAATGTAATTGAGATCTTTTGAACCTTGTGAATAGGTCAAGATGATGCCATTGAGTTTTTGAATTCATTTTTGAGCCCAATTTGCCATTGGCTAGGTTAAAATTCAGAAATTGCCCTTATACAGTCAAAACCCTAAAAATGATCATTTTGCCCTTTTGGTGATCTGATCAAGTTTCTTGAGGAGTTGTGGTCCAAACTTGATCAAACGGTTCATGTGAGCTTATAATGTTGATGTGGGTAAAAAATTATGAGGTTTGACTGTAAATTGGCCACAGTTGACTTTTTCCCAATATAGTTGATTTCTAGGTCAACTGTCCAATTGACTGGGTAAAAATTTGATTCAAGGCTTGAAACTTGGCATGGACAATCTTATAAGTCCAACATGAAGTATGAAAGTAACTTTGAGCATTGGAAGTCCAAAAATCCCTGTGCAAACTCAAACCCTAATTTCAGGTCATCAGTGCAAGGAGATGTCTTGAGCAGAGCAAACCCTAATCCTGTCTGGAGTTCAAAGAGTCTTGTGAGGGGAAATCTTTGGTAAAATGAGAGGGAAAATTTTGGGGTACAACATCTTCCCCTGATCAATCTTCTTGAACCTGAAGAGTTAGATTGGCGAGTTTGCCTTTCGTGACTCGAAGGTAAAAGATGATTGGACACTAGAGTGTCTATAAATTTGCACTCGTCAAAATGTACCTGAGGGAATGAGCTTAAAGATGCCATTTGGAGATGGTAGAATCTTGCTGGAGATGGGCTTAAAGATGCCATCCAAGACTTGTTTGTTGAAAAAATTAGGAGAATGAATATCAGAATGGTATTCGTATCTGGAACGTATCTGAGTTGTATCTGGAGATTGGATCTGTATGAGCAAGGGAATGGCGTCCGTGTCTGGAGCGTATCCCAGCTGTAACTGTATTTGATTATTGAATGAATATCAGAATGACTACCGTGTCTAGAGTGTATCTGTATTGTATCCGAAATCTGAAATTTGAATAAGCGACAGAAAGACATCCGTGTCTGGAGTATCTCTGGGCTGGGGGATAGGATTAAATGAGTGACAGAATGGCTACCGTGTCTGGAGCGTATCTGGACTGTATCTGAAGTTGAGATACATATGAGTAGCAGAATGACTTCCGTGTCTGGAGTGTTTATGAACCTGAAGTTGATAATTAAATCTGAATGAGAAATAGAATGGCTTCCGTGTTTAGAGCGTATCTAGTCTGTATCTGATTGCTGAAGTCTGAATGAGTAGTAGAATGATTGTCGTATCTGGGGTGTATCCGTATTGTATCTGAATTAAGAGACCTGAATGAGTAGCAGAATGACTTCCATATCTTGGAGTGTATCTGTACTGTATTCTGATTTGAAATTTTGGATGAGTAATAGAATGACCGTCGTGTCTGGGGTGTATCCATACTGTATCTGAAATAAGAGACTTGAATGAGTAGCAGAATGACTTCCATGTCTTGGAGTGTATCCGTACTGTATTTGAGATCTTTGAATATTTGTTAGAGGTAGCTTTTAATCTTATCCTGAAAAAGGTAAAATGTTAGCTAAAACACACAAAGTTATGTTGCATGACATGTATGATGCAATAAAATGTGCTTTATAAATGTTTATGATATATGATGTAATGGATGCGTATGTAAGCCGATTAGCTGTCTTGCTGAGGAAAATAAATCCTTGATAGCTGGAGATAATGAAATCTTTGACTGTTGCCGGGGAAACTAAACCCTTGACCGCTGTTGAAGATTCGAAATCTTTGATTGCTGAGAATGAGAAATCTCTGGACCACTATTGGGGATAGAAAATCCTTGGCAACTTGTGGGATTAACAAGAGCTTTGACAACTTCTGCGTGGATTGAAAATCCTTCATGACTTTCCTGGGGAATAAGGAAAACTCTGACGGCCTCTACTGGGGAATCAAAACCTGGGAGACTTCAACTGGAGAAATGAGATTGAGAATCTTCGATCTGCTGGGAAATAACTCTGTGGGAAGAATGTTGATTCTGCTGAAGAGTTCTCAAGGGCTTGGGTTGCATACCAATTTACTGGGGAATTTGGAGGAAGTTGGATAGTACTCCACCAGAGTTGAAGTTTTGGACTTCGTCGGGGAAGAAAGCTTCATCTTCGTCGAGGGTTTACAGTTCAAAGTTTTCTGGCTCCGCTGGGGATTGGGAGTTTTGGAAACTTAGTTCTGATGAGGATTTAGAAACTTAACTTCGCTGGGGATATGTATTTCAAAACTTCAACTCTGTTGAGGATCTGGATGATGTACCGTAGGGGATTTCCTCTGGGATAGCCTAAAGACATTCTCTTATACTTTCCACCTATCAGTAATTATCCTTTCTCATTTCGTTTTATTTGTAAGCAGTGATTATATTCAAAAGCATATGCTCATTTAATAAATCATTGGATGTTTTCAAATAAAACACAAGTGTAAAAAAGAAAGAAAAAGGCAAACAAATTTCTGCACTTTGAAGTATCTTTATATTAACTTTGTGTAAGTATTTTGTACAAAGGAGACAGACATCCTAGTAAGAGAATGTTGTCGTAAAAAATGAGAAAAAATTTATACAAAGAAAGATGGCTATGTGTAACAATTCCATGGGGTTCCCATTCTGCTATAGCCTTCGTAACTCGGAGTATCTTGTCCATTTGTTGCTTCGTCCGCAGATGATTGGATTGATCGGAAGTCTGGAGCTTGTCCGTGAAGAGATTGTCCTTAAAGTGATCCGATGAGACATAATCATACGCTTTAATTCCCTAACTTTTGCCTGGACCGCCCTTTCGGGTTTTCGATCCACCGGGAAACCCTTTTTTCCCCAAGTCACCCTTTCGAGTTTTCAACTTGTCGGGTGTACAGATTTTTTTTTATTTATCCCTAATTTTTGCCTGAACTGCCCTTTCGGGTTTTCGATTCACCGGGATGCCCATTTTTTCCCAAGTCGCCCTTTCGGGTTTTCAACTTGTCGGGTTGTTTATGTGTAGTATCTTTTGACTATGTCTGCGTTCGTAGGGTGTGGCAGGTCATCACCGTCCATGGTGGTCAGAATCATTACCCCACCAGAAAAGATGTTTTTGATCACAAATGGTCCTTTGTAAGTAGGGGTCCATTTTCCCCTGGGATCACTTTGCGGCAAGATGATTCGCTTGATTACAAGGTCCCCGACTTGATATACTTGTCTCTTGACTTTCTTGTTGAAGGCTTTGATCATACGTTTTTGATATGCCTGACCATGGCAAACAGCAGTAAGTCGCTTCTCGTCAATCAAGTTAAGTTGATCAAGCCGGATCTGAATCTAATTATCTTCAGTCAAACCAACATCCTTCATGATCCTCAAGGAAGGTATCTGAACTTCCATAGGCAAAACAGCTTCCATGCCATACACCAAAGAAAAAGGGGTTGCCCCAGTTGAAGTGCGTGTCGTGGTACGGTATCCGTGCAGAGCAAACGGTAACATATCATGCCAGTCCTTGTAGGTGACTGTCATCTTTTGAATGATCTTTTTGATATTTTTGTTCGCAGCTTCGACAACACTGTTCATCTTAGGCCGATAGGGAGATGAATTGTGATGTTGAATCTTGAACTGCTTGCACAGAGCGGTGATCATAGTATTTTTCAAATTCGTACCATTGTCAGTGATGATCCTGTCGGGGATACCATATCGGCATATGAGGTTCTGCTTGATGAAGCGGGCAACCATATTCTTTGTAACAGATGTGGAGGAAGCTGCTTCGACCCACTTTGTGAAATAATCAATGGCCACCAGGATGAAACAGTGTCCATTGGATGTTGTAGGCTTGATCTCTCCAATCATGTTGATTCCCCACATCGCGAATGGCCAAGGAGCTGTTAAGACATTGAGAGGGACTGGGGGAATATGTACCTTGTCAACATAGATTTGGCATTTGTGACAAGTACGGGAATATTGATGACAATCAGCTTCCATGATAGACCAGTAGTAGCCTGCCCGTAGAATCTTCTTAGCCATCGTATGACCATTTGAGTGGGTGCCAAAGGTGCCATTATGTAATTCAGCCATGATCTGCTCAGCTTCAACCTTGTCCACACAACGGAGTAGGACACAATCAAGATTGCGCTTGTATAGGATGCCATTGCTCAGAAATAACTTGGCAGCAAACCTCCTTAAGAACTTTTTGTCGTTGACTGAAGCTCCTTCAGGGTACTCTTGTGCTTCGAGATACCTTTTGACGTCGTGAAACCAAGGTCGGTCCACCACTTCTTCGGTATTAATCTCGTGACAATGTGCAGGTTCGTCCATTCGTTCAATGGTGATTTGAGGTGCCTCATTATCCCTATTAAGTTTAAACATGGATGACATTGTAGCTAACGCATCCGCCAACTGATTCTCTTCTCGCGGGAAGTGCTCGAAGGTGATCTGCTCGAAATGTGGTAACAATGTCAAGACATGTTCTTTGTAAGGGACGAGGTTAGGGTGCTTAGTATCCTACTCTCCTTTGATTTGACTGATAACCAAAGTTGAGTCCCCGAATACAACCAAAGATTTGATTCCTAAGTCAATAGCAGCCTTGAGACCAAAGATACAAGCTTCATACTCGGCCATGTTGTTGGTGCAGCTGAAGCAGAGTCTAGCAGTGAAAGGTGTATGGCAATCTTCTGGAGAGATAAGTACCGTGCCGATACCGTTGCCAAGTGCATTTGAAGCACTGTCAAAGTACAGGGTCCATCGGGATCCTTGTTCAGGTCCGTCATACGGTCCGTTACCTTTAATGTTGTCCAATGTCATAATATCCTCGTCAGGGAAGTCGAACCTCATAGATTGGTAATCTTCGACGGCTTGATGAGCTAGATGGACAGCTAGTACACTCCCCTTTATAGCTTTTTGGGTTGTGTACTGGATATCATACTCAGTCAGGATCATCTTCCATCTAGCGATTCTTCCGGATAAAGTAGGCTTCTCGAAGATGTACTTGATCGGATCCATTTTGGAAATCAGCAAAGTGGTATGTGTCAACATATACTGCCTTAGCCGGCGAGTAGCCCATACCAAAGGGCAGCAAGTTTTCTCGAGCAGTGAGTAGAAATTCTAATAGTCGGTAAACTTTTTGCTAAGGTAATAAATGGCATGCTCTTTTCGGCCAGACTCGTCATGTTGGCCCAGTACGCACCCCATTGAATTATCTAAGACAGTCAGATACATGATTAACAGCCTTCCTTCAACGGGTGGCATCAAGATAGGAGGTTCCAGCAAATACTCCTTGATTTTATCGAAAGTGACTTGACAGTCATCGTTCCATTCAACCACCTGATCTTTCTTCAAGAGCTTGAAGATTGGTTCACAGGTAGATGTTAGGTGAGAGATGAACCTTGTGATGTAGTTTAGGCGTCCCAAGAAACCTCTTACCTCCTTCTCAGTGCGAGGGGCAGACATTTCTTGTATAGCTTTGACTTTAGAAGGATCAACCTCGATGCCTTTGTTACTGACGATGAATCCCAAAAGTTTACTGGACCTGACTCCGAAAGTGCACTTGCTAGGGTTCAGTATGAGCTTGTATTCTTTTAACCTGACAAACAGCTTTTGTAGATGGTCGAGGTGTTCTTCTTCTGTCTGTGAACGGGCTATCATGTCGTCTACGTAGACTTCAATCTCATGATGTATCATGTCATGAAACAAAGCTACCATGGCTCGTTGATAGGTTGCCCCAGCATTCTTCAGTCCAAATGGCATCACTTTATAGCAGAAGGTACCCCACTGCGTAACAAAAGTAGTCTTCTCCATGTCTTCGGGGGCCATTTTGATCTGGTTGTACCCTGAAAATCCGTCCATGAAAGAGAATACCTTGTGTTGAGCTGTGTTGTCAACCAAGACGTCAATGTGTGGTAGTGGAAAATCATCTTTAGAGCTAGACCTATTTAAGTCTCAGTAGTCCACACACATTCTGACTTTGCCATCCTTCTAAGGCACGGGTAAAATGTTAGCAACCCATTGTGGATAGGAAGTAACAGCCAGAAAGCCAGCATTGAACTGCTTCATCACTTCAGCTTTGATCTTTTCATGTCGGGTCTCATTCGGCGGACTTTCTGTTTGATTGGTGGACAGTCTTCTCTTGTAGGGAGACGGTGAACCATAATATCTGTATCCAGTCCTGGCATGTCTTCATAGGACCAGGCGAAGATCTCAACATACTCATTCAACAACTGAACTAAGCGCTCTTTGACACTTAGCTCCAGGTTGGCACCCACTTTAACCTCTTTTTTGTCTTCGGCAGTACCCAAATTGATAGTCTCTAACAACTCTTCATGGGGCAGAATAGCCCTTTCTTCTTGTTGCAAAAGTCTAGCCAACTCTCCAGGCACTTCACAGTCTTTATCACCTTCGTATTCGGCATGATTGACCAGATCTTCAGAGTCACTGAAGGCCATGGCAGAATTGTTACCCATGGAATCCGGAGTTGATGGGTACCTGCATTTTGTGAGTGTGGGTGTGTAAGGGATAGCCACCTTTAAACAAAATAAAATGTAAAAAGAAAGAAAATGAACACAAAAGTTTATATATGAAAACGTCCATGATTCATTAATAATGGCATATGAAAATGAAGAATCAAAACCCTTACAAATGGACCTATATGCCCCGGGTAAGGCATAAGGCGAAAAGAGTGTACGAATTGTTTAATAATTATTACAGACCAAACAGGAAATGTTCAAAAGATAAATTACTGATTGATGAAAGTAATGGGAATGAAGTCTTTCGTCTCCCAGTTGTTCAGTCCTCCTTCAATGGTTGGGAAGATCCAGTCTTCAAAATTGCTTCCTTCGTCATCATCCTCTAAAGCATGAACTCCGTGATGAATGATTTTCAATGGAGGTCCTCCAGCCCGGGAGCGACGCATAACTTTTTGACTAGCAGCAGTGAAACCTAAACCGAACTTATCTATCTTGAAAGGAAAATCTGGTAACTGACCCCACACTGTACTTCCTCCTTCCTCGATTACAGCCTTCGCATATTTAAGGGATGACATTCGGGACACAGGCTTGGTAATGATGAGCACGTCAGTCATTGTCTTGGCTACCGCAACTTCAAGAGAAACCTCTTTAAAGTGTTGGAAAGGTGTTTCTATGAATTCACCATCTAACTCCACGTAGCGGAAAGAGTTAAGGTGGCTTATCATATACTCCTCCTCACCATGAACTGTTATGATTTTACCCTGGACTGGGTACTTGAGCATCTGGTGTAGAGAAGAAGTGATTGCCCCAACGTTGTGGATCCATGGTCTTCCCAATAAACATGAATATGAAGGACGGATGTCCATCACATAAAATGTAGAGTTGAAAATTTCCGTTCCCACCTTAATTGGGATGTCCACTTCTCCGTGAACCATCCGCTTAGAACCGTCGAAGGCTCTAACAATGATATTACTGGGCTTTAAGGTCAAACCTTCACAGTCTAGTCTGTCCAATGCTTTCTTTGGTAGGACATTTAAAGATGAACCGGTATCAACCAGAACATGAGCAAGTGTGGTCCCTCTGCACTCTACCGAAACATGCAACGCATCATTATGCATTCTTGCCTTAGATGTTAGATCGACATCAGAAAAGCCAAGACCATTGTCGGCTGTAAGGCTAGCCACATACTCTTGAAACTGATCCGCAGAAGTTTCTTGAGGCACGTGCGTCGTCTTCAGGAATTTGATCAAGGCTTTGGCATGAGCTTCGGAGCAAAGTAATAGAGCCAGCATAGAGATTTTTGAAGGAGTTTGCCCCAGCTGCTCTACGACATCATAATCGCTCTTCTTAATTATCTTTAAAATCTCCTCCATTTCCTTTTGGGTGGTCTCGGGGATAACCAAAGTCTGAGCCCTCGTCCTGACGGGAACTTCTTCAATTCCTTTACCTTTATCAGCAATAACAGTGGAGGTTACCTCTTTAGGAGTAACAATTTCTTCAATCACCGGGCTTCGCACAGATATCTTGACTGGCACAGGAGCACTTGAGGGTCTGAAGATCGCCCTTGGAGGAGAAATCTCCGGAGAGAAGATTCTTCCGCTACGAGTGATCTTATTTGTCCCCGCAATATTCCCCACATTAGGAGTCTCTTTATTGGAACTTTCTTCGATCGATTCGATCTGCTTAACACTGTGGTAGAAGATCTCTCCTCCATAATTCCACGGTATTGTCTTGTTAGACTTATATGGGATAGGCCCTGACATAGTAATCTTCAGTGGTAAAAACTTTAGATCGGGTGTAATCTTAACAGGTCTTTTGCAGACCTTGGAAAGATTGTTGGTGATTATAGCAACATCATTGATTGGAGTAATCGGAGTAACATGAGTAATAGTAGCAACAGGAGTTTTCTGAAAGAGGATCTCTTGAGTATCCATCAGGCGTTGGATGCTTGACTTCAACAGCGGACAGTCGGATTGCAAGGTCGAACAGAGGTAACAATCTTTTTCACAGCCCGGGAAAATCCCGGCTTTCAACAGATTCATCTTGATCATTAGCAACAGAGTCATTAAGTCATCAACAACGGTAACATGAAGATGTTCTACAATAGCATGGACATTATGACCATGTTTTGGCATAGGAGCGGATATCACATTAGGTTTTTCGGGGACATCAAACTCCACCTCCTTGGCATCTATTAAATCTTGGATCTTGTTTTTAAGGGCCCAACAGTTGTTGGTGTCATGCCCCACACTGTCCGAATGATATGCACATTTTGCATTTGAATGATAATAGGGAGAAGAGGTATTTGGGTTTTTCGGTGCTTCTTTCAAGTTGGTAAGGTTTAACTTTAACAGATGAGGGAGGACCTGAGCCGGTGTCATATTGATCCGAGTGAATTGCCGTTGTGGCCTTTCCACCCTATTTTGGTTAGCTCTAGGTTAACTGCTTCAAGGTTGATCGGCTGAAGAGTTCTGGATCATCATAGCCCCCACCGCTGGTCGGAGCTCCATTCTTCCTTGATTTCTCTGTGTGTAAACAGCAGAGACTTCCTTCTTGGCTGGGAAGGTCTTCTTGACAGCAGTGGAAGCAGATGCATCCTTCTGAATTTTACCGCTCTTAATGCCAGCTTCGACCCTTTCACCTGTCAGAATTAATTCGATGAACCCTGCAGATGAGCTCCCGATCAAGTGATTAAAGAATGGACCTGACAGGGTCCCCAAAAACATATCAACCAACTCTCTGTCCGACAATGGTGGCTGCACCCTTCCAGCCAAATCCCTCCACTTCTGGGCATACTCCTTAAAGCCTTCATTAGAGACCATACCCATACTCTGTAGTTGAGTACGAGTAGGCGCTAAATCTGCGTTATATTGATATTGTCGATAGAAAGCAGCAGCCAAATCCTCCCAGTTATGTACATCAGATCTCTCCAGTTGATAGAACCAGTCCAATTGCGTACCCGACAAACTATCTTGAAAAAAGTGGACCCACAGATCCTTATCAGAAGAGTGAGGTTGGATATTTCTGACGTAGGACCGCAGATGCATCTTTGGACAGGACAAACCGTCGTATTTAGCAAATGTAGGTACTTTGAACTTGGGGGGAATGACGATCCCAGCAACCAACCCTAGTTCTTCGAAATCCAACCCAGGTAATCTTTGTACCTCTATGGCTGCCAACTTGTCTTCCATATTTTTATACTTATCGTCCGCCAGAGGGTACTGTTGTTCGGAGTAATCTTCATCCTTTTCTTCTTCTTCCTCTTCAGATTCAGATTCGGAAGGTACCACAACTCATTTTCCTTTACCAACCCCTTCATTAGACGTCGAGGGGAAATCTAGGACCCTTCTAGCCTGATTCTTAAACCTTCTTCCCAGAGTAGCTACACCCGCTCTTTTCTTTTTCTTCTTTTCCTTTTCCTTTTCTTTCTCTAACAGTGCTTTAAGGTCCTCTTGACCCTTTGCCAAGGTCATGAGGAGTTGTTGGAATTGCGAATTCTGTGCTTGCAGATCTTTGACCGTTTGCTCTATATCCATCTTGCTGAAATAAACAGCAGAGAGATAAGGAAACCTGGTGTGAAGACCTGTTTATGCATATGATGAATGATATGTATTCATGTAATGCATTCAAGGATTCAGAAATTCAAAGTTGTTGCAAACAAAAAGAACACACGTCATATTAATAAGAAGAAATTTGTTAGTACATAAATGCTCCATGGGCAAAATATTACAAAGTTCTTAATGTAAAAAGATGTTGCGTATCCTCTTTGGTGCGATGTAAGTGTTGAGATTCTGCTCTTCATGGAGTTGACGGGTAAGTTCCAAAACCTTCTTCTCACTGGCGTAGAAGCTGGCTTCAAAAGTATTCTGTTCTTCCTTGAGCTGTATCCAACTCTTTTGCAAATCTTCCAATGATGTTGGCATGTCAGGATATAGAAGGGTGTATGGAACCTCTCCTTCCATAACAGGCTCTTTGATCACGGGGAGAATGTGGGGGTAAGGCATCATAAGACTCTGGGCGCGGGTTCGTACCCACTTGAGGTAAGGCTCAAGGGGGATGGAATTCTTGTGTCCCAGTGTCTTACTGTCCACTTTGTTGGGAATCCTCTAAGCTCGGATAAACCTTTGTCGAAGTCCTTGAGCGTCGTTGTCGAAGTCAAAAACCAAGTCAGGAATCAGCATGTCATGAGGGCCACCCCTTCGGGCATACCCAAATTGTCTCAGAGCTAAGCAGGGGTTGTAAGTAATGCCTCCCCTAATGCCAAGTAGTGGGACATTAGGGAATTCTCCATAACGATCAATGATGATGACATTTTCTCTGGACCGAGAACACCAATGAACATCAGAATGTGTAAGGGTCATCAATCGTTGCGACCACCTCAAGACTTGCTCATTCTTCAAGACTGACTGGGGAAGGTGAGAAATAAACCACCTTGCTAGAAGATGAGTATAGCACATGAGAACACCTTTTTTCCTCATTGTTCGTGTGTGAAATTAGTGAAGGATATCCCCAAGCAATGTAGGCACAGGATTCCGAGATATGAAAATCTTGATAGCATTCACATCTATAAGCTGATCAGGGTTTGGGAACAAGACCAACCCATAGATGAGAAGTGCTACAATCTCCTCAAAAGCTTGCAGATCTAGAGAATTCCAGCAATCTTGTGCCTTCTCAAACAGAAACTTTGCCAAGAAACCCTTGACACCACTTCTGGTTTCCCAATGACCTTTGATATCAGATGGTTGCAAGTGTAAGGCTTGAGCAACATCTTCAGACTTTAGCTCTCTTTCCGTACCATTGTAGGGTAGTTGATGGAGAATAGGATTTCTCAGGAGTTGAGAAAATTCCTCCGAAGTAGGCAGTAGTTGGTAATCAGGAAATGTAAAGCAATGGTGTAGGGGGTCAAAGAACTGGAAGAGAACTTTCACCATGTCTTCTTCAATGTTGGAGTTGACCAAGTTGAGAAGTCTACCATGTCTTTCACTGAAGAGAGAATTCTCTGGAATCTTGGAAGCAAGCTCTTTAAGTTGAGGAGGGATTCTCACAAGGTTGACCTAAATTGTTTTTCTGCGGAGTGATTCCATGACCTACAAAACAGGAACAAAGATGAAGATCCAAACCCTTGAAATGGTTAGTGGATGCAAATGATGCTTCATGATGTTCATGATGTATGCACAAGTATATGTACAAGTAAATCACACAAGATCCTAGTTCCAGGCTTGCATGGGGTTTCATAGGTAAGTACCCTCTTGAAGTTAGTTGGCTCAACATGTCCTATAAATAGTAATCGGGTTCTAAGGAGCTCAATATCACTGGATTATTTTCTGTGTTCATTGTTTCAATTTAGCCACTTAACTGGCGACCTAAATATTCCAAGAAAACAACCCTCAATGAGTGTAGTATCGAGTATCTACCAACTTCGGACTGCACCAAAGTCGGTCATCTCACTACCCCTAAAAAGGCCAAGATGGTCAAGTAAAGGTTCTAAGAGTTCATTAGTGCTTCATGACATCACTCAGCGGCCCCATATTCTCTTTGATTGACTCAAAGGCTACCGGTACCCACAAATATGTCGCACTAATATACCTATTGCTTCAATCATGTCGGTATACCCCGCACAGTTTCCACAACGTATTGCTATTTACCTACGAATGTTTCCCAAAAAATCTGGGTGGAGGATTCAAACCCAAACAAGAGAACCAAATGTAAAGCAATCAAAGAAAACAAGATAAATATGTTAAGGTGATCTAAACCCTAAGGTTACTCCACTTTTAAAAGATTCCCCAACAGAGTCGCCAGTTCTGTGATACAGTGGGAGAACTGACTTGAGGTTTTGCGTTTGTGTTCGCAAATGTTTCGGTTTAGAAAGAGTCACCACCGACTTTTTATTTTATCCAAAGGAAAGGTCAAAAAGCACAGGAAAGACCTTTGAGATGTTTTCTTGGGTTCGGGGAGTAGATTATGAAAAGGGAAGGTGCAAGCACCCTTTTCATCCATGATTATCCATGGGCTCTTAGTTACTTGTTTAGATCACTTGCTTTTGCTTTTCAATTGTTTGAAATGGTGCTTTGCGTGGGGTTTTGAAAATGTTTTGAAAAGAGGCCATCGTTGTGGCAACCTTTGTAATGATTCTTGTTTGAATGTATAAAAAGGTGTTTCAATGTTTTGAAAGTTTGATTTGGGAAATGTTTTGAAATTTGTGTTGTGAGGTGTGTTTGAAAATAGCAAGGATGTTTTGCAAGTTTTGTTCAAGTAACTAAGAGTTGTCTACCCTATTTACTCAAATATCTTTCCTATATGTTTTTAACCCTTTTGATAGTGTTGTTTTACCATTGTATTTGGTAAACAGCCTTGTATTAGGATGTTAAACGGGACAGGCGCGGGTCATCATATAGACCATGATAGCAATATTGCCAAGTATCTTTAGCAATTTTGAGGGACTAGATCATTTTTATATAGGCAACCAAGATAGCGTTATCGAGGGAATATGATCCTTTGTTTTGTTTTTGTTTTGCCAAAGATACTCAACATGCATAACATGGCCAATTTTAAGGTAACAAGTGGATGAAACCCTAGGGGTGCAAGTGTGCATCATGTTATCATTTTCATGCATTTTTGTCTTTGTATTAGTGTGATCGGTGGAAATAGAACTGACTATTTTGGAATGCTGGTTCGCGTTTGCGTTTCGCAAAATGTCGCGGTAAGCAAGAGTCGCCACCGTCTTTTATTTAATCCAACAAGGAAAGGACAAAAGCACAGCAGAATTCCTTTTCGAGATGTTTCTCAGGTTCGGGAGGTAGATTATAGAAGGGAAGGTGTTAGCACTCTTTCTATCCGTGGTTATCCACGGGCTCTTAGGTACTTGCTCACTATGTTTTCAAAAAGTTTTGCTTTTCTTGTGATTGTGGGTTTTGAAAAAAAGTTTTGTTTGAAAACTTCGATTTAACTCTTGTATCTGTCCTCAAGAGTGTATGAAGTGTTGTTTGAAAACTTTTGTCAGAAAAGTGTAGATGCGAAAAGTATTTTTGTTTTGAAAGAGCAAGTACCTGAGAACCTCTACCTACTCAAAAGAAATTAACCTATGTAAATGTCCTTTAGAAGTACTATCCCACTATTGAGGAGTAGGTAGCACCGTCGTTGGAGTTTTCAGGTCAATTCGATTATGGGACATGTGGTCACTAAAGCAATGGTAGGACGCCTTAGCGGTAACCCTAATGTCTTAGATCATTTTTTATCGAGGAAACTGTTTCGAGGCAACTTTGATCTTTAGACAGGAGGGCGACCTCTAAAGCTTCCTATACTCAATGACCACATCGAGGCAACCAAGTGAGGCGTTGTTTACCTTGGGTTTTGGTAAACAACCGCTGATCCTCCAAATGGTTACTTATTTGGTTACTCGCAGGATCGATCAGATTGATCCTATGGACATAGGTTGATTTTGAAGTTTGATTAATGTGGATAAGGCTTTAAGTAAAATGTTTCAAGTAAATTGCATAAAGGAAAGGCTTGGTAAATTAGACAAGGCTTTAAAGTAAAGGTTCGACAGGAATTTAAAGGAGAAAAGCATGTAAAATACTGGAAAAGTAAATGACTTTTAATTGATAAAATTGGTGTTTCACACATACATTTCTCAACAATTCTTTCGCTCACACTGGGTACTTGAATCTAAATGAGTGACTATGTATATATTGTGAACACACGCGAGAAACTACACGCCTACTCCTATTTATACAAAAACATTCCAAGTAACCGTCGGGCAGTTACACTGCTTCGAGATTAAGCCACTTGGCACGTTCTCCATGCTCGACGCTCCAGATCCTTGCACGTTTGCACGTAGTAACTGCTGGAAACCGTTTTCCCTCCAAAGCTTTGAATTTCAAACTGCTCCACTCTGGACCATCGAACACCTTCATCAAGAGACGTCTTCGACGAAAACTCCTTCGACGTCGAAGGCAATCAGCCTTCTTCCTTGGAAGAAATCTTCTAAGTATTTTGCCATCTTTCGACGGGCACTTCGACAGGCTTAGCCAGTCGAAAGCATCTTTCAGCTTTTAATGGCTGCCATCAATTAAAACAAAGGTGTCGAATTTAGGAGCCAACAAATTGCCCCCCAAGAATGCCTTATTTCGACTCTGAAAGAAAAAGGCATTCTTTGAAAACGCCATTCGACACCTGCTTTTTCCACGCTTAGTCACAAGTTAACTTGTGCACTTTTTGTTGCTTTTTACCAACTATTGGCAATCCCAAGAAACCATCATTGATTTGATCCTAGGACGTCACTTTCAGTACGGCGTGCAGTACCAAAACATCACTTCAGAATTTGTCATTATGACAAATCCCAAAAACGAGGACGCACGCTGCGTCTCTCTGTTTCTGCAGAAACGGCCAAAACAACAGGATGCTGCCACGCGTCCCACTAATTCCTGCAGCATTAAATGACATTTAATGCCCTCGTTATTGGGAATTTCTCCCACTACTATAAATAGTAGTGAATATCCCATTGTGGGACTTTTCACGCACACTAGCCCTCAAACTCCCTTGCTTTCATACAAACTTGCTCTCTTTGCAGAAAAAACTCTTCCTTTTCCACTTCATCTTCATCCTCAACAATGGCCTCTGCTTCTACTGCCCCCAAGACTAACGCACCAACTGAACAACTTGCTAAGCCCAAGGTCTTTGTTACTGCTCCGGTAGTGAACTCTACAGGGAAACGAAGGGTCCCTGGACCTTCTGACATCTCTGTTCGCGATGCTTACTCGCGTCACTTGATGATCCCGGTTGGATACTCCAACCAAATCTTTGCAATGTCTGGACCCATGAACCCAAGCATCTCTGAAGCTCTGAAGATCAAGAGCTATTTCCCCATCGTCGAGAAACTCAAGCCAGTAGCATGCGCTAAGAAGGATGCAGAAGACAACGAAGACCCTACGCACGAGAAGATCGACCTTCGTTTCTTCAACAAAAGTGTTAGAGTCTTCAGGTCTTGCCCTAATCTGACCTCTGACTATGTTGCTTGGCTAACAAAGTTGGAGAAACATCAAACTCCAGTCTGGAAGGAAATGGGAATCTTTGACCTAGTAATGCTGTCGAAGACAGGTTTAAACTACTCCCCAGAGATGCTTATAGCTTCGCTGTTGTTCTGGGATAACTCTCACTTCACCTTTCACCTTCCATGTGGGATGTTAACCCCCACACTCTTCGACGTAGCGGCCATTACTGGCCTTCGACCAACCGGAGATTACTTCGACCCGGAGGAGATGTCGGAGGACCAAATTGGTTTCTCTGAGACCAAGCCAACATTCACCACCTTTATCAACCATTATCACGACAGGTCGACGGATTCAGTGTCGGATGTCGAACACATAGCGTTTCTAGCCTTATGGCTAACTCGCTTTGTGTTTTGCTCGAAATCTCTACAAGTGACCAAAAAGATGGTCACTCTGGCCACCCAACTGCATCACCGCCAAAACATCTGTTTGGCAGAACTAATTCTGGCCAGTCTTTATGACTCAATCAGCAATGGGGTTACTCTCCTGAAACATGTCGAAGATAGGAACAGTTTGCTACTCGCTGGGCCTTTCTGGCTACTTCAACTGTGGCTCAACGCCACTTTCGAATCCTTCTTACCCAAGAAGAATCAGATAAATGAACAAGCCCCAGCGATAGCTAATAGACGTATCGAAGGAATTAGGCTGGCTCTACTGACACCTGTGGAAGATGGGCTAGAGTTCCAACAAACCTTCACTAACTTCGTTCTGATGTTCGCTCGAAGGAAGGAATTTGTTTCAACCATGGCTCCATTTGCTCAACGGAAGGTGGGGCCAGCATGGTTTACAAGGCCACATCCAAAGGAGTCGAGTGGTCCCAATGTCGATGAGCACACTGTACTTTGGGAGGCGTTCCTGACACCCAGGATCATGCCTCTTCGATTTAAGAGTTCTAAGACTCATTTGAGTCTGCTTGCCTATCAACCCAATCTGGTATCTCGCCAGTTTGGTATCATCCAAACCTTGCCTTCTCCTATTTTTCAAAGAGAGAAGTCAATGTTGTACTTCTGCAACGATTATACAGAAGACGCTGCTACCAAGCATATCGGAAGGTATGCTGGTCGAACAATCCTCTCGCTGTTCAACTACCAGCTTAACTTCCTTTGCTCACCATCTTTTGAAGAGTGGTGGAGAAGCTATTATGCTGAGTACTTCTTCGACGAGAAGGACTTCATAGCAGAGTTGCAGAAGTCTTTTGTCCTTGTGTTGGACAAAGTAAAGAAATGTAAGTTCATGCTCTCACATTACTTTTTATCTTTCTCTTCGACTGTTAGCCTGTTAACTTTCCTTTTCGCTTTTAGTTGTTCGAAAACCCCTAGCCAAGAAAGCTACAGAAGGCCCACAAGGAAGAGTCCCTTCGACAAAACCTCCACCGCCGGCGAAGACTATAGCGCCAGCGAAGACAACGGGCAACCAACAGGGGGAAGGCTCTTCGAGGAGGCCTCCTGCATCGGTAACCAGATTTTCTTCATTTTCATTCTGGCTTTCGATTTTTTATTTTCGACGTGATTATTCAATCGAATTCCTATTGGTTTTCTAGGCCCCTTCGCCCAAGAAAAGGGCAGCATTGGTGATCGAATCGGGAAGTGATGACGACAGTGATTCCCCTCCTACTCCCTTAAAGAGGCGAAAGTTAACGAAGGACGCTTCTGTTCCTACTCCTGCTCCTGAAGGTCGAACCGTCAGAATAAAGGTCGGTGTGAAAAAGCCTAGGCCACCTGCAGTGGTCATCGAGGAACCAACTGAGGAGGAACTGAACGCTCTTGTTACCAAGCCTGTCGAAAGTGACAATTCCAGCCCTGGGGCTGAGGTTAATCCACAGGTAATCTATTGGACCCTTCTTATAACTTAGGCATAGATACCAGTATTCGATTATGTCTCTTTCGACATCTGAAGACTTGTCTTCTTTCTTTTCTTCAGGACACCACTGAAAGTTCTCCACCAAGGACTTCAGAAACTCTAGAATCTGCTGAACTCAGCAGGCCTCAGGAGAAAAATTTGGACCATGACGAAGCCCACACTGAGAATGAGGCCAATGCTGAAACAGTGGAGAAGACAACTGAAGAACCTATGGCGGAGGAAACACAGCCAGAAACGGTTCCTGTGGTGGACTTGTTGTCAGAAGAGAATCCTGAAGGAAGAGACCAAGGCAATAGCGAAGAGAATCAAGATGCTGTTGACGAAGAGCATCAAGGTGGTACTGGCGAAGAAAACCAGGGTGACGCTAGCGAAGAGCCACAAAATGACGCTGGCGAAGAACCCCAAGGTGATGTTAACGAAACACCACAAGTCGACGCTAGTACCGCCTCAGTCCAAGTCGAAGAGCAACCAAACGAGGCACTCAGCATCCAACCACCTCAAGCCCAAGATAAAACTGTGGCAAGGGCCACCTCCTCAAAGCACAGGTCAAAAGAGGACTTGGAAATCTTGAAACAAACTGACCCTGTCAGCTACCTCAATGCAATCATCGAGAGTAAGAGTTCTTCTGACACTAGTCAGGAAATTCCTACTCTGTCGGGGAAATCTACTGAGACTTCTCCTCTTGATGATGCATTGGCGAAGGTCAAGGCCCAGTTCTTCAAGAGAGATTTAATGAAGGCTTTAGAGGGGGACCCCACTGCTCCATCATGCTTAAAAGAGGTTTTGAATGCTGTTGACTTCGATGCTGTAGCCCCAGAAATCTCAGACTTAATCATGGAATTACATTCTATGATTGATCAAGTCTCAGCGGATTACAGGCGTCAACGAACTTTTAACAGTCAGCTCGAAACGCTGCATGGCAAGAGCTTATCTGCGTGGACTGCTGTCTCAAGTTCGACTTCTCGAATTGCCGAGTTGTCGAAACAGAAAGCGTCTGCACAGGAAAGGTTCGATGCCATTGAGCGAGAGAATGTCTCCTTCCGAGCACAAATTGCAGAGATAGAGGCGAAGATAAACGCCAACACTGTACTCCAGGAGGAAATTCTTTCGACCATCCCAGACGCTGAGAGCCAGACTGAGATCAAGCAAGGCCTGGAATTCGCTGAGAGGGCTCAAAGCCTCGACGCCCAAATTGCCAAACTGGTACAAGAAAAATCTTGGTGCAAAAAGAGGTTGGATCTGCAGCATGCCAAGTATCTTCGACTCAAGAATTCTCTTTCCTTTTGATTGATTCTCTTTTGTAACCATCTTCTGTAATCGCTTTCGACAACAATTTCCATTTTGGCTGAAATTAATAAAAATTTCCATTTTGGCATTTTTATGGTTAACTTAGCTTGTTCTTTTATTATTTTATTTTTATCTCTTGAAGTATAGGCTTATATTTTTTCAAATATTTACCATTTACTCTCAAGAGCCTTTTATCACCACTTATCTCTTCGACTTCATAGGCTCCACCAGAAAAAGTTTGGATAACTCTGAAGGGTCCTTCCCATTTGGGTGACCATTTCCCCATGCTTCGATCCCGTCGATCCATGGGAAGAATTACCTTCCAAACTAAATCTTCAGGCAAAAATACCTTAGGTTTTACCTTTCTATTATAAGAGTCTTCTACTCTTTTCTTCTGAAGCCTGAGTAAGTCGAGAGCGTGTAATCTCTCTTCGTCTAAATCCACCAATTCATCTAACATCATATTCCAATAAACCTCAGAAGGAATATCATAATGCTTCTGAACTCTTGCAGATTGAAGACAAATTTCTGCTGGCAATACTGCATCATGGCCAAAAGTTAGCCTATATGGTGTTGTACCAGTGGCTTCTTTTGGGGACGTTCGACAAGCCCATAAAATCTGGTCTAACGTCTTATGCCAATTCTTTGGTTTCTTCCCAACATGTTTCTTTATCAAGCCAATCACCACTTTGTTAGCTGCTTCGACTTGACCATTCGCCTGTGCATAGTAAGGCGTGGATGTTAGGAGTTTGAAACCTGTTTCCTGAGCAAATTCCTGCATCTTTCGACCAGTGAAAACTGAACCTTGATCAGTTGTTATTGTCTCAGGGATTCCATACCTAAATATAATGTTCTTTTGAATGAATTCAATGACATTTTCTTGGTCTACATTGACTAAAGGGACAGCTTCGATCCACTTAGTAAAATAATCAATGCCTACCAATATGTATTTCTGACTCTTTGATGATGCTGGTCGAATCTCTCCAATAAGATCCAACGCCCATCCTCGAAAGGGCCAAGGCTTCACTATCGAGTGAAGTTCGCTTGCTGGTACATGCTGGATGCCTGTATGTACTTGACACTCTTGGCAACCTTTGGCGAACTCAACACAATCTTTTAACATGGTGGGCCAATATAGTCCTTGTCGAAACAACAACCATTTCATCTTATGGCCTGCTTGGTGAGCCCCACATGCCCCAGCATGCGTCGTCGAAAGGGCTATGTATGCTTCAGTTTCACTTAAACATTTCAGCAACACCCCTTCAGGCGTCTTCTTGAATAACTCATTACCCATGAGTACAAAACTCAACGCCCTGTATTTTGTTTTTCGTTCTGTCGGAGCTCCTGGATTTTGAAGATAGTCCACAATGGGTTTCCTCCAATCTTGCTCTGACAAATTATCAATGAACGAAATCTCGAAGTTTGAGTGATCAGCATATCCTAGCCTCGTCGATTCCAAGTCTGTTGGTGATAGACAAGTTGCTCTTATCTTCTCTCGAACTTAGATTGCTCTTTGTAGTTTCGTTTTTGAAATCTTATACCCTGATGCAATCTGTGCCAAGTCATTGGCTATTTGATTTTCGACTCTGGGTATGTGTCGAATATTGACACTTTCAAATTGTTTCAATAAACGATTTGCTATCACAAAGTACATAATGAGATTCTCTCTTATGCATTTATACTCCTTTGTGACTTGCTTGATGACTAACTCTGAGTCTCCCATTATTTCGACTCGAGTTGCCCCCAATTCCAACAATATCTCAAGGCCAGTAATTAGAGCTTCATACTCAGCCTCATTGTTCGAACAAGAACCTTCGATTTGGTACTTGAATGTTGTTGGAATTTTATCTGGAGAAATAATCAAGACTCCTACTCCTGTTCCATTTTTATGGCTGGAACCATCGAAGTAGAATTTCCAAGGTTCTATCTCCACATAGTTAATATCCTCGACTTGAATAGAGTGGTCGACTATGAAATCTGCAACCACTTGTCCTTTTACTGCCTTAAGAGGCATAAAGGTCAAGGAGTATTCAGTTAATGCTAATGCCCACTTGCCAATTCGACTATGCAAGATAGGTTTCGACAACATATATTTGAAAACATCAAAATGAGACGAAACGTAAACATCAACTGGTTTTATATATTGTTTGAGCTTTGTACAAGAGAAATACAGACATAGACACAATTTTTCAACTTCGCTATATCTAGTTTCTGCATCATTCAAAACTCGACTGAGATAATAAATGGGTCTTTCGACTCCATTCTCATCCTCTTGGGCTAACATACTTCCCAGAGTTTTGTCAGATGCAGCTATGTACAATCTCATACTCCTATTACTACAAGGAGGCACCAAAATAGGTGGCTTAGTGAGGTACCCTTTGATTTTGTCGAAGGCTTCTTGCTGCTCTTGCCCCCATTCGAACCCCTCTTTATTCAGTCGAAGTAAGGGTGAAAAGGCCTGAGCTTTCCCACTTAGGTTAGATATAAACCTTCTCAAGAAATTTATCTTGCCTAAGAGAGATTGCAATTCCTTCTTATTCGATGGCGCTTTCGCTTCCAAAATTGCCTTCGTCTTGTTCTGATTTATTTCGATTCCTTTCTTGTGGACAACGAAACCCAAGAAATCTCCAGCTTTTACACAGAACGCACACTTCAAAGGGTTCATCTTCAGACCATGTCCTCTCATTCTTTCGAATGATTGTCGAAGGTGGTCAATGTGACTCTTCCTGGAAACAGATTTTATAACAATATCATCAATATAAACTTGCATAAAAGTGTTAATAAAATCATGGAAGATAGTATTCATTGCTCGCTGGTACGTTGCCCCAGCGTTTTTTAGGCCAAAAGGCATCACTACCCATTCGTAAGTGCCTAAGGCCCCTGGGCATCGAAAAGCTGTTTTCGACACATCTTCTTCAGCAATGAATATTTGATTATATCCTGAATAACCATCGAGCATACTCAGGTATTCGTAACCAGCGGCAGAATCGACTAGCATTTCCGCCACAGGCATAGGATATTCATCTTTGGGGGTGGCAGCATTCAAATCTCTGAAATCTATGCACACCCTTAATGTGCCATTTTTCTTAATTACTGGCACAATATTTGCAATCCATTCGACATACCTTGTAACACGGATGAATTTGTATTTCAGAAGTCTTTCGACCTCCGTTTTGATCTTCGACAATATTTCTGGAGCGAAGCGTCTTGGATTTTGCTTGATTGGCTTCTTTCCAGGTTTGATTGGCAACTGAAGTTCTACCAATCCTCTGTCGAGACCGGGCATTTCGTCATAATCCCATGCAAAACAGTCTTTAAACTCTTTCAACAATTGGATTATTTCTAACCTAAGTTCTGGATCAATTTTGGCGCTGATGTAAGTTGGCCTATTCTCTGATCCTTCGCCCAAGTTGATTTCTTCTAAAGGGTCTTGTGCTAACATCTTAATGTTGTTCGCCAAGGGATCCTTTTCGAAGCCCAAAGGCTCATCGTCATAGATGGCGTCGAGCCTCTGTTCCTGCATTTCATCTGGCATGATATCAGGAGGTCTTGGATCGAAATCCTTTCCTGGGCCAACAGCAGATAATTGTTGATCATTGGCCTGAGTGGCCATGTACTTTACTTCGGCTTCGAGAGCCGTTATCATCTTGGTTTCGGCCACATAAGCCGAAATTCGCTTCAGAGATTGTGACTCAGTCATTATCACTGAATTCACTTCCCCAACCAGTTGGTTGGATGTCTGTTAGCCCACTGAAGTCTATGTGGGACAAGTCTTCTCTGTCCCATTGGAAACCATGCTCAGGATGCAGGTATAGGGAACAAAAGGTGTTTGGCGCTGGCGCCATGTCAAAGTCAGGAGTTGGACATGGCCCTATGTGAGCCAAGTTTTTGTCGAAATCTGTTATACCCAAGTGATTTACTTCGCCAAGGTAGTAACTTTGATCCGCCTCTATGTTTTCGACCATCCCATCTGGACGCCATAGAAGCAGCCTTTGATGCATCGATGAAGGCACAGCACCCACACCATGAATCCACTCACGGCCTAACAAAAGGTTGTAGTTAGGTTTGGCCGATATGACCATGAACATTATTGGCCGAAGGATCGACCCAACTTTTATGTCGAGCTGGATCACTCCCATGGTGGTCCCAATGCCTCCCTCATAGTTGGACAGGACCATATTGTGAGGTTTGATTTCTTCATCCCTTTTGCCAATCTTCCTTAGCATCGAATGAGGGATAATATTGATAGTGGCCCCACAGTCGACCAATATTTTGTTCACAGTGGTCTCTTCGAGCTTAGCCCTTATGAACAAAGGTTTGAGGTGATTTTTCATCGCCTCTGTAGGTGGCTCGAAGAAGCCATTTTGTTCCTCTGTAGTGCCATTGTCCATGACAAAATAGCACACTGGCCTGTGTTTGGCCATTTCTTGTTCCACCTCCCAGTCACTGGCTTCGACTTCTACCTGTCGATTGAATTCCCTAGGCAGTACTGAAACAATGTTCACCATTATATCCAAAGTATCGTCGGACTCAGCATCATCTTCGTCTTCGACTTCACTTTGATTAGGCCAAACTAGCCTGTTGGTAACTGGTTCTCTCTCAAGAGGCTTTCTTTGTTTCCTTTGAGGCACATTCGAACTAGTTTCTGCCTTAGGTTCGTTGGCAGCCTCTCTTTCAGCTTTTCGCCTTCTTTGATATCTCCTCCATTGGGATCTCGACATAGGATTTTTTCCCTTGTAGTTGCTGGATACTTGAGCAACCTTGGGTGCAGCAACTGGAGGCTCTTTCTTCTGAATTAAAGAGGAACCTCTTGGCACATCGAAAGAATGCCATTTCTCTTCACTTGGCCTTTTCCGGCCAGATGTTTTGTACCAAGTGTCTACTGGTACATTTGTTGGAGGCCTAAAAGTCAATGGCCTCTTGTCTTGATTAGAACCCCTTCTGGGATCATGTCGAAGGTCAGCATTTTCCCTTCTTTTGTTCGCTGCTCTCACGCCTTGTATGTGCTCAGCAGCTTTTTTATCAAAGATAGAACTGCATCTTGGACACAGCATCACCTCTGATTTCTTCTTCTGGCATCTTTGTAAAAAATCTGCCAAGTTTTCGTTTTCCCTAGGGAAAGCCGTTTTATTTGCCTGCTCTTGCCTTATGGCTTCTTCTGAAGCTTTAGGGTCAGATAGTTCAACCATGTTGATATTCATGGTATCCTTAGTAGCAAGAGTTAGTTGTTTCATTTGTGTCTCCAGATTCTCCGTCTGGCCTTGTACAGTGGCCAAGTGGGAACTGGGCTTTAGTCCAGTTGTTTGTGCTTCAGCAGTCTTCGACTTCGGGTCTTCGACCGCTTTCTGGACAGCCTCAATTGTCTTCCTGGATAAATTTCCAGAAAAACTGCCAAAGATTGGCATGTTGATGTGGTCCTTTGAGACTTCGACCATGGTAATGCCTGGCTTCTTCGACTGGATCCTGGTTGCCTCTATCATGTTCACCTCAGAGGGTTCTGCATAGTGGGCTTCAGCCTTCAGTGGATTGGAGTCGACAGCCATGGGGGATTTGTCAGCAAACTTTAATCTCCCTTCCTCAATAGCGTCTTGCACAAGATTCCTGAAAAGAAAACATTGAGAAGTTTTATGGCCCAGAAAATTATGATATTTGCAAAAACCTCTCTTCTTTCTTTGATCAAGAGGAGGCACTTTTACCCCAGGGGGTACTATCATTTGGCCATCTTTAACTAGCAAGTCGAATATTTCATCACATTTTGTGATGTCAAAACTGTAAGTCTTTTTTGGGAACCTATCGTTGGTCCTGTCTGGACCAATGGGATTTTTCCCATTTGAGGGGACTAACTGTTTACAAGAGTATGGTGGCCCTTGTTTTAGTTCTGCTAAATCGACTTCTCCTTCTTCGACAGCTAAAGTATCGTCGAAGGATTCTGGATCTTCGTCATCCATCTCAACGTACGCTATTCTTTCTCTCTTGTGAGTTTTCGTTGCCTTAGCTTTTTCAGCTTTGAGGCGTTCGACTTGTCGAACTCTATCGGCCAGTTGGGCCATGTCTCTTAGGTACTGGGTATCTAGCTTCTTCCTAATGGAATAATCTAAACCGCCTGCAGCTATTTCGACCAACTCATGTTCTGGCACTTGTGTGAAACATCTCGCCTTAAGCAACCTAAACCTATTCAGATATTCGTCTATAGGTTCAGTGAAGCGTCTCTTCACACTCGCCAGTTCTTTCAGGCTTATCTTGGTTTGCCCCATGTAGAATTGTTCATGGAACAATCTTTCCAACTGGGTCCAATGGTGGATCGAATTGGGGGGTAGAGTTGTAAACCAAGTAAAAGCGTTCTTGGTTAAGGAACTTGGGAAGTATTTGATCCTTAGGTTTTCATTATTTGAAATGTCTCCTGCTTCGATCAAATACCTCGCCACATGTTCGACAGTGGATTCTGTCGTGTCCCCAGAGAACTTAGTAAATTTGGGGACTTTGCTTCTTGGAGGTAAGTCAGTTTGTAACACATATTCTGACAATGGAGATGTAAAGTTGGGCCTTCGAAAGCCCATGTTCATCCCATTCTGATTCATGATCCTTTCGATCATGGTTGCCAGATTATTTTCCAAACCCATGTTTTGGTGTTGGATATGCTGAACCACTTCGTCAGCATTTTGGTTTCTGTTAACTAACCTTACCTCTGGGGCTATTACCCTAGGTTCTTCGACAGGCTGTTCTACAGGCTGTTGAACCTGATTAATGGTGGTTTCGTCCTCCACAATTATCCCCTGATTTCCTCTTGTTTGCGCCCTTTGGGGCTGTCGAATAGGTGGGGGTACTCCAAAGAAATCAGCCAAACGCGTCATTTGCGCTGTAACTTGCTGGTTCGATTGAGTAGTATTTTGTATTAGAGGATTTAGCACTGTACTCAAAGTTTGTGCCAACATTTGCACCATATCGTGGTTGCTTTCGTCCATCTGTTGCCTCAAGACTGCTGTCGAGGCATTTGTAAGGCCATGGGCTACTTGGGACGTTCCTCCTAAGAGTTGGGTCCTATTTCTATTCGCCATGCCTACTCCAGAGCCTTGGAGTGGCGAAGTGGCACTCACGAAAGGGTCTGAATAAGTGGACGCAGCATTCGTCAGGCTTGCCACTTCAGAAGTTGGCATACCATAGAATGGAATAAATCCTGGGGGAACCACAGGCCTTGTGCCTATATTTCCCCTTGGAGGGGGGGTTCCCAAAGGTATTCTGGGGCCTGTAAACGAAGTTATTGGCCCCGTGGTTGTGACTGACACTGCTGGTGTCGAACCAACATTCGTCGCTTCACTTACGGTCATATTAACCGTTGCTCCCACGCTTGGTGGTGGAATTTCATTATTGTTTGGCGGATTCGCCATCTCTTCCCTTCTTCTGGCAGTATTGCTATCGTTGGTATATATTCTACCACTCCTCAATAACATACAACTCGAAAAGATGAGATTATTTTTCAACAATCAACACACAGTCCCACCAGGTGTGCCAATTTGTTTACCTTGGGTTTTGGTAAACAACCGCTGATCCTCCAAATGGTTACTTATTTGGTTACTCGCAGGATCGATCAGATTGATCCTATGGACATAGGTTGATTTTGAAGTTTGATTAATGTGGATAAGGCTTTAAGTAAAATGTTTCAAGTAAATTGCATAAAGGAAAGGCTTGGTAAATTAGACAAGGCTTTAAAGTAAAGGTTCGACAGGAATTTAAAGGAGAAAAGCATGTAAAATACTGGAAAAGTAAATGACTTTTAATTGATAAAATTGGTGTTTCACACATACATTTCTCAACAATTCTTTCGCTCACACTGGGTACTTGAATCTAAATGAGTGACTATGTATATATTGTGAACACACGCGAGAAACTACACGCCTACTCCTATTTATACAAAAACATTCCAAGTAACCGTCGGGCAGTTACACTGCTTCGAGATTAAGCCACTTGGCACGTTCTCCATGCTCGACGCTCCAGATCCTTGCACGTTTGCACGTAGTAACTGCTGGAAACCGTTTTCCCTCCAAAGCTTTGAATTTCAAACTGCTCCACTCTGGACCATCGAACACCTTCATCAAGAGACGTCTTCGACGAAAACTCCTTCGACGTCGAAGGCAATCAGCCTTCTTCCTTGGAAGAAATCTTCTAAGTATTTTGCCATCTTTCGACGGGCACTTCGACAGGCTTAGCCAGTCGAAAGCATCTTTCAGCTTTTAATGGCTGCCATCAATTAAAACAAAGGTGTCGAATTTAGGAGCCAACAGGCGTACCCTAAGGGTGGCATGTGCGAATGTGTCAGGTTTCAGTTATGTTATCTTTGTACATGTTATGGTGAGCTACGATTGATTTTTTAGTTTAAGATAAAATCTTGTCATGCGTAGCCTATTAGCATACATCTAGCAGTTAATGGTTGCGGAAAATAAAACTACGCTATTACAAGGCGTCGGGTATTTACATCGCCAAAAACAAACCCTTGGAAAAGTAAACTGCGGGAAATTAAATAAAAGCGATAAAAAGAGTCTTAATTAAAGCTATTACATCCTCGGAGCAATTACATAATATGGATAAAAACATGAATAAAATAAACATACGCGCGGGCAAAATGGAATCAGAGAGTTTTTTAGGGTTTTGACCCTTTGTTAGGAGAGAAAGAGATTTTTTATTATTTTTGTGTATTTAATTAAATTAAACCTAGACTAATGAATTAGTTAAATAAAAAGAAATATTTTTTTGGTTTTTGAATGTTTAAGAAAATAAAAATAAAAATGATTAAAAGTTATTAAAAACCCTAATTCTATGTTAATTTTATTTATTATGAAAAAGTTAAAATTAACCTAATTAAAACTAAGTTAATTATGTTAATATTTATTTACAAAATAAGCTAATTAAATTTAATAAATAAAAATATTATATTTTTTATGTTTTCTAAATTTTATTATGAAAAATAAATTATTTGGTTAATTAAGTAATAATAATAATAATTAATAAAAAAACAATTAAATAAAAAATATAAAAGAAGAAAAAAGAGAAATAAACCCAGGGGGGTGTTGGGCCCAAGAGGAGGTAGAGTCAGCAATTCTTGGCCCATTATGCTTCCAGCCTGTTTGAGTTTTGCAACTCCCTGCATGCTCATTGACTAGGGCGTATGGTGATCTTTCACTCATGACCACTGGATCTTGGCCTGAAGCCACATGGCGTCTTGAGATTTGAAGCGTATGGTGGACCACGCGTGGGATGCTGCAAATGAATATGTGAAGAAAAATTGAATAAATGTTTTGGGGGACCTGGGATTCGAACCCAGGTCCCAATGGCTTTTCCATCCACCTGCTTGCCAACTCAACCAGCGCGTTTATTCATTATGAGAATAGCAAATAAACATAATATATGAAAATCAATTAATATGCTGTAAACAAAAAATTAAAACGCGCGCTTTTCAAATAGACCAACCATATGCCAACACATCAGCGTCTTCAACCTTGGTTCTGTGTAAAAGAGAATCAGATAGCGGGGGTTTTCAACCTCCACTACCTCCTGCAAGGAAAAATAGCGAATAGAAATATAGCAAACATAAATATTTCGCGAGGTATGGATTCCAATTGTCTTGGCCTCATGATTTCAAACATGTATCTCATTAGTCCCAATTTTTCCTGGTTTGGAAAGCCCTAATTTAAAGCTTGAAAACCCTAGAAATTCAACCATGGCATCTCTCGATTCAGGGCATTACAGTTCAATTCAATCATTCCATTAGCTTCGTATGGTCTCTAGCAATGCAAATCAATCACAAAACCATGTTAAATGCGCATGAAATAAGATATACAATTTTGAATAGAAAGTGCAAACCGTGGGACTGTATGTCATGATTCCTTGAGCTTTGATGCTTGAGTTTGATTGCAAATCAATCCTGGTACCTCCTGCAATGTATTTGGATGATCAAAACGCCTTGAATTGGCCTAGAATGCAAGAACATGTTTTGACTTTTCTTGAAAATTCTTGAATTTGCTATGGCCGTTTCTGCAGCTTTCAATCGTGTATTAGGTTATGGTTTGCTTGCTTGCATATAAGAGAATCAAATTAGGTCAAAATTTTGGATCCAACCCATGTGCATTGAAGATTAAATCCTTGATTGATAAATCAAATATTCTTGATTTTCCATGATTGAACAAGTTGCCAAAATTGGATTTTTTGTATCTTTTTGATTGTGCACGAATTGGTCAGCATATTTGGATCATATTTGGTTCACAAATTGATTTAAAAAATCAAATCTTCTATTTTCTTATAATTTAAATTAATTAAATGAATTAATATGTATTAAAAATCCATTTAATCAATAAATTTAAGAAAATAAATCCAATTAAGCTTGGTGGGTCGTGCATAGGTCAGGGATGAAGTTTCAAGAAGAGATTTGAGGCCCATTAGCAAAAAGAAGGTGTTTTGAGCAAAGTTGACTTTTGCAAATTCATGAAAATTTCCCAACTTCTCCAATGCACAACTTGCTCAATTTTGATCATATGACCATTTTCTTGGACATTTTGGAAAGCTCTTGAAGACCTTTAACCAATTCCTTTGGTCCCATGTCATTTGGATTTACCAATCTCAAGTTATGGCCTTTGACTCAAAGTGTACTTTTGTGGACTTTTGAAATTGACCTATAATGTAAAAATTTGTAACTTTTTGTGAGAGCATTTCTTGATCTTGGAATGTGAAGATGGATTGTAGAAAATTGCATCCTATTCAAAATGAGCTTTGGATGGAATTTTTATGATAAACCATGAAAAAGTTATGCCCTGGTCAAAATACAGTTGACTTTTCTACTGTCCAAAAATAATAACTTTTGCATCTTGATGATTTTTTGAGCTATCCTTGTGGGATCATGATCAAGACTTGATCAAATTATGATTGTGAACTCAAAATAAGATGTTGACCAAGAATTCTGACTTTTGACTGCAAAATGACCATTTTGCCCTTGCAGTTGACTGTAGATCAAATGGAGCTTTTGACTGTGCAAATTGGCACTGTGAGTCTTGAAACTTGGCACGTAGGTGCTTGAGAATGTATATAGGCCTATGAGACTTGATTGAACCATTGAGAACCCAAAATCTCTTGAAAGAACCAAAACCCTAGTTTTGAACTAACTGCCTTAGGAGGTGATTTGACTGTCTACCTCTTGAGCAATCTTGAGCAATTTGAAGATCATTCTTGAGGAATATGGGAGGGAAAATTTTGGGGTACAACAGTTGCCCCTGTTCAATCTTCTTAAACCTGAGGAGGTAGATTGGCTTGCGTGCCTTTCGTGATCCGAAGGTGGAAGATGATTGAACACTAAAGTGCCCAGAAATTTGCACTCGCATGGTGTAGTATCAGCATGGCGATGTCGGGAATGGGCTTACAGATGCCATTTGGAGAGATGATGGATAGGAGGATGGGCTTATAGATGCCACCTGGAGGTTGCTGGTAGGTAGTTTTGTCTTCGTTGACGGGTTGTCTTCATTGATGGGTTGTCTTCATTGACGGGTTATCTCTATTGACGGGTTGTCTTCATTGACGGGTTATCATCAGAAAAATCTTTAGGAATCGATTTAAATGGACTTGTCTTCTTTGGATTAGCGTCAGAAAAATCTTTAGGAATTGATTTAACTGGTTTTGTCTCCATTGACTGGCTTCAGAAAAATCTTTAGGAATCGATTTAACTGGTTTTGTCTCCATTGACTGGCTTCAGAAAAATCTTTAGGAATCGATTTAACTGGTTTTGTCTCCATTGACTGACTTCAGAAAAATCTTTAGGAATCGATTTAACTGGTTTTGTCTCCATTGACTGGCTTCAGAAAAATCTTTAGGAATCAATTTAACTGGTTTTGTCTTCATTGACTGGCTTCAGAAAAATCTTTAGGAATCGATTTAACTGGTTTTGTCTCCATTGACTGGCTTCAGAAAAATCTTTAGGAATCGATTTAACTGGTTTTGTCTCCATTGACTGGCTTCAGAAAAATCTTTAGGAATCGATTTAACTAGTTTTGTCTCATTTGGCTGAATTAGCATCAGAAAAATCTTTAGGAATCGATTTAACTGGTTTTGTCTCCATTGACTGGCTTTGCCTCAGAAAAATCTTTAGGAATCGATTTAACTGGTTTTGTCTCCATTGACTGGCTTTGCCTCAGAAAAATCTTTAGGAATCGATTTAATTGGTTTTGTCTCCTTTAACTGAATTAGCATCAGAAAAATCTTTAGGAATCGATTTAACTGGTTTTGTCTCCATTGACATAATTTGAGAATCTAACTGCATCTTTCCTGAAAGGTAAAGGCCAGTCATATGCAATGCATGATATGAATCGAGCAATGATGTTCTCAACATAAATGAGATCGTATGATATGATGCGTATATGCATGTATCATGATGTATGAAAATGTGATGTTTTAGCTGAGGAAAATAAATCCCGGATAGCTGCTGGAGAATGATGTTGAATTCTTTGCTTCCACTGGGGATGATGAACGAAGATGATAAACTTGCAAGAGAGGATGACTCAGTTGGGGAATAAACTGGTGAAGAGATTACTCGGCGGGGAATTACTCTGTGGGGAGGAGATGCTTTGCTGAGATTTTAACGATAACTCCGGTGGGGATTCCGTTGATAAGCTCTATTGGGGATTTTGATGATGAACTCCGCTGGGGATATAAAGAACTTTGCTGGGGATGATCTTTCCATTGCAACTTGCTGAGGATAACCCAGTTAGACTCTTGTGGGGATAACCTTCTGAATTTGGATGAGGAGATGCACTTGTATTCTGCAGGGTAAGATGATTCCATAATCTACTGGGTAAGATGATTCCACTCTGGCGGGGAAGCTTTTTTAGACTGTGTTGGGAAATGGATCCACTGGGGGTATCTTGTATTCCACCGGGGAACATTCTTATACTCTGTCAAGGAATATTAAGACTGTCGGGGATGCTCTTTATGCTTGCTGGGGAATATCTGTATACTCCGTCGGGGAATATTAAGACCTCCTGGGAATACCGAGCCTTTTCGGGACTGACGGTAGACTAACTCTGCTTGGGGGAGAGTATTGCTGATTCGTCCATGATTACAGGTCTCAGTGGGGAGAGCTATCATTACTATTTTACTCTTGGGGAGTGAAGGTATCTTGGTCATATTCTTCGGCCGAACCTACCTTGTACCTGGAGGATAGAGCAGTTTGTACAGTTCGGACCAATCTTATTGTCCCAGTTTCTGCCGATTGACAAATCTTCTTCTGGTAGGCAAGTGACGAGATGCTTTGATCCCTAATTTTTATCTGGACTGCCCTTTCGGGTTTTCAGTCCACCGGGATACCCTTTTTTGCCCAAGCCGCCTTTTCGGGTTTTCGACTTGCCGGGTGTACAGATTTTTTTTATTTTCATCCCTTATTTTTGCCCGAACCCTTTTGGTTCGCCGGGAAGCCCTTATTTTTGCCTAGGCCAGTCAACCTAGCGGGTCTTTGATTATGCGTAGTACTTTTTGACTATGTCCATGCTCTTAAGATGTAGGGAGGTGCCACTGTTGGTAGTGTTGTGTGTTGTACCCAAAAATTTGCCCTCCCATATTCTTCAAGGTTTGTCAAGGATCATCTTCAAATGGTTCAAGATTACTCAAGGATTGCATAGTCCAAATGCCTCCTAAGCCAGTCAAAATTAGGGTTTTTGTTCTTTCAAAGAATTTTAGGTTTTCAATGGCTCAATCAAGTCTCATAGGCCCATATACATGCTCAAGCACCTACATGTCAAGTTGCAAGACTCACAATGTCAAATTGCACAGTCAAAAGCTCCATTTGCTTCACAATCAACTGCAGGGGTAAAATGGTCATTTTGCAGTCAAAAGTCAAAATTTTTGGTCAACATCTTATTTTGAGTCCACAATCATAATTTGATCAAATCTTGATCATGATTCCACAAGCATGACTCAAAAATCATCAAGGTGCAAGAAGTTAATATTTTTGGACAACAGAAAAGTCAACTGTATCTTGACCAAGGCATAACTTTTTCATGGTTCATCAGAAAAATCCCATCCAATGCTCATTTTGAAGGGGGTGACATTTCCTACAACTCATCTTCACATTCCAAGTCCAAGAGATGCTCTCACAAAAAGTTATCAATTTCTACATTATAGGTCAAATTCAAAGGTCAACAAAAATGCATTTTAAGTCAAAGACCATAACTTGAGATTGGTAAATCCAAATGACATGGGACCAAAGGCATTGGTTAGAGGACTTCAAGACCTTTCCAAAATGTCCAAGAACATGTTCATAGGATCAAAATTGAGCAAGATATGCATTGGAGAAGTTGGGATATTTTTGTGAATTTGCAAAAGTCAACTTTGCTCAAAACACCTTATTTTTGCTAATGGGCCTCAAATTTCTTCTTGAAACTTTATCCAAGGCCTATGCACGACCCATCAAGCCTAACTAAATTTATTTTCTTATTTTTTATTAATTAATTGGATTTTTAATCAATTTTAATTCATTTAATTAATTTAAATTGTAGGAAATACAAAGATTTGATTTTTCAATCTTTCGGTGAAGCAAAGATGACCAATATATGCTGGAAATTTCGTGGGCAAATCAAAGGGACAAGAATCTCCAAATTTAGCAATTTTTTCCAATCAAAAAGATTCAAAAATATTTGATTTTCAATCAAATATTGAAACATCAATTCCATGGATTTTTTGGCAAGATTGTGACCTAATTCTATTCTACTATAAGTACACAAGCCAACCCTAATGCCACAGACGAGAATTTGCTGCAGAAAAGCCATAACCACATTCAAGAAAATTCATAGAAAAGTCAAAACTGATTTCCATATTCTAGCATAATTCAAAGCTTTTTATTAATTCTAACACGTTGCAGGAGTCCCCAGAGACGTATTGCAATCAAAACCATACGCTAAAGCTCAAGAAATACTCAAGAACAGACCCACGGTTTGCTTCTCATGTCCATAATCGTATTGGCTATTTCATGCATAATTAACATGCTTTATTCATTGTTTTGTATTGCTTGAGTTCATATAAAGCTAATGGTATTAATTAATTGGATTATAGTGTGCAGAATCGTAAGTTGCCATTGACAAAATCTAGGGTTCTTGAGCTTCCAAATTGGGGCTTTATTATCCAGGAAAAATTAGAACCTCTAAGACATATGGTTGAAACCGTCAGAACAAGACGAACACGTTGGCACCATCGCGAAATATTTATGTTCATTGTAGCCCTAATCGCTATTATTGGTCATTATGTTTTGTGGGGGTTAAAAACCCCCGCTATCTAACTGGGTTTTTTACAGGCAAACGAGGAAGATGAGTACGTGGTGATACATGGTTGGGCCATTAAAAAAAACGCGCGTGATTTTGTTGTTTCCAGCATAATTATTATTTTGTATATATTATAATTGTTTGTTAATATATTATCAAAAGCAAGCAAATGGCCTGGTGGTTGATGCGCTGGACGGTAATCATTGGGACCTGGGTCTGATTCCCAGGTCCCCAAAAACTCTTATCATATTTTTCATAACATGTTCACATGCAGGTTCCTTAATAGTGTCTACCATGTACTGCCAACCTCCAAGCGCCATGTGTCTCTAAGCCCAGATCTGAAGGCCAAGCGTGAGTGATCATGGTACTCCCAGTCAACGAACGTGCAGCTGATCCAGAAAGTCAACAAGGCTTTTGGCTTAATGGGCCAGAATTGCAATCAACACCTCCTAAGGGCCCATCACCCCCTGGTTTCTTTATTCTTTTTTCTTTTCTATTTTAATTTCTATTTAATTATTTTATTAATTATAATTATTATTATTATTATTTAATTACCTCACAAATTATATTTTCATAATAAATTTAGAAAATAAAAATATTTTTATTATTATTATTATTTTCACCTTTAATTATTATTTTTGTAAATAAATACACAATTAATTTAGTTCTTTAATTAGGTTAATTTTAATTATTTTCACAATAAATAAATCCATGTAGAATTAGGTTTTGACAACTTTTAACCATGTTTTTCCTTTTTTTATTTTATTTTCATTAAGACATTAAAAAACTTAAAAAATAATTTTCTCTTTTAATTATTTAATTAATTAGAATTAGGTTTAATTAATTACAAAAAGCACCAAAATTCATTCTTTTCTCAAAAAGGGTCAAAACCCTAAGGACTTCTCTGATTTAATTTCGCGCATACTATTTTGATCATATTTATGTATTTGCTCCGGGAATGTAATAGCGTAATTAGGGCTTTTATCGCTTTCTTTATTTTCTCGCATTTACTTTTCAAGGGTTGCTTTTGGCGATGTAAATACCCGACGCCTTGTAATAGCGTAGATTTACTTTCCGCAATTTATTTCCTGCAAATTATTAACTGTTAACTATGCATGACAAGACTTGCTTGAAAAATAAAATCAAAACGTAGCTCACCATAAAATGTGCAAAGATAATATAAATTGAATCCTGACACACTCGCACATGCCACTCCTAGGGTACGCCTCACTTGGTTGCCTCGACGTTGTCATTGAGTATAGGGTGGTTTAGAGGTCGCCCTCCTGTCTAAAGATCCAGTTGCCTCGAAACGGTTGCCTCGGATAAAAAGGATCTAGGACATTAGGGTTACTGCTAAGGTGTCCTACTATTGCTTTGGTGGCCACACATGTCCCTATAATCTAATTGACCCGAATAACTCCAACGATGGTGCTACCTACTTCTCAATAATGGGATAGTACTGTCTAAAGGAGATTTACACAGCTTAATTTCTTTAGAGTAGGTAGATTTCTCATGGGTACTTTCTCTTTCAAAACAAAAACAACTTTTCGCACTTACACTTTCAAACAAAGTTTTCAAACAAACACTTTATGACACTCTTGAGGACTGATACAAGAGTTAAACGAAGTTTTCAAACAAACTTTTTCAAAACCCACAAACACAAGAAAAGCAAACATTTTTTGAAAACATAGTGAGCAAGTACCTAAGAGCATGTGGATAACCACGGATAGAAAGGGTGCTAACACCTTCCCTTTCTATAATCTACCTCCCGAACCGAGAAACATCTCGAAAAGGAATTTTGTTGTGCTTTTATCCTTTCCTTGTTGGAGAAAATAAAAGACGGGGGCGACTCTTGCTTACCGCGACATTTCGCGAACCAGCATTTCAAAACAGTCAGTTCTATTTCCACCGATCACATAACTGGCGACTCTGCTGGGGACACTAAATAAGTGAGGTGTACCTTAGGATTAGATCACTTATGTTTTCAATTGTATGCTTTGTATGCTTTAAATTTTGTGGGTTTGTATTGGAGTTCTATAGATCCTAACCCGGATCTGGGGATGCCCTTTAGAAGTAGCAACAAACTGTGAGGGAACTGTGCGGAGTATACCGACATGGTTGAAGCAGTAGCTATGTTGATGTGGCACTTTGGTGAGTACCGATAACCCTTGAGTCAAGTCAAGGAGAGTACGGGGCCGCCGCGTGGTGTCGTGAAGCATCAATTGACCTTAGAACCTTACTTGACCATCTTGGCCTTTTTAGGAGTAGTGAGATGACCGACTTTGGTGCAGTCCGAAGTTGGTAGATACTCGATACTACACTCATTGAGGGTTGTTTTCTTGGAATATTTTGGTCGCCAGTTAATTGGCTAAATCAAAACAATGAACATAGAAAACAATCCAATGATATTGAGCTCCTTAGAACCCGGTTACTATTTATAGGATAGGTTTTGAGCCAACTAACTTCAAGAGGGTAATACCTAAACTCCATGCTAGCCTAAAATCTAAGGGCTCTTTGTGTGACTTGTGTGCTTTCAAACTTGAACTACTTGCACATTCTTGTTATCTGACAACATGAGTTCCTTGCAGGTTTTGTTTACAGTCCTTATCCAATAATTTGGACTTATTGCAGGGCTTACTTACACCACCTCATACTTTTGCTTAAACGCATAGCATACACATCATAACATCATACCATAGCATTTCCTTAACCATTTCAAGGATCTCAAGGGTTTGTGATGCAGGTCAGGATGAACCAAATGTCTAGCAAGGGGCAAAGGGGATTTATTTTCCTCTAGCCAAGGTTGTCTAGAAATCCAAGCACGATAACTTGAGTCAGGGGCTATGACCCACTCGATATGGTGAGCCTTGACTCTTGAAGAAGGACTCTCAACAACATGAAGTTCCTTCAATCAAGCTGCAAAATTCAAAATTCTAACAATTTTCTTGTGTACCGCGCGAGATCCTTGAAAACATTGCATACATACATATCATTGCATAACAGGTCACCCTTTACAGGTCTCTCATATTCTCGCTGTTTATTTCAGCAATGGCTCTCCAACAAGACAACCAGGAGTGCCATACTCAAGAGACTCAGTTCAGAGAAATCCTCCTAAACCTATCCAAGGGGCAGGAAGAGTTGAGAACACTCCTCATGGGGAATTTGGTCAAGAAAAGTCCTGAAAACGATAAGGACGAACGACTGAAACATCTGCAAGCTGAGGTGGATGCAATGAGAGCCCAGATGCTGGGGAAGATGACTATCATTCAAAACTTAGCCCAAAGACAAGATGAGCTCGGGGTCCTCTTCAACAAGCTGCTTCAAAGTAACCAAGTGGGGCTAACAACTAGAGTTGAAGATCAAATCATCGTCCAACCACCTTTGGGGCAAGAAGGCAAGGGAAAAAGCTCCTCAGTTTGCTTCAGGGTCACCAGCCCAACATCAACCTCGCCAGCAGCAATAGGGTAATCGGCGTAAGAGAAATACGCCTGGAAGACATTTCTCGGAGACTGATATACCATCATCTCTCATACTGAAACGCTTGTTGGAGGTCAATCTGATTGCTTTAAAGGATCCTCCCCGGAATCCCAACACTTCCGCTCCTACCTATCATCCCTATGAAAGGTGTGCATACCACTCTGACGGTCCCGGACATGACACCGACAACTGTTGGACTCTAAAGAACAAGATCCAAGACTTGATTGATGGAAGGGTGCTGGAGTTCATGCCGGATGGCGAGATGAAAATCTTCCGCTGAGAATTCTCCATCTGAGATGACTAGTTCAAACTGAAGACTTTTGTTCATTTGAATTCTGAAGTTGTATTTTTCTTTGCTTATTCAAACAATTATTGTCATGGCAAACTCTTTTATTTCATTAATGCATCGCATATGTCTGTTCTGAATCAATATATTCGTATTCACTATATTCAAATTGCTTTCATTTTTTGTGATGTTCAACTCTCGATTAAAAATGCTAAGCCTTTTGAGGGAGGATGACGAAAACGATACCACGATCTTTACAGTATGCTTTTGAACAGACCCCGCTGATGAGGTACAAGCATTGTTTTAAATCCTAAATAGTGGAGTTATAAGGAAGATAATCCCTCGTCAACCCCTTTGAGCCAAAGAAGTCGGAGTTTTTCTTTTTAAAACCCTTAATCATAACCCGGGGCAGGGTAGTTCTCTCAGCTGATCCAGGTGCACAATGAATGGCATCAAAGGAGTCCTTCCGAGACAAGAGACAGTGATGGTTCCGAATAATCATAAAGACAGGCAGTCATTATCTCTCAAAAATAAAAGTCCATTAAGTCAAAACCTATGAAGGAGACTTACAAAACTGGGGCGTCCCGCTGACTGTAATCACAAAAGAAACAGTTCAGGCAAAAGACAGGGATAATAAAATAAAAAAGAAAGAGGTCCTACAAACCCTCAACCAAAAAAGAAATGATTGCCTATTCAAAATAAACTGTCAGTATCCGAACCATCACTGGTATATCATAGCGAAGACTCAAACAAGATCTAATGCACGATTAACTGAGTTTAGGATCGAAGAACATCACAAAGAACGGGTGGGTACAAATAAATTTTGAGCCTTTATCCTTTGTTTCTTAAACCGTGAGCCAGGACACGTTACAACCCTTAAAAGTCCTAGCTGAAGCATGGGTTAGTTCGAAAGCATACTGTCACGAAAGGTATCCTGACTCCTGTAGGGCTCGCTGTAAAATCTTGAGTTGACATCACATTTTACAAAATTTGCTTGTTTTACTGAAAAATGCATTTTCAAAAACTTCAAGACAGACATAAGCTTTTCATTCTTAAAATAATATTGTTTGCATATGACTATTTGTTCAACAGCAGAGAAATTCGCACGACGAATATCTAGTGAACAAAAATCTTCTCAAGGGTCACATCAAATGGAAAAACACTTCCAATCAAGGGCCAGGCATGATCATTGTCCATCATCTGGGGCAGTCCAGTCAAGATTCAAGGAATCTCTCAAAAATGCCAAATAGCCAGGGGCAAATCTCCGTCTAAGTCACTTGGGGCATTGGACATGAATTCCAGCAACGAATCCTGCACGATCAAACGACGATCTTCTGGTAGTATGGCAACACAACACTACTGACACTGACAACTCCCTACATTCTGGGAGCATGGACATAGTCAAAAAAAAAAAGAGTACTACGCATAATCAAAGACCCGCTAGGTCGACTGGCCTAGGCAAAAATAAGGGCTTCCCGGCGAACCAAAAGGGTTCGGGCAAAAATAAGGGATGAAAATGAAAAAATTTGTACACCCGACAAGTCGAAAACCTGAAAAGGCGGCTTAGGCAAAAAGGGGTATCCCGATGGACTGAAAACCCGAAAGGGCGGTCCAGGCAAAAGTTAGGGATCGAAGCGTACGACTATGTCCCGTCATCTCGTCACTTGCCTACCAGAAGAAGATTTGTCAATCGGCAGTTATCAAGCATCTCATAGGCTTTCTTCTCCCGCAGAAACTGGGGCAATAAGAATTGTCCAAACTAAACAGCTGCTCTGCTCACCAGATACCAGGGCAGGACCAAGATACCTTCACTCCCCGCAGAGTAAGGCAAGATTCAGCAATACTCTCCCCAAGCAGAGTTGGTCTCCCATCAGCCCTAAAAGGGCACAGTATCCCCAGCAAGTCAGCAATACTCTCCCCCCAAGCAGAGTTGGTCTACCATCAGTCCTGAGAAAAAGTTGGGTATCCCCAGAAGATCTTAATATTCCCCATCAGAGTACAAATATTCCTCAGCAAGCATCCCCGGCGTTCTTAATATTCTTCAACAGAGTATAAGAATGTTCCCCGGCGGAATACAAGATACCCCCAGTGGAGCTATTTTCCCAGCACAGTCTAAAAAAAGTTTCCCCAGGAAAGTTGAATCATCTTCCCCAGTAGATTCTGGAAGCTCGTCCCCTGCAGAGTATAAATGCATCTCCTCAGCCATATTCAAAGGTTATTCCCCACCAGAGTCTAACTGGGTTATCCTCAGCAAATTGCAACGGAAAGATCGTCCTCAGCGAAGTTCTTCCTATCCCCCAGCGGAGTTCATCAAAATCCCCAACAAAGCATAGCAACGGAGTCCCCAGCGGAATTATCATTAAAATCTCAGCGAAGTATCTCTTCCCCACAGAGTAATTCCCCACAGAGTAATCTCCTCACCAGGTTTATCCCCCAACGGAGTAATCTTCTCCTACCGGTTTATTCTTGCAATCATATTCGTTCATCATCCCCAGCGGAAACGAAGAACTCAACACTATCCTCCAGCAGCTCCGGGATTTATTTTCCCCAGCTAAAAACATCATATCTTCATACATTATGACATGCATACGCATCATACAACACAAATCTCATTTATTCTTGAGAACATCTTGACATCATGCAGTTCATGCATCATGACATTGCATACATCTAACGTTTTGCCTTTTCAGGAAAAGGTCAATCAAAAGATGATTACCATCTACCTTTGTAGTTCCAGATCAACACCTGTAACAAGCCAGGAAAATTCTGTGGACGACTGATCGTGGGTTAATACCTGAAACCAGACATGACAATTATCTACTTGATCATCATGAAGCAACCCTACACCGGTTCCTTCTCAACTTCATATGTAGTTTTACACGGACTCATCATCAGGCAACCCTACACCGGTTCCTTCTCAACTTCAGATGTAGTTTTACACTGACTCATCACCAGGAAACCCTACACCGGTTCCTTCTCTCTTTCAGATGAAGTTTCACACGGACTCATCATCAGGCAACCCTACACCGATTCCTTCTATTTCAGATGAAGTTTTACACTGACTCATCATCAGGAAACCCTACACCGGTTCCTTCTCAATTTCAGATGAAGTTTTACATGGACTCATCATCGGGCAACCCTACACCGGTTCCTTCTCATTTCCATGATGAAGTTTTACACGGACTCATCATCAAAGTAACCCTACACAGGTTCCTCCTCCCTTCCAAGACGAAGTTTTACACGGACTCGTCCTCAGGCAACCCTACACCGGTTCCTCCTCAGTTCCAAGACGAAGTTTTACACGAACTTATCTCGAAGTAACCTTACCCCGGTTCCTCCAGAAGTTTTACACGAACTTATCCCGAAGTAACCTTACCCCGGTTCCACCATAAGTCTTACACAGACTTATTCCAAAATAACCTTACCCCGGTTCCTCCTGAAGTTTTACACGAACTTATCTCACAGTAACCTTACCCCGGTTCCTCCTGAAGTTTTACACGAACTTATCTCACAGTAACCTTACCCCGGTTCCTCTTGAAGTTTCACATAAACTTATCTCAAAATTACCTTACCCCGGTTCATCCAGAAGTTTTACACGAGCTTATCCCGAAGAAACCCTACACAGGTTCTCTCTCTCCATACGTAGTTTTACACGAACTCGTCACCAAGAAACCTACACAGGTTCTCTCTTTCCAAAGATGAAGTTTCACACGGACTCGTCATCAAGGAATCCTACACCGATTCCCTCTCTTCAAGATGCAGTTTCACACGGACTCGTCATCAGTCAACCCTACACAAGTTTTCTTTTCTTCCAGGATGCATTTTTACACGGACTCATCATGAGGCGCCCTACACCGGTTCCCTTTCTCCTTCCAGATGCACTTTTACACGGGCTCATCATCAAAGTAACCCTACACAGGTTCCTTCTCCATTTCAGATACAGTTTTACACAGACTCGTCATCAAGAAACCCTACACCGGTTCCTTCTCTTCCAAGATGCAGTTTTACCTGGACTCATCATCAGGCAACCCTACAAAGGTTCCTTCTTTCAACCTACCAGGTTACAACTCAATGAACAATCTCCAGATGGCATCTTTAAGCCCATCTCCACAACTATCCATTACATTCCCATATGGCATCTATAAGCCCATCCTCCTATCCATCATCTCTCCAAATGGCATCTGTAAGCCCATTCCCGACATCACATTGCTGATACTACACCATGCGAGTGCAAATTTCTGGGCACTCTAGTGTTCAATCATCTTCCACCTTCGGATCACGAAAGGTACGCAAGCCAATCTACATCCTCAGGTTTAAGAAGATTGAACAGGGGCAACTGTTTTACCCCAAAATTTTCCCTCCCATATTCTTCAAGGTTTTTCAAGGATCATCTTCAAATGGTTCAAGATTACTCAAGGATTGCACAGTCCAAATGCCTCCTAAGCCAGTCAAAATGAGGGTTTTTGTTCTTTCAAAGAATTTGAGGTTTTCAATGGCTCAATCAAGTCTCATAGGCCCATATACATGCTCAAGCACCTACATGTCAAGTTTCAAGACTCACAATGTCAAATTGCACAGTCAAAAGCTACATTTGCTTCACAATCAACTACAGGGGTAAAATGGTCATTTTGCAGTCAAAAGTCAGAATTTTTGGTCAACATCTTATTTTGAGTCCACAATCATCATTTGATAAAATCTTGATCATGATTCCACAAGCATGGCTCAAAAATCATCAAGGTGCAAGAAGTTACTATTTTTGGACAGTAGAAAAGTCAACTGTATCTTGACCAAGGCATAACTTTTTCATGGTTCATCAGAAAAATCTCATCCAATGCTCATTTTTAAGGGGGTGACATTTCCTACAACTCATCTTCACATTCCAAGTCCAAGATATGCTCTCACAAAAAAGTTATCAATTTCTACATCATAGGTCAAATTCAAAGGTCAACAAAAATGCATTTTAAGTCAAAGACCATAACTTGAGATTGGTAAATCCAAATGACATGGGACCAAAGGCATTGGTTAGAGGACTTCAATACCTTTCCAAAATGTCCAAGAACATGTTCATAGGATTAAAATTGAGCAAGATATGCATTGGAGAAGTTGGGAAATTTTTGTGAATTTGCAAAAGTCAACTTTGCTCAAAACACCTTATTTTTGCTAATGGGCCTCAAATTTCTTCTTGAAACTTTATCCAAGGCCTATGAACGACCCATCAAGCCTAACTAAATTTATTTTCTTATTTTTTATTAATTAATTGGATTTTTAATCAATTTTAATTCATTTAATTAATTTAAATTGTAGGAAATACAAAGATTTGATTTTTCAATCTTTTGGTGAAGCAAAGATGACCAATATATGCTGGAAATTTCATGGGCAAATCAAAGGGACAAGAATCTCCAAATTTAGCAAGTTTTTCCAATCAAAAAGATTCAAAAATATTTGATTTTCAATCAAATATTGAAACATCAATTCCATGGATTTCTTGGCAAGATTGTGACCTAATTCTATTCTACTATAAGTACACAAGCCAACCCTAGAGCCACAAACGAGAATTTGCTGCAGAAAAGCCATAACCACATTCAAGAAAATTCATAGAAAAGTCAAAATTGATTTCCATATTGTAGCATAATTCAAAGCTTTTTATTAATTCTAACATGTTGCAGGAGTCCCCAGAGACGTATTGCAATCAAAACCATACGCTAAAGCTCAAGAAATACTCAAGAACAGACCCACGGTTTGCTTCTCATGTCCATAATCGTATTGGCTATTTCATGCATAATTAACATGCTTTATTCATTGTTTTGTATTGCTTGAGTTCATATAAAGCTAATGGTATTAATTAATTGGATTATAGTGTGCAGAATCGTAAGTTGCCATTGACAAAATCTAGGGTTCTTGAGCTTCCAAATTGGGGCTTTATTATCCCGGAAAAATTAGAACCTCTAAGACATATGGTTGAAACCGTCAGAACAAGACGAACACGTTGGCACCATCGCGAAATATTTATGTTCATTGTAGCCCTAATCGCTATTATTGGTCATCATGTTTTGTGGGGGTTAAAAACCCCCGTTATCTAACTGGGTTTTTTATAGGCAAACGAGGAAGATGAGTACGTGGTGATACATGGTTGGGCCATTCAAAAAAACGTGCGTGATTTTGTTATTTCCAACATAATTGTTATTTTGTATATATTATAATTGTTTGTTAATATATTATCAAAAGCAAGCAAATGGCCTGGTGGTTGATGCGCTGGACGGTGATCATTGGGACCTGGGTTCGATTCCCAGGTCCCCCAAAACTCTTATCATATTTTTCATAACATGTTCACATGCAGGTTCCTTAATAGTGTCTACCATGTACTGCCAACCTCCAAGCGCCATGTGTCTCTAAGCCCAGATCTGAAGGCCAAGCGTGAGTGATCATGGTACTCCCAGTCAACGAACGTGCAGCTGATCCAGAAAGTCAACAAGGCTTGTAGCTTAATGGGCCAGAATTGCAATCAACACCTCCTAAGGGCCCATCACCCCCTGGTTTATTTATTCTTTTTTCTTTTCTATTTTAATTTCTATTTAATTATTTTATTAATTATAATAATTATTATTATTATTTAATTACCTCACAAATTATATTTTCATAATAAATTTAGAAAATAAAAATATTATTATTATTATTATTATTTTCACCTTTAATTATTATTTTTGTAAATAAATACACAATTAATTTAGTTCTTTAATTAGGTTAATTTTAATTATTTTCACAATAAATAAATCCATGTAGAATTAGGTTTTGACAACTTTTAACCATGTTTTTCCTTTTTTTATTTTATTTTCGTTAAGACATTAAAAAACTTAAAAAATACTTTTCTCTTTTAATTATTTAATTAATTAGAATTAGGTTTAATTAATTGCAAAAAGGACCAAAATTCATTCTTTTCTCAAAAAGGGTCAAAACCCTAAGGACTTCTCTGATTTAATTTCGCGCATACTATTTTGATCATATTTATGTATTTGCTCCGGGAATGTAATAGCGTAATTAGGACTTTTATCGCTTTCTTTATTTTCTCGCATTTACTTTTCAAGGGTTGCTTTTGGCGATGTAAATACCCGACGCCTTGTAATAGCGTAGATTTACTTTCCACAATTTATTTCCTGCAAATTATTAACTGTTAACTATGCATGACAAGACTTGCCTGAAAAATAAAATCAAAACGTAGCTCACAATAAAATGTGCAAAGATAATATAAATTGAATCCTGACACACTCGCACATGCCACTCCTAGGGTACGCCTCACTTGGTTGCCTCGACGTGGTCATTGAGTATAGGGTGTTTTAGAGGTCGCCCTCCTGTCTAAAGATCCAGTTGCCTCAAAACGGTTGCCTCGGATAAAAAGGATCTAGGACATTAGGGTTACTGCTAAGGTGTCCTACTATTGCTTTGGTGGCCACACATGTCCCTATAATCGAATTGACCCGAATAACTCCAACGATGGTGCTACCTACTTCTCAATAGTGGGATAGTACTGTCTAAAGGACATTTACACAGCTTAATTTCTTTAGAGTAGGTAGATTTCTCCTGGGTACTTGCTCTTTCAAAACAAAAACAACTTTTCGCACTTACACTTTCAAACAAAGTTTTCAAACAAACACTTCATGACACTCTTGAGGACTGATACAAGAGTTAAACGAAGTTTTCAAACAAACTTTTTCAAAACCCACAAACACAAGAAAAGCAAACATTTTTTGAAAACATAGTGAGCAAGTACCTAAGAGCCCGTGGATAACCACAGATAGAAAGGGTTCTAACACCTTCCCTTTCTATAATCTACCTCCCGAACCGAGAAACATCTCGAAAAGGAATTTTGCTGTGCTTTTGTCCTTTCCATGTTGGAGAAAATAAAAGACGGTGGCGACTCTTGCTTACCGCGACATTTCGCGAACCAACATTTCAAAACAGTCAGATCTATTTCCACCGATCACATTGTGTTACCATACTACCAGAAGATCTTTGTTTGATCATGCAAGATTCGTTGCTGGAATTCATGTCCAATGCCCCAAGTGATTCAGATAGAGATTTTCCCCTGGCTATTTGGCATTTTGAGAGATTCCTTGAATCTTGACTTGACTGCCTCAGATGATGGACAATGATCATGCCGTGCCCCTTGATTGGAAGTGTTTTTCCACTTGAGGTGATCCTTTTTATTGAGAAGGTTTTTGTTCACTAGATATTCGTCGTGTGAATTTCTCTGCTGTTGAATAAATAGTCATATGCAAACAATGTTATTTTAAGAATGCAAAGCTTATGTCTGTCTTGAAGTTTTTGAAAATGCATTTTTTTAGTAAGATAGGAAAATTTTATAAAATGTGATGTCAACTCAGGATTTTACAGCGAGCCCTACAGGAGTCAGGATACCTTTGTAACAGTATGCTTTCGGACTAACCCATGCTTCAGCTAGGACTTTTAAGGGTTGTAACATGGCCTGGTTCACGGTTTAAGAAACAAAGGATAAAGGCTCAAATTTTATTTGTACCCACCCGTTCTTCGTGATGTTCTTCGATCCTAAACTCAGCTAATCGTGCATTAGATCTTGTTTGAATCTTTGCTCTGATATTCCGGTGATGGTTTGGATACTGACAGTTTATTTTGAACAGGCAGTCATTTTGTCGAGAGTTTGCAAGACCTCTTTCTTTTTTATTTTATTGTCCCTGTCTTTTTGCCTGAACTGTTTCTTTTATGATTATAGTCAGCGGGATGCCCCAGTTTTGTAAGTCTCCTTCATAGGTTTTGACTAAGTGGGCTTTTATTTCGAAAGATAATGACTGCCTGTCTTGACGATTATAGGGAACCATCACTGTCTTTTGTTTTGGAAGGACTCCTTTGATGCCATTCATTGTGCACCTGGATCAACTGAGAAAACTACCCTGCCCCAGGTTATAATTAAGGGTTTTAATTTTTGCGTGAAAAGAAAAACTGCAACTTCTTTGGCTCAAAGGGGTTGACTGGGGATTATCTTCCTTATAACTCCACTGTTTAGGATTTGAAATAATGCCTGTACCTCATCAGCGGGGTCTGTTTAAAAGCATACTGTAAAGATCGTGGTATCGTTTTCGTCATCCTCCCTCAAAAGGTTTAGAATTTTTTAATCGAGAGTTGAACATCACAAAAAATGAAAGCAATTTGAATATAGTGGATACGAATGGATTGATTCAAAACAAACATATGCAATGCATTGATAAGGTAATAAAGTTTGACATGAATAATTGTTTGAACAATCTAAAGAAAATTACAACTTGAAAATCCTAATGAATAAAAGTCTTCTCGTCTCGGTACTTGTCACTTCAAATGGTGAACCTTGGAGGATGGTAGAAGAACTAAGCCTGACCATCTTGTGTGAATTCCAATGTTCCTTCATCAATCAGGTTTTGAATTTTGTACCTCAACTTCCAACAGTCGTCAGTATCATGCCCCAGACTGTTAGAATGGTATACACACCTCGCATCAGGATTGTAATTGGGTGAAGAAGTCTTAGGATTCGGATGAGGTCCTACCAACGTCACCAGATTCAATCTCAATAGGTGTTGCAAAGCTTGGGACAACGGCATATTGAGCTTGGTAAACAGCCTCTGATTAACCCGTTGTTTAGGGCCAGGTTGTTGTTGGACCTGTGAGGTAGTAGCAACCTGGAGAGGTCTATTCATCAAACCAAACCTTTTACTTCTCGGAAGTTGATTAATGACTTGATCCTCAGCCTTGACTATTTGCTTCATACTGTTGTATCTGTCTTAATGAAGCTGGTTGATCATGGTTCTCAGCTCTTCTTGCTCCCGAGCTAAACCTTGGATAAGAGCCATCTTCCTCAGCATCTGGGTTCTCATCGCATCTACCTCAGCTTGTAGATGTTTCAGCCGTTCGTCCTTATTGTCTTCAGGACTTTTCCTGACCAAATTCCCCATGAGGAGTGTTCTCAACTCTTCCTGCCCCTTGGATAGGTTTAGGAAGATTTCCCTGAACTGAGTCTCTTGAGTATGAAGATCCTGGTTATCTTGTTGGAGAGCCATTGCTGAAATAAACAGCGAGAATATGAGAGACCGGTAAAGGGTGGCCTGTTATGCAATGATATGTATGATATATGTCTGCAATGTTTTCAAGGATCTCACGGGGTAAACAAGAAACTTGTTAGAATTTGAACCTTGCAGCTTTGATTGGAGAAACTTCGTGTTGTTAAGAGTCCTTCTTCAAGAGTCAAGCTCACCATATCGAGTGGGTCATAGCCCCTGACTCAAGTTATCGTGCTTGGATTTCTAGACAACCTTGGCTAGAGGAAAATAAATTCCCTTTGCCCCTTGCTAGACATCTGGTTCATCATGACCTGTATCATAAACCCTTGAGATCCTTGAAATGGTTAAGGAAATGCTATGGTATGATGTTATGATGTGTATGCTATGCGTTTAAGCAAAAGTGTGAGGTGATGTAAGTAAGCCCTACTATAAATCCAAACTGTTGGATAAGGACTGTAAACAAAACCTGCAAGGAACTCATGCTGTCAGATAATAAGAATGTGCAAGTAGTTCAAGTTTGAAGGCACACAAGTCACACAAAAGAGCCCTTAGATTTCAGGATGGCATGAAGCTTAGGTACTACCCTCTTTCAGTTTCGGTTGGTTAAGACCTGTCCTAAAAATAGTAATCAGGTTCTAGAGGATCTCAATATCACTGACTACCCTCAATCGGTCATAATTCCAGTTTGGCAACCTTTTCTTGCGGCCGGAACCATCGCGAGAGTTTAGTCTCAATGAGTGTAGCATACTGCTACTGTTCTATGGCCAAGTTGGTCAATTTAAGGTTCTAAGGTCAGTTGGTGCTTAATGACTCCTCAGAAGACCCATATTCTCCTCGTTCCAACACAAGGGATATCGGTACAGACCAAGGTGTCACACCAACGTAGCTACTGCTTCATCCGTGTCGGTCTACGCTGGACAGATCCCTCATAGTTTATTGCTACTTACCTAAAAAAGGGTATCCCCAGATCCGGGTTAGGATCTATAAAACTCCGATACAAGCCCACAAAATTAAAGCATACAAGACATACAATTGAAAACACAAGTGATCTAATCCTAAGGTACACCTCACTTATAATCCCCAGCAGAGTCGCCAGTTCTGTGATCAGTGGAAATAGAACTGACTGTTTTGGAATGCTGGTTCGCGTTTGCGTTTCGCAAAATGTCGCGATAAGCAAGAGTCGCCACCGTCTTTTATTTAATCCAACAAGGAAAGGACAAAAGCACAGCAAAATTCCTTTTCGAGATGTTTCTCAGGTTCGGGAGGTAGATTATAGAAAGGGAAGGTGTTAGCACCCTTTCTATCTGTGGTTATCCACGGGCTCTTAGGTACTTGCTCACTATGTTTTCAAAAAGTTTTGCTTTTCTTGTGATTGTGGGTTTTGAAAAAAAAAATTATTTGAAAACTTCGATTTAACTCTTGTATCTGTCTTCAAGAGTGTATGAAGTGTTGTTTGAAAACTTTTGTCAGAAAAGTGTAGGTGCGAAAAGTACTTTTGTTTTGAAAGAGCAAGTACCTGAGAACCTCTACCTACTCAAAAAAATTAAGTTGTGTAAATATCCTTTAGACAGTACTATTCCACTATTGAGGAGTAGGTAGCACCGTCGTTGGAGTTTTCGGGTCAATTCGATTATAGGACATGTGGTCACTAAAGCAATGATAGGACGCCTTAGCGGTAACCCTAATGTCTTAGATCATTTTTTATCGAGGCAACCGTTTCGAGGAAACTTTGATCTTTAGACAGGAGGGCGACCTCTAAAACTTCCTATACTCAATGACCACGTCAAGGCAACCAAGTGAGGCGTACCCTAAGGGTGACATGTGCGAATGTGTCAGGTTTCAGTTATGTTATCTTTGTACATGTTATGGTGAGCTACGATTGATTTTTTAGTTTAAGATAAGATCTTGTCATGCGTAGCCTATTAGCATACATCTAGCAGTTAATGGTTGCGGAAAATAAAACTACGCTATTACAAGGCGTCGGGTATTTACATCGCCAAAAACAAACCCTTGGAAAAGTAAACTGCAGGAAATTAAATAAAAGCGATAAAAAGAGTCCTAATTAAAGCTATTACATCCTCGGAGCAATTACATAATATGGATAAAAACATGAATAAAATAAACATACGCGCGAGCAAAATGGAATCGGAGAGTTTTTTAGGGTTTTGACCCTTTGTTAGGAGAGAAAGAGATTTTTTATTATTTTTGTGTATTTAATTAAATTAAACCTAGACTAATGAATTAATTAAATAAAAAGAAATATTTTTTGGTTTTTGAATGTTTAAGAAAATAAAAATAAAAATGATTAAAAGTTATTAAAAACCCTAATTCTATGTTAATTTTATTTATTATGAAAAAGTTAAAATTAACCTAATTAAAACTAAGTTAATTATGTTAATATTTATTTACAAAATAAGCTAATTAAATTTAATAAATAAAAATATTATATTTTTTATGTTTTCTGAATTTTATTATGAAAAATAAATTATTTGGTTAATTAAGTAATAATAATAATAATTAATAAAAAAACAATTAAATAAAAAATATAAAAGAAGAAAAAAGAGAAATAAACCCAGGGGGTGTTGGGCCCAAGAGGAGGTAGAGTCAGCAATTCTTGGCCCATTATGCTTCCAGCCTGTTTGACTTTTGCAACTCCCTGCATGCTCATTGACTAGGGCGTATGGTGATCTTTCACTCATGACTACTGGATCTTGGCCTGAAGCCACATGGCGTCTTGAGATTTGAAGCGTATGGTGGACCACACGTGGGATGCTGCATATGAATATGTGAAGAAAAATTGAATAAATGTTTTGGGGGACCTGGGATTCGAACCCAGGTCCCAATGGCTTTTCCATCCACCTGCTTGCCAACTCAACCAGTGCGTTTATTCATTATGAGAATAGCAAAGAAACATAATATATGAAAATCAATTAATATGTTGTAAACAAAAAATTAAAACGCGCGCTTTTCAAATAGACCAACCATATGCCAACACATCAGCGTCTTCAACCTTGGTTCTGTGTAAAAGAGAATCAGATAGCGGGGGTTTTCAACCTCCACTACCTCCTGCAAGGAAAAATAGCGAATAGAAATATAGCAAACATAAATATTTCGCGAGGTATGGATTCCAATCGTCTTGGCCTCACGATTTCAAACATGTATCTCATTAGTCCCAATTTTTCCTGGTTTGGAAATCCCTAATTTAAAGCTTGAAAACCCTAGAAATTTAACCATGGCATCTCTCGATTCAGGGCATTACAATTCAATTCAATCATTCCATTAGCTTCGTATGGTCTCTAGCAATGCAAATCAATCACAAAACCATGTTAAATGCGCATGAAATAAGATATACAATTTTGAATAGAAAGTGCAAACCGTGGGACTGTATGTCGTGATTCCTTGAGCTTTGATGCTTGAGTTTGATTGCAAATCAATCCTGGTACCTCCTGCAATGTATTTGGATGATCAAAACGCCTTGAATTGGCCTAGAATGCAAGAACAAGTTTTGACTTTTCTTGAAAATTCTTGAATTTGCTATGGCCGTTTCTGCAGCTTTCAATCGTGTATTAGGTTATGGTTTGCTTGCTTGCATATAAGAGAATCAAATTAGGTCAAAATTTTGGATCCAACCCATGTGCATTGAAGATTAAATCCTTGATTGATAAATCAAATATTCTTGATTTTCCATGATTGAACAAGTTGCCAAAATTGGATTTTTTGTATCTTTTTGATTGTGCACGAATTGGTCAGCATATTTGGATCATATTTGGTTCACAAATTGATTTAAAAAATCAAATCTTCTATTTTCTTATAATTTAAATTAATTAAATAAATTAATATGTATTAAAAATCCATTTAATCAATAAATTTAAGAAAATAAATCCAATTAAGCTTGGTGGGTCGTGCATAGGTCAGGGATGAAGTTTCAAGAAGAGATTTGAGGCCCATTAGCAAAAAGAAGGTGCTTTGAGCAAAGTTGACTTTTGCAAATTCATGAAAATTTCCCAACTTCTCCAATGCACAACTTGCTCAATTTTGATCATATGACCATGTTCTTGGACATTTTGGAAAGCTCTTGAAGTCCTTTAACCAATACCTTTGGACCCATGTCATTTGGATTTACCAATCTCAAGTTATGGCCTTTGACTCAAAGTGTACTTTTGTGGACTTTTGAAATTGACCTATAATGTAAAAATTTGTAACTTTTTGTGAGAGCATTTCTTGATCTTGGAATGTGAAGATGGATTGTAGAAAATTGCATCCTCTTCAAAATTAGATTTGGATGGAATTTTTCTGATAAACCATGAAAAAGTTATGCCCTGGTCAAAATACAGTTGACTTTTCTGCTATCCAAAAATAGTAACTTTTGCATCTTGATGATTTTTTGAGCTATCCTTGTGGGATCATGATCAAGACTTGATAAAATGATGATTGTGAACTCAAAATAAGATGTTGACCAAGAATTCTGACTTTTGACTACAAAATGACCATTTTGCCCTTGTAGTTGACTGTAGATCAAATGGAGCTTTTGACTGTGCAAATTGGCACTGTGAGTCTTGAAACTTGGCATGTAGGTGCTTGAGAATGTATATAGGCCTATGAGACTTGATTGAACCATTGAGAATCTGAAATCTCTTGAAAGAACCAAAATCCTAGTTTTGAACTGACTGCCTTAGGAGGTGATTTGACTGTCTACCTCTTGAGCAATCTTGAGCAATTTGAAGATCATTCTTGAGGAATATGGGAGGGCAAATTTTGGGGTACAACAATTAGTCAAGCTATTTGTTTAATTTTGGATTTTTTGCATACAAACCCTACTCTCTAATCATGGCATAATTGGAAGCATAAATGCATAAAAGTAAATCTACCACTAGTATAACATGATTATGGGGAGGGGGATACAATTTTTGAATGGGGATTGTTTGGCAAGAAATTAAAACCCTAATTTTGCTATTACATCCAAATTGAATCAATGATACAATATAAATAAATGGACAAATATTTAAATGATCAATTAAATAAATATGCAAAAATAATATGAATATGAAAAATAATGTTTTGTTTATTTTTTATGTATGTAAAAAAAAATTTAGTGTATATAAAAAGAAATAAAAGATTATATATTTTTTTATTAAGGGTAAAACCCTAATTTTCTTTTTAAGAAAGTAAATATATTAACTATATTATTTATGTACAATAAAAATAAAAATATATTCAAGTGTAAAAATATATTTAAAAAAGTATTATTTTTAATAAGGATGAAAACCATGGTTTTTTGTTTTAAGAAAATATATATTATATTAATTATTTTATATACAAAAAATAAAATATAAATATACACAAATATTTAGATAAATAATAGTATATGAGAAAAAATATTATTTTATAGGTATAAATGATAAATAAATAAAATATATAATATTTCTATAAATGTTTATAAGTTTTTTATTGAATAAAATAAAAGTATATACTACTTAATAATTAGTTTCATGTCTAAAAAAAATAATAAAAATAAAATGTGAAAATTTATGAAAATATTTTTGGATATTTTTTATGTTTGGAAAATATGAAATAAAATCAGAAATGAGAAATAAATACAAAAATATAAAATGTAAAGAAATTGGGCCAGGGGGTGTATTCAGTAAAAGGGGGGTGTCAATAATGAGCCAGGACCAAGCCCAGCCCAACAGACTTCATCTTCAACCTCTGTCTCAAAATTGCGCGCGCCTGGTTTCAAACACGAACAACCTGCATACGTGCTCTAATGCAAAAACCCATACCATCAAAGTTGTAGCATTTTTCAAGACGAATCCAACCATGTAAAGAACTCATTCTAACTCTCAAAGACCAGAGAGAATTTCTCTGGCCCTAAATCCTAACCTAATTTTTTCAGGAAGTTCATGGATCAAATTCTCTTAGCATGCTTAACTAAAATGAAAACTGAGCATATGTACAGCTTCATGGCTATGGATACTACATTTTTTATTCACAAACCTAAGCCTAATTATTCCTAAATAGAGAGATAGGAAGTTGAAAAAAACCTGTTTCAGTTGACTTCGTGTATGGCAATGTGGAGCTTTTCAGTGAGGCCTGAGATGTTTGGGAGCTTGCTTGAACTTCCTTTGACCTTCCTCAATGCCTAGCTTGCCTTGAATGTGCTTGAACAAGCCTGTAGAACTCAACCTGCACAAGCTGAAATCAAAAATGGCAAACCTTGTAAATGGAGTTACAATCAGTGTTTAAGGGTTGGGATAGCTTGGATTGGTTATGTGGAAGGTGTTTGAACCAGTTTGAGGCAAAACGCACGAGGGATTTGTGCTATGGAAATCAAACTGCAGGGAGTGCCCTGTTTTGCCAAATGAAGATGATTTTGTGCTATGGGAGGTTTGAGGGATCAAAGGCTCGTGTTTCTGGCTCAAGGGGATGTGAGAAACTTGTCTCAAGTGCTTGCAAAGGTTGGTTTTCTCAGATGTGTAAGTTGTGTGAATTTTGACATGTTTCTTGTATATGAAGCAAAAAATGAGAAGTGGTGTAAGACCAGCCTGTACAGGCTATCTATCAGCTTGCACACTATATCCTTGGCCCCTCAAGTTGGTGGATTTGATTTTCTGCACAAGATATGGCTCAATGCTCAAGGATGCAGTTTTGACATAAAGCAAGATTTTAGCAAAAATGGTAATGTTGCTTTTTCTATTTAAGGATTAATCTTGTGTGCAATCCTCTAACGGCCAAAACAAAGCCTTATACCAATGGATTTGCATTTAATTATTGAGTATGGAATGGTTTTGAGACCTGTAATCAAGTACAAAGCAAGTTGATTAGAGTTTGCAACCTGTATCACTATGAACATGCCATGGATAAAAATGAGTTTTTGCCAACTTCAAGCCTTCGATTCTCCCTAACCACAAATGAGTATGGAGAGTTCCTGGACATTTTGGAAAGCTTGCAACATGCTCTACAATCCATATTTGAAATTCAATTTGAGATTCCAAGTGGAACTATGTGAAAAATGGTCATGAAGATGGGTCAAAATCCTGCCTAAACTAGGGCAAAATTTGACTAAGTTAAAAGTTTCAAGGACCCTTGTTCCAAAAATAATAACTTGAGATCCAAACTTCTTTTTGGAAAACTTTGTGAATAAAAGTTGTATAATTTGTGGAGGACTACAATTTTATGTTGGAAGTTTTGTTTGAATCCAATTGCATCATGGTGAAAATGTTGGGCAAAGTTGGGAAAAATTAAGAAAATTTCATAACTTAGAAAAATTCTAAGTTATGAAATTTTTCAAACTTAAACCCTAATTTGCAAAATTGGGTTTCTTGATGAACAAGTTTTATGTTTTGATACATCTTGATGAAAAGTGACCCTTGGCACTTGATTTTGACCAAAAAGTCAAAGTTTGACTTTTCAGTGTACAATCAAATTTTGATCAGTTAACTGAAAATTTCATCTGTCAATCCAATGCAATTGAGATCTTTTGAACCTTGTGAATAGGTCAAGATGATGCCATTAAGTTTTTGAATCCATGTTTGAGCCCAATTTGCCATTGGCTAGGTTAAAATTCAGAAATTGCCCTTATACAGTCAAAACCCTAAAAATGACCATTTTGCCCTTTTGGTGATTTGATCAAGTTTCTTGAGGAGTTGTGGTCCAAACTTGATCAAATGGTTCATGTGAGCTTATAATGTTGATCTGGGTCAAAAATTATGAGGTTTGACTGTAAATTGGCCACAATTGACTTTTTCCCAATACAGTTATTTTTAGGTCAACTGTCCAATTGACTGGGTAAAAATTTGATTCAAGGCTTGAAACTTGGCATGGACAATCTTATAAGTCCAACATGAAGTATGAAAGTCACTTTGAGCATTGGAAGTCCAAAAATCCCTGTGCAAACTCAAACCCTAAATTCAGGTCATCAGTGCAAGGAGATGTCTTGAGCAGAGCAAACCCTAATCCTGTCTGGAGTTCAAAGAGTCTTGTGAGGGGAAATCTTTGGTAAAATGAGAGGGAAAATTTTGGGGTACAACACTTGGCGATAAGTTTCTTCGACAGGTATTAAAGGAGACAACGACATTAGGGTTATGGGTTAAATTTCAAAGTTTGTACATGACCAAATTAGTGGTAAATCGACTATACATGAAGCAAGCTTTGTATTCATTTAAGATGATTGAAGACAAAGTGTTGGATGAGTAGTTGAATATGTTCAACAAGCTGATTCTTGATCTTGAAAATCTTGATGTGAAGATCGATGATAAAGATCAACTGCTATTGCTATAGTGCGCTTTCCCATAACATATGCTCACTTCAAAGAAACTCTCTTGTAAGTAAGGGAGTCCCTGGCCTTTGAAGATGTTAAATCACCCTTGTATTCTAAGGACTTGAGTGAAATAAAGAGCATAAACCTTTGACGTTTGGTGAAAGTTTGGTCGTTAAGGGAAAAATCTTGCGAAAGGATGGTAAGTTCGACAAGAAGAAAGGTAAAAGTCAGCAAAAGACTTATAGTGGTGAAGCATATGGTATTCGATGTTATCATTGTAAGAAGGAGGGTCACTAAAGAAAGGTGTGTCCTGAACGCATGAAAGATCATGAAGGAAAAGATAATGACAATGCATCCATTATTCAAGATGATATTAACTCATCTGATGTTCTTATGATTTTGAGAAGCAACTCATCGAAGGAGTGAATTATGGATTCTGGGTGCACTTGGAACATGACTCCAAACAAAGCCTTGTTCGAAGAGCTATGTGATTAAGATGGTGGTTATATATTGCTGGGAAACAACAAAGCTTGCAAGATTGCAGGTGTTGGGTCTGTAAGATTCAAGCTCCATGATGAGTCAATAAAGTTGTTGACTGAAGTCAGGTATGTACCTGATTTGAAGAGAAATCTGATTTATCTTGGTGAATTCGACAAGAAAGGATATGTTTTCCAAGGAGATAAAAGTATCCTAAAAGTTATGGAGGGTTCGAAGGAAGTCTTGAGAGGCGTGAAGAAGCAAGGCTTGTATACCCTTGAGGCTAAAATTGTATGTGGTTCGACAAATGTTGCATCCATGAAACCTTTGTCGAAGACAGAAATTTGGCACAAGAGATTAGGCCATGCCAGTGAAAGGGGTCTGGTCGAATTAGGGAAACAAAATTTTCATGGTGGAGACAAAGTCAAAAAGCTGAAATTTTATGAACCCTGTGTACTTGGAAAATCTTGTAGAGTGAAGTTCAACCAAGGTAAACAAAGAACACATGGATCCTTTGATTATATTCATGCTAATCTTTGGATTCCTGCAAGGTGTCCATCATATTCAGGAGCAAGGTATTTTCTATCCATAGTAGATGATTATTCCAGAAATTTATGGGATATCATTCAGAAGACTAAGGATGAAATTTTTGAGAATTTCAAAAGTTGGAAGACTCTGGTCGAAAATAAAACTGGCAGAAAGGTTAAGAGGTTGAGAACCGACAATGGCCTTGAATTTTGCAATGAGGATTTTGACAGCTTTTGTGTTGCCTCTGGTATTGCAAGCACAAAACTACTGCAGGTACTCCATAACAAAATGGTTTGGCTGAAAGGTTTAATCGAACTATTTTGGAGAAAGTTAAATGCATGCTGACTAGTGCTGGATTAAAGAAGGTGTTTTAGATTGAAGTTGTTTCAACAACTACATATTTGATAAACAGATGTCCTTCGTCTGCTTAGATATGAAGACAACTGAAGATGTTTGGTCAGGACATCCACCAGATCTCGACAAAATGAGAGTATTTGGCTACGTAGCCTATGCTTGTTGGTTTTTGAGTGCGCCCAAGATGGGGATGAATAAAGTGGATTGAAATTTTTTATTCTTTTATGTGATGATGTTCTTATTTTCTTGATTGCATATGAATATGAAATCCGTAAATATAGAAAATAAAGAACATAAGAGATTTATACTGGTTCCCCTCACACTTCGAGAGTACTTCAGTCCCCTTACCAACATGTAAGAGATTTCACTATAGTTAGAATTATTGTACATCCTATCCACATCTAAATGTGATGCTTACTATCTAACTTATAGGGAGATCAAAGGCTTTAACTATCCTTTAAGATCCAACCAAGTACATGAAGAACAATCCTCGTCAATGTACACACTTGTTTCCAACAATCCTGAAAACAATGTAACTAATACAAAGTAGAAAGAGAACAACCCTCCCTTAATACTCTCTTGTTTCCAACAATCCCGAACATCAAGGTTATACCACAATCACTTTTAAAAAATGATTAGAAATAAATTCTTGAAGTAGATATGAAAGTTGATAATCAATGTCAATACAAAGTATTGATCTCTTATCTTTCAAGACAACAATTTAATGAATATATTAAACAAGTTCTTAATGCATATGTTGAAACTTTTCTAATGTTGTATTTGAAAATGTAAGAGTAAAAGTTTCATGCAAGATCAAATATTAATCCATGCACTTGTTTGAAAATGAGAAACAAAATGTTGAATTGTATGTTGTGATTGTTGTTATTTTTTTTGTGTTTCTACTTCAGAAATATTTGAATTATATACATGTATTACACCCTTACAAAAGGTTCTAAATGAATGTAGAAGTGCAATGGTTCATGGATAAATTCAACAAACAAACAAAATTAAAAACAATCTTGTTTTTCAAATTCGTTTCAGCGGTAACCGGTTACCAAAATGCAGTAAACGATTACCCAATGCAGGTAACGTTAAAAATTTGAAATGCTGAAGCATGTAACCAGTTACCAGAAACCTGTAACCGGTTACCACTATATGAAAAGGTGCAATAACATTTTTAATGACTTGGAAATGAAATTCTAGTTATATTAAAAGCCATGAAACATGTATGCATAATGTTAGACGTATTTTGTGCACTATAGTAACATACTATATTGAATTCGAGTCTTGTACCATAACGAAGATCAAATACCAAAGTCTTCTTTAGGAGTAACTTAGCATGCAAGACAAAAGTCCATTTTGAGTAGATACTTTTTCTTCTTCTTTTTGATAATTCCTTTTGCCTTGATCATGGTGTTTGTAATTATCAAAACATAAACTTTCTGAAGCATGACTCTACATTCTCCCCCTTTTTGATGATGACAAACACTTGTTATATGAAACGCTTTGGATCGCTTGAAAATGAAATATGCTCCCCCTATTAATGATAACTCCCTCTTGATCAATGCTTCTCCTTGATCAATAGAGTATGTTGACAATTTCTGTAAGAGATAGAGACAAAGCATACATATATATCTTCTCCCCCTTTGTCATTAGCAAAAATGAAGGGAAAAAGAAATAAAATAATATCATAATAAAAATAGATGAATAGCATGATATTAGTTGACTTATCCTTTAGAAGATCTTATCTTAATCCTTAATTATGAAGTAATTCTTAATTGGATATGAAAGTTAGTGCTTATATTTTCCTTGCCAAGAATCTTTCATTTGATGTTGTCCTCATATGTGACACATCCCTTGGCCTATTAGATTTGAAATTTTGCTTATACCTCCCATCATATGTTTGGATCAACCACTTATTAAGATATCAAAGATTTTGAAGTGGTCTTCAAGAAAACCCTACAAAACAAGTTAAGTTTTGCTAGGTACCCAAAGTGATTTGGGTCCTTCATGGTTAGTTCCTTTCTTAACCCACACATAATGTTCACTAGTACCATTTGAGTTTCTTGCATGACAAGCATTATGTGTGTGACCAATAATACCACAATATAAACAAGTAGGAAGAAAGTTGATTGTAACATAATTTTTCTTTTTAGCAACTATTTTCTTAGGATACAAATTTCTAACCTTTTCTTCTTCTTCACCATCAGAATAATGTAATGCCATAAAAGCAAGATTTGCATATTCGTTGTTTTCCAAATCGGATGAAGAACTTGTATCACTTTCTTCAACGTAAACCTTGTTGGATTTTGAGAATTCTCTTCTCATGTAAGCATTTTTCTTGGACAAGTTTGGGCACTCCATCTTTATGTGAATTTTACAAAAGTCAAAGTATTCACCTCAAAACAATGGAGTCTTGTTGTTACTACCATCATCTTTGAAAGTTGTTTGTGCGGAAGCCATTCTGGATCAAATAGGAACAAGTTACCTTAACTTGCTCTGATGCCAAATGTTGATTTTTTAGTGCACCTAAGACGGGGCTGAATAAAGTGGATTACAAATTTTTATTCTTTTATGTGATGATGTTCTTATTTTCTTGTTTATGTATGAATATAAAAGCGGTAAATACAGAAAATAAAGAACACAAGAGATTTATACTGGTTTCCCTCACACTTCGAGAGTACTCTAGTCCCCTTACCAACATGTAAAGATTTTACTATAGTTAGAATTATTGTATAACCTATCCACATCCAAATGTGATGCTTACTATCTAACCTATAGGGAGATCAAATGCTTTAACTATCCTTTAAGATCCAACCAAGTACATGAAGAACAATCCTCGTCAATGTACACACTTGTTTCTAATAATCCTGAAAACAATGTAACTAATACAAAGTAGAAAGAGAACAATCCTCCCTTAATACTCTCTTGTTTCCAACAATCCCGTACATCAAGGTTATACCACAATCACTTTTAAAAAATGATTAGAAATAAATTTTTGAAGTAGATATGAAAGTTGATAATCAATGTCAATACAAAGTATTGATCTCTTCTCTTTCAAGACAATAATTCAATGAATATATTACACAAGTGCTCAATGCATATGTTGAAACTTTTATAATGATGTATTTGAAAATGTAAGAATAAAAGTTCCATGCAAGATCAAATATTAATCCATGCACTTGTTTGAAAATGAGAAACAAAATGTTGAATTATATGTTGTGATTGTTGTTATTTTGTGTGTGTTTCTACTTCAGAAATATTTGAATTATATACATGTATTACACCCTTTCAAAAGATTCTAAATGAATGTAGAAGTGCAATGGTTCATGGACAAATGCAACAAACAAACAACATTCAAAACAGTCTTGTTTTTCAAATTCGTTTCAGCGGTAACTGGTTACCAGAATGCAGTAACTGATTACCCAGTGCAGGTAACGTTAAAAATTTGAAATGCTGAAGCCTGTAACCAGTTACCAGAAACCTGTAACCGGTTACCACTATATGAAAAAGTGAAATAACATTTTTAATGACTTGGAAATGCAATTCTAGTTATATTAAAAGCCATGAAACATGTATGCATAATGTTAGACATATTTTGAGCACTATAGTAACATACTATATTGAATTCGAGTCTTGTGCCATAATGAAGATCAAATACCAAAGTCTTCTTTAGGAGTAACTTAGCATGCAAGCCAAAAGTTCATTTTGAGTAGATACTTTTTATTCTTCTTTTTTATAATTCCTTTTGCCTTGATCATGATGTTTGTAATCATCAAAACATAAACTTGCTGAAGCATGACTCTACAATGCTCACATTAGGCAAGACAAGGTTGAACCTAGAGCTTTGAAATGCATGTTCACAGGATACCCTGAAGGAGTCAAATATTATAGGCTATGGTGCTTAGATATAGGTCACGGGAGGATTATCACCAGTCGAGATGTAGTTTTCAATGAAGCTCAAATGGCTCTAAAGAAAATAATGATGTTGATCGAAGTGCAGAAATATTTGATGAAGAGCTAGAATAGGAAGAGATTCCTGTTGAGGTGGAGCATGTTGATGGTGAATTGTGTATCCCGAGTAAAGTCGAAGAAGAAGCAGAAGATGCTGAGGAAGTTGAGGAAATTGTCTATGACTATCTATTGGAAAAAGATAGGACGAGAAGAGTCATCAAGCCACCTCAGAGATTTGGGTATGCAGATTTGATAGCTTATGCCTTAATCTCTACAAGTGAGGTTCTAGACAAAGAACCTAGAGTCTATAAGTAAGTTATGAGGAGTCGAAATAAGACTGAATGGATGAAGGCCATGGATGATGAGATGTATGCAGTTGATAAAGCTGCATGAAGAAAGCTAGTTGGTTCTCTGATAATAGAGTTTGTTCCAAGGTGGAGATTTATGAGATATTGAATCTAACTCTGTTGAGTCGAAGAGTAGCTTTTGGTTCGACAGGATTTATGCATTTCGTCGAAGTATGGTCACATACTGGTGTCGAAGACCCACATACTGTAGTCGAAGTGTTTTCTAGTATGTGGGTGTCGAAATTCTAGGGTTGTTAGTATTTCGAATTGAGCCTGTTTGTTATGTCCAATTGTTTAAGTTAGCTTGTATCCTAAGTTAGCTTGTAATGGGTATTTGTGAAAAAGCCCATTAGTTTAGTATGTTAGGTTTATTATAAATAGCATACTAGTCTCTCATCATTGCGTACTGCAAATCCTAATTTAGGGCGAGAAGGTTATTTGTTATTCTTGTAACACTTGTAATCTTGATTTAAGAGAAAGTTAAAAGTAAAGAATGACAGTTATAATCAATCTTTGTTGTTAATCTTGTTTATTATTTTTTTCTACCCTTGAAGGTTTCCCTCTAATAAGGAAACCTATTATATTTTGTTTCCAAGACATCCTTTTTCACAACATAATATATAAGTGCTATCGAAGAGGCAAGTTCATGGGGTTCTGGTCATTTTCTTAGGAAGTTGTTTGTTATCATGCTTCTTTCTGGAACCATCAACAGACCAGTACAAGTATGGAATAAAACTTGGACATTCTTAGCTGATGGTATTTTGCACTTCCAAAGAACAGTCACGGATAACTCAGGTGTTGATTTAAATTGCATTCATTTTCTACCACTATCTTATACATGTACAATTATTGGTTACTACATTTAAAAATTGAACATTACTTTTCTGCACCTTTAACCAATTTGTATATCACCTAACAAAGCTGATATTGAGTGACGAAGATTTGCGTAATTTAACATTAATTGAGATTAAAAAACTACCTCAATCAAATCAGAAGAGTCTAAAATATTTCAAACTAATATTGTATCTAAATGGTTATGTACTTCAACAACTTGGCAATCGACTCATATATGAGGAGAGAAGATATGATGTTGCAAACATGAAATATGAATTCCTTGCTCTTTCTAATGCGCTGACAAATTACTACATCTCCTCAAAAATTTAGCCATGCATATTATCTAACTCAATTAAATTCATTGTTATTTTCTATTCCTTTTATAGTTGAGCAGCGGGGCATATATGACAAAGTCATGTTGGTTTTTGCCAATCAAAAGAGTGGAGTTTTTTCTTACATGGTTACGGTGGTACTGGGAAAACATACATGTGGAAAACACTTGCAACATATTTAAGGTTGAAACATGAAATAGTTTTAATCGTTACCTCCATTGGCATTGCATCACTATTGTTATCTGGTGGTAGAACTGCTCATTCTAAGTTTAAACTACATGTCCCCACCTTGGAAAACTCTGCTTGCAATATAGAATGGAATAGTGACCATACCGAAATACTTTGGAAAACATCCTTGATTATTTGAGATGGGGATCCCATGGCAATAAAATTATATTTTGAAGCTCTTGATAAAACTTTAAAAGATGTAATGAGTCCTTATAGCAACTCTGATCAACTATTTGGTGGTAAATTTGTAGTTTTTGGTGGAGATTTCAGACAAATTTTTCCCGTTATGCCCAGAGGGAATAGATCTGATATTGTTAACTCTAGCATAAATTCATCTTAAATATGGCATTATTGTGAGGTTTTGACTTTAACAAGAAACATGTGTTTGCAAGGGGGTCATAACGATGCAGAAAAAAGGAAATTGTCGAGTTCTCCGCATGGCTTTTAAAACTGGGGGGAAGGCAAACTTTCTGAGCCAAATAATGGTTATGCAGATATCGATATTCCATGTGACATTCTAATTGAAGAATTTGATGACCCTATTGTTACAATTGTAGATAGTACTTACCCTGCATTTATGGAAAATTACAAAAGTTTTTATTACCTTAAAAATTTCGAGTTATCCTAGCATTTACAATTCAAGTAGTTGGTCAAATTAATAATCATGTCCTTGAAATGATGTCAGGTAACATTTTTATATTTCTACCTTTATGGTATAAAAATAATTCCATTTCTTTATTTTAACTTTTATCTTAATTCATTATATAAAGTACTAAAGTTGTTTTTATATAAGAGAAACCAAAGAATGTTATAGCTCTAATTCAGTTGATAGATCAGAAATCCATGAAAACTCGATTATTGAGATTCTTAGTCCCGAGTTCCTTAGCTCTATCTGAATGTCTGGTTTGCCTAACCATGTCATTAAATTAAAGGTGGGTACTCCCATAATTCTAATGAGAAACATTGATCAATCTAAGGGTTTGTGCAATGGAACAAGATTAATTGTGACAAAGATGAGGAATCATGTCCTTGAAGCTGAAATTATGGGTTGAAAAGGCCATGCTAAAACGATATACATACCTAGAATGGATATGTCACCTTCACAATTACCATGGACTTTCAAATTAAACAGAATGCAGTTTCCAATAATTGTTTCCTACGCAATGAAAATAAACAAATCTCAGGGACAATCGTTGGATTGGGTTGGACTATACATGCAAAAAGATCTATTTAGTCATGGTTAATTGTACGTTGCAATCTCAAGGGTGGCGGGTTAATAAGGGATTAAGATCTTGATTGTTGATGACAATAAAAAACCCAAATCCTATACTGCTAATATGGTTTATAAAGAAGTTTTTGCAAACATTTAAAATGTATGCTTCTCTATTAATCTTCAATCTTTTCCATATTACCTCTTATTTTTACTACAGACATACAACTTATCTAAAGGGTTCATACATGCTTATATTTACTCACTTATTTTAACTTATGATTTTCTTTCATTCTTAACTCACTTGATTTTGTTTAATATGCAGATGCTGCAATGGACTTTCCAAACACTGTCATTATTTTTTGCTGCACTGTTATTCCTGTTTCATAGTCACTAAATAGTACTACAGTTTATTCCTTATCTAGCCTAAACTATACAATACTTTGGTTCATTCCTTCTTTAGTTTATCTTATGTTTGACAAGCTTCCAATGCCTCTAAGTGTGTCTCACAAGCAAGTAATTATAAGTTATTTTCAAGTCGCAAAATATATCATTTATTTTCTGAATACCTATAATTCAATTATATCCATGTAATACCTTACTAATCAAACATGTTTTTCATCCTATAATGTGATAATAACAAACATTGTAACTCCATAGCTTCCTTTTTAAATTAACATTAACTCACTGTAATACAACTAAGAATATATAAAACATCACTTCTACCTTACAGCTTCATCAACAAAACACACTTCTTATACACAGAACATAACACATTAGTCATACTTAGCAAAATTTATTATGCCTTTTTCATTAACCTAGCATGGTATAACTTAGTCTTCAAAATAACCTAACCATATTATTATTACATTTCATACTTCCAACCACCTAAATCCTTACAAAAACATTTTTCATTTATATGAATCCAAACCAAATCTCCACTTCCCATGAGTATTTAGGAACTTCTCCCGCTTCGCCATGAGAACTACAAATATTTATTAAAAATAATCACATTCAACATTTCTTTACATGTTATTATCATTTGATACATAACTATCATACATGGAAATTTCCAAACCATATTACACACCATTTTATTGATTTTAATCAATATATGGACAACTGATATTTCTACTAAATTAACACTAAAACAAACCAAGTATTGAAAAACTTTTTCAATGTTGTACTATAAATAATATTAAACATACATTTACCTTCCATTTTCTCCACCGATAACTGCTGTATCGTCCAAAATAACTTCATCACTAACAACGTTGCCTTCCTCAACATGATTTTCATCTATATTTGCAGGTTGTTTACCTTTGCCAGTTTCGGGACTTCTATTAAATTCTTCGGAAAACAAATCCTTTGAGCTGCGATTGGTCATATCGTGAACACTTATATGAGGACATCAGATATGCAAATATGTAATACATGCATGCATATTCTAATTAACTTTTACTATAAAACTATTTCACTACAAAGAAAGATTTATTCTGCCATTTACCGCTAAGAAATACATAACAACTATAGCACAATCATACCCGGATGAATAAGTTGATACCACATACATCTTCTTATTTAGTTTACGAGCTTCACTGGACGAACCCATGTCTTCTCCTTCATTTTTCGCCTTATCCCCTAAACAGACCTCGGTTTTAGCTTCCTCTTTTTGTTTGAGATTCAATGGAGAGATGTCACTCTTTTACAATTTCGCGAAAAAAGGTATGAATGCTCTTTCCTTTCAACTCTCTTTGGCGCTCCATTTCTTCCATTGATCTGCAAAAAACACATAATAACATCATAATGTGTTGTTGTTGTTGCACCCCAAAATTTACCTTTCTAATTTCTTTTATTTGGCTTAGACGTTTGCCCTCATCTGTATATATTCCATTAGGTCTTTAGCGTCACATGCATTGCATTCAATAAAAGCACCTAAGGTGCAAAGGTTCAGTGGTTGTGCAATATAAGGGTTTTACACTGGTTAAGGCGCTCGTATCCAATAAAGGTTGATTTCTTCTTCAATATTGAGTAGTAGAATTAGGGTTGTGGTTTGTGGTCATTAAGAATCTCTTCTTCGCGAATCTATAAGGCTAATCTCCATCCAGTTTCATCGGTTCAAGAGATTATGGTTTTTTTCCCTATGTATCTCGTGGAATCAGAGTTTTATCACATGGACGTCTTTCTATGCTCCCAGTTTCGTCTGAGTCAAAGGATTTCCTCAAGAGCATTAGTGTGTGTTAAGGTCATTGGTTTGTAGGTTACTTGTTAAGCGAAGCTTAAAGATAAAGTCATTTGAAATTTAGAGTGCAAACTATAGCTTGAGAAATGGGCTTGTGATTTCTTTGAACTAAAACGATTTGTGTTGCTTGATTTGGATATGTTCGTTGGAAAACGAAGTGGATTTCAAGGCTAATCGAATGTCATCAATCATTTTGGTCATTAAATTGTCAAAAAGGTCAATTTAAGAAGATTGGAAAGCAAAGGCGTGTGGATTGTTTGGAGTTAAAGTTACAAGTCGCAAAGTTCAACATACATCATTGATTCATTCACAACTCATCATCATAGTTCGAATGTTGCATATCATTCGTCATTTACGTCCTTTAAGTTCAACATCTCAACATTCATTATTCAATGTTCACTCAAAGGTTCATCACCATTCAACCATAATTTTTTCTAAGTATCATGCAAAGACTTTCAAGCAATTCATCTCAAATTTACAAATCCATATTCATTCCAATTCTATCATAAATTACATTCCAATTTCTATCCATTACAAAATTACAAAATTGAGAACTAGAACACATGCACTTTCAATCATATTCGAAAGTCCATTGCATGGTACATTGCTACAAGGTTCAATTGTAATAATATTAAATACATCACAAGATGCACAAGCTCTCATCATGACCAAGCTGCAACTTTGCTTTTATGCTTTCAAAATGCTTCATGTCCACAATTCAAGCTACGCCATGTATTTGCTCATGCGATCATCCAATTAGTCATATTAACACCTTGTATTCATGCTAACATCAACGTGACCATGGCCTGCACATTAACATAAAAAATATATGAAATTAACCTTTAACCAAAACTAGTTCAACATCAAAATAACCCTTCGTCTAACTATGACCCAAACCATCCATAAAAACCAGTTCAGCCTGCACCAACTATCCAAAAATCCAATCAATGCATTTGAACAGTGTAGCAAATTCAGTTTAAAATGCCTACAAATCAGCATATAACAAAACTGAAATCCTGCACATGAAAACAAAATAGAATCCTAAGGCTCTTTTCATGCTATATGTCAAACTCCAATTCAATGCTTTGTCTCACAAGTCTCATGTCCATAACCGTTTCACCATTCAAGCTACGCACCGACCAACCCTGCGCATAAAAACCAAAAATCAGTTAACCAAGTTAATGGTTGCAGCCCGACATTCGACAGAAAAATGAGGCCACACAATGAATCTCGAACAGCTTTGCACTCACACTTACCTACATTCTTTGAGCTTCAATCATTTGTAGCCACATACTGCAAGCGGCTCACCAATATGCAGTGCTTGTATACCTACTGTTGCCATGTTATTGTCCCATACAACAAATAGATCACATCAATCCTACAGCTTGGATAAACAAATCAGCAGAATGCAAAAGCAGAGGAATTAAACTCAGGCTTCAAAACAAGAAAAAAAGAAGAACCAACTCCATAATAGAGAAATTGCAGAAAAACGGTTAAATAAGAATAGGGGAATGGTTAGTAGTACTAACCATACTGAAAGATATGCTGATTCAGTTATCGCACAAGTAAATAATTGTCTTCCTCATTTTTGCAAAGAGATTCAAAATTCCAATGCCTCGTTTCTTGACGCTTGTCAGCAGTACAACCACAGGAAAATAAATAGAAAAGAATATAAAAAAGGCTAGCTCTTTCTAACAATTTTGGCTAAAATTTAAAACAGAATGACAACGACAATAGTGAGAAAAAAACTCTTTATTCCCCTCTCTTCTTCCATCTATCATTCTTCAATCTATGCATCTTCTTCAACCTTTTTTCCACCATCTTCTCGTATCATCATCAATATTCAATATTCTGCATAAAATCAAAAGACCAGAAAAATTCTCTGAAATTCCCTCTTCTTCCTCTCCCTGCATTCACTCTCATGTTTCTTCATCACCTTCATACCACAGATCTTCACGCCCTCTTCATTCTTCAAACTGCAGAAGAATTACAAAGTTAGAAGAAATTATCTCTTCATGATAACCGCATCTTCGATCACCTTCGTCTTCATCTCTTTCTCGGAACCGTATCAACACCTTCTTCACCAACCTTCAATCTTCACACTTTGCATCTTCAAAGTTCATCATCCTCTTCATCTGCAAGCACAACAACACACGAATAACATGACAATTCACAAAAATCAAAAAGATGTTTGAAGAAGAAGAGAAGAATTTTTTGATGCTTCATTTTTAGCTCTGACAGGATTACCGAAATGATTCTCGGTTTCGTAGGTTGGTAGTTTCGAAACTCTTGATTCTCCATTCTTCTTCGTCAATCTTGATGCCACATGATAGCGTATAGAGAATAAGAACCAAAACCCTAGCGCTTCAAGCGTCAATTCCTCACCATTATGGCTCGATTTTCGTTCTGAATCCCATAGGTCTTTTCCTCACATCTCTATTTTATATAAGAGGTAAGGATTTGAAGGATGAGGCCGAAGAGTTGTGTGTTTGTAGTGGTCGGATTTTGATACCGGGGCGGTGGTTTGAGATCGAAATCGCCGGAGAAGATGAGGTTATCACCGCCTATTGGAACAAGAAGAAGAGAAGAAACGGTCTCGTGAAGCTAAAGCGTTATAACCTTAATCCTATTTGTTTTTTTATTTAATTCATTCTTTTCTTTAGTTTTTAATTTAATAAGTAAAATCTGAAACAAAGAAAATCTTGAAAAATCTGGTTTGGATGTTGAATTCATGGTGGACCGATTTCACATATCTCCCTTAGGTCCATTGGTTTTTGTAATCCATGTTGGTAGTAAGAATAGGCTTTTTAGACTCTATACGTTTGGGCCTAGTTCTCGATCTCCTTGTTATTCCAGATCCCCTGATTTCAACTTAACACCCCCCTGAGTTTATTCTTTTAGTATGTTCTTTTAAATAATTTTGATAATTGTTTAGTTTTGTTTGAACTTTTTCTTTACATGATAAAAAATAATAAAATCGAATATAAAAACTTGTAGATTTTTTATTTTAGTTTTAGGAAATTAAATCCTGATTATCCGATTATATTTTAGATTGGTAATTCACCTTTGTTGAGATTTGAGTCTTACGCAGGTTTATTGTGCGATATGCGGATGCGCTTGAGATTTCGATTTTGATTTATTTTCACATCGATGATGCTTCTACACTTATTCTGTGCGTTTGATTTTTGACTCTTTTCTTGGATTGGTGAAGCTTTCGCGAAGATCTTTGGGTTTCTTTGTTTTGATGCTCTTTGCTACGGATTGATATTCGTTTGGTATTTTCTCTTGTTTATCTCATTTTGCACTTTACTGCTTTCTAGATATCATGAGAAGTAGGAAATAAAGAGTGTGCGCTCGAAGTCATTGTTTAAAGACCTGTAGCAGGAATTTCGCACTTCATTTGCTATATGTGTTGTGTTTGTGTTTGTTTACTTTCTTGTTGATCGATGAGTCACTCAATTTAGAAATTGAGATCACGACTTCGCTCTCAGTGCATGCTCCCTATAGGATTTTATCGCTTTCCTTTATTTCTTGTTGATCGATGAGTCACTCAATTTAGAAATTGAGATCACGACTTCGCTCTCATTGTATATTCCCCATATGATAGTTTTGTTAGACTTTCTTTGGTATGCTGGCCTAGATAGGATCTCTCTAGGTGTGCTCTCTTGAGCTTATTGGCTTGCTTGTTTGATTTCATCTTTGTGTGCATGTTTTGAGATGATATACCCTCGGCATGTTCCCTTATGAGCTCTCGATTCAACTATAGATGATGATTCGAGATATACATAATTTTAGGTGATAGACCCTTGCTATGCTCCTTTAGGACTTCTTGATTCATTTATAGATGATGATTTGAGATAGACATTAGGATTGTTATCCAAGCATGTCAACATAGGGTAGAGATTTCCCTTTTATCCTCAACCTTAGGATCAACCATTGTATGATAACATTAGGGATAGATTTATGTTAGTCTCCCTTAGATGTTTTCCTTTCTTTTGCATCCATGTATTAAGACTAAAACTTTTCTTTCTTTTTCTTAAAAAAAAGCATAAAACATCTAACAACTTCTAAATCCTTCTTTAAGGTAAAAGATATCAACCAATACAAACTCTTTTGCGCCTTCGGGTTTTTCTTTTAAACTTTTCAAAAAGACCATGTTAATTCACTTATGTGCTGACGCGTGAGTCTCCAAAGGTCGAGCTGCAGCAGAAGGCGAAATTAATATTGTTCATTAAAAAATACAAACCAACAAAAACATGTGATCCATACTACGGCTGCTTTGATTCCTTAAAAGGGATACATAGGCATTGGGGTAGGGCTCGAGCGAGCATAACTTTTTTCCCTACATTCTTTTCTTCTTTCTTTTGCATGCATTCTCTGTACAACTTAGATATAGATCCTTACACACCCTTTTACTAGAACAACAAGAGCGGATACCATAGAGTACTACGGGCGTGTGGGGTGCTAATACCTTCCCCTCGCGTAACAGACTCCCTTACCCGATCTCTCGTTCGTTAGATCGTGATTTCACCTTTCTCAGGTTTACTCGATGTTTACCTTTCCCTTCTTGTGGGATAAAAAACGTTTGATGGCAACTTCATTGATTTCATTATCAGTTGATTATTCAGCCGGTTGTTTCAGTTGTATAACACGATTTTTCATTAACATGCAGAGTAAAATTTATTCTCTTGTATATCCTACCTAATATATGGGGGGTAGAAGAACTGTTGGTAGCCATGTTTGGGAGCTGGAATGACCAAATTAACGTTTTCCTTATATTAAATGTTTCATTACCGCAAGACCAACCATATATCTCACTGATAACTCCAGTTCCCAATTATGGGCTGCCTTTTATATAAATTATGGACCACTTTCATGAATATCTTTTTATTCTCCTCTTTTCTTCCATCTATCATTCTTCAATCTCTGCATCTTCTTCAACCTTTTTTCCACCATCTTCTCGTATCATCATCAATCTTCAATATTCTACATAATCAAAATACCAGAAAAATTCTCTGAAATTCCCTCTTCTTCCTCTCCCTGCATTCACTCTCATCTTTCTTCATCACCTTCATCCACCTTCATACCATAGATCTTCACGCCCTCTTCATTCTTCAAACTGCAGAAGAATTACAAAGTTAGAAGAAATTATCTCTACATGATAACCGCATCTTTGATCACCTTCGTCTTCATCTCTTTCTCGGAACCGTGTCAACACCTTCTTCACCAACCTTCAATCTTCATACTATGCATCTTCAACGTTCATCATCCTCTTCATCTGCAAGCACAACAACACACGAATAACATGACAATTCACAAAAATCAAAAAGATGATTGAAGAAGAAGAGAAGAATTTTCTGATGCTTCATTTTTGAGCTCTGGCAGGATTACCGAAATGATTCTCGGTTTCGTAGGTTGGTAGTTTCGAAACTCTTGATTCTCCCTTCTTCTTCGTCAATCTTGATGCCACATGATAGCGTATAGAGAATAAGAACCAAAACCCTAGCGCTTCAAGCATCAATTCCTCACCATTATCGCTCGATTTTCATTCTGAATCCCATAGGTGTTTTCCTCACATCTCTATTTTATATAAGAGGTAAGGATTTGAAGGATGAGGCTAAAGAGTTGTGTGTTTGTAGTGGCTGGATTTTGATACGGGGGCGGTGGTTTGAGATCGAAATCGCCGGAGAAGATGAGGTTATCACTGCCTATTGGAACAAGAGGAAGAGAAGAAACGGTCTCGTGAAGCTAAAGCGTTATAACCCTAATCCTATTTGTTTTTTTATTTAATTCATTCTTTTCTTTAGTTTTTAATTTAATAAGTAAAATCTGAAACAAAGAAAATCTTGAAAAGTTTGGTTTGGATGTTGAATTCATGGTGGACCGATTTCACATATCTTCCTTAGGTCCATTGGTTTTTGTAATCCATGTTGGTAGTAAGAATAGGCTTTTTAGACTCTATACGGTTGGGCCTAGTTCCCGATCTCCTTGTTATTCCAGACCCCCTTATTTCAACTTAACACCCCTTGAGTTTATTCTTTTAGTATGTTCTTTTAAATCATTTTGATAATTGTTTAGTTTTGTTTGAACTTTTTTCTTTACATGATAAAAAATAATAAAATCGAATATAAAAACTTGTAGATTTTTTATTTTAGGTTTAGGAAATTAAATCATGATTATTCGATTATATTTTAGATTGGTAATTCACCTTTTCTTGTTGAGATTTGAGTCTTACACAGGTTTATTGTGCGATATGCGGATGCGCTTGAGATTTCGATTGTGATTTATTTTCACATCGATGATGCTTAGACACTTATTCAGAGCGTTTGATTTTTGACTCTTTTCTTGGATTGGTGAAGCTTTCGCGAAGATCTTCGGGTTTCTTTGTTTGGATGCGCTTTGCTACGGATTGATATTCGTTTGGTATTTTCACTTGTTTATCTCATTTTTCACTTTACTGCTTTCTAGATATCATGAGAAGTAGGAAATAAAGAGCGTGCGCTCGAAGTCATTGTTTAAAGACCTGTAGTAGGAATTCCGCACTTCATTTTCTATACGCGTTGTGCTTGTGTTTGTTTACTTTCTTGTTGATCGATGAGTCACTCAATTTAGAAATTGAGATCACGACTTCGCTCTCAGTGCATGCTCCCTATAGGATTTTACCGCTTTCCTTTATTTCTTGTTGATCGATGAGTCACTCAATTTGGAAATTGAGATCACGACTTCGCTCTCATTGTATATTCCCCATATGATAGTTTTGTTAGACTTTCTTTGGTATGCTGGCCTAGATAGGATCTCTCTAGGTGTGCTCTCTTGAGCTTATTGGCTTGCTTGTTTGATTTCATCTTTGTGTGCATTTTTTGAGATGATATACCCTCTGCATGTTCCCTTATGAGCTCTCGATTCAACTATAGATGATGATTCGAGATATACATAATTTTAGGTGATAGACCCTTGCTATGCTCCTTTAGGACTTCTTGATTCATTTATAGATGATGATTTGAGATAGACATTAGGATTGTTATCCAAGCATGTCAACATAGGGTAGAGATTTCCCTTTTATCCTCAACCTTAGGATCAACCATTGTATGATAACATTAGAGATAAATTTATGTTAGTCTCCCTTAGATGTTTTCCTTTCTTTTGCATCCATGTATTAAGACTAAAACTTTTCTTTCTTTTTCTTAAAAAAAAAGCATAAAACATCTAGCAACTTCTAAATCCCTCTTTAAGGTAAAAGATATCAACCAATACAAACTCTTTTGCGCCTTCGGGTTTTTCTTTTAAACTTTTCAAAAAGACCATGTTAATTCACTTCTGTGCTGACGCGTGAGTCTCCAAAGGTCGAGCTGCAGCAGAAGGCGAAATTAATATTGTTCATTAAAAAATACAAACCAACAAAAACATGTGATCCAAACTACGGCTGCTCTGATTCCTTAAAAGGGATACGTAGGCATTGGGGTAGGGCTCGAGCGAGCATGACTTTTTCCCCTACATTCTTTTCTTCTTTCTTTTGCATGCATTCTCTGTACAACTTAGATATAGATCCTTACACACCCTTTTACTAGAACAACAAGAGCGGATACCATAGAGTACTACGGGCGTGTGGGGTGCTAATACCTTCCCCTCGCGTAACAGACTCCCTTACCCGATCTCTCGGTCGTTTGATCGTGATTTCACCTTTCTCAGGTTTACTCGATGTTTACCTTTCCCTTCTTGTGGGATAAAAAATGTTTGATGGCAACTTCATTGATTTCATTATGAGTTGATTATTCAGCCGGTTATTTCAGTTATATAACACGATTTTTCATTAACATGCAGAGTAAAATTTATTCGCTTATATATCCTACCTAATAGATGGGGGCTAGAAGAACTGTTGGTAGCCATGTTTGGGAGCTGGAATGACCAAATTAACGTTTTCCTTATATTAAATGTTTCATTATCGCAAGACCAACCATATATCTCACTGATAACTACAGTTCCCAATTATGGGTTGCCGTTTATATAAATTATGGACCACTTTCATGAATATCTCTTTATTCTCCTCTCTTCTTCCATCTATCATTCTTCAATCTCTGCATCTTCTTCAAACTTTTTTCCACCATCTTCTCGTATCATCATCATTCTTCAATATTCTACAGAATCAAAATACCAGAAAAATTCTCTGAAATTCCCTCTTCTTCATCTCCCTGCATTCACTCTCATCTTTCTTCATCACCTTCATCCACCTTCATACCATAGATCTTCACGCCCTCTTCATTCTTCAAACTGCAGAAGAATTACAAAGTCAGAAGAAATCATCTCTACATGATAACCGCATCTTTGATCACCTTCGTCTTCATCTCTTTCTCGGAACCGTATCAACACCTTCTTCACCAACCTTCAATCTTCACACTCTGCATCTTCAACGCCCATCATCCTCTTAATCTGCAAGCACAACAACACACGAATAACATGACAATTCACAAAAATCAAAAAGATGATTGAAGAAGAAGAGAAGAATTTTCTGATGCTTCATTTTTGAGCTCTGGCAGGATTACCGAAATGATTCTCGGTTTCGTAGGTTGGTAGTTTCGAAACTCTTGATTCTCCTTTCTTCTTCGTCAATCTTGATGCCACATGATAGCGTATAGAGAATAAGAACCAAAACCCTAGCGCTTCAAGCATCAATTCCTCACCATTATCGCTCGATTTTCATTCAGAATCCCATAGGTGTTTTCCTCACATATTTATTTTATATAAGAGGTAAGGATTTGAAGGATGAGGCTGAAGAGTTGTGTGTTTGTAGTGGCTGGATTTTGATACGGGGGCGGTGGTTTGAGATCGAAATCTCCGGAGAAGATGAGGTTATCACTGCCTATTGGAACAAGAGGAAGAGAAGAAACAGTCTCGTGAAGCTAAAGCGTTATAACCCTAATCCTATTTGTTTTTTTTATATTTAATTCATTCTTTTCTTTAGTTTTTAATTTAATAAGTAAAATCTGAAACAAAGAAAATCTTGAAATATCTGGTTTGGATGTTGAATTCATGGTGGACCGATTTCACATATCTCCCTTAGGTCCATTGGTTTTTGTAATCCATGTTGGTAGTAAGAATAGGCTTTTTAGACTCTATACGGTTGGGCCTAGTTCCCGATCTCCTTGTTATTCCAGACCCCCTTATTTCAACTTAACACCCCTTGAGTTTATTCTTTTAGTATGTTCTTTTAAATCATTTTGATAATTGTTTAGTTTTGTTTGAACTTTTTCTTTACATGATAAAAAATAATAAAATCGAATATAAAAACTTGTAGATTTTTTATTTTAGGTTTACGAAATTAAATCATGATTATTCGATTATATTTTAGATTGGTAATTCACCTTTTCTTGTTGAGATTTGAGTCTTACACAGGTTTATTGTGCGATATGCGGATGCGCTTGAGATTTCGATTGTGATTTATTTTCACATCGATGATGCTTCGGCACTTATTCCGAGCGTTTGATTTTTGACTCTTTTCTTGGATTGGTGAAGCTTTCGCGAAGATCTCCGGGTTTCTTTGTTTTGATGCGCTTTGCTACGGATTGATATTCGTTTGGTATTTTCACTTGTTTATCTCATTTTTCACTTTACTGCTTTCTAGATATCATGAGAAGTAGGAAATAAAGAGCGTGCGCTCAAAGTCATTGTTTAAAGACCTGTAGCAGGAACTCCGCACTTCATTTTCTATATGCGTTGTGCTTGTGTTTGTTTACTTTCTTGTTGATCGATGAGTCACTCAATTTATAAATTGAGATCATGACTTCGCTCTCAGTGCATGCTCCCTATAGGATTTTACCACTTTCCTTTATTTCTTGTTGATCGATGAGTCACTCAATTTAGAAATTGAGATTACGACTTCGCTCTCATTGTATATTCCCCATATGATAGTTTTGTTAGACTTTCTTTGGTATGCTGGCCTAGATAGGATCTCTCTAGGTGTGCTCTCTTGAGCTTATTGGCTTGCTTGTTTGATTTCATCTTTGTGTGCATGTTTTGAGATGATATACCCTCGGCATGTTCCCTTATGAGCTCTCGATTCAACTATAGACGATGATTCGAGATATACATAATTTTAGGTGATAGACCCTTGCTATGCTCCTTTAGGACTTCTTGATTCATTTATAGATGATGATTTGAGATAGACATTAGGATTGTTATCCAAGCATGTCAACATAGGGTAGAGATTTCCCTTTTATCCTCAACCTTAGGATCAACCATTGTATGATAACATTAGGGATAGATTTATGTTAGTCTCCCTTAGATGTTTTCCTTTCGTTTGCATCCATGTATTAAGACTAAAACTTTTCTTTCTTTTTCTTAAAAAAAAGCATAAAACATCTAACAACTTCTAAATCCTTCTTTAAGGTAAAAGATATCAACCAATACAAACTCTTTTGCGCCTTCGGGTTTTTCTTTTAAACTTTTCAAAAAGACCATGTTAATTCACTTCTGTGCTGACGCGTGAGTCTCCAAAGGTCGAGCTGCAGCAGAAGGCGAAATTAATATTGTTCATTAAAAAATACAAACCAACAAAAACATGTGATCCAAACTACGGCTGCTCTGATTCCTTAAAAGGGATACGTAGGCATTGGGGTAGGGCTCGAGCGAGCATAACTTTTTTCCCTACATTCTTTTCTTCTTTCTTTTGCATGCATTCTTTGTACAACTTAGATATAGATCCTTACACACCCTTTTACTAGAACAACAAGAGCGGATACCGTAGAGTATTACAGGAGTGTGGGGTGCTAATACCTTCCCCTCGCGTAACAGACTCCCTTACCCGATCTCTCGGTCGTTTGATCGTGATTTCACCTTTCTCAGGTTTACTCGATGTTTACCTTTCCCTTCTTGTGGGATAAAAAATGTTTGATGGCAACTTCATTGATTTCATTATCAGTTGATTATTCAGCCGATTTTTTCAGTTGTATAACAAGATTTTTCATTAACATGTAGAGTAAAATTTATTTGCTTATATATCCTACCTAATAGATGGGGGGTAGAAGAACTGTTGGTAGCCATGTTTGGGAGCTGGAATGACCAAATTAACGTTTTCCTTATATTAAATGTTTCATTACCGCAAGACCAACCATATATCTCATTGATAACTACAGTTCCCAATTATGGGCTTCCGTTTATATAAATTATGGACCACTTTCATGAATATCTCTTTATTCTCCTCTCTTCTTCCATCTATCATTCTTCAATCTCTGCATCTTCTTCAACCTTTTTTCCACCATCTTCTCGTATCATCATCAATCTTCAATTTCTGCATCATCAAAATACCAGAAAAATTCTCTGAAATTCCCTCTTCTTCCTCTCCCTGCATTCACTCTCATCTTTCTTCATCACCTTCGTCCACCTTCATACCATAGATCTTCATGCCCTCTTCATTCTTCAAACTGCAGAAGAATTACAAAGTCAGAAGAAATTATCTCTACATGATAACCGCATCTTCGATCACCTTCGTCTTCATCTCTTTCTCGGAACCGTATCAACACCTTCTTCACCAACCTTCAATCTTCACACTCTGCATCTTCAACGTTCATCATCCTCTTCATCTGCAAGCATAACAACACACGAATAACATGACAATTCACAAAAATAAAAAAGATGATTGAAGAAGAAGAGAAGAATTTTCTGATGCTTCATTTTTAAGCTCTGGCGGGATTACCAAAATGATTCTCGGTATCGTAGGTTGGTAGTTTCGAAACTCTTGATTCTCCCTTCTTCTTCGTCAATCTTGATGCCACATGATAGCGTATAGAGAATAAGAACCAAAACCCTAGCGCTTCAAGCATCAATTCCTCACCATTATCGCTCGATTTTCATTCTGAATCCCATATGTGTTTTCCTCACATCTCTATTTTATATAAGAGGTAAGGATTTGAAGGATGAGGCTGAAGAGTTGTGTGTTTGTAGTGGCTGGATTTTGATACGGGGGCGGTGGTTTGAGATCGAAATTGCCGGAGAAGATGAGGTTATCACTGCCTATTGGAACAAGAGGAAGAGAAGAAACGGTCTCGTGAAGCTAAAGTGTTATAACCCTAATCCTATTTGTTTTTTTATTTAATTCATTCTTTTCGTTAGTTTTTAATTTAATAAGTAAAATCTGAAACAAAGAAAATCTTGAAAAATCTGGTTTGGATGTTGAATTCATGGTGGACCGATTTCACATATCTCCCTTAGGTCCATTGGTTTTTGTAATCCATGTTGGTAGTAAGAATAGGCTTTTTAGACTCTATACGGTTGGGCCTAGTTCCCGATCTCCTTGTTATTCCAGACCCCCTTATTTCAACTTAACACCCCTTGAGTTTATTCTTTTAGTATGTTCTTTTAAATAATTTTGATAATTGTTTAGTTTTGTTTGAACTTTTTCTTTACATGATAAAAAATAATAAAATCGAATATAAAAACTTGTAGATTTTTTATTTTAGTTTTAGGAAATTAAATCCTGATTATCCGATTATATTTTAGATTGGTAATTCACCTTTGTTGAGATTTGAGTCTTACGCAGGTTTATTGTGCGATATGCGGATGCGCTTGAGATTTCGATTTTGATTTATTTTCACATCGATGATGCTTCTACACTTATTCTGTGCGTTTGATTTTTGACTCTTTTCTTGGATTGGTGAAGCTTTCGCGAAGATCTTTGGGTTTCTTTGTTTTGATGCTCTTTGCTACGGATTGATATTCGTTTGGTATTTTCTCTTGTTTATCTCATTTTGCACTTTACTGCTTTCTAGATATCATGAGAAGTAGGAAATAAAGAGTGTGCGCTCGAAGTCATTGTTTAAAGACCTGTAGCAGGAATTTCGCACTTCATTTGCTATATGTGTTGTGTTTGTGTTTGTTTACTTTCTTGTTGATCGATGAGTCACTCAATTTAGAAATTGAGATCACGACTTCGCTCTCAGTGCATGCCTCCTATAGGATTTTACCGCTTTCCTTTATTTCTTGTTGATCGATGAGTCACTCAATTTAGAAATTGAGATCCCGACTTCGCTCTCATTGTATATTCCCCATATGATAGTTTTGTTAGACTTTCTTTGGTATGCTGGCCTAGATAGGATCTCTCTAGTTGTGCTCTCTTGAGCTTATTGGCTTGCTTGTTTGATTTCATCTTTGTGTGCATGTTTTGAGATGATATACCCTCGGCATGTTCCCTTATGAGCTCTCGATTCAACTATAGATGATGATTCGAGATATACATAATTTTAGGTGATAGACCCTTGCTATGCTCCTTTAGGACTTCTTGATTCATTTATAGATGATGATTTGAGATAGACATTAGGATTGTTATCCAAGCATGTCAACATAGGGTAGAGATTTCCCTTTTATCCTCAACCTTAGGATCAACCATTGTATGATAACATTAGAGATAGATTTATGTTAGTCTCCCTTAGATGTTTTCCTTTCTTTTGCATCCATGTATTAAGACTAAAACTTTTCTTTCTTTTTCTTTAAAAAAAGAGCATAAAACATCTAGCAACTTCTAAATCCCTCTTTAAGGTAAAAGATATCAACCAATACAAACTCTTTTGCGCCTTCGGGTTTTTCTTTTAAACTTTTCAAAAAGACCATGTTAATTCACTTCTGTGCTGACGCGTGAGTCTCCAAAGGTCGAGCTGCAGCAGAAGGCGAAATTAATATTGTTCATTAAAAAATACAAACCAACAAAAACATGTGATCCAAACTATGGCTGATCTGATTCCTTAAAAGGGATACGTAGGCATTGGGGTAGGGCTCGAGCGAGCATGACTTTTTTCCCTACATTCTTTTCTTCTTTCTTTTGCATGCATTCTCTGTACAACTTAGATATAGATCCTTACACACCCTTTTACTAGAACAACAAGAGCGGATACAGCGGATACCGTAGAGTACTACGGGCGTGTGGGGTGCTAATACCTTCCCCTCGCGTAACAGACTCCCTTTCCCGATCTCTCGGTCGTTTGATCGTGATTTTACCTTTCTCAGATTTACTCGATGTTTACCTTTCCCTTCTTGTGGGATAAAAAACGTTTGATGACAACTTCATTGATTTCATTATCAGTTGATTATTCAGCCGGTTGTTTCAGTTGTATAACACAATTTTTCATTAACATGCAGAGTAAAATTTATTCGCTTATATATCCTACCTAATAGATGGGGGTTAGAAGAACTGTTGGTAGCCATGTTTGGGAGCTGGAATGACCAAATTAACGTTTTCCTTATATTAAATGTTTCATTACCGCAAGACCAACCATATATCTCACTGATAACTACAATTCCCAATTATGAGCTGCCGTTTATATAAATTATGGACCACTTTCATGAATATCTCTTTTGGCTATGGTTTTTACTTGGGCCTTTAACCTTTTTTTTAATCCATTGGAATTCCAACCCTTTAATAACTATTTTTTGTTAAAAATGTTTCCCTTTGTATGATATTAATTCTATAACTTTTAGATATCTCATATTCTTCACTAACATTTTCAATATCCTACTTGCCTACACCTTTGTCCATTTTTTTAATTCACCTTTTATATTCCATCTTTTAACCTACATTTGTCATGCATCTTAATATAGCAACATTTTCAATGAGTAACACAAACTCAATTTCATATACATCACTCAAACACAAACTCAATTATATATTATATACATATTTAATATATTCACAATGCAACTATAAATAACACAAACTCAATTTCATATACATACTATTAAAATGAGTATATACCAATCTTTGTTTAATGTACATTTTCTTTTAGTCTTTTTGCCTCCATTTCTTGTTTGAAAATCTTAACATTAAATATCAACTTTTGGCACCATTATACTATATACAACCATCTCCAATGAAATCTTTAAACTTTACACAACCATCACTTTCTACTATCAAACTAACCTCAATAACCAATAACATTATTGAATAATTTGTACCAACATAACATTAACGTTTTTCAGTTATTTCTCTTTTTCTTTTTCAACTATTTCTAGACAACTCCATTTTGTATTCTTAATTCAAACTAACTCTGTAAGTTTTGTGTTCTAATAAACATCTATTAGGGATTTATTTCAACATATCACAATTACGAGTGACATAACAACCAAAATATTTTTACTTAACAATAAATTACAATAAGGTCTTAATACAAAACATATGATAATTACGAGTAACATAGAAAACAAATTATTTTTACCAAATAGTTATAGGTCTTAATACAATTGTATCAGTTCTGAAAACTTAGTTATTATGGCTTATGCAGGATGATTGCAGCTTTGATGTTTCAAAATACTACAATATTTGTTGTCTCTGACAACACTTTTTATGCAACATGTGAAAATTGTTGTGTAAAACTTTTTTAGGCAACATTTACTACTTGTTGCCAACAATACACAAGCAACACTATATAATTGTCCCCTAAACTCTCTATGGAGACGATTTTAAAACGTTAAAAAACAAATATTTTAACAAAATTTAATAAATGTCCCCTTAAATATATGTGGGTATAATTTTTAGTTATTGCATAATTTCTAGTAAAAAGCAACCATTGTTAAGCGTTGTTTAAAACTTTTACACTTTAATGAAAATTTTGACATAAATCTTCACTACAAATGTATAAAAGATTTGTTTGTGTAATTTTGACAAAAATCTACTCCCCAAACATATAAAATAAATATTATAAATAAATAAATAAATTGAAATATATATATATATATATTATCTTTATAAAAATGACTTATTTAATTTATTATAATATTTAATAAATACAAATATTTAATAGATAATCATAATAAAATAAATTATTAAAATTTAAAATAACAAAAAGTGTCTCTTATCTCTTAATACTCATTACTCATGAGCCCAAATAAAAGATAAAAATATCACGTATTTTGCCTTTAAGCAATCTCGATGTATATGCATAATTTTTTTATTATAGAATCAAACATTCTTTTAATAAATAATTAATTGCATTCTAACCTAGAAATCCAGTTCTCTCTGTACCCAATTTGAAGCCGCATTCACTCACATACTCTAACCTTGAAACTCAAATTTATTCTGAAATTGATTTCTCCATAATCGAAATTGATTTCTCTTAACTCAAATCTTGTTTTCCACCACGAGCAATCTAAATTGATTTACTCCATAATGGAATTCAATTTCTATTAGAATCAAAATCGATTTATTTCATAGTAATGTTAACAAGAAGTTACCTTTTTCTCTTATTTGTAAGTCTATAGAACCCTAAGTTTACTCTCACTTTGTCTTCCCCTAAATCAGTTTGCTTTCGAATTAAGTTTGCTTCATCTGATACATATATTAGAAAAGAGTGTTATGAAGTTTTGAATAAACTACCTCAAACTCCTAATTCTTGGTCGATTTCACCAACTTCTAGTGAAGCAGTTAATGATGAACAACACAAGAAGACTCCTGTTGACCAAGTCCAAGAAGAAGAAGACGAATAAAAATAAATACCAACAAACAATAAGTTTTTTTTTTCTATTTTGCTCATATTTATTTTTAGGTGATTTTATGGTATAATAAAAAGTACTAGTTTATATATTTCAAAATCCAATTAGATAAACAAATGAATACGGTGGACTTGGATTTTTGTTTTTGTTTTGGGATTGAACCCTCCGTGTCATATAATATTTCTTGGTTATTATCATAGTGTGAAGTGTGTTTATGATTTTGGTTGGCATAGTTATCTGATTTCTTAGATAAATTTTATTCCATGATGATATATACCAAACTTTACATTGATATTAAAATTATTAATCAACCATCTTTTACCTTGATTTGTATTGATGTGTTTTTTATATGAGGAGTACAAAAATTGCAATCTTATCATCTTTTTTGTTATTGAGCGCATGTTATTGACTTGGTTACTAATGAATGTGAGTTTTGGAGCTTTGATATCATGGTAATACTTAAAGGAGCTTAAGGTTAGTATGGGAAGGAGTCTTAGTTGGAAGGAATCTCATTGTTTTATCTAATATGTCATTAATATATTATCCATAACTTTTGTTAATGAATGTTTTTAAATGAACATGGAATGTGATTACTTGATTTAGTTAGATAATATTGAATATCTATGCAAAATCCATAATTTTTTTGCTCTTACTTATCCAATAAATTAAGGTTGTTTGTTTATTTAGGTGAATTAGGGCTCAAGAGATCAATTGCTTTGAATATTTCTTATGGAGTTCGCCAATTAAGTGATGTTTGAACAAGCTCCGACATGTTAATTTTCAGAAACAAAGTTATATTATCTCACTAATGTGACCAAAGGAGGTGAAATTGTGTTCCTGATTGTAGATGTTGGTATAGTAAATTAGATATTGATGTATGTTTATCGTGAAATTAAATTTGATAGTTTCAAATAGGAGATTGTTTTAGAGAGAAATTGGTTGGACTTTAATTACCAATAGCTTGTTTTGTTAGCTTATAAATTGATTATGCTTACGGGAACGTTGAAGCTGCAAGGGTTCTAAAAAAAGTAATGACCTCTCCGAGTGTGCCAAAAAAGGTAGCAGGTGGACAACTTACTTGTTAATTACTTTTAATATTGTGTATATAATGAGTTTATTTAATCCTTTTTTACACTTTAAACGAACCTCTATAACTTGGTTAGTCAATCTTTGTATAAATTTTGTATATTTCATGTCCTTGATTATGGTTGTATAACAAGTTCCGTTCCCTCCGAGTGCTACGAGCCCTGCCTCAAATCTTGTTGAGTTCACTCCCAAATCCTTTTGATTTCAATGGTTTCCCTAATCCATTTAATTTTGACACAATTAATTTTGTTCTGTTCGTTGGATTCTGTTCCGGTTGAAACTCTGGAAAAGACTATAGAGTAGGTGTCTCTTTTTATTTTTTGAACTAGTGACAAACTATATACAGTTATTGAAGTTGGAGTTTTTATATAAATAAATTAATATGAGTTATGTTTCGAGAGAATCAAGAAAAAGAAAAAACTAACTATGGGCAAAGTTACTTATACTTATGTTAAGCATCATATTCACCAAAGAACTCTTCACATGTGAAACATATGCTACAGCTACTTTGTTCCATGGGAAGTTGGAGTCTCTTTTAATTGTGTTGCATTTTATGAGAAAATAAATTTATATTTATCTTTGGTTATACCTCTATTGAGTAAATATCGTGCTTACTTAATTTCCATAAGTGGTGGATTAGTATTATAGTTGGTCTCTTATTTGAGTGGTGAAATACATGAAATTGAATATTGATTTTCTGTCTATTAGTTGAGAGAGTCTAATTTTGATTGTCTTTGATTTTTTTGTAAGAATTGCCTTGGTTCGTTTTGCTTACTTATATTTTGTTTTCATTTTCTTATGCGGAAAGGTATCAACAAATATGATGAAGATAACAGCGGCATAAGTGACAAATTTCAAGAGGAAGACTCAAGTGATGAGGATAACTTATGTGATTAACTTCAAGATAAAGATGCAAATGATGAGGATGACGTATGTGATGAACTTCAAGAGGACTACATAGGTGATGAAGAAGATAGAGATGACAACGAGTTCGAAAAACTTAAATGAGTTGGATGATGTTGTTTTAGACTTGTACTTTAGAAATAAACTTAAAGAAAATTTTGTCATTTTGTTAGACATATAATTCTAAACATTTAACTAATAGTATTAAGTATAATATTAAATTAATATTTGGGTTTACCATGTGTATTTAAGTTAATATTTTAAGATTTTATTAACACAATTTTTGTGGTACTAGTAATTTATATTTAGTGAAATTCTTGTTTAAATTGTCTATTTTATAAAATAAAAAAAATCAAATGTTAGATATAAGTGTTCTTAGTATTTCACTTTAAGGGAACAATTTTAATTATTGTTAGATTTGGAAACATTTGTAAGCTGTTTCCAAAGAAAGTTTTGTCTCAGCCGCTTTTAAGGAACTTTTATAGTCGTTGCAAGTTATAACAACATTTTAGAAACGTCTCCTAAGATGCTTTAGAAAAACGTCCCCTTTTCTTATAGTTTAGGCGATGTTTCGGGGAAGTGTTGCCAAAGAGTAATAAAAATGTTGCCTGACACAATAGGCAACACTCGTACAGAGGAGGGCTGAAAAACGTCCCTTATCTTTTAGGCAACACTTTTTATAGATCTGGTAACACTTGTCAATTGTTGTCGAAGAGGAAAAATATTGTAGTATAGCCATGTTACATATTACATTCATTCAAATCATAAACCAACATAGGTTAAAAATATCAAGTTAAATAAAAACTTAAAAACTTTCTTCTTAAACATATCAAACCACCAAAAGATATACTTCTTCACTTAACATCCTTACACTTCTTCAACCAACATCTTCTTTAATGATTCAACACGATAACAACATGCCTTTGTGCAGGAGGGTCACGCATGCGAAATGCAAACTTATCCCTTTTTTTAGCCGATATCCTTCATAAAGTCGTACAAACAATGGCCTATAAACCTTTTCACGCGATACTTCCTTTCATCTACACGAAGTTCACAATCATACCTATTTTCGGTGTCCGCATCAACCAACTCAATGCACCTTTGAGCCCTGTGAAAGCAGTTTCTAATCACCTTCTGAGGGATTTTATACGAATGAATAGAAAATGGATTTCAATATATGACATATTAAACATAACATTATGAGTGATATCAATAAGTAGAAACAACGATCTACTTACAAGCACATTCTTTTTGGCTTTCTTCCCAGATTTGAATTTACTTTTCCATAAAAAAATACCTAGGTTGGTTACCCAGATCTTCATCACTTTCCTCATCTTCAAAATTGCATTACCATCATAACACTTATATGTTTAGTTAACATAAAACCCTGAAAATAACATAAACCCTAACATAACATAAAAATACAGTCTTGAATAACTTTAAATATACACTTTTAAAGTTTTGTTAAATTAGTTTATACTTCTCACTGTCTGAAGAAATTCAAATGTATGAAGATCCATCACCAGAATGACCTTTTCCTTTATTAGCGACCGTTTTATCCTTAGGTGTTTCAAACAAATCTGAAACACGCAGCTTTCGTTTCACAACAACTTTTTCACGATCCACAAAGGCTCTAGTTGATACTACCCTTTTCCCATTAACGTCTTTGGTGTTAGAATATAGTTTGATTCTACAATCCTTGATTAGAGTTTTGATGATAACAAATACAAAGAACAAATATGCACCCTAAAAATTATGTTATTTTGTATGCAGAAGTTCTGACCAAAGCAACATCAGAAGATAAGCTATAGAAGCTACACGCTGAAGCAATCAGAATTTGTGTTATAGATTGATGACCAGAACCTGCGCTTAAGTGAAGTAAAATCTGATTATGAACAAAAGCATAATAATCTAAGTCATCAATGTGCTGAAGCATCAGCAGCAGGCAAGGATGAAAGACTCTGAAGCGTTAGTATTCATTCAAGACAACATCAATTACAACGGCTTCATTCAGACAGGATCTTCTCCAAATGGAAACTGAGTTAATAACATTTACCACGCTTAATGATCAACAGGAATCCATTTCCTATATAAACAAGCTCAGTGTTCAAATCGTTTACGATTTTGTATACACTACTCAAGAGAATTCAAAAACGCTGCAAGCTTACTCATCTATTCCACGCTCTAAATTTGTGTAAAATATCATAGTTGTGATAATTGTTTTTGTAACAAAAAACATCTGTACACACATTCTTGTATCTTTGTTTAAGATAGTGTTCCTTGAGATTAACCGGATTGTGGTTGTACTCAAGAAGACTTTAACAGTTGTTAAAGTAGTGATTGTAATCCTTTTGAGATTAGTGGATTAAGACCTCGTTAGAGAGAGGCGAAATCACCTTGACGGGTGGACTGAAGTAGTTTGAGATCAAATGAACCAGGATAAAAATACTGTATCATTGCGCATTTGATTTCAAGTTTTCAATTCAACCCCCCCTTCTTGTGTTTTTCACTTCTTCAATTGGCATCAGAGCGCCTGGTTCTGAGCTTAAACACTTAACTGTGTTAGTACAAAATCCAAGCTTCAGAAAAACACTATGGTGGGACCAAGCTAAATCATCAGCAATGACTACCATGAAGACAATGATAGAATCAGTGGCAAACCTTCAGTCTTTGATGGAGAAAATTTTGACTACTGGAAAGATAGAATTGAAAGTTTCTTTCTGGCCCATGATGTTGATCTATGGGACATGGTAACTGATGGATACACACATCCAGTGGATGGAAGTGGTCAGAAGATAGACATAAAAATGATGTCTGACCAGCAGAAACGTGACTTCAGAAATCACCATAAGGCCAGAACTATACTCCTCAGTGCTATCTCACATTCAGAATATGAGAAAATATCAAACAGAGAGACAACCAAGAATATGTTTGACTCTCTGAGAATGAAGCATGAAGGCAACATTCAAGTCAAAGAAACCAAGGCCCTTGCGCTCATTCATAAGTATGAGGCATTCAAGATGGAAGACAGTGAATCCATAGAAGGAATGTTCTCAAGATTTCAAATTCTTGTTGTTGGACTGAAGGTTCTTGACAAAGGATATTCTACTCCTGATCACGTAAAGAAGATCATTAGAAGTCTACCCAAACAATGGAGGCCAATGGTCACAGCCCTTAAGCTAGCCAAAGATCTCAACAAGATATCTTTGGAGGAACTTGTCAGCTCACTCAGAAGTCACGAGATAGAGCTATAAGAAGATGAGCCTCAAAAGAAAGGTAAGCCACTAGCTTTAAAATCTAACAGAAAATCTGACTCTAAGGTTTTGCAGGCTATGGAAGAAACTTCTGATGGATCCTTATCAGAAGAAGATGAACTGTTTCTCCTCTCCAGAAGGGTGAATCAACTGTGGAAGCAGAGACAAAGGAAATTCAGAAATCCCAGAAGACCAGAGAATCAAAATGAATCCTCCTCCAGATACAAAAAGTCTGAGTCTTCCTCTAGACACAGAAGATCTGAAGGTTCTTCAGGATACAGAAAGCCAAATAACAAGGACATCATCTTCTAGGAGTGCAATGAGCAAGGGCACTGCAAAAGTGACTGTCCAAGGCTTCAGAAGGAGAATCCCAAAAAGAAGTTCTTCAAGGAAAAGAATATGAGTCTCATGGCAACATGGGAAGATTCGGACTCCTCTGGAGCTGACTCAGAGTCAGATGATGAAAGACCAACCATAGCTCTCATGGCAAACGTGTCAGAAGACAGTGAAGCTTCTGGTTCAGACTCAGAATCAGACACTGAAGAGGTATTCCATAACTTTGCTATTAATTTCACTAAAGCTGAACTTGCAGAAAGTCTAAATGAAATTCTGGAAAGGTATCAGCAAATCAGAGTCAAATTCAAGAACCTGAAAAAGGAACTTGTCTCTGACTCTGAGAAGACTGAGAGTCTCAGATTAGAAAACTCTGAGTTAAAAGAAAAAACTTCAAAATTAGAAAATGATTTGCAAAATTCTCAGAAGGTAATAATCTCAGAGACTCCCAGTAATGCTGATGAGATCAACGAAGAGTATGATCACAGCTTTCAGAAGTTTCTGGCTAAAAACATAGATAGAAGCAAGATGGCTTCAATGATCTATGGAGTTAGCAGAAATGGACGAAAAGGGATAGGATATCAAGGTAAGGTATCTACACCTAAGCAAGCCATGGACTTAGTCATAAAACGCACACCACTTAAATCACATTTTATATATGGGCACACACATGACATAAAATACACTAGTAGTGATTACTCTGTCAAACCAAAATTCAACCCTAATTTTGGTAAAACTAACAAACCAGGACCCAAAAAGATATGGGTACCCATGGATAAAATTATATATGTAACAGATATCTTTAGCAGCAAGGCTAAGACACCAGTCATGGTACATGGACTCTGGCTGCTCTCGACACATGACGGGAAGAAGGCATATGTTCCAAAGCCTGGAACTTAAACCTGGAGGCTACGTGGGCTTTGGAGGCAACCAAAGAGGAAAGATCATTGGCTCTAGAACAATAGGTAACAAAAATCTCCCCTCTATAAATAATGCACTGCTAGTTGATTGATTAATGCACAACCTGTTATCCATAAGTCAATTAAGTGATAACGGTTATGATATAATCTTTAATCAAAATTCATGCAAAGCTATTAGTCAGAAAGATGGAACTACCCTTTTTAATGGAAAGAGGAAAAACAACATTTACAAAATAAAACTTTCTGAACTTAAGAGTCAGAACGTAAAGTGTCTTCTTTCTGTTAACAACGAGCAATGGGTCTGGCACAGAAGATTGGGGCATGTTAGTATGAGAAGAATATCTCAGATTAACAAACTCAATCTGGTCAGAGGACTTCCTAATTTGAAGTTCAGCTTAGACGCTCTGTGTGAAGCATGTCACAAAGGAAATTTTTCAAAACCTGCTTTTAAATCTAAAAACGTTGTTTCCACCTCTAAGTCGTTAGAACTTCTGCACATAGACTTATTTGGACCAGTAAAAATTGCGTATGTCAGTGGCAAGAAGTATGGGTTAGTGATCGTAGATGACTATAGCAGATGGACATGGGTAAAGTTCTTAAGACACAAGGACGAGTCACACTCTGTGTTCGTTACCTTCTGTAACCAAGTTAAGAATGAAAAGGATCTTAGAATTATCAAAGTCAGAAGTGATCATGGTGGGGAATTTGAAAATAAAAATTTTGAATCATTTTTTAATGAAAAAGGCATCTTGCATGACTTCTCTTGTCCTAGAACTCCCCAACAAAATGGAGTTGTAGAACGAAAGAACAGAACATTGCAAGAAATAGCCAGAACCATGATCAATGAGACTAACATTGCTAAGATCTTCTGTGCAGAGTCAATTAACAAAGCGTGTTATATTCAGAATAGAATCTCCATAAGACCTATTCTGGAAAAGACTCCATATGAATTGTGGAAGAACAGAAAGCCCAACATTTCCTATTTCCATCCATTTGGATGCACTTGCTTTATTCTGAATACAAAAAATTATTTGAACAAGTTTGACTCTAAAGCACAAAAGTGTATTATGTTAGGATACTCTGAATGCTCAAGATGGTACAGAGTATACAATACAGAAACATAGATTGTTGAAGAGTCAATCAATGTTAGATTTGATGATAAGCTTGACTCTCAAAAGTCAAAGCAGAATGAATTCCATGCATATATGGAAGTTGAACTCACAGGTACTGAAGACAACTCGTCAGAAGTTCTCAACATAGACGCTCCCACAACATCAGAAAGAGTTATTGCAAGCAATCCAGCACCTTCAGTTGATCAACTTCAGAAAAGGCTATCCAGAAGCAGCATAGCTCACCCAGAAGATAAAATACTGGGAAAGAAGGATGATCCAATCAGAATAAGATCAACATTCAGAAACTCTGAAGAATCCCTCATGGGACTGGTCTCTCTGATTGAACCAACAAAAATTGATGAAGCACTTCTGGACAATGACTGGATTCTGGCAATGCAAGAGGAATTAAATCAGTTCACCAGAAATGACATATGGGATCTGGTTCCCAAACCAAAAGGATTCAACGTCATTGGAACAAAGTGGGTGTTTAGAAACAAACTAAACAAGCAAGGAGAAGTCATCAGAAATAAAGCACGACTGATAGCACAAGGTTATAGTCAGCAAGAGGGGATAGACTATACAGAAACCTTTGCTCCAGTCGCCAGTTTAGAATCTATCAGACTTTTAATATCATTTGTTGTAAACAATGGCATCACTCTGTATCAGATGGATGTCAAAAGTGCATTCCTAAATGGCTATATAGATGAAGAGGTATATGTGCACTAACCCCCTGGTTTTGAGAATTCCAAACACCCATAATATGTTTTCAAACTAAAGAAGTCACTCTATGGTCTGAAACAAGCTCCTAGAGCTTGGTATGAAAGACTAAGTAACTTCCTGTTAGAAAAGGAATTCACTAGAGGGAAAGTGGACACAACCTTGTTCTGTAAGACATTTAAGAATGACATTTTAGTATGTCATATTTATATTGATGACATCATCTTTGGATCTACTAAACCCTCTCTGGGAAGAGAGTTTGCTAAATGCATGCAGACAGAGTTTGAGATGAGCTTAATGGGGGAACTCAAATTATTTTTGGGCATTCAGATAAACTAAACTCCAGAAGGAACTTACATTCATGAGAGCAAATATGTCAGAGAACTTCTGAAGAAATTTGATCTCTCAGAATGTAAGTCCTCAAAGACTCCAATGCACCCCACGTGCATTCTGGAAAAGGAAGAGGTAAGTAAAAATGTAGAACAGAAAGTCTACAGAGGTATGATTGGTTCTCTCCTTTATCTGATGGCTTCAAGGCCTGACATTTTATTTCGTGTTTGCTTATATGCTAGATTCCAATCAGATCCTAGAGAATCTCACTTAACAACAGTTAAGTGAATTTTCAAGTATCTGAAAGGTACTACTAATCTGGATTTGTTTTATAGAAAATCAAATGATTACAACTTAGTAGGATATTGTGATGCTGATTTCGCTGGAGACAGAGTAGAACATAAAAGAACTTCTGGAAGCTGCCTGTTTCTGGGAGAAAATCTAATCTCATGGACCAGCAAGAGACAGTCCATAATAGCATTATCAACAACAGAAGCTAAATACATAGCAGCTGCTGGATGTAGCACGCAAATGCTCTGGATGAAAAGTCAACTTGAAGACTTCAACATATTTGAGAGTAACATTCCTATCCTCCGTGACAACACTTCTGCTATATGTCTCAGTAAGAATCCTATTTTGCATTCTAGGGCTAAGAATATAGAAATAAAACATCATTTTATTAAGGACTATATTCATAAAGGAATTCTTACCTTAAAATGTATTGACACTGTTGTACCCCAAAATTTTCCCTCCCATATTTCTCAAGACATGTCAAGAATCATCTCCAAGTTGTTCAAGATGGCTCAAGAGTTGGACAGTCAAATCACCTCCTAAGGCAGTCAATTCAAAATTAGGGTTTTGTGTTTCATCAAGGCCCGTACATCCAAATGACCTCAAGTTCTTCCCAATGTCCTAATATGTTCTTAAGTTCATCCATGTCAAATTTCAAGCCTTACAGAGAAAGTTTGGTCAGTCAATTGCTCAAGAAGCCCAAAAATCGAATGTGCTAAGGCAAAAGTCAACTGTGACCTACACATAGTCAAATCTCAAGATTTTTTGTCAACATTATCATTTTGAAGGATAATTCATCATTTGATCAAGGTTTGATCATGATTCATCAAGGATTGCTCAAGATTCATCAAGATTCAAAAGTTGCTAAATTAGGGTTTTGCAAGAAAAGTCAACTCAACTTTGACCAAGCATAACTTTATCATACTTTATGAGAAATGACCCATCCAAAGCTCATTTTGAATAGGATGCAATTTCCTACAATACATCTTCACACCTCAAGATCAAGAAATGCACTCACAAAAAGTTACAAATTTGGACATTATAGGTTATTTTTGAAAGTCAACAAAAACACCTTTTTTGCCAAAGCTTATAACTTGAGAATGGAAGATCAAAATGATATGAGACCAAAAGGGTTGGTTAGAGGACATCTAAAGGTTTCTAAAAAGTCAAATAACACTTCCAAAAGTTCAAAATTGAAGAGGTTATGCATTGTTGAAGTTGGGCATTTTTTCAAAATTGCCAAAAGTCAACTATCCTCAAAACTCCAATTTTTGACAAAAGGGCCCACTTTTTTCCACTTGATATGATCTTGTCACACCACACACGTGTCCTATCTTCAATTTCATTACCAATTATTAATTTTTATATTTTATTTAATTTTTATTGATTTAATTCATTTTAAATCAATATTAATTCAAATAAAATCCAAAAATTGATGGAATAAGATTTTTTGATCATTACAGGTCTTCATTATCATGATGCACATAATCAAATTTTTATCAAGATTTATTGTGCACAAAATATCAGATTTGGACATTTTTGGAAGCTTTGTTAATGGAGAATAAAATCAAATCTCAAATCTTCAATGCACAAAGATTGGAAGCCCAAGATTTAACCTAATGGCTTGCTTGATACATATACAACATAGACACATCAAGAACACGACCTAAGAGCTACAGAAACGGCCAAACCAAATTGGAGAAAAAGCTTGGAAAATTGAAAACTGAAATCCACCCTAGAGGCAAATTGGAGGCCAAAGCTCAACGTGGTGTTCTTGCCTGACATCCAACGAAGCTAAAGCAATCATAATCAAGCCCTGAGACAGCCCCAAACTCACTGTAAGTCGTCCTAAACACGACCCTGTGCACGAATTCACAACCTTGGATTCTTGCATCTTTTTGTCAAAATATTGATATATTCTTGATCCTTGCATAATTTCCAACCTTTCTACAATATTTAATTTCGTTCTTGTAGCCTGTATAGCCATGCCTGAAGCTAGGGTTTTGTTTCTTTGTTTTTAGGCGTTTCCATTACAGGTAAAATCAAGACAAACCATGGACATGGTTATTTTCAGGGAAGGGGGACGAACATGATGATGGTCCCCGTTTGCATTTTCATGGCCTGTAGTGCATTTTAGAACGAACCTAGGGATGTTGCTACGGATTTAAATCCGCAGGAAATAAACCAGGTTGTTCAAGGAAGAAGACGACCACGCGTCCTCTCTCAATTGGCTAATTCAAAATTATGCGCTTTTATTTTTTTTATTCAGGCATAATTGATTGTTGTACATATAATATTCATTGTTTATCTTATTAACAAAAAGAATAGATAACTCAGCTGGCAGAGGCGTTAGTGCTTGATCCAATGGGACCTGGGTTCGAATCCCAGGTCCCCCAAAACGCTTATTATTATTTTGTTCCAGCTATTCCAGTACAACCTCAAGCATAGGGACTATCATGCTCCTCGAGGATCCAGGCGCCAGATGGCCTTCAGGCCAAATCTGATGGCCCAGATTGCAAGTCCACTATACATCCAAGTCAACACACGCGTGGGTGATCTGAAAAGTCAAAGCAGGCTTGGACGTTTTGGGCTTGCAATTGCCAGATTCACCTCCAATTTGGGCCCATACCCCCCATTTGGTTTATTTCTTTTCTTTTCATATTTCTATTTTTTATTTTAATTGTTTTATTTATTATTATTATTTAAATTAACCAATTAACATTTTTTCATAATAAAATCAAAACCACAAAAATATTATTTTCATAAATTTCACCATTTTATTTTTGTAAATAAATAATAATTAATTAACTTAGTCTTAAATAGGTTTAACATTTAATATTTTTGCAATAAATTAAAACTAATGTAGAATTAGGTTTTTAATTAACTTTTAATCATTTTTATTTTATTTCCTTAAATATTAGAAATCCAAAAATATCTTTTTTTATTAATTAATTAATTAATAATTAGTTTAGGTTTAATTTCTTTAAATTCAAAATAATAAAAAACATGCTTTCTTTCAAAAAAGGGTCAAAACCCTAAAAAATGCGCCGTCTTAATTTTTCGCACGCGATCTATATTTCCAATATTGTAATTGCTTCCGGTATGTAATAACTTTTAATTAGGACATTATTTATCGCTTTCTTTTATTTTCCGCAATTTAAATTAAAGGGTTTGTTTTTGGCGATGTAAATACCTGATGCCTTGTAATAGTTTAGATTTAATTTCCCGCAATTTAATTTCCGCACAATATTAACCATTAGATGTTTGATAACTAGGCAATGCATGACAAGATCAATCTTTAACCTAAAATCAATATAGCTCACCCATGACATGTACAAAGATAAATGACTGAAAAACAACACACTCGCACATGCGCACTCTTAGGGTACACCTCACTTGGTTGCCTTCGAACGTGGTCATTGAGTATAGGAAGTTTTAGAGGTCTCCCTCTTGTCCAAAGATCATTAAGTTGCCTCGAAACGGTTGCCTCAGATAAAATGATCTAAGACATTAGGGTTACCGCTAAGGTGTCATAACGTTGCTTTAGTGACCACACGTCCCTTAATCGAATTGACCCGAAAACTCCAACGACGATGCTACCTACTCCTCAATAGTGGGCTAGCATTGTCTAAATGACATTTATACAAATTAATTCCTTTTTCGAGTAGGTAGATGGTTCTTAAGTACTCGCTCTCTTAAAACAAAACAAAACTTTTCGCACTCACACTCTCTTCAAAACAAAAACTCTTTCAAACCCACAAACACAAAGAAAAGCAAATTTTGAAAACACAATGAGCAAGTACCTAAGAGCCCGTGGATAACCACAGATAGAAAGGGTGCTAACACCTTCCCTTTCTATAATCTACCTCCCGAACCCGAGAAATATCTCAAAAAGGAATTTTTCTGTGCTTTTGTCCTTTCCTTGTTGGATAAAATAAAAGACGGTGGCGACTCTTGCTTACCGCGACATTTTGCAAAAACAAACGCAAACGCGAACCAGCATTCCAAAACAGTCAGTTCTCATTCCCACCGATCACAGAACTGGTGACTCTGCTGGGGAGTAATTATAAAGTGAGGTGTACCTTAGGATTAGATCATTGTGTTTTCAATTGTATGTTTTGTATGCTTTAATTTTGTGGGCTTGTATCGGAGTTCTATAGATCCTAACCCAGATCTGGGGGCACCCTTTAGGTAAGTAGCAATAAACTGTGAGGGAACTGTTCGGCGTAGAACGACACGGTTGAAGCAGTAGCTACGTTGGTGTGGCACGTTAGTCTGTACCGATATCCCTTGTGTTGGAATGAGGAGAATATGGGTCTTCTAAGGGGTCATTAAGCACCAACTGACCTTAGAACCTTAAATTGACCAACTTGACCATAGAACAGTAGCAGTATGCTACACTCATTGAGACTAAACTCTCGCGATGATTCCAGCCGCAAGAAAAGGTTGCTAAACTGGAATTATGACCGATTAAGGGTAGTCAGTGATATTGAGATCCTCTAGAACCCGGTTACTATTTTTAGGATAGGTTTAAACCAACTGAACTGAAAGAGGGTAGTACCTAAGCTCCATGCCAGCCTGAAATCTAAGGGCTCTTTTGTGTGACTTGTGTGCCTTTACCATGTTTACTTTTTGTGGATACTTGTGGTGTGCTTACTATCATGATATCATGACATCATAACATTGCATACATCTTGCATAAGACTAACCTATTTCAAAGACATGAGGGTTTCATCTTTGCTCTGTTTTGTAGGTCATCATGATGCCCATGCGTAAGAATACTATCCGAATCAACTTTGTCCAAGTCCCTACCTTGCTTAAAGAGTTGGTTGCCAAGATGCCTGACACTACTTCCTTCATCAGGAGGCATGGTTCTCTTCTCAGTTTGGTCACCTCCAAATTGGACGAGCAGATGATGAGTGTCCTAGTCCAGTTCTATGATCCGCTGTACCATTGTTTTACTTTTCAAGACTATCAGCTGGTTCCCACCCTAGAAGAGTTCTCTGAGTTACTCGGTATCTCTGTTCTGGAGCAGACCCTGTTTACTGGATGGGAGAAGACTCTTAGGCCCGAAGAGATTGCTGCAGCCCTTCATTTGACTAAAGAGGAGGTAATGGCTAATTGGGAGACTAGGAGTGGAGCAAAAGGATTTATGACTAAGTTCTTGGCTGGCAAGGCTAACTACTTCTGGGATAGCCTAGACTTTAAGGCGTTCGAGGATATTCTGGCTCTTCTGATTTATGGCTTGGTATTGTGTCTGAATCCTGACACTTTTGTTGATGTGAATGCGATAAAGATCTTCATCTCTCAGAACCCTGTACCCACTCTCTTGGGTGACATTCTTCATCAGCTCTATCCTTGTATGGCCCGAAAGAGGAGAACCTTGATGTGCTGTGCTCCCTTATTAGAAAGGTGGTTTATTTCGCACCTTCCCAAGTCAGTGCTGAAGAACAAAGAAGGAATGGGTTGGGCTTATAGGGTGATGTCTCTTTCTCATAATGACATTATCTAGACTCTCAAAGGTATGGACGAGGTGACTATCATTGATCGCTGTGGAGAGTATCCTAATGTTCCATTAATAGGAACCCATGGAGGAATTTCTTACAACACATGCTTAGCTCTCCGTCAGTTTGGAAGAGCCAGAAGAGAAGGACCTCATGAGATGCTGATGCCTCATATCATCTTTGATTTTCAGGGGGATAGCAACGAGCAGCGTCACAGATTCATAAGGGTTTGGGATAGAGTTCACCAATCTGATCCACATGAGTTGGCCCCAAAGACTTCTCTGCCAATGGAGCCATATCTCAGATGGGTCCGCATCCGTGCCCAGAAGCTAGGTATGCCATATGAAGTTGTCCGGCCTGTCACTCTTGAAGTTGTTAATGAAGAAGGGGTTCTTCCAACCATTCTCCATCCTTATATGCCCACTGACATTGGGACACTGAAGAGATCTTGGATGCAACTGCGGGAAGAATAGGATTCTTACCGAGAGAAGTTCAATGAACAGGAGCAAAAGATCCAGAGGTTTACTAGGCAGTTAGAGAACGAGTGAATTGTTAACGACTATGTCCGCACTGATAAGAAGAGACCATGGGAGCATTGATGGACCTTTGATGATTTCCTTTCCAGTTTTTTGTTTACTTTTCAGTATTTCCATTCTTGTAACGCCTTAAGGGCAATTTGTTGAACAATTTAAATTTTGAAGTTTAAATCTAATAAAGTGTGTTTCCTTTCTTGTTTACAAATTTGAATCCCGATTGTCTTTGAAATCATAAATCATACGCATTTCATCTCATGCACTTCATAAACAGGTACCCTTTACAGGTCTCTTATCTTCTTCGCTGTTTATTTCAGCGATCATCATGTCTACTGAACCTTCAACTGAGCAAGCTATCAAGGCCGTTCAGGCCCAGAATGCCCAATTTCAAGAGTTGTTCATGAATCACTACAAGAAAAATGATAGATTGGGACGGTTATTTTGGCTGATTACGACGGTTAAAACCGTCGCAATTTACAATCTACGACGGTAGAAGTACCGTCGCAGAATCGTGCGTCCCCAGCCTATTTCGCGACGGTTGCAAAAACTGTCACGCACAACAGATAGCGACGGTTATATACCGTCGTGAATTTGACTTTATTTTTTGTTTTTGTTGTTATTTGCGACGGTTATTCTACCGCCGTAGGTTAGAAATTGCGGCGGTTTTAACCGTCGTAATCTGATTTATAAATTTCAAATAATATTTTTATTTAAATTATTATTTAGTAAAATAATTTTAAATATAATATTATTTTACTATAATATTTTACTATTATATTTAAATTATTATTTACTTTAATATTTTTTTATTTATAGTATTTTTATTTTATTTTCTATCACTTTTCAACATAATAAAGTTAATTACAATAAAAACATTTAATATCAAATAATCATCAATAATATCAAAAAAATGTGATCAAAGGTAAAAAGAAGTGCAAATTTTACCAATAAACAAGAAAAATTCAAATATCATCAAAGGCCAAATTTCATTTTAATATTTACATTGGTTTGCTACAACTTGAGAGAATTACAAAAAATCTTCTATGAGTCTTCAACGATTTCACTTCTAAAACTTCAACAATTCGTTCTGCACACATCCGAAACTCTTCTCAGAACTTCTCTCCAAAACTCACTCTCTAACTGCTTCTCTACACAAAATCATTTTCATCAACAAGTCCGAATCGGCTTCTCAACAACGATAATCAACATCACGCATACTTCATCAAAACTGATTATGGTAAGAAGTTAAAGTAAGAAGTTACTGTTGGATTGCTCATCTCTTCGCATAGAAAAGTGCAGAATCATCTGAGATTCATGGTCATTTCAAGATTTCTTCCCAACTAAAATCACACCTTTAGATATTATATATATGTAATTTAGATATTATATATATCTTCAAGCAAACAAGGTAGTCATCATCCTAACTGGGATAATTCCAGTCTATTAATACATAAAACTTAAGTTAAGAAAAAGGTGGGAACCATGAAATGCAAATTTGACAATTAGAATTCACAATAATTCCAAGAAAAACAAAGCATCAACCACCTTAATGCTTCAAGGAGATCTAGAGTATGTTAGACGAACGAACACCCACATAGACTTCAACTTCTTCAACGGCGTAGGAATGAAGAAAACGAAGAAGAGGAGAGAATTACAGATTGGAGAAATGGTTGTCAAATTTTTAGACCGACCTAGCAAATCACAATATCGAACAGGCCTTTTGTAATTGAGTCACGACACGTCCTGAAGTACCAGATTCAACTCGTGTGCAGATTTTGCAATTGATCCTCCTCTTCTACAGATGAAAGGACAACAAATAATATGGAAATTAACATGAGAAATTCTAAATCCAGTTAGAGTCACGACACGTCCTGAAGTACCAGATTCAACTCGTGTGCAGATTTTGCAATTGATCCTCCTCTTCTACAGATGAAAGGACAACAAATAATATGGAAATTAACATGAGAAATTCTAAATCATCCCAATACATAATTTCCTGATTACTTTTAGCACAAAAACTCTTTTTTTTAACTTCCAAAATCTATATTTATATGTAAAGCTGAAACCAATTTTAGTGTAGGCTTTTTTCTCTCAATTCTACCATTTATTTAAATTAACATGAATTTAAGCAAACCATTTGTAAATTAAAAAGTAATTAGCATTACTCATCTAGCAGCACCAGAATCGAATAAAACAAAAGGAAAATTCTTCTTTTAATAAAAGACAAACCAATAAACTTAAACATGTACCTCATTAGAGAAGGTAGGAAACGTTTGACTTTTTCGAGCTCTATAAAGCAGAGGTTGCAACGCTCTAGCCTGGATCATATTAACAATCAAAAATGAAATTGTGTAATGGAATATATAAAAGGTAAAATAAAATAAGTCAGGAATGTGGACCTGTTCTCTGCTTCAATATCAACACCAACAGAGGGTTTAGCTGATAGCGTTGAATAGATTACTGAACCAAATACTCTGACCAGGTTCAATAACATTTCCACGGATATAGATAGATGTCTACAATATATGATACGAAAATAGTCAACATAGAAACTAAATCTATAAAATATGCATTGAAATTTCCCATGCTCATCAATTTAGTCAACTTATTATTTACTAATGTAATCCTCAATTTAGTCTTGAAATTGTATTGTAGAGTTAGGCAATTAGGGCCACAAATTTAACAAAATTGCAAAATAACCTATGATATCGAAAATTATCAATCACTTCCAAACTATGTTCCAAACAATTTTAGAAACTAAATTGACTTCCCAAAATAAAACAATGTAATCAAGAATTTTCACTTGTAGAAATCATTTAAAATTATGGTTAATTCTTGGGATTGTCTTATACATAGAATTTTGAGGGCTAAATTGGAGTTCACCCAATATACTCAACACAAAAATACTGCAGCTGGAAATTTTTATGGGCAAACAAAAGTCAAGTAATGTTTTGATAGCTAATCCAAACATGAAACCCCAAGATATCTTGCATTGCAAGTGATTACTTGCATAAATTTATAAGAAAAACAATGAAACATGTTAAGCCAAAATATACAGAAGACAGTGATTTTCGCAACAATTGAGACAAATGAATTAATAAAGGCAGATGAAAAATTATGTCAAACAAGAAACAGAAAGATACATCACTTACCTATCCATTTCACTTTGTAAAAGGTCACTTAGAAGTGGCAGAAGACTTGTACACAAGTCAAGTGTGACCATATCAATTTTCTCCATTATAATGCTAACAATATCAGCAATCACCTGGAATAAATACAATTAAATCAAAGTATTGTTAGAACTCAATATGCCATAAAAGAGAACACGCAAAATCGAAGTTGTAACTGAAAACAAGCAGCTCAAAATGCTTACAGCGTGATCAGCCATCTTTGCCATTGTGTTGATGACTTCTGTAACATCATTTCTTTCCCAACGTCCGAAGACCACCTGAAATACAATGATTTCGAAATTCATCAAATCTACCACTGGTAGTAGACTTCACTCGATGACAAAAATTTCTTTCAAATTGGTCTATAGAGAAGATTTTTTCTGTTAAAAGGGTGTTTTTGTACAAGAAATGTTATCATTTTGCGGGTTGAGGAAAATCCTTTAGAGGTAAATATTTAGCAATTCCTTTTTAAGCTATAAAGTGGTCTTTTAACCTTATTTGTCGTACTTGGCTAACAGAAATTTTAGAAGGGCTTTTTAATTGGATAAACATTTATTGACAAATATTGCTTTGAAGACATGTTTTAGGCTTGAGCACACCAGTTTGTTTGTGGTATACAAGAAGAGAACAATGTACGAAATAGAAAATTGGAGATTAGGTTTTCCATTAGGGTTAACCCAATCAGTGCAAGCCTTCCAATGATTGTCCATTAATCCAGTTAGCATCACTGGTTTGTTCTTCTCCCTTTTACCTTACGGAAAAGTGTCATTCAAAAGCAATGACAGCATCAGACACGGTGCCACACCATGTTCCTCAGATGCCAATTGAATGAAGCCTCTGTTTGATTCTGCTTCTAACGCGGTTGCATAATTTGCAGTATCAAGCCTGATTAGTTCCAAACACTCAACAGAAGCCAGAAAAACCTCTGAAGAACACCTCTCCGCAACACAATTGAATCTCTTAATAGATGAACTAACTAACAACACATAAACAATGATGCAGACTTCAATCACACCTTTTTTTTTCAATTTCACCACACCAACACAGTTCATTTTCAATATATAACAATCATATAATCATTATAAGTTTAAACAAAAGAAACTAACCAAAACCACTCCAAGTAAACCCTATCTTCATTCTAGAAAGAATACTGATCCTTCCATAATCATTTTTTCAGCACAAACATTAGAATTGGATATTAAAGCAATTAGGTCAAAAACAATAAATCAAGAAAACAAAAGAACGGCGAGCTACTCACTTCCGAAGGTGTCGTTGGCCATACAAAGGTACGCGAGGCCATCGGATCGGAGTATGTGGAAGATATATCTATCTTGAGAGAAGCAAAGTCTGGAATCCGATTCGGTAGGAAGCTTCTCGAGTAACCGACGAGCGACGGCGCCTGTGTTGCCGGTGACGGCACTGAACTCCGCCAGAACCACCGTGCCTCTGGCAACCAAGGCATACACGACATATGAAATCCCAAATCTTATTTTTTCTGTTATTCTCTTATCATAAGTATAAATGAGGAGATAATGTTGATTGGGAATAGAAAGGTTGGAGATGGATCTTGCTTCTAGTGGACCGAGATGTTCTACCTTTTCCTAAGGCCCTTCACTTTTTTTGGTATTTTTTGGTATTTTTAACTTTTTTACTGCGACGGGTGTTTTACCGTCGTGCCCATGAGAATTTTTAAAGGTTTTGGGTGCGACGGTTGTTTTACCGTCGTGAAATGAATTTTAGGACGGATAATTTTACCATCGTGAAAGGTTTAAGGGTGCGACGGGTGCTTTACCGTCGTGATATGCCTTTTAGGACGGTTAATTTTACCGTCGTGACTAGTTGTTGGTGAAAAATCAATGTTAAAAGTGTTAAATGGGGGCCGACGGTTGTTTTACCGTCGTAATAATAATATTATGATGGTTAAATATACCGTCGCAAAATAAATATTAGGGACGGTTGGTGTCAACCGTCGTAAAAACTGTCTCTATATGTCAATTACGACAGTTATCACATAACTGTCGCAATTTTTGTGTCGTTAAACACTAATTTTCTTGTAGTGAATCTAGCTAAGGGTCAGCAGGACCTGAAGACCTTGATTCTGAAAGAGAAGAAGAAGAAGAGGACCATCCTGTTTAACACAAGACATGGGTTTGGGAACAGGCTACAAAATGAAGTTGATCTGACCACCCCATCTGGAGGGAAAGATAGTCCACAAGAAAGGAGGGCTCCTAGTCCTGTGGTCTCCGACAACGAGACGGACTATGATGAAGAACAGTATCCTCCTGCTGAGGATAAGTACAAATAACTGGAAGACCGTTTGAGTGCTATGGAGGTTCAAAAGGTGCCTGGTATGGACTTTGGCGATCTAGGTCTATCATCTGGGGTGGTGATTCCCCACAAATTCAAGGCACTAGCCTTCGCTAAGTATGACGGAGTTTCCTGTCTGAAGCTTCACCTCCGGTCATATGTGAGGAAGATCCAGCCTTACATTGCTGATAAGAACTTATGGATCCACTTCTTCCAAGACAGTCTCTTAGGGACTCAGCTTGAGTGGTTCTATCAGTTGGACGGAACCAGTATCCACAGTTGGGAAGATTTGGCTACTGCATTCTACAGGCAGTATCAGTACAACTCCGACCTTGCTCCTACGCGTACCCAACTCCAGGGTATGTCAATGGGAACGGGTGAAGGATTTAAAGATTATGCTCAAAAGTGGAGAGACCTCGCCGGAAGGGTACAACCGCCCTTAGCTGATCGGGAACTTGTTGACATGTTTTTGGGGACCCTGTCTGGTCCATTTTTCAACCACTTGATTGGAAGCTCTTCATGTGGGTTTACAGATCTTATTTTGACTGGTGAGAGGATTGAGGCTGGTATTAAGGCTGGGAAGATACAGAAGGGTGCTTCATCAAGCACCGAGAGGAAGCCGTTCAAGAAAGAGTCCAGTGTTGTCTACAGTGCAAGAAGACAAAATAGATCTGAACACTGCCAAATTGTCAATGCGGTTGTTATTTCAAAACCTGTTGGTGCTCCTCAGTACAACAATCAACAAAAGGACGAGAGACCTAAGAGGAAATTCACTCGTCTCAGCATGAACTTATCTCAGATTCTGCCACAGTTGCTAAAGACTAATCTGGTGACTCTAAGGGAAGCCCCAAAGAATTCAAATACAACGTCACCGAAGTATAACCCTAATGCCCGCTGTGCTTATCACTCTGATAGCCCGGGGCATGATACAGATGATTGTTGGACTTTGAGATGTAAGGTACAAGACTTGATTGATGCGAAATAGACCGAGTTCGGAGCACCAGAGAAGCCTAAACAAGAGGCAAGGGTAAATGCTATCAGGGATGATGATGATGAAGAGTTTGATATCGACAGTTGGATCTACCCGACTGCCAGTGGTGGATTAAGCAACTGGACAACAAAGGATTCTATGCCCGTTTATGTTATCACCTAGTAATGAAACTTTTTGTTTTGAATTTGTAATAGACAATGTTTTGAAACTTTATGGCCCGGTGTCTTACCCGGGGCACTGTGGCTTCATTTGTGAGGGCTTTTGTGTGTCATTTTCATATATCATTAATAAAAGCATTGGACGTTTCTTGCATTTCAAATCTTGCGCTCCTTGTTTTTCTTTATTATATATTGCAAAACAGCTATTTTACACACACTCACATATACAGGTCCACATCCACTCTGGATCTCACTGGTAACGACTCTGCTACTGCCAGTTATGACTTCGAAAATCTGACCAACTTAGCCGAAGACGAAGGTGAAGATGATTACGAAGTGCCTGGTGAACTTGCAAGACTGCTACTCCAGGAAGAGAGGGCTATTCATCCACATGAAGAGCCGGTAGAATCAGTGAATCTGGGAACTGAGATAGATAAGAAGGAAGTCAAGATTGGTGCAAATCTGGAAGCTAGTGGGAAACAACGGTTAATTCAGATGCTGCGTGACTATGTTGAGATCTTTTCCTGGTCTTACGAAGATATGCCGGGGTTGGATACTGATATTATGGTTCATCACCTGCCTACCAAGGAAGACTGTCATCCAGTGAAACAGAAGGTTCGCCGTATGCGCCCAGAGATGTCTGAGAAAATCAAGGCTGAGGTTATGAAATAGTTTGACGCCGGCTTTCTAGCAGTTACTTCTTACCCTCAGTGGGTGGCCAATGTGGTTCCAGTACCAAAGAAGGATGGTAAGGTCCTAATGTGTGTTGACTACAGGGATTTGAACAGGGCAAGCCCCAAGGATGACTTCCCTCTACCTCATATTGACGTTCTGGTTGACAACACTGCTCAGCATAAGGTATTCTCCTTTATGGATGGTTTCTCCGGTTATAATCAGATAAAGATGGCTCCCGAAGACATGGAGAAGACGACCTTTGTTACTCAGTGGGGCACCTTTTGCTACAAGGTCATGCCTTTTGGGTTGAAGAATGCTGGGGCAACATATCAGCGTGCCATGGTTGCTTTGTTTCATGACATGATCCATCATGAGATTGAAGTATACGTCGACGATATGATTGCAAGGTCCCAGACTAAGGAAGAACACCTTGACCATCTGCAGAAGCTGTTTGACAGGTTGAAGTTGTACAAGTTGAGGTTGAACCCGAACAAGTGCACCTTCGGGGTGAGATCTGGTAAACTGCTGGGCTTCATCGTGAGCGACAAAGGTATTCAAGTTGACCCTGCAAAAGTGAAAGCTATACAGGAGATGCCAGCTCCCAGAACAGAGAAAGAAGTCAGAGGCTTTCTGGGACGTCTGAATTACATTGCCCGATTCATCTCGCACCTAACTGCTACTTGTGAGCCAATCTTCAAGCTGCTGAAGAAAGATCAAGTGGTACGTTGGAACGATGAATGTCAGGCTGCTTTCGAAAGAATCAAAGAGCATCTCCAAGAGCCACCTATCCTAATGCCACCAGTTGAAGGGAGACCCCTGATCTTATACTTGACAGTGCTCGATAACTCAATGGGGTGTGTGCTGGGTCAGCATGATGGGTCTGGCCGAAAAGAGCATGCTATTTATTACCTTAGAAAAAAGTTTACCGAATGTGAGACCCGATACTCACTGCTCGAGAAAACTTGCTGCGCTTTGGCATGGGCTGCTCGCCGGCTGAGACAGTATATGTTGACTCACACTACTCTGTTGATATCAAAGATGGATCCAATCAAGTATATCTTCGAAAAGCATGCCTTGTCCGGAAGAATAGAAAGATGGCAGATGATATTGACTGAGTATGACATCCAATATATGACCCAAAAGGCAATCAAGGGAAGTGTGTTGGCAGACCATTTGGCACATCAAGCAGTGGATGATTGCCAGTCTATGAACTTTGAATTTTCGGACGAGAATATTATGTTGATAACTGATTGTGAGACACCTGGACCGGATGAAGGACCTGAGGAAGGATCCCGATGGTCTATGTACTTTGATGGAGCTTCGAACGCTTTGGGTAATGGCATTGGCGCTGTGATCATATCTCCTAAAGGCTCTCATACTCCGTTCACCGCCCGATTATGTTTCAACTGCACCAACAACATGGCGGAGTATGAAGCGTGCATCATGGGTCTTCGAGCTGCAATTGACCTAAGGATTAAGTTTCTGAGTGTCTTCGGAGATTCCGCTCTCGTGATCAGTCAGATCAAAGGCGAGTGGGATACGAAACACCCAAATCCTATTCCTTACAAGGAGTATGTGTTGACGTTGCTTCCCCATTTCGAGGAGATAACCTTTGAACACTTCCCTAGAGAGGAGAATCAGTTGGCAGACGCGCTGGCTACGATGTCTTCTATGTTCAAAGTCAATTGGGACAACGAGGCTCCCCGGATTATCATTGAAAGATTGGAAGAACCTGCACATTATTGTGATCTTGAGATTGAAGAAGTAACAGAAAAGCCCTGGTATCATGAGGTGAAGAGGTATCTTGAAGCTCAGGAGTACCCCGAGGGTGCATCTGTTAATGATAAGAAGTTTCTGAGGAGGTTCGTAGCAAAGTTCTTCATCAGCAATG